>OX608052.1:31667200-34067200 GCA_951509405.1 Machimus rusticus | reverse complement strand
ATTTTTCCTATTTTGGTAAAAAGTCTCTTGTTAATTTTCATAAACATATATGAAGGTATACATATTAGGTACATGAAATAAAAAATTATCGAATACTTTAAAAGTTATTGAACACTCTATCTACTCTAATGTTTAGTCAATTTGTATTGATTTCGTAGCTGTTCTCAAATAAAATATTTGAAAGTTAACAACGACAAAATAAACAAAATTCGAGTTATAAAAACTCTTTTCGAGTCGATTTGAAGCGAAGAGAATGAAAGTCGATGTCTGACAATTAAAAATTGTCGATTATTATACATATACGCTTATAACTTCAGTCTGCATAATACTCGAGAGCTAAAATTTTCAAGATAAGTTGTTGGCGCTAAATTGATGAAGTATACCAAATTTCAATCACTAACTGATGATCAGCAAAAATTTTAGGATACTTTCCATAACTTTAGGAAGTTGAAATTAAGTATGCAGACTGGGTTTAGCGAACTAATAGAACCATAACCAATTAAAAAAAAAACTGTCAATTTTTGGGTTATTAATTGGAGCTATGAGGAGCTATAAGACTTGCCCGTTTCGTGAAACTTAGCTACAATTTTAGCATGAAATGGTTTTAATGGGCTATGTATTTCCAAGATATTGGACATAGTTAAACTTTAATCATTTTATTTGAGTAATACAAGGATATGTTTGCTTTTATTGCGGATGACGTTTGACTTACTTAAGTTGTTAGCAAAACAGTTAAAATAAATTTTTAATCATTTACTTTGAAAGTAATTTTAAGTAGCCTTGCACTGTTAGCAAAAAAAATTGTAAGTTTCTTTCATTTCTATCTTTCTATTTATCTTTAAAAATTTTCGAAACTTGCAAAAGATTGAAATGAACAGTCGAAATTGGCTCTAAAATCGTAATGCATTAAAATGCTTACAAAACATCGTGTAACTTTTTACAAAATTTTAAACCAGCATACTGTGTACAGCTGAGATTTGAAATGATGGTAGCAAAAATGATGGTAGGCCAAAATAAGAAAAACACTTATCTCCCTGGGAAATGTTTCGATGATTGTAAAGCAAGAGGCCCCCGGAATTTCCTCAATCAACTCCAAAAGTAATAAGCCGGACAAAAACGGCTGCGGTTGAAGCTTGCGGTGGCCAAAAGAAGCCGAATATCGAAAACCATCGAACTGGAGGGCCACCCATTACCTGCAATCCGAAACAAGAGGGATGACTTTCACAATCGAAGACATTACCATCTTCTTGTAAGGTCAGCACACTGCCCGCCAAAATACCAAAATACCCACTCGCCGCTAGTCATCTACATGTCATGTTCACAGGTCGGCGGGATCCGACATGAGGCCGGCTCCGGAAAAAATCCTGTCTAATTAAAATGACAAGCAAAAAATATTCAATTTCGACGGCACTCAGCGCGGGGAGTGTTATGGATGCTGTGGCGATCAGGCCGGTGTATGCAAATAAAAGCGGCACCGCCGCGATCATACAATGGACCGCGGATGGTGCTTCTTTGGTACCACCGCTTGTAAAAGAAATTAATTTCTGCCGGGGGCCTGGACAGCGGCAAAAACTTGGCCCCGCTTCAGTAAAAGTAAAATTTCAATATCAATCAATATCGATCGATACCAATGAATAACACAAAATCTGGGGCGGTGGCGGTAGCGGACGACGGGGAGCACCGAAACTCGTCTCGCTATTATCCTCGGCGACGGTTTGGCTGCTTTTTAAAAATTTGTTACGCGCCTTTTTTAATTTCCCCAACAATTAGAAATTTCATTGTTGCGCCACAGAACCCACACGCAAACAATCGCGGCAAACGCAAACACGACGCAATCGGCGGTGTGGCGTCAGATGCGTTCGCGGCAATGTCCAGTAGTCGATTTGTATGATCAGCGCCCCCCCTCCTCCCCCTGATCCCTCCGATCACCGGCATCCCGCCCCCCTGGACTGATCGATTGATCTGGCCGAGAATTATTATTGGAAATTTTTGGTCAGCTACCTTTTTCATCGCGCGAGAGCACACACATGAAATGATCGATTTATGGAACCGTTAACGCTCAATCCGCGGCCAGGTAGTCGCGGCTAAAAATAATTGATTTAATGGCTTACGAAAATGGGCCCTCGCGGACAGGTATGCGAGCCGCGAGAATGTGGGTGGAGAAAATTGTTTTACCGTTAATAGTATATAAGGTGATAACTATTGTCTTAATTTGTTCGAGGGGCCTAATGCATCCCGACAATTGGCCGCTGGCAGCCGTGATTTATTTCGTTTACCAGAAATAAATTATGCTCCCCATATCTGATTTATGCGCGGAATTCGCGCCGCACTGCCCGCCGCGTCGCGCCATCCGCCCGCCCGTTGGACCGGTATAGGTGCGAAATGATTTAACGTTTCCACACTTTTAAAGTGTGTCCGAGTGTCAGGAACTAGCGGTCCGGCGGTTCGGACATTAACACCTGCTTCATTTCACTAATTACCAGGTGGCGTTTGCGGGGGCGGAAATTTTATTTAACATCGTCAATATTGTTATTATACGCGTCGAATTGATCGTAATCGGTTTTTAATACTTTCAAATATCTGTGAAGTTACTCATTTTCAAGTTAAGAAAATTGGTAACAAAGCCATCAATTCTTATGAGCTTTGAAATTGCGATATTAAACATGGAAACACCTCCTGGCAATTAGTTCTCCAGAAGCAAGGTCTCACAAAACCATGGTTTGGTTTGGTTCTAATAATAATGAATTTCTTGTATGAGAGTGGCACTTTTATTATCTTATTTATCCAGTTAAATTCCTTACTGAGAGTTTTTTATACAATACCAAAAATTACGACAAATGAATTATTATAATTATTTTTATAATTATTATTATCAGTGTTAAGCTGTATATTATAAAATAAATCATAAATTTGTTTAATTTTAGTAACTATTGTAAAATAAAACAGTGTATAAAGCAAATGTTTTATTGGACTTAGAATTGACTCCTATCGGGATACATTTATTTTTTAGGGTTCCGAACCTTATAATGGAAAAACGAAACCCTTATAGGATCAAGTGGGAATTAAATATCAAATACTATCTCATTCTGCTATAAAAATGAGTTTCTAGTCTAGCGCGCCTTTTTATTCCGTTTCAAAGCGTATTTTCATATTAAAGCAATTCGAAAATCACTAATTTCTAATTCTATGTTGAATTTTCTTTTCATTTAAATATAAATGATAGACCTATGACACTTGTCCGTTTCTTTTTATTGAAAAAATTATATAATAATAATTAAAAAATTGAGCATTGGAATTAAAGATAGAGTTATAATCAAACAACAGGAACATTAAAATCATAAATGAATTTCGGAAATGAAAATGAAATATCTCGTACTAAACATGTTTGTAAAATTATAACACAGTCTTAAGATAGTTGCTCATGCCCTTTATACAAGATTGTCATTTTATTACATTATAATTTTACCAATAGACTAAAATTTTCGCTTTACAATGAAGTTGATTGAAATTATATTACAAAAGGAATAGGTTCTTTTGATCGTCAATAAAAAAATTATGGTGGTCTTAAATTGACCAAAATGAATCTTGAAAAACATCAATGTACTAAAAATATATAAATATATATAAATATATTATTAACAAAATAAAAACGTATGTAGCACAAGTATTACACTTTAATTAGGATAAATAAATCCAAATGCTATACTTTAACGAAGAAACTTAATTACAATTGACATATGTTTATCGTTTCAGTTTACAAATTATAATACAGCTCGATACGATCGATTTAATTATTTGCAATTTCCAGAAGTGAAATTCGTTGATTTCTAACAAAGTACAACTTCATTGGAATGCAAGTGCTAAACCAACTTTATACCAAACTGAATCTTGAAGGTAGTAAAAATGAAACGATGTTATTCTTAGTATCGATCGTTTAAGTTTTCTTGATTTCATTTCCACACCATTTTATTTTTAATTGCTAATTAAAACTAATGAAATATATAATTATAGGTAAACTTTTAAGTGCGGAAAGCAAACAAGGTACCTCTTTTGTAACAGATTAATTATGATGATTATTCGTTTCGTTCTGCATTATAGAAACTTTCATGCAGAGTTTAAAGCAGTCATATTAAATTTTTTTCTTCATTTTCCTATCTAGAATCAGATTTTATAGCAAATTTTTCATTGAATTGAGTTTTACAAACCGTCATCTACTTATATGAAAATTTTAACCGATTTTTTTGTAAATTATTTTTTAGCGGTTTCAGGATCACTATTGAAATTTTGAAATTGATAATGTAGTCTCGGTCATAGGTATATTCTGATTGTTGTAAATTTAAACCATTTGATCAAAAGTCTTCAAGGATTCAAGGTCAAAATAAAGGTTTTTGAGCAAGGACAAGCCAAGTTTCTCGGAGCTATATTTGATAAAAGAAGAATAAATCTTGTCGAGATTAGTCGTATTTTTTAATCAGGAGGTTGACAGATAAAATATTTTTGTATGAGAAAATTTGACCAATACCAAGATGCCATAAGCCAAATGCGTGGTTCTTTATTTTAAACATATACAAAATACTGAGTTGTAGGTAATAATTACGAAAGATATTTTTAAATTAAACTAGCTGACCTGCTATGCTTTGCTTTGGTTCATTTTCTTTTATTTACAAACTATACCATGCATCGCAATTCAATTCATGCTTCAAGAAAAGTAATTTTAAAAATTTGAATATCACATAAAAATTACCGAACAAAAAATGTTTTAACTACATATTTCTATAAAGTCATTGGAAACTTTGAGAAATATAATTTTTATTTTGTTTCTATAAATTCCAATTACATTTTTGAAGAAAAAATATATATATTTTTTGTATACACAACTTAGGAATCCAGAAATAATAATAATATGATATTTGAATATCATGTACATCTATCATATATATATTATATATTATGTATATATAAATAAATGCATTTTCGTTAAATGAGCTCAAATTTACAGACTATGTTTGTATTGATGTCACGAAAGTTTATGCTTATTAAATATTTAAAGTTAGCTTAACTTTTTATTATTCATAACTCGCATGTATTACGTAGATGTATGGTTATTTTGGAAAATTTAATTCTAGACAAATTCAATAAAATTATTTATCAAAACCGAAATTCATTTCGACGTACATATATATTATTTGAATATGTTCAAGTCCTTATAGTATTTATGTTTCTAGTAATTTTTAAATAGGATTTGATTGGTTTTAACTTAAAATTTTTCAATTTATTTTATAGGTTCATTAAATCCGTGTTTAGCATGACTCGGGGGAGCCCAATGCTTTGATTGATAGGAACTAGGAGGCGAAAACCTGACCCCAGGGGAATGTGCAATATTCCTTGATTGTGCCGAAAGAAAGCCAGGGACCAAAAGAGTTAGAACCTAAGAAAATCCCCCCGAAATAAGGTGCTCGAGAGTGCGTCTGTCGCCGATTATGCCACTGCTGCTAGCCAACCAGAACGTCGTCGCGTACGGAATGTTACTTGACCACAACAGCTGCAGAAGTCGAAGTAGTTTCAATTTGGAGCAGCAACCGATTGATTTTACTATGTCCAAGTATAAAACGGGGAGTCCGTCAGGGTCCATGGACCGCCACCAGCTCCACCACCACGGGCAGCAGTTCCTCGCGGGGCCCCATCCCCTCAGTCTGCAGCAGCTCCAGCTCCAGCAGATGTACCACGAGTTCTACGGGAGCCCGAGTGACCCCAAAAGGGACGCCCCCCAGCCACCTGGGAGGGACGAAGGTAAGTGCCCTGAACTTGAGGTGTCATCCCAAGACTTTTATTATGATGTATTAGGACCCGTTCCGACATCATTGCATATGAGCGCTCCTCTGACGAAGACAATTTCTGTCTGGGGAGCCCGGCTGTAAAACGTGCACAGCTCGTTAAGACGTGTTTAAGGGAAATCAGGCGGTGACCTCAAAAGTTGGTGCCTTTTGGGGTAACTTTCAGGGAATATTTCTTCCTTCGAGGGTTCTTAATTTTAGCTAAATTTATAAAGGTCATTTGGTTGCTTTATACCTGCTTGTTTAAAGAAGATCAACATAATTTTTACCCCAATAAAAGTACCTACTTCAAATTAAGTGGTAAATTTGTAACAAGCAACGTTTTTATATCTTAAATCTAAACCTAAAGGTATACAATATTTTAAAAATGTTAAATAGATACAATTGTTGAGGGATATTTATTGTGATCTTAAAGTTGATATAGACGACTTCATATCTATTTTCTATATCCATTTGTTTTTTACTACTGTCTATTTTACAATAATCTTACAGGAATTGAAGTTAATATAAGGTGTTACACACACTCCTTATTCATATGAAAAATAAATAAAAGAGTATACAATAAAAATGTATGACTTTTTATAGTCTCATCTGATCATAGGGGTATTCGCTCTTCTTCTTTGGTCTTATATCGTAGTAAATTCTTACTAGATTGTACTTAAATACATTGTGCAACAACGAATTGCACTTGACATAATATATTAGCTATGTCTGTTTAATTAACTAAGTTTCCTCCACATGCAAATTTGAAAACCCAGGTTTTATATGGGTTTGTATATACATTGCTACTTTCTAGAAAGTGGGAAATTTCTGAAATTTCTCCGTAACCTGGATATATACTCAGTTAAAACCTGGTTTTTCAAATGTTCATGCGGAGGAAACGTACTAAAAACTATATAATTCATTAAAAAACGCAGCTATTGTATATTAGATGTAAAAGTTAACAATTGGACATGCCTTTAGCTTTTGAATATATTACAATTACACTCTTGTAAAATTTTTAGCCTTCGGTTACTGCGACTTTTAATTGCAATTTAGTCATACGTATTTGTTGTTCGAACTCAAAATTTATCAAGCAATTAACTGACTGATTGCCATTTAACTAGCTAATCGAAATTTTACAAGGGTACAGTAATTTTTTGCTACAGGGTGCACACTCTTCATTGTAAGCAAATACTATATAATACAAATTTGCTATTTGAATAAAAATATATCGAAGAGTGAATACTCCTCATGTTTCATCTGTATTAACATATCAATTTAATAAGATGACCCAAAAGTAAATTTATCTGCTGAATGGTCATAAAATTAAAATTTGCATGCATATGTACAATATATATTTAAAAAGGGCTAAAACACAGTATCAATTTTGATTCGTAATTGCAACCTTAATAGCTTTTTTTTAAATATGGATTAAAAAATAAATAAAAAATTCTTTAAGTTAGCTCTTATTTTTAATATATGCCTAGCAATCAAAAAAGAAAACGAAAATGTTTAAATGTTAACATGTTAACTTGAAACTTGAAAACTATGTGCAAAATTTCACGATAGTGGTATAATTAATCTTATCAAGCGATCAAACTATTTATTCTTAGAGCGTTTGAATTATTATGTTTATGATATTATTTCTATATGACATGTAAATAAAACAATATAAATAAAACCTGTCGACTGTAAAATATATTTAATCAACTCTATAACTCTCCCCTTCATAGCAAAATATTCTGCGAACGCCTTGGAGCTAACTATTATTTTTAAGTTTCACAATCAGATTTAGCGGATTGGATGGTGTTATTAAAAGCAACGTATGGAATTTATTTTGAAGATTTCTTTGCTTTATAAAGAATAGCACGTACCTATAGGGAAAAAAAAACATGTTGAACGCATGATGATTTTGTAACTTAGCATTGAAGAAATTACCAAACCGTACTTACATCAGCAAATAGCAACAATTATATGCAATCATGGGTATGGAGAATAATAACAATAATATTGCAAACTTCTTCAATTTTTCCAAATACCAGTTAAATTATCTAGTCGTTTTTCAACACGACAATTTCAGTTGCATCACGGCACACCAGTTTTTGCCTTTTTTAAGCCCAGGACTTGCCCACTGTGAAACATTGCGAAGAGGTCCCAATTTCTAAATGGGCAGTGATACTTAAGGCCCATGTCTCACTGTGGTGCGGCGCCTCCCCCGTCTGTGTGGCCCAAGAAAGGAATTAATAAACGCTAAACCCCTTTTCGAGCGAGCCCAGAAGGCCACAAAAAGCAACCTGCCAGGGCACAAAAGACGGACGCTGGTTCCAAGGAAAACCTTAATCCCAGGCCACAGCGGCGGTCCCATGCGGAGTCCAATTTGGTGGTCGCATTAGATCGGGGCTAATTTGGGAGGTTGTTCGTCGGTAATTGCCATTAGAGTTGAAGGCGAAGTGTCATTTGACGTAATTTCCCTCCAAAATTGGGCCCCCGGCCGTAGACCGAACATGCAGTGCGCCCGGGCCAATATTTAAATACTAAATAATTGCCACCGCCGAAAATTTTGAGATTGTCTAGAGCCGGACTTGGACTGAGTCACAAAACCGATTTCGTCGGGGCCTTGGATGCTCTTTGCGGTGGTTTTGTTTTGTCTTCCTCCCGGGCTCTGGGGGCCTCTCGGGGGCCCCTCTGTCCACCGCTCCGAGGATTGGGGGCCCCGCGGTATTCAAATTTAAATCATAGTTCGGCCAAAAAATCAAATTAGGTTTTTGCTCTGCCTCTTCAACCGATAATTACATGTCAATTAAGAGGGTTTTTTTTTGCCAGCCGAAATTCATGTTCTTGGAGGTGTTTTAAGGTGATTTACATAATACCCGTAAAGAGCGATTAGCGTTCCCCAGTCAGAGATGATTTGAAGCTTAAAATTGATGACTCTGTGTAATATGAGTTGGTTCGGTCTAATGTTTCTGGGAAAAATCATCGCTCCGTCTAACTACTTTATTACGTGAACGTGTAATTTCGGACCCCGGTCCGTCAGATGCTTCTAGCCGGAGCCATTTGTCAAATTACGGGAAGCCTCAATAGCGCTGCATTAAAAAGGAATTTAACTCTTGAGAGGACTTTTTAACGTAAGCAAAGTTGTACTGAATTGCAGGCTAATCGGTTTTGATTATAAGCGCTTCACGATGACCTTCATGGCTGAAATTTAACTGGCCAAGGGGCATTAAGGGTCGATTGGATACCTTTTAGTCGTTTAGGAGCCTTAGTAAATTCTAGTGGCCATTATTGGCCTTTACAACTTCCAATTTAATCCTTATTAATTCTTGTGAGATACAAATGGATTAAAATTAGTCTGGATCGAAAATTAAGTGCTTACCAATTTTATAGCCTTAAATTAAACAGCTTACGAATGATAAGAGCAGCAAAAATCAAATACTAAAATATATTTTTATTTAAATAACGCTGGATAACACTCGTTAAAAAAAACTTCTGTTGGCGAACAAGTGGCGGATTATTTCTATATAATTATGAATGAATAGTCCTTTCTAAACATCTTGTCAAATAACTTTTCATGAGTGTGCGCTTGTTGAGAACTTCATGGAATACCTAATTAGGAAAACTGGAAATTTCCCTAAACATTTAGAATAGTCATTAGGCTTTTGGTATATTCATATTAAATATTCAGTGCTTGAAGATCCAAGTTTTCACTAGTTTCTTTAGGACAGACAGTCCGTAACTATATTTTGAATTTTTCATAAATGGCCAAAATAGGATTTTCGTTTTTCGTGAACATGGACACAATTACAATTTTATAATCAATGTACTTTTGTACATGCTATATAAAACTAATGTGCTTTTATGTTAAAAATTGCAGTACTAATTTATTTTGCTGAGCGATCTCGTACATACATATACATACATTTTTTTAATATAAATACCATGGAACTGATTTCCCTAGGGAAATAAATTAGTTATTAATTAATTAGCTTTATTATCAAATAATTAATAATGAAGCTAGTTTTATACATATGTAAAATTACAATACGAATCTACATATATGTTGACCAATAAAAACTTTTGAAATTAATTGTTGTCTTAAATTTTTGGGTTTATATTTTATTTTTTTACATTTAAATTCTTTACTATATTTCTATCTTTTCAAACGAATCAACTTAATTCAATAGATTTAAATATGTTTGACATCTTCAAAAAGAGGATCTCCTCAATTAAAATTTTAAAAAACCGAGCTGCTTAATAAAAAGTAAACGACGCTAAATACGAACCTAAAAACCTCAAACTGCTCAATGATAGAATGAATAAAATATTTTTGAAAACATTAAAAAAAGGTCTACATATAATTTTCCTTAAAGAAAAATACTTAAAAAATTTTATGTTATAACTAAACTGGCTGCACGTTTTCGAAGAAAGATTTTTGCTATTTTGCTTGTAATGTTGTTTCCAAATGTATATCTTGGTAATGTCTAGAATGTTAGTCTTGGTGTTTTCCGACTATCCTCTATGATGAAAGGAGAAGACACTTGTAGAAAGACATAGGTTACAATTATTAGAGTTGGAAGTTAGATACTTATGCTAATAAGAAAAGTAGGAAGTTGGATATCAACTTGTTGGGAAGGCATTAAGCATGCATACAATTGGTTCGAAACAAAAGCAGGTGTCCTGTCCGCGCATCTTGTTAGCATAATCTGCAAGCGAAATCAAAGCAGCACCGATCCGTCTGCGAGATTTGCAGACAGAGCGTACGTCTGGGACTGCCTAATAACCTTCTTATCTTAGAAGACGGATAATTATAGCAATTCCCACTCAAATTAGCTTGCCACATCCTGTCCGTGACATTTTCATTGGGTGCTCTCCTTTTGCGGTCGGTCGCGGCGCGCAACGACGACGTCGACAACGACGACGACGGACCGCGGCGGCACTGAAACCTGTTTAGTCTTGTGTGAATATTTTTCTAGCGGTTATACTTAATAATTTTTTAAAACAAAAATGTGTTCCTTTCCCCGCCGCGCCCCGATCGACGTGAGAAAGTCTATTAATCATCCGCACAGGTGATCTAACACCTTTCGCGATATTAGCGCAAGCCGGGGAAAAGAAATCACACGCACGCCGCCAAGTCACCTGGGGAGTGAAGATGATCGGCCCGCCGCGTTCGTGTTCTTTTAAGAAGCACCTCTGCTTCACCTGTCATAACATCGCGGGCCGCGAAGACGCGCCAGAGCTTGTTTCGTTGCGTGTCTTCGGAAGGTAGCCTACCTCGGGGGGATTTGACTACTCATTGATACCTGCGCGCGGGAAGGTGGGCCGCCGGAGGGGAACGACATTGAGGTGAAGATTTCATTCATAAAAGCGGCTCGGGGCGGCCGCGGAGGAAGCCGGCGACCGTTACCTTTTGGGTTTGACAAAGGCTGCCTGATCGGACCGATGCATTTTTTGAGCGATGTTGCGTGTCGCGGCTGCGGCAGCACCTTCAACGGTGCCCCAAATTGCGGTCTGTCAACCCCAAGTGGGATCGATCCATCGTCTTCGAAATCTGGTTTTTTTTTCTTGTTTTCCGCCGAAAAAAAAAAACATAAGCCTACGACCAAAAAGAGTACGTCCGACAAAATTGGCTCGCGATCGCAATTATTTCAGCACGGGTCAATGCGGACAAGACGCTCAATGAACGTCTTCCTGCGCAGCGCGTCGATCGACAGTTTTTCGGCGCCTTTTTGCCGCGCCAAATTTCGGCGATCTAATGATCACTGGGATCGCGATGCAGCGCCCAGATTCAGTTATTTCGGACAAAATTAGATCGCAATTAATTTTCGGGGAACGGAAATGTAGGCGCAATTTCCGTGAAATTTTTCTTATAATATCTTTAGCAAATTACAAACTTTTTCGCGATCATCTGCGGCAACCGATAATTACAGAGTTGTCCTAGTTTTTCAATTTCAAGTTACTCAAAATATTAATTTATGACATACCCGAGTACATTTGCAAATTTTTCGATATTACTTTTCCGCGCAACAAGGAAATGCTTTCTTTCACCCAAGGCTCGTTAAATGTTTTTGTTTGTTTAGAAAGAAGATTCCAAAAAACGCTGAAGCTAGTCAAGTCGGACCGAGGTAATGCTTCATTAGTGGTGCGAGGCGCTTCTTTTACCTGTGCACTTGAAGAAGTGAGCCAATAACAAATTCCAGTCGAGGCTGATTAAGCACTAAAAATTTTTCCTTTAAGAGCACGCCAAAAGCGTGGAAAGGTCAAATTCAAGTAAAAAGCCTTCTGGGAAGTGAGCTACTTAATAGGCAAATTGGCTCTAATAACATGCAATTAGGGCCGCGAAAGTTTTTTACCCGACAAGGCGATTTTCAAACGAACATTCAAATTTTACATTTTATTTGTCGAAGGCTAGGAGGTGTTCATAATTAGGAAGACAAGGGTAATATTTCTTACGGACGGTAATTTCACTGAGATATTCAATTTAACGTTCACTTTACGGAAATTATGCACATATGTATGTACTTAAAGAAACTCATTAATTTTTATCTAATTAATTTAACACATAAAAAGTTGGCGACTGGCGATTTTTGCAAATTGAACTTTCTCGAAATTGTTCCAAGATAAATGACGTACATTTACAAATGATATATGTGTACATATGTTTAATACGTAAATATTTCAAGAGGATAGAAAATAAATTGAGGAAACTAAGAGACTTATCTATTTAGTTTCAAAAAATCTATCTAAATTTTCGAATCGGGCTGGTCGAATTTCAATTCAACAAAGTCGTTTTAAATTTCAAGGAATCATATTTTCATATTAAAATTAGTTTGAATTTTCAAAATAAATGATTTCAATTCAGCACTTAAACGAATCCAACATTTGAAATCAAACAAGTTCAATAATTTCAATACAAATATGTAACGACAAATGTTATTATATTTAATTTATTTTTAGTATATTTGTCAATAAAATTAAGTTTGCTTTCCTAATCACAGTAACTATTAATTATATTCTTCACAATTCATTTTATACTTAGTTGCGTCAGTATATAAGAAAAAAACTAGTGGCAATCCTGAAATTAAACGATTTTTAGTTTCATATTAGGTGCTTTTTCGAATCTAGAATTAATCTTTTAATTCTAATACCCATTGAAGCAAGCTTATAAATTCTTACTCATAAAAGCAAAAAAAAAATTAATCCCAAAATATTTTTAGTTCAGGATTTAAAGTTTGGGTGGTCTTAAAAGCATTTTAAAATCCTAATTTAGATGATATAATACGAAAATTCAACTTAATGTGTGATAAGCTTGGCTTTTCCTTTACCGCACTGGTAATATCAGACGCTAATTAAAAGCTCATATTTATTTTCGGTTTGTGTTCTAATTTTATAATATTTATATCATCAAATAAACTGAAGAATATAGTTTGAAATAAAATAAGTGGAGGTTTTATGATTATTTCTTTTAAAAAATAATTTTTTAACATATAATTATTACAAATGTTGTCCTTTGACAAACTTAAACATGTTAAGTGATACTGCTAATAATTTTACCAAGTAAAAATATTCAACATTTTAAGTAAGGTCCGTACAATGGTCGTACAACAGTCGTTTGAAGGTCTTTTTGACCGTATCGCGCCTGTGCGGCAGAATAAATAATAAGAATGCAATTAAAAATCACATATTTATTTATCTTTATTTATAATTTATTGGAAACTAACATTTAATAGTAAATTCATATATGATATAGGTATATTTTAGATGTTTATAATTTTTCTTTTGATGAAACTAGAAACTAGAAAACTGAAAGCTAATTTAGCTGATCAAAGAAGCATATCGCTTGAATACTACAATTTTATTAATTAAAATCTGTTTTACTAATTTTTCCATAACGTCTTTCTGAATAATGAAGATGATATAATAAACAATTTTTTTTCAAAAAAAATATCTTTGGGAATCCAATTGACTTGAAGTTTAAAATTTCTCAATGTTCAAAATTTATGAAGTCCTTTAAATAAAGAAATAATTCAACATTTTTTATTACGGAATTTTAGAAGAAAAGTTTTAAAAACCTTGATTTGTATAATACTACTGGTGATTAATAATTAACAGTATCATGCATGTTAATCAGAGTCGTATCATGTAGTAATTAATACGAAATATGAATAAAACGGAGTTGTTTTGGTGTTTTTAAAAACCTGTGAAGATGCCCCCAGGTACTTTAGCCTGCGTGCATGATTCAAAACAATTAAAAGCGACGAGGGCATGAGCCTGGCCTTGGGAAAGTATAAATTATTTTGCCACTTGGATAACCAAATATTTAAGACGGGATCAATTTGAGATAAAACTGCAGCATGCAAATTAAAAGAGCACACCAAGGGTGCACCTCCGAGCGAATAAACGGCCCGAGGAGCGGGTGTCATAAATCCTCGCTGATAATATGCACCTCGCGATTTTCCAAATTGATCCATCCGCGCTCTGGAAGATGACCATTTGGGGCGTCTTGGGTCCGAGCCTCTTAATAAATAACCCGTCCATAGAGATCCCATCGGGCCAATTGGTAAGCGAAGGCAATCGACGGACCCGACACGTCCAGAGACGTCCGATCGGTCCGGGCTGCGCCGCGGAGCCGCACCGCGGCCGAGACGTGGCCGCGGAGCCCCAAAGTAGAACGGCATGCAAAATAACGTGCTCTGCTCGGCCCTGTCGTTTCCCATGATATTACTCATCTCGGGGCTCATCATTTCATCTTGTCTGGGCGGCCAGGCCGCCCTGGACCGGACCCGATCGCTTTCTGGTTTGCATGCAGATTGCATTAATGCGGCCGAGCGCGGGTTATTTCGCGTCTCGCGGACTCCTCCGCGCGCCGCAAATGCAGCGTCTTCGCAGCATCTTCGGCCGCTTCTCATGTTGGGGTCGAGTTATCTCGAGATGTAATCCTCAATTCGGAAGCTCCGCCCTCGGGCTCGCTGGGAACAATATCGCAGTTGCAGCCCGGAGGATGATGGAGAACGGGAATTAGCTTAAAACATCTCGCGGTCCAGCGGATCGCGGGGGGAACAGATGCATCTGGGGATCGCGTCGCGGGTCCAAATGAAACGATGATGCGTGCGCTGGAATTAGTGTGGGATGTTGCTTACTGGTATTTGCCATGGCGGCTGCGGTCTCCGCGGCCACAATTATTATCATTATGCAGTTCCGCGGAATGACGGATAGTTAAATCGGGGAAATTGATTGAAAGACGCCCGTAAACGCGGATCTCGGGACGGTGGTGCGACTGGGAACTGATTTTTAGTGGGATCCAGCCTTATGGAAAAGTAATTAACACGCAGCTCAGGTAGATGGAGGATGCAAATCTGAAAGGCACCATGGGAGGATTTCTAATTTAAGTCTGCTCACGTTCTCTGGATGAATCTTGGCTTAACTTTCATGTTGATGATTATTAAAAATATTATCTGATCACATGTAAAGTGAAATTAAAAAATCCTTACTATTAATAAAATACGTAAAAGGCATAGTCGGTCATGAGCTTGAGCCAATCTTAAACTAGGCTTAGTATTTGTGGTGGTGGCCAAATTTTAAAGGTATTGCAAGCAGTGAGGAATTTGAAGATTACTGCGATGTGATATTAATAATAATAATAATTTTTTCATTTATGAATTTTGGAAGAATAAAATTGTTGGTTAAAAATAAATTAATTTGTAACATTTGCCACTTTCCTTTAATTCATTCCAATTTTACAAGGGCGTCTTGCATTTCTCGAGCATATCTGTCTAATGACCTTTAAGTTAAATAAATAAAAAAATTGATACAAAATTATGAAAATGATATAAAAAATCAATTAAATAACGCATTCCAATTAAAAACCCGCTAACAATGTAAGACAACGGTAATTTCCACACCTTAAGAAGTAAAATTTAATCATTAAAGAAAAGTAGTAAAAATAAAATGTATAATACGCCATCAACTGCAACATGAAACTCAGCGTAAATTTGCATCGTCTCGGTTCAGTTTCACCGAGCGAATCGTATGCAAAGCAAAGCGAAGCAACCGCAGGAAAATGAAATCGCAGCAAAATTAATAGACACGTTAATCCAATTTTTCTGCATGCAAATCAGTCTGGCTCGAGCAAGCGCAATCCCCAGCCGCAGTCTAGACTGGCCGCTTCAAAGCCCCGAACCGGAGCCCCATGCCGAGTCGGAATATGCATTGAATGTAATGAAATCATATTTTCATGCAAAAAATTCAATTTATTGATAAATTCAGCGAGGTACCCAGTAAATTTATTAAAAATTTCCATCTTTTCTGGAGCTCTCTCCAGCAGCACCAATGCGCGCCCGTGTCCGCGCGACCCGCGTCTCCGCCGCCGCCGTCGCGCGATCTTTTAGTGGCTGCGCCGTTTTTGCCAGCCGCGCGCACTGATTTTCTTCGTCCATTTGAGCGAATGTCCCTCCGCGGCCGCCGCGGCGGACCACGACGGAAGAAGGAGGGCCCAGCGAAGGGCCGCGAAATAAGCCCTGATCACGGATGATTGACCATGAGGTGATTGTATGCAACCGGCATTTTATTTATTTATTCCATTCTGTGTTTGCTCAGGAATCGGTAATAAGCGATCATAAAAAATCGACGCGGTACGATCAAAAGTCCCAGACGGCCGACGATTTCGTTTTTGTTGCGGGCAGTGGCCAAAGTTGAAATGAGTCGCCCCGCTTCAAGCGTATGAACGCAACGCCAGCATCGTGCGATTATCTTTTGATCGTTCTTTGTCTCGCGCTACTGATATAATTCTTCTACAGTGATTTTCGCAAAAATTTGCATTTGCTCCATATTTTCAAAATATCCGGATTTGCTTAAAAACCATTAATTATTTTATTAGACTTAGTATGGATTTCTTCACATTCACAATTAGATTTTTTCCTAAAACCGGCAATTTTTAGATTTTATTTTTGAAAAGGCAATAGCTATTAATTAATTTGAAAATTTTAAGATTGTAGGTCAGCGGGAAGAATTCTGCAGGTTTTGATGATCAATCAATATGAGTGGAACTTTTAGGCCGTATGACAATTTCAGTGAAATTATATCATTTTAATTATTTCGTTTTCGAAAATAAGATAGCTATGAAATGTTGCATTTGAAGGCAAACATTTTCTTAAAAGTAAGCAAATGACCGAAAATTCTTAGTAAATAAAATTAAGTTCATTTTTATCTATCTCCATATCTAACGTGCACCTTTTATTACAGAAATTCCTATTAAACCATATAGAGCTCAACTGATATTTAGACAGTCGAAATTATATTTTAAAACAAATGGCACGAAATGAATTTTAATATTTTATACATATTTTAAAATCACTCGGCACAGAACCTTAGTAGGAAAATATGCTTTGAAAGGCCGTATCTTTTTATTGCATTAAACTTGTTATTCGCTTAGCATTCGATAAACATTTGAACTTGATACCTGAAGCTCAAGCTGTTCCATTTTTCCATTATGAGGTACGAAGCCCTGAAAATATAAAATTATTTATAAAAATAATAGTTTTGCTATTAATATATAGAACATTGTATACAATTTGAAAGATATCGGTCCAATAGTTTTTGTTTTTTTCTTAAAACGATAGATACCTATAAAAGGTTCTACATTTACTGAGAATATTTCTCTTCTAAATAATACAGCTTCGAAATATGTAAGTATATTGTCAAGAATTTTTCCTCATATTGAAAATATTCTAAATAAAGAAAATTAGTAGCTACTATCACATTAAGTGACGATGGGATCTGAAGAAAGGTATGTGGATGTGAGACCCGGTAGCGAACATGGTAATGGACTAAAACCCATTAAGAGAATATCTCAAAGCATCTAACAGACTTGCTTTCTTATTTCTTTTGTAGCTACTCGTCTAAATCCTTTCTATTTATTACGAGAACATAAATTGAGCAGGTACTGATTCCACATAATTGCATAGAAATTACTTCCCACATGCAGATCATTATTGACCTAAATATTTTCCTCAGTTCGGACGCGCCCATTGAGCGCTTCAGGTGCTAATGCCTACACCTTTCGCCGTTACGATCTGAATGTATGTTCTAAAAGAGTCAATTACACGCGGCCAGGTAAAATAAGCGGAACGCCCCGCACCCCGCAAATCCCAATTACCCGGGAATATGCGAACTGAGTGTCCACTAAAAAGAGCTCATCTCGAGGCGATGGTGTGAACCCTGCCTGGAAAATGACTCTAATTTGAGCTCTTTTGAGAAGGTAAGAGGAAGCAATTGGCTAGAGCACCGCAGCGCACTGTGGGAAAAATGTTCGCAAACAAAACGGAGACGCGTCCAAGGATCAGGGCCCGCTCAACAAAGGGAGATGGGCAATTTGTAAAACATTTCTTCTGTGGGTCCCTTTAAAGAAAACGATTAAATTCTTGGCTTTTCCTTGGCTAACTGGCCGCAAAAAGTAATAACTGTCAGACGATATAATTATCCCCTGAAAGCACTTAAAATGAAAGCAATTAGCTGCTGCTACCTCTCAATAAAGCACGAGGTCGCCCCCTAATGAGCCAAAGTCATCATCGCCACTCGCGGCGAAAAGAGCGAAAAAAATAAGTAAAAGAAAAAACTTTGGTGAAACGTGAAAATTGATGAACTTCTTGGGATGCGGCTTAATTTCTCACATGATCGCGACGGCGGCGGCGACGGCAGCAGCATGCGTCGTTTAACTGCCGCCACTCATCGGTCGAGCACCAACCGCACCGCGAAAATCGCGCGCAAAGACGCGACGCGGATTCTCCCATGACCTTGCCGCAAGACAAGTCTCGTCGGCGGCGAAGACGGGCGCGCATCTCGCCGAGATCTGCGGCGAGGAACGGAGAAGCGGTCCACCAGCGTCTTGGTGGACCAGCAAATCGCAAAGGCCTAATCTGAAGTCGCCCCCTTAATCTTGGCTGACACATCTTCTTGGGCCGAACGAGGCGCGCTGGCCGCGATCGTCGCGGACTGTAGCAACGGACCGAGGAGCAAAAAGTCGCGCGTTACTTCGGTTGGCTTCTTCCTTGTTCAAGAGATCACCTCTGGATGCTGCGCTGCTCCCCGGCCATGAAAGGGATTGATCGCGTTTCCCGCTGCGGCCGCGGCTGCTGCAGATCATCTTCGTACGCCTCACGAAGTTTACTCAAATGGGCAATTTGTGCAAAAAGTGGTTTATGCATACTCGACGCTGCGCGTCCCCACCGCGGCCGTAATGGACCGCTGATCACGGCGTAAAAAACCGACCTGGGATTATTTTCATATTTTTTTACGCTATAATTACAGGCCCCGTTGCGTTTTTGCCCATATTTGCGAGATGCACTTTGCTTATCGTTACGGCTTGCGACACGTTTTGCGTTCCTTTTTTTTTTTCGTTGCGTAAGCAGCTAACATCGCTCTGATTTGGTTCAAGGGTCCCCAACTCTTCAAGCTTGATCACTTTTAGACCCCGAACACTTTTTCAATGTAAAATTTATACTATTTTTGGAAATAAAAACCATCACATCACTAAAACGACGAAAGATGTTACAATTTTGTACGTTGTTCCATTGAAAAAGTAGCTGCTATGCGGATGTCTCTAATTTCTAATTTATCTTTAAAACGCATATAATACCTATATGTATAAAAGCGTTGAAATTACTAGTTTCTTGATTCTAATATAAATAGATACTTTCTTGCATGGGGAATTAAAAACATGACAAGCGCACATTCATGAAAAACTTGATAGCCAGCCAAGATGTTTAAAAAGGGCTGTAGAGATACATTAGTTGTACTTTATATTTTAGATTATAATCTAGACTTTAATTTACATAAGCTAACATACGTTATAGCTTTCTATGATAAACAAATATATTATACTATAGAAATAATCTGCCACTTTTTGGATACAATAAAAAAGGCAGGCCGATTTATATACTACATTTTTATTTTGTATCATTTGTGCATTCTTTGTAAAAACATATAGTAGGGGAGACTGGGGCTGGTTGTGACAGGGGTAGGTTGTTACAGCGGCAATTGTGGCTATACAAAGAAAGTAACAGGTACGCTTGAAAGAGAAAAATTACCACGGTATGATCGGCTAGCCACTTGCCACCCGCTAGTTCCGCCAACGCATTTGTGTGAGGAGCTCTGGCACGGTGCTATCAAAACCGCATGTTTCTAACTTTTTATTTTTTTAGTAATATTGGTCTACAGCCTGTTTATAATTAAAAAATAGTTGTGCGGTAATGTATATTTGTGCCTCAATGCTTTCTTTTTGTGTTAAATATATCATAATACAGTTATTTCTACTAGATTTTTTTCTACTTAACCTTAAAGGCTAAATTTTGGGGTCGGGGCTAAAAGTGACATTTCTTCGGGGCAGGTTGTTACATGTACATCTCGGTAGTATCTGCCTTAGTTTTTGTTTAGGAAAGAAGGTTTTTGTTATTTTTGAGGGTTAAAAGTTACCAATTTTTTTGTTTTTGTGAGGCATAAGGATAAAAGGCATAAAAGAAATAGTATGCCAAATTTTTGGTTTAAGAAATAAATTTATAATTTTCATCAAATTCCTAAGCTACCAAATTTGTTATTTGATGAGGCATACAGAGCAGTCGTACACCTTTACACCTTGCAAACATAAAAAGACTGTGTTTTAGGTCTAAATTAAGTAAAAAAATGTTGATTTACCTTACTAAAAACTTTCAGATTATGTTTGTTTTTTGTTGTATCAACCTACCCCGTGTGGTGTAACAACCAGCCCCAGGCGCGGGGCTAAAAGTTACACGGCTCTTTTTTCAGAATTCGCGTGTTTATAGCACTTCTAATAGGCGTAAATCTAAAATTCTTCTTAAATAAGAATCTTGAATAGTTATTTAATTGAACAAACTTGGAATTACGTAAAATAATATAACTAACAAAAAGATATGACAATTTGTTTAAAAAATGTCACAACCAGCCCCAGTCTCCCCTACGCTGGTATATTTCATTATAATATTAAATCTGCATGTTTTCAAAAATTAAAATTGTTATTAATTTCTATAGAATTTACAAAATTAAGGCTTGGTTCAAACCCCGCAGAGTTCAAGAAAACTTTGCTAACCTATACTACCTAAAACTCTTGTGAGTGAAAAACGAACGATTATACTAAAATAAACTACAGGGCGCGGACAAGTTTAAAATAAACTATCATTAGGGCTTATTATTATTCATATATTGAGCTATAGGTACTGCCGATTTAAAATTACTAGTGGTCGCCCTGTGGCCGAAATTCGACCTACTGGGGTTACTACGAAAAATACGAATGTACACAGCCTACTATGTGTTTGAAATTGGTACTATCAATAATAAAATTACGACAGTTTGACCACAGACTACTATGCGTTTAAAATTGATAGTATGAACGTAAATAATGAATTCCAGCTTTTGCAGGAAAATTTGCACTGAATTGAAATTTATGAGCAGTTACCCATATCAAACAATTTGATGGGCCTTTCGCAATTTTAGACTGCTGCAATACCTGAATCTGGATCTGATGTGAAGAGGACACAGATAATGTTTAGCACTGAAGTAGACAGTAATGAAATATAAAGAGTGTTTGACTATGATTGAAATTGTATGTAAAAATAATACATTTTGTTATCTAATGTTGCAATTATAATGCATATTTATAATGAAAAAAATAGTCTAATTTCTATAATTTAAGGTTTATATCTTTAAATTTGGGAATTCTGCAAAGTTTTAAAATACTTTCTGAGGTCAAATTTGACATATGAGCAGCTATCCATATTTTCATAAAAGTTTTAAATTTGTTTTATAATTTGAATCTAACTTGGTTAAAAATTAAAAACTTTCTATTCTCAATATTTTAAGTGACAGCAAAGTCTACTAATAACCCTTTTTGATAACTAGTTTTAAATTAAATAGGTATGATTTTAATTGAAGGATAAAGACTACATTTAAATGGATTGTTTAAATTGTTTGTTATAATAAATATAGTGAGATATTACAACAGGTGCAAAAGACGTCTATTCCACATCACATGCTATTTTCTGCCTCACAAAAGCGGCGAGTAATTGCATAAATATTTAAAAAGGGGCGTGCAAGAGCAGTGGTTGCCGCCCAATCGATCACTTGAAAATCACCTAGCACATTTGCGTGATTCCTCGTCGTAATGATTTGTTTAATCTTGCAATAAGAATGCCGCCGGCGTCCCCCGGACAGGGTTTTCGCTCCGGAGCACCACAGCCCCGGCGACCAGTTTCTTCTCATTAGATGAGTTTTCTTTTCCCCCACGTAATTTGCCTTCAATTATCGTGAATATCTAATTAAGTCGTCATAGAGTTGTGAATATTAATTCCCTCGGTTGCTGGCCGCGAAGAAGTGTGCAAGTGCATGTTCGGCCGCCACCCATTAGATTGCCCCTTCCAACAAAAACGCGAAATTACGAGTGTGCAGTGGTTTTAATTGCCGATTTGTTGCTGTGTGTCTTCCGAGCGACGCTTATCTCCTTGGGTCTTATCTCGGCGGCCGGCTCGACGGCGGATCAACATGCAATTATGAGATTGAATACGTTAATTAGGTGCTCCGCGCAATCGAGGAAATGGGGAAACCGAAACCGTCTGCGCGGCCGCAACCGCCGAACCGTACCTAAACATATGGAAATCCACAAAAAGTTAATAGTCTAGTGCAATTGTATAGGGTTTCATGTAATCACCTCTTAATTTGGCTAGTTTACAAAAAAATTACTAATTAATATACCTACCATTAATGTACTTTCATCACAAGAGTGATATAAAAAAAATATTTTAGTCTATAAATAAGAAATATATTTTTATAACAACAAATAATAACAATATAACCATCAGTAAACTATAAACAAATTGACAAAATTAATCTAGTAATGAGCAAGATCAGTCTTGATCTTGCAATCCACGACTTGCAAGACCAAGAAATAAATCAATATGAGACTTGAACAAGACAAAAAGACTTCTTTAAATCCTTCAAGCTTTTCAAAACAATGAAAAATTAAAACACTAACATTGCCACTTTTAGTAAACACGTCTTACATTTGAATGAATGCATTTGTTGACAAAAATAATGAAAAATTAAAAATGTATCCATCCATTTATGTATCAGCATAAATTTCTGAATTTTTAAGACGCTTTTAATATATACAAAACAAATTAAAAAGCAGCCCTTACTTTATTATTAAGAAATTTCAATTTAACATATTTGTTATTATTTTTCCACTTGAAAAAGATCAAGTCCATTGTTGCAAGAACCAAGATCAAAGTCTTCGTCTTATGTTCTTGTTTTGCTCATCACTAAATCAGTCAAAATTAGTAAGTAGGTAAGCATTGCATTCGTGATAAATTTTCATTTATTTTACACCTCATAGTCAATGTTCCTGATTTTTTTAGGAGCGCTTAGAACCGAATTAAGAGTTTTGAAAAAAATGAAAAGTCATCATTAGATATATTTCTTCTTTTCGAAAAACTTTTTCTCTTAAACCAATAAAGCGGCAATTATAAGGAAATAAACAATTAAATTGTTTATAACAATTGATCGGGCTAGAATTATTCAATCCTGATTGTTTTTGACACAGTCTACTAACTATCAAAGTTCGTAATTTTTTTCAGATTTTTCTGAGCAAATTTTAAGAATTTTTCTTTGAAATTAACCTCCAAAATTAAAATTCAATTTATTATACTTCACGTCTATAATGTGCGCTCAAAATTTTTTGGGATATCTTTAGATAAGTTTCGTAAAATGTAACTAAAATGTTGTACGATATTTTCAATTTTGTTACCAATTAGTCACAAGATATCAATGAAACCTTACTTACTTCCTCAACAAACTTTTGGCCGGTTTTTATTTCGAAGTTTATTTGGTAATTAGTTTAATTATTTAGGATTGGAGAAAAGATAGTAATATATCCTTAGCAAACATTGAACTCATATGTAGTATATAAAAATTAAAACAATGGGCCAACGTTGCGGCGGTTGATGTGATTTTAAAATTGTATGTGTTTTGAGAAATTGCAAATAAACATTTGACTTATTTAATAGGCATTAGTTGCGTTTCTTTTGCAAATTGAAATTTAACTATTTTAAGGAAAATCATTAGATGAATTGACTTTTCTACATTTACATAATCTCTACGAAATACTGCGGACGAGTTTTTTTTTTTAAATACAATTCATCAAATTTGTGATATGATAGCTCGATTAGAAATTTCGAGCGGAAAGGTACCAACAGATGGTCAGTCCGATTGGATGTAAAATTTGCAGACTTCTGATTTCTTATTAGAACTTTAAGTTTTTTATACTCAAACCAATTGGACAATTCCAGTCAGAATGTAGTCCCAAATTTTACAGCAGGACCCTTCACACACTTCCTGCGTCTCGCAACCGTTTTGAGGACTTTAAAATCTTTGAAATGCTGAAAACCATTTGAGAATTGGGGCATCAATCAAATTCCACTTTTGTTTCAGCGTCACAAAAGGACAATGGATGAATGCTTGATTTGATTTCGTTTAATTCACCGCCCCCGCACTTTGCTGATGTACGGCGGAGGGTGGATTTTTGATATTCGGAGAAGTTTATTGATTGCTTAGTCCATAATTCCGGGAGAACAAGGAGCTCTTATCAGGATATCCATTATGCTATCCCTAGACGGATCCTTTTGACCAGTCAATCAAATTATGGAAACATCCTCCATAGGGATGAAGTAGTTGAAATTTTTTCGAAAATTATTTTTATTGCTCGATATCCTTCCTGAGGGATATTGAGAAGTTGTGCATTATTTTTTGCCTTATTTCGGATCAATTTTACATTCTTGTAAAAGGGCCAAGGGCCGGGACGATCCCGAACGAAGAACGAAAAATATTATCGTTCCCACGTTCAGCCCGGGGATCGGTAACAAGTGAAAGTAAGGGATGTAAAGTGATTTGCACACAAAGAATATTCGGGCCATTTGCAAGGCAGATTTATTTAAGGCCTAAAGAAAAGAAACCGATTCTACCTGTTTTCCGGGCTCTTTGGGAAAGATGCGGATTAGAGGGTGTTTGCTCGCATCTGTGCCTTCGAGACGTCTAAATGTCAGAAATTGCAAGGTGATTGCGTTATTACCGGACAGAAAATTTTGAGATCCACTTTCTGTGTTTGCAAAGAAATTGATCTTGGGATGCGAATCAGGTGTGGGAAGATGGATCTTCTTGCGAGCTTGCAGCAATGATCAGAAATCGTTTTCTTAATAAGGTATTAAAGAATACCTTAAGAATTCAAAGAAAATTGGTGCATTATTTTTTCAACTAAAACACAATAAAACTCAACTGTAGAGCTGAGCTTCTACCTTTCATAATGAAAAGTTTAGTGGACTGCAAATTCTTAGAAATCTAGGTGATAATTTTCCGAATCGAATCTTTGGGATCAAGCATTGTTAATTTGTCTTATTTTATGTCGTGGTTCAAGAAGTTTTCAGTTTTAAATTTACTGTCAATGCCAAAGGAGTTTAAAGACAATATTGTTTAAAGAAGTGTAGCAACTTTTCCTCTACTGTAGTTGCAGAAGAGAGAGATGACATTGCTTTCAAACAATTTCTGTATTTTATTTCTGCTTTATTTATATTACTTTCATTATTTTGTAATAAAATGCTACACTATTTTTATTCTAGTTGTATTTTCAATTAATAATCGGAAAATAAGCAAGATTCTTTGGATATTCAAAACTTATATTTTGTTTTATACCCTCACCAGCTGAAGATACTTCATAAAATTACTAAATTGTATCCTTAGATAAAGTTGCTTCCTTCATAAAATTATGCCTAAAATGACGATCGTTTTTGTAGCAAAAATTTATTTCCTTTTAATATTTTTTTATATATTAAGAATATGAAATTCATCGAAACAATACATGTTCAGGTCTTAGTTTGAAAAGCAACTGGTTGTATTGAAGAAAAAATAATTTATTTGTTGCTTCTAGTCATTTTTAAACTAAAACACGAAATTATGTAAAAAGTTCGCATTAATTTTAGCTGTTTTGGGAAGAAGTAAAAGACATATCACAACTTTATTTCGTTAGTTTCGCGTTTATTATAATATTTTAAAAAGAAACCATATTTATACGTTTACATTGTACATAAACATCAAAAGCAACTAATTCAAATACGATTTCAACCAAGATCGACCACAACATTTTCTATTATTCTATTTCAATATTCTAAATTGTAGGTATTATAAGCATTCAGATTTTGCCTCATAAGCAGATTATTAAAAGGAAGAATTGTAGGTAAATATATTCTTCAGCTAAAAAATCAACGTTACTATCTAAATTAATAATGGATCAGTTTTATAACTATAAACTCTTTCACTATCTGTCTTTTAAGAACTTGCAGTTCTAAATCCCAAAATATTACTCTAATGGTTAAATTATTATTATTGAAGGATTACGGAACAAAGTAAAAATTTTTTTTAAATACTTTTATATTTATAATTTACAAAAACAATAATTTTTAATTGGGTGTCTATATGTTTTGTAAAATTTCCATATTGGGCTGGATAAAAAAGTGTTTGCGATTTAAACCTGTATTTGACACTAAACTCAGTGTTTGATTAATTGCCCTCTATACCAATTTATGAAGGAGCTGTCTCCCAAAACTAATTTCACACTTGTAGCGCCGAATGACCACTGAAAAAAAAGTGACGGCCCGATGAAAAATTACACCTCTACCCCAAGTCGTGTAGTCATCTACATCAGCGCCGATAAAAAATTTGAATATTCATAAAAGCACCATTAAGAGTTCTGTGTACCCCCGAGAACGTCTCGACGCTCGTCTGATTTCCTCTCATTTTTTCGTCCCGCGATTTGCATATAATCCATAAAAGTTTATTATTTTGCCGGAAACCAAAAATATGACCTGGAAAAAATCCCATCATAAGGCAATTTTTAGAAACAAAACCGCCAACGTGGTGGTGGTGGAGCAGAAGATAGTCGCATGGTCGTCTTCTGGCAGCCGCGGCGGTTCAGTTATCCGCGAGTGCAGTCAAATCAGAGTGCGCATCTAATTTGAATTTTTAATTACCCCCTCAGCGGGACTGTGGCGGCCCGAACCCTCAGTGTGAACATGCCCCGGGGATAATTTTTCGTATGCAAAACCAGCCCGAGTTGTGATGACTCTCGTTATTTGGGCGATTCCGCGAGGCGATTGTGAGTCAGGCAAGTGGGAAGTTTTTTGAATAATTTCGTTAATTAAGACTGTGATTAACAGTGGCTTGCGTAAATATTCGCTGGGGCATAATCCGGTTACGTCGAAATAAGCAAGCAGACGTATCGGCGTTTTTCAGGTGAAGGGTGCATGGCAGCAATAAATCATTATGCTAGTAATTATGTCCGAAAGACGTCTGTTTTCAGACAAATTACGTCCGAGATTTATACGCGGCTGTCGTCTGGACGCGCGGAAGATTTAACTACGTGAGGCCACGGTCTGGAGGAGGATGGCTTTTATCGTTTTACAAATGGTCGACTTTTTGCAGCTTTTCATCTTCTGCTGGAAATAGAATCATTTAATTTCGCATAATCGCAAAGCTGTTTGGCGTAAATGGCGATAGATTTATGGATTTTGGTCGAAAAGACATTTATTTATTCAAAATGATGTAATTGCTCATTAGCGAACTTTTTGCCATTCTGTTCAATTGATCAAGTTTTGTACCAGGTTTGTACTATTTCGGATTATGGTAGTAAAATTCCGAAGAATTTATCAAGAATTAAAAAATTGAATATTAATTTTACAATCTAAAGAGAGTTTTCTATCCAAAATTATCTATATATTAATACGTGAAGGGAAATCTTTGGACCCCTTTTTAAGCAAATTGCACGGACTGAGGAGTTTGAGATTTTGCATGGTTAAAGTTTATATAGAGAAGAAGTGCACAAAGCTAAAATTTATATATAATATGTGTTATAAATACATTAAATAAAATAAAATAAATTCATTATTTACGTTCATACTGTCTATGTCGAACGCATAGTAGTCTGTGGTCAAACTGTCGTAATTTTATTATTGATAGTACCAATTTCAAACACATAGTAGGCTGTGTACAGTCGTATTTTTCGTAGTAACCTCGATAGGTCGAATTTCGACCACAGGGCGACCACTAGTTCCTATTAATATGCTACGTGACTGAAACTATCTGGCAATTAAATATGTTGAATTGTAGCCTATTACATTAATACACCCTTCGGTTAACTTTAAGTCTTCTTATAACCTTAAGCAATCATTACAATCATCTGTGACAGAAAAAATAATTAAAAGATATGCATAAATGTCTGACGATATCATTGAAAAGTATGATAATTAAAATAGAATGTAAGTTATCAAAATCCATCCAAATATCTCAAAAATAGATTTTTTTTGTGGTATTTTTAGTCAAAAAAAAAAAAATTCTTAACTCCATCTTAACTCATCTAGGTACCTTGTAGAACTTCTAAAATTGGTTACCACTAATCACAAAATAATCATAAGAAAAATTATTAAAATAAGATACTTTAGTGCAATTAGTTTCGAAAGCATTTTGACAGACAGGAAGAAAAAAATACTAAAATCGTTCATTCAAACAATAACATTTTTGAATTTTCGATAGTGTAATAAATCCAAAAACTATTGGTGTATGCATTTCATAAATGATTTATAGAAAATTTTTTAGTTGTTCCTACTCGGAGCTAATAATACCCCAGAAAAAACGGTTGAAAATTTTCGACGCATCATTGGACTGCGTCGTTTCACGTTAAAATCGAACCAATGCCACGAGCCATTTAGGGTTGCGAATGATGAGGGTTTTGTGGCGGTATTCGCTGATAAAGCGCGTTTAGCGTTCCGCCAAATCAGAGAATCTACGAAAAAAAAATATTGTCTAAAAAGAGGGTTAGAGACAGTAACCATCAGCTGAACAGAGCCCGCGTCATTCCAGCGAAACCCTAACCTTAATTTTACCCTTCTGTTGCGTGTTTCGAAAGGGAAACTGCACTCGGGTGACACCTTTCCGTCTGTTTATCTTGTGCCACAACAGGAAGAAGGGATGATCACCGATATCCAGGTAGAACAAGGTTCGCCGGTTGTCGATTCGTCATTGGTTCTCGCGATTGAATTGATCGTGATTACTTGCGTAGCACGCTCCATTCAAAGGAAGGGTTTTCAGACGCGTATTTATTTTCACTTTTAAATTTTTTGTTTTGTATTTTTTGTCAGTGAAAGCCGGATGCTGTACATACCTAACGATCTTTTTCAGTAGCAAGGGTCATGGTAAAAAATTTATAATCAAAAGACAAGATGTAAAACGCAAGAAAGGGTTAAGGAAGTGTGCTAGACTCATGGCATAAGTGATCCAGGGGTTGTTATCACGCCAATTTTGAAAGTAAAATTAATTGGGATTTCAAATTTCAAAAAAATTGATGTATTATTTAGGTATGAAAGAAAAAACTTCGGACACCAGGTGATTACTTTTCTTTTCATTTACTTCGACCAGTCGAAGCGTGGGAATGCGTAAGATCGGGCAGGTATTCGCTATTGTACTGTAAGGTTACAATATTTTTCGCAAGTCGACCTGATCTTACTTTACGTCCAAAAATCAAACATCCGTCGAAAATGCCTTCTGATCTCCGTGTAATTCTTAAGAAATTTTTTTATCATATACCTGCTTCTGACCTGCACTAGTGAATCTTATTTTTCTGTGTTGTAGGAGAGGTGTCCTGCAGCAGACGCATTCTCTACAATTATGAGGTCCCCCTGGAAACGTTGCATGAAAGGACACTTTTATTCCTCGCCATTTTAATGCATGCCAACGGCAGATGTTCTATCGATCCATTGAACTCCAATTCTGCTTATTGATGATGTTCCGCCAGGATCAATGCTTTGACCTTCTTTGTTTTCGCTTCTCTTCGATTTGATTATATTCTTTCTGAGTTTTTTGATTGATACTCCTCATCGCATTTTATATACTTGGAAATTTTTTTGATTGGGTATATTGCAGCAGAAAGGTAAAACGACAAGAAAATTCAGTCGTCATAAGAAAAATTTTATACAAGGAAATTTCCTTTCAGACAAACTCTTACCATCGCCGAATGGTGAAATTTGCGTGACTTCTTGCAATAACTCATCGGGCAAGAGGCGCATAGTGTGAAATTATATACGCGCCGTGATTCTTTGTAATTTTCGCATTTTTTCTCTCTTCCCCAGGCATATAACATTTCTTTTCTTGAAGTATTTTGTAGCGAACAAAATTTGCATATTCAAGTTTTTTTTTGTTTTTGTTTTCATCATTACGCACCATACTATACAATACGCAGGGAGTTGGACTGTTTTAAGTCTGTGTCTCGGTTGGCGGCTACCACGCTTAATGGATTTTTGATTAATGAAAATTGCCCAGTCTTACTTATGATTAACTTTTGAAAGTTTCCCTGATTGTTTCGTTTGTTTTGCAAATATACCGGGAACCATGGGCAATGGATGCGCACCATACCACCAGCTCAGAGGTTGCTCGGCCGGAATGCGAGAAATTGGCGATTTTGTGCTGGGAGATGTTATTTTAATTGAAAACATTAGAAACGAACAAGTTGTCCGACACGTTCAGTACTGATGCATTCGGAATTTAGTTCGTGCATAAATTTTCATTGTAAGGCCTATAAACATTTACATCTTGTTCATGCAACTTAACTATTGCAGCAAGTGATTTAATATAAGAAAAAAAAATTGAAGCTATCTGCTTTAACGAGCAAATTGGTCAACGTTGATGGATGGCCGGTGTAACGCGTTGTCGGACATATGCCTATGACGTGCGAGATCGTCAAGTTGAAGAAATCGGATTAGAAATCGGTTGCATACATATATTGTCGTTATTGAGAAAGTTAACTGGGTCTATGTCGTTAAAATAACAATAAATATTCAATTTTTGTTTTCTATAAAGTTGAGATATGATCGTTAAGCTAACTCTATAATAAAATAGTTGTAACAAGACCATTTTTAGGTTATATATTTAAATTCTTGTTACTTATTGTATATTACTATAATAAATAAATAATAATAACAATACTTGCTCCACTTTTCGACGAAGAAATTCGTACTTAATTTTAACGTATGCAGAAAGCAAAGTTGGCAAATATTATTCGCATAACTATTATGAATAAACGAATAAATTGAATTGTATTCGTAATTTTGTAAAATGAATAAATGTGATTTTAAGCTTCCATATGAAAATCAACTTCAGGAGATTTTTCGCGATTCTTATTTCGAGAATCTTCCTATTAAAATTTGTAAATTCAATATGGCGGCCCTAAAATGGTGACCGATATTTCTTGGCTTTACGCAATTTTAATGAAAATTAATAACGGACTTCAAATCTGTCGAAAATATAGATGATGGACGCAAAATTGTTATACCAAGAATTTTAGATTTCAATTGATTTTTAAGAAATTGGGTATCTACTGGGGAGATTTCAATTTCAAAATACCGGATCCAACATATGGTAACTAAAAACTAGTATACGTATATAAAAATAAATAAAAAAAATCTCATCGTAATAACTATTAGTAATTTAGTTTTATCCGTGTTATCAAAAATAATGAATGATGAATTTTCGCTTTATTCATGATTGACGAATAATTAATTATTCACTAATAAACTTATCTAGATGAAATTTTGAAACCAATGTTTGAATTCATATTATCGAGAGGTTTTAGTAAACGATTGATTTATTTAAAAAATCCATAAGACTAAAGCCTGAAACCTCTTTTCTATAGATTTTCTGGAAGAATTGCGAACCAGAGTTGGGCAAGTTATCTAGATGAAATTTTCTTCGAATAATGCCCAACTCTGGTCGGAAATCCTTCTAGAATATCTATAGAAAAGCTCGACTTTTAATTTTATGACTTTCTAAGTAAATCATACATTTACTAAATCCGCTCGATAATATGAACTCAAATATTGGTTTCAATTTGCATAAACAGCTCCAGGACTTCTAAAATGGCATACTTACCTAACTTAAGAAACTAGAAATTTAGAACGAAATTTCGAGATGTTGTTTATCCAGACTTTTATCAAAAGTTCTTAAATAGTTCTTACTCTTGTTTCATTCTGACAATGATATATCAAATCTCGTTTTTGTCAATCAACCAATTCCTCGTTTTTATATTTATATCCACTTTGGCAGATTTTGGACCACGGAAGATAAAAAATTCAGTAATATGCCTCCTAGAACGTTCCTTTAAGGAAAATTACGATATTTTCGAAATGAACCAATCGTCTGCTAGCTGTTTATTTTCTCGATTTTTCGAAAAAATATTCTATTCATATTCTAATTCGAGCATCCTTTCTTTAAAGGTTCCTCCCTAAATCTTTTTAACGACAACCGGCAGCTCTTGTGATTAAGCCCCTTTTCCTTGTAATACCCCGGTAGAAATTCGTTAACTGTCAAAATTTAGAAACACTATTTTATGGAAGAAACTGGGTAAAAATCCAGTTGGGGTAGCCACCCCTTTTAAGAAAAATGTTTCATTTCAGAGGGAAGCTGTAATCACTTCAACACGACACGATATAAAAATGTGTAAATCTTTTAAGAGCAGGAAATAAGAAAAACATTCGGATTATTCAGGCTAGAGGAAGTATTTTAGCATAAATTTGCTTATCTTAAATTTCGTTTATCACAAAATGTAAAACGGGTTGAATCAACAAACATTTCGACAAAAGAAAGTGGCTGGTGTTTGGTCGAATGTCTTAAGAAATGGAGTTGAAAAGGTTTCGAAGTGGCTTAAATCACGCCTCTCGCAACAATCGCCACTCGAAACGAGGAAGTCATTGAAAAGTCGACTCAGCGTGAATAGAAATTCAAAATCTCAGCCAATCACTTTCCCTGAAGAGTGCTTTACCCTTTTTTTTAGCATTCCGGGAGCCCTCAACCCTTCATTTGCGTCTGCTCGGTTGGGAAAGGCACTGATAGCTGCCTTTTTGAATGGGGCACGGTGCTAAAAAACCAACCCCTCAGGGGTAAAATTATGTAAATCAATCTCATCACCATTTCTGGCCCTATGTAAATTGAACCCTTCTTTGTTGGCGGGAAGCAATTGGGCGAGCTCCATGCAATCAAAACGAGCAAATAAATTTTCCCACACAAAATGGAGGGTTTTAAGGTGATACCTTTTTTTAGAAAGGGTTCTCTACATTTTTTTTATATAAGTTGTAAGATACACTCGAAGATGCTGAAGATGTTTTTCTAATGCTAATTTATGATTCTTTGATCTTCTTACAGAATCTGGAGGAACGAGTTGGCTACTACCCCGCCAAAGTTTACCTTCAATAACTTCCGTGAAAAGGGAGACAACAAGTCCGGATGGTAGAGAAACGCCATTTTCAGGTGTAAATGAAGATGTTGCCGCAAAAAGTGAAGACACTAAACGTGAGAATGATTCACCAGAAGATGCAACAGGTTGCAATACCGATTCTAAATTAGGCAATACACGAGGTGCAGGTAGGTTCAGTGAGACGAGATTATTCTGCCTTTTTTTTTATATTTTATTTTTAATTTATTTTGATTTATTTTATTTTTTACCTTTTACCTGTCATAAGAGCATCCTTGGCTAAGCTAACCGAGGTACGCTCACTGGTGACATGAGAAATTTTTGAAGAAAATGAAGCAATTGACTTGCTCAGACTTTTTAGAGACATTTTTCATGATGACGAGACTGGAGATTGACATGTACAAAGTTTTTTGTTTCTTTGCTGGGCCTTAGTAAGACTCACTAGCCTTAACTCTAGCATTGCTTTAAAATTCTTAAATCGGCCTTACTTAAATTAATGCGATGAATACAGCAAAAGGTCTTAAACTTCGCAAATATAAAAACTTATTTAGATACTTGTTTAATTGCATAGAACTCTGGTATTTTGGTTAATTTGTGTCTTTTAAGTTGAAAACATTCCTTTTTCCGTTTTTGGAGCTCATCAAATACGTATGTCTCGTTATTTAAGGCATTCTTACACTTTAGTTAAGGTAAATAATTGCCAATTTAGCACCGATTAACTTGAAGGTCTAGTTTACATTTTAAATTTTAGACACATTAATCTACTGAAAAAGTTAATTAGTTAACTTCTTAAAAGTGAATTATGCACGGCTGAATGCCAAAATATTTATGCAAGTACCTAGTTATCTTTAACGTGGTATAAGATATAAAATGTAATGAATAAAATAAAAAATAATGAAAAAATGTTAAAATTCATTTGTTATTAAGATTTTGGACTTTATATAAGATAATGATGTAATTTCAAATCAGCGGTTTAAGTCTGAAACCGACTATAATACTTTTCACTTTATACGAACGATAATAAGAATCCGTCAATTCCTTAAAAATAACCTCCGTCAAAAGTGATTGATTAGATATACACTTTTAGGTTAATACAGGCTAAATTTGACACACTATGGCTTACCTTTACACGAATTGAAGGACTTTGAAAAACGACATTTAACCCTTATTTTTTAATAGCTTTAATTTTTATTAGAATTCGAAATTGCATATCCGACATCCGATTATTCATCGAAACTCCTAAATTTTTTCATTTTTCGAGGTTGTCATAATATAAACATGCTTCTAGTTTATGGAAATAATATTAGCCCATTGACCTTTCCAGTTGACGACATTAGGTACATTATAAGAGGGAATGGCTTAGATTTTTAGATTTATCGGATACTGAAAAATTATAGAACTTACCAACTAACATATGTATTCCAGAACAACTTAATTAAAACTATTGATGCATATTAAAGTAAAAATGTCAGGAATACGTTTTTAACACCTTAGAATGCGTTTAAAAATAATGTCATAGTAAAGAAAGAAATTTTCTTCACAAATTACATTGTTATAAGTATATGTTGTTTTCTAAAAATTTTTGCGTACGCCATTCGAAATAGTGACCTTGAAAAATGTAGGATATTTTTACCTTTTTAGTACAAGGTAGAAATCAAAGTTAAAATTCAGCACATTTAAGCGTTAAACTAAGGTTTTTAAAATAATTTTTTCCCAAGGAAAAATCGAATCCTTGAATACCTGGCAATGTCAAACTACATTACAGTGTAATAATGTTGATTGAGCTAGTTGTTCTAGCACTAAAACTACGAATAAATAAATTGTGGGCTGGTTTGTGCCAGTAATTTATGAAAAAAATATCGTAGGTATAAAGTGGTAGAGCGTCAAACGTCTTTTTGACTAGATCAGCACATTTTAATCAATGATAAATGTAAGTTTTAGAATTTTGCTAAACATAAGTATGCTAAATGGTTATAATAAATTTGGTATCAGATTTGATAAGAGCGTTGATTTTTAATACTTCATTTTTAGTGGTAAAGTTAACATCTATTTGTCCAATTTATCTATTAAAATAATGTTGCAAAATATAAATCTTTCAAGACTCTTACACTGGCCAAAAGCGAATATCTTTTTATCAGTATTTAATAAAGAAATTTTACCTGGCTATTTTATTTTAATTATTTCAACAATTACCTTGAATGCCTGTTTTAACAGCAGCCAATTTGTTGTGCTCCCGGGCAAAGAATTCATCCATTTTAAAAGATCCCAATCAGATTTCAGTTTCAGCCATCGTCCTACGAAAGTCACACATGAAAGGCGCCATCCCACTCCCGGGAGAGGCCTCCCCCATTTGTTTCAAAAAATTATTCGAAAGCCGGGGCTCGTGCAGTTCTGGCACGACATAAATAACTCAGAACCCGACGGCGACGACGCCGGAGACGTTTGCGTACCTTCGCTAATTGAAATCCAAAACGAGAACGTCTTCTGCAACTCCGGCTTAATTAAATCCGCCTCCCCCAATTTCATCCCGAAGTGGGCTTCCAATCCGGCGTCCCGGCTCCGGTGACGTCGTCGTCGGGATCGGGCGAAACTTCCCTTGCATTCGCCGGCCGCCGGACTCCTAATGGAGGAGTCGACGACGCGGGGATGGCCGTGCATGCGATATGAGCTGCACTCGCCGGAGCGCGCCGCACCGTCAACTTTAGAGGCGATCAATAAATTTAGCTAAATCAGAAAATAAAACTCGAATGTCACGACAACTCGAAACCCTCCCCCTCCCCGGGAACGGCCGGTGCGATGCATTTTCTGCATCTTCTGCACACCGCACGAGGATGCTGCGGACGCGACGCGGCGCATGGACCGATTCTGACCGCTTTGTGGGTCAAATGCGGCGCACTGCACTTCTTCGAGATTTATGCGAGGACCACCGGCGCGGCGCGGTGGTGGCAGGTCGCAATTACACGAGCCGCGGTGCATTTTCATTCTCGAATTGATTAAGATGCTCCGCGAATTTTAAATGCCCTGAGCCTTATTTGCAAGAAGAGTCAAGTCCCAGAGGAGGACTGCACTCCTGGACTCAGATAAAGATTAAATAGCATCGAAAAACCACCGCAGATCCAACAAAATGAATCTTTAGATCCTATTCCAAAAGATATTTAAAATATTTAAGCTTTTAGAACTTTTTAAGAAAACCATAACATATAGTTTGGCTTTAAGAAAATGTTAGGATCTGATACAAAATATGTTTAGGTTAAATCATTAATGCTTCGAACCCAAATTTTAAATAATAAAAAAAATGTATAGCAATAAGAAGAAAAAACGACGGCAGATTATTTTATTTAAACTTATGTATACCTAATCTATTTTGATGAAGCTATAAATATATAATAAGCTTGTAACATATGATTTTTGGAAATTATTCATCATAATGAATTGGTTCCAGTTATTTTGAAGCAGTTCTTACATAATTGGTATAGTATAGTTTAATTTTTCTTTTAATAAAAAATAGTGTGAAAATGTTTAGGACCACTTCAGTTTTTCAGGAACTTTTAATCTTCATAGATTCTCTAAATTGGCAGAGGATGAAAATCTGTGCAAACGTAAATTTAAACCTCAAAGTGTCCTTTCCATTGATTTTTCACCCTCTGTCCAACTTAAAAAGGCACGATTCAGAAAACTAAAAGGTCCCAAAGAATTGGAGTGGTTCTAGAATTTTCACAGTACATACTGTATGTTAAAACTACCTGATACCTGCGTGGCACATACTAAAATGACAACAATATTAGTTATTTTCAGAAAGAAAAACATCAAATATCCTATCCTGTTTTTCTACAAATATTTATATTTAAATTTAATAATAGTTAGAAGTCCCCTTGAATTTTTGAAATTACACTTGTCAAAGGTAACTGAATTTTGACATTGAGTTCACAATTCAAACTGGGCTTTTGGATTAGAGTTGTGCAGATCAATAATGAAATATATCAGATCAATTGTGATCAATGATTAATAGAAAGTGCTAAAAAATTTGTACCTCCAAGCACTACTTTATAATAATAAAACACAATAATTTTATCCAAACTATGCATTTAGTTCAGATGTGTATAATTTATATGTATATTATATATTTTTTTAGACATACAGGAAAAAGGTTATTAAAAAGGTAAAAAATCACCTTTTACAAATTCTTATACTGTAATGTAAATGCGATGCAATCGGCCTGAGACCAACGCACTCGAGTTGTTGGTCTCAGGCCGATTGCATCGCATTTACATTACAATACCTATTAAATCTTGATAATTGAATAATATTTAAAACAATAGTCACTCAATTGATAATATGTATATTTAATTTTTTAATAACTGTATTTTTGTTCAAATCGGTTCCGGTTTCAGAATTAGCAGATAATTTTGCACTGAATTGTAATTTTTGAAAAGTTACCTAGGTATATCAAAAATTTTTTATTTTGCGAAGATAGAATTAAATGGCCTGGATTTATACCCACATTGCATTAAAAACTTAATCCAAAAATTTATCCGGTTTCAAGGTTTGAAGTTTTGATGGATAAATATCATGGCAATCGATGAACTATTCACAAATTTTAAAATCTTGATACGTTTACGTGAGGGCTTTTAAAATTCAATTATTCAATCCACAATTTGGTATCTAACCTGAACCAAATAGGAAAAAACGCAGGTTATTTGGAGAATAGAACTAAAGATATTACAATTATTCTAAATAAAAGGTTTTTCAATTTCCTTGATTTTTAGACTGCTACACTACGTTCATATTTAATTTTTGTTATATTTCATGTAATGTAAAATACCTTAATATAACCGTGGACAATATATTTAAGCAATCTTAGAACAGATTATCATGATTTTGTTCTGATCTTTGAATTTATATTTTAGATGCTTTTTCATGATTTACTGAAAAGTATAAATTTTTCCGCTTTCACTTTACTGAAAGCATTTTACATACATGGAGTATCCTTCCTTATATGCCAGTTTCCTGAAAAAAATATTGGCAGTAAATCATATTCAGGGTTTGCTATTCACAAACAAAAAATTTGCATCCTTGAGAATTTTGTAAATATTTTGCAACCCCGTTGTGCTGTTTTCGTAGAATGCATTTTTTAACGAACCTACCTAAGTGAAAGGCTACTTGGCAGAAGGGTAGCCAATAGCAGTAAATATGTCATATTTTACAGCATCTTAAAAAACGCGTAAAAAGTGCGTAACTTTAAAATGAATGTCCAGGAACCGACCCGACCGCAGCTAAACCGTAAAACAATTTAACCTCTGAAAAGGCTGACTTTTGACAATCATCCCGGAGTTACGGTTGTAAAAAAATGCCTTCGAAGGACAGCAGCAGTAAAATCATCTCACAAATTAACTGCTGACTGCTTCGGAAAATTATCGGAATTTTTCTAAACGAAATCTCTCCCGGTAAAAAACTGACATGAGCTCATGAAACGCTAGAACGAAGTCATTAATCACGGGACAGCGGGCCCCCGTGCGTTCATAAAAATCGCAAAAAGATCCTTTTTTTTCAGGTAAAAACGTAAAACTCAAGTTGATGAAGTCTTTAAACACAATGCGCCCGGCCCGAATTGCATAAGATTTATATCACCCTCTCGGCTGTCCTGCCGCAGTGCGTTTTTTAAGGGATTTTCAATTTTCATCCCTCTTCAACCCCGGCGTGTCCTGTTCGCTCACATTTCCCTCGACTGTATGCAGCTCAAGATGCATTTTGATGAGATTTTTAACGATTTTTTCACGAAATATTTTTTCGTGGAAATTGTAAAAAAATGCATTCACCAGCACTGCAATGTTTTGGGGTTGTCGCTTGAGATGCCGATTTTTTATTTTCGGGAATTGGGAAAGGTTTGATTAGGGGATGAGGTTCCTTGCGATTTTTTTAAAGGCGCCAAAATGCACTTTTAACGGACTTTCTCACGATTTCTTGTAATTCCTTGATTTTTGGTGGAAATCAGTGATTTTTTGGAAAGAAGGGGATTTCAGAATGTTTTTTATGATTACTCATGCAATCAGACGGGAATTGTTCCCGGTTTTTTGATTTGTTGCTTCAAAATAAAGGGATTGAAGCGGGTTTACGGGCGCGCGGTTTCGCTAAAAAACCGTTACATTTTTTTTTTTTAGATATCTCATATTTTCTAGGATCCGAAAGAGGTGCACTTCTAATCAAATAATCAAAATCTCAATTTATTATTCTCATGTGATAAGAACTATAATGCAGTTTGCGAGGAAGTTGTTATCGTTTTAAATTTTGCGCATGTAAAAATTTATTTAAGATAGCATAATCTATAAGTCGAATATAAGGCCTAAAATTACTCATTTTGTATTATTTTATAATCTCATAATTTCTAACAGCCATACATGTAACCTTCAAATCACGCAGCTTAAATGTTAATGACACTACTTCGATTGGGAATTTTAACAACTTCCGCTGATAAATAATTGAGTCATAAATCGACTGTAGCTTATTAAAAATATGAAGTAAGTTCATAAAAAAATTCCTTTTTAAATAGTACCTACATATACTATACATATTAAAAAAAAAGATAATGAATTCCTGCCTACCTGTCATAACTCTCATGATCACTTTTTACCGCATCCAATTATTCAAATTCATTGAGTGGTGGTCACGGCTTCTCACGACCCTCACTAACTGAATGCATTTTTGCAGTGGTCAGCAATGATCCGTGGAAAAATTAGGGTCACTGTGAATGCAGTTTTTCGGTTATTGTCCTTTTATTACGGTAATTTGGAGGGAAAATTGTATATGGTAAACATGTTCTGAAAAAAAAGAAGAAAAAAAATGTAAGGAAGTAGGAAAATTAAACAAGATTCACCTGCAATACCAATTAATTATAAAAATTTTAACTTCAAGAAGGGGATTTTTTGTTATACTTTCCGAATTTATTTGAATATTAATCGAATGATTAAATGGGCTACTGTTGGCGATTTTTAGGGAAGTTAAGATGCAGATGAGCAGATGTGTGAATTAGTAATGAGTTAAAAATAGGGTTTAAGATAAATATTACAATATATATATGAAGCGCATAATAATTCGATTTTATTATTTTATAATAATGCCATCTTAAATCAAAGAAATGCTGAGTTTTTATTAGAAATTAGTATTTGAGGTCTTATTTCGAATAATAAGCTCATCTTAAAATTTAATTAAAATAAGTTTTTATTGGAAAAATGTGTCTAAGACCTTCAGCCAAAGTCTTATGAATATGTAGATATACCAAATCGAAAATAAAAGTTTGTTTTAGATGATTGCTGTCTGGATGGTGATGATCCTTACTGAGCAATGAGTAGTCAATTCATCAACTATGCGACACACTTGACAGGGTACAAATATTCATTTTCGTAATCGCTTAGAATAACGTATCCAAAGAAACTGATATCGGTCGTTCCAGAAGAGCGTACGATTGAAATATTTCGATAATGTTGCGTTCAATGAATTACCTAATTAATTAGCTTCTAAACAGCTTTCGGTTGTGGCAAAACCCATTTTCTACTGACTACCTTACGACAGATAGAGGTTAAGGTGCTTTTATATCGGCTGTTCTATCTTCACCAAAAGTGGAAAAATATCGTAAGTACCCTTGAAGACATCCCCCAGTGTCTTAAGGTTTCTTCTGACCCGGGTGCCCTTTTTCCTCGAATTTGTGTATTCTTTCAATTACAACACAGATGAATACAAATAAATAAAAATCACAGACAAGACAATTTGCCATTCAACCCTTCATTTTCGCACATTTTCCTTCCCATTTGTTTAATATTAATCACATCGTACACACCATCATCCAGCACACCATCACCCCGGCCATTCGATTACACTCGGGGGCGCACATAGAGGGCGCTGCTCTGTCAGGATAAAGTGGAACGTAGCCAAAATAATTGTCTCAGTGGTGTCCTCCTGCTCCACCCGCGCACCAAGAACGCCTCAACGGGTCCTGGACCCGGCGGGTGCTTTTGTGGTCGTCGTGCGAAGGTTAAAAAAGGAACGAACCACACACTGCAGGAGAAAGGATGAAAAAGTTTCAAAACTTTTGTCACAAAATATGTAATGTTTCTGTGGGGATAGTGTGCCGGGATCCGGGTTTCGGGGGCAGGGTAACTTCACCCGAAATCCTGACGGGTGCAGAAAATTTCGTATGCCCCCGCTGTAAATCATAATCCACAGGAGGAAGAAAAAAATGAAATCCACAAAAATCGGTTGCCTGCTCTTTGTGGCAGGATAGGACCCGGCTGTGGAAATAGCCACACCCACCCTTCATAACGGAGTATATAAGGCCTATATTACCCCTGCAGCCATCCCCACCTCCGGAGCATATCCCCTGCGAGCAGGACTCTTATCCCGGCTGCAAATGGGAACAAGAAAAGCTGAGAATTTCTCCTGCCGGGAGTGTGGACGAACGACCACAACCACAGCCCTATAAGTGGGACTCATGTGTTCGTGTGGAATGCAGTTTTTGTGGGAAAAAATGAAAACGTCTTCTGCCGCTCCGCATCCCTGAATCAGGATTTTCTTATCGGCATCGCTCGTGTGTGCACACACAACGCAATTGTGGCAGATTTTATGGAAAAGATTTTCTTTTGCACGAAATAACGAGAAGAAAAAAAAAATAAGAAAAATATAAGGAATATAATTTGAAAACTTCAAGTCACCGCCATCCCGTAAGGTGTCCTGGCGGTTGTTCGGTTCGTTTTTTAGTTTCGATCGAAACAGGATCGGGTTAACACTGGCCGCTCTGCGCACTCATTTTGCATACGACACGTTCTCAGGCAATCTTAACTTTTGAACTATTTTTGAACTATCGCATCTTAATTCAAGACTATGTTCGCTAGCTAGCCCTCGTCCCAAAATAGTGTCTTTTAGTGCCGAAGGTTCGTTTTGTGGTCGCAGGACTCGTGGTGCTCGGATGACCGCGGAGTGAATAGTTTCTTTCGCCTTTTGACTGTAAGTGGTGAAAATGGTAATGTCTGATTTTCGATGGAACAGTAATTGTGAGGACAACAACAACTCCTTGAAGCGCGATTTGTTGAAGACTCCTCCAACTGGACACTTGCAGAACAGATGTACGTATTTTTTTGGAAATTTTTACTTTCAAATTCGACCTTTTTAGTTGGTAAATATTGATAAAATAAAGTGAAAATTGTTCTTATTCTCTTACTAACTAAAATATAGATACTAAATTTGTAATAGAAGCGCTGGACATCAACATTAAGTGCATTTGAAATTCTAGTTTTACAATAAGTGAACTTTGAGTCAATATTTTTAATTTAAAGTTATGTTTTTGACTAAAAAGTATAAGATATGTGCAAGGCAATTCTTGACTTACTCTTACAATTTTCTTAATGTTTATTCTAACAATCTTTTCAAATTTTAAGTGCTTGTAAGAAGTAATATGATAACATCTTTTTATTCTATACATGGAGTTATTAAATATTTTAGAAGAATTTAAAGTGAAATAAACTTAAGATGTTACTTTTATTTCAAAGATTTATTATTAGATATTATGCTATTCTAAATTCTGAAATATAGTATAAAAGTAGTTAGGAATGTTATGGTAACATAAAAGAGTTTTAACGATGTTTTGTTTGAGATATAAACACTTTTATTCTTGTCTGTATACAGTATCAATTTTATTCAAATATTGCTTCAAAGTTAGAAAGCGTGGCTATTATTTTTATTTGTCTGTTGAAAAAATTAAGTCTCTTATGTGAGTCGTTGGCATGAAAAAGATGCATATTCAGTAAGTTATAGGGTAGTTAAAAGTTTAAAGTATCTCTCTATGTTATTCTTCCTGTTCGTTTTCTTTGATGTAAATTAAGTAATCGAAATAAAAAACCCAACTTTACTATAATCGTTTGCGAATATTCCATCATTAATGTAATTTCCTATAAAATTCTTACTTTATATTACTTGCATTATTAGTTGTCTTTTTTTGAATTAAGTCTAATATGCAAATTGGTTGCTTATTTCACTTCCTTTCTCTTTCCATCTTATACTAATGAGATTAAAATTTTTCTCCATCTTATATTTACGAGATTATTCCAAATCAACATTTTGGTTTTTTATACTATAGTAGATATAAACTTCGCTTCTTAAATTTATATTAATCGGAAGAAGGCTTATTAAGGTTTCTTCTATTAAGATTGATTTTCTACAGTTTGCAAAGAAAAAGGTATGCAAATTTTACGCCCAAGATGTTTTGAGTAAAGAACTAAATGCACAACTTACTTACAATAAAGCATTATGTGGTTGAATAGTTTTATATGTTAAAAACATGTTGATTGGAAATATGTAGATAAATAAAGCTTAAAAAAGTCTATAGGATTTCATAACTTAACCCACCGTATCTAATTTATATTTATATAATAAATTTTGGAGAGAAATAAAAACATGGAAAAATTAACCAGAAATACTTATTACAATTGAAAAGTAATCTGATAAAAATGTATTTAATATTTTTCCCCAAAAGCAATAAACATGTGTTTTTTTTAAATTATACTTACTTGCGTATGCTTAGTTGAATGAGTTTTGGATTCTATCACTAAATTGTATGATTTCTATTGTATATATCTTGTAAAACTGAATTGGTACAAATAATAATAATACTAGTAAATAATAATTTAACACTATATTAGGTAATTTGATGTAATCCAAAGGTGGAGAAATGCTGTCTTTATCATTTTAACCAGTGGCGGATTTACCAGGAAGCAAAGGAAGCAATTGCTTGGAGCCCCGGTTGGACAGGGGCCCCAAAAATTGAAAAATTTTGAAAACACATTCGGAAATTTGAAAAAAAAATAGAAAATACAAAGCGTCAAAAATTATTAACGCTAATCGATGTGCCAAGAAAAAGTAAGTGATTTAGGGTTACTGTTTATCGAAAAAGACAAACTTCAAAAACTTGACTTTGATGATGTCATTCAGCAATTTGCGACTGAGAAAAGTAGAAAAAAGTTGTAATTTAGTTAGTAAATTATAATTAACTGGTTATTTATTATTTAAAAAAAATTGGGTGGGGGGGGGGGGAGTTAATTTTGGAATGAGGGCCCCAAAAACCTGAGGTTGCTTGGGGCCCCGTCATAGGTAAATCCGGCAATAATTTTAACAGCGACTAACTAAATTGAAATGCTAAAAAATGGCCAGGAAAGACAATTTTTAAAGGTTGCTAGTCCTTTTCGACAATAAATCCTTTCAGAGTCCTTTTTCAATTTGAAAGCCATTTAGAATCTTTCGTATATTACCCGACTATCGAGTTCCATTAATTTCATCGGACAATATCGAAAATTTGCATCTGTTCCTCTGGTTTCCCTTCGCCCTAAATTGGCATCACCCACGCACGCATTTCGGGTCTGCTCCTGCCCGACGAGGAGGACGATCAACAATGGCAGAACGGGGAAAACAAAGAGAGTCCCGGTCCCGGACCCTTTTCGGGAGGCCGTCTTTGTGTGTGCAGGAACGTCATTTCTCGCCGATAATCCCGAATCGCCCCGGGGGGTAGCCAGTGGTTTAGCACACGTCGCGATTCTTGCAAATCTATCGACCCCTGAATTGGCCGAAATTGTATCGATTTGACCAGGACTGGCCGCACGAACACGGCCGCACCAACACGGCCGCACGGCGAGTCGGGTCGAGTGTCCGGGCCACCCACACTCAGACAGGAGTCCTGCGGGAGTCACATGCATATTCATGGCACATCCACCCCCCGGGAAAGTGCCCCGCGCCCGGGCACGCACCTAAAAGTCCGACTCCGGGGTAGTGCGATTAGCCGCCGAGCGACGGTGCTGCCCTCCGGTCATCCGAACTATTTTTAGTTCGTCTGTTTGGACTGCACCCACGAGATAATGTCCGCAATAAATTCGGTTTTGACAGAGCATCCTGCGCCGCCGGGTCGGGGGCCGGGAGGCGAGATCTGGACCAGGTGCTCCGCTGCGAGCCCGGCCAGGGGCCAGTTGTCTCACAATTCACTAATGAATTTCCCAGACGGTCAGTTGGTGCAAGGAGCGCATCTTCGACACCTTCGCCGCGCCTTCGCTGGAGACGAGGGCAGATGTGCATATTTTATGATCGAATTTTGTCGAACACGCAACTAGCATTTGCTGGCCTCTGCTAAGGTTTTTTTTTCACTAAAATTGCTGATAACATTTCGTTTTTAAGAAATAAATGAAATAAATCCATATATCTCGTATATCGACCGAATTTGAAGGTGTTGCTGTTAAAATGAGTACTTAGAGGTTTTAATAGAATTTTCCATTAAGGGGATTTTGATGATACTTTGAACTACTTGAAAGAATTTCTAAAATTTACTTAAATAAAAAGTAAATTTTTGCAACTCGGTAAAGATTACTACTTTTTACTATGTATCGAGTTGAACGAAACAAAACCATTTTCGAAGAGTATGAAACTGTTTTAGATTTTAAAACAGTGAATAAATAAGAGTATTTTCTAATAAAACGAGTATTTTTATAATGTACAAAATTTGCATTTTAATTTCAATGGAATAAGGGAAATGAAAGTCTTCGTATAAATTGCAATTTTTACATTCTCATGCTTCAGTTTTAATTTTGATCGTTTTTGGAAACGATGTTAATGACAAGTTCTATAATTCTTCAATATCTGATAAATCCAAAAATCTAATCCATTCCCTTTGAATTCCAGAATGATAAAAATTAAAACTGAAATAATTTTTTGTGAATATGGTACAAATATCGTCATTTGTAAGCTTTAACCCTATTTTGGTCGAAAATGGGATCTGATTGAACAGTTTTATTTACGAATTCGTAATATACAATAAAACAAAAACTATATACATAAATGATTTGAAAATTCTTTGGAAAAAAAAGTTGATTCGGAGAAATTATGAGTAAGAAATTTGTGTAATTTTTCTTGTAGCTAAAAGAGAATACACAACAACAAAAAGGCAAAAGACTAAATGTTTTGCTTTATGAAAATATTGAAAATATGATTTCTTTTCATTCAAATGTTTACAATGAATAATGGAAACACCTTAAAAAAATTACAATTATTTAGGTATACGTTTTTCTAAATTGTTGTAAGTATAATAATCTTCTAAAGCCTTACACCTTTTTTATAAGGACTTTATTATTTATTTATATTTTCAATAAAAGAAGTATTTGACTGAGCAAAACCCGTAAACTCCTTTGCTTACAATATTGAGCCACGCTCGTGGTCGGTTAATTGGGCCAAAAATTATAACGAGTCTGGTTCGTGGTAAAAAAGATAACTACACACACGGAAAAAAAATTGTCGGGAATATAACGTCGTTTCTGGCAATATTCCTGTATTTTCCGATGGATTTTGGGACAGTGCATTATTTTGGTAATATTTGTGAAAAAAACAGGGATATTAACTAAAATTTAAGGACCAGCGTAAATTGTTGACATTATTTCCTGTAGCTTTTAAGGAAATCTGTTGCTTTTTCAATATATTTTGTGGATTTTATGGCGAAAACGTTCGTAAATTGGTTGGGGATTTTTGCTATCCAAATTTTTTTCTGTGCACTGTGTTATTTTGAAATGGCTCGATGCGTAGCTGACCGGACTTTTGAGTGTGTTGCGTGTTGTTTGAAATAAAATCGTAGAACAAAGGGGTTAAGAGGACACCATTTTGAACTAACTTTTCTTATTTTCGAAATTCATCAATTTGAGGTTAGCGATTTTAAAATCCTTTATGTAACAATATTGTTTGAAAATCGTACAATGTTGAGTTATATTCGTAAATAAAATAGAATCATCTAAATAGATACATTATCTAAGTTGTTGGATGATTTTATCTAATTTTTAATTTCAAACTTTCTTCACAAGATGCCATCGAGACACAGATTGTTTAAAAGTACTAAAGGTTGAGAAACATATGTATGACTGTATGTAGTCTTGGTATGAAGAAGTTTCATTTGAAAATAAATTGAAGAACTTTTTTCGTTGGTTATGTAATTGAAACTTTTGTGGTATGTGTTATCGATACCGCGTCAAATATTTAATAAGTTTCTTTTATCCTTTTTTTTACTATATAAACCAAAACCAAAGATAAAGGAGTCTAATAAAACTCATATAAAGTAAGGGAAGAGCCCTTTTACCGTCGATAAATCGTTAATTGTCGTAAAATTGAATTCAAAGAGCCTTCAACTTCTTATCTTTTCAGATATCAGCCGGCTCTCGAGGTCGCCGTCGCCCCTCCCCTCAAATGGTAAGTAAGGACTTAATCAATTCGTTTCTAATCACGAAATCTCCTTACGGAGGTATCCCGATAAAAGTCATCGGCTTAGAAAAAAAAAAAACGTATTTTTGTCGAAAACCTGTCAAAACACGGCTCCCGCCCGGGCTGCTCCTTAAGGAGCGCTCCTCTGGAAATGACATAAAGCAGGGCACCCCGAGCGAAAGGGTTTCAGCCACTTCGAAGGGTGCAATCCAAGCCCAGGGTGTTTTTTTATAGTCGTCACCAGCGGCATCTACCTCAGCTGAGATAAATAAATTTTCCCGGACGGGTCCCGAAAGATTCGACCATCTGCTTACCCCACTCGGGACTCGGGAGTCGGTCCGGGGTGATCCCATCTGGGCCTCGTCTCTCGCACGCCGAGCCCACGTCTTAAAGATGTTCCCGTTCAAGTGACACGAGCTGTGCACACTTCTGGACCATTTTAAGATTATTTCATTTTTCTCTCCAGGCCGGGGTTCCCGGGTTCCTGGGTTATTAGGACTTCTGACGCAACAACAACAAGCTCCCGGGATCCGTCAGGGAGTCGGCTGAGTGCGCCAGTTGAGTTGAGTTGAGTTGAGTTGAGTCGTTCCCATCAAAACGTGAGTGGCACACTTCGTCTGACGGGTTAATTTATTTCGTCAGTCCCCGGCGAGGCGGACCTTTGTGGCGCTGTTTATGTGCTGTTTATCGCCAAATTTGATGTCGCGTGATTTATTTGATTGACGAATGTGGCAATTGAATGGGTCTTCGGAGAGGAGCACTCTTCTAGGATAAATTAGGGTTATTATTAATTTTCTCATTTATCATTTTTTTATAGAATTCTAACGACACTCTTTCGCTATTTGTGAAGATTTACTAAGCTGACTAGACATCCTCCAAGATTTTTACTAATAATGGAGGATACGATATACGATTTAAAGATAAAAAACAGCATGTTGCATAGAGAGAGTTTTTTTATTAGAGACAAGAAAACGTTCAATTAAATAGCTTCAGTTTAATTAATATGAATAACTCATACTTCACATTCGTGGTGCGCCTTAAAATATATCCCACCATGCATATGAAAAGCTAAGCAGAAGACGGGAATATTTTTAATTCAACCCAATCCCAAAGAGTTAAAAGATTTGAATTATGAATAAGGCAGTAATTGTGAAAAACTTAAATTAAAAAATTCAATTACTCAGCCCAAATGTACTTAACAAGATGAGTCTGTTTTTCTGGAAAACTGAGAAATGCACGAAATTAAGCGAATAATATTCATTGAAACAGCGAATTTTTTCATTAATTATATTTATATTTTTTCCTCATACAATTGTATGCTAAAGAACCGATGGCGATGTTTACCCTGATTACTTTAAAATTTTTTAAATAACATATACGTAATAAAAACTACTGGCTAGAACAGGGTGACTACTTTCTGGAATATCGAGAAAAGTCTTAGATTTTTAATAGCCAGAAAATTTAAACAGTCTGAGAAATTATTTCATCCACAATACTCATGACGAATCTTATCATTATTTTGTAACTTCTTGGTATAAGTAATTATTTCGAAAAGAAAATAATCAATTGCCATAACCTTTTGTTAACCACAGAATTACATAGTAAGAATATGCTATTGAATTCATTAGTATCAGTTTTAATAGCACAGTGGCTAAATTCTTTGAAAAATGATCACATTCAGAAAATTCCCCTGATTCAGAGATTTAGAAATTTTAATACTTTAGTAGTAGTAAAATCATCAACGTGTGAGTACAGAAGTAGATATTAAAGCGAAACTTGTTAACAATAACTTGTAATAAACTTGATTAACAATGTAATAAATGATAATATGATATCTAAATCTATAAATATAACGATTACGAATAAGTAGAAAGACCAATGTGGATGTAGTAAATATTAAAAGAACAGTCTCAAAAACAATTTTAAAACGGTGCAAAATTTAGAATTTTCAAAAATATCTCAGTTGACAACATATTTAATCAAATCTTAAAAGAAAATTGAAATGAGCGCAAATATGGTTCGCGTATATATCAAAATAATGTGGAAGTTGTCGAATGATTGTGATTATTATTTTAATCAGAATAAAAAAATAAGTAAGTAAACGCTAGTGTCGATAGATCTGTTGCTATTTTAATTGATTTTTATGACCTTTCCGAGTATCTAAAAAACATTTCAGATGAATTGCTTGAAAACGTTTTAAACCCTTCATTAGAACCAAGTATAAACCTAATTTGAATCCATCAATTCAGTAGTTTTTGAGGAGAAGAGTAACCACTCTAAATCTATTGTCATTTATAAGTATATGTAGTAGTGATTTTAATATGTGTCGTCTTTCATACTAGAAATTTTCCATCTTTAAAAATTCTTAAAAATTTCGTTATAATCCATTGATGTGATGCCCTTTCAGGTAACGATAATTCCTTGATAAACTAAAAAGTATCATATCATTCCAGTCTGGGGGATTTGTCACCTAAAAGGTTAATCCTACACCGTCTCTCAGCAGAGATATTTCAAAAAATCACAGCGTCTGCAGTTCTCACGTAAGCCAGTCAGCAGTCCGTGAATCCAGAGCCACTCTGATTTATATCATCTGAATTTGCACCTTGACCAGGTCCCCGGGTGGGTGAGCGTTCCGAATTCGGAAGCAGCATCTGACTGCGCCCTGTCACCCACATCAACTCAAATATAATTTGCATGATTCGGCAGTTCCGACTATTCGTGCCGTGCAAAACTGGGAAAAGGTTTGAAGAACAATTTCCCGGCTATGATTTCAGCTGCTCCCGGACGTATGCAGAAGAGATTCGGGTCCATGGCGGATGCTGACCAGAGATGAATATGAAATTCATGTGATTTTCAAATATTCACCGAAACGGGCGAGTGCGCCCCGAGAAAGGGTTCCTCTGAGTCCACACCTCGGTCACCGTCGTCAGGGGCTCGTAAATATAAAAAATTTAGCATGCTTTCCGTACTCGATGAAATTTTTTTTTTTTCGGGAATGAACCCGTCCGAACGGGGATTGGCCCGGGTGTGATTTATGCAGAATTGGCCGCTGCTCGGGATAAATTTGAATATGATGGACGAGGGTAGAATATGAATTTCCGGAGACGGGGCAACCGATTTCTTCGAGAGGTGCAGTGAACTCGATTCGGGGCAAACTGCCGTGAAATTGATGCAGAAGAAAATGTTTAAGCAGGCGAGCAAAAGCGATCCGAAGGTTTTCCTGGACGAGGAGCCCTTTCATGCCGTGCACCGCCGAGCAAACACCTTTCCCTGGCCAAACACGAAATCCCACTTAAAACCTTTTAAGTCGAGGGCCGTCGGTGCGCTGCTTTTGGAGCAGTTTTCCATATCAAAGGGTTTCGGTTCGAATTTACTCACCTTTTCAGGAAGAACAGAGCGACGTTCGTTTTTTAAGGTTTGGTGAGCTATAAAATTGCTTTGCTCACCATTTTTATGAATAATGTCCCAACTATGAGGAGACCTGCCTCCTTTGCATAAATGGAGCAACCCTCGTTGGCCAATCTCCCCATATCCTCTGCAAAGAGTTCATTTCGAGTTCACAGGAGCATAAAATGGAAATTCACTGTGATCTGCATATCAAACAGGTAGAACCCAACTGACCACATGTGCGAATTTTTAACTGAATTTCTGCCCTTTTCGGACTGAACATGAAAATTTCATATTCACATTTCCCTTTTGCATACAAAGTGGTCAGCGTCCGGTTGAATTTTTGCATACATTCGATTGGGAAAGTGGGCGAAAAAGGATACGAAAAAGGGTTCTATTCAAATCGGTGTTATTTTGCGTAAAATTGCCGAAATAAAGTCTGGAGAAAAACAATTTTTGACGCTTCGATCTCTTTATAGGATTCCCTGAATTGTAAAATGCACACTTTGAATTATTTTTATTGCAATAACTGACTAGCAATAAGTCTTTGAGATAAATAAGAGGCAACTGAAAATCTCTAAATTTTTAACACTTTAATGTAACTTGATAAATTGCTGAATTTTTTCAGAAAATTACCTACATAGGTTCTATTCAAAATTTATATTCATTAGTATTTTATTTATCATTTAAGTATGAAAGTAGCGAATATTTAATCCAGGCATTCATATGTACCTATGTTTTAAAGGACGTTTGCATTTAAGAATTTCACAATAATTTAGTTCGTATTAGAACTACAAATGTACTGAATATACCATAAAACTTTGAGTGGGATCGATTAAGTGTATTTTGAGATATCATATCAGAATAATTTAAAAAATGTAATTTTGAAATAAAGAACGTTTAAAGTTCAACTACCTATGCAGTCTGAATCACTTAAGTTTACTACTGATTAAAGTAGTGCCTAAAAATCCCCGGTAAAACTTTCCAACAATTTCAAATATTTAAAAATTCATTAACAAATTCTAGAGATATTATCCATATATGCAATTTATGAAAACAAAGTATTCTTTTTAATAAAATCCGCCGTAAAATGCAGTAGTAAAAAATAGTTTAATTTGTGTATTTTTTTTTTTTTTTTAAAAAGCAATTGATTCCTATAAAAATCATTTTATATATGAGAATAAAAAGTTTCACTATTTTATTTCTATTAATATCTCGAAAGCAATGCAAACTGAATTTTTTCCTTTTTCGCTGCTACTTAGAAAATTCTTTAGAAATGGTTTCTCAAACCAAAAATCCTCGGAAATGATAGACATGCTCAATTGGTTTTAAATATTAGAATATTGTCGTTTATTTATAAAAGTTTGAAATTGTGGACTAATTTCGTTCTCCCCTATTTTTATGTTGACTATCAATAACTTACAATACAATTGACTACTGTTAAAATTAAGTAAGAAGTAGGGAAGTTGTAGATTATAAAATTAGCTGAATTGATCAAAGTCGCTTTAAATTTCAAGATGCCTTTTTTAATTTCAATATAGTTTCAATATAAATAAATTCAGTTTTTGAAATCGAACAAAATGTTCAATCAAAATAAGTTCAAATATTATACAACGCGATCAAATTGTAAATTTCACACATTCACACAATAAAAATGCTGATCCTAATTTTAGCTCGTCTCTTAGAATACATTGGAAATAGTTTACAGACAATATTTGAACTTGTTTGATTTGAAATTGTCGTCGACTAGTTTAATTTGAAAAACTTGGATTGATTTGAAAATGAACTTTTTTTTTTGTTTTGAAGTTAAAATTGCACATATCTGTAAACTGCAAAGTTTATTGTTAGATTTAATAGTTGTAGTCTGCTAAAATTATTAGAAACCATAAATATTTAGTGCGACTAGCTTTTTGATAAGTCTAGATGTCGTCTTTGTTCTAAGTGTTTCTTATAAATTTATTTCTCTTTAGTTTCAGATGAAGTGGACAGTACTGGAAATCAGAGTGAAAGGTCAGAATCGCGGAGCCCTGAAGCTCCACCAGAAAATTCAACTGCTTTAAATTTGGTAAGTCCCAAACTCTTTACATTTTCTTAGGAATTCGCCTTACCTTCGACAATTATCCCATTAGACAAATGAGGCAGCTCGGAGCACCCCGTCGCCGTCTCGGGAGCCCAGCGCAGCCCCCCAGATTGCGATGGCGGGCCTCACCCCGGGGATGATGCCGAACACGTTGGGGCCGCTGCTCATGCAGAACCCGCTCTCGTGTCTGGGCGGGCTGACCAACCTGACGCCGCAGGACTTCCAAACGTTCCAGCAGGCGCTGCAGGCGCAACAAGTGACCTTACAGCAACAGTTCCAGAACTACATCGAACTGATCCGCGGGGGCTCGATGGGGCTCCCGAAGGACGACCCGACCGTCGCGGCGCAAGTCGCGACCGCCCAGTTCCTGCTGCAGAACCAGGTCCAGGCGCTGACGCAGGCGGCCCAGCAGCTCCAGGCGCTGCAGAAGCAGCAGCAGATCAAGAGCCAGCTGACGTCGACCCCCGTCGTGGGGCAGCACAGCCCCATGCAGAGTCCGGCGAGCAGCCCGTGCCACCAGAGCACCCCGATCGCGTTCACGGGGAGCAGTCAGAAGACGCCCCCGAACAGCGGGAGTTTGAATGTGGGCGGCATCCTGACGCCGAACACCCCCGGGTCCGGGCCCCAGACCCCGCAAATGCCAAAGCTGATGGTCCCGCCGCGGTCGGGGGAGCCCTCCCCCGAGGAGACGACCGACCTCGAGGAGCTCGAGCAGTTCGCGAAGACGTTCAAGCAGCGCCGGATCAAGCTCGGCTTCACCCAGGGCGACGTCGGCCTGGCCATGGGGAAGCTCTACGGGAACGACTTCTCCCAGACGACCATATCACGCTTCGAGGCCCTCAACCTTAGTTTTAAGAACATGTGCAAGCTGAAGCCGCTCCTGCAGAAGTGGCTGGAGGACGCCGACCGCACCATATCAAGCACCGGCGGGTAAGTTGCTCCCTGAGACCATATCATTCAAAATCGCTAAAAAGCCAGCCAAAATTCGCAAATCTGTAGATAAATCTAAAAATTGGTACTTGGGGGTCTTTCAAATCGCTTATTTCTATACTGATATCAAAATGGAGAATTTTGATTTAACTCCGTTTACTCGTAAAATGAATCGACCAGAATCACTATATCCCCAAACATACAACATATGAAATTAGAAGAATAATTTTTAGTAGTTCAAATAGCATCTTTCCTATATAAAAATCGCTTTGAAGGTAAAACACTAATCTCAAAACTGCATCCTATAAAATAATAAAATAAGTGTAAAATTTAATCTTGTTAAATTGTTTAACAACTTTAAACATAGGTACCAGTGCCCAGCTCTGTAACAAATCTATGGTGGGTAAAACTCTGTGAAAACAAACACAGTTTCACGCTTTTTTTGCATCCCTAAGCAGAGGCCGCACTGTATGATGAAACCTAAAATAAGTTGAATGAAACAGTATTGATTTTAAATCATCAATATATGTTTTAAATTTTGAAAATACTGCAATTGATGAATTATACAAATAGCATGATTCTTGAAATTTTAATTTTTAAATATTAAATTTAGACAATTCAAATGTTTACTTTTTTATTTAAAATATTCAAAACGTTTCAAACATTCAGATATGTATTTAAGATTGCCAGATCATCTAGTCTGTCTTGAATCTTTGTAGATCTTAGATAAGTTTTAAGAAAGACTTAGAACTCAAACCACCTTTCATTTTTACATGAGCCAGGATTAATTTATCAATATTCTTATACAGTGAGCGAAATTAATTTAAAGCCACTGCCTTATCTTCATTCCGAATTAAAATATTTTGAAAACGAAAAATGAGAAAACGTATTAACACCCTGTGGCAGCTGCAGACCTTTGTTTTACTCTTGTTTGTAAGTATTTCCATATTCATTTGGTTATTGATACTGAGATAAGTAACATTAGTTATAAAAAGTCACTCACGACGTACTATTTATCGCGAAATTAATTTAAAGCCGGTAAGTTGTTTTAGTATTTTGAAGAAGAATTTCCGGAAAATAATTAATATTTTTATCATAAAATAATCACGTGAGAGTTTTTTTTTTCTAAAAGTGTGCATTTTCTGTAATGGGTATAATTCTTTTAGTAATAGTTCGAAAACAATGTTTAAGTGAAGCTGAGAGAGCTCCTGTTTCAGTTTATAAGGACTCAGGACTTTCTAACAGGCAAATTGTCCTGGTCTGAAAAGTGGCAAGAAGAAAAGAAACTTAATAATACTATTGGCAACCATCCGGGCCGTCCAAGTTAAACTTCTTTTCATCGCTGAAAAGAATTGTCTGCCACTTTTCAGACCAGGACATGCAGTTTTTCGCAAAATCCAACCTGGCGGCCTTAATGCTCGGTGGTCAGAGGAGGTTTCTTCAGCCTTTTGGTGTAAACTAAAGTCAAGCTTGATTGTAGTATTTGCTGAACTCTTCGTGTGCTCACTGGCAACTCTAATTTTGCTCTTATTTTCGATGCACACAGATTTTGTTTTCTGGCATCGTTTAAAATTTGTGATTTTTGTCTGTTCGTTATTTTTTTCGGTTCGCCTTTTTCCTTTTTAGTTCCGTATGCTTTGCCCAAGTTAACGTAGTTGTTTATAACAGTACAGGATCTGCCTATTCTTAGAGCAATTTGCCTGTTAGAAAGTCCTGAGTCCTTATAAACTGAAACAGGAGCTCTCTCAGCTTCACTTAAACATTGTTTTCGAACTATTACTAAAAGAATTATACCCATTACAGAAAATGCACACTTTTAGAAAAAAAAAACTCTCACGTGATTATTTTATGATAAAAATATTAATTATTTTCTGGAAATTCTTCTTCAAAATACTAAAACAACTTACCGGCTTTAAATTAATTTCGCGATAAATAGTACGTCGTGAGTGACTTTTTACAACTAATGTTACTTATCTCAGTATCAATAACCAAATGAATATGGAAATACTTACAAACAAGAGTAAAACAAAGGTCTGCAGCTGCCACAGGGTATTAATACGTTTTCTCATTTTTCGTTTTCAAAATATTTTAATTCGGAATGAAGATAAGGCAGTGGCTTTAAATTAATTTCGCTCACTGTATGTAAACTTATAATACTCATACAATATGTTTCTTAAAGCGCTATTTTTTTATAATATAAATATTTTAAGCAAAAATCATGGGTTACGTGGAGCAAGCAATTTTTAAAAATTTTGATGTTTTGGGGTTTTTAGAGCACCTTATCTACATATAGTAAAAAGTAAAAAGTATCGTTCTTTGACTTGAATTTTTTGTTTACTTTTGGCCAGCTTTCTGGCGATTTGGAACAGTGTGGCGGCTGGAACAGATCTCAATGAACATCTTGTGACTTCTTACAGGGTCTACGATCCGGCGGTGCTGCAGACGACGGTCACGACGCCCGAGATGATGGGCCGCCGGCGGAAAAAGCGGACCTCGATTGAGACCTCGGTGCGCGGGGCCCTGGAGAAGGCCTTCACGGTCAACCCGAAGCCGACCAGCGAGGAGATCTCGCAGCTCGCGGATCGGCTCTGCATGGAGAAGGAGGTCGTCCGCGTCTGGTTCTGCAACCGGCGGCAGAAGGAGAAGCGCATCAACCCGGCCCTGGACAGCCCCACGGGGGCCAACGGCGGCAGTGAGTCACCGTTCATGCTGCTGCGCTAGGCCCCACGGAGCCCCCGCGAATCCCCCGCGGAGCGCCACCAGTCGCGATCCCGCGCCTCACCTGGCTGAATGAAGGTAAAAATGAAAATAAAATAAGTGCAGCGCAGGTTCTGCCGCGAGATGTCTTCTCCCACCGCTGCCCCATGACTTCTCATTCCCCGTTCCATTCAGGTAATTAGAGCACCTCAGCACCGCCCGCGCCCCCGCGCCACGGCCGGAGCGCACCCCACGCGGTCCAGTTCCGACTTTTCTTTAGTTCTTGCGTTCTTTAACTTTAAGGAGATTCGAAATTTAGTTTAGAACTGCCCCCGTAACGCGGCGACTTGCCAACCCCTAGCCAATTCCTTTTGATTTGTAAAATTATGTAATTATCATTATAAGTGAACTGAATGTTGTAGCGTTATTAATTTAATTTCTATCCTGGCCTATGGTGGCGCCCTCGCCGCCAGCGGCCCTCTTCGTAATTGAGCCGGAGATTGTTCTTGTGTCCTCATCACTTGTTTTTGTATAATGAAGAATAATACTGTGATAAATACTGTAATGAATAAATTAATGATGAAAACGCATTTAAATATTCAACTTTTTTTACACCCTGTGCCAAAATTTCATTTCCTATATTTTTGCGTGTTTTCAGAATTTTGAGGGGTGAATAAAATGGATAAAGGTAAGTTTTTCAAAGGTTTTATTTACCTTAACATTTTTGCTTCAAAACTTATGATCCGACTAATTGAGCTAAAGATTTAAAATTTTACACCGTTCTAAATTCAATATGGCGGACGATTCAAAGATGGCGCATTACCGTTTTTATCTTTTGTAACTACACAACTTGTGTTTTTTTGATGATCTTATCTGGATCTAAAATTTTGAATTTAATTTTTTAAACTGTAACCCGTGCAAAGTTTTTAAAATTTTTCATAAACGTCCATCAAATTGCAATGATTTTCGCTTTTTCACAAAATTAGAAAGGTTTGCTAGTACCTAGTTACTATGTGCAAATATCAATTCAACCATCAGAAAAACAGCCATTGTCGTAAACTAGTATTTTCCTTAGTATAATTTTCTTTCAAGTGAGAAAAGATTTTTAAATTAGACGTTTTATTACACAAATCGATAATGAACTAAAATCAAGAAAACAATTAAGGGTCACCAATTCGAGGTTTCGATCAAACTAAAATAAAATTGAAAGGATCTTCAATAAAAAAAATATTCTACTAAAATCCACCCGGGTATGATCTTTATTGCAAAAATTACGAATTTAAATTTATTTCAATCTCTTCGGTACATAAATACATATGTACCTACATATGTATATGTAAGTAAGTCTAATATGCTGATAGACGAATATTTAATGGAAGAAACATTAAGAGTCAAGAATTTACTAATTTTTCGAAGCGCGAATGCTACTTATAGTTATAGACTAATAAACACAGGCATAATATAGAGTCTAAAATATTTAGGGAAGATTGGACAATTTAAATAAGAAACTACGCCTATTTTTTCATATGTGTGTATGTGTTTACGTCACATATCCCCGACTTTTTACTAATAAATAAATTAGTAAACAGAATATTGGTTCAGCTTGTGGTAAAGACGTATAACGATAACAACTGTTGAAATATCTGAAAAATAAAAAGTTGCTTAATAGTTAACTGATATATCTTTATTCGACAGATAAAAAGTAAGTTGATTACGAAAAAACATAAGAGGTAATTTTAAAAATTCTGAGTTTTCTTAATTAAAAAGAAAATTATACACAATGTAAGAAACATTTTAGGTAGAGACTTAATGCGAATACATATATTTTTCAAAAATAATATATTTATATATTTCGTTCATCAAGTTCGTCTATAGGTAACAAGAAACATCAAGTCAACATTCTTTACCTTATTTCAATTTTAGATCCGAGTTTTCTTTTCGATCTATCAAGTTTTAAATATCTCGAAAACGGTTTAAGTTAAATTCTGGTCCTTGATTAATTTTAAAAATGTTTCTTTTGTGTTCAAGATATTATACATATTCACCAAAATTTCATCCAAACTTAAAATATTTGAATTTAACCGTTTGTCAATTTGAGGTCGATTAAATGGAAAAGATATTAAATTTCGTTTTTATGAATTAAAGCGACTCAAAAGCCATTAAAATCGGCTTGCGTGAGTTGGCCTCTGAATTAAGTCCATGTCGGCAGGCATTAAAAATGAGTCAATCCCCCTGATTTGCAATTAAAATTGGAGTGCTTAGGATTTAACGGTTTTCTGCAGTCCCAAGTGAGTCAGAATTAGCCACTAGATCGCTTAAAAATGCGGAATTCCTCAAGATTTCTGAATACAGCCGATTCGCGGAATAGCTCCCTTATAGGCGAGGCACTAAGGTGAAAATTCGCGAATGAAATATTCAACAGCGAGATGAATAAATTCGAATGTTTCGCGGTTTGATCGCTTCTAAGTGCATCCACCGCCAGCATCATCTCCGGCCCCATTCGCGCCGGATCGCGCTATCTATCGCGCTTAATCTCTCAATCGTCAGCCGCCTGACAAGTGTGACGGCGCTTCTGGAGACGGCCGGCTGAAGACATGCAAAATTGAAATTAATTCAGAGGATTTCGAAAATTAAATGCATCTTATGCATGCATGCAAAAACCGCTTCGGCTCTAATTTATCACTTGAATCAAACCGTCGGCGCAGCCGCGCGGCCTTTTTCCTTATTTAATTCCGCGACTGTTTTGATCGTGCGCGCAAAATGTCGCCATGCGATGCGAAAATTTCATGCTCTCTATGGCCGGCTGCATCGCGAAAATGATTCAGTGAGTGCATCCACTAAAAGTGCAATTGCATAATTGTGGGGGAGCCACTTAGCGTGCTCAATCGCGGGGCAATGGATGCCGTCGCGGTGGTGCGGTGACAGAGTGCGCGCCGCGACTGCCATTTGATGCAATTTTAGCGCGCGCAACGCGCCACAGTAGTGGCGCGGCGAAACCCTCAAAGGCTCCGACCTTCCGAGATAAATTTCAATTAATTGCCTTAATGTTCGCCGGCGCTGAGCCATCTGTCGGCCGGCCATCGCCGCCAAGGTGGAGGTGTGTGTGAGCGGCCGCGCTAATTGTTTGATTCATTAGTGGAGCATCCGAGCATTTATAAAAATTATTTCATTGCCAAGTGCAACACTCGAATTCAAAAGGAGTTTGTGGGGCAGCAACGCAACTCCAAAACAATGAGTCGTTGCGTGAGACGGACAATGACGACGCAAAACACAAAATACCTCGAAAATTCACAAGGTGTTAAGTCATGACTCTCAGAAAAATCGCATTTTAAAATTAAATTATTTTGGAGATATATTAAAACCATTTAACTAAACTAAAGTAAATTTACATAAGGTAATTTACAAACGTATTCGTTTTTAATTCAAATTTAAGCAGCTTGGAAAACCAAATACATTTCGAATTTGAAAATTGTACGTAGGTATATACCGACTATGTTCTAGGAGTGTTACAATTTTGCTTTAAAAAAAATTGGTTTTTAATCCAGTATTATACCTAGTGAAAACGCTTTGGTTTGAAGTTGGAATTTTCGACTTTAAAATGTTTAAAACTTACTATTTTCAAAAAATAAATTAAATAATATTAGAATTAAATAAAATTTGATTTTGTTTCAAAGTTTCAATATAGGTCATAATTTTAAAAATTCTATAACGCATTTGAGATAAGTACTCAAAGTGTTGAACGTTTGCACTTTACATAAATAATTTCAATTTACATACATGAGAAACTAAATAAATAATACATTAAAATTTGAATTAGAAAAAAGATCTATTTTAAATTGTTTTTCCCTATAACGAATCATTCGATATTATTGATTGTGGACTAATCAGTTCTGAGTGCTTTTTAAGATGCAAAAATTTTATTTCAATTTAAGAGTTGGTATAGAAGTCAAAAGTGATTCTTAATACTGCTTTTGAAGAAAAAGTTATAAAAAACTAAATATTTTATTAGTCATCTTATATTTTCCAGAAATGCAGCATTAGAGTTATTCTAGTAACTGATGTTAACTCCCACGCTTTAAATATTAAAATAGAAAATATGTAGTAGAATTCAGTAAAGACTGTAAACTAATTGTTTTTTTATTATTTAAAAGAGTTAATCTTTTGAACGTAAAGGCCAAGCTTGATTGATAGTGTTTAAGAAAAGTAAATGAATTTTAAATAAGTTGTAGTGTCAAAATTAGCCGAGATATTTTTGAAATATATAAAAAAAATGGTTACGGAAGAAGATTTTCTCGATTTGATTTTGTTTCAAAACGATTAATTTTGCGACCATAAGTACAAGTAAAAATTCAGCGGAGCACGGCTGCGCAAAGATCGGAGCTCGTAGACTTAAAAGCTGAAAAACTTAAAAAGTAAAGTAAAGGAACAGTGTACGCATATGATTTACTCGCGTCCGAGCAATTTCCAGTCGCAACCCTAATAACACGGTCTCGAATTTCAGATCATGCCTTTGATCATATTTCATGTTGTCATTGGAGCTAATTGATAGTTGCAAATGGCCACTATAAATCAATGGGCGATTTGTTTGCTTCGCAATGGCAGGGCGGCTGAATCTTATTTACATGCACCAATGAACCCGCCGTCGAGGCCCAAACATGAATTGAAAATGATCCCGGAGTCGGGGAGGGTTAAATAAAGTGATGCTGGCAAGTATAATTAAAGGAATTTACAGGAAGATCGGCATTAATCATGAAACTCCCGGGCGAGGGACGGACGCATGTGAGGCCGTATGACTGAGCATCAAAAGACGATGATCCGCAAAACCAACGGCCGGGTAAAAGACAATTTTAGCGCAAGTCATCGCAATGTGCACTCGCACTCGCACCGCGCCGCCGCAGTAGTGGCCGAAAATTACGATCGGCTCAGAAACTGTTACGGGTCACGAAATTTCGGCGGAATGATTTTCGAATTTAATTGTTGACTTGCTTGAATGCAACTTGCCAACTCTGCTTAGAGTGGCTCGCTGGAAGAATGAGGGTGCCCTCGGTAGCAGCGATCACCTTTCGAAGCTAATTTTCGGTTCGAAAAATCTCAAATTTGGGAAAATTAGTTTAATTGAAATTCCGAAAGAAACATTCATCCAATTAGAAAGTACTGGCTCAAGAACTCTGCCTTCTTCAGTAGCTAATTTAAAAATTTGTAGGGCATCCTATGGAAAAGAAATTAAAAATATTTTTATTTTTTATATCTTTAAAAAAATACAATTTCAGTTATATGAACTTTAAGTGTTTGTTGATTTTATTTCCATATAATTGATAAATATTATATATATACCTACATATATGCATATAGTAGATTTATAATGGGGAAAAAAATTTTGTTATAATTCATTAATATGTATATACTTATTATAAATGCTAAAAATAAAGTAATTTGTCCTGATTCAACAAAGAATGCACTTTATAATAAATTTTTCGGAATACATAATTAAAATAAAAAATCCTACTGATGTTTATTGCAACAATTTTCGGATAACTAGATACTATCCATTTTTGACTATTTCACATTTATTTACGTTATAACTCTCGTGGTCAGTATTTCAATTACTTAGAAGAACTAAATGTAGGTAGTTGTGCGATCGTAATTTTGATGAGAACATTTTTATGAGTGTTGAAAGAAATATATTAGCCGTGTTCTTTTCACATCGGATCCAGTTCTAGGTTTTGGAGGAAATTTTCGATTGAATTGAAATTTTAAAAACCGTCACATATATAAAGATTTTAAAATTTTCGAAAGTCGCATCAAATTGCCGTGATATTTACCCATTCAAACGCAAAACTTGAACCAGATAAATTTTTGGATCAAATTTTTGACGCATAAGTGGGTATAAATCCAGGGAATTTGATTTTATTTCCGAGAAATAAAAATTGTTTGATATGATTGCTGCTCATAAAACTCAATTCTATACGAAATATCCCTTAAAACCTCGAACTGGATCCGATGTGAAAAGAACACGGCTATTATCTGCTACAGACAATTTGGCACTAAATTGCAAACAAATTTTTAGTACTTCCACAAACAAAAGTGTCGAAAAAAATAATTTAGAGAACTATTCGACACGATCCTAATATTTGTAAAGTTAAAATTAAATCTCCTTCTCGACTACCATAAAAAAGCACGGATAAAATTAGCATAGAAAACGATATGACTGTGGATTGGTGATTTATAAAAAAAGTTAGCTTTATTATTGTAACATTATTAATACAAGTTATGGACTTTATGGTTTTAATGCCTACTCGCCAGATTTGAAAAAGAAACATCTTTATGAATTTTTGATGGTGGTTCTACGATCCTATACTTGAGTACTGACTACAATCATCAGACTTTTCAGAATAGCTTAACCCCACTTCTGTCAGATAATTCTCAAAAATGGAGGGTCTTTCAACAGGACAATGCCAGTCGAATTATTGTTAGACGGATATAAACTGAAAGTCGAAAGAGAGTGAACCCGAGCTACTGAAAAAATTGTTAGAATCATCGAGAAAAAAGGATATTTGGAGTATTTTTCTGGATTATAATTATGAAATTAATAGAAAACCTTGTTTCCCTGAAAATTGATAGGAAGAAATGATACTATTCTCAAATTCGAGTGGAAATAATTTCACTTCAAAAATTTATAACACTAATATTTTCAGATGGAATTAATTTACAATTATTGGGTGGATTATAAACAAGGTACGTAAAATATCGCTCACGAATGAAAAAAATATAAAATTCCCTTATTTTTTTCGCTCGCGAACTGAATTTTATTTTTCAACTCGCGAACTTTATTTTTGAGGAGAATTTTATAAATTCCATTCGTTCACGGAGAACGAATGCAATCGCCTTACCTAATACAATTCGTTCGTGAGAGCGAGTTTAAAATGAAGAGAATTCAATTTTTCTCTAGAGAGTGAAAAAGAACCGAAACGAATGATTCTTTTTCATTCTTTGAGTAAAGTTCGTGGTGCATGCGTCGTGCGTTTAAATCAGAATCAGGTAAAACTTGCAATTATGGGTCGCCGGAAAGTTTTTGAATTGTCTAAATACGTGCTTTATGATGAGATATATAATTCATCAACGTGTTTGGAGTGTAGAAAAATATTAAAAGGACAATGTACGGGGAATATAAAAAGACATTATGCTACAGTACATAAACTAAATTTAAATAATTAAGACGATCCTGATCTCGGTCGCTTAGCCGAAGTAGCCAGCAACCCAAGTTTCTGTTGAACGGGCATTCAGCGCCTTTTCTACTATTTTAACCAAAATGAGGTCAAAGTGGTCGAAAGAAACAATTAATAATATTTTAATTGTAAAACTCAACGACAATGTTTTAAATAAAATATGTATTGACATTTAATTTATAATAAAAAAGTATAAAAATTGTTCACTAATTTTTATTTTTGTGTGGTATTGAATTTGATGCACGAACGATTCTTTTACAAATCACTCGTGAGCGAAAAGTATTTTTCAATTCTCTGAAAATAAATTTCGCTCGCGAACGGAGAATTTTAAAAATAAAACTCATTTTATAAAATTCGCGAGCGAATTCAAAATAAAATTCTTTGGTTATTATTCGCTCACGAGCGAATTTAATTTTTTCAGTTCTCCGAACCCTGATTATAAATATGAAACGGAGTGTATAATAAATTCCACTCTAATTATCCAAATTAAGGTGTAAAAGGTAATTTTTCAATTTAAGAAGAAGGTCAACTTTAGTCATTAGTTCTAAGGTACTCGCAAAATTCAGTTATTTAAACATAAATCGCGTAAAACAAACAAATTGAACTTAATATATGTTAATTTGTAGTGTCTGCTGAGGCCGTTTTTCTTGGCTGATCGACACCCTTCCGCTTAATAATATGTTAAATTGCGAGTTAAGGAAGAAGACAGCTCCGTCACTTTTCGACATTCATTAAAAGACAATAAAATTTGCATTGAGAGGGGTCCAACTGCGGGCAGATGGCGTGATCTGGGGAGCGCTGGGTGCTGGTGGTCAGGCCAAGACCCGCCGTCCATCACGGGGGACTGCCCTTGGGCGACCAGAACCTCAGACTTCGTACTAAAGGTACTTAGATTCTATTCGTGATGTTGACGAGTGATCGCCCAAGGGGGCTCTAATTAAAAATTTGCAAATTAAGAGCATGACGCCAGCTGGAGTGGCAGTCTTCAGCTACCACACGACATGCCCGCGGAATTCTTGTTAAGACCCTGAAATTGTGATTTATTATTCAAATTTTTGCTTGTTTACTTGGCCAATTTGAATATAATTTGCTTAATTCGTTGGCTGGAATTGTTCCCTACTTTCGTCTACCGCACCGACCCTCCGATCCTCCTGGAGGACGGAAAGAAAACCTTCGAAAGCGGCGCGAAAAATCGATACCATTAAATGTGAAGGAGATCGACATGTCAGCGGGCAATTGGAGGATAGCGCGACTTCTTACAAACATGTTTTACATATTTCTCTTTTGTTTTCTCAATAAGAAATGACCCGCAATCGAGTGATTCTGCCGGCAGGAATAAGACGGCCGCTGGTCGCCGAAGACGCGATCGGCCTGTAGAACAAAAGCCCCAACGGGGCCGGCCTCTCGGCCTCGGCTGATCATATTCAGGTCGGCTGGCGATCAAAGAGCACGGCACCTTAAGAAGTTTCGATGACGTCTCGGAAAAAACTCTTCAAAGTCAAATCAAGTCTTGAGATTCAGATTCCTCGACTCGAATGAGACTTTTTTCACTGTCGATCATATTACAGGAGGATGGAGCTGGAAAACGGAACGGCAACTAACTGAGGATCATTTATTATAAAAGATTGAAACTTCTTGTCTACGCGGTGTTTACCTTATTCGCGACAATTTATGACCGCTTCCATAGTTAATTCACAGGATCGGTCCGAGATGCGGCTGCTGTGTGCAGGACCAAATCATTAGCCTCGAGAAATTCTCATATATACAAATAGAGGACAATTCCTCGGCGGCTAGCTCGCTAGCGTGCTAGGCTAGAGCGGCTCTTTCAAAGACGCACAGTCTCCACGACTCGTGGTGTTAAATGTTTAATAGGCGCAGAAAAGATGGGAACCACTTTTCTTCCGAGCAAGCATAAAAAAGTGTGCTTAAATTAAATAAATTACAGTAGGAAACTACATACTTAAAAATATTTAAAAGTCTTTGACAGAAGCTCGATATTTAAAGTTTACTAGTCCCTCCTTTATGTCTTATTATTTCAAGTTTAGAGACATACTTAAAAAACATGCTTTAAATGTAGGCATATTATTAAAATTGTAAAAAAAAGATCTGATGGCCTTATAGGTATTGGTATACCATTTTGTTTAAAAAAAAATTATGTATTATAAAATAATGAATTTTCAAAAGATCTTCTAAAGTTTTGTGTGAAAAATATACACCAGAAAGACATCGAAAAATAGCCTAAAATTCCATTTTAGGTCGATTTTAGGGCGGGCGAAAAAATACCGAAATTACTTTATTTTCCGGCCTTTTATTTTCAACCGGAGCGGCTCAGATGAAGGTCTGAATTATTATTCACACTCTAATTAATGTTTGACTGGATTGTGACTGTAATCGGAAAATACACTGTCTGTAGAAGTTATTGTAAAACTTCAAGATTTTAGCAAGGTCTTGTTAGATTCTATGAAAGTTTTGCCAGCGAGCGGCTCGAATTGTAGCAAATTTTAGCCACTTTACTACTAGTAAGAGCTAGAACGTTTAGTTAAGGTAATTTTTATTGGAATTTCACATACTAAGCATATTCTGATTCTAAGTTTCCAATGACACTAATCTTAAATTTTAGGTCTAAATTACACCTCATAAATAAATTACTGCTCAGATATAACCTAACTATTTGTTTACTATTAAAGTTTACACTGCGCAATACACAAACGTTTTCTTTAAAATTGCTGTTACCATCTGAAAATTCACTATTCTTTCGATTGGACGACTTTTTGTAATTCGTCAAATAGTTAACACGCACTTATATTTTTATGAAATTTAAGCTTCTCACATTAAAATATTTATAGATTAAGGGCTTCTTTCAAAACTATTGTGGTAATATAAATGATTTCACTACCAATGATTAAGTGATAGTGGATATTCAATTTCACTATCACTGAATAATAAGTGATAGTAAAAACTGCACATTATTGTTAAAAAAAAAAAATATATATATATGGCATTATTTTTTTTATAAATATAATTTTCTTTTTGTTTGCTTTTATAAAATTTTGTCAAATACAAATTTGAGCAAGTCGTATGTCGGAAACATTACAGCACTTGTAACGCCGCTCTTCAAAAGAGATGGGCTAAGTCCTTTGTAGAGTCCAAAAAAAGACTCATTCTTCACGACGTTTAAAAGACATGAATAAAGTCGTTTACAAGAGGAACTTTTTCCAAAACCTTGTCTTTTGCTTTGGAACCCCTGAACATGAGACCTCTTTCGGGCCAAGTCCAGAGGGTAAGTTGCAGTTTTCGCCATCACCGCTGAGATTCCGCCAGTAAATAGAAGGGTCCAAACTGGAAGTTGGTGTCTTTCTTCAACCTTGAAGAAAGTCATGAATTTCTTGCTGAAAAATCGGTAGAACATGAAGTTGAGGCCGGCTAAAGGGAAAACTTCAATGAGGGCTGGGACGAGGCCTTGGTAAAGGGCCCTGAAGCCCTCCCCTCGCGCAGTTCCGATGAGCGCGTGAACGAAAGTTTTGTAATTTTTTTTGTCTTCGGCAATTATCCGCGTTTTTGTAAGATCAATGGGCTGCGACACGCACGTTGAGACGGATCCTGCCAGCGCGCCACAAAGAAACAAGTTAAAATTCGGATATTTTTGGTGGAACGTAGTGTTCTTCGTAAGCTTGAATAAATGCTCGAAAAGTGAAAATTGGACTCCACCGTAAACGAGGCTGATTCCCTGGGTGGGCACCCAACCCTTCCAGAAGGCTCTGAGCCCTTCCTCGCGGTAGATCGTCCTTATGGCGTGCGGAAGTGAGTGATACTTTGAGGTCGATCCTGAGCCGCCCTTGATCGGTTCGACTTGAAGCTGAAGTCGAATTTTCATCACTTCGAACGGCTGAGCGGATATTTTGGCTAGTGACGCTGCCAACGCTCCAGCTGCCATCGTTTTGTACACCACAATTCTATCTTCTTTTGCTTTGCATTGGGCGAAAATATCTTCATCTTCCATTTGCTTAGAAGAAACATCCTCTTCATCAACCATTTTTTGACAGTGGCATGTTTTAAGCAATGACAAAAATAAATAAATTTAAATCTCCGAATTTTGAGATTTGTTTGACATCCCTCAAAACGGTACAAAAATTCAGTCATTTTTAATTAAACGACTCCAAAGGTTGCGCTGTTTTGAGTTGTATTTTCTATCAATAAATTGAGCGACATATGTACATATTAGTATCTATCAAAATTATATTAAATCTATCTATAATTAACAACATTTTAAAAATATAATTACTTCAAGTTACATACCGTAAGGTCGGTGTACATTAGCCCAGGGGTGTAACTTTGGCCATGGGTCCAACTTTGACCCTATCCGGCAAAAAGTTTAAATTTCCCGCCACTACTACTTCGATAGCTTGTGATGTGCGGCGTGGCGGGAAATTTAAAGTTACACCCCTGGGCCAATGTACCCCGACCTCACGGTACCTAAGATATGTACAATCATTTTTACCAATAACTAAGATTAAAAATTTCGTTTGCCGAAAAAGTGGATAATCAAATCTATCGATCTATTAGAAAATTGCATAGTTACCTAAATCGGTAGTTTACATATTGAATAAGACAACATTTAAAATTATAAATGGATGAATGAATATAGGTACCCTGCCAACAAAATACTAAAGAACATTTTAATTGATGTTTTTCTTAGAAAATTATTAGTAGGTAACTTATATACCATAAATTATGTGACTTTAAGTCTTACTTAAACCATTTCATAAAGGAATAATAACTTGAATTTTACTATTGAATATACTGTCACTATCATCAAATATTTTGTGAAGTTCTTTAATTTTTCTTAATTTTATATAAGATTAATGTTCCTATTGAAATTGCATTTTTGACGATTGTTAGTACTGGTTAGAAAGCCTTATTAGATTTTAGATTTTAGACTGAAAATGAGTATGTAATTTATAACTCATAGTTGATAGCCTTAACACGGCCGGAATAAAAAATTATTATTATAGGGAAATGTAACCGGAAGTAATTAACCACTGAGTGGAAAGAATTAAAATAAATATTGTATTATGTTTACATAAGTATATGAATCAGTCAAAGCACACATTATTACAAAAATTATATATATGTATATATTCTTGAAAAAAGTCATACAGTATTTTGTTTGCCTTTAAATTTATTATAAGGATTTTTTCCGGAAAGTACATACTAAAAATTGTCTTGACTTATTATTTGGCACAATTTTTAATGACTTTCATTTGGAAATATGCTGAAAATTGCACCGGAAACTTAATTACAAATGAATTCGTAAAATTACCATTTCGAGTTTTTATATGGAATCATCAAATTAAAACTCATGAGCTCTAAGTTTAATAACAAATATTTTTACATCAAGACAAACCTTTTGAAAGATATTCGTTTTTTAAACTTTGACCACCCTAAATACAATTTTTATAATGATCGATTAGGACTTTTATTTTTTTATTTTGACTGGACAACTTATATTATAATCTCGTGTTTGTTCCATAAACGGAACGGAAAATACCCGGTTCTACAAATGAACATGAAAGATGAATGGAAAGTCAAAAATAAAATCGTTGTTTGCGAAACAATGAAATCCAAACCATCTAAGATGAATGCCCTTTCGAATAAGTTGCGTTAGTAATTACATGCGTCGCGACTGTACCGCAACCAAGGCGAGCCTCGGCCATTATAAATAATTTAACAATTATACCGGACGGTGAAGCCACCAATTAGTACATTTTTCGGAGATTCGAAATTACAAATTTGAAACATAGCCGTGTCCACAAGAGTGGAAATTATTTCAATGAAATTTAAATACTCGCCGCCGTGATTGATTGCGCCGCAGTCCGATGATGGAATTCTAATTCATAAAATTTACAGAGGTAAAAATGAGCTGTGCCCCAAAAATTTAAAAATGAGCGGTGGTCCCATCCGCGCCTCGACGGGCCCATAGCCAAGGGGAAAAAATCGAAGAGGAAAACGAAAATTGTCGATCCTAGCCTCTAATGCTCGCTCTCTAGCCCTCGAAATATAATTAAAAATAGATTAAGTTTTTTGGTGGCGGCTCCTCCGACCGGCCGAATCCATCAATTCACCTGGATGCTGGAGACTTGCGCGTCGCGGATGCAGCTCAATGAATTTTTACCAAAATCGAATCATGATCGCGCCGCTGACCAATGGCCAAATGTCGAGTGGGTGAAAACAGGCCACCGTCCGGGGAAATTGGACAGTAATTAAGTCTTTATCAGCTCCGAGCCTCAATTTTTGACAGCTCAGGTGGGTGGGAGCAGCGTAGATCACGAGCTGGAGCCAATTAATCGCCGGCTGGCTACCTGTTCCGATAATGAAGAAATAAAAATTAGGGAGCACCGATCGAGCTTCAAACGAAACAATTTCGTCGTCCACTGTAAAGAAGACATAGATGAGATAAAACATCACTTAGAACTAAATATTTTTAAATTACTGTAACTTACAATAAAGTATAATAACAATTTTACTTAAAACTGTAACATTATGTATTTATTTTAATCCATTAAATATTTTTAAATAGGGTTTAATAAGTATTTAACCAAAGGTTTTTTCCAAAATAGTATCAATCTTTATACATACATATAATTTTTGGCCTCAAAATGTTGTTTTGCTATAAATCCTAACATACCTACAGTTTTCGTTATAGTAAAATTAATTTGAAAATATACTCTTAAAATTTTTAGATCTATTAGGGGTGGTTTGACTCTTAAAAAAGGGAAAACTTAATGTTTCATATTTTTTATCTGAGCGATGCCTTTCTTTATACTTTTGAAAGATACACGATAATCAATTTTAAAAATTACGCCTCAATCAAATTAGTAGTTAAGATGATTTCTTAGGCACTTTTATAAACGGAAAAATTAGGAAATCGCAATATAAATTTTTTTTATAGGTATTATATTTTGCCTGAAAACTTTAATTGACACCTATTGTGTAAAAATGAGAAATGTAGGTTACATCACTTATATGAACTACGCCTTTCTATAGCTATAGTATGTAATATGAAGTTTAGGTATTTTTTAGAACCAAATAATTTGGGGTGATACAGCATAAAATGTGACCATAATAAGTATTAATTTTAAGTTTTTTTTTTTTAACCTACTTTAAGATATGTCATTTTATTATTTTGGAATTTTCTTTTACAATAATGCAAATTGAAGTCTCCCTTTTCAAAAAGTCATTTACCAAATTTTAGATAATTTTAAAAGAAACTTTGTTCAATTATTGTATACCTATACATTACATATGTACTTGTACTTGTCACAAAGGAAAGTGCGCTCTAGTACAAAAATTAGGAATGACAAGTAATTTAAGAATTAAAATTAACAATGACGTATAATTTTATTTACAAAAGGAAGGCTATTGCTGAAAACTAATATAATTAGCAACTAAAGATCAGCCTCCATAAGAGTATAGTACATATTTATTTACTTTTTTAATTCACAGAATCGATTTATCACTTTAGTAAATGATTTGACAATAATATAGTATATACTTATATTAGGTTTTTTTCTATAGGCCAAAGTTTTATCTCTAGATCTAAAAGCAATCGTACCAACAATTCAGACTCCTGGATCAAACCTGTGAATGGCGCAAATAAAGTTTTGGTTTCCCATACAATTTATATGGAAAAAATTACTCTTTTACATAAACGTGAAAAACTCGTTTAAAAACAAATTTAAAAACGTTCTCTTAGCAACATTTTGTTGAGAATAATCATTTAGATCAAAAGCTAAATTCGTAAATGAAATAGTTTTATTTGTATATTCGTAAAGGCAGACAAAATAATTAGAAATTGTTAAAACTTTGTGATCATTTAATTAATACTTTCAAGTATAATTCAATTTTTGTTTTTAAACCGTTTCCGACGGAATTGTAATTATAATATGAAATCAATACATATTTGTATTATATTTCTTACAGTATTAGCATATTTTCTAGGAATATAACCCACTACTTCCAACATTTTTAGGTTGAAAATTGAATGTTTTGTATGCATTTTAAAAAAAATGGAAAATTGTCACTATGTATTTGTAAATGTATGATGACGTAATTTTAGTTTTACAACAATCGTTAAATAACTATAACCTAGAGTTTTCGCAAGAAGGAAAAAAAAAAAATCAATACAAGAAAAACATGTTTGAAAAATAAATTAACACTCCAGCGCCTTACTGAGGACCCTTAGGGGGTCTCATTTTGTGCTTATAGCATTGGAACCAATTCGAATTTCATTTTGAAACATGGGATAAAATTTAATAATACAATTTTAGATTAAGTATCTCATATAATTTGTTAATAAAACCGCGACACAGAACGCAGTTTACAAATTATGCTAGTTTGTTATTTTTACAAACATTTTGAACTATTGTATAAATATATACAATATATTTCATTAATCTTAGAAATTTGTTTCATTGATTCATACTCAATTCATACTACATTTGATAAATGTGAAGAGATTTTTCTTTGATTTGTAGTTGGAATTCAATTGATTGGAGTTGCGTCAGTTTTTAATTTATTATATTGGAAAAAATCACATTCTATATTTATCTATGAATAAAAAGAAAAAAAACCCTAGTAAACTTCGTTTTTTTCAATTCTAGTTCTGAGTAGCCGTCTTAAACAGTTTTGACTTGGCTTAAAATTTGCTTATATATCTTTTAAGAGAAGTTTTTCTCATATTATAGAAATTAGCTCGTCCGGGGCAAATCTAGATTCAAATGTATGCACGCCCCTCAGCATATCCGACTTATAATTGCTGGGTTCTTATCGAGCTCTCATTACTCGGGACTGCAGGAGGAACCGGGCGAACTGCAACAGCTCGCAGATGCAATAAATTATCCGTCTGAGGATGAATTTTTTTTCTCAGTTGTTTTCTTTTAATTTGTGATTTGTTAGTTTCTTTAATTCCTCGTTATTAACATTACCCGGCCCCCAGATCACATGTTTTTTAGGCTCGTTGAGTGCAGTTGCAATTCAATTTATGCCATCCGATCTGTATGTGCATTTTAAAGCAGCAAAATTGTAGCAATTCACATCTAATCTGGGCGTAAATTATTCACTCAGCTGATTAATGCTGGCACGGATTTTTCAAAAAAGAAAAAAAATATATATAAAATTTATATTCAGCGAATCATTTTCCTGTCTTGCTCCAGCCCAAGGCGAAAGATTGCCGAGAAGAACGATCATATTAATAATTCTGAGACTTTGTCATAATTCCCTTAATTGGTAGCCACTTTTCTCTGGTTATCATTGCCGGACTTTGATTCTGTTGTCGGTTACATAAAATTCGAGTTCGTCAAAATAATTCTTGTGAATTCAATTAGGTCAGCTGTTTTCGAGTGTCCAGTTCCCACGACCAGCAGAATAGTTTCGTTGTGAGTCCGTTTCACTGATATTCGCGAATAATCGCGAAATTATTTGTTTTTTATGCGTGGAACAGTCGATGCCGGCGCCATTTACGCACCCTTATTTGAATAGTCCGATCACTGCCAATTACTAGATCGCCGCAAAATATCCAAGATTAAAAACTGGACACGACCGTCACTGTCCCGTCTGTCCGAGAACGTTCAATGACTTCAATTTGATTCCATTCAGGACTTTATGAGAAGTTGTTAGTTTCAGCAGTGGACGAAGAATTTATCATAAATAAATACGTTCGATAAACAGACAAACAAGAGCACTTTATCGCACTTGCTCAATAAAAAAAATTTACCTGGAGGTGATACCGCATCAAAGCAGAGCAAACATCACCGTGACTGTAAAGTGTAAAACTTACATTGATCCAATTTTTTGAGCTGTTTAATGATAACATTTTAATTTTTTCGACATGATAAATATCTTTGACAGTCGGAATTTTAATATTATTAAAAGCACATTCATGTTTTCTATGAATAAGGTTATCATCTACTGCAAAAGATAATCTTTAAATAAATTTCATTATTTGGAACACTTCATATATACTAAACCTACTCTTATTTCCAAATATTTTGAGTTAAAATTTTAAATGAAATAATGCCACTAGAATTATTTTGAATAATAATTTAAAATACATAGTCACGAATAAATAACAACCAATTTTCAACCAGAGTTTTGGCATTTTATTTCCAATTTTTACTTACTCTAACCCAAAATTTTAAGAGGTAGGTACCTACATTTTTTTCTTGATATTATGATGGAACTTGTGATGTCATGAATTTTTAGACGTAGGTAGATGAAAATATTTGAGTTAAAAACAGTGCCAAATTAATGTACATTATATGATAATAAACAATAGGAATTGTGTAAGAATATTTTACTCATTTTTAATGAATAGATATGGTAAATTTTTTCAATAAAGAACCAATCACTTTTTATACTTAACATTGGCTAAATTGTCTAGGTGTCCTCAAAATTCTTAAAACAAATAAAGAAATAGTAAAATCAAAATTATATTTACTCTTTGTTAATTTAAAACAAACACTCCTGCTTGCCTATAACTATAGCAATTTCACAACCTTTATTTTTAATTAATGAAAAAATGCATGTAGTTCTCTTTAACATTTGTAATTTATCATATATAATTTTACATGTCCAAACTATGGGCTTGCGTTGACCCTTGATGTTTTAATTTTTGCGAATTGTCTAGAATAATAAAACCGACAGTTTTTCGTTCCAATAATTTTAAGTATGATAGATGTCATGTTTAGAAGTATGCAATTTGAAGTGAAAAATATAAAATCAAGTAAAAGTAAAAAAATCAGTCATTTTTTATGCTTAACGAACTTTAATAAAGGTATGTTTAACTGTGAAACTAAAATGTTTCACAATATATAAAAAAAAAGCCTGTTGTAGAATTTTGCATTGTTTTTTCTATAACTGTACGAAATTTTAAAAGTTAAATCACCCAATATTAAATATCACTAAACTGGTAAGTATTAGAAAGAAATGTAGAGTATAGTTTCGTTTATATTGATGGTATAAATATAGGTTTTCGAAAAATCTTAATTACGATTACAGAAAACAGTTTAATAATGAATAATTAATTTTAATTTTTCTACACTCTGAATTCAATTTTATATTTTATCATTTAAATTGTGGAATTGTTAAGGGTTGTTTTTGCTCATACTTAATTTGTTCTATTTTTTCGAGTTCGAAAGAAATATGACTTACCTACGTTGTCGTTTCCCTGTACATTTCATATAAATTAAAATAATTCTTTAAACATAAGCCTAGCCCTCGATTGAGCCTTGGATACTATCACACGCAAATACAACAACCACTAAAACTATACTTTGACATTCGTCCAAACGACAGTAGATCACCCAAATGTCGTTAACTGGTCACATATCAAAGGAAATTATCGAAAGGGATAAAAAGTCGCTTGGGCTGGTGGTTGATTGTCAACCATTTGCAATTCATTTACTAATTTAAGGCGGGTCCCTTAATGATAGCGACGCGTGCCCGCACCCTTCGCCATCCCTGAAACTGTCCTGCGAAAACCTTTTGGGGTTGAGATAACGCTTAAGGAGGACCAAATGTTTTCGATCGAAACGCGTGGCAGCGGGCAATTTGATGGAATAATGGCGATCTGCCATGAAGAATTGATTCAGGAGTTTACTGCACTGAGAGAAAAACTTTAATAAGATTAACTACTTTGTGTAGTTACAGTTGCTAATAGCTAAACATTTGATAAATAGTAAGTCAGTTGAATTTAACTAGCAATTATTGAGTTTTACTTTCCTTAAAAGTTCGACTATTTAAAATAGCCTATGAACAATTTCTAAAACTTTTAAAACAATTATTTTGTAATACCTACCTAATTAATTTTAAAATGTGAAATATACGTTTTCTATATACATTATACATATACAAAAATTATATATTATATAAATGAATAAATAGAATATACAAATGTATAAAATATACCGCATTTAGATACATTTTCCTCTTTAAAGCACCTGCCACAAAATTTTTGGGAAACAGTGTCAGATGAGTTTGGCTAAGATTTTATTATATTATATACATATATGTTTTAAATTAAAATGTTAGCCAAATACAGATACTAGCAGCCATTTCCTGAATATTTTTGAATAGTAGAATTTCATATTAAAATGGTGAATTCAAATATTTAATTAAGTTTTTTTAATGTATCAGTTTCGTAAACTTTACTGCTAGATATAGTAAACTCGACTATTTTAAATTAATGTTTTCATTAAAAAAAATAGTAAATTTTAACATTCAAATAGTTATTTTCAATTCTGACTTCATAGTAAATATAACGTTTTTGAATTTGTATTATTAAACATGACTAGTTGAAAATCATTGGTATAAATAAATAGTTGATTTTGCATTCGTTTATATTATATCGAATCAACTATATTTTTCTTTTGGTGTGGGAGAATTTAGACCTACCTACATAGTTAAGAGGAATAAACGCATTAATCGATGATATGGTTTTATATAAAAAGTGGTCCCAAAAATTCGAAGAGCATACCTCTGAAACTGAACTGAACTGAATTTCAGACCGCATTAATTCCTGAGTGTCTCAATTGAATCTGCTATCTTATTTCGTCTGGTGAAGTTATATAATCAGTCTGTGTCATCCCCACCCCCGCCGTATTTTAATTATATTACAGTGCAGGACTTGTTACCTCACGTCCTCGTCTGGTGCTTATAACTTCGCCAGAACAACGCACAACAAATTTCCAAGATAATAAGTGCGCACCTACGAGGAGGACTCAACGTCTTTATAAAATATTTTTCTCACATAATCAGGATAAAGAAAGAAAGTGGGAACTTCTTAATGAAACGGTGCCATTTCGGGATCCTCTCGCCTCGCCGGGCCTCGTCCCGGCGCTGGAGTCCCTGGAGTCGATGTGGAGGACGACGACGCCGACGGGACCTCCGTCGGGACGGGGTGACGCAGTGCGGCGGCGGAGGCTGGAAAAGGTACAGGTGAAAGGAGATGCTCGGCGCTACTTAAAACTTGTCTTTAACGAATTCCGCTCACACTTTGGGTGTCATTTGTTTGGCTGTGGCCCCGGCAACTTCATGTCGTAATTAGGAGAAGTGTTGAGCGGGAATGCGACCCTCAATTAATCTAAAAGTTTTGCCATCTGTTTTGAATTGCTTTTCAGGTAGTTTTTCCTACTAAATAGAACAAATGCAAATGATGGATTTATAAGGATTTGAGTAACTCATGCTCACATTATTTTCTAAATGAATACATTTAATATTATAATTATTAAAATTGATAGATACATTTAACGATTTCAGTAAAAAATCCAGCAATTGGGTTTTAGGTTTCATATTCTCGGTTTTATTACGGCAACATTTTTAAACAAATAATTAGGTAACAACCAAAAAAAATTAATAAAACTTGTCAGCAATATGCAACCGGATATTTAGTTATGAGTACGTATGAAGAAAAAGTAGAAAAAATGTTAAATTAATTAGTTTAAAACAGTAACAGAAGAAGAAATACTAAAATTTGTAGAGTCCATCAGTAACTCTATATGATGTTCCTGAAGCTAACCAGTATAAATCATATACCATCAGTTGAGATTATCTAAGGTTTAGACTTTAGACAAACGAGAGCTAAAGTGGCAATTTTGGTTGCCCATCTCGCCTGCGGCTATAAAAGGCAATATAACAAATCCTAACAAAAAGGACTAACATATGTATTTATGTACATCTTCCATGATTTGTAAAATTTTTGCATATAAATAACTCATTTAATATTTGGATACCTTACTTTAAAAGAAATGGCACACTTATCTTGACATTAAGTGACTACTTCCATTTCAAATAATTCAAATGATGTTGAAATGATAAACGAACAGTCTAAATATAATGAGTAAAAAATCTTCAAAAAATATTTTTAGATTCGATCCGAAACCTCTGAACCCATACCCATTTTTATAGAAATTCATTTTCGGTGGACATATTCGGTCCACCAGTTTGGACTGGAACGGAATCAGAATCAGAACAAAAAAAATTGCTAAATGGTATAAAGTTATCACTGAGAAAAATTACAATGGATAAGTCTACAAGTCAATCTTTGTCAAATTTTTACCACAAAATCGTATATTTTTTGTTAGATCTAAATTACATTAGTGTTACTTAAGTACTTTATTACTTGAATCATATGGTTGAATTTCGCTTTATTTATTACAACAGTTCAAGTACTTTTACTTAAAAATTATATAACATTTGATAAATTCTTCTTAATTTACAACAACTTAACTTAAAACGAGGTCAAAAACTACTTCATCAAAAACTGCTTGGTTAATTATCTAAGCTCTTTATTGGGTTATCCTAGTAAAAGTGCAGCTGTTTAAAATTTCTAAACTATTTGTACGTTTTAAGAGGAGCAGTAGACTAGTGCGAAGTTAATAGTTAGTAAATCCCTTGAATTGTTATAATCCTTATACCTACTTATAATTTTATAAAATTTTTACTTTGAAAACGTTACTTCAAGAGCTTAAGTTAATAATTTGTCATAGCTCTTAGAACCAATTTTTCAAGCGTCGTAAAATAGTCCCAATAATAGCCTTAACTTTGATTTAAAATAGTTATAAGATATATAAACTTATTCAGGTCTTCATTTGTCGTCGTTTTGACAAATATTTACAATTTGTTTCTTTATCTAAAAAATAAAGTCACCAGTCTATTGAAAAATTAGCCCTTAAAAAAATGTAAATTAAAAAGTACTACATATAATGTTCAGTAGCAGTAATCGCAGTTTTAATTTGTATTTACTTACAAGTGGTTTTGCTTAGTGTGGAATATGAAATATCTGTTATTTGCAAAAAGGAAATTTGCTTTAATTTTTTTCTTACATTATCCAGTCTTAGCCTTAATTTTGTCAGTCATATGTCTACGTCATTTTTAGAGAATTTCAAAGTTCGAATTTAGCTAGAGTTGACTTAATTTTATTATTGTGTACCATTTTAAAGTTAATTAGAGGGAAAATCTCATAAAAATGAAATATAATTTTAACGAAAACCGATAAAACCTCATCGAAGCGTGTCAGACACCCTTCGCCGGGTTCATTTTAAGGCGATAACAATTGCGTGCGGAAGTCTTTCAAAGTGAGCAAGCAGCCAAACAATTTTCGGCCCATAAATCACCGAATTCTCTAAAATCGAATGCAAAACCCAAACAAGGGACTTGGCCAACTGTTGAAGTTGAAGTTGAAGTCCGGCTGCAGGAGAGGTTTGAAAAAGACGCCGATCCCAAAAATTGAGGAACAGCGTCGAGCACCTGGCCGCAAATTGCGAGGGTGGTGAAACAACAATTTCACGAGGCCCATAAAATTTATACGCAGTCAGCCGCACGCAGGACGACGCCGACCGACGCACGGTGCCAGGGCCATTTATTGAGATTTTCCCTTTATTTTCTGCATCATCCCCGGGCATAGCCCTGGATTTCGACTTCTGGCACAGGGTCATCCGGCGGTCGGTGGCGACCAGGACACCACCGAGGAGTCCCGGTCCCGGTCCCGGTCCCGGCTGGCCCATGCCCATCAGCTGGCCTGGAATAATGCATGTAAATTTATGTTCGCTGTCAAATTGGCTTTGGGCTCGGCCATCCTCCGCTTCCAGAAAGTCCTTTTCGATGGCGAAAAAGAAAATCCACCCCCGCACCGCACCAACGACGACGGCGGCGTTTTCTGCATGGGCTCCGTGCGACGATTTTATACTTTCTTTTCCCGGGGCTTAATTCATGGCTGACGCTGCCTTCGGGATATCCCTGGCCGGCTCCCGGCTCCCGGGCCGTATGAATATTTATGGCTCATCTCGTTAGACGAGCGAAGAAGCGTCCTGTCGATACGATTTTATGAACTCAATAAACGACTGCGATCTGATCGTTATAAATTAACCTAACTCGGAACGAACGCAGATGAGAGTGATTAGGCCTTTTTGTCGCCGATAAAATGTTCCGACGCTACGTGACGTCGACAAAATTGTCCAGGCTGGACATAGTAACAAACATTTGTGGTGCTTTCTTCTAGACTTATTTCTAAGAGTACTTGTTACATATCCTGCATAAAACGGTGTTTTCTTGCCTATTTTGATCGTCGATAAGAACATTTCATATTCATATTCTTAAGACACACTATCATAATGTACAGATTGCTTTTAATGCTTACGTATGTACATACATATTTCATGCCCATGCCAAATTATTTCTGTATAAAAAGATATAAAAATGGAACCTTTATGGGATCCCTATTTTATAGAAAAACACGAGGTATAATATATGCAGTAAAAACCAATCTAAACGAAGATATTTCAAAAGTAAAATTACATACCTCATTTTTCTAAATGTTGAATTACATTTTCATATTTCATTCCTCCATTTCAAAGTTAACGTATAAAACATGCGAAGCAACTCACAATCTTTACTCAGAAAAAATCTCCTAAAAGTTACGAAAAACATATATGTATTTATATGTACCTAAGTGTGTCTATAAGTGATTTAAACCAATAATTCTTAACTTTGTAGATAAGATACGCACTTCATTAAACACACATATACGTGTTTACCTTAGGAATTGATTTGCAAAACATATTGCTTATAAATTGGATTGTACAACTTGACATGTGAATTATATTACAAGCGAAAATTTAACGAATTTATTTCCTGTCATATATTACCGCAAACTTACCCGTAAAATAGTATACAATTAATTCTACAACTTCTTTCGTTATTTTATCATATATGTATGTATAAAATGTTTTCTTATTTGAAGTGTATGAACTACTTTGAAACAAGAAAATTCTATAATATTTCATTTCATGTTATGTATTAGGGGTAGAAAATTATAACAAAATACTAGAAATAAACTATATTTCACGTTGATATCGTAATAACTTCCCGAATAAAAATTTACTCATGGGCAAGTTGACACAATTATTTAAGTCAAACTAAAAGTAATATTTGAAATTATTTTTTTTTTTTTTATTTATACGTTTTGTTTTATTTGTATGAATTAGCCTACTTGGCTCTAGCATACATTATTTCAAAATCTTAACCTAAGGTAAATTATAAAATCAAATAAATTGTCTAAAAACTTTTTCGCAAAATTACTATAAAAAATATATATATTTAAACTGCTTTCTGTGACAAAATTTAAGCTTTCTTTAGTGAAAAATATATATGACATTATTAATTTGGTAAAATTATAGAAACTTAAAGCCAAGCTGAATTTTGCATATAATAAGGTATAAAGTTATATGTCACTTACAGGCGTACTTAAAAAAGGGGAAAATTGTCGAGCTTTGAAATATTTTATAACAATTTATAATTTTAAACCTTTGAAAATTGTTCTTCTAACACATATCACCGAAATTAAGTACCGTTTTCGATTTGTACATTCATATTATTATTGAAATAACATTATCAGTAACTCTTTAGAAAAACTATTATAAAAATATACAAGACCATTTTACGACATAAGTATTAAACTTAAGAAGAAAACAGATGAAGTAGAAAATGGAAAGATAAACATATTTACATACATGCTTTTATAGGTAGCTTGACATCTACATATGTATAAGTAAATGGAGTTATCTTATAAAATTAGTCTTTTCGAATTTATTTACTTAAAATGAAGTTATCATCTGAATTATAAAACTTTTTCTAACAAAACACTTCAAATTCTAAAGATATGTAACTCTAAGATAAGAGCCACATCACCTACGATCACATTTTTATAAAATCATCAAAGTAACAATTATCTTGAACATTATTTAGAGGTTCCCTATATAAATTTTATTACAAATAATAATAATCAAGAAATATTAATATCAATCTACTTATAATCTTGTAAAGTACTTTAATATATTATAACTTAAAAAAAATCGTATTAAAAATAACATCATCATCATCATCATGCGCCATAGAAACTGAAATAAGCTCCAATTGTCTAAACAACATTCGCTTGCGAATTCTGGATTAATAATAAGATAAACAATCCTAACAATAGATTTTGTTGCCTATAAATTTCGAATTAAACGTGGCGAACAACATATTCGTCGCCAAAATGTTCGTAGTTAAAGTTCAACTTTTAGTAACTATATTTTTTGTATTTTATACGCGTGTGACGCAAGGAATTGGTGGTAATGCAGTTCAACAGTTAAAAGATCTCAAAAAAGAAATTATTAATGCAGTTAAAGAAGAAATTTATAACATAGATTTAGAAGAAAAGAATATTCGAACGATCAGTTATAAGGATATGCAAAAAGAATTAACATCAGGAGTTTCTAAGCTCAATAACATGAAAATATCTTCTAAAAAGGATGAACTCGCAGCGATCCGCAATTTAAAGAATTCAGTTAATTCGTTTGCAGGAACAACTGGAAAGGCCGCATCAAGTCTACCGAGCAAAATAAATAGTGCTGTCGCTGGTACTAGCAAAAACAAGAAAGGAGTGATACCAGCTTTGGAATCACTTTTCGACGACTCTACAAAGCTTTTAAAAAATTCTGGTGACAATTGTGACAATACCATCTCTTCAATTTCAAGTGAACTTAAGAAAAAAATGTCTGACAATAGGGACCACTGCGGATCTGGATCTTTGAACGCAATTAAAAAGCAATTGAAGCAATTTGATAAATATACAAATAATTTTATCAAAGAATTTAATGGAGTTGTTGATGATGTAGTAGTTTCTCTCGACCATAAAAATAAAAAGCGAAAAAGAGATGCAGACTATTTGAAAAAGAAAGCACTAAAGATAGATGAATTGGAAAAAAAATTCAACAAGAAACTTGCAGAACAAGAAAAATTACTTAGCGGTTACGATTCAGCTTGTTCTATAACTAATACAAAAAAAGTATTGTCTACAACAGAAAATCTCTTATCCAGAGTTAATTGCTGCGTAAAGCCAAATAAAAGTTGTAAAAAATAATTTATATCAAAACAAAAGCAATTAACAATTGTAATATTTATTACTGATGCTTTCCAATTATGCCAATAAATTATCAATCAATTCTAAGCAAAATGTTATTATAAAATTTAAATTAAATCAATTTCAAAGTGTAATATGAATTTCCCAAAAGAAAGTTGAAATAAAAGTAATTTGTTTTTGAAGTTACCAAATTGTTTTACTTAAATAGTATTGTACTTAGAAAACCGCATTCAAAAAATTATGCATTTATTTATCTGAAGAAATATGTAACTTACTAAGAACCAGAAAACTTCCTCTTCAACAATAAGATAAAATTCTATATTGCTTTAAAAGCCAGACGTTCCCAGCATTAAAAGAATTCATTTTCATATAATAACTGCATTCAGGGCAACTCCATCAGGATTAAAAATGAATTAATGATTTTAAAAATAAATATTATATGCGCTTAGAGTGTAAAGCAGAGAAAATGAGAAAAATAAAATAGTTATTGCTTGGAAATCACGAATTTAAACGAAGAAGCATAAATCTTCAGAAAGTATAGCCTGCGTGGAAAAGTTTTGATAATTATTATCAATTTGCCTGCAATTACAACATAAATTACTACTGAAATATGCTTAAATATAATAATTAGCTCGAAAATAAGGTGTAAGCAAGTGGAACTCCATTTCTCATTTTCTGCGTGAAAAACTGTGGTTATTGCCTGAAGCAGTAGCACCAAAGACTTTATAACTATAAAGATGTCGCACCCCGAACAAATTTTGTGGACACAAAAAACTTCAATAGGACGTAGCGCTTCGTCTTCTGCTGTTCTGCGCAGGGTCCGTTCCCCTGACATATAGAAACTGGACTGCTGGTCCTGGCTAAAAACTCACTTCAAAAACGAGATCAAATTTTGGACGAAATCTAATTATCTGGCACCACCGTTGATACCCCAGGCAGACAAATTAATAGCACTTTATTCTTGTATTCGAATGAAAATAGTGCATCCCCGATAAATCCATTCCACTTCATAACACTCTTTTCTTCGTATTAAAATTATTGGTGTTGAAAAAAACGCAAATTAACCAAAAGTAATATAATAGCATAAAAACCAAATTCAAATCTGCTGTTGCAATAGTTTAAGGATGACCAACAGGTGGCTACGGCACTTTGCGTCGCATACTTTAGATTATGTTGGCATATAAGTGAAATGCGAAGGTTTGACAAAGGTAGCAACAATAATTTTTATATCTATCTCTGTTATTCGTTGATACCCCACCCCGTTAATTATTTTCAGCGATATTTTTATGAAAATACTAAAAATTGAGGGGGCAGATTTGAATTATTGGATTTATGAACGCATCCTTTATCTTTCCTAACCTCCGAAACCTTTTTAATACTGGTTACACCGAACTACACATCTGTCAGTTCCCAACTATCGTCAATGTCAGTGCCATCTCAAAAAACATTCACCGGTCACTTTACTGAGACGAAAATAAATATATATTTTTTTACTTGTAAGCAAATTACTGAAGAAGTGAGTATTATTTTCTAGTTGTGATTATTTTATAGTGTTGCATATATTATAACCAAAGTATAATACCAATATAAGGTCATTGAAAAGGAGTTAGTTTTTCGTCTAGAAATTTTTATTTCTGAAGGATGGTATTGGGGCAAATTTGAACAAAATCACTGGGGCACTTTTGAACGACGAGGAATATATGCTGGGAAGGTACTTTGTTAAAATGTCGAGAATAACTTATTGGTCTTACCTACTTACAAGGTCGAGAATTGGAAATGGTTATTCTTTTTAACATTGTTTTGCAATATGTATTTAATTTGATCTCAGTTATAATAATAAGTTTGTTAGCCTTGTTCAAAACTGCCCCAGACTGTTTAGAGTTTTATAAAAATTATTTAATTAATAGTTAGTGTGCGAAATAAATGGCAATGTACAATGATAATAAGAAACAAATAACTTAAATAAAGTGTTGATTATATTCTAAGTCACATAGTTTTCATGTTATCCTGGTTTTTCAAAACTGCCCCTAGGGGTTTCAAATGTGCCCCCGGACGAAGCACATTTGAAAAATATAGTTTTTTTTAAAATTAAATTGTGTTACTTTAGTAAGTTAAAATATATAAATATCATTTTTATTATGTAGTATAAATCCTATATCTATTAATAAAACAGAATAAATCTTGATTAATAATACCATATGAGAAATATACTATTGTAATTAAAAAATGTTCAAACGTGCCCCCTCTCCCCTACCGCAAACTGACACGTCAAATAGTATACAATTAATTGTATATCGTCTTTCGTTATTTTATTATATATGTATTTATGTATAAAATGTTTTTTTATTTGAAGTGTATGAACTACTTTGAAACAAGAAAATTCTATTTCATTTCATGTTATATATTAGGGTAGAAAATTATAACAAAATACTATAAATACAATATATTGCACGTTGATGTCGTAATAACTTCCCGAATGAAAATTTACTCATGGGCAAGTTGACACAATTATTTAAGTCAAACTAAAAGTAATATTTGAAATTATAAAATCAAATAAATTGTCTAAAAACTTTTTCGCAAAATTACTATAAAAAATATATATATTTAAACTGCTTTCTGTGACAAAATTTAACCTTTTTTTAGTGACAAATACATATGACATTATTAATTTGGTAAAATTATAGAAACTTAAAGCCAAGCTGAATTTTGCATATAATAAGGTATAAAGTTATATGTCACTTACAGGCGTAATTAAAAAAGGGGAAAATTGTCGAGCTTTGAAATATTTTATAACAATTTATAATTTTAAACCTTTGAAAATTGTTCTTCTAACACATATCACCGAAATTAAGTACCGTTTTCGATTTGTACATTCATATTATTATTGAAATAACATTATCAGTAACTCTTTAGAAAAACTATTATAAAAATATACAAGACCATTTTACGACATAAGTATTAAACTTAAGAAGAAAACAGATGAAGTAGAAAATGGAAAGATAAACATATTTACATACATGCTTTTATAGGTAGCTTGACATCTACATATGTATAAGTAAATGGAGTTATCTTATAAAATTAGTCTTTTCGAATTTAAATTTATTTACTTAAAATGAAGTTATCATCTGAATTATAAAACTTTTTCTAACAAAACACTTCAAATTCTAAAGATATGTAACTCTAAGATAAGAGCCACATCACCTACATACACATTCTTATAAAATCATCAAAGTAACAATTATCTTGAACATTATTTAGAGGTTCCCTTTATAAATTTTATTACAAATAATAATAATCAAGAAATATTAATATCAATCTACATATAATCTTGCAAAGTACTTTAATTTATTATAACTTTAAAAAAGATCGTATTAAAAATAACATCGTCATCATCTTCATGCGCCATAGAAACTATGAATAAGTTCCAATTGTCTAAACAACATACGCTTGCGAATTTAGGATTGACGCACGGCCGAAGTAATAAAATAAACAATCCAAACAATAGATTTTGTTGCCTATAAATTTCGAATTAAACGTGGCGAACAAAATATTCTTTGCCAAAATGTTCGTAGTTAAAGTTCAACTTTTAGTAACTATATTTTTTGTATTCTTTACGAGTGTAACGCAAGGAATTAGTGATAAAGCAGTTCAACAGTTTAAAGATCTCAGCAAAGAAATTATTAATGCAGTTAAAGAAGAAATTGATAAAATAGATTCAGAAGCAAAGCATATTCGAACGACCACTTTTGAGGATGTGATAAAAGAAATAGCACCAGGAGTTTCTAAGGTCAATAAAATGAAAATACCTTCTAAAAAAGATGAACTCGAAGCGATCCGCGAATTTCAGAAGTCAGTTAATTCATTGGCGGGAACAACTGAAAAGGCCGCATTAAGTCTACCGGGCAAAATAAATAGTGCTGTCGCTGTTACTAGGAAAAACCAGAAAGCAGTGATACCAGTTTTGGAATCATTTTTCGACGACTCTACAAAGCTTTTAAAAAATTCTGGTGGCAAATGTGACAATACCATCTCTTCAATTTCAAGTGAACTTAAGAAAAAAATGTCTGACAATAGGGACCACTGCGGATCAAATGCTGTGCGCAAAATGAAAAGGCAACTGAAGAAATTTGATAAATATACAAATAATTTTATTGAAGAACTTAATGGAGTAGTTGATGATGTAGTAATTCCTCCCCCTCCGCCTAAAAAGCCAAAAAGAGATGCAGACTATTTGAGAAAGAAAGCACTAAAGGTAGATGAATTGCGAAAAAGATTCAACAAGGCACGTACAGAACTAGAGGAATTACTTACCGATTACGCAAAAAATCCAGCTTGTTCTATAGCTGTTCCACTAAATGTATTGTCAGAAAATTTCTTATCCAGAGTTAATTGCTGCGTAAATCCAACTAAAAATTGTAAAAAATAATTTATATAAAAAAAAAGCAATTAACAATAGTAATATTTTTTACTGATGCTTTCCAATTATGTCAATAAATGCCAAAATGGATGCAAATTAAATATCAATGTTAAACAAAATGTTATTATAAAATTTAAATAAAATCAATTTCAAACTGTAATATGAATTGGCCAAAAGAAAGTTGAAATAAAAGTAATTTGTTTTTGAAGTTACCAAATTGTTTTACTTAAATAGTATTGTACTTAGAAAACCGCATTCAAAAAATTATGCATTTATTTATCTGAAGAAATATGTAACTTACTAAGAACCAGAACACTTCCTCTTCAATAATAAGATAAAATTCTGTATTGCTTTAAAAGCCAGTCGTTCCCAACATTAAAAGAATTCATTTTCATATAATAACTGCATTCAGGGCAACTCAATCAGGATTAAAAATGAATTAATGATTTTAAAAATAAGTATCATACGCGCTTGGAGTGTAAAGCAGAGAAAATGATCAAATTCAGATTTTTTTGTTTTAGGTGTTTTTCATTGCTTAAAGAATTATTAAAACAATATTCATATATTAAATTTGATTGCTTTATGCACCGCACCGACCGGTCATAACACCTAATGGTGCAAGTAAAGAAAAATTGAAGGCCTCGTTTAGATGAGCGTCAATTAAAATTGCGAAATCGACAGCTTTTTATATAAATTTAGTTTTTCATATGTATCTATTTTAAATTTTTCCCACATTTTTCATATACGTATGTACATATGTACATATATGCATAAAGATTTCTCTACTTTCCTTTAAGCTTTAACAACTACATACATATATGAATTTAAAATAATTCTTTCTAATCAATCAAAAACAAATCCTTAGTAAATAGAAATTTTTAAAAAATATACCTAACATTATAGTTTTAAAAATTCCTTAAGATTTCATTAGATAATTGAAACGAACTCTATTAAAGGCCAATTGCACTTAATAATTTTTTCTCCATAAGTCCTGTTCAATTATTAAGGCAAAATCGTAGCTATAGTAAAGACTTAGATGTTTTAATACAATATATCATAAACCAAATATAAAACTACAGTCAAACATACTGCCTAACTTCTTTTTAGAATATTTGTTTTCCATATTTTAGATTTTGAAAACGCCTATAAAACCCAGTCTGTACAAATTGCATTATGTTAAAGTTTAGTCTAAAATTTAAATATTTAAATCACTAAAGTAAGGTTGACTTTCATTAAGCGGAAAGAACGGGCTCTCTATTTCATGAAAAAATATTTTTTTCAACCTGATGCACACTCGCAAATTAATAGGAAATTCGTTTTCAAACAAGAGAAATCGTTCGACCAAAATTTATCATAATCAATTAATTAATGAAGTTAAAATTTTCGGTATACTGCTATCTATTTTATTAAGTTTATACAACAAATGATTAAATTTTTGTTTCATTGGATTGTTGGTAAAACTAATTAATTTCACATCGTTTTAATGGCCTGACCTCACAGCTAAAGATCTCAGCAAATTCCCTTAAGTTCGCAAAGTAACTATTGAGCTTTAGTTTTATCCAATAATCTTCATAAAATTGTGGGCAGAAATCGAGCATAAGAATTCGCATTAAACTCCTTTTCATATTCAAAGATGTGTCTTCTTTTTTTAACCAATGTGGGTTTTGTTTGACCAAATTGAAAAACGCGCGCGTTATTATTTGGACGCCAATTACTTTTACTGTACCGTAGATGCGGGTTAAATTCGGCTACTTTTTTCTTATATCCTAAGAAATCGCTCTGATATATAGATTGTGTTAGACTACTAGGTGTTATAATGTTTTCATTTGATAGATGAGGATAATAGCTAATCAGTAATAATATTTTTTATAGCAAAAAGTTTGTAAAAATATATTTTTTATTATTTTTAAATTTGAGCCAAAGTTGTCCTTTGAGGAGGGTTACTTTGGCTTGCAGATGGTTTGGGCACAAAACCTATATACTTAAGCAAGTATTGAGCCAATTTAAGTCCTTTGAAATAATAAAAAATAAACAAATGAAGCATCCGACGCAAAAAAAACGTTTACTTTTCAACAAAACATTAACAAAAATTAACTTTTCTACAGCCCTCTGTTACACAAGAAAGTTTTCTGACCTGAAATACGTAAATATTCACAGCAGGTAAGTTTGAAGCGCAAATGACAGTTTTAAACTATGAAAAAATTCGTGCAACCAATTACAAATAGACGTCAGTAAAACCATCTAACATTTCCGACTCGAACTAGATCATTTAGTGTCATGGGTACGAAGAGGTGGGAAATTCAATATTTTTTTTTGTTTTGAGCCAAAGTTACCCCCTAGAGCTAAAGTAACCCGCATCTACGGTATCGAATTTATTAAACTCTTTATCTTGATCGACCTCTCCCTTTATATTTAATTTTTGATCTTGATCGATCTTTCTGTGGAGGCATTGCGTAGTATTGTTGAAAACTTCTCGGTTCATGAACGGGTAAATATGAGAGTACACGGTATCCTTAAGCAAAGCCGAGAACCTATGTGAGAACTTCTTCGTTGCGAAATAAGGAAAATAATTGAATAACGTCCGCTGTAATGAATTTTTAAGTTAAGATAGTAAAACGTTTCCTTCTTTTACAACGAACTTATTTTTCTCTCTTCCGTTAATATTCTGCAAATGCAAAGCATTCGAAAAACAATTCGTTGGAGTAACTTCAATTTTATTGTACAAGCTATCAATATATGCATCATTTACATCCTGTAAGATCTTGGAAGTAATGAATTCATCAATTTTTCCATCTATATGGTCTTCTTCCTCAGCTCCGACCAAGTCTACCAATTCGAGGAAAGTTCTTACAGACACATGAATCATATCTTTTATTTCGTCGAATTTTTCACCACTGTAATAGTATTTTGTTATCATTTTCTGATATAAAGGTTCAAATAGTCTTTTCATGTTGTCTTCATTTAGTAATGGCAGGGACTCTAAAAATCTGAATAGTAAGTAATTGGCCAGTACTTTTGAATCTACTTGGAACAGTTTTGGGATGAATTTTTTGAATAATCTCGGTTCTCTTATAGTTACCGTGTGATTGCCCGGCAACACATACCCAAAAATAATAGGTGTGTTTAATGACTTGAGAGCAGAAATGAGCAAGAAATGTGTTCAATGACATTCAAAGCTGCTCTAAACTGAGCTAGTTTGTGTGCAATGAGTCTACTCCAAAGTAATCTGAATTACATTGGAGCAAGATTTCCTGCGCCAACTTGCTAGTAGGATCAACTTGGAGCAAAGGATTACTAGGATGATAAAAACTTTGATTATTAATACTATAATACCAAATTTTTGTCCACGCCATATAATTTTGAACAAACGAAACTTTATTTGATGTTTAGCAGCTCAGAAAAATTTAAAGTGCTGTTCAATGAGCAAGCTTGCTCCTTTCTGATCTATTTTGCTCTGACAGTTTTTCTGAGCTGACCTGCTCTGTTCTGCTCTGTTCTGCTCTGGTATATTTTCTGGTCATTAAACAGACCTAATATAATAACTACATGAATGCAAATGTTGACACATTTATTTAAGTCAAACTACAAGTAATACTTATCTAACATTATAAAATCAAATAAATTTTCTAAAAATACTTTTTCGTTAAATTACTAGGGAAACGGTGTGTATATATTAATTATTGTTTTCTTTGACAAAATTTAACTATTCTTTAGCGACAACTAGGTTGCATTATTAATATTAAAATTATAGAAAAAGAAAAGCCAAGCTGAATTTTGCATATAATAAGGTTTAAAGTTATATAAATGGCGTACCAGGCGTAATTAAATAAGGGGAAGTTTCGAATATTTCGTTTAAATATGTTTATCGAAATTATTATTTAAATAACATTATCATTATAGAAAAACTAAAAATATACAAGACTATTTTACGACATACGTGCACTTAAGAAGAAGACAGAAAATGGAAATATAAACATATTTATATGTAGATACTTTTATAGGTAGCTTGACACCTACATATAAGTAAATGAAGCTACTACACGGAAAACAATTTGGATAGCAAAAATCCCCAACCAATTTACGAACGTTTTCGCCATAAAATCCACAACATATATTGAAAAAGCAGCAGTTCTCTTTAAAAGTTACGGGAAATAATGTCAACATTTTACGCTGGTCCTCAAATTTTAGTTAATATCCCTGTTTTTTTCACAAATATTACCAAAATAATGCACTATCCTAAAATCCATCGGAAAATACAGGGATATTGCCAAAAACGACGCGATATTCCCGACAAATTTTTTTCCGTGTAATCTTATAAAATTAATTATTTCGAATTTAAATTTGTTTATTTAAAATGAAGTTATCTTCCTAATCCTAAAACTTCTTCTAAAAAAAAACAATTCAAATTCGAAAAATATGTAACTTTAAGGTAAAAGCCACATAACCTACACATTTTCATAAAATCATCAAATATAAATATGCAGCAACAATTATCATGAACAATATTTAGAGGTTCCCTATATATTGTATGTATTAATGTTATTGTAAGTAATAAAATAATAAAAAGTAAAATAAATCAAGAAATATTAATATCAATCTACATACAAAATTGTAAAGTACAACTTAATAAAAATCGCTTTAAAAATAACATCATCATCATCATCATGCGCCATAGAAACTGAAATAAGCTCCAATTGTCTAAACAACATACGCTTTCGAAGATAATTGACGCATGGCAGACATAATAAGATAAACAATCCAAACAATAGTAGATTTAATTGCCTATAAATTTCGAATTAAGTTTGGCGAGCAACGTATTCGTCGCCAAAATGTTCGTAGTTAAAGTTCAACTTTTAGCAACTATATTTTTTGTATTTTATACGCGTGTGACGCAAGGAATTGGTGGTAATGCAGTTCAACAGTTAAAAGATCTCAAAAAAGAAGTTATTGATGCAGTTAAAGAAGAAATTTATAACATAGAATTTGAAGAAAATGATCTTCTAACGCTCACTTATAAGGATATGAAAAATAAATTAACATCAGGAGTTTCTAAGCTCGATAAAATAAAAAATCCTTTTAAAAAGGATGAACTCCCAGCGATCCACAAGTTGAAGAAGTCAGTTCGTTCGTTTGCGGGAACAACTGAAAAGGTCGCATCAAGTCTACCGAGCAAAATAAAGAGTGCTGTCGATGGTACTAGCAAAAACAAGAAAAAAGTGATACCAGCTTTGGAATCATTTTTCGACGACTCTACAAAGCTTTTAAAAAATTCTGGTGGCAAATGTGACAATACCATCTCTTCAATTTCAAGTGAACTTAAGAAAAAAATGTATGACAATAGGGACCACTGCGGATCTGGATCTTTGGGCGCAATTAAAAAGCAACTGAAGAAATTCGATGATTATGCCGATGATCTTATCAAAGATTTTAATGAAGTTGTTGATGATGTAGTAATTTCTCTCGACGTAAAACATAAAAAGCCAAATATAGGTGCAAACTATTGGAAAAACCAGGCACCAAAGATAGATAAATTGGGAAAAAATTTCAACGAGAAACTTGCAGCACAAGAAAAATTCCTTAGCGATTACGTAAAAAATCCAGCCTGTTCCTTAGCTGTTCCACAAAATGTATTGTCTACAACAGCAAATCTTTTATCTAGAGTGACTTGTTGCGTAAAGCCAACTAAAAATTGTAAAAAATAAATAAGAAAAAAAACAAAAGCAATTAACAATAGTAATATTTATTACTGATGCTTTGCAATATGTCAATAAATGCCAAAATGTATGCAAATTAAATATCAATGTTAAACAAAATTTTATTATAAAATTTAAATAAAATCAATTTCAAATTGTAATGTGAATTGCCCAAAAGAAGTAATAGTTGAAATAAAAGTAATTTGTTTTTGAAGTTAAACAATTTTTTTACTTAAGTATTGCACTTAGAAAAGCGCATTCAAAAAATTATGCATTTATTTATCTGAAGAAACTAACTTACTTAAGAACCAGAAAACTTCCTCTTAAATAAAAAGATAAAATTTTATATTGCTTTAAAAGTCAGACGTTCCCAGCATTAAAAGAATTCATTTTCATATAATAACTGCATTCAGAGCAACTCAATCAGGATTAAAAATGAATTAATGATTTTAAAAATAAATATTATATGCGCTTAGAGTGTAAAGCAGAGCAAATGAGAAAAAGAAAATAGTTATTGCTTGGAAATCACGAATTTAAACGAAGAAGCATAAATCTTCAGAAAGTATAGCCTGCGTGGAAAAGTTTGCAGTAAATGGGATAATTATTTTCAATTTACCTGCAATTACAACATAAATTACTACTGAAATTTGCTTAAATATAATAATTAGCTCGAAAGTAAGGTGTAAGCAAGTGGAACTCCATTTCTCATTTTCTGCGTGAAAAACTGTGGTTATTGCCTGAAGCAGTAGCACCCTTTCGCCTAATTAACTAGACTCATTTCCCTAATTAATCGAAATCTTTCCAATTTCGTAAAGAGAGCACTTCGTCTTAGAGAGCGCGAAGGCAGCAATTATTAACGCTAGCACTCGGGCCGCGAGTAACCAGATTCCGATTGACACACCACACACCAACCCACCCGCCGTAACCGCCAAAAAGCAGTTACTGGTTTTGATACTTGTGGTCGGTACAGGCAACCCTCGCGACTCAATTACAATTACGCTAATTTCAATTATTTTGGTAACCAAATCGGGTCTGGTTTGTTAGGCCTGTTAACGATCACGTGGTCGCAGCGCTATGAATTTGTCATTTGTCTAATAAGCTGCGCACGCATGTTTTATCCGTTCGACGCGCTCTGGTGCGCTTCCCTCTTGCGGCGAAACCACGACTATCTTAAACGACTTTTGGGGATATGTTCACAGAGTCCGCGGGGGGATCAACCGAAAAAGAAAAATCGAAACACGTTGTTTGTACTTCACCACTTTTTTCCACATTTTGTTCGTTAATTGCAAAAGTTATAAAAAAAATGATTTTATTATTTAAGCCGACAGCGGTGAAGAAGACGCGAGGCGGATCATGCCATCGTGCATGGGATGTGCGAGGCACGTCAGATATCCGAGGGCACCAGACTAGAGGATCCGTTAAAACCGCACACCGTAAAAAAGTATCATTGCACCATATCTAGGTAATTAACATAACCCTGCATGTGTCTGAATTACCTACTCAGGTGATTTTCAGAGTTCGCCTCCATCGTCCGTTTTATGAGAATAAGCCATTGGGCGCCACACTTATCGCAATTGTTCTAAACTCGAAGTTTAAGGGCTATCAACGGAGTACCCCGCTTTTAAATGTAAAACTAGTAATAAATATCAAAATTTTAATGTTTTCAGCAAATTTGTTCTAATTTCTTAAAATTACATAATAAGCGGAAAGCTTAAGCTTTTAAATGTTTCCATTTATTTCTTGAACAAATTTTTTTCGACACACACGATGCACACTCTCAAAGCAACAAGAAATTCCTTTTCAAACAAAATAACCCTTTCGAACAAAACTTGTCATAATTAGTTAATTAATTTAATTCAAAATGTCGGAATACTGCTATCTGTTTTATTTTTATACAACAAATGATTACATTTTTGTTTCATTGGATTGTTGGTAAAACTAATTAATTTCACATCTTTCTAATGGACTGACCTCACAGCTAAAGATTTCGGCAAATTCCCTTAAGTTCGCAAAGTAACTATTGAGCTTTAGTTTTATCCAATAATCTTCATAAAATTGTGGGCACAAACTAAGCATAAGAATTCGCATTAAACTCCTTTTCATATTCAAAGATGTGTCATCTTTTTCTAACCAAACTGGATTTTGTTTGACCAAATTGAAAAAAGCGCGCGTTATTATTTGGACGCCTACTACATTTACTGTATCAAATCTATTAAACTCTTTATCTTGATCGACCTCTGCCCTTATATTTAACTCTTGATCTAGATCGATCTTTCTGTTGAGGCATTGTGTAATATTGTTGAAAGCTTCTCGGTTCATGAACGGGTAAATATGAGAGTACACGGTATCCTTAAGCAAAGCCGAGAACCTATGTGAGAACTTCTTCGTTGCGAAATAAGGAAAATAATTGAATAACGTCCGCTGTAATGAATTTTTAAGTTGAGTTAGTAAACCGTTTCCTTCTTTTACAACGAACTTATTTTTCTCTCTTCCGTTAATATTCTGCAAATGCAAAGCATTCGAAAAACAATTCGTTGGAGTAACCTCAATTTTATTGTACAAGTTATCAATATATGCATCATTTACATCCTGTAAGATCTTGGAAGTAATGAATTCATCAATTTTTCCATCTATATGGTCTTCTTCCTCAGCTCCGACCAAGTCTACCAATTCGAGGAAAGTTCTTACAGACACATGAATCATATCTTTTATTTCGTCGAATTTTTCACCACTGTAATAGTATTTTGTTATCATTTTCTGATATAAAGGTTCAAATAGTCTTTTCATGTTGTCTTCATTTAGTAATGGCAGGAACTCTAAAAATCTGAATAGTAAGTAATTGGCCAGTGCTTTTGGATCTACTTGGAACAGTTCTGGGATGAATTTTTTGAATACTCTCGGTTCTCTTATAGTTACCGTGTGATTGTCCGGTAACACATACCCGAAAATAGCCATAAATTGCTTGTTCCAGTCAACTTCAGGATAATCTGCTTTTAAAATGTTGATATCTGTTGTAATATAGTCATCAACTGGCAGGTTTTTTGTTGCATTAGAATATATATCTAATATGTTGATAATATCAGTCATCACTTCATCAACATCATCAATTATGATCGACAGCCTTTTTTTAGCATCTTCAAGTACAAGATAATCGGTCGTTATTCTTACAACTAGTTCATTTTTAAGAAGTTCATAATTGTATTCTAATCGTAAATTGAAGAAAGGCCACAATCCATATGAATTCATTTCAGCAATAGCAGCGTCGAGATCGAATTTATCACTTTTCCAATTTGGTTCTAAAGTCGGCCATCCTCCAATTGTGTTGGGAAAGTTAAATTTCCGAATAAACTTCTTTGCGCCAGTTACTGGTAGATTCGTGCAATATATCTTGAAATCATAGAACTTCTGTTCGGCTTCAGTCATATTATATTTTGAACGAAAATCTTCAAGAAATGCGTTTAATTCCAAATTTGCGTCCGTCCAATAAGTAATTTCATCGTTTGGAAAAGTATTTTGATACATTTCCTTCGCCACACAAACATATTCGTAGAAGTCTGCACACACTCTTTTATCATCTTGACTACCTCCATCTTTAGTTTCTATAGTGACAGGTTCTCGACCTCCAAAGACGTTTTCTGTTCTTTCAAATAGTAAAACTCCAATAGCAAAAGCAAAAAATAAAATTCGCGACATTTTTTGATTATTACTAGCAACCACAAGATGCGATCTTGCACTAAAAGTACTTGAATCTCTGGGGCTCCGAGAGTTTTCACATTCGAATTGGTTTTGATAACAAGCTGGATTATATATTGCATATACATATATAAATTGATAATGACTTTATTTTCGACAGGTCACAAAAGCTCACTTTTCAGTTTAGTTCACAAACATTTGATTAAAATATTTTTATCTCGGAAAATAAACTCTATTTTTGGAAGAAAACCAATTAACAAATTTAAATTTTTTCAAAACAAATAACAAATTATTTTCTATAAGATTTATTTTCGTCGATTAAGAATTATGAAAGTTGCAAAAGTAGGTATACAGAGAAGCGTATTTTGGCAATTTTTGAAAAATCATTGAAAATTAAACGTTCATTATAGAAGATTTAAACGTTTCTTAAACGAAAGCCTGAGTTGTAATCTAGGAGTATTAAATAGAAATTATCATACTTTAGGCCTTTTTACCCGACTGCTGCGGAACCCAAAATCAGGATAATGTTTCTCAAACTATTCGTCGGATATTGTCAAAGGAAACATCAATCGATTCGTCATAATGGAGCAGGTAACATACGCTCTGTGGCATAAAGTAAATTTGGCGGATAAGACTGTAAATAACTTAAAATGTAAAATAAATTCTGTTTTATTTTATTACATAACAATACAAAAAATTTCCAAATGCGTTTGATATCCATCTGGAATGTTTTTATTACACTGAGAGAAAAACTTTAATAACTTTAACGCAGGCCCAGGTTCAAATCTAGCTCCGGTCGGCAATATCGGGAAAAATCAACTTTTTCTCCTCGTCAGCAGATTAACTATTTTTCACACTTAAGAATTTTAAATTTTACTAATAGTTGTAGTTGACTTAATTAATCTACTATATATTAATACGTGAAGGGAAAACTTTGTACCCCTTTTTAAGCATATTGGACGGACGGAGTAGTGTGAGATTTGGCATAGTTAAAGTTTATATAGAGAAGAAGTGCAGAAAGCTAAAATTTATGTATAGTATAATATGTGTTACAAATACATTAAATTAAATTAAATAAATTCATTATTTACGTTCATACTGTCTATGTCAAACTCGTAGTAGTCTGTGTTCAAACTGTCGTAAATTTATTATTAACAGTGACAATTTAAAACACATAGTAGGCTGTGTTACATTCGTATTTTCCGTAGTAACCCCAGTAGGTCGAATTTCGACCACAGGGCGAACACTAACTCAAATAGTTGTTTCAACTTTCTTCATAGTAAATATAACGTTTTGAATTTATAAAAATTATTAAAAAATAATTGGCTGAAAATCATTGCTGTAAATAGTTAATTTTGTATTCATTTATAGTAAAATCAACTATATTTTTCTTTCAGTGTACCAACCTTTAAGAAACAAAGATCCTTATCTGGATAAATAACCTGGATCGTTTTTTTCATGTAACACTGAACCAGACCCTGACCAGGATGAAAAAAACGCAGCATATAACTCTGAGTACCAAGAAAATCAAATTTTAAATCTTATTATAGCACGATTATTTTTTTTAAGATAATGGCGTTTTTAGAAGAAAAAAAAAATTCAGTGTGGTTTACGTATAACAGTCAAAATCTATTCCAGACCCATACAGAAATTATGATCTATCCTCTTAAAGGGGAATAAAATCGAGTTCTTTGCATATTTGGTAGATATTAGTACAATCCTCTAGATCAGAAAAATTCAAAATATATTATAGTCTTCCTCAAATACCTTAATTTAATCATGTTCTTTACATTACTTTTAGATTTTAGAGCAAAATATGATAAATTTTAGTGAATACTAAGAAAAATAAAGGAATCTGCTAGATTCCTTTCTTCTCTTACTTCTCGGTATTAAATCGTACATAGCTTATGCACGGCGAATTCTGGCGATGAATTCGACACCTGGTGTAGTCCCAAGAGGTTCATGTGAACCGCGTGTTGTTAGGAAGTGTCAATTCTCTGGGCTTATCGAAGTCGATAAATTGACCTTAGACACATAATGAGAAATTCTGCAGTCTACACCCAAGTAACAAAATAGGCTTTAAATATACTCTAAAAACGCTTATAGAGCTATTATTTAGAGCTACAAGTTTCTTTTTAAGCTGCAACAGCGCCCTTAAAACTATTTTAGAGCTTCTGTACAGCAAAAAGTTCCGCTTATAGAGCATAATTTTGCTTTAAAATTTGGTATATTGAAGCTTATCAAGAGTTCTTTGCTCTATAATGTTAGTTCTATAAGCGTTGCAAGAGCATTTGTAAAGCTTGTTATGAAGCTGTTATAGAACTTCTGGAACCAAACGGCTTTATAATAGAGGTTTTATCTTCAAGTAGTCAATAATAATAAGAGGAAATGAGAAAGCATTTCATCTTCCTTTCTTCAATTGTTAAATATGTACATGTCAATATTTTGACAAAGTTGAACCAATATGGAAAGAATACTTTTTCATTTTCATTACTCAAAATAAAAATTTATGCGATATTTCAAATGGGATTTTTCATACCATTTAAAATTTATTGTAAATATTGGGGAAATACTTCGATAAATTACAATACGCTCTTATAATTCTAAAAAATAACTCAATAATTTTTTTTTCAAAAAAATTTTTGTAATTAAATTATGTACTAAATGCAATTGAAAAAATGTCTAATGAATTTCTTAGAGTGGAAAATACCTGAAAATCTTAGTTATCACAAAAGAAAACTCTGAAATAAACATTTATGGAGTTATTTTGTTTCTCATTTTTATGGCAGCCATTTTTTCCACAACAAATTAAAAATAATACATCGAGCTACTTCTTATACTCAGTAAGAGTCACTTGCTCTATATAGCGAGCAATTAAGAAGATTAGCAGCTACTTGGTCCATTAAAAACTTTATTGTAGCTCTTTTAGAGCTAGCAGCTGAATATCTTTGCTTTTTAAAACTACTAGCCCTACTTCGCAGTTCGCATGCAGTTTCTGCCCGACACGATTACTTGACGTTTGATTTTGACAACTGTGATGTCTATTTTTCAACACACTTTTTCTAAAATTTCTGCTGCTTTTTTATTTTCTCTAAGATTGCACATTTTTAAACATCCTGGATATTTTCACTTCCATGGCTATTTGTAAGAACTTTGACATTAAAAGTAAAAGTAACTAGCTTTAAATTATATTACCCCAACACCTATAGCTTTAAAATAATATAAAATTCAGTTGAAAGCTTTATATCAACATCTTTTACAACACATAGCTTTTTGTCAGAAAAATTGCTCTATATTGTGATTATAGCACTAACTTTTAGAGGAACTTTAGGGTGGGAATTTGATTGCTCTAAAAATGCTCTACAAGAGTTCATATTTCCATAATAAAGCTGTTATAAAGCATTTAACTTTTAATTCAAAGATGCTCTATAATAAAATCAATTTTTGCTCTAGAAACAATTATAGAGCAAGTTATTAGAGCCTTAAGCTTTATAAGCAAATAGAGCTATTAGAATAAACAAAACTAAGTTATAGAGCATTGTTATTAATATTCGTGCTCATAATTACTTTTGCCGACTATATAAAGCGGGCAACTTAGTTTTATACTCTTTTAAAATCGTTATAGAGCAAAATTTGAAAATCGTTGCTACAGGCTTTTAAAAATGCTACTTGGGCACTTTACGCATAATTTAAATCTTGCTTCCCTGCAAACATTTATACGAAAAAAAACTCTTATTTCCAGCATTTTGAATAAAAGACTGAACTAGAATAGAATAATAGGTAAAAGTTTAAGGTAGTATTTTATACCAATACCCAAAACTATATACTCTATTAAAGGCCAACACTTAATAACTTTTTCTTCATAAATCCTGTTCAATTATTAACTCAAAGAGTTGTAAAGATTTATGTAGATGTTTTAATATATCATAAACCAAGTATAAGGCTACAGTCAAATATATTGCATAACCTATTTTCAGAGTATCTTTTTTTTCATATTTTAGATTGTGAAAAAGCTTTAGCATTATGTTAAAGTTTAGTCTAAAATTTAAATATTTAAATCACTAAAGTAGGGTTGATTTTCATTAAGCGGAAAGAACAGGCTTTTAAATGTCTCCATTTATTTCATGAAAAAATTATTACACTTTTGTTTAATTGGATTGTTGGTAAAACTACTTAATTACACATCTTTCTAATGGACTGACCTCACAGCTAAAGATTTCGGCAATTTCCCTTAAGTTCGCAAAGTAACTATTGAGCTTTAGCATTGTCCTATATCCTTCATTATATTGTTCGCAGAAATCGAGCATAAGAATTCGCATTAAACTCCTTTTCATATTCAAAGATGTGTCTTCTTTTTTTAACCAATGTGGATTTTGTTTGACCAAATTGAAAAAAGCGCGCGTTATTATTTGGACGCCTACTACTTTTACTGTATCAAATCTATTAAACTCTTTATCTTGATCGACCTCTCCCTTTATATATAACTCTTGATCTAGATCGATATTTCTGTTGAGGCATTGTGTAATATTGTTGAAAACTTCTCGGTTCAGGAACGGGTAAATATGAGAGTACACGGTTTCCTTAAGCAAAGCCGAGAACCTATGTGAGAACTTCTTCGTTGCGTAAAAAGGGAAGTAATTGAATAACGTCCACCGTAATGAATTTTTAAGTTGAGTTAGTAAAACGTTTCCTTCTTTTACAACGAACTTATTTTTCTCTCTTCCGTTAATATTCTGCAAATGCAAAGCATTCGAAAAACAATTCGTTGGAGTAACTTCAATTTTATTGTACAAGTTATCAATATATGCATCATTTACATCCTGTAAGATCTTGGAAGTAATGAATTCATCAATTTTTCCATCTATATGGTCTTCTTCCTCAGCTCCGACCAAGTCTACCAATTCGAGGAAAGTTCTTACAGACACATGAATCATATCTTTTATTTCGTCGAATTTTTCACCACTGTAATAGTATTTTGTTATCATTTTCTGATATAAAGGTTCAAATAGTCTTTTCATGTTGTTCTCATTTAATAATGGCAGGGACTCTAAATATCTGAGTAGTAAGTAATTGGCCAGTGCTTTTGGATCTACTTGGAATAGCTTTGGGATGAATTTTTTCAACACTCTCGGGTTTTTTATAATTACCGTGTAATTGTCCGGTAACACATACCCGAAAATAGCCATAAATTGCTTGTTCCAGTCAACTTCAGGATAATCTGCTTTTAGAATGTTTACGTCTGTAGTAATATTGTCACTAACTGGCAGGTCTTTTGTTGCATTAGAATATATATCTAATATTTTGATAATATCAGTCATCACTTCATCAACATCATCAATTATGATCGACAGCCTTTCTTTAGCATCTTCAAGTACAAGATAATCGGTCGTTATTCTTACAACTAGTTCATTTTTAAGAAGTTCATAATTGTATTCTAATCGTAAATTGAAGAAAGGCCACAATCCATATGAATTCATTTCAGCAATAGCAGCGTCGAGATCGAATTTATCACTTTTCCAATTTGGTTCTAAAGGCGGCCATCCTCCAATTGTGTTGGGTAAGTTAAATTTCCGAATAAACTTCTTTGCGTCATTTCCTGGTAGATTCGTGCAATATGTCTTAAAATCATAGAACTTCTTTTCGGCTTCAGTCACATTATACTTTGAACGAAAATCTTCAAGGAATTCGTTTAATTTTAAATGTCTTTGTCCTATATGAGTAATTTCATCGTCTGGAAAAGTATTGTAATGATATATCGCCGCCACACAAGCATAATTGTAGAAGTTTACACACACGCTTCTATCATCTTCACTACCTCCATCTTTAGTTTCTATAGTGACAGGTTCTCGACCTCCAAAGACGTTTTCGGTTCTTTCAAATAGCAAAACGCCAATAGCAAAAGCAAAAAATAAAATTCGCGACATTTTTTGATTATTACTAGCAACCACAAGATGCGATCTTGCACTAAAAGTACTTGAATCTCTGGGGCTCCGAGAGTTTTCACATTCGAATTGGTTTTGATAACAAGCTGGATTATACATTACGTATTATATAATGATAATGACTTAATTTTCGAAAGGTCACAAAAGTTCACTTTTCAGTGTAGTTCACAAACATTTGATTAAAACATTTTTAGCTCGGCAAATAAACTCTATTTTGGGAAGAATACCAATTAACAAATTTAATTTTTTAACAAATTATTTCTATGAGATTTATATTCGTCGGTTAAGAATTGCGAAAGTTGCAAAAGTAGGTATACAGAGAAGCGTATTTTGGAAATTTTTGAAAAATCATTGAAAATTAATCGTTCGTCATAGAATTTGAATTTTAATTTTAATTATGTTAAAATTTTAAATATATGAATTAGAATTAAGAAATATAAAACATGTAAGTATCTATTATGCATTTGTTTTAACAAAGTTACAATTTTAAAGAGTATTCAAAGCAAATGTAAGGGTGTGTAAATACAAACGTTTACTTATTGTTAAAATGTAGTTGAGATATTATAATCTTCATAAAAAAATAGATTACATTGCTTATAAAATGATAGTTGAATGATCTAAAAGAGATACATATCATTTTGCATTAGTCTGGAGTGGACTAACACAAACTTATCAAGCCTAAATCCATAAAATATATTTTTAAAACCATTATTAATTTTTTCAATGTGTAACTCTGAGTACGAAGAAAATTATATTTTAACTCATTATACATATAACACGGTTTTCGTTCAGGAAATGGCGTTTTTAGAGAAATTAGTTTAAAGCAAAAAATTCGATATGCAAATAGAAATTATGATCTATCCTCTTAAAGGGGAATAAAATTGAGTTGTTTGCATGATTAGTACCTAATATCTACTCTTAATTAGAAAAATTCAAAATATTTTGTAGTTTTTCATACCTATACTTTAATTTAGTCATGTTTTTTGTACATTACTTTTAGATTTTAGAGTAAAATCTGATTAATTTAAGTAAATTCTAAGAAAAATATTAAATTTGACTATTAATACGAATCAAATTGCATTAGTTACAGTCGAAATGGAAAATAATATGTAGTTATTTATGTACATGTTATCATATAAGTATAACTCTCATTAACTTTTTCTATTTACCATTATTAGTTGAATTACTAAAAATATACGCCCTCCTCGAATTTTACGCGATCATATCAGATCTTATAAAATAAAATAAGTCATAAAGGCGTGCACCTGTTTAAATCACCAGGTAAATCTCACGCCTAATTTAATTTATTCACGAAACATTCGCACGATTGACCACAGAAGTACTTTCACTTGTGGAAATGTCAAAATTATTGTTATGACAGGGGAGGGCTGTTATTAATTTTAATAATTTACCGATCGACCAGGGTGGGAAATGAATTATGTTGTGTCGGTCGCCGCAGCAATGTGAACGGAGCCCAAGACTTCAGGCTATAGTCAATTGACAGAGTGGCAGACACGCGAAACCGCAAATTGATTCAAATTTCATTTTATTTTCATAGAGCCGCCGCCACCGCTTGTCGCTGCAATTGAGGAAATTTTCTTAAAAGATATTTTCACGGGGGAGAATTGATTTATTCAATCAGTGGGTCTCCAATCCCAAGAACAATTTGTTCGTAGCTCAGGCACGGCGAATTCTGGTGATGAATTCGACACCTGGTGTAGTCCCAGGAGGTGCATGTGAACCGAGTGTTGTTTGTAAGTGTCGACTCTCTGAGCTTGTCGAAGTCGACAAATTGAGCTTAAACACATAATGAGGAATTCTGCAGTCAACACTCTAAGTATAATTCAAATCTTAAATTCCTGCAAAAATTTATACGAAAAATAACTCTTATTTCCTACATTTTGAATTAAAAAAGACTAAACTAGAATAACTTGTAGAAGTTCAAAGTAGTATTTTATACCAATACCCAAAAACTATAAACTCATTAAAGGCCAACACTTAATAACTTTCTCTCCATAAGTCCTGTTCAATTATTAAGGCTAAATTGTAACTATAATAAAGATTTAGATATTTGAATATATCATAAACCAAGTACATACATATAAGACTACATACAGTCAAACATATTGCATAAGTTCTTTTCAGAGCATTTTTTTTTTTCAATATTTTAGATTTTGGAAAAGCTTTAACATGTACCATAAAATAAAACCCAGTCTAAACAAATTGCATTATATTAAAGTTTAGTCTAAAATATAGATATTTAAATCATTAAAGTAAGGTTTACTTTCATTTTAAAATCTATTTTTCCTACAGTTGTTTCAAACTTTGAACGTAACTACATAAAAGGTACGTAAAAACTGCCATCACAAAACCTTTTTTTATTCAAATATAGTTAAAACACGTTTTATAAACAATTGTTAAAAATCAAACAATTTCTTGAAATTCGAAAACATTTTTTTTTATGGGAACAATGGTTAATTGAAATTTGTTATTTGCGTAACCTGCTTAAAGACTAAGTTAAAGTATACAGCAGGCAATGCAAAAGACACGTGTTATATTTCTTTTAAATCTTTATAGAACAATGCATTTTGTATATAACAAGGAAAAATTTTGTATATTAAATAACAATTGTAATGGTGAACATAGCCAAAGACAATATATAATTGATGTTTCAGGTGGCATTCCATTTCTAAAAATTGTGTTAAAAATGTATTCAACTCACATAATAAAGTAATTTATATGTACATATATAAGTTTCAAAATCAACCAGTCCACAGAATATTCGCAGACAAGATGGTAGTTTTTAAGCTCGCAATTTTAACTGTGTTTCTTGTATCTTGCACTTATGCAGATAAAGTTTATGACATTCGAAGTGAAATTATTGATAGAGTGAATGGAGAAATCGGCAAAGTAAAGATTCAGCTTGTAAATCTCCAAACCGAATTTTACGATTTCGCCGAAAATACCGAGGTAACATCAATTGTCTTAGAAATCTACGAAATCCAAAAGACTTTACCTGCGCCCGATGCTGAAATTATTGAAAAACTTAAAAAAGAGGTAAACGATCTTAAAAAATTCTTAAGATCGATCAAGGAGCGCTTTCCTGTTTCTCTTGAAAATACTGCAAATTCTTATATGGACAACAGAGAAAAGTTAAAAGATATTTTGTTAAATTTCTTCAAAGATTGTGGCGACATTGTTAAAAGTGATGATGAGGATCGATGCAAAGATGTCTTCATGGATATTAAGAGTGGTTTACAAAATCAACTGAAGGACAACATATTTTGTGGAGACATGAAGTTAACTACAGATGAATTCTATAAATTGACTAATGAAACAGCTACGATCGTTTCCTCTATTAATGATGTACTGGTTGAAATATTAAAAAACCTTAAATCAAAGCAAAATCCCACAGTAGATCCGAGCAAATATTATTGGAAAAATCAAAATGACTATGTTCAAACAAATACAAGAATTATGTGGAATAAATTTAAAACGATATCTAAACATATCGAAGAATACCCGAAAGATTCAACTTGTACTCAAGCCGTTCCAAAAAGATTGAAAACTCAAATTGGATTTCTACTGAACAGAGTTAAGTGTTGCGTAAAACCGAATCCAACAAAAAGATGCTGAAACCTCATCTTTCCTTGGATTGTATAAAGTACCATATAACAATATAGTCAGCTAAATTTATTAACATATCGTTTGTATTTTCTTTCCGAAGTTCTGTAATAAATAAATCTTCTTCTGCTCTTAAATATCGAATAGAGCTTTTTATTTTTAATTATTTTACGACTAATCTCACAGTCTTATGTTTTTAAACGACATACACATATGTTAGTGAAAACTTCAATCAAAGCCTTATTTTAAAAAATATATAAATTTCACTACATAGAATTATAACAAGTATACTACTTATATTTTGTTTTTCAACAGAAGAACATATACGTCTATAAAGTAAAAATTTCAATTTAAAGTTTCTAACCAACACTAGCTAGATATTTTTTAGAAGAAATCGGATTGAAGAGAGTTATTGTGACAGTTGTACGATAAAAAAGTCAAGATAGAAATGGAACTCGCAAGCTCTAAAATGAGGCTTACGAAATAATCAAATTCTAACCGCGATTTATGAAAATTAAGCTAGTGTGCAAATCTTTAGATTAGTAAAACAGAAAAAAAAAAGTTAAATACATATGTAAAATAACTATCACCACTGTTTAAAAACAGAATCATATTAAAAAAGTGTATAAAAACTGGAAAACGTCTAATAAGGAGATATAATAGGTACATTATTTTTATACATTTCATGAAATAGCAAGAGTAGTATCAAAAAAATCCGCCTGTTTTTATATTTATGAAGATCTGATCAAGCTAGATAAAAATTGAAATTACATGCTGTTTGGGTGTTAATTAAAAAGACAATTAAACAAATTAACGCACTTTCAGGCTTGTTAAAAAATATGAAGTAATAAGATATCAATATGAAGTAAGAGAAAAATTATCAAAACATTTGTTTATAACTATTGGAAAATTTGCCCTCTAGCCAACAAAATTAATTTTGTGTCTTTAATTAAAATATTTTTATGAAAATTAATAAATAAAGGTTCAATTATACTGATACATATATGACAAGTTACTTGCTTTGCTATAAAATATTTTAGAATAGAGCTTTAATTGAAAGTTTACCAATACTAACTATGAATTTTCGTTCGTCACATATATTTAAAAAATGTTAACATGTATCATAAAAATCAATCTACACAAATTTCATTATTGAAGTGTAATATAAAAGCTTCAAAATTTAATTAAAATTATTAGAGTAAGACTGATTTTACTTTCAAAAGGTATTTTTTTCCACAGATGTTATAAACACTGAATGTTTTAGTTACGTCTGTGCAATACCAATAAATTTTCAATTACGTCCCAATCTCTTTTACATAAATATACTTAAAAAATGTATTGACAATTCGAGTATACACAGTTGTTAAAATAAATGCAATTTCTCAAACTGTGAAATGAAATGAACAATGAATAATCGATATTTTTTTATATGTTTTACATTATCATTGCACACATTAACTTATTATAATTACATGTGTATTAAACACATACCTATATTTAAATATATAGAAGACAAGACAAAACCATGTGAAAGAAATTAATTTTTTAATGCCTTAATTAGAACAATTGAATTGCCAACAAAAAGAGTACATATATAGGTACATATAGTATGTACCTAGGTATGTATAAATAACAATTGTGAAGGTGAAACAAATATAATGATGAAAACTTATTTTGCTCACACATTAAAGCAAAGTGTCTATCTTTACACGCAAAATCGAAACCAATTCAAACACGTTTACTTTCTTTTTCTCAAATATGTATATTATGATTCAACTATTCAAATAGCAAGTATTATCTTCAAAATTGAATTTATCGGCTATAAATATTAAACCCATTCTGTCTACATAATTATCGTAGCCAAGATGTTAGTGCTTAAAGTTGCAATTTTATCCGTGTTTCTTGTATCTTGCACTTATGCAGATAAAGTTTATGACATTCGAAGTGAAATTATTGACAGAGTGAATGGAGAAATTCTTAGTATAAGGGTTGATTGCTTAACCCTTCAAAACAAATTATTCGATGAATTCGAAGATAATACCCAGATTACATCATCTGTTGAAGAGATCTACGAAATCCAAAAGACTTTACCTGCGGAAGATGCTGAAATTATTGAAAAACTTAAAAAAGAAGTAAACGATCTTGACAAATACCTAACATCGATCAAAGCGCTTTTTTCTGACTGTCTTGAAAGGACTAAAAAATCTTATATGGAAAACAAAGGAAATACAAAAAATATTTTGTTAGACTTCTTCAACGCTTGCGACGAAATTGTTAATAGTGATAATGAAGATCAGTGCACAGAAATCTTCACGGCTATAAAGGCAGATTTACACAAACTAATAGCGGACACCTTATTTTGTGGAGACATGGAGTTAACTACAAACGAGTATAATAAATTAACTAATGACATAATTTCGTCCATCAATTCTACTAATATTGTACTAAATGAAGTATTAAAAGACCTTAAAACAAATCATGACCACATTGAAGATCACAGCACACTTTACTGGAAAAATCAGAATAAATATATTAAATCAAATAGAGAACATATCTGGAACACATTTAAACTCATATCTAAACATATCGAGGACTACCCAAAAAATAAAGTTTGTACTCAAGACGTTCCAAGCAAATACGAACGTCAAACTGGACTTCTTATGGACAGAGTTAAGTGTTGTATACAGCCAAATCAGACAAAAAAATGTTAAAATTTAAATTTTTCTTTAATATTAAAGTAGCATAGAAAAAGTTTGTCAGCAAAAGTTATTAATACAAAAAAAATTATTATTATTATATTATATCATCATAAAAATCAATCTACACAAATTGCATTATTGAAGTGTACCTAATATAAAAGCTTCAAAATCGAATTTAAATTATAAGAGTAAGACTGATTTTACTTTCAAAAGCTATTTTCTTCCACAGATGTTTCAAACTCTTAATGTCTTAGTTACGTCTGTGCAATACCAATAAATTTTCAATTACGTAAAAGCGTCCCAAATGCAAATATACTTGAAACACGTAATGACAATTCGAATATACAATTGTTAAAAAACAAACAACTTTTCGAATTCTGGAAACCATTTGTACATGCAAACAATGGATAATCGATATTTGTTTTATGTTTAATTAAAAATAAAAAACACGTTTAAGAAATTATTTTACACTAGAAGAATTGAGTTGCTAACAGAAAAAATTTGTATATTACCTAAGTAACAATTATGGGGGTGATCAAAACCTTCTATATCCCAAGCCATGAACTGGCCTCTTGCATTTGTGCGTTAGTGGTCTGACAGTTCGAGAAATTTTCATTTAGTCTTATGGAGGCTGAATGAAATATGCTAGATAAATTGGATTTATTCGGATTTTTGGAGACTATGAATATACAAGTTTTATAAAATTAAAAAATTAATAAATTTGCCTATCAAATTTGACGATTTTTAAAATAAAAATTATGTCCAATTCCATAAAACGAGTTTCATTTATCATTATTTTAGTAATAAAATTAGCCATAATAAATTATCAGTAAGAAAGAAAAAACTCATTGTTTCGACTTGAAATGATTTTTAAAACAAACATAACGTTAATTGAGGTTCAATTATAATTATTTTTGTGATAATTAGTCACAATCAAATTAAATGGTCAGTAATAAATAAGAAAAAAAAAAACATTTTTTTATATTATTAAAACTTGGCGTAAGATTTTTGCAGTAAAAATATTTTTCTTTGCTATAAAATGGGTTCTATTTTTCATTATTTCAATGATAATTAGGCATAATAAGTCATAAGTAAGAGTTAAAGAAAAAAAAACACAGAGTATGAGTATTAACAATATATACAGAATTAAAAGGGTATAACTCCGAAAATCCTAACAATTGACACTTATAGTAACCTTTCTAATGACATATTATTCATTTCTATACACTGACTTCTCAATTTTGGTCTAAAATGCCCATTTTCCTTTGGTTATAATTTCTTTGTATAATTGGAATTGAGAAACTGAAGCGAAAAATGGTAGCTTTATGAAAGTTTGACAAGCTTAATAAAATTTAGTACTGAATTAGAACCTATTAAATAAATTAGAGCACTTTCAGGCTTGTTTCAAAATGTAAAATAAAACATATGAAGTAAGTTAAGTTGGTGGTATATAATCAAAACATTTGCTTTTATTGGAAACTCTATTTTGAAGTAAGTAGATTCCGTACTTAAAAAAATTTTAGGACCAAATTTGGGTTTAGGTTCATACATAGCTTGTTTTTGCTTTGCAATAAATATTTCTGGAATAGTAAAACGAATATTTTCGTTTCATAATAATTTATATTTATTATTTTCTAAAGCAAATACATAAATGTTGATTTGTTTACTAGATTATTCGGAAACAATTTAAAATAGAGTTGAAGTCGAAAATTTAGCACCTACGAGTCTGCACCGGATTCACGCAACATTTCATTCTATCTAGAAGACTCTTTGTAGTACGTCTCATGCGATCAGGAATGTTTTTAGTGCAAGCGGAACTATTCACGTAATTTTGAAGATACTGCTCCAGATTTCTAAGAGCTTGCGCCAAAATTTCGGTATTTCTCTTAACATAAGGCTCTTGATTTTTCCAATAGAATGTTCTTTTGTCTTCTATATGATCGTGATTTGCATAAAGATCTTCAATTACATAATCTAGTACTTCATTTACGCCACTAGTGATATTAGAAGCAATTCCCTCAAACCTTTCCAGTTCTATTTTAATAACATCTACAACTCCGCAAAGGTTGTTATCATTTAATTGTTTGTGAACATTATCCAAAATGGCAGTGAAGATTTCGTCGCAATGTCCTGCGTAATTTTTTATAAGTTCATCACATTTATCGAAAAATTCTTCCAAAATTGTTAGCAATTCTTTTCTGTTTTTTAGAACAGCATCTACAGCATCTCTGATTACGTTGGGTAGTTCTTCTTTAACGCTGTTAACTTCTTTCACATATATTTTAATAGTTTTTCTAAGAGCTTCGATTATTTTTACTTCCCACAGTTTAAACGGATACTGGATTGTTAAAAGCCTTTCAGCACTTATAGTGATCTCGTTATTTCTTTTGAAATCATGAACTGCGGAGTTTACAAGAATAGACCCTCTTAATCCTTGAACACCTAACTCATTCTTCACTTTTCTCGTAATATTTCTCTCAAGTTCGTAATATTTATCTGAATTATAACTATCTGCTTCACAAGTGTGAAAAATAAGGAACGTGGTTAATAATTGAAGTTTAAGCGAAAACATCTCGACTACGAATATTTTGTCTACTCGCTCAATTCAATATTTATAGAAGCATTCTTTATTTGATTTGAATTTCTGCTTCAATTCATTGAAGGTTTCATTGTTTTGCATACGACATACTTCATGTGTTGAGCTATAACGCAATCCGATTTCCAAATATTAGTTACTAAGACATTTGAGGCGTAAGAACGTCAGAGAATTTTATAATGCGTCTTTTAGAACAAATATTTTTTAGAAATTACTACCTGCTTGACATGGTTAGACATTCACAATTATCGTTATAGTATAATAATAATAAATAATATGTTCGTCATTTTAATCATTGGACTAGTTCGAAAATTTTCATATCAATGACTACACCAGTCTACAAAGAAAAGGGTGTTTCTTATATGTCACTTTTTTATTTGTCATAAAGTTTGCTTTTGTATTGTTACAATAATATAGATTTTTCCCATTTTTGAAAAATCATTATCATTAATAATCATACCGTGAAATAATTGTTACGAAATAATTTATTTATGGAAAAACGTCAAACTGACGAATCATTTCGAAATGTTTTGAAAATTTTTGTATTTTTATATAAGTAGCTAAGATTCAAGTTTTGCGTTGCCAGCTTCTAAAACAATTCGTTATTTTTTAATGACTTTTTTTTTAAATAGTAAAAATACAGCCTTTTGCAGTTTTCAACCCTATTTTTACTGAAATCAGAATTGATTTTTTTTTTCAAATCCGTAATCTACGGAAAAAATCCAAAAGAAATTATCTGGCTCACTTATTAAAATCTTGTATGCATTTAAGATTTTGAAGAAATTCTTAACAATTTCTAAAATTGTAAAAGTTTATGTCACGACTTTCTTCTTAGTGGAAACTAATCGAATGTTCTAGAAAATCATTATCTGTTGTAAATTGAAACTATCAATTTAAGGTAGTAACTGAAAATGCTCGAATTAATCAATTCTCGGGGGTGTGTATTTATGGTAACAATCTAAACAAAACTATAGTTAAGCAAATAAATTTGAAGTGCCCTTCTTAAACTCGTAAAAATACCGAAGGAAAACAAACCTCGAACGTGTTCGATATAAGAAATTCTTATCAAAGTTCACCTGATAGTGGATTTCCTATAAACTGATAAGACACCTCCACCTGAATTTACCAGGGCACACCCATCAATTGCGCATGTAAAATTTAATTACTGACTCAATGACTTTCTTGTCTCGGTTTTGGCAAGTAAATCATGCACCTTACTTCATATCGGTTCAATTAAACTTTTGCAATAATTTTTCTTTTATGGTTTTTTATTTCAACCTAATCGAAATGATATTTCCATTTCATTGGCGGTGATTCATAATTTCTTGAATTTTATCTTATGTTGTAAATGGAAAATAGCAGAAAAGCAATTGAATCACTTAAGGGAATGTTATTTCTATTTTGATTTTAAAGTTTTTACTGATGATATCATTATCATATGATAAGTTTCTTGATCAAGTCATTTTCCGGAAATAAATTTATTTTGAACATTACAGCGAAATAAAATTATAAAATTATTTAAAATTAAATTTATTCAAAATATATTTTTTTAGACATGCATAATAACATTTGTGTATTTTAATTATAATAAAAGCATATTTATTAATTATTAAAAGTTATAAATATTACCTAATTCCTAAAGATTGTTTAAAATCTATATAATATTTTCTAAGAGGAGACTTTAAGGAATTCTTCAATTCAATTAGATATCTGCGCTAATTTGGTTTAATTGAGTCATTAACATTGAATCATAGAAATAATTAATGAAAAAAGATGAGTAGAAATTAAATGGAAACTATATTTTATGCCGCTTGACATTATGTAGGAAGATATTTTCATTTAGAGAATGTAACAACTTGACTGGAAAACCTAACGAATGAGTCACCTATAAATTGATCGAACTTATATAGCAAATTGGGCTTCAAGATTAGCTTGACTCTTTTTAATTTTAAATTTAATTCCTGATTGTGAAAAATTTCAATCAAAATATTTGTGTTATTTATAAATTTTCCAAAAGTCGAAAATTACATTCCATTACATTATATTATATCAATTTCTAGTTTTGCAATTACAATAAAAATTCAATAAAGCAAATTGTAAGAAAGCAAATATTAGCAGAATGACTGTATCTTTTAATTAAAAATAGAGCCATCCAGAAATTAGGATCATTCGATATCTGTGCAAATCGCCATCATGTTGGGATTGTAATGGCAGTGCACAGTGCTGTAAACGACAGTTCTATATTTCATTATTGGCCATTAAATGTACAATTAAGAGCAAACTAATTAATTTTATGCTACTTGAGACAATAAAAATTTAATTCTGATCGGAGCGTAACGAGAAGAAATAATTCCCAGGAAGCGATATGATGGGGAAGTTTCGAGGAACCAATTTCAATTTTATGAGAAAGAAACGCTGCAGGGGGTTGGACTTTATATTATTAATCTTTTTAACGACAAAAATTACATCATTATGTGAGTATGTAAGCAAAATTTAGTTAAGAAGTTTAAATCAGAAAAATAGTTGCATCGTCCATTATAAAGTAATCTAATAAAGTTCTTACGAAAGTTCGTCTTTGAGTGGTGTTTATTTCAACATCCGCATTAAATGCATTTTATTACCTTCAGCATTCCTTGTGGTGCTAATTAAAAGGCGATCTAAGGTAAATATTGCACGGTGTAAGCTGTTCAATTATTTCTGAAGAATAATCAGCAAATGACACGGATTCAATTGGCATTTCCCCGATGGAAAATATATCGTGCTGCGATAATTTCCTTCGGTTTGCACTTTTTGTGTGTGTAAACACCAAAAGACCGAACACCTGTACTAGGAATGAAGGTCTTTGATGTGGCAATATTTGATTAATAATCGTGGAATGCCTTATCGCTGGTAAATTATTTAAAAATGGTTTGTAAAATATTGATTTTGTCCGTCCGATACTTAAGCTCTGGTTCGGGGAAAAGGGGCTTTCCCCGATACAATTTAATATTAAAATACAGAAGGAATTCAAAATTTATTGATATCTTTTGGAGTGCAGAACAAAATTGGACATTACATAAATATTGCTTGAGTTTCCCTTAAATTTTAAGTGTAACAAAATTCAAACGAAACTTTGAATTTATTTTTTTATAAGATAACAGCGTAAATAACTTTATCCGACTAGAAATTTAAGTTCATACCTTTGCAAATAATCTGAATATTTACTTAACATTAATGCTATTTTTCCCGAACTCAAGATAATAAATTTGAAAATGAAACATAATAAATCTTAAATTTATATAATATCAATTTATAATATATATGTAAATGATGTTTACATATATTCCGGAAACGATACTAAAGTATGTAAAAATTAAATAAATAAATCAATACAATCCTTTGAGAAGCGTACTATATATATTTTTTTTTTTGTTATTTGGGTAATAGGTACATATATCAGTTTTTGGTATAAATTGAGTTTAAGGTCCCCTCAGGGATTTTGATGAAACTTTGTAGGAATGTTCATTTAGTGTCATAAGTGACGGATATGCAAATCAAAAAAAAATTTGTCGGTTACTTATACATAATTCGATTTGATAAGACAATTGCGTTTTCGTCAAATTTTTGGATTGAAAATGGGGAAATGTCCTTAATTTAACTTATTTATACAATTTGCAACCAAATATTGTGGGAATATATGCAAAAATCTTACCGGACAAAATGTCAATTTTCGAAATTTCTAACTTAAATATCCCAGAAAGTGCAAGTAACTGGACATATTTGTCACATTTGACTCCAACAACACTCCTATAAAGTTTTATCATATTATTATTATCAAATAATTTAATATAACCTTAAGTAGCTTTTCTAAATAAAATTACACTCAAATGACAAAAATTGAAATTGTTTTTTGGTAAAATATTGTAATCTTCAGTTTGTTACCATAAGTCTCAACTATTATTTTTAATTTTGTTATTTTTACCAAAACATTTTCCCAAAGGCACCGTGAATTTTTCATGTTTTTTTTTTCAAAAAACTCGTAACAGCCAAAAAACAGCTTAAGAAATCCAATCAAATTTTGTGATACTTTAAGGTCCTAAAAATATTTTTACAAAGTTTCATCAAGACACATATCTCTTTGTTTTCTTCAAAATTATTTCATTTTTGAAAAAGAAAAGTTTCGAAATTTGAACCCCTTAAGTAAAACTCTTTTGTGTCGTAACTATTTCGGATAAACTGTGGACAACGCCGCCGGATAGTGCCGATGACGGTCGAGCAGTTATCTAATTGAGGCCCGAAGCAATTAATTAATTAAATTCGAAGTCCAATCAATTACAATATTCGCCGGGAATATCTCAGGGAAGATGGATAGCGGCTATTTCGCTGAGCAGTTGACCGACTAACTGCCGTGGGTAATTGGAAACCACCGGCCCCGAGCCCCGGAGCCCCGGAGCTCCGGAGCCCCGGTCAGCGTCATCGGAAATCGAGTGGGGCTCCGCTGCTGTCGCACTCGGGGCCCGATGTCGCCGCCGCCTTATGGCTCTCCGATTATAGATAAAGGCCCGATAAAAAACGTTTCGAATACAATTCAGTAAATGCTGAAAATTGCGGCAGCCCATTAACATCCGATTAATTTATTAAGCAAATGGCGATGCCGTGACATCGGGCTATTTGAGCGGGTCCGCTTTCGGGGACTTTACTCGCACCCGCGGCTCCTCATTTGCGGCGAAAAGGTGATAACTCGCCGCTAGTTATCGGGTTATTTTGATCCAAAAGACTACTTCGCTTTTATGTCCGGCATTATTGCGCCAAACGTCCGAAGCAGCATAAATCTTTCAATGTGCAACCTTTCTGAGGGTCTCCGAGCATGGAATCAAAGTCGTTCTAGCTCCGAGTCCCAAGATCACATAAAACAGATTCTTTAATCAGCTACAAATAAGGTCTAAACGCCGATTTATGAACACCTGGCATTAACACTAACATAAAAGTACTTGGTATCTAATACTTTTCGAAAAATTAAAGGTCATTTTCACATACCATATATACTGTCGAATGATATTTCTATCCAAGTAAATTCCCTTGCTGAATAAGTCTTATCAATATTCATTAGCAAAGAATTAAATGAATAAGCGCATTTCTTTAGTTAGAATACTTCAATAGTAGGATAGGAGTTTTAAAACACACATATACCAACTATTATTAAAATTATTCTATGCCATAATAAGAATATTTTACAACACTTAAAATTCACACTTACTCGAATGGTTCGAACAGTTTAAATGAAAGTTAGACAAATTGCACTTTTTTTTTTTATATATTAAATTGCAATCCTATTCATTATATTACAATTTTAATTAACATGTGGAATTTTCCAAAGCTATTGTAAACTTGTAGAAAGGAAATATGTGCTATCATGTAATTTTTTAAATAAATGTTTGTGTAAGAAATTAAACATTAAATGAATGACGGCCGTTTGAACATTGTTATGCGAATTGTAGCATGCATTTCACTACATTGTTACAATTTACGAAAAATATAAAATTGGTAAAATAATTTCGGATGTCCATTCGATAAAGGAATTTGAACTGAATATTCTAATAAAATTTGGAACCGATCGGACTTATATATTATATTTTTATAAATTTTGACGGCGGTACACTATACACGATGTAACTCTGTCTGACATTAATTCATTTTTATTAGGACGAATTAACTCAATTTTTGTTTTAATTAACAAATCAAATTTAATAATCATATTAATAAACCCAATACGTACAATAGCTCTAATGGTCATTGCTACTTTATTGAAATATATGTTATTTATTAACAGAAAAACAGCAAACATTTTATAAAGTTTTGAAAAAACAAACTGTACTCTTTTGTTAGTATTTTTTTTAATCAGAAGAATTGGTAATACCAATTTCTGTTGTTTTTTTTTACATTTTAGAGTAATAAGATTATTATCAATCTATTAGATGTAATTTAGCTCTTTTTTCCAGATTTCCATAAACATCTGCGATATTTTTCAAAACGAAATTTTATTGTAGGTAACTGTGTAAAATTGGGCGGTCTCAAAATTTGATTTCATCTTCAATAACGCTTTAAGTTATAATTGCAAAAATTAAGACGGATTCCCCTTGTGTTTTGGGAAGACAATGGGACAATTCATATCATCAATTATTTAAATTACATATAGCAGCAGCAACGGACAATAAAAATTTTAGTAAGCTGAAAAAATGGACAGACGATTTTCAAGGTGCCGGCAGTACATTTTTAAATACCTACACAGAAAAGAGGTAAAATAATATGAAACTAATTAATGAATCAGTTGGTAATTGCTTTACTTTGAAATGCATAATAATTATAAATATTAAAATTATATAAAATACAATGAAAAAAATTAAGTGGAATTTTGCAGTAGAAATGGACACTTCATTTTAACATTTTGTTAAAATTAAAAGTGGAATATCTCGATAACTATAACCAAGCGCCAAGAAATTCCTTCAGAACCTTCCGTTTTAGACCAAACGTAAGGCTCTTGGAAAATTTCATTGAAATCCGTGGGGTTCCCCTATTCAGAAATTTTTCCAAAAGAAACTTGCTGTAATAAATAAAATATATAAAATCAATTATAAATGAACTCTTAAGAAAACTTACAGTAAAAAAGACGACAGTTTGGAAAGGATTTGAAAGGTACTTAAATATTTTAGCCTATGAACGACTTTCACAAAAATCAACGAGTATATTTTTCAGCTTCAAATATTTGGTGGTTAGCCGCTGAACCCCTCCCTCCTCAGACAATCAGCGAAGCATTTGAGCTCAGAACGTGTAAAAAGCGAATACTTTGGCACCGTCGTTTCGAGCTGCTTCAATTGTAATTTCCACGGCTTCAACGGTGAGCAGCGGCATTAAACAAATCTTCGGCCGCGTCGAGCACGGCTAATAAGAAAACGTGAAAACGATTACCAGAAAACGAACCTTATTTGACCCGCACCCGTTAATGATCGAACAACCTGCGGACACGGGAAGGTTCCCGCTCCCGTCCCGCTCGGTCGTCGCGGCGGCGGCAAAGCGTTTCAGATAAATAAATCAAGTAAATTTGCATCCATCGCTAGTTTTTAAGATCGTTCGGGGGCTCCTGTGCTAGCCGGGCCCCATCGGGCCGCGGGCTGGGGCTGGATCCGAAATCGGGCCCGATTTCTCCCCGGAACGCCGCTGAAGTTAATTAATCTGCTCTCTGACCTCTTTTTGCGCCGAGTGGAATCAATCATCAAAGTTTGGCATTTTCTGGTTTGTGGATCAGCCTGTGCGGAAAGAAAGAAATAGTCACCGCCCCGAAATAACTACCGACTCAGGTGAGGAATTTCTCTAATTAACTTACATCTTAATTAGACCAGCCAGCTTATTACGTATGGCTCGGCGCTCGGAGGTTGTTTAATGTTATTATTCCCTCATTAATCTCGGCGCTCGATAGTGCTCCAGCGGCCGGTTTTCGGGAACTTCAAAGGTGCTTGACCCGGCGAGTCTGATTGAAGCGTTCCCTTCGCTCGTTATTAATAATAATTGCGGAGATTAATGGGGTTTCGGGCGAGTGACGGCCGCAGGATTTACCTACGCAAACACGTCGCTCGCCCGCACATTCTTCGTCGCGATGTCCCAGCAGCGCGGCTGTGGCGCGACGAAAACCGGTGCGGCGGCGTCTCATAAAAACCGCGATATCCTCCTCGCCTGGGAATGTTATTCAAATTTATTTCAAACAGAAGCCCCCAGAAGTCCCCGGAATGATTGACGGAGTTTTTGCGGTTCGCGTTGAGCCGCAAGCGGACGACCAGCAGCGGCCCTTCTGTTTGTCCTGCCGCTGGTGCTCCGCTCGGGCTCCGCTGGAATTCCGTCGCAACCCTTCAACTTTGTGCAAATCGCGAAAAAGGCCTCACCTTGACAAAAAGTGCCGTCCAAATCGGACAAATTTTTAAATGCGGTAAAAATGCAAAATAGGTACGGCGGCATATTTCGGTGCAACTTTTGTGGCATTTTTGTCTTCGAAAGTGGCCGCGGGGGAAGGAATGAGGCAAAGAAAAAGGAAACCCTTTGGGACCTTCGAATATTTTTCAATGTCGAACTAAGTAATATAAAAATTTTCAATATTACAAGTATAGACCTCGAGAGAATTGTAAATAAAATTTTCTTTTAACATTATTGTTATTGAATTTATGAAAATCGGCTAGACTACCACTGACAAATGTACCACAAAAATGTTGTTTTTAGAAATACTGTTTTTTTTACTGATTTTATATAAAATTAATAATGAATATTTAAAACTGAAAGTATGTATATTATATTATATTATTCCAATTTTAATATTTTACTGAATTTTCAAAAGTTTCTAGAATATTTCATTATTCTTAAGATTCCAAAAAATTCTCTCGATAATATTATGTAATACAGATTTAAAACTTTGTTCAATATAGATTTATAAACTTTTAGTCTACGAAGATGTAATTTACATTTAAGGATTAGACATAATTTTTTTAAACTACTTACATATATATTTATCAAAAACATATACAATGATTGTTTTTTCATTTGTTATATATGCGGAATAAATTTATATCACATCTAGCTTAGTCTCTAGGCTAAGGTATTTATTCCCTTTTAATAAATTCACATTTTTTAAGTGAGCATCTTTCTGAACCGGAATGTAACAGTTTACATACATATTTTATTCAATTGGAATCATTGGAAATCGAATTGAAATCTTTATGTGTTATTAAAAAATTAAAAATATATACATATGTACGAGTTTATAGATTCTATAAGTTGGCTCGTGAGAAAGAGATCTATAGCTCATCTGAACGACTTTGTGGAACAATCAAAAAACAAGATATCGAAGTCATTACAGGAAATGTAATACCCATTAGTCTTCGAGTTGCATTTATAAGCATTTATAAACGCATTGATGAGCCGAGCACTAAGAAAATGAAATGGTTTTGAAGCAACTGCAATTGTAATTAATTAATTAGAATTTATCGTCGATAGACGCTATCCTGGCAGCTAGCTATGATAGTTTTATTGTAGCAGATGATCATCCAATTAAGACGCAAACTCCTTCGGGTTTGCCCTTCTTGCGATATACGCGCCAGTTTCGATTATCCAATTGATCCCGTGCTCCGAGCCCTGTTGGCTGAACCCCATCCCTCAATAATTCGATCAGTCCGATGCGTTTAATTGAACGGAATGATAATGAGGCCGCCGCCCTTTGGATGATTATCTCCCGGCGATTGGATGCGCCCATAAAAACCGCCGATGCAGCCGCTCTCCGTGACCTGTTTTTCGGGCTGCGTTCGATATGCAAAAAATTTAAGTGACTCGCGCAGTGCGACCGCAACGAGTGTCTCTGCGCGCGGGGTTTGATTAGAATGCGCGCACTTAGCGTTTGTAATCGATTCGAACGCCGCGTTATGTCCTTAAAAGTGCATAAATTAAGCCCGACGTAGAAACATTTTCGCGCGACGCACGGCGAGGGCTCAACCAGTCAGATCGCGATGGTGCGCGGGGATAAAAAAAAAGCGCAGCAGGTCTATGTGTAATGCAGCCGGTTTTTTGCAGCCCCGTCCACAACAAATGGAAATTACATGAAAATATCGCGAAAAAGAGGAAAAATTAATTTTAAAACTTGTCTTAAATGCGCCTGTGTCGCTTGTTATTTCTCTCTTCAATATTTATCTGCCCTCCTTGCGTTATGTCACAGCGCCGGATCGCCGATCGCGTTTGAAAGGAGTTGCCAGCGCACTCCTCAGTCCGCCAATGTTCACACGAGATCAGCGCAGCGCAAATGAGGAGCTCAGTTAGTAAGATACTAAGATACTTAGATACTAGATACTAGTTACTTAGATTCCAAGTGCTGCTGCATGTTGCTTATTAAAATTAGACGCGACATGTTTAGTAAAGACCGCATTTATGCGACTCGCACCGTGAGAAACTGTACAACTGCGAGAATATGTAACGCAGCGGATTTTGAGAAAATGCTTTTTTTCAAAGAAAGTTTACTTGAAATGGTAATGGAAGCAACGTCCTCTAAACGACGCTGGAAAAACTTGTTGATATGTTTTAATCGAGGAATTAATGATGTTTCTATATAATTTTCTGGATTTGTGATATTTAAAAAGTTAGAAAACAAACCGTCATTACTTTGAAGCAATGATTCAATGAAAGCATATGATATTATAAAAATGTTCAATCACCTCCCATTTGCGAGAAAAATAGAATCACAAAATACGGAGTGTGCGCCTGCTATGTATTTTAATCTACGGAAAAAGTCCTTTAGAAATGAATTGCCAATTCTTTGGATAAAAATGTTGATGCTAACCAATCTAATTGATTGATTGATTGAATCATGCAAATTTTCAAATGAATTATAAATTTTTTAGGCGAAATATATATTTCTACTAAGAGTTAGTTTGTCATACATATTATAAAAAAAACTAGAGAATGTTAAACATATGTTTTAAAATGTAGTTTTATGTAAAAATGAACTTTTAACTTTTTAATTGCAAAGTAATTTAAATTCAATAGATTTAATACTATATGACATAAAATTATGATGGAGTGCAGTAAATTTATCTTTAAATCGAAATGTAATTAGACAACTTACTTTTTTCATATCTAAGTACTTAATTTTTACTTGCCAAAATAATTGTCTTATTGTTAGATCTCATTGTGTTAAGGATAGAAAAAAAAGGAAGTTTTACGTAAAGAAAATATATTCGATTTGTAAATTTTAAAGAAAGGAAGGCAATGTTTTAAAATAACACTAGTCTACAAAATCTGACTTTTTATGTGACCTCACCTCAAGAATACGAATATACAATTAAAATTTTATAATTAGCTTTTGTTTAAAAACTATATCTATTATGAAGAACTATGACTTTAGTTAATAATAATTATATTATATTATAATTTTATTTTTGAAGTCTACGACCTCTAAAATGAGTTTTGGCATCCTTCATTTTTCACATTTTCCAAAAAATTTTCATCAGATACTCTGCAATTCATATTAAATCTACTTAAAATCTGTCGAAAATGTCAAAAACAATTATAAAACTTCAGACGGTATTAGGGACATCTAATGAACACGTAATAAGAAAATCTACGCAGGTAAAAATAAAAAATTAACATAAAAGTATTTAATTTATAGGGACTTACAATCTATAAAAGGATTTATTAAAGTTAAAATAGATAAAGAACTTTTACTATCAGATGGCCCTAATTGCTTGTCGTCTAGTGCCCTTTTCCTTAAAGAAAATCAGTTCCTCCTCAAGAAGGTCCACCTCCAATCACTGAAGATTGCAGGTGGGTCCGGCACTAAACGCAGTCTGCTCGGATTCTATGTGCTTCTAATGTGCGTGATAATTCGGAGGAATAAGACGCTAACACGAAGATTATTGCGTTAGGTCATGTCTTGAAGGAGCCCGGGAATGTTAGTAGTGTGGTTTCCGACGTCGTCGCTCCCCCGGAGGGTGCTCCACCGCACGGGGGGGCTCTGTGTCTTGGGGGCATTTTGTTTTGGTCCTTCTTTGCTGGGGCTAATCGATAAACGTCGCAACTAATGAAAGTCATTGACGAGAACGACTGAGAAAAAAAAAAGGAAGAAAAACAGAAGCATACTTCCTTCCTCCAGGTTCCAGGATCCGTGGAGAGGAGTCTTCGGGACGGGCGGGAAAAGAAAGTGCGGAGGAGCCGCCGCTCTCCTCGCAAGGAAACTTTCTTCTACTGATAGAAACTGGTCCGGCCATTGATTAGAGGTCAGCAGCATCCCTGGCCGAATTTTTCGATCGATCGAATTCAAGTTCTGCATAAAACCTCGAGGCGAATTATTAAGGGCCTTTAAGTGACGCATTTAATAAATAATAAGACAAGGATGCAATGGCATAGCTTCACTTTATGAGATCCCTGGCAATTTTTTAAGACTCGGGCGCCCAAACCAAAAAGTACATCGTTGTGTAACTTATACGCAACTTGAAATTTAAAAAAGTTAATAAAAAGAAAACATTTTACATTTTGTTCATAGATGTAAAATACACAATATTTCTATATTTAAGTACCTAAATACAAATGAAAGATTCTACCAATAATTAAAATGTTTTTCCTCGAACTCCTATTCTGACAAAATTGTCTCATTCACGTTTAAACTTCTGGAGAAAGATTGATCAATTGACAGGATTGTTCAATTGCACAATCTTTTTTGGGCATTTTCTTAGCCAGCTTGCAAATGACTTAAATATAATAGGATTTCATTCAACCCGGTCGGTAGGTGCCCTCTCCCTCCCCAACCCCAGCGGTAGGTGGTTGAGTTTGGTATCATTGGATAGCTTTTCAAAAAATATTTGAGACGTGTTTTTTCTTTTTTCGATCCCATGTGTAGATCGTGAGATATTCGACCTTTCCGGAACCTTTTTTTACACAATACACATCTTCCCCCGCACTCCCCTTATTTTCGTTCTAACAATTGACGATATCTTTCTATTATAAATGCGTTCAAAATGTTAATTTTTTTTTTTAATTTTTGCGATTTTGTAATAATATATTTTCGACTGGGTTCTCGGGACCTTCTCGGGCTGAAGTTGCCTGACATTTTTCCAGTCCTGCCACCTTGTAGTAACGCCACAAGGATGTGTGGTTCGATTTAAGTGGCTCGTGATGAGCACCCAACCGGCCGGAATTTAATGAAACCGCACTCGCACGCGGTCATTGCGGCGATTAAACGGCAAGAGCCCCATAATCCAAAGGCCCAACAAGGTAAATAAATAAATAAAAAAATATATATTTTATATATAAGCCACGGCAGCCGTATCCGTGAGGAAACTTTAATAACGCAAATAAACGAGGGAGATCATCGGGTCCAGATAGAGAATGGCACAGAATCCAATAAGCCACGCTAAACGATTTACGAGGCTCACTCGCGTGCGTTTTCCATTCATTCATGCCTTGACCATCGCCGAGGTCGTTCTCCGGCTGATCTCGGGGTAAAGGCAGAAAAATCTCAAAGATGGGATATGCTGCGAGCTCCTTAAGCATCTTGAGCGCAAAAAAAAAGTGAAAAGAAAAAAGGAAGACATGAACCCCACTCACGCACATCCTTAGCGGCGGTGCCGATCGATTTTTTACCAGCACGGCATCGATCTCATTATCGGGTGCATTACATGCTCCCAATTTCTCGCCCGCGGTCTTAACAAGCCCCCGCCAGCACCGCGCCGCACCGACTATGCAGATTGTATGTAAATCAGCGTCTTAAAGACGGCTAGCCGGGCTCGAAGAGGCTCCGCTGCCAGTTGGGGCCTCCGGAGCATTTTGGCCAATTTCCGCGGAGCTTGCGATTGCCCCAAAACAAGAGTACATGTGTCAGCGCAGCGCCCCGGGAGCCCCTAGTACCCCTGGTGCCCCGGGTGCCACTGGTGCCCCTGGTGCCATATGGGGGCATACCTTCGGCGGCTGCAATAGGGCCCCATTAAAACTCATTCGGAATCAGACACGTCCGATTAAAATCTCATTTCTCACCTCCGGGCGTTCGGAATGCCTTCCACTGGCAGCGCAACGCGCCCTGGCTCTGCGGTGGCCTACCTTTCAGCGCGCGCGTTTCCCTCCGGCATAATCAGTTGACTTGCATCGGTTGACTTCCTCCGCCTGAGCCGGGCTCTGGGGCTCCGGGGCTCCGCTGGGCAATTTCTGCACCTCCAGATATCAAACTCGATATCGTCGCGCAATTCCAGCTTTTAAACATTCGTTCCGAGGCGAGCGAAATTTCATGTTGCTTTCTTTTTATTTTAGAAAGAGATTTTATTTCCAGAATTAGCGTAGTTTGCCGACTTAAACTGTCAGAGATCGACGACTGCGGGGGGCTCTCGGGGGCCCTAAGTGATTCTAGCCCTGCCTCGGAAACGCTGGAAAACCGACAGACAGGGCTTTTGTTGGAATTCATTACCGGCAGCGAGGTGACGATGTGGAAAATTGACATGACCGCGATTACGTTTTCAGTTTTTACCTGTTGATTTGACTTCAACTCTAGCCGTTTTTAGCTAGCTGATTGTCACTTGCAGTTTACTTTTTCTGATTGCCGAAGAAAAGATTTACGCTATTATTTTAGATTTAGACCAACTAGCTATTATTTTACTTAGGAATTCTATCGATAACTTATTTGAAATGTATATGACAACTTCAAATCTATAGAAAGAATATTTTTAATTATATTTTTGATGTCTACCTATCTATATTAATATTTTTTTGAGTTTACGTCAACAGAGCTTTATTAAAGTTAAACATCATTTTTTCAAATTTTATTTTCATTGAAATCTAAATACTCCAAAGTCCAACATATGATTTCATTTTATATCAATTTCTGCCTACATTATTATTTACAAATATTTAATTAATACGTACCCAATACACATTAGTCGAAACAAAAATTAATGTTTTCTTCAGAATATTTTTTCCAAAGTGCGTCTTAAAAAAATATAGCAAATAAACTAAGTTATCTAATCTGTTCCTTCTAAGGAATATAAAATTTGTCAGTTTTGTATTTTGAAGAAGAAACATATGTAGGTATGAAGTTCTTTAGGTTAGAAAAAAAAAATGCTTCATTTCCTTTAGAGTTGAATAAAGTTTTTCCGTAAACTGAACATAATTGTATAAATAACATTATTATAATTAAAAATTTGTATTGCATTGTAAATGCATTTTGGCGTAATATTAAGGTGGTATTAAAATTTACCCTAAGATTTTTATGACTGTACACAAATTTATAATACAATCAAGGTTTAAATCATCGTCTTTTTAAAGAAACTTAGCTTTATCTTAAGATTCGTTGTTTAATGTGAGTCAAATTTTTCCTTAAGTTACTTTTCCATACATATATATACCTCAATTATTTCTTTTTTCTTTCAAGTGTTTATAATTTTTCGGCAATATAATTACTTAAAGATGCTTGAGGTTCCTGAAAAAAAGTTCCTTCAACTTTTTAACACTTAATACTTCATAATAGCTTATATATGTAATCCTTTATATAAAACACTGCAAGATTGAATGTCATTTTGTAAACAATATTATAGCTCATTTATACCTACTTAAACAAATAAAAATGAAAATGAATCAACAGCCTTTTTGTTTTAAATCATAAAATATAAAGTTTTTAAAGAAGTATTAATATTTTAATATTTTAAGTCATAACTTTCACTTAGGTACCTATTTTATAAATAAAATTATTTTAAAATTCATGCTAGAATGAAAGAATGATTCGTTCTTCTTTATGGGTTCCACTACTTCTACATCATGATAAAATTTTGAGAGTGCTCGTGTTGTTTTATTTCTTCCTCTTTCCAAAAGTGATTGTAAAAAGTGTTTCCTTTTACAAAAAAATATGAACACAGTTTTACTTGTTGCTAACGACTAGTTAAATTATTGTTTTACATATTTAATTAAAGACTTTTAATTTTTTTATGACTTAAATTACCTCTATTAATTTGGGAGCTAAACACATGAAAATTTAAAGAACTAATTCTGACTGAATGTTTAGCGAACCATTACCACGATGTTTAACCTATGAATAGACAAATAGTATTACGTCACCTAAATAAAAATTAATAATAAGCGACTGACTGATTTTGTATATTGGTGTACATGTGTTTAGAAAATGAATATCATTTTAAAAACACTTCCTGTTGCAATTTTAATGAAATTATGCAAAAGGCAGGTTTCAGCAGAAATCGACCGTATCTGAGTCGAATCAGACTGTAGCCTGGCGCCATCTGGCGGAGTGTGTTGAGTTGAGGCTGGCGAGCAGAGGGTAACAAATCATAACGTTGTCAACATTTCAAAATGCGCAATAACGTTTTAGTGAGGAAATTGTCAAATTAATAGCATCACGATAACTTTCTCAATCGCCGTGCCCTCACGTGATCAAGTAGTTACCATGCGCCGGGATCCCTTCTTATCAGAGGAGCTCTGTCTTCTCGGAGGGCTCATTAAAACATGAAAAATAATAAGATGAGGCCTGCCACCTTGAGCCAGCCGGGGAGCTCCGTAATCCGAGCAATGCTGGCGATGGTCCGCCGCGGCGAGGGGATCATCCAATTTCTTGCATGCTCAAGTATATCACGTTTTGCGCCGGGTATGAGCCGAGCAGCGTCTTCAAGACTTTATTCTTCGGCCGGGTAGCAAGATCGGCGCGCGATAAGATGGCTCATCGATTAAAATCAGTTTTCCGCACTCCTCGGCGAGCTCCTCCGGTTTATCCACGGTGTTCAAAGTCATGTTACCTGTGTTTACCCCTTTACGGGTGAGTTCTTTATGAGAGATAAACAGTGATACCCGGCCAGACGGAGGACGACCAAATGGATGTGTGCGATTAGATATGATCCGGCGGGTTATCCGCAGCTCAGGTAAAACGGGTAAACGGGTGTGCGGGAATCACTCGGCGAGGCGTAGGTGAAATCTCTTAATGACGCTACAGGTTGATTCCATGTGAATGCGTTGTGATTTATGATCCGTCGCCTAGCCTCTTCCCAGGATTCCGAGGCTCGCTGACGAACCGATTTTGGTCTGTTTAGCTCCTTGGAAAATTCTTCTTGCAACTACTTTTCCACTTTTGATTATACATTGCCACTCTTTAACTCAATCTGAAATAATTCTATTTTTACTGCACAATTAGGTTAAAAAAATGCTAATCCGAAATTTATTTTAACAGATATTAGAATAGCTTAAACTAAATAATTATAGAGCAAGTTATTAGAGCCTTAAGCTTTATAAGCAAATAGAGCTATTAGAATAAACAAAACTAAGTTATAGAGCATTGTTATTAATATTCGTGCTCTTAATTACTTTTGCCGATTATATAAAGCGGGCAACTTAGTTTTATACTCTTTTAAAATCGTTATAGAGCAAAATTTTAAAATCGTTGCTATACAGGCTTTTAAAAATGCTACTTGGGTTCCATTTGCTCAACGCTTCAAAATACATCCTTTTCACATAATAATGTAGTCACAAATTCATCAACTAAGCCCATTGTTTTTTAAAGTGACACAACTCCATGTTTATAACACATCACTTAAACAACTTTGGTATCTAATTAAATCTTATCGTGTAGATAGCCTTCATGTGAATTTTTCAAAAAAGTGGACTTATACCACTTTCAAAAATAACGACTCAATTTTAAGAAATGATTTAATTTTAACATATATTTTTAAAGAACTACTTAATTCATGCAATCAAATCCAATCCCTCAATAAAAAATTATATAATTTATTTATTTCAACCCTATAGTCTATAGATTACTAAACTTAAATCCGTGTTATTTTGTAACTAATTATTTGACTCATAGACTACGAATTAAAAACAAGTAGGTATATTTTAATATTTCCTTTATTTACCATATACCTACATATATATATATATTTTTTTTATTTATATTAGCGTAATTTAACCCTATAATTTCAATATTTATTTCAATTAAAAAATAAAACCATAGTAAAAATTAGCATTTAGCGTTTTAATACTCTTGGCAAATTTTAAAAGTAAATCACAAAACAGTCTTGATTTATAATTCGGCGTTTCTTGGACAAAAAGAACAATTATTAGTCATGTAGTTTTGTGGAATTTTCAAAATATAAATCTATATTTATTTTTATGGGACGTTTTAACATTCGACTATTAGATGGTGATTGCTGTATATCTCCAAAAATAAAAAGTGTAAGGCCGTGCTTATTAAATTCGAAAAATTTTTGGATGATGATAACTAATTATTTTTATAAGTTCTATTTTTTTTTTTGTATTGTAGATTTTGTACTGAAATACCTAATAAAGTTCAATTTTAACTTTCAAAAAAAAAATAAATTTCATAAAATATGCAGCCGTATTATTGGTAAAGTCGAAGCGGATAGTTTTATCCATATATTAATTTGTTGTTTTGATTGTAAAGAGATGAGATAAAAATGTTTATCTAAATAACTTGTAAAATAATGGTGATTAATTTGATTTGAATTATTCGTCAACTCTATTTAACAAGAAACAAAGCAATTTAAAAAGTAATCGATTAGTACCTGTAATTGTAACAGAATTTAAATTTCTTAGTTAAAAGTTAAACTAAACTGCATAACTTATTTACCAAGAATTTTTAATCGGATTATGAGGTCATGAGATTACGCAGATCACTGCATGGCCTTACTATTATAGTATTATTGTCCTGGAATCATCGCTTTGCTCTTCTGCTGGTATGCTTCGGGTCATTATCTTGTTGGAAAGCCAATTTTGAAGACATTTCGAACTTATCAAAACATGACCCATTTCAGTAAATCTGAATATGCACAGTGGCGGATTTACCAGGAAGCAAAGGAAGCAATTGCTTGGGGCCCCGCTTGGACAGGGGCCCCAAAAATTGAAAAATTTTGAAAACACATTCGGAAATTTAAAAAAAAAAATAGAAAATGCAAAATGAAAAAATCCATGTAAACAATATCGATTATTCATTGTAAATCACATGTAAATCACTAAATCCTGTCTCTGACCAGGGTTTCGGTCATAAACCCTGAAAATTAATTCCAAAAATTTTACCAGAGGCGCTGTCCCCATATTTCGTCTTTAAAATGTTGTCAGTTCTGACAATTCTGACTTTTCTGCTTTGTTTACTTTGATTTATTAGATTTATTGGTGATTTAGAGGTGAATAAATGTATCTGAATCTGAACCTTCAATTCAACAATTTGCGACTGAGAAAAGTAGAAAAAAGTTGTAATTTAGTTAGTAAATTATAAGTAAACTGAATAATATATTGATTTTGCAAAATTAACTGGTTATTTATTATTTTAAAAAAATAAGTGGGGGGGGGGGGGTTAATATTGGAATGAGGGCCCCAAAAAACCTGAGGTTGCTTGGGGCCCCGTCATAGGTAAATCCGGCACTGAATATGCAAGTTGATCAGTGATATTTTCATCCAATATATTAGGCATAATAAGAAAAACATTTTAGATCCACAAGGTTCTACAATTTTAATTAGGGTTGTATTCAGTATTAGGCTGACGTTTTATGCATTCTTGAGACCGTACCAGCATATAGGACTATTTTAGTTAGTCAATAAAATACAGTTTTTCATTTTTGAATTGGTCTTTTTGCAATGTTCTCTAGCATTGCATCTTTTTTCTTAAACATCGTGGTTTAATTTTCTCCGAACAGTACAGATACCCGCTGGTAAGTTAAATTCATTCTTGTTTAGTGCAACCGGCCGGCGCTGACGAATTACTTTTAGTGTCTTAAAATGCGTTTTACAAGTTCGTTTTACTCTAAATATCTCCTTAAAGAAAGAGTGGCCATCTTGGAAGGACTTGCGGTGCAATCTTAGGGCCACTCCGTCTCGCGACTTCTTATCCAAAGATATCTAGGGCAAGTTTTTGCATGCAGTCGCAAGTCACTAAGTCGAGCTAAGTAATCTCTTAATAGATGGAACGCGCGTTGCGGCCGCGAACGAACCGTTATAGTGCTGAGATTCTCACATAATTCAGACATTGACAAACTAGTTATTCTAGCAAATCAGTTAAACGTTAGCCCCGGCAAAAACTGACACCAGCCATAAACTACAAATCGTCGTAGGTGATCTAATCGAGTCCACTGGAATATCTTCTTTAAATCTCATCAGCATTCAGCCGGACTGGGAAAGATCGGGCTGCGCCGCGACGTGTAGACCTTAAAGAACCGGAACCCGCGAACGACGACCAGAATATGCGATCGCGTTTGCGGCAGCGGCGGCCCGTCCGCGTTCGCATCCATCACACGGGAGCAACGGGAACTTCGCGGCATGCATCGCTCGGGATTATCGGGAGGCTGCAAATTCGCGAATTCGCTCGCTCCCAAATGAAATGAATGCGATCGTGGCCGCCCCGCTCCAGCTCCAGCCGGGGCATTCCCGGTGCATCGCGAGATAAATCCGCGGATGGGCCGCGACAGCCGCGGATCCCATCGCGCGCGGAATCAAGACGACGACGCCTCTCGACTTGACGACGACTCAATGGCCGGCGGAATTGACCACTGGCCAGCGCAGCGCGGCTCGGCGCGGCCGCGTGAATAAGAACACAATAAGTAAGTAATGATGCCTGGCATCTCGCACTTTGGCCAACAAAAACTAATCAGGATGCCATTTTTCTGGTGGGACTGGTTTTTCCTACCGGACCCATTTTCTTTTGTTTTTCCCCGGGATGCGCAACAGCTCCCAGTTTCTATGCGCAGAGGACTCGACTTTAGGCCCAAGTTGGAGCCGCATTTTTGAAGCCGTCACACGATAATTTTTTTCCCGTCGTCCAGGCGATCGGAGTATTCTTGCACGATCTGTTCATAAATAAGGCGATCATTTGGCCGCCTCTCCTCACTTCGGTCGTCATTTCATTTCAATAGCTTTTGCATATCGGCCCCAGCCGATCTAAGGAGAGCCCCGGCGATATCGCGAAAAACTTGGCCGGACCCGCACCTTATTTGAGGCGGTCAACTGACGTTAATTACATCAAAATCCATCTTTGAACGAAGTTAGCCTCTGCAAAAACTGTTTTGAATGATTGCATGTCCAATTAGAAGAATTAGCTTAGCACTTCCATCGCTGACCAGAGGTCATTCATCGCTAAAGTGCTTCATGTTCGTTGGTGGATACGACCAAATGGGTATCATTTCATTTTTAATTCATACATTATTTAAATTCACATATACCTATACAAAATACTTTTAGACTTTTAAATTACATACTTCTTTCGGTAAAAAATCATAAGTTTTAGATTTCAAATCAAAATTTAATGTAATAGTGTAATAATCGAACAAAAATTACTGAATTTCATACATAACAACTTAGACGAAAAATTAAAGATAAAACATATTAAAGCTAATATCTTGCTTAACTTTTTATGAAAACCTCCTACTGATAAAAACAAAAATTACAGGTAAGTTTATACAAAAGTATTACAATTATTTAAAATTAATGTATTTCCTTATACTACTTATAGTGGGTTATTTAAACACACTTGTGTCATACGAGTGTTATTTTAAAGTACATAGTCGTTATATACTCGTTTTCGTCCGAGTATTTCTTAATCGCACGTTACTTTCTGAGTATGTAGCATTCGCAACAACAAACTATGTACCGTTCTGTCCACAAGTACTTATTTAGTCTGTTAAAACTTTAAGTGTGAATTATATTGTAGGAAAATGTATTTTATTGCAGATGTTATTGCTGGAGCGAGGAAATTAAATAAATTGTATTAAGCTGTAAATGTATTATTTTTCTCAATAAGAGTTATTTTAACACACTTTTTAGGAAACTTTATAAATTTTACAAATAAATATCCTTTCTGACTCAATGCAATAAAAAGATGCGGCCTTTAAAAATGTATATTGAGTTTGAGATATTGGCAAGCTAATTCAACTAGAAATTTGAAATTTGGCACGAAGGAAGTTCTCATATAGCACAAGCAAAGGAAAGAGTCCGAAAATCAATAATTTCTAATTCTACACCCTATATTTAGTATCAACTTACATTTTCATTGAAATAAGACCTCTACTCAGCTTTACTTTTTATAATTTTAGAAGATGTTTTAATAAAGGGCAAACAAAAATAATTCAACATGATTGATAGTTGATAAGTATAGTAGATATACATAGATTCGAAGCAAAAATATTTTATTTCAAACCTAGAAGTATGCTGTAATTTTAATTAATTTAATTACTACTTACCTAGTAAAATTTCTAAAGTAATTTAATGAATATTTTCTTAAAGGAAAATTAAATGGCAGCAAAATTTAAGCTATTCATTAGACCACAGCTGAACGCAATTGTCCTTTATTACACTAAACATGAGCATTAAACAGTATTACATTCAAAAAAAGAAAATTTTTGCTGGAAAAAGGTACCTCCTCTGCCCAGCAACAACAAGGGAAATCGACGGGAACAAACAAAAAATTTCCAATTCCACGTGAAATTGTTTCTTGCACGAGGAGCGTGAGCCAATCAATCTGCTTCATAAATATTTTCAGTTTAATTTCAATAACGAGAACGCCAGTCCCCATAAATATTTAAAAAATAATTTTCGTTGAAGCGTTCCAACAAAGGACCCAGCCCACTGCCCAGTGGTACCCGATTCCGCCCCCGCACTTACATATGTAGAGCGCGCCACCTAGCGGCGGCAACGACGGCGGCGGGGGGAAGCATTAAAATTCTCCCGGAGCTGGGCATCGTCCCGGAGCTCACCCGCACATGTTGGGGCCCCGGCATTTGTGTGTACTTTGTGAAAAATTGTTTTTCATAAATCTAAAAATGAGGGAAATTCAAGGGGGGGGATCGGTTCGAGGTTCCCGGAAAAGTAAGAAAAATACTTCCCTTTTTTTTATTTATTTTTTCCTCTCGCAGCGAACGTAGAACGACATGCGTCCCTGTTTTATGCGGAGACATGCGCCCGGAATTGCCCAATAAAAAACCGTTTTACAGAATTCATAGGGAAATATGGGCAGAGGCATAAATCCGGGCCCCATTTTTTATGTTTTAAGTCCCTCTGAATCATATTTCCAGTGGCGGCCTCTGCCGGTGCTCCGGTCGGGCTCTGTACATAGAGCCCCCCGGTGTTGGGGCCCTATTCAAAAGGGTGTGGATGTGCTGAAGTCAAGAATGGCTACCCCCCGGCCGGGACGGGACCCGGGTGGGGGACGGCATTCATTGTGCTTTCTTTCGAACAGTCCGACTGGCCGTGAGCTTTTCCATTCCACCCCCACACTTTTCCTCAACGTTTTTGAATTCACACAATTTTTTTCCCTTTTTCGTTCCCATTGTAAAGGGACAGAGATAAAATTTAACTTGAATTTTGCCAAGGACTCGCTCCCACCCGGCGTACCCGGGACACCCGGTGGGCGGAGGGTTTAATATAATTGAATATAACACCGCTCTGAAAAGGGCGCCTGATGTACGACTCTGCTATTTTAAACTACATAAAATAAAAATTTTTCTCGTATCTCTTCGATGGGGGTGTTGCCGGCCAGGAGACACCTTTCGTCAGATTTTTGAACATTTTACGAATTTTTTTTTTCTCAAGAAAAATCATATACTCGTGTGGTTCTCTTATCTAAAAGGGAAAGAGGAGACGATCTGAGGTGGATTTTAAGTCGAACGAAAAGAATTGAGATGGGAAAATTTTCAAGAAAAAAAGGACTATTTTCTTCATATTTCCAGGGGAGGAATGGGAAATTTGAAAAGTTCGAAAGAAGAAGGAAAAAAGAACGAAACGCCTATGGCAAAGTAATTAGTTTTTAGACTTTAGAAAGATCTCATGTTATTCAGTAGGCGAATTTCCAATTAACAGGAATTATTCTGTTTCAAAGACCTCGAGATAAAAGCGTAATCAATTACATTTCTATATACAGAATTCAGGAATTGTTGTCTTAATCAATTTTAAATATTGGAATGAAAATCAAAAAATCGTCAATACATAGTACTTGACAACATGGTTTTTATCTTGAAATGCAGACAAGTGAGACTAGGATTCGCTCCCTGAAGATTCCATATAAGACCTAGAATTAGAAATTAATGATTTTCGAATTTCTTCCTTCTTTCCTAATTTCAAGATTCTAGGTCAACAAGAAGTAGTTTATAAGTTTTTAATAAAGGAGCAGCATGAAAATACTTAATTTAGTCTTAATTTGAACTTGAAAAAAAGGGTATTGAAGGCAGACAGACTGACAAATATCCTGATCCTATAAAATTTATATTTTTTTTTCAATTCTAGGCCCAAAAACTAAACAGGATCAAAACAAGAAAATATTCGGCCGAGATGTTCAATACTAATTTTACATAAGACTATAAAAAAACAAAAAAAAAAATATTATTTAATAGGAATGGAATCTAATTCTTAGTATGAGATATGAAAGATTCTAAGAAGAATATTAAATTTAATATGTTCCAAATCGTTGCATCAGTTCGAAAGATAAAGATGATTTTCTTAAATAAATTAAAAAAATATAAGATGATATGCTATGAAGGTACGCATACATATTCCTATCTTTGCAATACTGTCTTCAATATCCTGAAAATTGTATAAAAACATTAATTTTTTAAATATTCATTGTACCTAACATATTCGAATTGAAATAATTGATGCGAAATATAATTTGACTTCCTTTATAAAATTCTAATTAAATGTAGAGTACTAAGTTCTTGCACTGATTGAAAACATCAATGGAATAAAATTTTACCATAAAAACTTTATGCGAAGTCGTTTCAAGTCAAAAACAACGATTTTGTTTAAACACACAAAAACGTTGTTTTTTACTTACTAGTTGTAGTATGAAGTGTAAAATGTAAAATTCATTATTACTATTGGATAATTAATTAATTAACATACATATTAATTAATTAACATACATATTAATTAATTAACATACATTATTAACTACTTCGTTTCTCTCAATTCTATAAAATTCCTAATTTATGTAATGACAATCGTAATTTTCAGAACTACAAACAATTCTAATGCAAAAATATATTTAAGAACGTTGGAAACGTACCAGTTTTAATTGTCTGATAGAATAAAATTACAAAAAATATTTCGAATATCTGTTCAAATCTTAAATCCACCCTAAGCAAAATTAGGAAAGCTAAAAATACGTCTTATTTAAGTGCTCAAGAAATTTATCTTTCTTATTTATCTTAGCTTTTTCTGAAGAATTTTATTTTAGGTATAACCTGAAAAACGAGCTCTGAACGTGAATATAACATCAATTAATCGCAAGTTATTCAGCAGAATTTTTAGATGATATGTGTTCATTTATTATACTTGTTAATATGTATTTCATTTATTATTTAGTACCAGTAGCTACTGCAATGGCAGTTTTTCAATAAATGATTTTCTTTATAGAAAGTGTTCCCAATCCCAACCCTTTGGAGAGAGTTCGTTTTACCCATCGCTGTAAAGGTCCTCCAATATAATTTGAAACATGTTTACTTGTTTGCACTCCAGATATTGAGCCCATTTCTCTCGAAACTTGATCTTAGAAAAATAACTTCTATTATAAACTATTTGCTACAATATCATATCTAGCTTACTTTATTTAAATTGAAATTATAAAGTCTTTACTTAAATGAGCTTAGAAGTGACAGAACGAAACTGCATCAAATATTAATAGAACTATTTCCGGATTCCCCTATATAAGAAAAAAGATATAAGACTCAACAGCAGAAAATTAAGTAAGAACGAGAGAACCACAATCAGGTTCTATAGTTTAAGCTTCCATTTATGCACCATTAAGTTTTGAAATGAATTTCAGAAATGCATTAAAAACCGATTTTATTTTAGTATTTTGATATAATTTTTTTCTTCAAAATCAAACTTATTGGATTTCTTAATATTATATTAGTGTTAAATCAAATTAAAAGCTAAAAAAAATTAAATGATAGTTATTTATCTAAAAGCCAAAAATAAGAAGAATGAAAATGTTAGTTTTCGATTAAATGTATATTGATATTATCCATAAGAAATAAAGTTAGTTCTTCTGAAGAAACGAAGAATTATTTTTGTAAATTGTATCAAATTAGCCAGGAGATCTTTTGTATTAATCCTTTCTGTAAAAATGCGAGTATTTAATAATTGTGATTTTTGTTTAGTAAGATGTCTGTCCTAATATCTTATATATATCTAAAATAAAACAATTATTTTGGGATGAGTCATATGGGTGTACCTACTTAAGTAGATACGTTTTAGTGAAGTATAGGCTAAAAATTGTATTTGTTATAAATAAATAAATAAATACTTACTGCAATGAAAAAACAATTAGCAAAACTATCTTATCTTTTATTGATTTTTACCCTACTAATTTAATTAGTTGTTATATGTAATTTAAAGTAGTGAAATTAACTAAAATAGTTGAGAAACTAACTAATTTTGTAAATGTTTTTTCCCACTGTTTTAGCTCTTGCAAATAATTTAATTAGTAGGCTAAAAAAGTAGTTAGTTTTTCTAATCTTTTTCTTCTTGTGGAGAGTTTCGTTTTCATTCGGAATTTATGCCAAAACTGCAATCAAAATAACCTATCAAGTACACTGTTAAAAAAAACCTGTTGACCAATGACCAGTGTTGCCTAAAAAAAAAAAAGATCTCGTAAGGTGAAAAACGTTCTTAGTAGAAAAATTAAAATTAGCCCCCAGCAACCAGTAAATCTGAGATTGTCTTACAATTAGAACTAGCCCCAAACTACTTAGCAACTCCCCCGAGTGGGCCGTAAAAAGGGCGCTCCCCGAAGCAAAGTGCCCCCGTCGAAGTGACCACTTTACGACTCCATTAATTTGCAAATCGCCAAAACGAGGACGACACAAAACGAATCTGGCCACAGCCGCAGCCGCCGCCGCCGTCGCCACCGGGGCCCCATCGTGATCCGGTGGGGCCAGCCCCCTTCTAATTGCGATATCGCACCTCGCTTTAATCCACGCCAATTTTAGTAAATTGTTGCTGGCAGTTCAGCCACCCCCGAAAATATCTGGCCTGCCGCCAAAAAAATTTTTGCTCCACCGAAAGAAAAAAAATATATACATATATATATAAATCCCGATCGAATCGAAAAGCTCCCCAAAAAAATCTATCGCATCGCGTCGCTGGCTGTGTTGTGCGGGTGCAGCGAAAAATTGCAGCGAATTCGAGAATTTCTATGGAGGAGAACGGACAAAACGAACGGCGCGGCGACTGATGAACTTGCGGCGAACTGAGAGCGGCTCCAACAGTTTCGAAGACCGGCGCAGTTCGAATTGCAAGGCGGCGATTGGCCGATGAGTTTTGTGACCCCACCAGAATAACGGTGCGAAGTGGATTATGCGAGCTCCCCAGCTAAACTAATACAGTTTTGGATTATTTTTTTTGGATGTGTGTGTGTATTTTATGTATATGAAGGGGAGTGTAGCGGTGTTGTCGCGGCCACCGAATGAAGAGAGCGCACGCGATGAGTCCCCAAGAACCGCTACGCGCGCCGCCGGGGACGGCAAGGGGAGCTGGTGATGGTCGACGTGGGGAGCACGTTTTTGTACCTTTTTCCGGCGCGAAGTGGAGCGGGGGAGCATTGCCGCTCCGCCGCTGATACATAAAACGCAGGGCTATTTACATTTTGATTACACACACACAGACACAAATAGAGGAGTTTTGGGAGTGAGCGCGTTTTTTTTTTTTTTTGTGGGGGTTGGGTGGCCCTCCATCGTAACGGAACAGCAGCCCCCAGAACCGGGATCAGGACCGGGACCGGGACCCTTAAAATGTTTGAAAAATTGTAAAATTTTTGTTGCTGGATCGCTCCCCCGTTCGTTCGGACGCCACCAACACACGCCAGCGGCGATTGGGGCCGGGGGGCACGTCGAGGGGTCAACCGGGGAGCCGTTTGCATCTGTGTGCGTCGGCCAGTGCCTGTCAAATGATTGACTCGCGGCGGCCGAATCGGAGGCGCGGGAGGCGCCGTCTGCCACAAAATAGTATCGCTCGATGAATCGCGGTGTTTCGGTCGGTCCGGTCCGGTCGCACAGTCCCCCAAAAAGCACGGGATTGCTAAGGAGTGAAGCATAAATACAAAAAAATATATAAAACAACCCCCGGTGGGTCCTGAAATTGCCGAAATATTTTTGTTAAAAAAACTAAATAAATAAAAACAGGAAGAACAGAAGCAAAAGGCGCGCTCTGCTTCACGTTTGTTTTTATTTTTAGTTGAATTCTGCTGGTCACTCGGGAAGCGCCGAGAGTCCGACAATCGCGCGTCCATTCACACGCCTCGCAGGTGTCATAAAGCATAAAAACATAAAACATATAAAACATAAAAAAATAAAATACCTCCCCATACTCGGTGACGATTCCGCAACAAATGCGAAAACTGTGGACTTGCACCCTTAAATTAAACGACAGTGCAATTAACCTTTCTTTTTATTTTATACAATATTAAAATAAATGTATTTCAATTAAAAGTGACGGTGCATCGCGCGCGCTAATGAGCTAAACACGAATGCACTTCGCTGCTCATCAACTCATAAATCAAGTGCGTTTTCGCGCGGTAAAAATCAAATTGTTGGATTGAAATTAAAGAATTAAAAATTTTGCATTTTATGACAGGATTTTCGTGAGTGGAAGTGGTCCAGTGATTTAATTTTTTTATATCTTCTTCTAATTTCCGCGATTAATTGCTCGAAGAGTGGTGGATTTCTGTGGATATTTTTGTGCTATTTTACGCCAGGTGCCAATTAATTAAAAAGAAACACACGTGAATTATTTTTGTTCGTAATTTTACGATTTTGGGAAATTTCAGCATTCAGAGGCTGCTTTTGGGAAAGGTGAGAATGTTGTTTTTTATAATACAATGCGCAGTGTTGCACCAGCCTGTTCCTTACTTTCTCTTGCTACCACAAATCATAAATTGCAAATTTTAACTTCCGCGTATTTTGGATTGAAGTTACATCTAACTACTTCAATTGAAGTTTAGTACGCCTAAATCTGAGATTTTTCATTCATTTTTTCCTGAGCACTTTATTTGAAGAAACGAGTTTGAATTGACTTCCATTGAATAATGTTGCGTTAATTCTTTTATTTGTCTGTCTTCAAAATTTGCTATGTATAATTTTTTCTAGGTAGTAGATGGTTATTTTATTAATTAACTGAGTTTAAAAACAAATCACAACAAACACTAAAAATGTTGGTAGATAGGTACAGGTAATTCCTCTACCGTAAAGCAATCCCAAATAATTTCCTTCAACGATTTTTATCAATTAAAAGCTTAATTAGTATTTTATAATTGCAGTAAATAATTTAATACACTTTGCCTCATCATGTACAACACACGAATTTACTCAAATATTTGCCAATTCAAACATAGTCTATTCGTTTTTGAATGTTTCCTTGTCAAAAAATGGCAAAATATTTCTCAACAAATTTTCATGGCACGACCCCTGTATCTAAGTAATTTTACATAATTCAAAACAATATTCTCAAAGCGCTTTTATTAATCATAATACTTTTTGGTTCTATGTCGTTTTGATATCACAAAAACCTTAGGTGCGAGCATCAGCTGAGCCTAGTAAAAGAGGAAAATATACATTAGGTACTATAAAGATCTATTACTTTAAAATTTTTATTAGATCGATTACACTATATCCTAATCCCATAATTTTCGTTTGCAAATTCGTAAACTACGGAAGAAAACTCTATAGAAATGATATTGATATTTTTTCGGCGAAATTGACTATTAAATTTTGTTTAAATGTTTTATCTGTTAAATCGGATGAAACGTCAATGAATCCAGTTGATTTAGTCCTAACTTAGCTTACATACATATGTCTAGAATTCCAACTTCTCGTATATACATTAGACCTAATTATACCCACGTAGCTGATTTAAGGGACTATCGGCTAATTCACAGCCCTCAAAAAACTTAGTAACTTAGTTATTAATTCTGGCTAACTTTTGTAGTTCTAAAGTGAAAAATCGATTAGGAATCATTTACAAAATTTTGTTTTGAAAATAATTAGGTAATAATTAGGACAATTTTAACTGCAATAGACTTTGTATGCTTACAAAAAATTTATTTTACAAGTTGCTATTTTTTTTTATAATTAAGCACATAGATATAAAACCACCACCACCACATTTTAGATATTACTTTACTAGGATATGAAAATTCTTCAATAAGTTCTCTTTTCCAAAATAGTTACCTCTATTAAACTAAATTTTGAAGCAGCTTATAGTTTTAATTTTCGTACTGTTCTTTAAATTATTATTACCAAGAAGTTCACAATATTAAATTTACTTCACTTTTTCTAGTATTTAATGTAAAACTACTTATTACATCATTTTTGCTTCCATTTTATACTTTAAAAACAGAATACATCAACACTGACTTGTATTAGATTTATTTAGTTTTAAGAAAAAAATATATAGAAAAATCACTCGTAAAACTAAAATAATTTCATAATTTTGAATTAAAACTTATGTATAACTAGTTACATATATATATTAAATTTCCCGTAGAAAAGAAGTAATTAAAAACAGCATTTTGGTAGAACGCGAAATAGATATGTCCAAATTTTTAAAACCCTATATAAGAAAACTTTACTTTGGGTTACAAAAATCACTATTGATTTTAATAAGTGGTTTTTTAATAAGTTAAATGGCTAAGTAAAAAAAATAAGACATCGCATTTTTGTTTTATTTTGCTTCACATAAAATACTACTATTAATTGCATTTTTCGTAAATCCAAATTAATAAATAGCTCCCAGAATAAAGGTTTGGAATTTGCATCAACTCTTTGGGGGTTATTAATGATTAAGTTTAAATCTAAGCGAAATCTCCTTTTGTTAGGTCAGCAGACAAAAAAAACTCAACTAAGGAAAGCATCTTTCAATCGCACACCTTTATTTGAAAAAGCAAGTACATACCAATGGCTCTTGTTTTATCTTCTTTTAAATAAGATTTTATCAAATTCTTACTACAGTCTAATATTAAACTTTTATCGATAAATTCAATTCCGATTTTACAAACTTTGTTGTCTCATTGTATAGAAGATAAAAGCAATTTGTAACAATTGCCAATAATATCGTAAACTAAAAGGTTTGATGACATTGTAAATTCTAATAAAATACCTATGCTGCGATTGTCCATTTAATTTACATATGATTTGACTATATTTATTAAAATATTCTTCCCCCTCATCCTTCCCTGTTTTAAATTCTAACCAAAAGTGGTTATTTATCAACGCCATCAATACCCAAATTCCTTCCAATCAACAGAGTTCTTATCGAGGAATTGGTCAACTTAATTTAATGATCCCCAGATTAGAGTCAGAAATTTTTCCACGTTAAAACTGCGTTCTCAGGTAAGCCCTCACACCTCCAAATTAGTCACAATTAATTTAAGAAAATCATAACGACTTCCTTAGAGCCCAGCGCAAGCGGAGACAAGAGTTATTTAATAATGATTAAGTTATCGCGCCGAGTCGATAAGATCCCACTTTTAGCTTCTGGTCGATAAGACCGCGCTAAATTACTTACCTGTGTCTAAAATAAGACTCTGAGCTGAAATCTCTGGCCGATACGATCACGAAAATTATTATCGCGATCCGCGAATTCGAAATGCGCAAGAATTAGCGCGCTCAGACAATGAATGCCACGAGGTAAACAATTATTATTATTAATTTTTTTTTCTTCATTTTTCCATCAACCTCTACGCGTTTTTCTTCGATGAGGAAAAAAATTAAAAATTATGAGGCCGTAAAATCGCCTGTAAGCATGGAGCTGCAGTTTTACAATCTTGAGAGGTTGTGAGTAATATCCTCGGCCAGTATTTACATAGTCCGGCGATATCGGAAGTTCTGTCAATAGCTCTCGAGAGCACTGTTTTTGCTTTTGCGTGCTAATTTAATCGCGAAAAATACAATTGTTGGCTATTGCAACATGGTTTTATTATGGTCGGCTATTACGCGGCTTTATTTATAACAATTATTAATGTTTGCTTAAACTGATTATGCACATTATATGGATCAGAAAGTTGAAAACGATACGGCGTAGTTAGATCCTCGTTTATCGAAGGTTTGAACGCATCTAATATCACTAGAAACTGCCTAAATAATTAGTAAAGATTTGCCTTTACTTAAAAGATTTATTTATTCTACATTAACTTAAAAAGATAAAACTTTATAATTTTGCAACTAGCAAGTAGCGATACGCATACAAAAATATTTAGTTAATTGAATTAATTACATAATTAAATCTCAAAATATTCGAATTAAATACATCTTATTCATTCTTTTTATTTCCTTTTACATTTAAATATGTAGGTACTATGCAGGATACCAAGAAATTTTCCTGAATCTGCAAATCTAATTGTTAGTGTTTTAAAAGAGTGTTATTTTAAAACACTTTTAGTGGTCTTTTCTTGTAGTCTAGTTTTAAACATTTGATTGAGGTTGCTTAAAAATCAAAAATTCTGAAAATGCTTTATGTATGTATATCAAAACTGAAAAAATGTTTTATTAGTAAACACTTCAACTATATTCAGCAGTTGAAGTGTTTTACATTGAAAATTTTTTAATTACACACCATACATACATATATATAATAGAAGATAATTATAAAATATATTACTCAAAAATAGTAATAAATAATAATATGTATATTAATAAAATGTAAGAAAGAAAACTTTCACTTCGTCTTTGCATAGTTGACACAATTTTTTCTACATTATGTATATTTTATTTTAACAGCACAAAATTTTTTTTATTAATTGACGTCCCAATTACCTACTAAAAAACTTGTAAAGTATAATGTTTTTCAAAAGATATTATTTGCTTTATCATAGCTGTTAGCGCTAAGATTTTATGTTTACTTAAACGGGCATTTTATGCTGAGAAAAAAAGAAATCAGTACCAACAATTCTTCAATAAGTACCTACTCGATTTTTGAAATTTTGAATCTCATATGTTGTGATTATTTGAACTCAATTCTTGTTTTTCTTAAGCAATTTTAGATTTGTTGCCCTAAATATTATGTGATATTATCTAATTTTATGGTATTCATAAAAAAATAAAGTTAGGTAAGTGAATTTCCGGGACGGAAAGGGGCATACATAGACTATACTATAAAGTAAGTTAGTAACAAGTAAAAACTTCTTCAAGAGCTAAGATAATACTGATCCTAACCAATATTACCATATACTGAATTATTTCATTAACTTATAAAAAGTTGAAATTTGTTGATAAATGTTGAAATTCGGTTTCCTCCGAGTAATTTTCCACTTAAACGCTGCTCGGCCTAATTACATTCGCCATCTACTTAGAGATCAATTTTTCAATTTGAGAATTCCCACGCGCTGCTGCACTTTGGAGCAATTTGTCCGGGAACTCTTTCGAGTGGGGCCAGATCGATTAACGCGTAATCCCATTATCAAAAAATTGCGCCCTCCACGCAGTTTCCCATCAAATTTAATGCCGCTGAATTAAGATGCGCCGCGCTTTGATATCACTCGGATCCAGCGGCCCTGCGCGCGAGATCGTCGCCCATCTATCATCGGGCGCGAGCGCCCACCGACTAATTGCTTAATTGCTTAATTTCACAAATTAGCCGCGCCCCAAACTCTTAAGGCGCTTGCATTCCTTTCCTTAAAATGTAAAATTAGTAAAATTAGGCGGTTGCACAGCCTCACTAATGAGACTATTTACACCTTCAGGTCGAAGAGGAGGTCACACCGCGAGACGACGGCGAAGAAGACGACGAAAACGTCTTCGGCGAGGCGACACTTTTCCCACCGCGACAATACCTGTCTTATGAATTTCGCGACGCGCCCCGTTCATCTGAGATGAGCAGCTGCCGGGGGGCACCTCAGCATCCAGTTTGAAAGAAGGTGAGGACCGTAAATCAAGTGGCGAGTGGAGGAAGTGTCACCAGAGTGCCGCTATGCCGCTGTTGATTGCGCAACGGAGCCAGCAGCAGACGCCTCATCATGCGGTGGGACACACCCCCGCGTCCAGTGGTAGCACCCAAATCTCGAATGGTGCCATCGATCAGCCGCTAGATTTTACCATATCAAAAGTTAAGGCGACCGTTCGCGCCCCCAACTCCTTGACCGGACACTTTTTGAACGGCAGCAGCAGCAACTTCGCGACAAACAATAACAATAATTACAAAGATTTACCTGGGAACACCTTCCACACGTCGTTCACCTACGCGAACCAATTTTTCCAGAGGTCGAAGGTGAACAACATCAACGGCAGTGACGTAGACAGTCAACAGGAGGACGACGGTGCTATGGATCAAAACGACGATCATCCAGGTGAGTCCTCAAAGACCGTAGTGAATGAAAATTAAATAATTATATAATAAAAAATGGTATAAATAAAGAATGTACTTACAAATGGATACCCTCCAACTTAAATTTGTTCTCACTAGAATGAAGTAAATATTAACAGGAGTTGGTTCCCCAATATGCAATTGAAAATGTAGTAAAAATAATAAAAAATAACTAGAATTCTATTGTTATTATTTCGGGAACAAATTTTTTGGGCAGTTTTTTTTAAATATCCGACATTTTTTTTATTTAGTAAGTATTTTTTTTTTTGCAGTAATTAAATTAATTGTGGCCAGTAAAATGTAGGCAGAAATATAAAAAAAATTCGAGCGGTAGATTAAATATTTCAGCTGTAAAATAAATAAATGGGAAGTTATATTAGGCAGTTCTCGGCGTTTTGAAATTTTTGTGTAATAGTCTCTTGTCATCCGATGACATTTGTGTTAAAGAAAATATCTGCATGAAAGTCATTTGGTATTTTAAATATATGATATATACGTATTCGATATTCCAAAAATGTGTGGAATAAAAAATTAAAAAGAAGCGCTTTGACACCGATTTTAGTATGGTTGTTGGCATAAAACTGAAAAAAATCCAAGATTTGATAACTGAAACTACTTATCCTAAGTACAATAATTCTCATGATATATTTACTTGGAAATTAGTCGTGATAGGTGAAAAATCTATAAGATTATAAATGCACGATTTATGTTTTTATCTAAGTTAAGTTCTAGGAACTTAGTATTTTCTGTCCAGGGTATTTCATTGTTGAGTGTTATGTTGCTATCTAACTTGTGGAGAACATTGTTTGATTTTTATTTTCAATTTTAAGAAGTTTTCATGAACATTATCTAATTCGTTTTGTAAGTTTCGCGTAATATCACGAAGATTATCGAATGACCGGAACATTTTGATAACATTTTAGAAATCAAATGCCTCTTTATTCAATTGTTAAAGAAATTGTTTGTTGCATTTTAAGAGACCTATTTTAAGACACCGTACTCCATTTTACTTTTCACCAATTTAGCTATTCCTTATTCATCAAGTGAAAATGAAAAAGATTCCTATATTTTGTTAATTTCAAACCTTTCAGCCAATTGTTACATTTAATAAACCAAACCGTAGAATTCTATCACATAGAACATATTTATTTAATTTGTGTTATGTTATACTGTTCTGTTAGCAAAGAGAAACATTTTAATTTTAATTGTGTAATACAGGATTAAAAATTAGTCGCAATAACCATTTCTAGAAGAAAATTAAAAAAGGTACCTCGGAAGTTGATAAACACAAATTATAATACTAATAGTAGTTTGTTTTTTAGTTTTGGATCTTAGTTAAAGTTTATAAAAATTACGCAGTTTGAAAAATTATGAGACATATTATTTGACTATAAGAAACTAAAAATGTAAAAGCAATGATAATAAAAGCCTAAAATAACATCGAAACAAAAAGTATATAACATTTCAAAAGTCCAAAAATAGCTTCCAATACACGTTTTCAAAGGATTAAAATCAAGCTAATCAAGTTTGATATTTACAGAGACATTTCCGGATATTGATAGCTGCATTATAATCATAATTAGTGCAATATTAAGAAATTATCAAGAAATCTAGATACTAGAAAATTAGTACGGAGAAAATTTAAAAGCGATTTCGAAATTATCGTGTACTATTAATTTTTATGTAAATCCACCTTAAAAAGAACATACTTAATGATTTAGAAATTTTCTAAATCTGAAAGTTCCCTAATGTTTGCATGCTGTAAAAATAACAATAAATTATCCAATTGAGAAGGTACTTTCATTTTGCTATAATTTGCCACAAATGATTGTGAAACTTACACCGGAAATATTCTTGTAATCGCTTAATGACAATTTGACGGTATTTGATTTTAATGTAAGATTTGCTTTCACTGGAAAAGTCCCCGTGTCTTAGCGTGACCGGAAACTGAAGCAATTTTTCGGCGGAATTTTTAATGAAAGGGGCCCAAGTACCAAACCACGCAAGCCTGATTAGCTCCCAAGAAATATAATTTTGGCGGGATTTGACCAATTTATAATGAGGTCGGAACGATCTGAAGGCGCCAAAGTGACACGGGTCACATTTGATCCAGGTGCGTTCACGTTTAATGCGAATGCATTTTAAGATCAATGAAACCTTCTTAGGTTTATTCTTCTAGACAAAAACTAGATTTGTGATTATCGCTTTTAATCCAAATGGTCATTAAGAGGGCATTTCCGGTGACTTCATTCACACTCCCTAAAGGTCTCAGAAAGTAACGTCCCCTGGAACACCTAAAAAACGCCCTAAGTCAATAATTTGCTTCATTAAAAGCCGATTTGACTGAATTAAGAGCTCTTCAACAGCTCCACTGAGCAGGACGTCTTGAATCGAAAGGGTTGCGTCCTCAAGAAGGGATGGCTCGAAATCGCCTAAGCATATGCACCCCTAGCCCGGCCGAGGTTCATAGAAAAAACCTAAGAGGGTCGAAGGCATCAAGATATCAAAACGATAAGCGCAATAAACGACGCGACGCCCTGCCTCGAGGCGAAGGGTGGCTTAACCCTTTCACTTAGCAGCCACTCGGCGGTGGAAGATTGAAAGTTTGAGACGGCCCCGGGGGATGATGTCGAATGTCACGGACTCTTGTGTTAACAAGGTGTTGAAGTTTCCGGGCTCTAGATAAGCAGAGTATGAAAGGATTGAGAAAAAGATTATCCTGCAAAGTAAGCGCGATATCCGTATTTTTATTAAGATACTATCAAAAATACTGGATTTGAGCTATGTAGTACCTAAGATCATGCTCTAAACAAACACATTAAATAAATTATAATTAAAATTAGTTGTCTTTCAATGTATACCATACGTACAAACATATATCTTTCCGGTTAGAGTGAACCACAAATTCAAAAATATGCAGTCTGTCTTCAAAATGAATCCCATTGCATTTCAAAAAAGCATATAGCTTTCACAAATAAAAATTCTGAAATAATTCTTGCTTTGGTTCATTGGCCACAAACTGATTTGGAAGATGTTTTCCAACGTCACTCTTTACTGGTATTATTCCTCCCAGAATAATGGTTAGGACCAAAGACATGAGAAGTAAAAGAACACTTTTTTCCATTCATATGTTGATATATGTAATTCACAAATAGAAACAACGAAAACTTCGTATAGTGACCCGATTTAAAAAATCGATTTCGTTTGAACGCGACTAGCGAAGAGGCCTAATTTTCTTAGCATTTTTCTGTTTTGAGTAATAGAACTCTTAATGTTATGAAATAAGTATAAATAATGCTGAAACAGTATTCTTTTCGGTAATAATAATGAAAAATATATTCATATTTTATTATTTCATATTTGTTTCTTTGCTCACAAAATTTTGATTACCACCTAATGTTTTTGAGTTTAAAAGAGAAACGCGATTTTCGAATTGATTTTATTATTAATAAAACACAAATATTTGTTTCTATTTATTTTGTATAAGTATTATAGTATAAGCGATGATCTCAATTTTTTATGTATAATCTAGAGAATTTTCAGAACCCAAAAAAGTTTTACATGAAACTTTACATTACAACTAATAAAATTTGCCTTTTCAAAGCAACTGTTCTCAAATTGTCTCAAATTGATTAACATATTTATGAATAGTCTCTTCAAATTATTTTATAGGAAATCAAATATTCCTTTGTCCTGTAAAGAAATGGAAAACAATAGTGGTCAAAACCAACATCTACAAGATATTTTCTGCAATATTTCTTTGTTATGATAGATCTTTCTAATAGTATACCTATATATTTTACAAAATTTAAAAATATTTGAATCGTTTACAAAATGTTCCAACTTTGTTTGCGGATTAATAATTTAGGGAAAAATGTATATGAAAATTGTTCATCAAACGTGCGACTCGTATTCTACAAAAAAAAAAAAAAAATGCTCTAAAAATGATCTTTCACTTGTCCAAAACGAAAATTATTTTTGGTCTGTGTTTTGAATTTTGAATTTATAACCGAAAATGCTCTATTGAATCACGATTTCGAAAATTTAAATATTTGGGATTCAAAAGAACAAGAAACTGTGGAAAATCTATGAAATATTTTGCGTTAAAAGATTTCTTGTTTGTACTATGAAATTCCCTCGTTTGCTTAAACCAATTACATATATGTATAAAAGAAATTTAAAATGATGCTTTTGATTAAGACTTTTTAAAATACCTTATTTAAATAACTTATTCTATAATATTATTTGCTTATAAAAATAAACAGAGAAACAGAATCTCAAGTACAAGAGAATACTTAATGAAAACTTTATTATCAATCATCAATCTAAGTATATAATTCGAGTTTTAGAGGTTGTAATTTAACAGATTTTTCATCGCAAAGTAAACAGAATATTCGATTTAAATTAGCACCTAAATCTTCTTCATACTGGAAAAGCAGTGTTTGGTGGGTAGAAGGCGAACCCACCTGATACCTCATAATTTTCATAACTATAATGCAATTTTGAGTGAATTAAAATGTTTTTGCTGTGGAAGCTGGAAAAAAAAGGGAACAAACAGTCCACCGCATCGATCCATTCTCAAGCCAGTAAATTGCGGGTATGTGACCTTAATAACTGCCAGCAAGTCTTGCTCTTTTAATCGTAAGACATTCATTTCCCTTGTTGTTATACAAAAGGCCCTAATGAAATTGTTTTCTTCCCGTTTTCTTCCAGATGATAGCGAGAGTGTTAATGACCACTCACCTGGTAAGTATGAATTTCGATCACCCTAAACACCCTTATTACAAGCGAGTTAATAAGAAACTAGAGCGAGGGAATTGCTGCAATTCGCAGCCCAACTGTTAGAAATGCACATAACCTCCATTTTCCTGGAGCCTGAACCCCCCCCCCGTTCGGCCCGATCGCGAGGCAGATCGCGATTAGCGCGGCTACAATGTCTGATCAAATATTCATTCCGGATTGAGGGATATGGGCAACCTGTTCCGAGGTAATTGGAATCGGTCCATACGCGGCCAGATCTTGAGCTCGTTTCTGCATCCGAGGCCCGACAAGATCGCTATTCTTAAAGGAGCACCTCAGCGATATTCAAAGGAGGCTCTCTCCGGCGGGAAGAAGGTTTCGCGCGCCGGTTTAAGAGCTGCCTCTAAAAGCTTCTTATCTCGTAATTGGATTAATGAAAATTCGTGAGGCTTTTACCCGGGGATCGCGGCCTGCTCAGCCTCCGTCGCCGTGCACCGGGGCTCTTTTCATAACAAATCATGCCGACCACTGTCAATATAATTACAACATTCGGGATGCATTCAATGGCGGTCCGGGCAGAAGTGGGGATGGCCGGCTATCTGCAACGATCAATTATGCGTGAAATATGAAAATGATCATCAGCCCAGAAAGCGGGGATGGTTGCGCGGCAGCGGCGGGATGAGCGAGATCAATTTAAATACGAACGAGGACTAGCCGCTGTGCGATTATCTAAATTGCATACGAAATTTCGTTATTATTTTAATTAAAACTGCAATTTTAGAGCGGACAAGATGCCAGAGAACCTGGTGTCGGCCGTGCAGGGAAGCGGTGAAACGATCGAAGAACGCAGCCCGCGATCGAAGCTCGAACGATTTGTTCAGCAGATGATCCGCGAACGCAGGTGACACAAAACGATCGTGCCAGCAGCCTCCGTGGTCCAGCGCGACTTATGAAATACGCGCTGATTGCAACCTTCGCTGGATCGAATTGAGAATCTGAAATACCTAGACAATGTGTGCCGGGCCCGCAACATGACTTAACGCCTTCTAATCTGGGCTAATCTCATTTTAATCGTCTTCTGAGCTCAATTACACCAACACATGTCCGGAGAATTCTGAGACAAACTCTTCTCAAGGTAAATAGAGGAATGAATCGGCAGGTACGATCGCCTTTTATGTTTACTGAAAAATGCTGGCTGACCATTAGGACTGGGCTTTAAGGCGTAATTTGAATAGAAGTTAATCCCATGCCAGCGGTTAGAAGCCCTGAGATTTTTTTTTCTATTTTTTCGTCATAAATCATTTGTACCTACATATTTCATAAGACAGGTGAACGTTACGAATGAAGGGAGAGAATTGCAAATAGAGTTTCCGAAGTTGTAGATGGTTTTGTATGTCATTCTTATGTCGTCTTGCGTACATCTTGCGATTTATACCAGTCAGACTTAAGATTTCTTTGATTTATTCATGCTTCCTAATTTTACACCTTCCATACCTTTCCGTGCATTTTTTTTAACATTTTGGCATTACGAACAGAGCGTGAAATATCCTATTTAAAATCTTTTCCGCTAAGCGAATTATTGAAGGTCAAAGGTAGGACAAATAACTTTTTATCGTATATCTCCGATTTTGTTGGTTATTCGCAAAATTCAAATATTACCTGAATTTTATTTATTAGAAAACTGTATACAGGTTTCGAAATAACGAAGTCTAAACTTTTGGAACAAATAATACATCAAATTGGGAAATATCTTTCCTTACCAAAACATTATTAAAGCCAACCAATATAAGGAAAAGCTCCTTTTGATTCGAACAATAAAAATTAGACCAGTACATATTTCTAAAAAACTAGACTTTTTTAAATGACTGTATGACACTCTTGTGAGAAAAGATATCAAATTGTTTGATAGAATTGTAGATTTAATAAATCTGTGTGTAACATTTACAGACTTCATTATAAAATTAATATCATCAATTGTTACATTCAAAATTATCTATATATTATATTATATAATATTATAATAAAACTACCTCTTCGGAAATTTTCGTACGAATATACGAGTATTATGCTAATGTAATAAAATAAATATTTTTATAATCTTGTATCTCAAATTTTATTTTATTTTTAAGGCTTTTTATACTAAAGATATATAATAATTGGCAATTATTTCTGCTTCAGCGAAAATCTTATAATATTATCAGCACTCAGAAACATTTTTCGTAATATCAATTTAAAATAACATAAATTCTAAGAAAAATTAGGAACCAAAAAAGTAGTACATTACGCCTTAAGAAATGTATTTCATAAATCGTTGGGATGAATATATGTAGTTTAGGGAATAATAATAACAAAGTTTCTCAACTGTATAATCAAACATTCCATACCTATTTTTATGAATTGCTTTCATAAAAAGTAAAGATAGGCTGTTTAGATCCATACGAAAATTCAGACTGCTTTAAAAGAAAATAAAATCTTAAATTTCAATAAAAGTTTTTCTTTTCTTAGTTCTTATGAAACTGTTGCCATATTATATTTTAAAGCTTCGAAAACATTTCATAGATATTTTATGAAATTTCTGTCATTAATTTTATACATAATATACTTCTTTAAAAAAATTTTTTTAGGGAATATGATATACTTATTGTTACAATTTTGTAAGACGAGTGCACTGGCCAGATCTCTTCAGTGTGGCTGAATAGCCAAGCGCCCTTGCCACAGACGCCACGATTGTGCGGATCGAAAGCCGATCCCTATATCCACTTGATTAAAATTTCAAGTGTGAATTAAAACGAAGGGAAATTTTGTAACAATACATTAGAATCACCAAAAAATTTCCTTTAGGTTAATAAAAATTAGAGCACTACATTTTTTTTTCATCGTATACCACGCCATTTAAAATTTTAAGAATTCGGTATGTTTGTTGACTTTCTTAGAGCCTTTTGAAATGCGCATTAAAGGTATTCGGGATGTTTTGTTTTGGCGTAAACTTGTCAGTGTCTTTGGACATAAAACGATTGCTCTAAAGTCTAAAAGACTTAGTAGGCCATGTTTTGTAAACGAGCTACTGCAGGACATTATAAAGATTTCATTTGCTTTGCTAAAAAAACCTAATTGTTGTGTTTTCTGCTTTGACTATTTTATTGTAAGATGTATACTAACAAAAAACTTATAAATGATAGTAAATAGGAAATTGAAATGATCTTATTTATAAAAATTCATCACAGATTTTAGTATAATACATGATTATAACATGTAAATAAAATTGTTTGGATTATTATGAACGTGTTTCTTGTATTAAGAGGAAGAAAGAAAAATAAGAAGAAAACAAAGAAGAAACATGAAACTTTAATGGACTATGTTAGGTATGTTTTAATAGACTATAAGAATATTTGCGAATGTTCCTCAATTAGTCGCTGACGACTATATCGTCTTCTTAAAACATAAAGTTTGCAGTGCTCTTCGAGGCGTCTGCTCGGTTCGGCCAATCTCCTTCTAAGTTGCATAATCAGTTCATTAGAAGCCGAAGGAACACAACAATTAAGCGAAGATTATGCCAAGGAGTTTGTCTGGCGGCGCGGCGCGATCAGTGAAGAGGTGAAAAGCGCAAGGCGCCTGTCAGTTGTAAACACCATTGTTCAATTAGGCTCGTGAATAGTCATAGAGCGTCAAAAGCGCGGCGGCGCGGCGGGGGTCATTAAATCTTCTTAGTGCATGCGCTTCCTCGTCGGAATTTTGCATTATGAAAACAGATTCAGTCCGGCACGTCGGCGCAACGCGCAGTAGCAGCGATTTTTCGGTGGCAGCGACGCGGCGCTTAACCCACACTCAGAGGAGGTGGGCAAGATCCGCGTTCCGAAAGACGCTTTTTATTACGCGCGGTAATTGCTAAGTGTACCGTGATTACGTTCACAACTTATGAAACGTCCACACGCGAGCTCATTTCCTGCCGTCCGTCAAAAACCGCGAAACCGGATAAGACAGCCGCTTTTAGTGGGCGAGGCGAAACCAGGTCGACTTGACTTAAAATCTGGTTTTTTATATATTTTTAAATAAAATAGAAATAAGCACCATCGCCTTCAAAGGCTAGCTCCTGAAAGAGGGAATCCAGCCCCTCGCCTCCGCGAATCGCAGGCTCAGCCACTAAAAATCTAAAATTGAATAGCCACCACCCACACTAAAAGAAAAAATAGTTGTTATTTCAAAAGTTACGAGCGTTTGACTGCACGTTTACAGAAAATACTGTTTGATTCAAAAACTTTTCATTCAAGTCAATCGGAAAGTGCTCAATTGAACCGATTTTCTAAATATTCGCAATTTTGAAAAAAAAATTTGAATTAAACGTTTAAATTTTTGATTTTTTCAAATACTCCAAAATTTAAAACAAACCTCAATACGTTTGATTCAAATACTTTAACGTTTAATTTTTTCAATCAAACGAAAAGCACATTCAAATTAAAAGTCAGCTCATTTGATACAAATGCTTGTACGTTTAATTTTTAAGAGTTAGTAATTCAAACGAAAAACACATTTAAATAAAAAACCAGCGCGTTTGAACTGAATGCTTACACGTTTAACTTTTTATAGCCAAAATAAAAACACATTTGAACCAAATGTTCTGCGTATGAATGTGAAGGTGCGGGAATTTTGTTTTCATAATGTTTTTAAAAACAAAAGGGTTTTAACCAAGTGTCATTGTCCGTCACATTTCATTTTTTGGTGGAGGCAAGGCATAGTTTAGTTGTTCTGTGTGCAGTGCATATCAAGCGATCCATCGTTTCCAGGGAGTGAAAGTAATTTTGGATCGTCTATCACGTTGATAATCCAAGTGACGTTGAGCTCTTTAAGGTTCTAGAGTCTTAGAATTTAGGCTCAATTTTCCTAATTCTAAAAGGTCATCATTACATAAAACTTTCTTTTTTTCAAAATTAAAACATTTAACAGGTGCTGGTGTCATAATCGGGGCCTTACAATATTTAAGATAGTTTTAAGTGAAAACTGTATAAGAAAATGTGTATTTGTATATAATATATAATATCAAATAAAAATCGTTTTTTGTTTTTTTCTATTTAAAAGTTCTTGCATTTATTTTGAAATTTTAGAGTGTTTGATTTGAATGCGCTGAACATTTGTGATAAAAGGTTTTCACATTCATTTAAAACAATTGGCCGAGTTTTATTTGACCGTTTTACATTTGATTCAAAAATTGTTGGATTCATTTTGAGGATTTAGGGCTTTTAATTTGAACGCGCTGAACATTTGGTTCAAAAGATATTCGAGCTCATTTTCAAAAATTGAATGCGTTTGATTTGAACGCGCTATATTTAATTTAAAAGTTTTTATGTTCAATTTAAAAATCGGATGTGTTCGATTATTTGAACGTGCGGAATGTTTAATCCAAACGTAAATACCTTTGTTATAAATGCAAAACTAGTTGACGGTCAAGACGTTTGGATTGAACATTCTAAGAGTTTGAAAGCAAACGTTTTTACTATTGGAGCATTTTCGAATGTAAAAACGTTTGATATGACCCGCTTTTTTGTTTGTTCTAAATAGTCCTTTTTTCTCAGTGCAGCGTTTTCCCTCGGGCGATTGTCGAGGACATTTTAAAATTAGGGAGAATCAATTTTTGCTGGTTTTTTGCATGGTGGCATCAAAGGAATGCTCCCGACCTCCATTTTCATCAAATGCACCAAAGCCATGTCCTGCTGCGACAAAGGCGAATTTATCCCTTTAACCGGAAAAATTTCTGATTGGAATTTTAAGTGATTTGATTTCAATTTTGGAGGGGCCGTTGTTGACTATCGCAGGGGAACGTTCGTAAAAATGTTTACTTTGTGGGAAAATGTCTTTGACCAGGACAGGGGGTTATTTTTAGAAGATGTTAAAAGCATTAACATATGATTTAAGAATTGGGGTTTTCTTAAAAATATACTTTATATAACGAACCGAAATCTTCAATTGCACAATGCGAGTTTGTGCAGCTCAAATTGTTATGGATCGTAAGTCGATGAAACGCATTTTGTATGAATATGAAAAACTTATAAATGCGTGTCGAAACACGCAAAAATAAAACTACATAATAATGTTTAGATCAATAACTGTCTACAAAATAATGCAATATTCATTACTTTTATGTATCTCTTAAAGCTGTTGTAAACATACCCAAAATTAATGTAAGTTGAACGTGTTAACATAATTGCTTGTTGCACGATACTTTTTTAAAATTGTACGGATTCATTCATTTTTTTTTTTTTTTTGAAACAATGTTAGATTAATAATGTTATTCGAAATGAAATTACAGTTAAAGTAAACATTTAAAACTATTATATTGAACATTTATTATTAACTTTATGGTAACTTTTCGGCTGTAAACAATTTTGAAACTTAATCTAAAAAAGAACTATTTAAGAATTTTCACTTAATTAAAATACTTCTTAGATAAAACACGAATTTCATGTCTTCAACACTTTAATTTTGAATTCAATTGGAATAGTTTTTGACTCATTTTTTAAGACAATGAATGCTTTTTCTAAAATAAATATTTTTCAGCATGAAAGTAAATTTAAACACTTTCGTAGCTGATATTACTATATAGATTCAAAATTTGACAAAGTTGTAGAAGTTATTTGTCCAAACCATACTTTTTTCTTAAAATTAAATAGGCAGTAAATTTAAATTTAAAAGAAATCTAAATTTAAAAAATGCAATAAAATGCAATTACGTTTTGGTTGCATTTACTTACCTAAACGCATCGAAAATTAAGGATTTTTTAGAAAATTCGAATTGATATTGTCAATTTATGCATCATGAATTTCTCCCTCCATTTTAACACATTTTCATGACGTTTTAAGTAGGTACAAGTACCAATGCATATAATGCATCTAATTATTTCATGTTTATGTTCATGCTTAAAACAAAAATTACCAAAAGTGTTATTAGTTTATTTGTTTTTGTTTTACAGAAAAACTATAACGACGTTTCTGACATTCAAAAATCAATTAATTTTTATTAAGTTAGAAAAAACTTAAGATTTTAACAATACTATGATGCCGCATTTCAACTCGATATTTCTAGCCGTTCCTGAAAAAAAGGTCTTAACGAACAAAGGATCATATCCTATAAGGTTTCCTGGAACACTAAAAAATGGTACTTAATTTTTTAAATGAAACTATAAGAGACCAACAGACTGTCAGTGTCAGATATTACGAAATTGCATATATTATTATTATTATTATATTATTATACAAGAGTTTCGATTGCGACTATACCGATCTCTAATAAAATAGGTACATATATAAAAATTGTAAAGTTGTTTGTTTTATTTCATTTGAATTTCCCAAACATGAACATCAATTATAGGTATCAAAGTGTCCATCTTTATGCCTATTATAAATATTATAAATGCTAAATTCATATATGTATATATGATAGTAATACTAATATTAATGGTGCATTGTATTTAAAAATATTTTTTGTCTAATCTCGTTGGGCAATTCAATTCATTTACACCTTGAAAGTAAAGTAAGACAAAGCAAATGTTTTTCCTTAATAACTCGCTCATTTGATGATTATTTGCATAAATTTCTAAACCGGGAAGCATCAAGCTAATTATGAATGATGCTCTGGACTATGAATGAGCACATGTCATTCGTGCAAAAGTATCATTATCTGCCAATAAGTACACAAAGAAACATTTTTTATGCATCTTTGACCTCGTCTGGTGAGAAAATCCACCATACATTGTTGTTTCTGCATGTTTGTGGGGTTTTATGGACCCATAAAAATTCCCTGCATTAGATGCACGAAATGAACGAATTTTAAGTGATGAAGTGCACTCATTTCAACTTGTTAATGAGCACAGCGTCGAGTTTTATAACTTTGTTTTTGTTTTTCTTAAACAAATTCAAACAGCCATGGGTGCTCTAAAACGCATAGGCGAAATTAAAGTGGGTCGCTTACTATTCATTTATGTACAATTAAATGTTAAACGCATATTTAATTTTTAATGAATTGAATAAAATGATTTATCTAATGCATGACCGCGATGTTACGGTTATGTTGGTCGGGGATTTTTATTGTGTCTACCAGAGCCCTTCAGGTGCACTGTGAAATAAAATTAATCAGGTTTTTGTCTTCGTGCATTGTAAACCGCCAAGGAGAACGTCTTAAGATAGTAAAAGGTACAAAGACGCACTCAGGAGTGCGATAATTAATTTTATCTCAAGAACGGATGGCAGTCGTCAAAATCGTCCATGAATATTGCAACAATCGAAAAAGGGACCAGCCACTTCCTGGGAATTGGCGGGAACCCATCGGTTGATAATCCTTCACAGGTTCGGTCAAATCCATTAGGCGATTTCCTCAAGAAATTCGTTAAAAGGACCAAAATTTTAGAGAGGCCCATAATTACCGTGTGCGCATAATAAGCACCCGGGCTCCGTAGACAAAAAATGCAAAAACGCCGGGTCCGCACAAAAACTCGACATAAGTCACTCCGAATGCAAAGGAGGAAGACTCGAAGATGTTAATTCCCGTGCGGCCCATTAATAAGACGCAAAGGTGCCAGCTCGCCAGGTAGGAGCTGGCCGTTGGCGCCCTCCTGGTCCACGGCGAGGTCCTTCCGCGTTGCAGCGAGAACAAAAAAAGAGCCACCTCATGCACTTGCGCTGCCGGACTCTGGGTCAGGGAACGACATGTGGCCGGGGCCTTGTCTTTTTGCCTTCGGGCCCTTTGTTTTGCTGCCCCGTCCTTCGTACCTGCGGTGGCCCCTGGTCAGGTTTTCTAAAATCTCGAGATCGAAAATGCGAACCCAGCCGAATCGAGGAAGATCGGTGGTGCTCCGGGCATATAATTGAGTGTCATAATTTAGTCAAGGAAGACGGAAATTTCGGGTTGTGATCTCTCCGGCGAAATTATTCCTGGGAAGGACCGTGATTGAGGATGGTAGCGCCCATTTGCCTTTCCGCTTTATTAAAATTAAAATACCCAAATGCGTTGCCAGTAGAAAATCTTTCATATTTTGCAAGGCCAAAATAACTTACCGACATTATTAAAAAAACAAATGCAATGTTCAAAGTATTGCCATGAAAATTGGTATTTAAGGGTCTCTGAACATCCTGAACACTCTTGAAATTTAAAAATTCAAGATGAAAAACGCAATAAAACAACTAAAAATTTTCGAAATACAATGAATTTCAGTAAAAATTAGAAATTAGTACCTACCAAGGATATTTTGAAACAAGTACTACTACGAACCTACTATCAAAATTTTAAAATCTAAAATAATGGATCTAATTTAGAGTTAGTTGTTATATTTTGTAAATAATAAAAATTTGAAATTATTTTCAGCACTACCAATCAAAAAATGTTTGAAGTATGTTCTTAACGTTCATGATATCAATACAAACATAGCCTACAAGTTCGAGCTTCATTGGTTCAATAATTCCATGTCTATAAACATCATACAAACGAACATTCATTTTTATATGCATATGTATGTATATAGATTTATCATATCTATAACTTCTTAAAGTTTCAAGAGTAATTGAAGTCATCATTTGTTTAAATACTCCAACAAATCACTAAGATCTTGTAATTTGAAGTCATACAAAAAATCTATTTATAACATACATAACAAAAACTGTTGCTGCCTGTGATGCAAATATTATAAAAATTACTTACCCGATTTAGTTTGAAGTTTAAAACCACCTTACTAACCATATTTTCTTCGATGTGGTGTATAGGACCTTTTTTAATATAAATTATTTAAGCTCAAACATTTTGAAGTAAAACATTTTGTATTCATATTGCTGTCACGGCTATTTTTTCATGAGATATTCAGTGTTTAAAGGTAATAGTTTTATCAAGAAAAGTCAGAAACAATTTTTATTTTTAAGTTTTCTGATTAATTAATTTTTTTCAAAAATGCAATCACGTCTGAAAGAGTTAGTTAAATAAATTCAAATTTCTTAATGTTATGTAAAATAGTTCGAGAGATGGTATTTCAATTCATCATATAGCTAAATATTTTTACGTACGTAGGTAACATAGGTATACATTATATCTGTAGTGTTTCAGAAAAATAGAATAGCTTTTTTATCTAGAAAAAGCACCTATTCCTGAACGCTTTTTCGTTGATATTTGCCATACATTATGCTATATTCCGCAATAATTTCATTATCATCAAAACGAAACCTGAAAATGATAAATGATTCAGTATCAAAATAAAAATAAATGAACCAAGAAATTAGTAATAATTCGTGGTAAATTGAATCAAATGAGTCTTATCACTTCGCTGACTTATTTTCGAAAGTAATATGAATGAATTCATATCACAAAATAAATTGAATTAAAAATAAAAACAGCGCACGTTTTTTTTATTTGGGGAATCACTGTGAACGAAAAAAAATCAAATTGATTGAAATTTAATTGAAAATATTATTTTTAAAGGTTATTAGACAAAAGCATACTATTGGATCAAAATGAAGCTAAAATTTAATATTGTTGTAGAGTTTGCTAACCTCTATGTATTCTCCAAAAGCGGAAAAACTCAATATTTTTGAATGAACGATAAAATTTGTATAGGCTGTTATCAGCAATATGTAGACTCTATCAGACTCTAGTCAAGTTAGTTTAGTTTCGCTAGAAAATGTTTAGATTTTTCGAATTTTGTTAAGCAGTCTAATAATTTATTACATCATTTTCAGCGGAAGGATTTGCGTTTAATTACCCATAAATACGTTTTTCTTAAGAATAAAGCCTTACAAAATCCACGCTTCTTCCACCTTCGCCGCCTGGTTGTAGGTCTTCGAATTTCTTCCTTTCAATCGCGTCGCAGCCGCAACCGCTGCGAGGGAGCCCAAAGGAGTGCCAAAGAAAATGAAAGTCTTAGGGAAAATCTTCAGCATTAAGAGTCTCTGGAGCGTGGATGAAAAGGAAACCGGTGCACATTGCAGCTAAATTAAATCCTTTTCAAAAAATTGGGCACCTCGACCCAGCCGCAATCGGGCGGGCCTCGGTCATCTGCCGCGAACCAAATTGCAACAAAACTCCTTCGCAGCGCAGCCCTTCCCCTGGACCAAATCTCACACCGCTTCACGTCTTAATAAAAATCAAAATGAAAAATTGTGCACAATTTTTTACAGTTTTAGATTACGTCCTAATGTCGGCTAAGACGTTCTGAAAAGAAATTCTGCAGCACAAAGGCGAGCGGTTCAGCGAATTCGGGAATTCGGGTTTTCTTCAGCGCTTTCTTCCTTTTTTTTCTGGCCTCAAATACCGCCTAGCTAAAAAAGGGATTTTCGATTTGGCACTGTTCGAAGGCTCAGATCCCGTCGAATCAGGACCCGAACGAAAAGTGATATCCTTTCATTTTCATTGATGGCCAAATATTGAAAGGATTCTGCTTAATGCAATCGTTTGGCGCGCTATTGTCCGCCGCCGCCGCCGTTCTTCTCGAGCCATCTGACGAATCGCAGAGTTCAGACAACTGGAGTTAGACTGACGATCGAACATTTTTTTCCGAATATTCCTTTTTTGGTTTGAGCGTCGCGGCGGAGGAAGGAAGGGTCCAAGGAGCCCAACCCTTTCGACGTCGCTAAATAGCAGTCGCGAATGAAGCACGAGCTCGCAGTTCTCGGGTTCTTTTGATTTGGGCATCGAAGGTTTAATCCTTTCGACGCTTACTCTGCGATGCCAATGGAATGGGACGCGTGGCACGACACGTGGTTCAAATCTCTTTTTATATCACAATTCATTTCGTGCCTAATGAAAACGATTGGGATGTTAAAAATACAAATTTCATTCTAATTGAAGATCCTTTTTTAGTAAGACATTACTCTTTTAAATCACTACTTAAAACATTATTATTTAGTTTTTGTTTTCTGGCGACTTAAAACAATCGAATGATTTTAATATAAATCTCAGAACATGTCTTAAAAACTAATAATAAAAAAGAAAACCCCTAAACTCGTAATTTTTACAATAGAAACTAGACTAGAAATAGAAAATTAATCTACCTATAGAAGTTTTGAAAAATCTTTCAAAACCTCGTCTTTTCTATTTCGAAAAATTTAATATTTTAAAAATAATTTTCTTGTATACGCACAAAATTCATCAGAATGAAAAATTGTCTCTTGAAGATTCTCTTTTCTTTTAATTACAATAATGCAAACTTTCTATTATTATTAGAATGAATTTTGATTTTCTTAATTAGTAAAACATTCTTGGAGGAAATTTATCTTCCCTTTATTTTTTTATATTTCTTTTAGAACAAAGGTTAGTAATTTCTTTTCTGTATATTGAACTATTTGGCAAAACTTGTTCTGACGATTATCGTTGCAAAATTTCTCAATTATTTTTTAGAATAATTAAGTCATTGCGGCACTGTAATCGATTTCCTATTCTGACATCATTATTTTTATTTTACAAGTAAACTAATTTTTTTATCACTTTATTTCGCTAACTGACTTTATTAATACTTTAATTAATAATTAGTAGCTATGTATTTAAGAGTGTCAATTTCTCTCTGTTGGTGTCATGAATAATAATTGAATAATTTTTAGTAAAATTAAATTAGCGAAAATACTACGTTAAGTGTACCTACTTATAACTGGTATTTTAAAAATGTTCTACTGTATGTTTGGTTTTATATCACGAGAAGTATGTAGCTACATGTGAAATTCCTAATGATTCTGTATTTATTGATGGATTTATGTGATTCTGATTTCGATAATATTGATTGTACTGATTTCACTGAAAATAGGGATACTCATTATTTAACTCGATTTAGTCATCTTTGACTATTCGTTTCTAAAATTTGAAACAGATGCTGCTCATTTTTAAACTTCTCTGAAAGTAGTCATCATAAACTTTCATTTAGCACAACTTAGAGTTGAAAATTCGAGGTCCACCAAATAAATAGACTAATTTTAAGGTTACACTTTGTATTCATTACAAAAGAAAACTAATACAGAACCGATCACTATGAAAGAATCATTAAATTTTAAGAATCTGACCGCAGATTCATAATCAGATACCCTACATACATTTGAATGTCAATGTTAAAAAAATATTATGATTAATAGAAAAATGAATACTGATGGTAAATAGCTTACAAGCTTACAACGTTTCATCGAAATCCGTGAGGATACCTGGCATCCTTGTTCCGAAACTTCGCCTTATTTATTTAACAAGACTTTTGATAACTGAACATTATTTTGTCAACTGCCTTACGTTGAGAAAAATATAATTAGTCGGATATATCTTAATAATTAGTAGAAGTATCTTTTGCGTATCTGCTAATATCCTTATCAAAAATAAAAATGCCGCTCGTGCGAAATGGGAGAAAGCACAATAATAAATCATTTTTTCAGGTAAATTTTGGGGAGAAAGCAAAGACGAGTGGCGTCAGGCGTTCTCCCGGAGCACGCCGACAACAATTCCATTCATGTCGTCACAGCAACAGCCCCACCGAGAGCAGCCCCATCAGCACCAGCAGCAGCGCCACCCCCATCAGCTCCCGCAGACACAACAAACCATTCAGGAGCAGCCCCTCCACATTAAGGAAGAGTCAACGCCATACAATCAGATTTCAACCCCATCCGCCCCCGCTCTCGCCACGTCCCACCAGAGGAGCACTTCGCACCACATAACTCCCCCCGGGTCCCCGTTGCATCCGCTGCCGCCGCCGCACGCATTCCTTCCCTCAGGCTCGGCGTCGGCCCCCCAATTCCAGCTAATGCCGCCCCATAAGACGCCCCCGTCCCCGGCGCCGGCCACCCACACAGACGCCCTGCCCAAAGCTCTCAGCGGCATGACTTTCAGCAGCTCAACCTCCAAATTACCGTTCCACGAATTAATGTTCCAGCAACATCAGCAGCACCACTCGGGCCCCACCCCCGCACCGCCGCCCGACGTTAATTCCACCCTGGACGGAGCCCTCCACCCGCACCCGCCCCCGCATCAGTTCGCCCCAAACGCCAGCAGCAGCAGCGCCACCACCGCCGGCTCTAATCCACTGGTCCAGGGCTCCTCTTACACGTCCCCACCCCCGCAGCCGCCGCCGAACTCGACGACGACTCCGACGATGCTCCCTTTGTTCCAGGGCCCCACAGCCTCCACCGCCCCCGCCGAGGAGGCCCTAAGACAGGGCCCGGATACTTTTCCGGCGTTGAGCAGTCTCGCCGGGATCCCCTCGACCCTGGTCAGCTCCGAGCGTGAGAAAAGCCTCCTGGCGTCCCACTTCCACGAGCGCGACCGGCTCATCCGGGAGCACCAGCTCCAGCAGCAGAAGCACCGCATGGAGCTGAAGGCGGCCCAGGAGCAGACCCGCCGGAGCATCGACAGCCTCGACCGGGACGTCTTCGTCGAGACGCGACTGGTCCACGACGCGGACGCCAAAGGTGAGTGCGATTTTCTCCCAAGATTCCTTCGAACGGTCCAAAAACCGAATGAAAAAAAATAAAAAATACCATTAAAATTTTCCTTTTTAACCTCCAAATGAATGGCTCCCGTGACCGGGCGGCTCCTTTTTAGTAAGACCCCTTTCCCGGGCGACGAGGGATCGGGGGCTAATTTTAAATTCAAAACAGCGTTTTTCAATTTCCGGGAGGCTTTCACAAAAGAGCTGCTAAATACACAAAACCGCCCCTCCTCCCACGCTCCCCCGCCGGACCTTTTACCCAAGTGGTCCTTTCTTATCGAAAACGTGAAAATCATATCTAAATGCAAATTTTTACTTTATCCGTCAGAAGTCCACTTCCGACCCACGGCACTACTTTACTTAGATTAAAAGTGTTCCTGAAGGTCCCTTCCTTTTTTTGCAAAATTAGTTTAAGGGTGAGTGGCAAAAACACCCTTTGGGTTGCTCGATATTAGCTGAAAATTTAAATTTTATATCACAAGACAAAATAAAATGCGACAAATCGTCACCCTTTCTTCTAATGTGTATAAATAAACCTAAATTAAATACTTTCAAGAAGATTGTCTACAAAATTTTTAAATTAGAACCAGCAATGGAACAAGTGACTCTAGTGTAGAACCAGAAAGTGGCTAGCGATTGCTACAGCCCTCAGAGGCTCCATATCAACATTTTTTAGCCTGCCCTTTTTCAAAAAATTTACAAAACAATCACATAAATAAAATATAATATTTGATAATGACAATTTGTTAACAATACAAACAACGATTAATATTACAAAGCAGAACTCTAAAATAAATATTTGAGCAGTTAGTGTGTATTTATATATACATTTTATTTTGTTAATTTTACAGAATAAATGCTTACAAAATATTTCAGTTAAGTGGAAATCATCATCGAATATTTAGGATTTTTTACAAAAATATAATATCTATAAATTAAAGTGAATTTTTAATGGAGTTTTAGGAATTATCTTATTTTGTATATAAAATTCCAAAAAACACGTCAGCCGACAAGTGAAATTCGCTTAGCGTAGGATTCCTGCGAATTGCCCCATCAACTATACAATTTTCTCTTATTCGATCTACATCTGGATTAAGTTAAATAGGAAATTTTACATTGAATTGAATTTTACACACCTTATATCAATCTTTTAAATTTTACAAAAAATCACATGAAATGGAAAAGTGTTGTGGCAATTGATATCAGTATCAAGAATTTATCACGATATTATTTCGATTATAGAGAAAACGCACCTCATACAAATATCTGCACTTTGATATTTCCACGATTATTACTAAAGCAACTGAAATATGTACATTCTGTCGTATCATAAGTTAATAAATAAATCTTAAATTCCATAAATTCCGAGTAAAAATCATGTTTTCCTCCACAGAACTTTTTATTATTATTATTTTACTATTCGAACTTATGTTCTTTGAAAACTGAATTTTTGTAGAAAGAGCCCACCTTTTTATCTATGTGGTTTTCTTTTATTTCAAAAGTAGGACAAAAAGGGAAAAGGGATTGAAGACGTTGATCTGAAATTAAAATTAATTAAACAATTCCGTTTTTTCTGTAGTAGAACTTCTTTAAAGTTTAGTTTAGTAGCTACAAATCATTCTTTATATATTTATACTGTCTTATAAGCACAACGTGTGATACTTTTTGTACTACATTTAATTAAGATTTCCAAGAAAAAGCATTTTATTTTAGGAACAGGAATCTAACAAGGAAAAGTTATTCCACCCACAACCACAAATAGCGCGATATTAAGAAGCCAGAGGAGAATAATTTATTAAAAGGTCCTTAATATCTGAGTGCTTAGATTAAAGTTGTAAGATTTATGCTATTTAAGAAATTATACTTTGGTATTAAGATTTTTAAACTTTGATTGCATAAAAAGTACTCAAAAATGTCTTCAATGTAACTTAGTTTGCTGGGGACAGAAACGAGAGTTCTATCTTTGTCTAGATATAGGTATCTTGAATGGAAAGAGGAAAAAGTTGATGTTTGCCCTCCCCAGCCCTCGCTAATGGAAGATTCGATCCATCTATCTGCGAATCAAGTTCAATTCCGACTATTTGCAGAACATGTAAAACATTCCAATTCAATGTAAAGCAACTGCTGAGCCCCAGAAGGATGAGCCCCGGCCGGAGCCCAATCAGTCTGTCACCATTCATTTGTTTACCCGATCCGGACACAGAATTATCCGAGAAAATGTAGATGTCGTGGTCCTCCCTTCAAGCCCTTACCCGGATTTGGATCTGGATTTGGATACAAGAAACTCCGGCCGATGGTCCGCAAATAGCCAACCAATCGAGCAGAAGGCGGACGACGACGACGACGACGTCGACGTCGACGTCGACGTCGAGGAGGAAGAAGAAAAACGACGTCCAGGGCAACTCCCGGGGACTGCATGAAGAGCTGTTTGCACGTGAAGGGCCAATATGCGACGAAGTGGACGTCTCTCCGCGCGCCGGACCGTCCCGATGCGATGGTCTGTTTGATTAGCTGCCGACTCAATTTGCAAATAAAATCAAAGCCAACAACCAGGGCGCAGAGGAGTTGCCGGAGGGCACCGGGACGATGTTCTGATGTGCCGGGAAACTTTTCCCGGATTGGAGTTTGTTTGCGCTGGGGACGCTCAACGCCCGGCTCCAGCTGAATTTGTCAATTTTAATTAGAATATCTAATTTCAGAGAATCTCACATTCGAGGAGGACGCATGCAAAGTCCTGTCCCGAGTCCTGAGTACCGAATCCAGGATCCAATCCAGAATTATTTGGTATTCGAGCGCCTATCCACCGACAAAGGCATTAATTAATTTCTTGTGCATGTTTGGGTTACGGGCGCTGAATACGAATAGACCGCTGAATGTTGGCCATGACACCCCAATTCTTTTCGGGACTCCTCTAGCAATTAAGGAAACATAATGGGGGTGATGTTCGTTAATTTACCAATTGTTTTCAATCAGTCAAGCCAGATGGCGTTCGGGGGACCATTGGTCCATGGCGACATATGCATAGATCCTGGATTCGGGAGCCCCGCACCCTTCAAATGCACAGACACGCACAAAGGGGATCCATCTTTCGTTTCGGATTCGAAGGGAACAACCTGTGCATATCAAAAACTTCCTGGAACTCCCATGGCGGACGAAAATATCTCATCTTATCTAAATCAGGGACTTCAGATGCAGGTCTCCCCCTCCCCGGGTGGGTGGAGTTACTCTGAAAGTCCATCAACCCTTCCTCCCCGGGGATGGTTTCATTCAAGTTCAGGACTCCCAGTTTGGGTGCGAACTCCTTTAGTGGCGAAAACTTCAAGTAGGAGCGACAGCATGTGCTAAAGGATTTATCTTCCTGCAAAGTGATTTTATTGGATTTCGGAATTTTATTTCTCATCCCCTTGATATCGTCGTGGCCAGGGACATTCTCAGGACTCGCTCCATCCCCCCTGGGTCACTTCTCGCTGTCCCGGGAAAGATGTGGCATTTGAAGATTATTATGGACTGCATGGGGTGAAAGTGGCATCTAATGGAGTTGTAAATTTTTTAAAAGTTCTAAAAGTGTTCGATGGGAAAGAAATTCCGAAATGCACTTCCTGTGAACTTACTTTACAAAATTACAAACCTTACCCCTTGTTTAGGTAATTTTTGCCATTTCATCAGATCACATCGGGTTTTTATTCGATTGCAATTTCTTTTACCAAAATTGAAGATAACATTTTATTTTTAAGATACACCAAAGTATTTTACGATATACCGCATAATATTTTGTTTTTCTACGTCCAGTGACCAAAATATTATAATGAACAAACTTCTAACTTTATTATTTTTTAAGAAAATTTGTTTTTAGACTATGAACGATTAAAATTAAAATAAAACACTCTATAGCTGCGTTCCTTCTCGTATTTCCAGAACAATAGGAAAATTTATATTAAACTGAAGTTTGTTTATACTTCCTCAATATAAGGATTATCAATTTGTATGATAAATTTCAAATCTAAACAAAATCTCCTTTTATTCTGGATAAACGAAAAAACTGAGATTATATTATTTGAAATGAGGAATTCCAAAATCTCTATGTACCTAGATTTTATACATAATCGGAAGACATTTCTTAATACTTTCAGTATCATTTCTACTCTTTGGCAACATTACTCTATAAAAGCAGAATCATTGGAATTATAAAATTTCAGATGATAGAAAAGAAATATTCTAAAAACCTAGCTTCAAAAGAGATAAACGAAACGAAAATATTCTCGTATAAATAAAATCCTCTCCTTTTTTAAGCAAGTCAGTAGAGATCTTAAACCAAAAATTAAAATTGAAAAGTCATGTAAATCAAAATTCAAGAATAGCGTATAAGTTTGTATTTTATATAATCAAATCCAAAAACGGCTGTCTAGAAATGTTGAATTATTTGGTTTCTATAACTAAGGAATCCCCTTTCCTTAAACTCAGAAATACTTTACTTTGAAATCTCGCACCCCTAAAAGTACCAGCATCCCTCATCTACGCACTTTTAATATTCAAAAGGAAATCGCGTGAGAAAGTCCGTTAAAAAACTCGTTGAGCGCAGCATCTTAGGACTATCCGAATTAGAATTTCATCTTTTGTCTCTTCGCGCACACATTCGCATCTATTGCCCAAGATTTGACACAGATTCCTCTTAAAAAGTGGATTTTCGTACAAAAAGCGGAAAAGCGCACAGACTTGAGACGATCCCAACCCCTCGAGTGCATCGTGTTTTTTATGCCTACCCTCGATTTAAACGAGGGTTAAAACATGGCAAAAAGTGGAAAAAATTGGAAAAAATAAATTACACCGCATCCATGCTACTAGCTAGGGGTTGATGCATTTTTTTCCATCTTTTTCACAATTTTCTAAGGCATTTTTCCCAATTTCGAGTTTTTGTACAAAATTTCGTGTGATTGTGATGATGGCTCAGAATAAAAACGTAATCAGGTCATGGGGTCTGCGCTTTGATCGGTTCGGCAAAATTTTTACCCGCTTCAAAGGATCAAAGGGAAGGATGCACTGCTCCTGATTTTGGTGGTCGGTTGGCTGGTTAAAATTTTTATAAAGACAGGAAGGGTATAGCCCTTACCTGTCAAAATGAACTTTTTAAACAGTATGTTCCTGTTAAGCGGTTGAAAGTAGGTCAGTTTTTTTAAGTATTTTATTTGGGTCACGATTATTTCATTATACTTATTTTCTAATTTTCAATGTTCTTTTTAAAGAATGTGAAATTTGACTAATTACAAAAATATTCTTTTCTCCGAACGATCATTCTTTTATTATATTGTGGTTCTGCCAACGTGTATTGCATAAATCTATAAATTGTTCTTCATTATAATTCACACTTTGTACTTCGTTAAGTCATCTATCAGCTTACCAGTCAAAACGCCATACAGATTAGACCAAATTTATTTCTCGGAGGGAAATTATTCATATTTATTATTCGTATTCTTTTATGTGTATTAAACAAAGCGAGTTATTTGAATTTTTATAGTAAGACGTAAAATTTATAACTTTATCTTTTCAAGTTGAAGGACATCGAGATGAAAAAGATTTCTTGTAGGTTTTTAAATTGACCGGCTTAAATTTTATAATGAAATGCTTAACAATTTTTGAATATAACATAAATTTTTGAACCTTGAAACATTTTCAACATAATTTTCCGTTGGAGTTGTTCACATTCTTTAATTTTTTCAATAGTAATGATTTTTTTAGCAAACAAATTTGCAGCATGAATTTCTGGAATACCTACCTAATAACACTGATCAACAATTTTTATTTAACAGAAAAGTTAATAGCTAGATCTAATAGAATTGTTTTCTATAGTCTACGAATCCGAAAACTAAAATATTTCAAAACGTCAAGTTCTCGGGTGCAATAGTTTAAAAAAACCTTTCTTAATACCTAACACCTAATTTGAATTCATTTGAACTTTAAGCAATTTTCATAAAATACGAAATAATTTTCTTTTCTACCATGTGTCTCACACTTCCTCCGTAAAATATAAAGCATCTTAAACTTTAATGGATTTCCGATCCTGAGCTGCTATTAGAGCCCTTTGATAAAAATCTGCTTTTAGTACATTGCGAAGCAAGTCTTACAAATTAATTTACTTTGAAAAAGACCCTAATAGTTCAAGCTTCATTTTAAATTTAAATTTAAATTTAATTTTGACACTGTTTACAAAAATTATTGACGCAGTGCAATTATTAAAATAATATATATTTAATCCATTAAATTTTTGAATATAATTTTACTATAGAATGAAGGTAATACATATATGTATACGAATTTCTTTAAATTTGTTTTGAAGGCTCATTTTATGAATGCCAAAACTCTTTGAGTAGTAAATTTTTAACATTTAAACTTTGTAAAAAATTATAAACATTAGTTAATTCAAAGGAAATTGACTATATTGCTTTTACTATAAGCAAATCTAGATTCAACATATTAATAAGCAATAGAAAATGAGATACCTAGAATATTCCAATATTAAATATTAAAATTGTTCTCTAAAATTCGTAATGACTAATGCGATTATTTCAATAATACAGTATTGCAATATTAAATATTTGCATTTAACAACACTAACTTGCAATTCAGTAAAAGAAATATTTTCTAAATTTCCTATTTTATGGACTGAAATTTTAACAGTAGGTTTCTTTTGTTATGAAAGAACTCACTAAGAAAGGTTTTTACGAAATTCTTCGTCTAAGGGGGTAAAATGGAGGGTGTAAGTTTGTATGAAAATCCCTAATTTTTAATGTTAAATCCATGAAAATTTATATTTAGCTTTTAAGTTATAAGTTAAGAAAGACGTATTTCAAAATTTTTCGAAATTTTTCCTTTAAGGAGGTAAAATAAGGATTGAAAGTTGTTGTGGGAGTTCCGTCATTTCTATGTTTAAAACCATAAAAATTGATATTGGTTAAGGGTTGATTTAAAAACATTTTTAAACTAATAGTTTTCATACCAAATTAAAAGTCTAACTTTTAAAATAACGACAGACTTCCATACAAAATTGTATCCCTCATTTTATTTATATTTATTTCAAAATCCACGCAGACGAAGTAAAGTTATATTGAAAATTTTTTCTAGACCCAAAGTAGGTATAGCTGATCTAAAAAATGTGTGGATTCTATTATTTCCGAGGTTTTTCGATTTGAGAACGGTTTCGAAAAGACTTTGTAGTAGAGAATAAGAGAAAATTAATTTAAAAAATGCACCTCCGATTGTTTTCGAAATACTCATTAAAATAGAGTTCAATTTATAATACAACAACTACCACGTATAAGTCAAATGCCATTCGAATTTAATTTTCCTTTTACAAAATATTTCTATTGATAGAGGATTTTCCTTTTTCAAAAGGTAGTAAATATGTAAGAATAAGTAGTTTATTTTCCATATTATTTTTGTTTTACAAATGGACCATTCTCAAATCGGAAAACCTCGAATATATACATAAGTATATATATAACAATAGACGCGCCAAAGATGTTATATTGCATGTATATTTATTAATAATGTCCAGGCGGATACATACATATCTAAAAACTTCTGCAAAAGAAATTTTTCAAGTTGTATGCACGTAAATTAAAAGGTATTAGGAAAGCCCGTCAGATTTCAAGTGGCCATAACTCGTTGAAAGCTTTGTGTCACCCTCACTTCCAGCAAGTGCAAACAGAGCCCGTGTCCCGGAGTTCCTGCAGGAATAAAATAATAACGGCAGAATGACCCTTGGTCACATAAAAAAGTGATTTCTCGGGACGCCAGCAGAGGGCGCGCATTAAATGAATTCCACACGGGCCGAATGTCCGCCAAAGGAAAACATCCCGGGGAATGCATGTCCTTGGGGAGGAGAGCCCGAGGGATGAAACAGGCCACACCCCTCGCAGAGCAGGAACAATGCACGTCATCCCCTCTCATTACCGCTTCCCCGCTCTGCAATTTAAATCAATGAAATTTTTCAAGCCACACCAATGCAACTCACGTTCCACACCGGGACCTGGGAGGACAGTTATAATCGACGTACGAGTGGGGGGGCGAGGGGGAGGGGAGGGAGGGATCTCCTCCAGGAGGGCCCGGATTCCTGTGCAGAGATGCAGGGGAACTCCCGGATGACCCCGGATGACATGGAACCATTACTTGCCCAGTTCTACACCACCACTGCCGGGCGCTGCATATTTTTACGAGTTTCGAGTTTCGACAGTGTGGCGGTTCGGCGCGGAGGTGCAACCGTCTTAAGATCCAGTCGCCGCCGTCTTGGGAGCAGGACGACGCCGTCGAATAAAAATTTTTGTTATATACAAATCGGATTAGCAAATTTCGATGCAATACGGCTCCGCTCTGCGGGGTGTGGAACGGGTGCAGAGCCACCTTTCGGGGACACGTAGCAGCGCCTTCTGATTTTCAACCGATTTTTGCAACTCAGTTCGGTTTTATGGGCGAGCGCAATAAGACCGGAATTTTGATTGAATTCGCGCTCTCAGAATTAATTGAAGTGTGTCATGTGACTCGACTCTAAGGAGTGCATTTCTTGGAGTCAAAAGTGAAACATTTTTTTCGGTTTTTCACAAATTAATTACGCAAAATGATGGTGCTATCGCAACTCCAGTGGGACGGCCGGCTGGACACCGAGAGCCACCTACTCAAAAGGGAACGCGACATTTTAGGCACTCCGACTTCGAAACACTCCAGGAAAAGATGTGAGTATCTTTCTTATCCTGGTTGATTAAATATTTGTATCTGGAATTCATGAGGACACCTTAAAAAATATGAAACCGGAAGTCTGCTTTTATATATGTATTTTTACCCAAAAACTACGTGAATAATAGATCTATTTTGTGGGGTATAATGATAATACAACTATCAAAGAATATTCAATAAAAATTTCAGAACAAAATTTTAAATGCTTCTCAAGTTACAACCAATTGAAAGTTATACGACGAACATTGCTATAAGTTTGTATCAAAAATTTTAAACGAGTTTTTTTCTCGAAACTATTATAACTGCAGATACTGAGATTTAAAATTGGTTCTTCATTCTATAGTCGTAATTTTTTAAGCGCCTAGTTTGATTTAAAATAAATGTTGAATTTTTCTGGCTTTAGTAACTTTTAAACAATTTTCAAACTACTTAATTATAATCAAAGTTTGAATTTTTTGAACTTCCGTAGCATAATAATTTAGCTTCAGAAATTCAATGAAAAATTGCAGTAATTTGTTTGGATTTGCAAACTTTTCTATAAAGCTGTGGACTCTTATAATAAACGATGAATTCAAGGCTTCATAATTTGAATGGTTGCATTCGATTGCATTCTTTTAGAATCGTCCAATCTGCATATTTTATTTATGGATTGTTTACATAGGACTTGAGTTTATTCTTTCTTTATTTTCTTAATTCCTTACCCTCAATTCTATCAGCTTCCATCGAACCTTCTTTACAATAGTCCTCTTATATTTGAATATTTTTCTAGGGCGGTTACAATTTGTGTTTGTGGAAACAAAATGCGTTTGCAAACGTGGAAATGTTTAAAATATTACGAAGCAATGCAAACTTCAAAGAACATTTATTTAAAACTTAAAATTGTTAAAGTAACTTATGATATTCTCAACAACAACATTTTGAAATTAAACTATTAGTCGCCTTAATCCTTTACATTTATCTTTTTCTGATTTCAATACTGTGTTCAAGGTTTTAAATAATTTGATATTTAAATTTAAATAATAATTCGTAGTCATGAAAGGAAAGAGCATCATGAAGTTAAAAACTTTATTCAGTTTGCTCTAATAATAATAATATTTAAACTTAAAGGCATTTTAGAATATCCAATTATTCAAAAATTATTGTCCGCGAAATAATACAATGAGAAATTTATTTCTTCGGAAAACAATGAAGTGCAATTTTATAGGTATTTATTATAATTTATATAATCTTTCTTAAATCTAAAGGCACCAAAATGAGTCAAATTTACGTATATAAAAAGATAAACTCAGCTCTTTTAACCACTCTAAATGGATTAATTGTTATTTTTTACTATAGCAGTCATCGGGTACCCTAAAAATTGTTGTCTCATGCAACGCACAAAGGCGAAATGACACAGGAATCTACAAATCATTCACAAAATGCGTACTAATGACAAGTTGCACCTTTGTGCATCGTCCCTCTGGCACATATCCAAAAAAGGCGATTTTTCCATCGATTTTAAACTGCGTCCTCCTTGGAGTGAGGGAAGAAAAAATGCAAAAAAGGCCTCAAAAACTGAAAAATTGTTTTTTATCTGTTCAAGAAAGGAAGAAATATCTCAAGATTGCAGGATGCAGCACACCTTAAGAATATGTATTTTTTTTAGAAAACATCCCTGTAACTTTTTTTGTGCAGCCCAGGTAGGCTCTCCCAGGATTTGAATATTGTCCTGTCGCCCGGCCCGGGTCCTTTGTGAGAAGCGTTTCGAAGGTAAATTGTAACATGATCTGGTGATGCTACGGGGATTAGAATATCGCTCCCCTGGATGGCCGGCCAAATTTAATTTATTGCTGGTGCGGAAGGTCCTGCGCAGGTGATTTTCGCCTTTTTTGTCCTGAGCATAGGAAACTTAGGGAAGACTATCAATTTGCCGTTTGTCGAGGACAAAGACTGCATTTGATGCGGTCGTAAAATTTTAACGAAAGCGTGGGATGAATGCGGTCAACCTTCATACCTTTGAATTTACAAAATTCTGGGAAAAGTACTAAATTTGTAATAAAAATCACAGCAGTTTTACGATTTTATGTACGAATTTAATTAATGAATGTGTTTGATAAAAATCGAACAGAATTTATTGCCTTTAAAATACTGGCAAAGGAAGAAAACATGTTCATAAAGTCTTCTGGAAAAAAAATTAAAACCTCTAAATCTGCAAATTGAGTTAAGACCACGTTGAAGGGTAAAATAAAGCATATGAAAAAGAATGAAAATAATATGTTTGGTACTTTAAAATTCTTTAAAATATATATTGGTAATATCAATGGTTTACTTTCCAAAGCTGTGTAGCTCATTACGAAATTTTTCAACAAACTAAAAATTACTTTTACTATCCACATATTGTATACTTATACTTAAATATTCTGCACCTCAAAACTTTTAAGCCAAGTCTCATATTGAAGCTATTATACTCAGCTATTATGTTAGAAATTTCTTTAATAAATAAAAATTTTAATATATCGACATGTTTAAAAAAAAATATTGTTATTGGAAAATTATTAATATGTATATGTAATTGTTGTATAGATGATCTTCTGAAAGGTTTTCGAAAAAATGTGCCTTGTGATGATCACTAGATAGAGCAATTATAACACTTTATGAGTTAGTTAGTCTTTTCTTTAATTCATGGAAAAAGAAATGTTTTGCAATGTCACAAAAATCAATTCCAAAAAACTAAAATTCGATTTTTAGCGAAAACAATCGCTTTTGCTCACTTACAAAAACTCCAAAATCCAAAAAATTAAACCAAAGATTAACAAGATAAGAAGAGAACTTAAAATCAACGATCCTCAAAATATCTTGGTCATTGACTTTGAAACCATCGTTTTAAAAAAAATTCAAAATATATTTGTCGGATTGGAAATTTGACTTTAGTACTTGCTAACATTTACTTGAAATATGCATGGAAATTTTCCAAAAGCATGATCAATTTTTTATGATTGATTGATAGCTTTATTAATAATAATGATTTTAAGTAAAATAATTCTGCGAAGATACATTTATATCTACATAAATAAAGACCCATACATTTATTTTGAATGAGCTAAGAATTAAATCAAAGCATACTTAGAAAAATATATGTGAAAAGGTTTGCTCTAGTAGTGTTTTATCATTATATTAATGATTATTTTGGTTAGTACCTGGAACTATGGAGATACCTTAACCAGGACCAAACAGATATAAAATTTCAAAGGCATAGGCATACTTTCAGTGCCTAATCCATCAACTAGCACACTGAATGCCTATAAATCAGACCCGTTCAAGAAACTAATCTGAATCAGTTTTCTTTATTTATTTATTTTTTTTTTTCGTCGAAAACTTCTGGGGAATATCTTTATCCTTCCTGAAGGACCGAGGATTCCGAGACTTTTGTGTTATTATTCAAATTCCCTCTCCAACAAATCACAGCAACAGCCAGGCGTAAAAAACATATTACACTGGCGAAGGACGATAATCCATAAACAGAGCATTATCCTTCGATCTTGACCATCTCTAGGGAACTATAAATTTAATGTCCCTCGTCGGGAGGAGACGGCCGGCAATGTGGACATAGCCTAGGGATGGATACAGAGCTCCACTCATACAGCAAAGCCAAAGCCATGGCTACATTTTTTCGTCGAAGGGAAGGGGACGAGGGCATTAAGGCCCCGCGCATAAGTAGGTCTCATCCCTCGTCCACACCTCGCGCGTTCGCAAGCAATAAGGATTCTTTATGTCGCCCCCAATGATGAATAAAACTGGCTGCTTAGTCCCTCGCCGCACCGCGCCGCGTTACAGTATGCAGAATACGGCGGGCTCCGTGCCGGATACTTGGCACGGCGCAGGGGACTCCATTAGGGCCAGTCCAAGTTTATTTGCTGCAATGGGGCGAGGGTTCTTCGATGTGCATTCGGCCAGCGAAAAAAAATCAATATCTCGTGAATATTCATGAGGACATAATGCACTCTGACCTGACCAATTTCCCTAACGAGAACGTGACCTGGAACAGCGGCATTTGCATCCTTTATTGATGACACTGCAGAAAACAGACACTAAACCAGCATCTTTACCTTCTTTTTTTTTTCTCTCATTTCAGATCTGAACAGGCTGTCGAAGTCGCCGTCGCCGCTGCCATCGACCGGTAAGTCCTGTAAACACGTTTAACTTCTTCATCCTTTTTGTGGGCGAATTCAAAAAATTTACTTCGCATAAAGAAAGGATAATGGGCCCCGAATTGTCCTTAATCTTCCTTTTCAATTGTCAAAACACACGTCAAGGATTAGAGGTCCAAGCCAAGGACAAACGTAACTTTGGCTTGGCTTGCCGTGTCACCGTGTCTCCGGTGTGCACCAAACCCGGGCTTAAAGAGGTATCCTTTGAGGAGCTCCTGTGGCCACAGCTTTGCGATTATGAAAGGGTTGTGCAATCCCTTTATTCGGGAGTTTTACAGCCCTTGAGGATGGCACACTTGGGAGATTCGGCTCTAGGAGGAGACAACGAGCGTGTGGCTGATGAACCTCAAGGCGGGATGATTTGGAATCGTCCTCGGCACGGGATGAGCACACGCTTTAACGTTTAAGGGATCCTGCGAAAAACGAGTTGACTTCATTTCAACGGGCTATTTATGGTTTATCTAGCTCGTTATCGTTCAGAGGAAATTTCGTGGAAAATTGCTCCGAACAGGATTAAAAGTTATGTTGGACACTTTACTGCTTTACTTCGTTAAGAGTTAAATAGTAAATAGTGCTATAAATAACAGCATTTCAGAGTATCTGTTTAAAAATTCGGTTTGAAATACTTTAAACAAGTTTAGGCAGTAGTCATGCAGCAAAAACAAAGACATTTCCATAGAAATAAGTTAAATTAATATAGTTCCAAAGATTTCCCTCAACATTATCAGCAACAAAGTCTGTCTTACTATCTTTTGTTTTCAGTATCTAGATATGAAAATAAGAAAATACCAGAAAGTCTAGAAAAATGTCTTCTTTTCTTATTTCACCCTTGCCCAGCCCAACTTAAGGAATCCTAAGAATTTTCGGGATAACTCCCTCCTTCCAAAAGTCTTACGTAATTAATTAACAATCTTTTTAAAGATGAATACTTTCAGAAAAATTTTACTATAGAAAAATCTTCTCTTTTTTCCAAGTTAATTTTGTATTCACTCATGATTTTCTTCATATAATAATAAGACATAATTATTAATTGTGAATACCTCTTTAAAAGATGAATTTTGGTCAGAATCAACTGTTTCACTTTTTGGTAATCATTTTTGCAATAGTTTATCTGGGCTAGAATAAAAGAATATTTAAATTAATATTTCCAAGTTATTTTTTTAAATGGTTTATCAAATCAAAATGAAGGTACTCGAAAACTGTAAGTATGGGCCCTTTTCTTGTAGTTGTTCGAATCTGATTGAAAAGACCTTACAATAGCACCTTTTGAATTGAAATTTTTTAATAAATTTTCTAAATTTTTTGTTAATTCATTTCAGTTTCACTTGACTTCAATTCATTTTATCATTCAAAGTGGTCCAAATAGACCGATAAAAAAATTCAATTGACTTTTTGAACCACTTTGAACTATTAAATTAATTGAAGTAACTAAAGGTAACTAAAATGAATTTGTAAGAAATTTAGCAACTTTGTTAAGGAATTATTGCCCAAAAAAGGCTTTTGTAAGCTCTTTGTGATCCTTAACCACGTAGAATCATATTTTGACTTCTAAGGAAATCCGACTAAACTCAATATGAAAAGTTTTATTTCGTTATATATATACCTATGTGTTAAGAGAAGTTTAAAAAGTAGACTACTTTAAATTTACCCATGAGTTTCTTGTGCTAGAAATCAGTTTTTCAAAAGATATGTACATTCTCCAGAAAAATAATTCTGATACGGTTTAAAAGAGTACCTTTGAAGGTTTCATCAGGACCTCAAAATTCAGTTTAGTTCGACTTTTTTATTACTTCTGCTCTTTTTAAGTTTATGGACTGCTTTTATAGTAAAAATAAAAATTCGAAATTATAGACTAATTATAAAAAAAGACAAAACGGAAAATAAAAAACCCTCCGAATTCATTTCTATATGCTAGTAACTAAAAGCAATTCCAAATTTTTATTATTAATATAAATACTGGGAATATTAATAATAATAAGAAAGTATGTTTTAGAAGAAGAAGGCGCATACGTACATACGTGCATACGTAACAATCATGAATTATTTTTTGCAAGTCTGTATTTAATTAAAAACTTATGACAAGGCAACAAAAAGATATCAAATTACGTTGAAGGACACAAAAGTGCCAGAAGTGCCAGACGGTTACGTGTTGCTTTTAATTGTGCAAATATTAAATTTTGCTTGACCTAGTTAAAAGTAGAACCCTTTTCCACCTCGCATGCCCGCGAAGACAGCAACAATTGAAAATTGCATGCCTCACCCTTCGAAGTGAACTAATAAGAAAACAGCAAGCCACCAAGAAACAGAAGTCAACCGAAATCTCCTCGGGCTTAAACCCCATTTAAACCTACTCGATCCCTAATTTTGAAACTGGTACAGCAACTGGAAAAAAACACACTTTGACATATACAACAAAATATGACAAAGCCCTTTTTTAAAATCTTTACAAATGGGAACCAATCAAAATTCACCCCATCGCTTCGCGACGCATCATTTTAAGCTAGAAGGGGTGCAAAACGCAACCCGTCGCAAGAGGCAGCCAACGGCGAATGCAACGAGACCATTTCAAATTCAACTCGTTTGTCCCGTGAATTACAGCCATCCTGATTAGAGGAAGGATAAATGCAAACTCAGGAGCATAATCACCGGCCCGAATCGATGAATTATGGATATGCGATAAAATTATGATCGCCGCGATTCGGGCGAAATTTAGCTACTAGCGTGGGGTGGAGCAGCCAATAACAGCAGATGTCTTTAATTTGTTGGTAACCGATATTACGGGGACATTGTCGCCATTTTAAATTCAACCTTTTTTCGACGTCCTAATCGGTTTAGGGATTTTATATTCAGCCCCAGAATCTGATAAAGTGCAAAATTTCGGAATTCTCGCAAGCGATCAATTACACGCCCGAGTCGAGGCAATGTCTTGCACATGACGCCGCCGCTCCCCGTTCAGATGCATCATGGTCCAGATGCAGCCTCGCCCTGCAACCCTTTCCCTTTGAGACGGTCATTTGTATCAAATATCAATCCATCCATCACAAAACGTCCAATAACCGAGGCGACGAGTGTAATTTATTGCCGTCCAGCTCGCGCTTCTTCATAATTGCCAATGGATCACGATGAGCAATGATCGCTCGTGATTTCGCCCCAGCAATAACGTGTCGTCGCCGATAGCCCTATAGTCCTTAATTTGTGAAATTATCGAAAACGGGAAGGACTTTTAATTATTTTGTAATGCGCCCCTGATTTGTAAGCAAGCTGTGCTCTTCTGACACTGATTGATTGGAAATTTACAAAAATATTGGAATTTAATATCAAATTTTACAACAAAAAACTACTGGCTTTGTTTGCTATTATTATTATTTATAAGAATAAAAAATCATTAAATATGGGTATTTCAATAATTTTTTTTAGAAACTTCAGATACTATTTGTTGATTGTTTTAATCCATTGGGCTACGAATTAATTTTCAACATTGCACACCAAAGTTAAAAGTTTGGTCACCTATGCATCCAGCCATTTCAAAATCGATATACCACGAACCTGACTCGTGATTATAGTTTTGGGCTCAATCGACTGTCAAATAGCGTGTCTCGATGTTGTAGGCGAAAGGGTTAATATTACAATATTTTTTTTTATTATATTTTTGTTTTTTAATGAAAATATGGCTCTTTCAAATGGGCAATTTCTCTAATTCTACTTCACTGAAACAATTAAAGCGATATTTTCTCGATTACCATACTAGTCCACATACATATATAATTCGTCGGTGTAGTGTCAGTTACTAACACCTCCACACCTTTCACTCTAAAATAGCAGCGACAAACTGCGGCATTTAAACCAGTTTAATTTAGTTTGAAGAGAGTTATATTCTACGTAATCTGTAAAGAACTGACTAAAGAAAAAATATTTTAAAATCGAAGTAGCCAAAAAAGATTTATTTACTAGTTTAACTCTTTATTTGTTTAATAAATAACTTTGCAAACACCACAAAATCGATTTCACCTACCCTAGTTTGTTAAACAGTTAAGTTAAATCGGTTCTTAGTAATGTGGATTAAGCAAATGGGATTTAACTTAATTGGTTTCAGTTGTAGTCTATCGATGCTGTAAGAGTCCCCCAACTCAGCTCAGTTAAGATTATAATCGCGTTTTGTGTCTACATAGTTACTTTTGATAAACAAATATAAAAATGCAAATCCACGATTTAAGTTTTAATTTATTCCAGAAGTTTCTGGTATACTTTGCAGTAAAACAATATTTGTTTTCAGCATCAGCATTCATCAGTAAGATTAAAGAGACTTTCAAAGTTCATAAACTTTAAATCAATATTGTCATAAATGTTTATAGAATTGTTTGTTTCCCAACAAAAACCAAATGAAATTTTCCTATAAATTAAAAAATGAATTAATGGATTGGAATATAAAATAAAGCCAAAAATAACTTCTTTTATCGTATAAACAATTTCCTTTGTCCGGGATAATCCTCGAAACAGCTGAATCGATTTAGATGAAACTTTACAGACATGAAGAAAAAGTTGTCAAGAATGACATAGGCTACGTTTTTTAATTGTTTACTATACTGCTAAAATCTATGAAATTCTGAATGCAAGTTGTATGTTAATGGTGAGTCAAGCAAAAAGTACTTATATGATTGAGATGGAATTTTACCCGGGGGCGAAGTGTTTATGTAATTTACGTTCAATCAATATTAAAAATTCCCTGAACATTTCAAGAGAATGTTTTTCTAATTTTTCAATAATTAATTTTTGAATTTTATAACTTTGTTTTTTAAAAATGTTTCTTCCTTAAAAAATAAAAAAAGCCTCTTGAAATTTTCAGGATATTTTCAGATTAATTGAAAATAAATTATGTAAAAAACTGTATTCACCATATCAAAACTTTTAACCTTAATAGGATAATTTGAAATCGACAACGTCATATTTTTTTTAATTTTAGCTTTAGGAATAGTTATGCTCAGGCAACCGGGTACGTGTCAGCTAGTCTTAAATAAAGAACATCAGCAGCTTAGCCATAAAATAAAATAAAATCTCAGCCAAATCAGCCAAATCGGCAAAATAAAAAATAATACATTGAAAAAGTATTTGCAAACTCTAAAACTTTCAAGCTTCAAATTCCAACCTTAATTTCATTTTAAAAAGTTGCTAAGTTACACTCACAACAATTTAATATAATAAAATTCAAATTTTTCATTTCTCACTATTCAATGAATTTGCAAATACACGACGTTTCTTTATAACTTAATAAACATGAAATTAAAATCAATTATAACCCAATTTTCCCGTGAAGTGATAGTGATACCTACTTATGCAGATCACTTCCTGGAACTCTAAAGCAAGCTCGTTAGCACCGCGGAGGCTCAATATTAAATTAATAGAATCAGCCACAGGTGCCCCCTTCCTATTATTTAAATTAGGCAATTACTCATAACGACCAATTAAACGGGAATTTCCCTACGACGCGACTATCTCCCCTAATCATCGCGTAAACAAAGTGTCATGCTCGCTGCTCGTTAATTTATGTTGTACCTGTCCGCGTGCAGCGTACCTTGACAAATGATCGCACTCCGACGGCGTTAGAAAACCCTGCACCCTTCGCGTATTCAAAAGAGTCACCCTATTCAAATTCACGGCGCGTCTCGCAATCCCTTCGCGCCGCGACGCAATCGCCCGATTACGCGCCACTTTAAACTCAGGTGAGCTGCCGTAAACAAATTTATTCAAATTCGACACCGCAAAACCCTTGTTACGGCGATACCTGCGGAACTGCTGTTAGACTGCGGAAGGGTTGCTTAGAAGGGTTGTTGCACTTTTTTATGACACGACGAGAGGCGTAAAGGAGTTAATTTTTTGGTATTTAAATTACTAGTTTCGGGGGATGGTTTTTGAATTCGAGAAGGGTTCAAATTCAGGGTGCTTATTTGCCTATTAAGTGGTCGCGCTTTGTTACCTGTTGAGTGCTCACTCAAAAGAGCATTGAAGGGGTGTTGGGGTTGTGAATTTAAAAAAGGACCTAATTCAGGGCTTATTGACGTTAAACAACAATTAAATGTCAATTAGGTTTGAATTGAAATTGAAATATAGAAGAAACGAGTATACTCGTCACGAAAAAATTACCACTTTTTAAGATATGACGAATATACTCATTCATTTGTTAAATACTTATAAAATATACTAAAATTTTAGTTCGATTCCGATATAACTATGTATGTACGTACATATGTAATAACAAAACTTTTCTAAAATACATTTAACAAAAATCTCTCCAAACTGATTTTCCGGAATGACCAATTTTATTCAATGAGATATTTGAAAATGAAAAACATTATATATTAAGTTTGTTGTTTGTTGTTGTTTGAATCAACAGTTGCTGCAACTAAAAAAGTATCCAACAAATTAGGAAATATTTTAAAGGACAACCTCATTCTACAAAATTCCAAGGTACTGATAAATGTTTGAATGCACTTATAGCAAATGCAATGATTCCTTTTTTACTTAAATAACAATATCTCTTTTCCTAACTAAAACAAAAGTGGTATAGGTGTAAGTAATACCTTTTTAAAATCTATGCTCAGCATATTTTTTTAACACCATGAATAGTCATACTTGAAGGAAAACATTCTTGTACATATAAAATTGGAAAAGATTTCTTTGTAGTGAGAAAACGACAGCGATATCGAAAATACTTTTGCTTAAATTCGATAAGAGGCTCCTTCCATAATTATTTACGACAAAAACAAAATAAAATATATCAAAGTTTGTGGCCATGACACAGAAAAAATTGTTTGAAGATAACAAATTTCCTAAATTTCAAAGAAGTTCCATTATCTCGAAAACCAGAAAATTTTTACTTAATGTTTGTAGTATACCCTGTATAGTTGAAAATCGCTACTTTGATTAATAAGTTTATGATATTCACCACAATTTTTTTCTACGATTTTTAAAACTCAATCCGGCAATTTATAATAATTAATTCAGCTTTGTTTCAAACAAGCGATTTTTGTGCGTCCAAAATGATAAATTTAACTTTATTACTTAAAATCGTTATAAGACTAAATTCTTATTATACTTTAAAATAATAAAACTCGCTTATGTTTTTAAAGTGAAATAACGAAGAAAGAAAGTAAAATTTCTTGTTCATCGTAATTTAGGCAATTACCCCCGCGCAAAGCCGTTTCCATCATATTGACTTTTATTGCGAGCATAAACAACTTAAATCTGAAAAAACGTCTTAAGAAAAAAAAAACATCTTCCCGGAGGACCCTGAGATGGGGCCGAGCGGCCATCGTCCTCCGGAGGGCACCCCTTTTCCTGCTCACCGCCAGATATTGTCCTTTTCATGTTATTTTCTCATTTATTTATTTTGTTATTGTACACGGATGAATCCACTTTGGCATTATCCTTGACTGGAGCAATGTTGTGGACATGTTGATAAGCCCGGGATGCCCACTCAGCTGGAAGATTGAATAAAATTTGCGTCCTCACCGCAGCCGGACCGTGCGCTGGGCATCCATCCGGTCTGCATTCAATTCCATGCCTCGACCGAAATCAAATTATCAGGGTTGAATGAAAATTTAGCCCAGCGCCTCCGCCGTCGAGGTCCGCCCCCGCAAAAACCAAACATCTTAAGAAGGGCTCTTCGAATGAGGGTCGAGAGGGCAATTTCCATGAGGGTTGTTCGCACGAAAAATTGAAAATTTCCATTTGATCTAATTTTCTTTATTTTTTTTTTTTATTTTTACTACCATGATTACAGGTGATGTGGAAAGCTGCGATGACCTCAGCGACAAGGAGAGGTCCCCCAGCCCGACTATCGTGAAGGCCGAGAGGGCCGAGGGGGTCCTCAACCTGGCTAGTGACATATCACGCCGAGACGGGACTCCGTCGCCCCAAATGGACCTCCCCCACAAGAAGATGCCCAGCCCTATCCAAGTGGGCTCCTCGCCGCACCAGCGGAGGACCCCAACCCCACAGCAGCAGCACCAGAGCGCGGCCAACCTGAGTGCAACGCTAGCGGCGCTCCAGAATCCGCTGGGGCCGCTGTTCCTGCAAAATCAGTTAACGCTAGCCGGAATTAGTCCCCAGGATATTCAACAAGCGTTCCAAGCTCAAATCCAGAACTACATTGAAATGGTGCGGAGTGCAACACCGACCCAGAAATTAAATTCTAGCGAGTCCCTGGGCAGCTCCCCGGCGTCCCAATTCCTTCTGCAGAACTCGTTTCATGCGATGGCTCAGGTGGCGCAGCAGCAGTTTCAAGCGCTGCAAAAGCAGCAGCAAATGAAATCTCAGAGCGCCTCGACGCCAATTAACCCGTCGCCCCTGAGGAGCCCCTCTCTGAGTCCGGGGAACAGCAGCACCCCGATCACGATGATGGGCCCCAACCACCAGACGACACCGCCGAATTCCTCGAGCATTGGCGTCGGGGGCATGCTGACGCCGACGACGCCCGGGAATTGCGGGCGGACGCCCCAAATATCGAAGCACATCCCGGTCCCAAGGTCCCTGGAGCAGTCCCCCGAGGAGACGACCGACCTCGAGGAGCTCGAGCAGTTCGCGAAGACGTTCAAGCAGCGCCGGATCAAGCTCGGCTTCACCCAGGGCGACGTCGGCCTGGCCATGGGGAAGCTCTACGGGAACGACTTCTCCCAGACGACCATATCACGCTTCGAGGCCCTCAACCTCAGCTTCAAGAACATGTGCAAGCTGAAACCTCTGCTCCAGAAGTGGCTGGAGGACGCCGACACGAGCGTCTCGAAACCTGGAGGGTAAGTGCACTAAATTAAAAAATCTACATATTTTCACCTATTTGTTTTCTTCATTTTATTTAAAATTATAATTGTAAATTACTTCTTAAACCATTAACAAAAAAACGTCGTACTCCCTCAGAAAGAGTAAAGCCGATAATAATAAGTCGATTTAATTTTGTAATGAGGAATCCTTTTTCCTAAAAGCATTCTATATTATAATATTTTTGATAACGATAATGCTAAAAATTCACTCCGGCAACTTATGTATTTTTTCCGGTATCGTTTTTGGTGGTCACGATTACTCCTGAAAATCTCTGAAATCAAAACCCACAAACCTTATAGAAGCCCTGAACGAAGAATTTGTTAACATTTCAATTTTCAAAAAACTATATTATATTTTTATCGTTATCGTGGTCAAGAGAAAAGACGTAGTTTCGAAATTAACGATTTCATTCTGCGGGGTCGGAGAATGTTTAATTCGATAATTTAACTAGTTTATCTACTCTATCTTAGACGGAGTAGAAGTAGAATAGATATAGAATAGATATATATACATGTACGAAATAAATATTGATAAATAAAATAAAAATATAATTCTGATTATTATATGTTTATTTGGTTTTTATTTCCATACACAGCTGCAAAATATTAAGTAAAAAAAGTCTATATTTAAACAAATTTCAGTATATTTTTCCTAAAAAGCGCATATCTTTAATTACGAATTACGAGAGATCCTTCAATTAAATATTTGTTTTCAATGTTTAAATATTTAAAACGGAATTATCAATTTACATACTTATTTATTATAAAAAATAGTTTGTTTTAAAAAGCTTTCGGAACACATCCCTCCATTTTGTATTGGATCTTAGTCTCTAGGAACCTATATCTAACGTGTTCTAGGAGAGTTACCTGTTGTTTTTATTTACTGGATTTCAAAAGTTACTCAACTCGTTGTTAGTCCTTAATTATTTTAGATTTATAGAAATAGTCAAGAAAGCAAATACTTTAGAAGTCTTGAATAAAAGAATTGAAATTTTTTTTAAATATTTTCAGAATATACGGACCCAGTACTTTGGCGAACCCCCTGACCACTCCGGAGACGATGGGCCGGCGGAGAAAGAAGCGGACCTCGATAGAAACGACGGTTCGAGGGGCGCTGGAAAAGGCGTTCCTGATCAACCAGAAGCCGACCAGCGAGGAAATCGCGTCGCTCGCGGACCAGCTCTGCATGGAGAAGGAGGTGGTGCGGGTGTGGTTCTGCAACCGGCGACAGAAGGAGAAGCGCATCAACCCCCCGAGCGCCCTCGACAGCCCCTCGAACACCCCGAACAGCAACTCGAGCATGTTCTGTTTGCCCCCAATGAACAGGGCCGGGATGGGGCCCAGCAGCGGGGGCGAGGGCAGCTCGATCAGCATAGGGAGCTCCGTGAGCAGCCTGTCGCCCCACTACGCCCCCATGACCCTGAAGCCCGAATGACCTCCGACCTGGTGCATGAACGAGTACCCGATGCCGCGGTACTCGCCCATGGGGAGCCACCTCGGCACCAGTTCCAGGTTCATTGACTAGAGAGTCCCTGGGACAGGCGGGCCCCGGACCCGCGACGGCATATCAAGTCCTTAGCACTAGAACGATATCATGGAAATATAATTTATTTATGTAAACCCACAGAGCAACTGTCACCTTAGTCGAAATATTGTGTAAAAAAAATTAGCCCTACCAAATTTGCGTCGTGTAAGTATTGTTGTATGCAAATAAGTACGAATTTATAAACAAGGTAGCGCGGTAAGGACATAGACAAATAGAGAGTACCACGTAGAACGATATTTTAACATTTGTATAAAAAAAATTTAATATCCAAAAGACATAGTTCCTAGTTATGACAAATAAATATTAAATTATTGGAGACGACTAACGGCCTTTTATTACAATCTACCCGTAATCAACTTAAATCTTATTTTTTTTCTAATTTTGTTTTATTTTTCAACAGGTGTTCATTTTAAATGAATGCGCCATATGGACATCGTTTCCGAGTGCGTTTTTTATTCATGTTATTAGATTAAGCCCTGTATTCATGATAAATAAAAAAAAAATTTTAAATGTAAACTTAATTTCAAACTTATAGCAAATTTTTAATAAACTTAGCTTTCCACATATTTCTGAACTGTGAGACAAATGGGTGTTTTTTTTTTTTATAAATACTATAGTACTTGGGTATATTTTTTGGTTCACTGATGTAGAGTATACACCCAATTCTGTTCTGTTTTGACATGAACTTCTTTTATACGAATTTTATTTAACACGAATAAGAAATAAAATTTAATTCTGTTTTTACACGATTTATTTTAATTTAACACGATCGACCCGAATTCTAAGAAGAAAATGTTGCTTTACTTTTTTTTATAACTACGACATTGGAGACCATTTGTGAGAATTCTCCGAATTTTTTAACCTCAATATGGAATTTTTGTGTATCTTTTTGATGTTTATAAAATTTTATAAAAATTAAAATAAAATTTATTAATTTTGGGTAAAAGTCAATAAATGGTAAATTATAGTTTTGAATCCCGAACATGAAAACTCGTAGTTTCTTTTATTATTTTGGCTAATTTTTGAGGACTAGAACCAATCTGCTATTTTTCCATAGACGCAATATATTTATTATTCTTCGGGAACGCATCTATCGTGTAAAAACAAAATTATTTAGGTGTACGACAGAAACTTGGATATTCATGAATAGCAATTAAAATGTCTGAAATTCAAGAAAATCCATGACTTCATATTTTAAATTTCCTATACTATAGTAAGCACCCTTAACTGAAATATTAAAGAGAAAATTTAAAAATTGACATTTCATTGAAATAGTCTTGACATAAAATAATTTTTGAAAGTCGTTTACTATTATTTTATTGAATATAAAAGATGGATAACAAGATTTCCTTCAAGATAACTCTTACAACACACCCAAAATTGCCATTTAAAGTTATCTCAGTGCCAGAAGAAGTACTTTTTACCAACGTAATTAAATTCGCTGCTGACAAATTTGGAGTACCTGCAGCCAGCAGCGCTTTGGTCACCGCGGAGGGATTCGGTGTAAATCCAAAGGACACAGCAGGACGCATTTTTCTTAAGCATGGCTCACAACTTCTACTGATTCCTAGAGATCGAGTCGGACTTCTATAGAGATAAAAATGGCTTTGTATTTTATCTGCATAAATAAATATGAATACTATTGCTCCATCGTAAGATAGATAGTATTTTTTTTCTGGACTTGGTAATGCAGTTCCAATATTATAAATATAAAAGTTGGATGTTTCTTTCTAAAATTCTAGAAATCAAAGTTAGTGTATCTTATGTGAGAAAGGTAAGTAATAAATGAATAAGAATAATAACAATAGCATCAAAATTATTATACTGAAAAAGAAATTCGATAATCTTAGTTATAGTTCATTTTTGTCAGAACAAATAAAACTTCTTATACAAGATTAAGCACATTAAAAAAATGGAAGAATCCAAAATCGAAATTGTTTTCTATTAACGTTTATAGAAGTGAAAATAGAATAAAGAAATGAAATGAACTTTTTGTGTGCAATTTTATTGAAGTTTTCATTAGTTTTTCTCTAATAGAAGTTAAATACGTGAAATTTCAAACCATTTTGTGTTTAATGGAAGTAGCTTAAGGTACAAGGTTTTTTTAGCCTTATTAAATATTACCCTGTTCTTCTCGCAAAAACCTGACGTTCTAGAAATTTTTTTATAAACTATAACTAGTATAAAAATTGTTGATCGATGTATAATAATAGACTATTTAAATAGTCTTATAAATTTATTAGCTGTACAAATGGAAGTCCAAATCATTAAATTCTGCCATAACTTCGAAGCATCAGGGCTTTTTGATTGGTAAAAAATTTCAGTAAGTGCCCGAATCCATTTTTCATCCGATTGCGAAAGGAAATCCCTCTTAAGTATATAAACGTCGCAAATTTCATTTAAAACGATGTAAACACAGGAAGGACGGGAAATGGGTCCTAACCCTTTCGGCAAAGGAGCAAACATCGCAGGGGGAGATAAAGACGTATGGCTGCGACTGGGGCCGATTTTTATGTTATTACTGCTGGAGGCGCGTGCCCTTTTGAAACCCACGCACCCTTCTGCATATTCTTAAATGCCCAAATTCCGAATGCACCAAGTGGACTTTGATTTTTTTCTGATTTTGTAAACAAGTCCGGATGAGCCCAATCCTCTCCACCAGCAAGGGTTTGATTGAAACATCCACCTCCCGAAGGGTTTCATCTATCCGGAAAAAGTTGGACACAATTTTTGGCACTTTTCCGAAAATGAAAAAGACGTTCTCAGGAAAACGTTTACAATAAATAAATGTCAGGGCAATATGACGACAGTTGAATTATGTTGGCAGCCGGTGCCGCTCGCCGTTGTCTTAACCTTAGACTGGTTGACGCTGATGGGTTCAAGCTCTATGTTTTTTTTTTTTTGGAAGTAGTAAGGGTCACCACTGCGATTTGTATTTGTCGAGCTCCCCAAAAGTACAAAGTTGTCCAGGAAGAGCATTAAAAATGTTGTCACACGTGGCGATGAGTGGACCCAGAATGGGGTTCAAAATTATGGATGATTATGTGAATGGAGCGGGTTGTTAACATAACAATTTACAAGGCATTTTGCCTCTAATAAATATGAAACCCTTTTGGGTAGATGATACAGATGGCGTTGGTTTACGCATTTATTGAGGATATTAAATGCCTTTAATATGATTTTATTATAATTATTCAATTTGATGTTTGCTGATTTTATCTTTATACATACATATAATCGTTGGCGCGTCTGTTAGTGATCGCGTTACTTCTGAACAACTTGAACGAGGTCATATTCCCACAATTATTTGATTTGTCGAGACAATGTTTTATATGTATATAATATATGAACATCATTTCTGTGTTATTGCTTTAATCAATTCAATATTTTTATTATTTATTGTTAAAAGAAAATGGAATTTGATATATGTAACTTATCAAAAAAAATTCAAGCGATATTATAATCAAAATAAAAGGTAATTAATTTAAATAAATATCTTGAATAATGTAAAGTCACACTGCATATAATGCATACAATTGTCGAGCCGAAACTCCTGAAACATGAAATTTGGACAGTAGGTTTCTTTTGTGACGTTAAACTCACTCACTAAGAAAGGTTTTACGAAATTTTTCTTCTATAAGGGAATAAAATAATAGGGGATATAATAAAATTGTATGAATATCATTCATTTATGAAAATAAATCCATGAAATTTGGTATTGGGTCTCTAAGTTACAAATTAAAAAAGACGTAGGTATTTCAAGATTTTTGGAAATTTATTCCTAAAGAAAATAGAGGGTGAGAATTTGTATGCAAATTTCATTATTTTTGTAGTTAACACCATAAAAATTAGTATTTATCCTTTTGGTTAGAAATTACAAACTATGTGTTTCAGCGTTTTTGGAAAACCGTGCCCTGAGAGGCTAAAATAGGGCATGAAAATTTGTATGATTAAGGATTGATTCAAATAACCACCACATTACACGTCTATATCTTGTATACAAATATTTATCTCCCATTCAATCCTACTCTATTTTTATTTCTATTTATTTCGAGATTCACTCGGACGAAGTCTTGGGGAAAAGGCTAGTTATACATATATGTAATATTATTTAAAGAAGGCATATATACAATATACATACATATGTACATATGTACAGAAAAGATAAAAAATTAGTATTTTTCGGGAATTTTGGTTTCAGTTTTGAGAAAAATGTTTGCCCCTTATTCTATTTTTTTGGAAAATTCAGTAATGTATACTGATTTAACTTACCAGATAAATTAAACAGAAATTTCAGTTTTAAGTACCTCATTGTTATTTTACTTCTTTTTAGTCTAATAATTTCGAAATAAGTACATTTATTAATGCGTCTGCACACAAAAATGAAAGCATTTTAATAGCTTTATTTATAAAATTCCTGAAATGATACCAACGCAACCCTGACTTTACGTTGCATAAATTGCACCAAAACAAAACTCATAAATCAAATGAATATAAACTTTTTACATTTCCAAAGAGGAATTGTGATGACCATCACGCACTTTATATCTTCTCTTACGATTAAACTGCTTAAAAACGAATTATGAATTTTAATAATTCATACTTTTTATCCAATTATTCTGAAATTATGATGATGTTGATTAATGCGTGACGTACTCTTTTCCCTTTCACACTAAAAAGTTTAATATCATGGTATATTTTTGGAAGGTAGTAGTAAAAAAATATATTTTTTGTTTACTGGCGAATTTCAAAGGTCTTTAAAAATAACCATAATCATATACATTCTTATAATATATAAAGCTAATTAAAAATTATATTTTATGGTATACTTTTTAATTTTTATAATCCTAAACTAAATTTTAGTTTTAGTCTTTCAAAGTAGGGATTTGCTAATTTCTTTTTTTATGAAGAAAGTTATTATATTATATTATTATACTGCTGATTATAACTCAGTCAGAAAACATTTAAATAAAATTTAATTCGTTCAAGGTTAATGTTGATTTCAGCTTCAAATCGAATTTCAAGAACAAATCGTAAATTCATAATGTTATGTTGGGATTCTTTTGTCGGTAACGGGTACCTAATTAATATTTTATTACACCGGGATGCAACCAATAATAAAGTTCCAAAGAATATATTTTAAAATTGAAACGATTAACGATAAAAACACATTTGTTGTATGACAAAACTTTTCGATTCGAATTTTAGCTTTTTATAAAGCAATATTATTTAAAAAAGAAATCATATTTAAAATGAAACGTATTTATAGAAATGAAAATAAAAATATCTGAACTGTTTGGAAAGTTGCAATAAAATTTTACATATAATAATATATTCTATAAGCATATAATGGGCCCTATTCTTAAATCCGTTCGAATTGAATGGAAAAGAGTTTACGAAAATCGTTTTTAGTCAAAAACTCCTTAATAAAGTTGCTAAAGCTCTGACGAATTCATTTTAGTTATCTTTGAGTTCAATTCTCATGTGTTTTTTTTCTATCTATCTACTTTAACCATTTTTAACGACAAAATTAATTGAAGTCAAAAGTAACTGAGATAATTTAATAAAAGTATACAATGGTTATTAAGGAACTTTAATTCAAATGTTGCTTTTCTAAGCGTTTATGATCCCATTTGAATAGAATAGAGGCCAATTTCTAAATATGTAGTGAAATACATGAATAAATATTATTAAAAATTATATGATAGACGGACAGATGAACACCTTGGTGAGTTCATAAATATTTCATTTTTACAAAATTTTGTTTGGCATAGTAAAACGAAGATTTTTGACTAAGTATACTTAAGATTGAGTTAAATCGAGGTAAAATTAATAACTTTTTGAATAATTCGAAGGAAAAAAAAGGGTCTCCAAAGTCTGAGTGGGCACTCCTCGGGGGAATCGAGATTCGAGAGTCATCCATTCCAATCTCAGGTAGACCCACTATTAATTTGTGCTCGCCTGAACATATTTCACTCATTCAATTCGGAACATATTTTGGCCGTAAAACTCTCAAGGGGCATAAAATTCAACCCCTTTGCCGAACGAAAAGTGAGTGAGGTATTGAAAGTTTCGTCGAGATATTTTTGTGAGGCAAGTCGATTTCGTCCTATGCGAAAGTGCCCTTCGATTTATTTAGTTAACGGCACGAAGAGAAAAGGTCTCCTGATGGCGGGGGAGGATTTTCTGAACGCTGCCGCCGCCGCCGCCGGGACCCACCGGGCATTATTGCCGCCATTGCCACCCGCACAGGAACACCACCACCTTCGGAATGATCGCTCGGGAATCGCAAGGAATCGCCAGGAATCTCCTCGTCCGGCAGCTGGACCTGAACCTGGACCTGGTCGAGTGGGACGTAATGGAGTAAGCGGCGGCGTCCACTTTGTAAACATATACGGGTCAAGGGGGCTCGGGCTCCCCGGGACAAAAAAAAAAAATATATAGAAGCAAATCCTCCCGGAAAGCAGGGACGACGTCAACGACGGACAAAGAAGACACCATCCAGGAATCTAAGTGAGCTTGAAATGTGATGGGGGTCTCCTGTAATTTAAGAAGATGGCAAAAACACCGGAAAAGATAAACAGAACAAAAGGGCGGGGAGTTCTGTGTTGACTCTTCTCATTATTTCAAAATCGCATTAAGCTAACTAGTTTTGATTGTAATCGCAGGGACATGACGACTCCGAGGGACTGCGACGGACGGCCGGAGTCCAACCCCCGAAAAAAAAAAGTTTAAAATCAAGTCGCCCTCCTGCCCAACCGTCCGAATTTTATCTGTCTAACGAACCATCCGCCATGCCAATTCGGAGCGGAGTGTCGTTACAAAGATTAAAGACATTTTCGATTTCTGAGCAATTTTCATCCACTGCCGGGGCTCGTCAAAGGTACCCGCACTTCTCGCCATCTTTTTTTGCTTTTATTTTATTTTATTTCATTTTTTTTTCGTTTCTTAAAGAAGGCCGGGTCTGTTATCAACTCCCTCGCATTCTTGGCCCCGGCAACAATTCGACCCCCTTGACGCTCGGCTTCAATAATTTCCCTGGGATCCTTTGAATTTTGATTCAATTTAAATGGGGGTGGTCCCCACAAAACGATTGATGATTCTAAGGCAGGACTTTGATCCGAAAAAAAAGAAACCGCCCCAAAGTTGAAATAACGTGGTAAATGGATTGTGTCGTATTGCATTCAACCGTGGAACGATGTGAGAAATTCAAGAAATATTTAATGCTAATTAACAGGATAAACTTATTAAATTATCAGTTTAAGAACCATAGAAAAAAAATTAAATTTATCACGTAATAAGTCTATCATTTTGATTTAAAAAGAAATTAACGATTTTCGGATTTATTCCTTCACTTGTGCAAAAAGACATCCGTTCGTACCAAATTTTGAAATTATTATAATATTTATTATTTATTTATTATTATTAGTGTCTACAGGTTTATTATGCCTTACAGACTAGCATACATTAAATACATATACATTAAAGGTTATAACTACCTAATTCTTAGCATGCTGGAATTCAAAAATAATTTTCTTAAATTGATCTCTAGGTAAAGTAAAGTCAACTGAATTGGCCAGAAAATTAAAACAAGTTATGCAGTGTGTAACCGGTTCATGATAACCATAAGTAGTTTTATGTGGTGGAACGTAGAGCAACGACCTTGAACGTAAGGATCTTACTGGAACATATATATTAGCATATAAAATTAGCAGATTTCCCAGTAAATTCTGTAACGAATTACTTTTTTTTAAAGTAGGTACCTACATCAAAAATTAAATCCAATACACTGAAAAACATTCTAATATGTAGTATATAGCGTTGTTGGACTATAAATACTGATTTATAAGTGTAATTACTATTTTCATAGTTGTATTGCCTAAAACCAAAAAGTGCACGTGACATGAAGTATTCGACGGCTTGTTATAAACTACTTATATTTGAATGTGGTTGCTTTTGCTATACTTATATCCTGTACCCTTATTATTTATAATGAATTGGAATATATTTTAATAATATGCTGCTTAAACTACACTTTAAAACACTACAAGTTATACCTACGCATAAGGTGAGCTGCCAAGAATAGGTACATACATATGTATGTGTAAGGAAACCTATAGCACAAAATAGATCGGAACACAGAACAGTGATCGTGACTTTTCAAGATTTGTTCACTAGCGTGGTCGTACTTGTTAATATTTTTTGTTGCCGTTCGGACAGAATTAAACTGACTCAATACGAATATTCAATTTGCCTACCTAGCAGTTTGGAAGAATAGGAGTTTGGCTCCAACTTCAGTAAAATTTCACAGGTGCCATAAAACGGGGAGATTTGCAAGAATTTTGCGACAGTCGGCTATATTATTGAAAATATATTCAACTTTTACTTTTTGACATTTGTCAAACAACCCGCTCTACATAAACACTACATATTCACTGCTTTTAAACAAAACATAACACTTTACTTTTAAGTGAGAGCATATCCTAAATTGATATTCTGAATTTCCATAACGAATATATTTTAGTGACCAGTTATCATAATATGGGAATAGCTTTTCATCTAGCATTGTCTCAGTGTGTGACTTCTTGAGTATGACTTCAAAAAACATGATTTGAACAATGTGATTAACAAAAAGGATTCAAAAATCAGAAAAGTCAATTTGTAACACAATAAAACACCTTAAATTAGATTTAAATTTAATAAATTTAATAAATTTTTCTTTTTCCCTTCTTACAAAATATGTGCGGCAATTTTTTTAAAGGCGGTAAATTCGAACCTGGCCTTAGACGCTCATGATCCTAGCTACAACACTTGTACATATACATATACATATCACATTAACTAAGTTTTGTATAAACTTGATCTATGATCTTGATATTTTCGAACGTATATACTTTCCAACGAAATTGTCAATTATTCGAGCCGTTGTAATGTAATATCAACATTATAAAATATTACAGACATATAAACCTATGTTATATAAAAAATAGCAACATTTATTTATATTGTGAAGATTTGAAAATTTTTTCATTGCCAACTAAGGCAAGTAAAAAGTTTTTATGTTGTTCAATCAAATCTTAACTATGTACATATAAAATGCTTTACGGCCTCAAAAAAATTTTAAGTATGAATTTTCTCAATCGACTGAAAATACTACTACATACTATTTCAATTACTTCTATCTACATTTTGGCCCTAAAAATGCATATTGGCGTTCATAAGGAGATTTCTAAAATGCATCTACAAGATTAATAGGAATCCTAAAAAGACATCAGAAGAAGTTTACACTTTTTATTATTTCTTTGAGTCTTTTAATAAAACAATTTGCTGATAATGATAATTACAATTACTACATCGTATTTACTAGAATAACAAGGTTTATCTCATATAATGCATATATGTATTAAAATTGTTACATGATATTAAAGTTTACCTACTTTTTACTCAAATCGCCGAACAGTCCCACACATTTTCATTGCATGTTTCTCAAAAATAAGAAAAGTGTTCATAACCAAATAACGATATATAAACATAAATATAAGAATTTTATGATGTTATTAAAACAGTTTTCTACTGCCTTGTAAAATCTGCTTCCAACACCCGGGACTCTGGAAGGCGTCCAATCAGGCGTGAGCTATTCTTCTGGAATTTAAATAACTTTAAAGTGGAGCAGAAGACAATGCGCCAATGGGCACTCAGCTCCTCATAACCTGGCTGGGGCGGCTGTTTTACATAAAATATCGATTTAGCTGCGAAGGTGTGCGCATGCGACTCAAAACAATAAATTTCCACTTATATCGAGCATAATGCTGTTTGTATACAGGCGCACAGGAGCATAAGCATATTTTCCCTGCATTATATCATTTTATATTGTAAGACGACGGCCTTCGAGCTCCCCAACCAGGAAGAGTTTATGCACTTTCCTGGAGTGGGGTGGACCAAGTGGGTTCCACCACTTCGAAATGGGGATGAATGGGTTCTATTTGATTATTTTGTACGGGATTTTAGTCATTGTGTCCTGCGACGATGCGGTTCTGGTTCTTGCTCGCGATTCCTGTCCAAGAGAATCGGATCCGGACTGACAGGAAAATGCTTCTTGAAGATGAAATTTTTCTAAAAATATTTCCACCTCGAGTGACCATGAGCAACCATTTTCTGTTCGAGATAGCATGCTCGAGATGAAACTTCTGTTTCTAAAAAGGCTCCCAGATATATTGGGAAACTTCACAGATTTAATCTTTCCCAGCATCGCTGAAGGATCATTTTTCAAGGGAACGAATCGTCCATTGTTTACGCACCGGGTCCACATTTGGTTTCTCTCGAAAAAAAAAATAAAATAGAAGAAATAGCGAAAAAGGTTCCTATCGAATGCATACACAAAACAAGATTAAAGCCGCCAGTCCAGGACTGGTCCGATAGCGTTCTGGAATACGTTTTCGAACCCTCAGAATTACAGGAGAATTTATCAAGTCCTTTGTATGGATTGCTCCCCAAAATTGGTTGTTTGTTTGCCTCGAGGCGGCTGCGAGGGGTGAAAATCTGTGCGGCAGTCTATTAAATTCGGAGAAAGTGGACAGGAGCTGGTTTTCCTTTTAAATGACCATTTTACATGGGCTGCGGCTGGAGCTATTAAAAGTGGTCAGCTCTTAGGGAAGCGTTTACTTAAATTTCGGCCAACGGCGCGGCGGTGGGGCCGGGGCGCAGGTAGGAGCATCGCGTGCTTATCTCACAAGGACCTGCCCGTGCCTAATCTTATTGAACTTTTTGTCGGCTGCCAGCCGGAAAAGGAAGAGTAATGGAGCCCTAGGCTAATGGGGAGATTCGACTCTCCATTATATCGTTGAAAGTTGAAAGGAAGAAATTAAACACTCTCGATCGACACTGCGTAAAAATTCCTGGTCCCTATGTGTCTGCTACTGAGGTTTCAACGATATTCACTTTAAATTAATGATAGTTTATTTAAGAGGTAGATACTTTGACTATTATTCGATGCATTTTACCATCCAAAACCGATCTCATCAATGTGATTACGGTTTGATATCCCTACCACAGACATCTGAACGCATAAGTTCTACTTACTTTGGTCCTAACATGATCCTAATCAGAAAACTCTAATGCTAAAGGTCAAAATATCCTATATTAGTCTATACTCTGAGAGTCTTGGGCCTGAGTATAAAAATCGTGTAGTGCTTAGACTAGATTTTCACATTCTAGACTTAACTTGGTCCTAAGAAGGTACATACATATATGTTTAATAGCACACTCAGAGAAAAATCAATAGTATTTTAATAGTTATCCCCATTAATTTTGGTCAATAGGATTTATAACATTAATAAATAATAGTCCGTATAATTAGAACAATATGATGGACATTAGAACTATACATCCCTCATGTTAAAACAAGGTGATGTATAGTTAATTCTTAATGTGATCCTCCGTTTCATCTTAAATGACACAATATTAAGTTTAAACTATTACTTTAATTATTTCCTATATTAGAGTCATATGATAATTTACGATTTAGGTTCTTCCTTATTGTTTTTAGATGAAACCCCATAGATTTAATGTGACTTCAAATTAATTTTAAAACAGACCTTTTTCTTTTATTAGATAGCTTATTAATTTAATGTGTTATTTCAATAGTTTAAAGTTATTAATGTCTAATAGGATGCATTATTATTTTAAAATGGTACAACATATAAAATATTTTGTATATATGCGTATGTTTTTAATAATATATCATATTAAAATAAAAGCTTGCCTCATTGATAAGTAATAGTTTTCGTCCTATTGAAGATATATAGGAAAACGTATTAAATCAATCTTTCTCTAATTGATTATATAGAAATTCCTATTAATTTTCACCACATTAAAACAATGGTGAAAAAATTATTGAATAACGAAGGCAAATTTTTCTGGGTGCATGCCTTACAAACACCTTAACTGATGATGGTTTATTTTAGTAGAGTATACTCGGATTATTCGGATCATCAATCAAGACTGGAGAAATCATCCATCCAAAAGGATTTTTCCAATAGCGTCAATTTGATACATAATTTATTACAAAAGTGCTAATTAAACGATTGCAATTGAAATTAGTATATAGTATAGAATTTATAGTTTTATTTTTAGTTTATGTATAATTTGAACGACTAGAGATCGGTTATGGTTATCAAACAAATTTTCAAAAGAAATTTGAACAAAATTTAGAATCAGTGAGTTATTATTTTAAATAATACAAATAAATTAAATATGCACATGGATAAAATTTTTGCTCCTAGTTAATCATCAACAACAGCAGGGATTAATAAATATAAAATTAGTTACTATCATTTTAATTCTGTGTAAAGTCATTCTTCATACTCACCTGAACAGAAATGTTTAATTTATGCCAAGAAACTCAATTATATTAGATTATGGTAAACAAATATTGTGTATTTTGGCGAAAAATTCATTATTTTTAAGATTTTTATATTCTCGGCGGAGTCATCTTAATTTTTGAATAACTATGTAAAGAATATCCCTGCCAGTTAAAAAGGAAAAGTAATAATATAATACTTTACATGGATCAATAAATTTCAAAAAAATGAATTTCAAAGTCATTCAAGGTCATCAGCATAATTTGCTTCCATTAAAATTCATAATAATTTTTCATAGTTGGTATTTTAAGCATATTTTAAAATAAAAACTGTACTACTATAGCTTGCAAAAGTAGTATAACTTTTAAAAATGCGAAGATGAGAAGATTTTAAAATTTTAAAGTTTGAATTTTTAAGTCAACTTGCCACACCCTAGATAGAGCACCCCATTTTGAATTCCCAGATAGAAGCTATGCAAATTCTGGCCGCAGATCCTTTCCTACTCCCGCACCCTGAGGTACGCATCCTTTAAAATGCCTGTCCTCTCCCACCCCGGGAGGACTTCCCCAATTGGTTTGGAGGATTTAAGGTTGGGTGTTGGGCGTGATTTCTGGAAGCCGTCCAAAGTGAAATTTGAAGTGGAACTTGGGAGCATTTCGGGAGCTCTCCTTTTTGTGTGGGATCCCGGACCGTGGACCCAAATCAATCACGGCACGTAGAAGTAGAAGACTTCTTCGATGTGAATGCGGGTGTGTCTGTGGCCCCCGTATCTGGACTCTGGAGCGCCGGACGAAGGCTCTGTATGCTCAATATTAGTTGACTTTTCATATCTTTTCCGGCGAGGAGCACTCCATTTTCCACAATGTCCATCGGATGTGTTTGCATACACATCTTTTTGGCAACTGAAAATATCTCTGTGTGCTGTGTGTAAACATCATCTGGGGAATTTTTAAAACAAATATTTCGTCAAAGGTTTATTCAATTCTTGATTAAAGCGCAAACATTTACCCGACGAATTTCTCTTCCTTTTGTTTTCCATTATGAATTGCTCTCAACTTCTTTTCCCTTTCTATGTTCACATTTTTAAAAGGATTTCCCACTTTGTAAAATTATTTTTGAAATCTGGATATTTTGTCTGTATACTGAGGAACGTACTAACATAATTATATTGTAAATGGTTATGGTTTTATTTAAACAAATCAAATTTGGTAAAAAGGTGAATTAATTAAAATCTAATCATTCTCACACTTCTCGTATATAATTATTTCCGTTTGATTAAAGATATAATAATTTATTAAAAAACTCATTTTGTGGTTTTATTAATTTCCGATACGCGTATTTCGACTTATAAAGCCATTTTAAAGGAATGTCGGAGTAAAAGTAAAGTAAATATCGAATATTGCATCCTTGTACCATGAGAAGGGTATAAAAACAGCGACAGCGTAAAGCGTAGGTTATTGATAATAAAACCGTTAAATGGCAGTGCTCTTGCGAGACTTTTGTTTTATATAGCAGGATTCTAGAATGTCTCATATGCTAAAAAAATAAGCAAAAGCTCAGTCTCAATTTTTACACGGAAAAATTGAGCTCCATCTCAATTTGATATTCGGTTTCTTATACAAAAATCGAGTCTGAGCTTTTTTAGCATACGACCCATTAATCTCTTACCTTTTTCTTGTATTTGTAAAACTTTTAAGTTTTTTATATCATATTTATGTCCATATCACTCATATGTTTTGCTGCCATAAAATCTAGTTTATTATATTTTAATCAATAAAAATATTCTTTAAAATTAATTTTAAAAACACGATCGGTTTTATCTCATGTAATGCCCCCACAGTCATTACAATTTATTTTGTTTGCCTCTGCTTTGAGTTTTGTCATTTATCTGGTTTATAATAACTTTTAAGTATTTATATGTATATGTAAAAAAAAACTACACTATTGATTTCGAAACTGAAATTACGACTGAAAGTCAATTAAAAATGATAATATTTTAAAATATATCTTCATACAAAAGAACGGTTTGTTGAACAAACTCATCAAAAATCTTATCTTATCAGATTTAAAAGGAAAAGAGAATTTCAGTTTCAGCAAGCTAACACTCATGGAATATTATGAAAAAACATATCCTATTGTATATTATTGAAATTATTATTTAATTTAATGTACAATTTTTAAAAAATTACGTTCAAAAAGCATGTCGTTGAATTTTCTTTTCTTTGCATCTAATTGAAGTTCCTACAGAGTTTCATCGGAATAAAAAATGTGAGGATTCATATTCTTCATTATGTTTTGTGGATTCATATAAAGTTCCAAATGTTTTTATTTTCTGAAGTCGGTTAAAATTGAATTTCCTGTTAGTGCCCTCTGTGAGAAAAAAACGTGTGCTAACTTGCAAGCTGTCACAAACCCTTGCGACGCCATGTTCGCAGTCCCATCTAGAATTTGACATTTGTTTTTGACTGTGACAGCCCCCAGCTGATTCTTGTGGTTGCCGCACGTGTGCCTTGTTGGTGTTTTTTGTTGATAATACGCGGTTATTTAACGAATTTAGTTATATACAAATGGTAAATAAAGCTGTACTATAATATATAAAAATATAAACATATAACCAATATTTTAGGGTAAGCAAAAGAAAACGAAAAAGATCCAGAAGCAGAAAAATGCTCAACTGAAGAGGATCATCAAACCAACAGATCCCCGGATCAAAGAAGGCCTGCGGGCTGCACCGACGAAGAAAAAACCTGAAGATCCGCACAAGTTGAAGGTCCGAGAGGTGCCCCAAGTGAGCTCGGCGCTCTTCTTCCAGTACAATACGCAACTGGGGCCGCCGTACCACATAATCGTTGACACGAACTTCATCAACTTTAGCATTAAGAGCAAGTTGGATATCATCCAGAATATGATGGACTGCCTCTACGCGAAGTGCATCCCCTACATCACGGACTGCGTAAGGGCCGAAATGGAGAAGCTGGGGGCCAAGTACAAACTGGCGCTCCGCATCATCACGGACCCCCGGTTCGAGAGGATCCCCTGCCTGCACAAGGGCACCTACGCGGACGACTGCATCGTGAACAGGGTGACGCAACACAAGTGCTACATCGTGGCCACTAACGACAAGGATCTAAGGAATAGAATAAGAAAAATTCCAGGAGTTCCGATCATGTACGTCGCCCAGCACAAGTACGCGATAGAACGGATGCCCGAGGCGTACGGCGTCAAGATGTAGTAAAGGCTACTTGTTTACTTTTACCCCTAAGTTTAGATTTAAGCAAATTTTCAAACAAGAAATATAAGTTTTTATTTCTTTAATTACTACATTTATTATCCTGTCTTATTTATTAAGGATAGTTACAACAATAATTAAACTTGATTAGTGAAAGTTCAAGCTAAATTAAGTAAATTCTATGGACTTCCAGCTTGTCGGATCACAAACAAATTTGTTTTTTACGTTTTAAAGAATAAACTGAATGTGAGTATGTACTTGAAAACTTAAAATGCCATTCTCTCAAACTGGTGGAAATCCTCAACACCTAGAATCTAGCTAGACTATTAAATTGGCGTAATCCAGAGTTAGAAATGCTCGTCTACTCGGTCCAGATCAATTCCTTTCCCTTTGATGACTAAAACTACTTAGACTGCTCAACCAAACATTATTTTGGTTTCATTCTAACCTAAACCACGCGTTAATGTTTAATGTTTGCAAAAGTCCAATGGTTTGGAAAATGAAAACAATTGACCGCTCACAAAATCAACAGCAATATTTTATAGGCGCCCAATTTTTAAAAAACTTGTTAGTGCATTTTGGTCCAATTTTCTTGACCGTTGCATTCCTCAAAAGATATTTTCAATTTCTTTGCTTATTTAGTATTAAAGACTTTAAAATAGTTAATTTTCAGGTAGAAACTTCTCTATTGATAAGACAAATCAAAACTACCACAATTTATTGCAAAATATTGCTTGATACTCTCACTGCCTTCCTTTATATATAAAATATTTTAATTATATCGAAACACGGGATAAATTCGAGTCGTAAAAAAACCAAACATTTAAAGAAAACAAATTAATTGGGACCAAATAGCATTTTCCAAAATGAAAAAATTAATATAAGGAAGCCAAGTTGTGTAACTAACTGGCCCAATGTTAATGCTTTTTTATTTAAATAATGAGAAGTACATGAGTGGTGTAAATGGTACTACAAGACGGAGTAACTAAAAAGTACTGTGAATAGGAAGAAAAAAGCCACGCAAAGACGCGATACGATGAGGATAGAACGTTCTTAACAAACAGTTACTCAACCAATGGTGTTAATCTGCAAAAAGAAAAAAAACGTACTTAAAAACAATTCTAAAAACCCATATATGTGAAAAACTTACGATGTCGTCAATTTTCAAAATTGACCTTACAGTTTCCGTTGCTAGTGTGATGGCTGAAGTGCAAACCAAAAGTGGTTGAACCACGTTCTCATCACACATGTCAGTGATAGCGCCCTTGCGAACATTAATACCATCATTCTTGTAGCCCATTGCATGACGATTCTTGAGCTCCGTCACGGTGGCAATTGGATTGAGACCAGCATTTTCAGCAAGGGTCAGAGGAATGACTTCAAAAGCTTCAGCAAATGCTCTCCAGCAGTAATCGTGGTGACCTTCGCCAGCAGCCGTTTTCAATATTCTCGGCCTTTCTACGACTTCGGTCATCTTAACAGCTATTTGAATTTCTGGTGCTCCACCTCCAGCGATTAGAGCTCCATTTTTAACCAAGCAACGTACAACGCAGAGGGCATCGTGAAGTGATCTTGCGGCTTCTTCCAAAACCAATTTGTTCGATCCACGGACAATAATTGATATTGTACGTCCAGGATTTTGAATGCCTGTAACTTTAACAAATTTGTTCGTTCCACTTGAGACCTCTTCAACCAAATCGGCAGACACAAGATTTTCTGCAACGAAATGATCAAGAGAAGCAATTGGCCTGCAGTTAAGTGTCTTGCAAACGAATTCAATGTCCTCGCGTTCGATATCTTTAACAACGAGCACCTTAATTTTATCGAGAAAATGTTGAGCTAGATCGGATACAGCGTCACTGAACAAGAAATTAATTTAATATTATTCCATTAAAATAGGTTTTATATAGCTTACCGAAGAATGGACTTTTGAACCAAAAGAACGTTGCAGCCAGATTTCTTAATTTGTTTTACAATATTAAGAATGTAGGCCCTTTCCTCCTTCAGAACGCGATCCATAGCTGCGTAGTCAGACACGATAACGTTGTGATCCATCTAAAAGGGCATTAAACATTTTAGTAGTTTTAAAAAGTACTGTTTTGCTGGGTGAACTAATCAATACTAATTAGCAACAAGTATTATTATAGAAAACTTACATCTGTTTTCGGTGGCGAAATACAGAACTGTATGAGACCAATTTTAGCCTTTTCTACCCTCTTAGGAGCATTAGTTCCAGAAGACCGGCTGGTGAAAACAAGTCCTTGCACCAGTTCAGTGTCCTCGACAGTTCCTCCCAAACTCTGAATAACTTTAATGTTCTTCAGATCGACGTTATTCTTGCCGGGTTCGATTACTTGAATCACAGCATCCACCGCCATTGGGGCAAGGAAACTGCTCTGCTGAGAAACGACTTTTGAATTCAATGATGTCGAAGCACTCTTAACGAGAGAAGTGTGATCATTCAAAGCATCGATTTGTTTAGACATTTTTTTGAGAATCTCAACAGCCTCCCAGGCGCATTCTTGGAATGATTCGGAGATTGCTGTTGGATGAATGCCCTTTTGTAGCAATTTTTCGGCAGCTTCAAGAAGGGCTCCAGCAATAACCACAACTGAAGTGGTTCCGTCACCGGCTTCAACGTCTTGAGCCCGGGATAGTTCAACCAACATTTTCGCAGCAGGATGAACAACGTTCATTTGCTTCAAGATTGTTGCTCCATCGTTAGTGATAGTCACCTCGCCGTTTCCAGCTTGGATCATTTTATCCATGCCACGGGGGCCCAAGCTAGTACGAATTGCATCGGCAAGGGCTGAAATTGAAAAAGGTATTTAAGCAAGTTTTAAAATACGCCGCGGTAAAGGAGCTATTGCGATAAATAGGTGTAATGACTACTGAATTTCAAGGCGAAAGGTGAGAACGATCTAAAGTTCGAGTGTGTTAGTACCTATTAAGGGACATGATTTGCAGAAACTCGGAACAGTCATGTTGAATCTATCCAAATTGATATTTTTTCTATTTCTGTGGCAGACTGCTTCGTAGAGTTCCACTGGTACTCACAGCATTTGCAATAAGTCATTGCTTTGCAATATGAAAGAGCTCACTAATAATGTTAAAAGCTTCTGGAATGTTTTTTCTGAAAATTTGCACATTCTTCTGAGAATTCATAGAGTAGATAGTCTAGAATCTAGACTAATAAAATAATTTTATCATCCGAAATAAACGAAAATTTCCATCAAACAACTGCTGAATTTGAGCTTTGAGGCCATTAGTCATCACCAGAGACTAAATTTTTCAATTAGTTTAATAAAACCATCAACGAGCTGTCGAGATTTTTCGCAATTGCTCCCCGTTTATACAACAGCAATTAAATAAATTGTGTTCGGAATTCATTCAAAATATTTATTTCGTAAACGAACAGAGACCACCGCCAAGCGAACCTTCCAGACCATTTGTTTACACCCCAAAACATCTGGTTCTTTAATTCCCAAAAACTGACAAAATTTATAACATATTACATTAAAAATATTATGGGGAGAGCGATTTAAAGTAAAATAACAAATTCTTCTATGAATTTTGTACCTTTAGCGGCATTAATGTTGCTAAGCCGGACATCGGTTGGTTTCGATTTATCCTTGTAGGCGCATCCTTGCGGGGTGCTAGCACTTATTTTTGTCTTCGAAACCATTGTTATTTTAGCGCTTAATTCCGCGTGAAAATATTAATTGTTCACTTTACTTAACGGATGATGATACCGGATTAAAAATCACTCCTCAGCAAAATCGAACAAATTCCGGCAATTTCGAGATGACTTTGACAGACGTCAGAAAATTTAAAGTGACATTTCTCAGGAAGAAAGAAAAATTGTGGTGAAAATGGGGTTTAGGAACGATTGGATATATTAATTGGAATTGGATTATTTAAAATATTTGAGGGATAAAATTATAATTGTACATTGTTTGAAAACATTTAACTATTATCAAATACTCAGAAGGTAAGTTGAATTAAAGTTATAGTATAAAAATGAATTTATAAATCCTCTCAACCAAAAAATTTTAGTTCTTATTTTCAAATCTAGACGCCGCCACGGTAGTCAATTCAGAATTCACCACTGCTGTCAAAGAATTTTCCTCCTTGTGTTTTGCTCCCTCGCCGAGGAGGCAGCTGATAAGGCCGTGAGGTGCGATTTTAGCCGACTGTCAGTGTTATCCTTTATTTTAAAACTTAAGTTGAGATATGACCCACTAAAATTCAACGGAATCTCTCTTTATTGCTATCGAATTGACGGCACAACAAATTACTACGTTTACCGGTAAAGTTGTCATACAAATCTAATTGGTGAGTAGCTAACTGGAGCAGTTGTGTAATAATTGTTTTGGGGCAAAATTTTGCTGCCAGAAATCAGCGTGGTGCTGTTTTGAGGCAGGTTTCATTTATAAAAGCCGTTTTCTGAACAGCCGGCGCATTACTGCGTTACCCAATCGCTAAATATCGCAATTAAAAATTCGACCCGTGTAACGTGCTAAACTTCGCGGGTTGTTACTAAACAAACGTAGCGAAAAGGGGCTTTGTATTTCCGAGGCTTTTACTAGCGACTGAATGATGAATATCTCTTAAAAAGAATGAATAAACAAAACCGAAACGGCAGCTTAACAAGCTGATAAAATCATCCAATAACCTAACGAGGAGGCTGCCTGGCTATCGTTTCAGCAGCGATTTTTTCTGGTTGACTTCTAGATAAGAAGTGTCAAATATCGCTAATTAATCGAGAAGTCTTCACAATATACTAACTGAATTGGCTAGTCCCATCAGGGCTCTGCAAGTAATCAGTAAATGTTTATTTAGAGTATCCATTCTCGCCCTTGATTTGATCGTACCTACCGCAAATACAATTTCTTTTCTCTGAAATTATTCGTGCCGACGCATTCCTTCGTACCCTCGGAAGAAGTAAATTCATAGTCAGCTATTGCTTAGTTGCATTTTAACTTCCTGCCGGTTACCATCTGACCCATCTAAGCACATCTTTTAGGTGTCTTCAGTTTGTGATTGCTTTCTAGAGCTGGGCAAAACATACCATTCCATTTTGAAACTTATTTCACGATTTGTTATTAAGTTCGTAGTAGAATGACCATAAATCTATGTTTAAAAAAACAATGCTATCAGTGGTTTTACTACAGACATATCAGTTTCTAAATTTTTGGTGAAAGTTTTACAAGCGTGGATAAATAAAATTGCATCATTCGCGCCTCCGCGATTAAGAAAATATTTATTTTGAATTCTTGAAGTACGTATGTATACATTTTGTCCTAATTTTTTTCAAAAATAATAGTGCCTTTAGGAATTTTTTATCAATGGCAGATTTGGAATGGATATTTTAAAATTGTTGATATTAGATTTAAAATCAATAGCACTGAAAACTGCCAAATGCAGGTTATAATGATAATCAATCCGTTGAAATTTAAAATTACCTTAAGAAATAAACAAAAATAAAATGCAGATTACGTTGAACTTATGATCAAAGGTTTTCTCTAAGGTGCCAATTCTACTTAAATCTGAATAATGGAAAATTAAATAAAATACACCTTTAGCGCTCCTCTTTGTTGAACGAAGCCAGGATAAGCTTCTTTGCTTGCCTTTGATTCTTGCTTGTAGCACCAATCGTAGAATCTTATACTAATCGTAATGCATTATGTGGCCAAGATCCTTTATGACTTTCAGAATTTCCTTGTGTGCTTAATGTCTATGTTTACACGAATGCTCCACAACTTAAAAGATTGTTTCGAAGAGACCAATTTAAAAATTTTTTTTAAAAAATTAATATATGTATATAAATTAACAGGGATAATAGGAATTTATGAAAATGCATTACAGCTCAACAACTTAAAAATGCCAGCCGGAACTACAACAACCACACCTTTTTCAAGGAGGCATATTGCGATTCTCTTGGGAATCCCAGCCACAATAGCCCTTGCATATTACATCTACCGAAGGAAATCGTCAAGCTCGTTTAAATCTCGTCAGGGGGCAATAGAAGGTGTCGTAGAAAATAATGCGGCCTCAAAACCTTCAGAAGAGAGTGCGGAGGAGAAGAAAAAGCGATTGCTGAAGGAAGCCGTCTCCTTCAAGGAAAAAGGTAATGAATCCTACCGCAAAGGCAAATACGACGAGGCGATTGATTTCTACGACAAAGCGATAGAAAAATGTCCCACAGACAAGAAAATCGACTTGGCTATATTCTACCAAAATCGAGCAGCGAGCTATGAAATGCTCCAAAGGTGGCAGCAAGTAAAAGATGACTGCACAATGGCACTGGAGAGCAATCCAAAATACCCAAAAGCCTACGCGAGGCGTTCGAAAGCGAACCAACAACTGGGAAATCTTTACGAATGCCTTGACGATCTAACAGCAACATGTATACTTGAATCATTTCAAAATAAAAAGACAATTGAAGATGTTGAAAGTGTTTTGAAAAGTATCGCTGAGAAAGAAGCTGCTGAACATATGAACAATAGACTTCCCGAACTTCCGTCTGTTCACTTCATCAAAACATTTTTGGATGCATTCACCAAAGATCCTATAAAGAGCATTGATGTTACTAATGATGATATTACAAAAGGATTTGCTCGGGCAAAACTGGGATTGGATGCTGGAAGATACGAAGACATTGTGCCGGGTTGCACTGAGGAAATTAACTCTACTGACCCTAAATACAGAGATGAAGCACTACTGCTGCGAGGCACCATATATACTTTAATGGGTCTATTCCAGGAAGCAGAAGACGATTTCACTATTGTAATCGACAAAGGTAAGCGATTTTTTAATAAGGGATTTATAGGAAAGTTAGTAACTTTTTTGAGTAGAATCGTAGTGTTTTGATTTAATTTTTCTAAAAAATTGGGACAGGTCAAATATCTATCCTCATTTTGATCGATAAATAATAAATTTTATTATAATGCCAATAATTGCAGCTGATGCAGATTCGAAACTCCGAGCAAGTGCCCTAATGCGAAGAGCCACTCTTAATGTTCAAAAGGAGAAGAAAGATTTAGGATTTGCTGATTATAACGAAGCAGAAAAACTAGAACCGAACAATCCAGATATCTATCACAACAGAGCCCAAATACACGTTCTATTAGATCAGCTCGAACAAGCTTTGGAAGATTACGAGAAAGTCCTAAAATTGTCCCCTGATCACGCGATGGCTTATATTCAAAAATGTTATGCAGAATATAGAATAGCTCTAATGGCAGGGGACCAGGGGAGGCTTATGTCTGTAATGAATGACTTCAAAAATGCCATAGGAAAGTATCCAAACTGCATAGAATGCTACAGCCTGATGGCGCAAGTATTGTGCGAATTAAGCCAGTTCGATGAAGCGGATCAATACTTTGAGAAAGCAATCAAAATTGATCCCCTAAATGCCACTTTGCATGTCCACCGGGGAGTTATGCATATGCAGTGGAAAGGAGACATCAACAAAGCGATTGACATAATTAGTAAGAGCATTGAAATCGATAGTAAATGTGAATTTGCCTACGAAATGCTTGGCACGATTGCCATACAAAGAGCTGAACTTCAAAAGGCAATTGATACGTTCGAAAAAGCCATTAAATACGCACGGAACTTTACCGAATTGACACGATTATGTGCACTCAAATGTGCGGCTGTCGCCCAACTGAATGTTACGAAGAAATTAGGAATCGATGTTTCAGCGATAGTTGGTCTGTGCAAGCAGCCAACTTAATATGTGTAGTTCCTGTGAGCAGCTGGCCTGATATGTTTACATAAGTTAAGCAATATTTTATTAGAATCGCAAAACACTTCTAAAATTTCCAAATTGAATTTGGTTTTTGTTCACCATTAATTCAAAGACGTTTTTGTCCCCATACACAATAGGGGTATTAATAATTTGTTATATTTAATATTGCATCGTTGTATCAAGTATTAAATTTTATATTTACAACGATATAATAGAAAATGCAGCAAAATAAGAATACTCCTAATGTACTAGCGATGAAATATTAAACGTTGTAATGTTGTACAATAAAATTTACGTTCTAAATTGCTTCCATTATTTTGTTTGTAAGAAAATCAGATTCAGTCCTTTTAATCTACCAAATAATTTTTAGGGGAACTCACCTTTCTGGAACCTTAAAGCTTTTAATTCAATCCATATTGTGTGTAGGACGTGTCAACTACTTGTAGAATTTGAAAAATGGCTTTGTTCAAGCTCTTCAAACTTGTTTTCTATAAAACAAAGAAGGAAATAAAATAGCAGATTTTTTAACTATACATTTAAGTATTTTGAGGAAATTGAATACCATAAACATTTAAAATGTTCTATCCTCGCATTCGATCCATTTCGGATTGGATGGAGCCAATTTAATTATAAATCATGTGTCATTTTCTCAAAAATCTCTGAATTTTATAAAATTTCTACATACTTTTGGATTGAAATTCCATAAAGTTTAGAAATTAACGTCATGTTGAATCAGCAACAACGCAAACCCTCAAGTACAAATTTTAGTGTTAATCTGATGATATTTAAAGCGTTAGTATAATCGAGATTAGAATGAAAATTGGCTTTGATTTGCAATTTATCAAGAATAAGATTCAGCAAAGATCAAAAATTTATTACTAACCACTAAACAATTAAACCTTCAAAATTATCCAGCTCAGGATTAAAGGATTTGCATGAAAAAAAATACAGTGTCATTATTTTTCTAAACATTGATTACTTTTAGGTTGATTTGAAATTTTCTAAACAAAAAGCAGCTATTACGTATCTAGTCTAATTCTGGCCTAAAATAATAAAATGTTTATATAGCTTAATCGCTTGGTTACCATGCTAAATTGTCAGTTCTTATTAAGTTTAGATTGAAATTCCTCTAGCTTAAGCAGCGGAAAGCTGCAATCACTAACAAGAAAACAGTTGTTAATTGCTCCTTCTGTGCGATATCGTATCTGCCCATGTATCTAGAAAAATATTATTACTACCAAGTATTGTTTTTATGAGCATGAAGTCATTAACGAAACCGCAACTTCCTTTCGAGATAATAGCAATTAAGTGATAATTACTTTGAAAAACGTGCTTCGGATATTGGCAATAAATTTTTTAATTCAAAATCTTTTTAGTTAAACACATATTTCGGTTTTTCCCCCTAAGGTTAATTTTAAGTATTTTTCTACAATTGTTTATTGGCAATAGTATTTGCTGCACAGAAATTTTAAATTAACAAAATTAAGTTAATAACTTCCATTTAGAAAATGAGTTTTAACAATGCATTTTTATCATGGTTGTAATACCACTGATAGCTACCGCATCCACTTCAAAAATCTTGTTAGGATAATCCGTGTTAACTCAATGGTGTGTGTTCGTCATCGGCTTTATCTTTCAACGTCAAAAGGCTAATTTGTAGTTTTATTACCTTCATTCCTTTGATATCAAAGGTGTCAATGAAATTAATCGAAGCATTCCTGTGGAGTGATAATGAATATTCAAACATATGTATGTATGTACGTAGGCTTTTCAATATTAACAAAACCCATTATTTTGTAAACTTTTACTTTGCAAAAAAACTTTTTGCATTAAATTATACAATATCTAATCTTATCAGTAAAAATCTGCAACGATTTTTTTATTGGTATATTTTAAGTAATCATGTAAAATTCCATATTGCAAACATTCAAAATTACTATTAATACTATTAAATTTTCGAGTTTTTTTTCGAAACTGAAAAAGTAGTTAGTAAAATACGGCGAAAAATTAGAGTATTTTCCTAAAATTTCGGGTGCTAAATTTTAATCTAAAATTAAATATGTTCTATCATGCGCGTTTTTGAGAAAAGTAGTTTTAAAAAGTAAAAACAAACATATGTTATAAGCCCCTTTTATAGATTTTTATAGATTTACAACGTTAAGGGGTTGTTTAACGAAAATTCGTATCTTTAATTACTATTCTCATTTTCTCAATTATTAACTTATTTGTTTCAAAAGCGTGATGTGTTGGAACATACATATACAATTTCAAATTTACAATCTGCAAAGATTTTCGTAACGATTTTACATATATCACTTACCCAAAGCGAAAATGTCTTTGATCTATATAATTCAATTAAGGCAGATTAAAGGTTATTTTACTTAGTTTTCTCAAGATTCTAATCTGTTTCACTTTCACCTAATAATAACCCCTCCGAACAAGGTGCATAACCTGTGAATAAGTAAGAAAGCTTCACACCTGCTGTTTTTGTAGCAAACATTAAGTAAACGAAAAATAATGATTTAGTCAAATTATCGCTGAAACCATAAAAATTTCCGTAAACAAATTGTTATGCCAACTAGATGTTATCACGTTTTATATTCTAACCAAGACATCAAATAAGTGCCACAATTTTTCGAGCACGCAACTTCTTAGAGAGTAACATCCGAATGCATTATTTTTTGCATAAATTGTACTGCACGGGTAAGAATGCAGTTTTCTTTAAATATTTATAAAATAAGAAAAAGATCATCATGCATTTGGAAATAAAACAATAGTTTCCGTAACGTGTTAAAAAAGTTTAGCAACTTTAAAAGATAATATAAATATAGAAATTAAAACGAAGCTCGAGAGATTGATGCTTAAAGAAAAAAATAATTTAAATATGTGTCAACGAATTAAGATAAAAGTAGCCAGGGGTATATAGAATAATATTATATTTGCAAAATGAGTTAATTTTCTTTATTTTGAAAATTATTATACCTACTATAAATATTAAGGCATGTCTCCTCTATAGAAGAAAATTCAAAATTAAAGAATTCTAGTTGTGCAGTGCGAAAATAGATCAATATAAAAAAACGCTAAGCTTAAGGATAACAATATTCACTAAAAAAAAATCGCTTTTCCTGACTTTTGACTCTTCCCACAATACTTTGATACTTTTTAATGGGGCACCCAAACTTTTATGATTAAAAACATAAAACTCGTTTAAGATTTCTGAATTTATTCTTTATGTGCTTTAAAAAGGCACATGTTTAAATTAATGACTTTGCAGCAAATTGGATCTAAGATAACTCCAGCCGTGACGGTTAGGGTTACTTTCCTTTTATTGATTTTATGACACGAAGAGAAATTTATTGTTCATAATGTTCCTAAAAATGGAATTTTATATTATCGTTTTCAATTAATTAAAAAGCCATCTTTAGATCGTTCCGTTTGTTTTGCATCCTAATAGTTTTTCAAAAGATATCGCAACTGCTTCTTCTATAATATTAGAAAAAACTGTATAGGTAGATACATTATTTTTATCCATTCTCGTTACAAGTTAATTTTGTAGTTCATTGAATAAAAGAAAAAAGCGGCTATGGCGTAATCAAATACTCCTATAACTATAAAAACTTTCTTTGGAATGAAATTGTTATTTTGTACCAAAATCAATAGAAGCTTTCTTTACTGCTACTACCTACCTAAATTCTTATGGACTGATTTAAACAAATTAACCAGACAAAAAAACAAACAAAAAACCGGCCAAGTGCAAGTCGGACTCGCACATCGGGGTTCCGTAAATGTTTTAAAAGATTTTCAGATTTTTTCCTTTACTTGTGCTGTAAGACCTCCCCTTCTTGCCAAATTTCATGCTTCTAGATTTATGGGAAATACCCTATAGGTTTTGATTCCCCTGCGAAGTGTAAGAAAATAAAGCTCAAATGGCCGTATCTTTGGATTGCGTTGACTTAGAAGCTTGATTTTTTTACAGTTTCAAGGGACCGCAGACTTATGTATTTGATGTTAATTTCAACTTGATACCTCCACGTGTTCCCGAGAAAAAGGGTCTTGACAGACAGACAGACAGACGGACGGAGAACAAAATGATCCTATAAGGGTTCTGTTTTTATTTCCTTTTGATGTACATAGGTACGGAACCCTAATAATTAGGCTGTTTTTAATTTATTGTATAGTAATAAAAACCGATTACGCGTGATGCTGCTTTGCATGTTGGATTTTAATGCAATTTACGCACTTATTCGTGTTAACGTCATTGGAATTATTCGGATTTCTCTAAATGACGTCACTGCAGTGTCTATGAACTGTAAAGAGGTGATTAATTAAACAATTTTTTCTTTAAATTCGTTCTCATCCAAGAAACGCAAACATCGTTAAACGATCATTAACTGCTGAATCGATTTTATTAAGAGGTATATATGCACATACTCATTAAACATATGTTTATCGTTATTTACGTAAATCTATAATATAAAATTAGAAGTGTAGCTTCGCCCTCGTTTATTTACATTTTTATTAAAGAGACTTTTCTTAAGGTTTTAAGCTGCTCATGATAAACACAGAAAAAGAAATTCATAAAGTAAAAAGTCTTTTATGATCATCTGATATGTATTATGACGACAACAAAATGTTTATTCTGACCGATTATGGTGAGTGGAACTGAAAAGGAGCCCCTTTCTGTCGTCTGAAATTATGCCAAGGTCAATTGCATCTATATCAGAGCTCGAAAGCACTTAATAATGGAAAAACATTTTTACAATAGGTCGTTTTATGGGTTAATAAGAGTTTCATTATTTCAGTATTACAAATATACTATGTAAAATTCAGTTTAATTCAGCTTTCATAATTTTAAAGGAGCTGCTACTTTTATGGATTGCCTTTATTCACTTGCGATAAGAACAACATATGTATGTACAATAAAACTTTTTAATTGGGGTTAATTTTTGCTTTGATATAGTTTTTCTTATAATTCGCTTACTAGTTAATAACATTGATTTTTTTCCCTTCGGAATTTGAACGATTGAAATTGATTGAGTTATTTATTTATTATGAATTGAATTATATTAATACCCTTATGAAAAAATACTAATGAGGCCGCGAAAACACTAATAAGCACTAATGAAAAACTTATTAACTCATTAGTGTTTTCGCGGTTTCCTAGTAGTTTTTCATTAGTTATGATTAGTGCGCATTAGTATTTTTCCATAAGGGTAGTATACTATTTTTCGAAATATGTACCTACCTTATAGTTGTATAAAGCCGATTGGCGTTAAATAAATAAATAAATATTTTTTTAATTTTGTAGGATGCTGAAAATAGGAACACTGAACATTGTTTCGTCAATCATTGCAAGAAGAATCAATTTCTGTTTCAAAAAAGCACTCGAATTCGTGAAGGGAATAATTAATAAATTTGAATATAATAATTTCCACACTTTTTCAGAAATATATTTACATACTTAAAAAGTGAAATTTGTACATTATTTAGGGTATTTTCCTTTTTTTAAATACTTCCTGTAATTTAGCTCACTTGGCACCATTAAACGATGCTTTTTTATTTTATCACCCGTTGGAATCTGTAGATATTTTTAGAGAAAAACAGATTCAACGTAATGCTACATAATTTTTGTTTATTCTTTAGGCTCCTTTTCCTTTTTCAGAATCCTCTTCCATTGTTGCTGGATTATCCCATGGCTGTGTTTTTCCAGATCCCCAAATTATATAAACAATGCTGGTTACTGTGAATACACCAAAAGCTATCCAGAACACTAGTCTCCATTCCAATATAGTCGTCTATAACAGATAAACAAACAAATAATTCGATTAGTTTAAAATAACAAAAAATTGTTATTTACATTTGGCGTCATAATTCCAACCATATAAGGAACAATAATTCCAGTTATTGCTCCAATTCCATTAGTAATTGCCATTAATGTTCCAGCATAATTTGGGCTAAGATCAATTGGATTAACTTTCATTCCGGGATAGAAAAATCCCATAAGTCCCATAGCAATTGTGAAGAGAGCTACGACAAGCATTTGATCGCAACCGGCGTATGAAGCACCCACAATAAAGATTGCTGGTCCAACCGCAGCTGAAATTAGAAAATTATTGGTAATTTCTAAAAATGTAGACTTTATTTGCTCGTTTATTACCGACTACCGTGAACAATTTCCTAGCAACAGTTAATCCTAAGATGTTTGCATTTATAAGCCAATCAGCTAAAAAGCCTGAGCTTATGGAAACGAGCCACATTAACAAGTACGGAAGAGATGAATATAATCCATTTGCTTTAATTGAAAACTGCAACACGTCTGCCATGTATTTGGGGAGGTCTGTGACCATTATGAAAAAGCCCCAATCGTGGCCGATCTGTGCACAAATCAGAGCCAACATTGGCGCACTTGTAAAAATGTGCTTCCATGGAACTGGAGGAAGATTTTTATCTCTTTGTAGCCTTCCCAACTCCTCTTGTAGGTAATCTTTTTCTTTATCGGAGATAAATGGATGTGAGAGAGGATCACTGTAGCACATCAGCGCCTAAGTTAAAAATAAATAAATCAATAGTAAAATTATTAAATTTCAACTAGAGTACAGTATAAGAACTTACAAACAACAGACACCAGAGTAGTCCAACAATTCCGAAAAAGTAAAAAACTGCATCCCAATGTCCGAAGTGGTGTATAAGAAAACCTGAAATCAATGTACCCAAAATAGTGCCAACTTGTCCTCCTCCTAAGACGAGTGATCCAAGTTTTGATCTTTCTTTTAATGGAGTCCACGCTGCCAACAAGACACTTAATGCAGGAAACGTGGTACCTTCTCCAAGACCCATTAAAACCCGAAGACCGATCAGTGCGTATGGACCGCCATTGTAAACACACAAAGGCGTTATAAGGGTTAATATTGCTGTTGAAAAAATTCCTATGCACAATGTCCATTTTCCGCCAAATTTTTCTGCTAGCAGTCCACCAGGTAAATGAGTTACTACATAACCGAAATAAAATGAAGATAGAATCAGTCCTTGCAGAGCTTCATCCCATTCAAACTCTCCTCTTTCCTGCAATCAAGAAAACTTATTACATTTTGCCTTGTTGTTATTATTTAGTTATTTATTTACGTAGGTATATGCAGTTATTTTATTTTTATTTACTTATTAGTTTGTGAACAAATTTTTACAATCTGTAATTCATTGGATAAATACATTAATATTAACTAGAATTAATATAAGTAGAAAATTTGCGCTTAAAGCGACGTACACTGGTTTCTTGACTAATATCAGATGGGAGTTCATTAAATAATATTAATCCTTTATATTATATTATACATTATAGAATTTTTAGAGCTTCCTAAATTGTGTTTTTCTAATCTAAAGTCATTCATACCTACTTCTTAAAGAATAATGTGCCATTTCATTTATACCACTGACACACCAACCGAAATTTAAAATTTCGAATGTTCTTAATTTCAGAAATATATCATATCACCTCTGAATTTCTTAAAAAGTTTCAGGCAAATATTCTATTAAAAAGAAATTTTAACATAAATTTGACTCTAATTTCAAAGCAATACAATAATATTGTGAAATTGAGTACGCTCGAAATTCTAAATTTCAGTTGGTGTGTCGCTGGTATTACCTACATATTTTAATTTCTTACTTAAGTACTTAGGCAACAATCCTCGCTTCAGTTTAATTAAAGCCAAAGAGTAGTGCATTATACTTTAAACTCTGTTCAACGGACATCCAACCCATATTTACATACCCCTTTATATTTCAAATATAAACTTTAAATCCTTTCAAATTCAAATTATTTTATTTTGTTGAAAAAAATAAATAATAAAATAAATGTAGTATGTTTCTTATGGTCTTGAAAGTTTCAAATTCTCTTAAAATGAATACATGAAGAAATCCGCTTCATAATGCATCTTTCACAACAACTCAAATTAAATTATTACCAAGATTTTATTATTTTGAAAAGGTGGATATCCATTCATTTTTAAAATTGCAGTATTGTAACTACTGAAAATGTATTGAAGTTTTGTTCTACAAGATTTAATTTTTTGAATTTGATTACGATTTTTTCTAACAGCATTGTTTTTTTTTTTAAAGACAACAAAAACAAAACTAGAGCTCCCATGACTAATATTTAGCATTCCTTAATAATGGTAGATAAAGCAAATATTGCAAAAATGCGATAATGATAAATTACTTAGACCAATTTAGAGTGCTACGTTAATTGTTATTTAAACCTTTATGTAAAAACACAGAAGAGAAGGAAACTTTCACTAATTTCAGTTTAAAACCTGACTGCCGTATGTTTTTATAACTTAAAAGTTTTTAGTTATTTTGATCATCAATGTCCACAATTTGTTGAATTTGTTTATTTTTAAGACAGATCATGAGTTATTATGGGTAGACTCGACGCCGATGATTTAATTGGCCTTAATTTGAACTGTATATCTTCTACAATTTTGTAAACATTGCTTTTAATGAATTTTTCTCTAACTGTATGTACTTAGATAAGAAGTTATAAGTAATAATAATGCTATGAAATAACCTCTACAGTGTACTTACCGGTCCGCTTTGAGAGCTCCCAAGTCCACCCTCTGGTTTCGGACAGATGCCTTCTCCTGTCTTCGAAACGCTATCGTTGCTAGCAGTCTTATTAACCATTACTGTGATCGCCACAGACAAAGATATTCTCATAGTATATGCATTTACTATGGCTAGAAATCCAAACAGTGCTATCACCACTCGTTGAGGTATACAAAAACCTAAAATTTAAAAATGGTACTTATGTTAAGTAATTGGTATAAAGAAATCTCATTTTATAATTTTATTTTAGAAACATTTCCATTATCTTTCATCTACAACATCTATTTCTTTTAATTTGTAATTTATCACAAACGATTTTAATTTTTTGAGTGTGTTTGAGAGCCCTGTTTGTTTTAAATAAGTAACTATTGTAGCTTTCGTTTTGAAAGTAGGGGGTATATAATTTGATCAAACATTTTTTAGCAGAACAAAAACTGACAACCATTTGATAAAAATTGAAAACTTTTTGGAATGTAAGTTTAATAATAAGCTAAGTATTAAACAGCAGATCTGGATAGCCACCTGCGATTCTAAAAGCCAACAGCGCGTGTTTTGAAAATTTAAAGTGCGTCATAAAAGCTGAAATGTGAGTACATATGTACATATATTGTGCAGTTGGCACTGTGTGGAGCTCATCAAACAATTAATTTGACTCGCGGATCTGACATCACTTAATGACTATGTTTTAGGTGATAATATTAACTTTATGAAACTTACAACAATGCAATGCCAATTTTTATAAACTTATGCGCAAACAATACGCTAGGGAATAGTAATTAATGTCCTGTTCAATTCGATATTTAGCTTCAATTAAACTTGCATTTCAGAAAGATATTTTCCTTTTGCCGTCTTTGGTTTTATTTTTATGGTATTTAACGCGTAATTTAGAATTCTTAGTTTAGTTTAAGTTTAAAATAATACGAAAAATTTTGATCACAAAATCTTTTAGATAAATTGTTTTTTATATATTAGTAACATTTTACAATAGCTATAAGATTTATTTCTTGCAAAACCACACTCTGCGCCCTAAAACAAAAATTCTCAAATTTTTATCATTTTTTATTGGCCTGTATAAAAATTATGATAGGCAGACTCCCGTCGTAATAAAGAACAATTTAATCTTATCAATTGACCAGGTTAATTTACACCTTAAACCCATGTGTGGGAGATATGGAATAATAATTCAACCATAAAATGATAAGGTTTTTTGTAATGTAATCTTCGTGCATACAATGATCTGTCGTAATTCATTACGGACGCGTCAGGAAATTTTGAAGCGTATCCACAAACCAATTGACCCCTAAAAAAAAACGAGGTTTATCAATTAAAAGAGCTGTTAAGCGATTCTTCATTGTAGTTAAGCCCTCGTGATAGTGCTTATCCCTTGGTAATTGTTTTTTTTTACTTAATAATTGATCACCGCCGAAATTGTCTTCGTTATTTATGGAACAAAGCCGCGAAAAATGTGATCTTGGCAGGAGGGTTTATAGTGGGTCACATTTTACTGACTTTGCGGAGGCCCAGGGTTAACTAGTGTTAACGGCTTTGTTTCATTCAAATTAGCAAAAAGCCATATTTGCAGGTTGGTTAAAAAAGTGCAAGAGTCAAGTATGACATAATTACACCTTAACTCTGTACCTCTAAGCTTTTAACTAGTTATTGTTAGACCTGAATAAAATTTCGTAAGTAGGTCTGGTATTCGACTTTGAACTTCATTTCCGTATCTGAAGTTAAATAGAAGACATATTTGCGCGCAGTGAGGGCGTTTAATTTTAAGAAAGCTTTTAAACCGTGTGAAATAATATTTCATCTCGAAAGCTGACGGGCGCTACATATTCTTTACAGTCTTGAAACATAAAAAAATTTAATGAAGTACATACATATGTATGAATTAAATTTGCATTTTACTTTTACTTTCTTCGATTGGAGCATTAAATTGAACTAATTAAGTCCTACATAAAATTAACGTTATTCATCCCGATAGCTCGTAAAGATGACAAAGCACTTTCCAAATGTGCCAGAGGTTCTTCTTTTCGTGCACTTCAACTTTTTCAATCGTGTTTTTCTTGAAGTGACTGTCTTGATTTTGAGAAATTTACTCAAGCCTAAATTTGTTCGATATTATTTTTAAATATAATTTCGTAATTAATTTGGCAATTATTATACATGATATTGTTTTAAATTTTAAAACTAAAATTCGAACTTAGTAATTCTGTTCTCTAATGACTTCTTTATAGGAAAAAACAAATGTATTTTTATATTTTGTAGCCTTTTGATGATACCAGTATTTTATAACTTTTATTCAAGCATGTCAACTGAACGGTCGTATCAAGGTTCATCTTACAACATCATGTACCTACTCCAAATCCATTGCATAAAAAGGTCAAAATATACTATATATTAATATTATATTAACATTGCTTGAACTGACACTATAATTCTAGAATAAATGTCCTCTTCCGATTTCCGCCTTCATTACTTGCATAATCTAACAATTAATGCTCGTCCCCATTGCAAAATCAACTCTTTAAAATCGATTACGAATGAATAATAATTCAATGAAACTAAAGCATGTTCCCTTTACAACTATGTATGTATGTTTAAAGTTAAATGCAATAAATGCACCGAGTATGCAAATTCAAAATCCAACTGGCGTATGTTGGGTATAAAATTTCAGGGCCTATGTACGGCGCCAACCGATTTCCGAGGTAAACGAGCAGAAATCTTGCTTTCAATATGTTTTACATCTTTGCACAGCATCCATTTTAACTGATGAAATATTTTTGGCATTTCAATGACTCTTTTAGCGCAACTAAGTTTCCTGACATGAATGCGAAATTAGCAAAAATTGTATTTATCATAACATTGACATATGCTTGCAAACATATGGGCGTAAATATTTGAGAAAAGTTATGTGAATAATAAATTAATATCTAAGAGTAGTTGAATTTTTGGATTTCCAAATTTTCTTGTTATTGTAATAATAGTACGATTAGAAAAGTTGTTGTTGAACCAAATTCATAATTGGTTTATATTTGCAATAAACAGAACTATAGTAAAAATAACAAACTACATAATACTTAAATCTATTCGAGAAATACATAATTGTTTTTGAATAAATAGAACATGATTTGAAAAATTTAGGTAAACTTGAACAAGACCATTAAATGATCAAATTCTTAAGATTTTCTTTAAATAAAATATGAACGAAGATATCTCTAAGCAGAGTGAAATAAATTTATCTTTGAACCAACTTAATTTTCGTCAGCTTGATTTTATTTCATTAAGTAAAATCGTCTAAAATTTGGGCATATTATTAAGACATCACAATTTAGGTCTGATTTAATATACTTTAAAATCGTAAAGGCGCCGTGATGTCCATTCTTATAAAATTGTGAAACGATAAAAAAAAAAATGTTTCATGCAGCTTATTTTATAACTTCAATACATAAGAAATAAACATTAAAAACTTCAGATTCGATATGTAAAATCGATTTGAAATAAAATATTCGTTTGAATAAATTCAGTAAAAATAATTTCCGACTCGAGGATATCTTCGTCGAATATATATTAAAAATCGTTAATCATTTCTCATGTATAATCCGACAAAACCAGCTCATCGCGCAGGCTCATAGTGATTACGTAAGGCAAAGTATCCCACCTATCACGCAACCTGCTAAACCCATAATATTTGTTATGTGCACGCAATTAAACTGCAGTAAGACAGAAATGCAATTAACTTGCTTTAAATTCGGAACTAGGAAATCGTTGGAATTCTCGCGGGTGCGCTGCGTACCGTCGGCGTCGTCGTTGTCGTCATCGTGCCGCCGAACCGCGAACAAATACAAACGACAAAAGCAGTAGCACTTCCGGTTAGCCGACGGTTGCATTTTCATGATCACAAACCATTTCTGAGTTAACATTTTCCGAACTATTTTTAAATTGCTTAACTTTACTGTTTCGCTTCGCGTTAAATCACCTGTGGCTATGAAAATTTTGCAGCATAGTAAAATTTTTGCTTAATTTGATTTTACGAAACTATTCGACTTATGCCGGCTGAGGAAAGTACCAAGAAGTACCATCCATCCAGAAGCACCGCATTGATGCGTTTACTTAGTAACCACAAGAAGTTTGATTAATTTTATTTCCACAAATTTTTTTCATCGTCAAACTATAAATCATAGAAGTCTACTTTAAATAAATTGCGGTTTTCTTAAGAGAAATTGAAATCAACACTAAGATTTTGTATTTTGTACTATAAAATTAGTTGATAATAGCTGTTTTTTTAAACCACCTTTTATCCTCTTAAAACCCTTTTCGAAACTCTTTTGTTCTTTAACAAAAGACCATAGAAGGTACTTAATTCAGAATTTAAAGACTCGATCTAAACAGAAAACTGTCTAACCAAATTCTGACAATTGTGGTTAATTTTGGGTAATCGATGTTGAGTATGCGTACAATAACCGAACAAGAAACATTTTAATTACGATTAGTTAAAGCACATAAAAGAGTTATTTGTACGTCAAAAGTGCAGGGATAATAATAATATCTTTTATATTAACCAACTTATAAAATTAATCATCGCATTAGGATCTATTCTGAAGATTTAAGTACATAATTCTATCGAGAGCCTGAAATCTTAAACTACAGTCGTAAAATACTTTGACTCTTTAATTTTTGTCTACTAAAGCCGAGAATTAATACACATGCATAACATAAAGTTTATCAATAAAATTTGCATACAAATTTAAATTCAGCATATCATTTATTTTAATCAATTCATATCACATGATGCCCAATTATTTCAAATTATCACTTTAATAATAGAAAATAAACTTTTAAATCTTATATATACACATCAGCGACCACTTATTCATAAAAATATCACTTTTTGGAGCTAATTACATGAATCTATTAAAAGATATTTAATGAAGTATCTTCTCAAGAGGCGTATAAGTGCAAAAATAAAATGTAATTATTATAAGAGATTTTAGCAAACAATGGAGTTATCTAGCTAATCAGCATTATTAAACGTCCTTTAAATGGAATTATTATTAGGTATAATATGTATACATCATAGAATATTCCACTCAAATCGAAAAGCTCAAAATTTTCACCATTTCTAATTAAGTTAACCTATACCTATACCTATGAAATATTTTCCTTAACTTTTAAAATTCAAATAGTTAATTTATACACATAGTTAGCAATTATCTATATCCCTTAAGCTGAAAACTTTTGGGCGTTCTATTGGACTTACATATTTTGAATTGGTGGGTTTTGTAGTGTATTTTATCAAATTTAAAGATTAAGAATTTTATAATAATGAACCGAAATCTTACTATTAAAAAAAAAAGATATATTAAGTGGTAGAAAAATTTAGGTCAAAACTTAACTATTTTCTACCTGTTTTTTGGTTGCTTTGAAAAAAGAATGTCTAGGTATGTAGTAAAAATGTGCATAATAACGATTACTTCAGCAAAAACAAAAATACAAGTCTCTATTGTTCTTGGCTTTTTATACCGATTTAATCAACAATTTAACCGCATTGTGGTCGATACTTCTGACTTACTTCATTAATTCCCTCTGGCTAGAGTCAAAAGAAGCTTTCTCGAAAATTTGCAACGATGCGCTCCACTGATTATCTGATAGCGGGGTCGCGAATTTATCGACTAATAATATCAGCTGACACAGTATTTTTTTGTCATTGATTGCTGCAACAATGAGATTGATCAATTTGGGAGTATCTGCTCCGTTCACTTTGCGTTCCATTCGAAATTATCGCTTTTATTTATATTCTTCGCAATTTTTAGAATTAGCACCAGGTGAACGCTACTTGAGCTTTCCATTTTTGCAAGTAATTTCTAGGTGAACGGAGCTGGCTCTTACTTGTTAATGGAAGTCCTTCTGCGGGGTTATTTCAGCCGTATCGATTGTAAGTACAAAGGCTAACATTTTAATTATATCCGTTAATTGCCGTTTTTATAATAATAATTGCAGTTTAAAGTAAAATTTCCGGAAAGTCTTCACAAATTTACTGTCCAAAATCTTTAGATCATCACCGTCAAGGCTTCATTAAACTTCTTTTTTTTTTCATTATAAAATATCTTATCCAACTTCACAAAAAAAAAAAAATAAGTTGAGTAGCAGTTCCTTCAATAACAAAATTATTTTCCTTCTCAAACTGATAAAAGAGATTATTTATAGTAAATAAGTTTTGTTTATAACAGTTAAAAAACGATATAGTTGATAATGGCGAAATAAATATTTAGTTATTATTAATAAGCCGCATATTTGATGGTTTAGTTGGCATCAGCATTCATTTGTTAATAATAAACGGATAATTTTATTGTATTAAGTGAAAGGATGTTCAAAAATATTAATTTCAAATTATTATAGTTAATCCGTGGCTGGGATTCGAATTTGGGACCTGCGGATTGACGGCTGGCTGCTCTACCCACTAAGCTACGCCATTCCGATGCCTTTTTAAAAAGTTGATTTTCCTGTGACAATTCTGACTAACCGTGGCTATGGGTTTGAACATTCCAACTCCAAGTTCTGTCACCTCTACCGCTGAGCTATTCGCACACGCACGGATCTACAGTTTAAGAGTAACCGCATCTTTTCCCTTTTTTTACATTGAAGAATGTCAAAATTTGCAATATTATAAATCATCCACAATAATTCAAAAGTATAACATTTATTAACGGTAAATATATAGGTACCTCAAATAAAGGGCTTGTTTATTTCAAGCGTTCATACTGTATAGAATTTAAATATGCAATGTGATAATGTTTACTAAATTTCTTAATAAACACTAAATATTCGGGGAAATATTGGAAATAAATATATATATTTGGCTCAGCCAAACTCTTTTCTCAGTTATGTATGTATATTGTATGTGTGTTCCTAAGTTCTATAAATGTCTCTTTATTATTTTTCTCGGTGCAAATTTAAAACAAAAACCTTTTTAAACTCTAAAATGGTAAATATTATGAGCTAAATTGTTAAAAAGCACGTGGGCCCATTATATTTTATTATAATGTTGTGTGTTATTGCCAACTTCTACTTATTTTTTTTTTGAGATATTTTTTAAATTGTTAACCCATCTATAATTTTAGTTTTTAAAAAAATTAGTATGAAGTCAGAATAAAGAACACAACACAATTTGGTCGATAAATCAATCTTGCACAAATTTTATGTATTTAAAATTTTGTAAAAACACAAAGAAAAAGCATCGTGATGTGGTATTTTGACCAATTTATTGCAATTGTCTAAAACTGATTAAGTTGCTCCTTATGGTTACTCATGTCTGTTCAACACCTGGTTATAAAATATCTTTCTTTTCAAGTTTTTATGATCAGTAAAAAATAAGATAAAATATAAATCACGTAACGCTTGCGCATTCAATTAAGTAATTTATTTAACTAGCCAACTGAAAACTGTTACTAGAATTGAACAACACAAGCTTAGTGATTTTGTGATTTTAAAAAATTATTAAGAATTATTTTTATGCAGAATAACAAACATTCTGTAGCAGTCATTAAATATGTTTTTGTTTAGATTTCAATTTTCAGCTTATAGTGTAATTAGTTCAGCATAGAGTAACAACAAATAACGTATTACTTGAATTAACGAACAATTTAAATTTAAAAAAACAGATAGATGATTATATGACTCTCCTGTACATTACGTAACCATTTAAAACATCTACTTTTTAAGGCAGAACACCTGAAAGTATATGTTATATGTAATTTTTAAAGTAAATGCACAAAATTTTAAGTTATAATTCGTAAAAATGACGAAACTTTGACCTTGTACACATAGGTACATATGTACAGCCGTATATCGCACACAGACTTAGAATCAAAAGTACTGCGATAACACTTTTAATACTAGTATTTCCTAACAATTTATTTTATGAAATTCACTTTTAAGGCGTTTTACGTTGAGCAACCATCGCATTGGCTCAGTTATGATTGAATGTAATTAAGCATATGCATAATAAAGAAAAAATTATACATAAATCAATCATGAAGCATATTTCCGACCAAATAATAATTCAACATTTTATTGAAAATTATTAAAATTTACCTTTTGAAACTGCTAACCGCCAACCCGTTAACATTTTATCGAAGTTAAAAATTAATTACATAATTTGCACACAAAAATTTATTTAATTTATTTTTAAATAACGATAATTTTAAATGGCCTAAAACTAATATATTCAAATAATATTGACTATTAATTAATCATTCTGACAATTCTATAAACTTACATTACAAGACATACTAAGTTTTATCACTTTGATAAACTTTTTGACATAATAAACAAAAAGACTTGTAAATCAGTTATCTTAAAAATAAACTTAAGAAATATAAAATGTCTCAAACAATTTTATATTTTCATAAAAAATGTATCCAAGCGTTATAAAATTACAAGTTTCATAGCCGATAAATCAATCATAGTGAATGTACATATTTTCATATTCAATTGTTGCAATCTAATTGTCTTAGGCCAATAAAACGCTACTTTTATGACTGATTACTCATGACGCCTAGTTCTTTATTTTTTCTCCAATTTTTATTACCAGTTAAAAATAATATATTATGTTTTACATTACGCAAAAAGTAATTTATTTTGCTAACTAAGGTTTATTGCTAAAACGTGTATATATCGATATAATAAATGTTTTTGGTATGTTAAGAATCCGGTAACAAAAATGTACAATCAAATTAATTTTAAAAAATGTTAATCTCAGATTTTAGGCATTGATGGGCACGTTTCCAATGTATAAACCCAGACTAAGAAATTTTGATAATTTAAATCGCCGAATTCAGTTGAATAAAGAATTTTCAAAATTATTTTTTAAAATCTTAACTGTTGGGCAGACAACTCGACAAATATTTCAATAACTTAATGATACGGTATCCAAAATATCGAATTTTTACATTTATTCTTTTCACTTCAAGACTATTCAATTGCACGAAGATTTTTTGAGCGTAAAAGATCTTTCAAAATTTTTTTACCTCAATTTTGTGTTTCCGCATGATTGAAAAAGAAATCGAAATTGGATTCTTTCCATCGAGAAAATTGCCCAGCGATTAGCACTTGTTGCTGAGAGGCAAAAATTTGAATAGGCAGGGCCGACACGCACAATTTGATTTTAATGCGAACAAATTTGGGAGTTGAAAATCTCGTTCCAGAAAGTGCCCTTCCCAAAGATATCCCCAAAATAAAGCACCGAAAAAAAGGGTGTACCAAGAACTTGAAGGATCACTTTTATTTTAGAATATATGTAAAATAAAAAGCGATGCAAAAATTTCTGAACGTAATTTTTCTTATAATTTTATTTAATTCGCATTTGGAATGTTTTAAGTTGAGTAACGATCATACCGGATCAATCCAGTTTTAACTATTTAATTCCCCATTTGAACAAATACAAAAACTAACTAAATCGCGAAATGCACAGATTTATGTTCCTCAACCAGAATTGGCACAAAAAGTGCAGCTAATATGACTATAAAAGGATTTTCAGCTTTCACCGAAGACACTCACAAATCACTTCGTAATAAACTCACAGTAAATTTGCGAAATGTTTAATATAATAGATTAGGAAACTTACATCTTAAAAGCGAAATTAGTCGTTTATGCACCATTTTGTCAATGATATTTTACATAAATTAATAAATTTTGTATAAGTATTTATTTATATAAAAATAATTCACTTGTTATACTCTATTCAATATTAAACACAAATTCACGAATCAATTTTTTTCACATATACATATATTGCGCCTTTTAAAGGCGCACTCAATTTTTCGGATAATCAATTTTTAGATAAATAATTATTTAAAGATCACTTTAGTTTTACAAATATCACTTCATCTAGAATTTATGCATTTTTGTAATTATTTTAAATTTATATCCACCACCTTTTCGGTGGTTTTCAAAAAATTATATAGTGTATAGAATTTTCGATGGACGTTAGAAAAGAGATTTTATCCGAGCTTTCTTGTTGCATATAATATTTTTAGTTTTAACACTCCCGGAACGGAAATGTCGTGTATTATTTTCAGCGCGAATGCAACCAAGCTGCTGGCGAACTGTCGTAGTTCAAATGAAGGTACCAACTGCCAAGATGAACGCTTTTATATCGAGAGGTAAAGATCGGACCGATCGACTAGACGTCTATATCGCCCGAAAGCTGCTCAAGCACTCAAGTTGGTACTAAAGTTGTTGTGCGGCTCAGATATTCGTATCTAACTCCAGGTAAGCATTTACCTTAGCCGCTAAGTCATGGACTGAAGGCGAATTTTGCCGTGCGCCGTGGGATTACGATTCGGAGTATTTTTCAAGAATGACGTTGGACGGTGCTGGACGGTATCGAGGCTACTCCAAATGAAAGTACTCAATTACAGCCTTAAAGAAGTGGATAAAGAAGTGCTCCTCACCAAGGTAACCGATAAATCGGTTCGGAGACACCGATTGCAACTCGCATAGGTATGAATTTCGTTTACTTTCCTCACCTCAGTTTGGACGTTGAGGTTTTTACTGGCATTTTTTGCCCCTTACCCCCCGCTGCCTATTTGGAGCTGTTCGAACTCAAAAAAGATAGTAGACTTTTGCAATATTTATCCACTAGCGCGTCGAAGTTTATTAAGCCTATCGCCAATCATATCATAGCGAGAAGTGGCAATCATCGTGAACAATTTTTTATTAATTTTTCTTTTTCCCTCACCGACTTCGGGCTAGTTCGGTGATTAACTCCATATCGAAGATGTTGAACTAGAAATTTAAGTGCAGAGAATGCATCAGCATATTTTTAAATAATTGGAGCAATTACAATCAACCGCCAATTAAGATCCGTTAGAGATAGATATATAGTAGACTTTTTGGAGTTTAAAGCATAAATATATTCACCTTTTAGTTTGCGGTGTCGCGAGCACGAGTACAAAATTGCGCTCACACCTGAAGGCTTAATTCATTCATTACGTTCGTCAGACTTATCGCAACTGAGGAAAGCTGCTCCACCTTGCTATGGATTTAGCGATATTCAAGTAATAGGAGATGATTTATGATGCGAGACATTATCTCAAACGTTTCGACATGTTCTTTTGCATTTATTATCAGGCTGCTCGAAATATTTTCAGTTTTACTCAACACAAAAATTTTTGCACTAAATTAGTCACGACCTTCAACTTCAGGTATTTTCTCTAGTGGGTGTTTCTTTATATTTTAACATTGCTTCACATTTCAAAGTTAATTGAGTACATTATTGAAACAATAAATCTTATCAAATATCGGGTGTTTTATAAATTAATATCGATTGTAATCTACCGCTGAAAGGTTAATTTTTGTTTTTCGTTTGTTGATAAAACTGCAACTGATAACAACAAAGTGCAGTGCTATTACAATATTTATCTGAATGAATCGTCCAGATTACAAATTTGATAATCAAATACCCTACCGATTTTTATGCAATTTTTATTAGATTCTGAATATCGAATAAAACAAAACATAAAAAACATTATCACAGTTTTATCTAAAAAGGGCCATTAGCAACAATAATTAGAACAGAATGGGTAAATTTCACCGAAAAATAAACAAAATATCCTTTATGATACAATTTTTTTTAAATAACACTCTAAAACAGGTAATAAAATCTATAATAGCTCCAGCATAATTACGATTCCACAAGGACAATCAGATCACGGAAGTAGTACGTAAAATAAAATGCATTCTTTTCATTAAATAAAAAATTGACACTGGTTCAAGACAAGTTTATGTATAAAATGTTAAAAAAAGTAGAACCCAATCTAGATCTGATAATGTGGCCATTTACTGGTTAACAAATTTTTAAATAAAGCAAATAGTTAATTTTAGAATCGAATTCTTAAAACACACCGAAAGCTATCTTGCACCAATATCTTGTTCTAAAAATGAAATGCATTCTGATGGAAAAAAGTAAATGCATTTCAAATGTTATTTTTGGTTAATCACTTAATGCCGTGTTATGTGGAAAAAATAGAATAGGCATTTTTTTAAGTTACACAGACGTCTATAAAAAATAAATATTTCATAAAATAATAGCATAGTATTTTTAGCTAGTTTTACACAGGATATCAAAATTAAGTTCAAGTTAAAATTTTAATTTTTTTATCTTTGAAATTTCAAGATGGTCTTTATGCTTATAGGTAATTTTAAATCAAAGAAATACACCCAGCTTTAAATTCTCCAGACCTTTAGCATCCGTCGTAAAATTTATATTTTTTGACCAATATTTTATTAAAGCCATATATGCATGTATAAAATCAATTTAAATTTATTGCATAATTTCAGTTCAGTAATTTAAAATAAAATGACACACCCCTACCCTACTTAAGATAAATTCTTGTGTTTCTAAAACTTTTGTTCCTTCACACTTCCAAAACGACAAAATGACGTCTATCTTCAATAATTACAGATAATGCATGACTTAAAAATATTTCCTTTTTCTTACCTCAAGCCAAGTCGTTTATCAGTTCCGTTCCTTATTATCACGTTTAAAGTGGTTACACTTACTCAATAATTCCGTTTTGGGTATGCGCTTTGTAATTAATTAAACAATGAGATCAAATTGTAGGTGTATTTCGCAACATTAAAATGTTACGTTGTTTACAATATCTTAAGATGTTACGTGCGTAAATTAATAACGTAATTAACCCCTATGAGTACTTATTTAATAAAACAAAAATATTAATTATTTACCTGCTATACATAATTATCATTTCCTATTAAAACAAAAATAAATTGTTTTTGTCGTATTATACAAAGATAATACGGATTTCTTATGAAAAAGTTAATCCTCTACGAATTTTGGTGTTATTTGATATTATTGTTTGCTTTTTATATTCAATTTTAAAAATTTATGAGTGATTAATCTTTTGTCTTAATTTGAGAACATTTCAAATTTTTTTTGCCATGAATTTTATTTTTAAATTTTTTGAATTCAAGATCAATTTGTTACGTCATTAGTAGCATAACATATAATTTAAATGCTTATATAGTTTTGAGAAAATGCAATTTCACATTTCCGTCAAAGGTAATTCCCCGGTTTAAAATTAAAATGCTAACCAAGTCAATGATTCGTCCTCTGCAATATTTTATGCCTCTATGCATATATTCTTGGAAAGCAATAATTGAGTAAAGAAACCAAGTTACTCGATCCTAACGAAATTAAAGGTCAAGTAAACCAACCGCACGAACCAACATTTTATTATGGAATTAGTGCTTCACCCGAATAAAGTTTTTGGGTAGTAAATTTTCTCTCGGCTGGCAGTCAACCATAACATCGGTGGTTTACCTACCCACAATTGGCCAATTTTAATCGGTTCATACATAGTTTTACAGACTGTTGGTCTGCTATACCTAACATATTATATGAGTTTCTTTACTCTACTTTACACTGGGAATCACCGGCTTTTCTTATGTTACTGATATAATCACCTTGCATCTAGCATACATATCACTTAGGTGAATCATGTGTTTTTCCTCAACTAAATTGGGTAGATATGCTAGATATGTATATTACATGCCATATATGAAAAACGAAGTGCATTTTCAGGGGCATCAGTTTCGGATACTGATTATTAACAGTCGGATGATTAATCTTGACTCCTTCATTCAGTTCATACTTTAAGGTCGTTTGCGTAACATGCGAGACCAGCGAACTTTTGAAGTTCAGACAGAGCATAATTCGTCCACGAGCCAACCAACGACTGCCCACCTCGAGAGATGCGAATTCGAGTCACATAATGTGCCATCAACCGCAACGAAATCGGTTATAAACGTTATTGACACTGCTACTTTAATAAACTTCAACTGGTGTATGTCTTAATTTTATTTTTAATTTTTTAATTTTGTTTTATTAGCGTTTTATTTCCTCCACATTTGGCGCCTACTGTGGTCAAGTAATTACGTTTTGTTTTCATTTGCGCTGCTAACACACTTCCTCCGTTTACATCAGATTCGGGAACTAAAAAGTGCTGACCTTTCTTAGGGTTAGCGCTTCGTTGCCGCATTCGGATCATGTCTTGAATGCAAAGCAGATCTGTGCGAACAGAACAAAATTTTTATTTTTTTTCCTTAAGAATTACTATTCATTTAGTGTCACATTTTCGAGGGACATCAGATAAAAACTGATTCATAGAACTTTTTCTACTATATTAATTATACTTTTAAATCTTTTCGCGACTTTCGACTATCGTCACGTAAAAAATTTTGACATAAAATTTCATTAAAAAACCCTGGATGAATTATGATTTAATGAATATTTAATCTAAAACGCATTAGATACATACGTCACATAATTTTATAATATGTAACATAATCGAACTTTTATCAGAAATTCAAAATATTTTTCCACAAGTTTTTATATGTTACGTGAACAAAATCGAATTGTTCAGGTTAAAATTCATATAGAATTTTAAAAGTAAACACATTCAAAAAATGTTGTTTATTAACCCTTTGCACTCGTATGTATGTTATTGTTTTTTTTAATTGATAGATAAAAATGCTATAATATATGTAATCATAAAATTTTACATATTGTATTTGTCCTTCCGCTATGAACTTATTTGCATTATCTCCATAACGGAGCCCTCAAATTTGAAGACAAATTTTAAATAGCTCCGCTCCGGAGTCCTCGAATGCAAAGGGTTAATATTAATTTTTAGTCACTTAAAACAAAAGTAATTTATGCTCAAAAATAAATTTCATTGGAATTTTTTATCTGACTTATGGGCGCATCTTCAACAGCAATAAACGGGTAAATTTTAGTAGAAGTGTACGTACTTGTTAACACATTTTGTTAATTTAAAAGGAATTAAAATGAATAAACCCAAATACCGGATCTAAAATCAATATATACATTTCTTTTGTGTATTTAAAAGATATTTAAAAAAAAAACACTTCACGTGAAATGTATAAATAAAAGAAAAATGTAGCTTGTTTTTATCCGGCTTTTTCGAGAACTTGAAAGCTATTTAATTTTATGGTACATTTAAACGCGATATATCATACTAAAAACGAAACAAGTTTAATGCGCAGTCAACATGCGCATGATCAACAGCTTTTCATCACAGTACACCTCAATTTATTTTATCAATAGTCTTCTTAGAATGAAATTTTATTTTAACTCTTAATAAACAATTCTCAAGAAAATTGTGCGTATGGCGTATAAAATCCACGCATTATTTTTCATAAAACATGTAAACCTTTTTTTCTTGTTTTTTTGAAAATATTTTAAATTCTTTTAAACTTCCTTTTCATTATTAAGTTGACTTAATGACATGTTAATTCTGAGATTTTTCACACCGTGAATTGAATGTTGTTTTGATATTGTTTTTATTAAACAATGCTAGCAGCGTCACATTTTAGATAAAATTTGCATTCTATGAATTTCGATTACCTACTAGAAAAAAATAACATGCATTTTGCTTTTAAAACATTCCTTTCAAAATTCATAATAATAATTATTATTAACATCTTTTCGGAGTAATTTTTTAGTAAAATTATTTATCACTGAATTAAAAATCGATTCAAAAGTAAGGCGATTATTTTCACCATTCAAACATCAAATAATTAGGACAAACGATCAGACAACAAAATCCAAATAGTAGGTAACAAATATCTGTTGATAACGTGTTAATGGAAAATTTATTAGGTGATCTTTTTTTCCTGATTTGGGTCGCGCGACCCGCCAACGAAGTGAATGGATGGAAGTGTGACAACATCAAGATAAGCCGTTAAGAGGAAAATAATAAAAAACCGATAGTTTCGATGAATCAATTTAATCTAATTTAAATTAGAGCAATAAGTTAAACTTTTCCGTAAAATGTAATTGAAATTATAATGTAATAGTTAGAAAAAAGTTTAAATACGTTTTACATATTAATGAGGGAAAGGTTATGAAAAAATACGTTTAATTTTCTTTGATTTCCAAACCCAAGAATTTAAAAAAAACGATCCTATCGGGCTGCAGAGTATTGAATAATAACTTTTTGTTCATCATCAATAGTAAAAGTAAAAATAAGGATGATTTTATAATTTCTTACACTTTTAACTCTAACATAGCCGTGTCAAAAAGAAAATATTTATAAAAAAATTAGAAAAAACTGCAATAAATTTACTTAAACAACTCAGACTTAATTCCCCAAATTGCTCAATTTTCCAAGCAGATAAATTATATAGGAAATTTCCGTGAACTCTCGAACTAATTGCGGTTCCTCAAGAAATTCATTTCACTTTCAAAAATATCTGAGATAATCCAAAAAAAAAAAAAGGTGAGGCGCCGAATTCGCGAGGTTTTTGCAAGTGAAGTGGACCTCTTTTCACCAGTTATGTCATCACAATGGTTTTAATTCTTACCACGCGTGTGGGTGCTTGAACCACTTCTGCCTGACGTATTTACAATAATTAAAACCAAGTACGTTCGTCAAAACAACAAATTTACATAAGTAGATGCGGAGTAGTTACTTCTTTTATATGATTTTGCTACAAATAAATCAGTCACAATCAGTCTACGACAAGTCAATAACTCTTGCAGACGAAAACCGGTCATATACCCATAAGAAAATTGTCACTTTCTGTCGTTTAGAAAATTTGACCTGAAGCGGATCATGAAACTCGTAAATTGTCACCCACCTGAAGGCAAAAAGTGCAACAGAGCGGCTCAAAACGTTCACAAATGGTAACGACAATTAATCGGTGGATATTTTTTTTTCGGCTCTCAAGGAAAGCGAATTTGAAGAAAGAGAAAAAAATTGTGTCGAAACTTTTTTGCCGATTAGGCAACAGATCAAACTGCTCAATAAGATCAAGGTCATGTCTTTTTTAAAGAATTTTACTAACAAATTAGAATATTTAGATAGCGTAACAGTGAAGTGTGAAATTGAGTTAGCTAAATGAATTGGATACGAATCGTGGAAAGCGTTGCGCTCGTGGAAAAGAAGTTTTATAAGACGTTTACGGTTGTGGAATTTGCATATTCATGCGTATCCAGGCTAGTTCTTTAAAACCACGCATAACTATGCAAAATTCTTTGGTGTAGATATAAATCCCCTTTTTATAAATTAAATTATTTCAATTTTTAAGATTATAATAGTAGTAAATAAAAAAGCTAAGAATGGAACAAAATTTAGAACTACCCAACGATTTAACAACACCATTGTATTCTGTCGCGTATTTTCCATTCAAAAAATTAAGTCTTCCGAGGATAAATATCCCAAGGCTCATTTGCATCAAGAACTTCTCATAAATCATATTAGTTTCTTTTACACTAAAATGAGAGTTAAAAAGCTCATTTATTTTTATATGTTCACACTATGTTACAATTGAAAAAAAAAAATAAAGAAATAAGCAATTTACTAACATTTTGATTTTATATTAGTTTTACTCCGTAAAAATATTTCACAGATTTTGAAAAACAAACGCTGAAGTAAATTATGTTAAGTTTTTCAACACGTTGTACATCCATTTGAAAAATGGCTCCTATATCATTTTAGTTATATGTATTATTTATACAATATATTGTAGATAATCCGAAAACTAATGTTGTTCGAGATCGATCGACATCGATTGGGGCAACCGCAATAAATTACGTTTATAAAAAATACTCTATAATTTGCTTTCGAACCGATTTATCCATAATTTCATCCAATTCGATTTCCACCGTTCTTGAAAATGATTATAAGTTATAAATATGGGTAAAGGTTATAAAGTGATGTATATTTTAATGAAAGGATAGTACACCAACATTTCAAATGTCTATTTTAATCCTCCAAAATTGCGAGGAAGCTATAATTCAACCTGCCGTACTTTAATATTTTTTATAAGTCAGAAGAACGGTTACTGCCTTATTTATTGCTCCAAAACAATTACAAGGTTAAACAGAGGATTTTTGGCACAATGCAAACAAATTATTTAGCTTAGCCTGTCTTCTTTTAAGAGGTAAAACAAAATGTTACACCTTGAAATTCCAAACCAACCTGCCATGAGAGGTAGCAAAAACTAATTAGATACTACGATTCAATTCTTCAGTAAATATTTTTTTCGTTAGTTACATGAAATGTGAAGAATGCAACTATGCGGATACCTTAAGTATGGATCTTTTCTACATAATAGTATCACCCCAAGGCAAAATTGTTATCTTAACAAGGATAGAATTTAATGTTGTTACAGTCATCAATGGATCATTTCGTCAATCTGACAAATTTTACCTGGCACTTCTTAAAGAAGGTATCAATTAAACATTTTGTCGTTGCTGCCATACCCGCTTTGAACCAGTTTTATATACACTTTTTATAATGCTGGCAGATATCGCGAGAATGGCATAGCCTTCGCCAATGGGTAAGTTAGTCGCAAGTCATGTTGGAAATCTTTAACGCGACAATGATTGGAACGAGTGCATTTCTTCAAGCGGTGCAGCCACCTATAAAGCAGTAGATACGGGCGCGGATAAGATGTTTGGCTAACTCACAAGAGGAAAATTTTCCGCGCAGTTGAACTGATTTACTTCTGGGAAAAATGAGTGGAATTTTACCACTACTTCGATGCACTCTGATAAGTTTCCTTTAAGAGAAAATTCGATAAGGAGGGCCCTTGTGTTTTCACCTCGCGGCGACTGAAGGTGTAAAAACAGCGGCAAGGCAACCTGCCAGCTCCCGAACTCTTCTACTTGCTCTGCTTTTGAATATCTTTGAGGAGCTCTATAGCCAGCAAAACGAGTTTACACTTAATTGGTGTATTTCTTCGCAGATTCTTCCACAGGTTCTGGCTAGTCTGCGAGCCACTTAGGCGCCTCATCGCAGCTGACTTGCCTCATCGAATCTTCATCAGACAGACAGGTGACTTTGTTTTTTCTTTAAGCAACTTATGTAAGAAGAAATCACGTGGTATAGTAGTATAAAATATTTTATTTTTCTCTGTTTAAATACCTTACATATTTTATTGAGTTAAAGATATCAATATGCATCTTTCTTAAATTTATAACTTACATACCTATCTCTACTACTTATGTATGTACGTATGTACCTGGTCTTATACGAACCACATAAAAATTCCTATATTTATTAAGTCAAAAATCTACAATATATCAATAATCAATATTACTTACATGTTATAGCATTTCTAAAAAAATAATTCCTCTTGCACTGTTCCGGATTAAGTAAGAGTTGGCGCTCAGATGTCATCACTGTCTTCATTTTAAAATAAGTATTGTTAATATCTAGACGAGTCAAAAATTACAATTAAAGAAAATACCACCATTAAAATGGTTAATTAAAATATTAAATAGCTAATTAATACAAAGTAATTGTTATAAACCAATGTTAACAATAAATCAAAATACGAAACCGCAAATATATGTATTTCTATAGAAGTTGTTGCATTGCGTTGAATATTGTTTTCAAGCTAATCACAGTTTTCACTTAAGCACTTTTAGAGAAGCAAACAATTGGATACTGGCGGCACGTGTTACTGAAATATTTAAAATGGAAAAAATTGATCTTGACCTAGACCCTTTTCAACTACGACAATTTGATTTGTTCACCCAAAAGATGAGAAAAAGATATGATCTCTCATTCTCCTGTGATGATAAGGTTAAATTGTTTTTACAATTATATTTTATGTCAATAATGATAACAATTGGAATGTCCAAATTTCTTTTTAGCTTGATAAGGCCACAACATATTTTTAAAATATTTTTGAAAAATGATTTATCGCTGATAACAGCATTAATTAATAAGAATGAGTTATTTTATAAAATTGTAAGTAATGGGATTTCAGGAAAAATATATATTGTGGATTCAAATAAGTATTTACTTCCTGCCGAGTCGAAGTATTTTTACCAATATCTAGATGAGATATATTTGTTTTTACAAAAATATGATCTATCTTGTTTGAATGCTAATAAATATTAAAAAAACTATATATTTTCGTAAAAACGCCACTACAATATAATATTTTCACCAGAGCTGCCTTCATTTGATAATAGTAGGGTAGACTGGGTACAGTTGAAATACAGGACGGTTGAAACAGAGTTAATATCTCTCGAACCGTGTGCGGTGTGGGCAGGGGTGTAAGGGACGAACGAAGCGGATGACAAATCCGAAAACGAATCTGAGTGGCCCTTCGCTCACTACGCGTTGTGGTTGTTTATAGGAGACCCCATTGTTATGTTTGCAATAACTACACTTTTCATTAAATTTACAGTGTAGAGTGGTATGGTTGTGTTTGAATCAATGCTTTTAGAACATGACAGTGTGATTAGTATTTGTGTAAAATTATTTTTGCCATTACTATAAACTGTTTTGTAGCAAATGGGGGCTTGGGGACAGTTGAAACATTTTTTGTGGGTAGACTGAAAAAACAGATTAGAAAAACTAACTACTTTTGTAGCCTACTAATTTAAATTACATAGATGATAGAACTAAAACAGTGGGAAAAAATATTATTAGAAATTAGTTGGTTTCGCAAATATTTTAGTTGATTTCTCTACTATTTTATTTGGTTTCCCAACTTTCAATTATTTTACCAACTAATTTAATTAGTAGGCTGAGAATCAATCAAAAAATTAGTTAGTGTTTCTAATCTGTTTTTTCAGTGTACGGTTGAAACAATATATTTATTTAAATTTCTTGTTTTATAGATGCCGAGGGTACGTGCAAGAAAGACTTCGCGGGGCAGGTCGATTAAAAAACATTAATAGCATTGTTAGTAAAAATATTCTTTTAGTTTATATTTTAAAATAATTTCACTATTCGAAGAGCTAAATTTTGGTTTTAAAATAAATGCTGTTAAATTTTATTGTTTTCGATAAGCGGATACCTATACTTTATGTACAGTCGTTAAGTAGTCATATTATCTAAGACGACTGAAGAATATTTTGTATTATTTGTATGTGTTTCAATTGACCCAAACCACTGTTTCAACCGTCCCTGGTATGGGGACGGTTGAAACAATTTTAGTTTTTTTTTTTAAATTAGCATTGTTCTTAAAGCTGTAACATTGCATTTATGAAAACCAGTCCGGTATTGTTTTCTTTTACCATATAAATATTAAAAGGTAAGCATTCGCTTACGACTGCAAATGGTCAAGATAAACCTTTTAAAGTAACACCTGATTTTACCATCTTTTCCCAGGAAATCAATGCTTCATCGACAAAACAAAAGCATATCGCAAATCTTTTGCAAATATTTCTCTCGAGTCTAGCTTAGCTGGCAAATTAATTTCTGGTATTATATTTTATGTAGAGCGGAAAGAGTAATTTTCACAGATTTCTAAGAAGTTTTATTGAAAAATCAAGATTTTATGCATGTGCAGCAGTCGTACTGCGTCCATATAATTTTTGTTGGTATGAATGGTCTTAAAAATTCTTCTATAATTGTTGTCGCTTTTCGTAGCGAAGGAAAACTTGATCGAGAGTGAGAAAAAGTAAAGTTATTTTCATTTTTGGGTTTTCTTTGCGAAAATATTTATATTTAAAGCTCTTTCGTAATTTTATAAATATATCTGACTTAGGTAGAAATTTGTTATTATTAGTATTAGCCCAGAGAATTCGTGTCTTCTTCCTTTATAAGTTTTGTTAGGTCCTTGGATACCCGGATGTGGGGCTCTTAGGGTCCCCCGTAACTACTTATTACGACTGCGAGCTTTAAGGGAACGTACGGATGGAAACACAATTATTGGCAAATAATAATACTTTATTTCTTCTCAACTGGTACATGTGTCTATGCTGTCTCAACTCCTATCCCACTCTCTACATTAGTCCTGCCCCAGTCCATAATGCAGGGCTGGGCACAACAAGTTTTTTTTTATGAGGAAAATTGAAGCTTAAAATAATATAATTTAATTGTAACTACATATAAAAGAATAAATTTGAGATCTTGTAGACTTTTACCAAGTTTCTTTAGATGGGGAATACCACGTAGAAAGCAAGAAAAAAAAAATAATTTTTTTTTTAAATTTTGATGTACTTAGGTATAGTGAATATTGTTTTTAACGCAAAAAGGTTTAGCTAAACTGAGAAAAAAGAGATTAACAACAAATTTAACAGATTATTATTAGTGCACAAATAACGAAAATGTGCATAGATTTTTTCCTCTAAAATATCCTTCTAAACCCCATCTGCATGCTGAATTTCAGCTTACTTGTGACTATAGAAAGTACCCTAGAATTTGTATAATTATCAACGAATGAATGTTAATTATTAAAATATGTAAACTTTGTACCTAAGTACAATGAATAACTTCCATATCAAGAAAGACATAAAAAATTTGAGTTGGCGCGTTAAGTCGCTCCACAGAAAAAATTTTGTGGCATAGTTTTAGCCACGGGAAAGATTCGAAAATACCCCAAATCGCAAAAGATAGGTATGGTAAAATGATGCATTTTGGCTTAACTAGGCGAGGAACAATGTGCCAGATTAAGCTAACTAAAGTAAAATAATTTAAAATGAGGAACTGTGAACTTACTTTTCATGGAAAGAATGCAGGCCGGCGAGTGGTTTTATTAAAAGACATTTGCATTTTGTTTAACTTAAATGTAATTCTATTTTAACAATCGTCTGCTCATCGGTTTCGTTGTTTAGATAAACTGCCCTAAGAAGTTTTTGCGCATTTCGTGGTTATTTCAAAATAAGGGGATTCCCATTCCTGGAATACCTCAGTTCAAGCGACACTCCTACTCACCGCCAGGGGCTTTCAGGTAAATATTTTGCTTAATTATGCCGTTCCCATTCTACGCACACAACAATGCGGGAGTAGTGAGACGTCAATTCGCTGTCAATTTTCTTCAAGGGAGATTTCTTATCGTGTTTACATTGCGATTTATCGCGATAACTGTGATATAAAAACAAGGAATCGATTCATTAAAGCGCCTTTGCTTCGCTAGTGGTCTGCTTAATCTCTAGAAAATGAAAATGGGAGTTAAATTCGAAGAAATTCTAATGTTATGACATCTGTCGCCTTGACACTAATTCTTTTTCACGCATTTATGTAAACTTCTGGGAGAAAGTAAAGAGACTTTTTACTGAAAATGGATTCAATTTGCGAAGAACTTGACATACCAAAGCAACACGTTCGCGATACAGTTCATAATAACAGATTTATTCTTGTCGCTGATAAAACCTGGTTAAAATGTCTGGAGCAAAACAAGAAAATCGGAGAGTTCCCCGTCTTTCCCGGGCTCGATAAGAAAGCTCTACCTGAGCTGGAGCATCCATGGACAAAGGTTTTTGTACAAATCTACAAGAAGCTCGATCAAAAAGTAATTCCACTGCCGAAAAACAAGGCTGAAGTTCTCAACACCGAGCCCCCTTTGATGTACTCTCAGGTCCTTTCGTATGTATCTCAAAATAATTATCGCAGCATGTGGGAGGCTGCCCACAAAAAATACGATGGAGCACACGTTAAGTTTGGGAAAAAGTCGAAATGTGAGCGAAATAACATCGACCAAAGCGGCAATTTGGTCCCCTACGACATGGTCCTCCGGGAGGCAATACAACGTTTCTTCGGGTGCTGCATAATTCACGCGAAATTGGACAAATTAAAATCGCCGTTTGACCCTCGCCTTAACACTACACAAAACGACTGCCACCCAAATGTGCTGCCTGCTTTGGCGGCCATCGAGACCAGCTCCCATGTCTCCGTCGTGTTCTATCCCACCAAGGTTGAAACGTCCCTTTACGACTGTGTCACCTACAGTCCAGCTATTTTAAGTAAGTCTCATAATAAGCCCCTTTTTTTGGTATACCAAATCATCCATCTCATGGACTTCCTCCACGAAAGCGGCCTAAACGCCGGCGACCTAAGACTCTACGACATTTTCCTGAAGGAAAACCTCTGGCTGCAGGTGATACCAAATTTGGAGTCGAACATCATTCGAGTCGACGCTAGTGAATCTCCAACAGAAGATTGCTCCGAAAGCTCAAAATTTGATCTCAAATTCGCCTATGATTTGCAAGAATTTTCGCTGAGGGAATACTGCGAAATGTGGTGTAATGGTCAGCTCTCTAACTTTGATTACCTAACGATATTAAATAATGCAGCTGGACGGCGCATAGACTGTCCCGGATATCACCCAATTTTGCCCTGGGTGACAGACTTCACCCAAAGAAATGGAATGAATTGGAGGGACCTTACCAAATCTAAGTACAGAATAAATAAAGGAGACCCTCATCTCGATCTTATGTTCACATCCTCTTCGGGAAGTGAAACACCACATCATGTTTCAGATTTTCTATCTGAAATAACTTATTTTGTGTATATGGCTAGACGAACACCTCGGCATATTCTGTGTCAGCATGTTCGACCAATTTGGGTGCCTGCTGAATATCCTGTTTCGATTCAAAGACTTCAGGAATGGACTCCGGATGAATGCATCCCGGAATTTTACACGGATCCAATGGTTTTCAAAAGCATACACGAAGATTTGCCTGATTTGGAGCTGCCCGCCTGGGCTTCATGTCCTGAAGATTTCATTGCAAAGCATCGTGAGGCTCTTGAAAGTCAATATGTGTCCGAACGACTGCACCACTGGGTTGACTTAAACTTTGGGTGAGTTGAAAAATTAATCTCATTTTGTTTTGGCTGCTTTGCTAATAATTTTGATCATTTTATACTTCTACGAAATCATAACATTTTTTAATAAAACTAAACCAAAATATATGCTGTCAAATATACAATTATCAATTACATCATATAATACAATACCGATATTTTAGAAAACACAAATTTTAAAATATATTTATAAAAATCTTTAATTTTCGAATTAGTTTTTCGAATGATTATGTAAATATCAGCGATAATTTGTTTAAATGAACGAAAAAGCGTTAGTTAAATGAGTTAAAGAATTTAACCTTTCAAGGAATTTGTTTTTTTTACTGAAATTATTAACACTCAAAAGCTTAATTAATATTTACACAGACACTATTTTAATGCATTCATCCAAATTTTAAAGGCAAACTAATATCCTTCATTGGGTTCCAGATACAAACTCACAGGGAAGGCTGCAGTAAAATCAAAAAACGTTTGCCTTTCCTTAGTTGATAATCATAAAAATTTATGTCAACGTGGAATTGTTCAGCTATTTACACAACCGCATCCACCAAAGCGGTTTCCTTCAATTTGGTTTGGAAAAGTGCCACCAAGAATTTCAATATACGATCAAACCCGTCGGATGACTCGAAGTTCTGAAGATCTTACAAAAATGTGCAGCCCAGAGTCAGAGGTCCTTTTCGCATCTCCAAATAAAAAATATAGCACAAGCCCAAAACTTGCCCAATATGTTCAAAGTCAAAATATTCCAGAAGACAGTGTTGCTGCAAACATGGAACGATCTACGAGTTATCACACGACGGTACAAAAATGCTCAAATATTATTGCGCTGCCAAAAGAATACAATCCCTGTGCGCTTTTGAACAGTTTGGAAAATATGGAATCATTTTTTGCTAAGACTTTTTTAAATCAGAAATCATCAGGAAGCCAAAATGAGAGGCTGGTACGATCGGATCTTATGTTTGAGGAATCGTCTGATACTTCCTTCACAAATCGAATTTTTTCAGAAACATACGAAGCGAATTTACTTAAGGAAAGTAAAAGGTTGCATAATGTAAAGCAAAAAGGTTTGATAGTGCAAAATGCGCCATTAAATTTCAAGCAACTCTTAGCGCAAAGGCGATCGCATGAATTGCAGATTGTTGGATGTATCATTGTGGAACTATTTTTGCTAAATAAGTTACGTCCTCTGACTATGAACAATACAATGCTACATTTCGAAGAAAGATTAAACTCTTGTAAAGCAGTTGTACAAAAACATCTGCAAGATATACCAAAGTGTCTGCAATACGCAGTGAAACTATTTTTCAATCTGGATAGAGTAGTTGACTTCTCTGGAATTACAGACGTCGGCCTTCCAGCTCCAACTGCACATATGATACTGCAGCCAATGATAAGTCATCATGTTTTACCTTTTCCTTTATCTTACATGAAAGTTTATTCGCTCGTTCGAATGCTGCATAATTTTGATTTTGATTCAATACTGCTCGATATTAACACACATTTTTTCTGTGATGGAGCTCAATGCGCTCGGTTTGATGATTTGGATAAAAAACGCGTTTTATTCAGCAGAAAAATAGCTGAATGTAAAGTTAAGGCTTGTTGTGCGCATATTGAAGGGCTTTTAAATCCTTACGCCTACGAGCAGTTTGATCCCGTAGAATTACTACTTCCACATATCATCGATCTTTTAAAAAATGAAGAAACCTCCATACTAACTGCGTGGTACTTATTCGATCCAGTGGCAACAGCCCTTGGAATCAAAGGCGCTGAGAAATACTTACTAGAGCCAATGCTTCGATTGTACGACGCTGAAACCGAAGAAAGGCCAATTTTAAACAGGAATATAAAACCGTCGATGAAGTTCTCTATCAGTTCCTCATTCAAAAGTCGAAAATCAGTTAAACTTTATCACCATAGTTTCCTTCTTAGACTCATAGTACGCTTTGGTTTAAAATGTTTTTTGGATAACTTCACTCCTGCGTTAGTAGAAGCAGTAGGTGGGTATAAAGAGCCTGAAGAGAGTAGTGGCTTCCATTATCATAGCAATAAATTAACCAATGTTCGTGCATCAAGATCCACAAGAAATTTAAAATTTTGTTGTGCAGATGAATCGGACAATTCGCTAACACTTATTTCTCCCGATCACTCCGAATTGAAGTCGGACCCAACTATTTCATACGACGCAACTTCAATGCATAATATTGAAAACGTATTCACTTTCGACGGAGATTTAGAAGAGAGCTCTGATAAAACAAGTAATAATGCTGAATATGAAAGTAAATCAGTGGACTCATTCGAAATGAGGATGAATCAATTAAGCGCTGAAGAAGCGACTGAAGATGGACCGTCCTTTTCCCCAGAAAAAATTGCATTAGACGACATTATTAATGGGCCTCAAAAACTTTCAAACAATTCTTGCGACGAAGACAAAATATCCATTGATAGTAGAACTGATAGTCCATCAAAAGCTGAAATTCTTGGGCCAAAATCACCAACAATTCCGATCCCAAGCGCGATTCGACCAACTTTTGAGCTGAGCACGATTGACTGCGAAATTGGAAGCAAAAAGAGCATTGATTCGTTTGATCTTCCAACGCAGGATTCAGAAGAAACTTTAAAAAGTAAAGGCAATACACCGGACAAATCGGACTCACTTCAAGCATCAGTGATTTCGAAAATGTCTGAAAGTAAAAATGCTCACAACAGCAGAATATCTGAAATGAGCACGGAAAGTTTAATTTGGTTGTCACATCGACTGGGTCCTGTTTTAACTGCAAGATATCTTACAAGAAATCTACTTAAAATGCTAACACTTTGCTATGTGGGGCAAGAAAATCTTTTACCAGAAAATAATGAGGAGGATGGTGGTAATTTAAACTATTTTACTATTGCTGACGCAAAAGTTGTAGGAGACTCGAGTGCAGCAAGGGTATTAGAGTGCCTTACCTCAATCGCTGGTAAATCTTGAAAATTGTATTGGTCTCAAAAGCATTTCAAATTTTTAATAAAAATGTTACAGCTCTTTTTGGTGAACAATTTATTCTTCTGCAATATTTACCGCATGTAAGTGAATTGATTGCTCTATCTAAGAAACGAATCACTGCAAGTTTGGAAGGAGCTGTTATCAGTTCGTTACAACTGCTTAAAAGTTTAATTCCATGCTTGTTGGATACGACAATAATGGAACAATTGCAGGTAAGTTAGCAATATTATAATAATTTTGTTTGAATTCACTACAATGAGAAAAACGCACTTTTTAAAAAGATTTATTTTAGTAGTTTAAATTTAATTTTAAGATTTATTTTAGTAGTTTAAAATTTTTATTTTGCATAAAAGTACCTATATTTTATCTTATAAATAAAAATATTTAAACTCACAACGAAATTTCACATTATTTTATTTTAAAAATCATGTACACATATTCATACTACTCGTTTTAAATTCAATGTCTTACATGTTAATTCCGTATTTTTTCCCTTATAGGACGTATTTTTGAGAAGCATAATAATTCCGGTGATACGCCTTTTGGGATCAACAAAATGTCTCATGCCAAGCGGCTATTTAGCTCGTAACGTCCTTGCTAGAAAACTTTTGGATGCAATTTACGTGTTATCCGTCCGAATAGGTCCTGAAATGTCCAAAGAATACTTATGCATCCCTGTACTACAAAATTTCTTTTTAATTTTTGACAAAGCCTACGGAATACTTGAACATTTTACTGAAAAACATAGCATGGAATCGAGTTTTATTGATTTAAGTATTCGGGAAAAATCGAAACAGAATAATAAAAAAAGTCCTATGAAAGCTAAAACATATGAAATGAATTTAGAAGAGCACATATCTCCGCCGATAATAAACGATGATTTTCTAGATAACGCTGAGATACAATTAAGAGAAAGAGCTTTGGAAGAGATCCGAGATGTATTCGGACCAAATTTAGCTCACTGTTCTTATCTTGCCTTTTTACGCTTCCTAGGGGATTCAATAATGAAAAAAATGATTGTAAATGTAGAATTAGTCCTAACGTTATGTCATGAATTTGAGCAACCGGAGTACTCGTCGAATGAACGAATTAAGAGGCTACAGAGTATTTCATCTGGAAGTAATTCTATTGGAGGTGATGATGATTTTATGGGATCGAATAGTTTTGGTTCTTCTGTGATTGGAAATAGGATAGATGTTAAACATAATTTACCAAAGAATGAAGTTGGGCCAATGGAAGTACTTGATATGGTTGCTTACAAATTTGACCAAGTAAGTAAATGCTGGAAGTCTAGTTCTAACTTTCTTAACCTTTTGCACTTTGGGAGAATACATACAATATTTGTGGTAGTTTTTCAATGCTTATGTGAAAAAATAAAATATTTAAAGAGCAGAAGTTTAAGAAAGTTTTAAAAGAAAAAAAAACGAGTTAAGAGTTAACATCATAACTAAACAATATTTAACAGCTAAACACTACACGGCATCTACGTGGAAATTGGTTAGCATATTGGGAGCATGAGATTGGTCGATCCGATAAAGATAACCATCTAAATTTAAAGCAAATAAAACTGCAAACGTATGCTGGACATACAAACTCAGTTCGCGCTTTGCTTTCACTAGACAACGAAAACAGTTTTATGTCAGCATCAAAAGATAAAACAGTCAAATTATGGTCCCTGCGAAGTGAAGGAGATGGAAAAAAAGTGTCTTCATGCCAATTTACATACACCAGTCACAAAAAGTCAGTCCATTCAATCGCGTTTCTGGAATCAATGCGCTACGTTATATCTTGTGACTCTGGTGTTCATTTATGGGATCCATTCATCGGTCGTCCTATTGGAGTTTTAGATTCCCAAATAAAATACAGCCCTGTTAGTGTGGTAAAGGCTTATCCATCCCCAAGTCCTTTAGTTCTAGCAGGAACGGCCGACTCCGCTGTAAAAATTATTGATGCAAGAACTGTTTCATACGTTAATGAGTGGAAGGTGGTTAAATGAAAATTGGATTATCATTTAGATATAAATAATTCCGTTTCAGGTTACTCTAAACCAAAGTAATACTGTTCGATGCTTAGCCTGTGCTCCCTCCGGCAATTGGGTAGCAGTAGGCTTGTCTTCCGGTTATATAGCGCTTTTAGACGGACGATGTGGAATTGTTCTAGGCACGTGGAAAGCTACAGACGGAGAACTATTGCAGCTAATCGCTCCAAATGATAATCAAGTTATTAGTTCAAGTCTAGACCACAGCATATCAGTATGGAGAGTTAATGATAATTCTTTGCAATATCAGCTTAAGTATGGCTCTGAACTATATTTCATTTTGTAAAATATTTAACACTTTTGGACTTTTAGACAACCGCCAGAACCAGCACATTGCTTGCAACCATATGGCCAGGAATTGGTTTTTGCCACTCCGGCTAATAGAATTGGGGTCTACTCTGATCTATCGACTTCAGAAGGTAGTTACTCCATAACGAAATTAAGATCTGAATCGTTGAAAGGTGTTTTAACAAGCCTATCCGTGCTCCCGCTAAATCGGGTGATTCTCGCTGGTAACGATAGCGGAAACATTGTGTTACTATGCTAATGGAAATTATCTTAATTTAGCCAGTAGTTGTTTCAGTCCTCTATGTAAATAATGTAAGTGTGAAAGTATTATACCTTTTAGAATTGATACAAATCGGAATGTATAACGCTGTAAAAGGATATATTTTGCTGCAGATTTTAATGGTTAAAAACGAAACAAAAATAATTTTCTTGATACAAAACATTCCTATCCACAGATCCAAAAAAATGCCAAATACATTCCTGGAAAGAAAAATATTATATAAGTATATGCAAAATAAAGATAATGGGATGTTATTTTCATGAAATAAATTTGCTTCTTAATTCATTGTACCCTAGACTCCGCATCCACACTTTTTCCCTAAAAGTTCCACTCAACACGTTTTATAAACATCGAGCACAGATTGGGAAGCTAAACGGATATTATGGTGTCATACTTTTTTAGACCACAAATAAAATGTTGAGCACACAAAGCGAGCTTAATTGAATTTTCTGATTGATAGACTTTTTAGTCGTTCCGTTTAAACTTAAATGAAATATTCTTCACTTAGGATGGTACTGGAATTTTGAATGTAAAATTACCAATTACCGCACCGGACTCCCTAATGAAGTAGATGCAATAAAATTTAAAACATGTTCAAGAAGGGCATTTGCTTTTATAAGTATACGGCTTAAATTTGAGTTATTTATTTAAACAACTTTATTGCTAAAATTCGAAATATATAAAACAGAACGTTAAAATCTTTTTTAACAAAAATACGCAAAAGATATAAATTTGCAATTAAAGAAGTTCTTTAATTAACCTTCCTGTTAAAGATAATTAATTTCATTTGTATACCGTATTATAATTCGCATTCATGCTGCAAAGCAGAATAAATTCATATGGATGGTAATTTTCATTTGTCGAACCCCGAGGATCCATTGTAAACACAACAAAGTTATAAATTAGACCATTTGATGTTTTCCATACGAAGCATAATTCGATAAGAAGTGCTGGAAGGAGATGATAAAATGTCTTACATCATATGCCACCATTCTGTAGAAAGAATATCCAAGTTCAGTTATACTCCGGCGGTGGTTCAGATAAGTCTTGAAAAATGAGATACGCGTCGTGGAATTCTTTCACTTCCTCCTTATTTGTTGTAATTTACTTATTCACCCCTTGTTTTAGTGAAACATCGAGTAAGTAATAAAATGTGAACTCCTAAATTTAAATCGGTTGTGATTAAGACAATTTTCGAGAATTTAAATTCATTTTTCGTTAAATTAGCTGAAAATGGTAGTTAAGTGAAAAACTTTTCTGGATGTTGACACAGCAAATCAAGGGCACTTCACTTATAATAGGCAGTCCACTTGGCACGAATGATCATGCTAATCTTTTTAAATAGTCGTGGGTGCAAGGAGCTTTTGCGAGTTGATTAATTCATCAAAGACATTTTTAAGATAATTTTGGAAAAACCGTGCCCCTAATCTCCTTAATGTCAATTGATAAAAATGCGGTTTCTAAAAGTCGTATTTTATTCTACGTTCTAATTAAATAGTAGATGAATAGCATCAGATAAATTAAAGCCCATGTTTTTTTTCATGAAACGAAATTCTTACGAAAATTAACATTTCCGGGTTTTAATTTTATTAAAAATAAAGCTATATCAAAGTAAAAGGATAAGCATACGTATCGACTTTACAAATTTTAAAGTTTTGTTAGAAAATTAGGAAAAAAATTGAAATTTTAGAAGAACTATTAGTGGAAAAAAATTGGATTAAATTCGTCTTTTTTAAGTTGAGTCTGGAAAGGAAATCTTAAAAACAAATAAACTAGGATTAAAGAACTTGTAGCTTGAAAATCAACAGGTTGTTCGGTTTCAGCTCAAAATAACGTAATAATATATTCTACAAAAACTGCCGTCGATAAGAACAACAGGACTTGTGGACCAGTGGTTTTTTAAAAATGGAAAAGTGAATCAAAACACATTTTTTACTATAAAATTCGAAAAATAATAATGGATTAATCTTAAATTGATGAAGGATTATCACTGATATTTGTTTTATAAAGGCTAATTATTTTTACGTTATGGTCATCTTTAATCTGTTTCTTATTAATATTCGATACACGATAAATAAATATAAAGCGAAAAAGATATTCTCACTCATATTCTTTAAGTTATCATATTTTAAAAATGTCAAGTCACAAAAAAGGTTCGGTGTTGTCGCCAATTTTTAATGCAATTTGAATATTTTAAAGCCCGACATTGCTATAATTTTGATTACATTAAGCAACAATAATTGGAATAGTTCAATTACGTTATAATTTAACAACAAACTAAAACTTCCCCAATTTAACTAGCTATTACCAAATTATGCACACATTTCTTACAGATACTGATGGCAAAGTTCAAAAAAACGAAACAATGGCTGAAGTATTAAAAAGAGATCTTTTAATGAACTACGATAAATTCACACGACCAACACACTCTGGAAATGCTACAGCTATTGCTATTGGTATTACCATTAAGCATATAGATTTGGATGAAACTAAAGGAACGATGACGTTGTACGGGTGGCTTCAAATGGTAGAGATCATAATAATTGAAGAATACAAATTATTTAAACTATATTCCGCAGTCATGGACCGATGACAATCTTGTTTGGAATCCCGACAGCTACACTGGATTAACCGAACTTAATTTGCCTGGGCACGAAATTTGGCAGCCAGATTTAAGTGCATTGAATAGCGCCTCTGAAAATATAGATCACTACGGAAACACTTTGAACTTAGCATACCACGCTGGTCTAGTACTTTGGGTTCCACCATGTCTGTTTAACATATTTTGTTCTTTTGATTTTCGACTGTGGCCTTTCGATACCCAAACATGCTCCTTGATAATAGGATCATGGTCATATGGTGCTGATGATATTGACCTCCACCAAAATAAGTTTGGTACTGGAGTCCCAAAAATCGAGCCATATGTAGAGAACCACGAGTGGATGATTAAGGAGGTGAAAATGACGAAGGAAGTCAACGAGTGCTGCGTGAAGCCATTTCAAGCTATTCGGTACGATATCACCGTGGAGAGACGCTCACCGATGTATAAAACGATTGTGATCACACCCGCATCATGTGTGATTTTGTTAACTCTCTCATGTTTCTGGTTGCCAGCTCAGGCTGGAGAAAAAATTCTTCTAAATGGAATAAATATAATAATCATCATTACTTTCATGATGTACTTTGCTCAAATGCTACCGGCTATAGCCATAACGACGCCTTTAGTTGGTAATGTATAATCAATTTTAATGCGTGTTTTTGAAATGAAACTTTTGGTCCATGATAGTGTTATATTGACTTGCTTCCTTAAATTTTAATTACATATAAAATTCGTAATTTCTAGGTTGAAACATAGTGCTAAAGTAAACATTCTTGATTTACTTCTTAATCCAAAATAAAGCGATTTATACAGTGATTAATTTTGCATTACTATCAAATAGACAGAATAGCCGAACCAATTCAAATGTTACAATTTCAATGTATTATATTGTAATAAAGAAGTTCCACTTCAACCGCGCATAAAGATTACGGAACAAGGTATCCCTCTAATCAGAATATTTTCAATTTCAGTACTCTTCTACAGCTGTAGTTTAATACTAGCCAGTATTTCAATGATTATATCCGTCCTAGTGTTGTACTTTGCCGGCTCGAAACACCAACGTCGGGTACCTGAGTGCCTTAAAAAAATGATAGAAGGACCAATTGGAACAGCTCTTTGTTTATTCCACATAACTCCTCAGAGGTATTCTTCTGAATCACACGATAAGGAACTACAGGAAGACACTTTCGAAAATCACACCACTGACGACGAACATCCAACCCTTGACCAACCCCCAAAACAATCTGTGCAGCATGATTGGATTGTTTTAGCAACAGCAATTGATCGAGTTAGCTTTTTGGTTTATTGCGTTATGTTCATCGTGCTTGCGGCAACTTATTCTGTGTAATTTGGAATTTAATCCTTATATTTTGTAATAAAATAGAAATAAAAAATTTGTAATAATTTGAAAACAAAAATATTTTTATAACAGCGATTTAGGCTTCTTCAAATGATATCTCCTGAAGAAAATTTTTAATGAACTGGAAGTTAAATTTTGCACCACAAAATTGCTGTCTCGCTATCTTCGCGAACATTTTGCGTTGATTAAGAATTAATTTTTAGTATTATTAGTCAGGCATCCCTAAATAAAAATTTGCAAAATTGCTTTTTGAAACAAGGACGTAATATGTATGTTTGCTCTATTTTAGCTATTTCCCTGCTAAGTAGCTAAGGTAAATTAAAGGTGACAAAAATTTTTTTAACCCTTTTGTTAGTGCTTGGTGTACTCCAATTGATATATGTATGTAGGTATAATTTAATATTTAATGTTTGAAAATTGCAGTAAATATTTATTCACAGATTTTATTTTGTCTTATATGTATGTACCTATTATAAATACTTAGACACATAGACACTTACTTTCTCTCTTAATCAAATCAAAGGTGAAAAATTAATTTTTTCTTAATAGGGGTAGTCAGAGGAGTAAACAAATAGGTATATATTTTTAACGATTTCTAACAGTAACGGCGGAATAAATTTTTTACTTATATTTAATGTAAAGTTGATGATAATTTCAAAACAAAATATTAATTGTCTGTTTGATTGTTGAACGCTCTTTTACAAATTTGCTTTGAAGTGACCATCAGCACATCTTGGTGATTTATTTAATTAAAATCAATGTAATAAACCTATTTTTTTATTATCTGTTTTCTTTAAATTGAATAAAGTAGCGACCTTTAAAAATACTAAATATTGGCACGTACATATGTATGTATATGTATGCATATATAGATATTGCGGCTGCAATTGTTGTCGCTGGATCGGGTCCTTCTGGGATGAGACAAAGAGAAATTAGCACGTCCGAACGAGTGCTCTTAAACCTTATCTCATTATGTTCCTTCGGGATGCAGAGGAATTACACCGCAATAAAAGTAGGTAGGCACCTAGGCACAATAAAAGGGAACTGAGCTATTCAGGTAGCGAGGCACCTCACTTTTTAGTGGAATTTTACAGTGAACGGTAGTGAGGAAATGAAAGAATATCAAATATTATGAAGTATTAAAGAATAATTAGTAAGTGGTTGTAGTTTAAGTTTATACTTTAATTAGAATTAGAATAGGAGTGTGTGGCAGAGATATTATGAATAATTGTGAATCACCATGAGGTGAGATGGTGAAGGGTCCTTGGTCGGAATGGGCCTTCTTGGGTTAATTGAGTGATTTCAATTTCAATTCAACCTTAAAATTATATATATACAATAAAAATAATACAATTTACTGCTAGAATTCAAAATTCATTCAACTATATTATTACTAGGTTTGTATTAACAAATAAATATTTAAAAAAAAACATATATATATAGCTGTTGGGAAAAATCTCTTTTTGAAAACCCAATGATAAAACTAAAGCTATTCTTATATACTACGGCAGCTGCGGGAAGTATTGAGCGAGTCCTCATGATTTGTAAGGTTTATTCGCTCGCCGGACATAAACTGAGCTTCGCGGTCCGGAGTTGGGGTCTGTGTGAATACTGTGTTTAGGAGATGTGGATCAACTTTAAATGTATTTAATAGAAAAACCCTCACAGTAGTCATGTACTCAAATAAAAACATGTATTTTTTAATTAATTATTTACAGTAGGAACAGCACCTTCCAAGTGAAAATAAATATCCATGTGTTTTACTGTGTGGAATTTAAATGTTTTAAGTAAAGAATGAAATAAATATTTTGAGACAATAAGTGTTCTTTAATACTTGTTACTAGGATAATAATTGCGGAATGTAAACAAAAATAATTTAGAATGAACTTTTTGGTGAATAAACCGACAAAATGCTGACAAACAAAAATTAACAGTGTAAAATAAATTTTGACTTTACTTGTAGAAAAAAACAGCTGTTTGATTTGACATCGCCGGTATCAATCAGCACGAATCACGATATCAGTCGCAGTTGCAAGATGATGGGTTTTCAGGAGGAAAATCAGCTTAAGCCGAATTATGCAGGTCCCCATGGCCTTGGTAAGGTAATTAACAATTTGGATAACCAAATAAGCTTCTTATTATCAACATTTTCTTAGGCGATCCAGAGGACAAATCCCTCCGAAAAGTTGAGATGGAGGTGCTCATCCCTAAAATAATGCGGGATTTAGCAAAAGTTGAGAAGTGCGCCGAGGAAGTGAAGCACTTTGAAACTTGCTGCAAAGACAGTAGCCTTTTAATGGTAATTAAGTGCCGGAAGGAGAATTCGAAGCTCAAGGACTGCCTTACGAAATGGTATCAGGATGATGCGTTTCGGGAGCGTTGCAAAGAAATATACCTTCAGGAGCGGTCGGAATTCAGGAGGACAGGGATCCCGAAGAAAAGGCGCGTAATAGAACAGAAAAAGAAATAAATTGTTATTATTTAGATAGTAATATATTTACGATTTCACTTGCACAAACTCTTTAAAATCTAAACGCCTGGGAATGCATTCGGAGACTGTGTACTTTTTAAGTTGATTCAGAAAATCTGAGACTCCAGATGATTGAGAGCCTGAAGGAGGACTGACCTCCAAAATAAGAACGTCTTTGTCTGAATTTTCAGCTACGCGGTGAATACCTTGAAAATCTTTTGGAGATTTCTGTCCAGATGTTACGTGGACGACGAAACTTGCGTGGTGGAAACGAGGTCCGGATTTGTACAGCACTGAAATGAGGAACTATAAATCTCAATTTCGAAATAGAAACAGAAAGCTTACAAAAATCTCCTCCAAATTTACATCCAGATTTTACCACCCAATTTTTGGATTTAAGGTAAAGATAAGCAACAAACGTCTGGGGAAAGTTTTCCTTAATTGCGCAAAATTTCTCTAGAAGAACTGCCGAGCTCATAGGCCACCCTTTTCTTTGAATACTAAAAACGTTGAGGATTTCCAAAGTGTGCTTCAGGAAAAATGCTTCTTCTAAGTCTAGGACGAGTGATTCTGTGACGTGGCTGGGTTTTGTTGATGCTCCTTTAACGATTTGTGGAGTGCTTCGTGAATGTGATCCTTTTCCGTAAAATCCGTTTTCGTACAGGTGAATTATCGAATCCTTCTCGTAAACCTCAACAGTAAAACCTGTGAAAATAGCGTTTGCCTTTTTGGTAGGAAATCTTCTCAATTTGCTTTTATCACACTTCCATCGTTTCGCTTTTATTTGCGGTTTGAATTTTAAATCGTCGATTTTCATATTTTTGTGAGCCTCGAACCCCCAAACATTGACAACTCAAAAGGAAGTGTTCGGAAGTAATGCATTTATTTTTAATTGAAGCATAAATCCTTTATATTAATTGAACAAAATAGTACGCCAAAAATCTATTTTTTGTATTATAAATGTAAAATTATAACAATTATAAAATAATTTTTACTTTAAAAAATAAAAGTAGAGGTTATCTTAATAGTGTTTTCCAAATATGATGAACATCACGAACGTATAACGTTACGTTGGATTAATTAATCAGTGGCGAAAAGTCACAAGACTGTCAGCTGAGTACGACCGTCCCATTAAAGATTTTCCTTTTTCTGCGAAAGTTTCTTTCAATAACGATTCAATCACCTGTAATTTCCTGTGAAAATTGTTAAAACACTAAATTACCACGATGACTGACAACGTAAAGGGAATAATTCCATCTCTGCCGGAGGAAAACATTGGTAAAATCAAAATCAAAATTTTTCTTTATCCCTTGAGGTCCCAAAAAAAATCTATTTCCGTTTTATTCAAGTGCGCACTTATTAATTGAATAAATATTTTCAGATATGATTGCAGCGACAAGTGTGCTGCAACAGCAGGCAGGAGACATTCGCCAAAAGAAGATCAACTGGCAGTCTTACATGCAATCGCAAATGATATCAGCGGAGGATTATCAGTGCATCAGCTCCCTTGATAGTGATAAAAAGGGACAAATCCTGCAAAAGGACCCAACGCAGTGTGCGAAGACCTTCCTCAATCTTTTGTCGCACGTCTCCAAGGACCAGACGATTCAGTACATCCTTGTCATGATCGATGACATCCTCCAAGAGGATAGAGCTCGTGTTGAGATTTTCCATGATTACGCTGCAAAGAAGAAAGAAACCGTCTGGGGACCCTTCTTAAACCTTTTGAACAGGCAGGACGGTTTCATCGTTAATATGTCTTCAAGAATTCTTGCCAAGTTGGCATGCTGGGGACGGGAACTTATGCCCAAATCTGACCTTAACTTTTACCTCCAATTCCTCAAGGACCAACTGACTGCTAATGTAAGTGAATTTCTTATTTTTAATATTGAAAAATGCATGCGTTTGCTTATATACACTACCTTTAAGCAGTAAAGTTGCTATGATCATTGTCTCTAGTAGAAAAAATAAACGAACCTTATAAAACATGCATGCAATTCCTTATTCTGCTTGCTATGGACATATAAAAATTATTTCTAGCCTCATTCACAAATTTTCTTCAAATATTATGTACAAAGAAGAGTTTACTATTGTAGTTCCAATGAGTTCCTCAATAGCATCTCCAAAACTCTCCCATCATGAATTTTCAAAGTTCAAAAATATATATTACAAAAATACGAAATTAAAATGCGTGAATTGGCCTAAATACAAAATTATACCATCATATCTAATACGTTCAATTTAATATACAATATGTGCAACTTTACTGCTACTTGTACATATTTTTTAAAAATCATTTTTATTCACTTAATCTAAATAAAAGCATTAAGAATTACAATGTAGGATTGTTGATACTTACTTTTAGAAATTTTGTCATCTAGCGAATTAATACCAATTACTGTCGACTGTACCCATGCATGAAACATTGGCGTAGTGCGTGTTTATTAGTACATATACAATAATTTTTAATTAAACATAAACTCATTACTTCGTCAGTAGGTAAATGTGAACAAATTTTTCCACAAATACTTTCATAATCATGTTAAAGGGAATGTGTATATCGTAGATTCTAAAATTATAAACGGATAATTATGACAATCCGAAAAGCTTTTTTTTTTGATTTTTTACCTTTACTTAATATTTGTTTAATAGATCCAAACTGTAGATTAGAAGAAATTTAGAGGAATAGTGCATGAATTTTAAATCTGAGCTGAAGTAGTTTTGAAAAATTTAATTATATTTGTGCTGCGCCTGCTAGAGTTTTTAAATAACATTATTTAAAAAAACTCTAGGTATACCAACATCTTCATATATTTTTTTAAATCGACTAGGAAATATACTGCAAATATTTCCGAATGAAATGCCATATGAAGCATGGTTGAATTGCAAACAACTAATAAGTGAAAAATATAAAATCCTACCTACATCACGAATTTCTAAATAAATCATCAAATATAATAAAAAGGAGAAATAATGACTTGTTTGGCATTTTTTCTTCAAATGCGTATGATTTTTTATGCTGCAAAGCACTTAATAAGCATGAAGAACTGAACATTTCTTATTCATCAAGTTAAATCTGTACGACCTCACAGGGGAAAATTCAAAAGTTATTCGGTCTCATTTTTATTCACAAAATAACATACCGCACATAGACCTTATAAAGTAAAATGGGTTCAAATATAAAATGCCATATTGCCATAACTAAGTAAATTGCACTTTATTTTCATTTTCGTCCTCTTGTGTTATTCTAATTTAAGGCATCGTGTCGATTGATTTTGGCGTGCTTTTTTAAAAAAAAATTAATCTTTTGCACTTTACTTTTTGCCATTTTTCGAAACTATACAAAAATATATATTCGCTGGGATGTGTATACAAAACATAAAAAAATTTAAAAAAAAGGCCAAAAGCTATATACAAGAAATGGCAGAATTATCGAAAAAAATGACTGTCGTGGTGAACTACATCCATGGACACCATCACCACAAGGAGCATCATGCCCACCAACAACAACAAAGTCATCATGGTCCACAAGTGGTCACTGAATCCTATAAAGAACTCAGTCCATCTGGCACAGAAGATAAAGCTGGAGAAGCTCACAAACCTCTTACTATTCCGGTAGAGTTTGCTTTTTAGTTGTTTATTTCCCCCTATTATGCTTAATCGAATTGGTTTCACGAAAAATCGTCGCCCAGAGTGGAATTGTTGTTCGCAAGTATCTAGAATCTAGATGGAATTACAACCGGTAGTAGAAAGTAATTGGCGCACTGTTTTCTGTAGAAAAATCCTGTAGATTAATTAACTCCTAACGCACTAATCCAACACTTAATTTTAGTAGGTATTTGGAACCTTTATGTGGCGTAGAAGTCGGTGTCGTTTAGTGCTCGTAATTAAATTTACTGAAAAACCATTCGGTGTTTTTATGAACTAACAGTACTAATTATTTTATATTTTTTTATATGCCTTTTATCAACATTAATATTTTTAATAAGCAGAGCAACGAGTATATTCAGTCTGTTGGCCGATGCCTTCAGATGATGCTACGTATCGACGAATATCGCTTTGCTTTTGTATCCGTCGATGGAATAAGCACAATTATTGGAATTTTATCTTCTCGTGTTAATTTCCAGGTAAAATCTAATCAAGTTTTTGATCTTATATAAACGAAATGAATATATACTTATTAGGTACAATATCAACTCGTATTTTGTCTATGGGTCCTTACATTCAATCCTCTTCTGGCCGAAAAAATGAACAAGTTCAATATAATCCCTATTTTAGCTGACATTTTGAATGATTGTGCTAAGGAAAAGGTTTGTAAAAACGTTAATGTTTGCCGTAGATATAATTATTTTTCTCCTATAGGTCACAAGAATTATTTTAGCCGTCTTCCGCAATTTAATTGAAAAACCTGAAGAGGCTCAAGTAGCCAAGGAGCATTGCATTGCTATGGTGCAGTGCAAAGTGTTAAAGCAACTTTCAATTTTAGAGCAACGTCGCTTTGATGATGAAGACATAATTGCAGATGTTGAGTTCCTTACTGAGAAGCTACAGAATTCTGTTCAAGATTTAAGCTCCTTCGACGAGTACGCAACTGAGGTTAAGAGTGGTCGACTTGAATGGTCACCTGTTCACAAGTCAGCCAAATTTTGGCGCGAGAATGCTCAACGTCTTAATGAGAAGAACTACGAGCTCTTGAGAATTTTGGTACATTTACTTGAGACCTCAAGAGATGCGCTTGTATTGTCAGTAGCAAGCTACGACATAGGTGAATATGTCCGCCATTATCCAAGAGGAAAACAGTAAGTTTTTAGTCTGAATATAAATTTAAGTGCTGTTTAAACACCTATATAATTAATTTTTCAGCGTCATCGAACAATTGGGAGGAAAGCAATTAGTAATGCAGCTCCTCAGCCATGAAGATCCTAATGTTCGTTATGAAGCTCTTCTGGCGGTACAGAAATTAATGGTGCACAACTGGTAAGAAAATTATTTGATTTATACATCGTTGCGCAAAAGTTTAGGACCACCGTAAACTCATATTTCTAAATTGTTTCATTCAAATGTTCCTTAAAATGGATCTAAAATTCATCATTATAATAAAAGTAGGTATTCTTGAATTTATGAAAAACAACTTCATTTGGTTCTAAGTTGTAAACAATAACAAGAATGGAAAATTTCTCAGTTTTGTACCTGCACAGAAACATAGGACCAAACATTTTTTTTTCTTTAAGATATTAATTAAACCTTTAAAATAATAGCCTTTGGCCGAACACAAGCAGCAATTCTGCGAGGCAAAGACTTAAAAAGTTTTTAAGCATTTTATGTGGTAAATCACTCCATTCTTGAATTTTACTGCCTTTGGCCTTTTCTTTGAAACACTTTCACCCAGAACTTTCCAGACATTCTCGATTATATTCAGATCTGGACTGCAAGCTGGCCACGGTAAAACCGTTATGTTGGTAATTAAGGAACATTTCAATAAAATAATTTAGAAATATGAGTTTACTTTAAATTCATCGGTGGTCCTAAACTTTTACGCAGCATCTCGCTTCGAGAATGAATGGAAGAGTTATATTTTATACTCATTAAAATTCGTCCAAGTTCTTATATTTTGCTATAGAAACTGATTAATTATCGAAGACCATTTATGCTGTAATGGTGGGAAACGAAGCGAATTAAACCGAAAATTGTTAGTTTGTTCCACGTACACAGATGCGATTCGTTTCTCAAAAAAAGGCCTCTAATTTAAATTTTTTAAAAGTGTTGTATGTAAGAAAATTTCTAACGTTTTAAATATATTTTCGCAGGGAATACCTTGGCAAACAACTTGAAAGGGAGAACGAAAAATCGAATGCTCCAACAAAATCAGGTAATGCTGCAATAACTGGAAAGGCTTAAAATACAAATTTTTGTTGCTCTTCGCTTTTGCGCCTATAATTTGTTGTAAACTAAACTACCTATTAAGAAGTAAGGCAGAAATTCTATTAAACATTACAGCTAGAGACCGAAACTAAGCAAAAAAAAATCATTCCACTTATTAAGGATATTGTTGGATATTCACCATAGCATCAGACAATTTAAATCGATTAATATTACCTTGTTGTATTTTGTGAGGGAAAAGTATTATTATGTAATGTGACGTGAATTTCAATACCTTGTTTTTATTTTGTTGCTTTTTACTGATTTTATTGTATATAAATATTTGTAGACTAGACATGTAACTCATTTAAAAAATATACAGATTTGATCAGAAGACAATTTTGTGTTTTATATACTATTCATAAATCCTAAAATGTGTGGAATGCGGGAGTAACTTCACAATCGTTTGTAATCGAAATTATCTGGCATCACGTAAGTATATAGTGTTATTGTTGTAAATAACCTAAAACATCCAATGTACGGGCCCAAACCAAGCAACTGTAAGCCAACGAGTCGAAAGATGGGACTAGACCATGCAATTTTAAACGTCCGCACCGTAAAGTAAGGGGTAGCGTAAAAATCAGCTGGAAATAATTAAAAAAATTGGCTCTGGTTCTAGTTTTCAGGCCGCAGAAGTCGCAAATTCGACGCTCTTTTTAAAATTTGTGTTTTAAAAGAAAGTAAACCTTACAAATATAAAAAATACCTCCTGGACCACTCTACGTAATACTACGTCGCTTACATGCGACCCTGGGTAATTATATAATAGTTGAAAATGTTCAAAATCTTCAATCTACATAAATTCTTAATATAATAGACTAAAGCTAAAGTTAAACAATTTCAAACAGCTGAATGCCGTGTATGTTGCAATTCAGCTATTTATGAGCAATGTAAAAGAAAATAAAGTTAGATTCATATTAAATTATGCTATTGATTCAACCATACAAATCGAATTCGCGTTGACGATGTTGTAATAAAGAATAGCTTTAGACCATTAAAGAGCTCACAAAACCTGTGAACTTTTTAAGTTTATTTAAATATTGACAATATGTTCTTTATATGCGCCATTTATAAAACTACATTTATTTATTCTAAACTTACTAAAGATAAACATGCAAGAAAATATTGCCGATAATACTTTCATCGTGTTAGGGTTTCATTGTTTTTATTATTTAATAATGAACACAGTTGGGTATAAGGCATATCGAAAATAAAATATCGCAACTCATAAAAATAAATGTTTTATTGTTATGCATATAGTTCTAAAAAATACTCAGAAAATAAGAAGGATCACTTAAAGAAAGCGACATTTATTAAAGTGGCTATGAGAACATCTTCTAGAAGTGTTCGTGTGTCTAACTGCTAAAAATATTGCAAATTGGATAGTCTTTCAATTCAAAAATCTTACACAAGCGACAATTACACCTACACGTAAATACATTTAATCAAAATAAGATTTGCGTTTATCCGACTATAAAAAGCGATTGAATACTTTACAGAAACCAATTTCTTGGTCGAAGGGCAAAATATTGCTAATAGTGTTTTTCATAACTTTGTAATGTGTATTAATATAATTATTTTTTTCCTTTTTGTGTGTGTATAGTGAGTAACTTACGTGTAGTAATACAACAATAAACAGTGTGTGTATAGTAGGAAAATGCACGAAAAATAAGACACAATTTGGTGAACAATATTACAACCAATGATCTAATAAAAAGAAACCTACTAAAGCATCTTCAGCAGGTTGTGTTCGAAGCCCCAACTGTTTCCAGATGATTTATAAGGAGTTGCTGAAGATTGCCGCGAAGAGCACGTTCCTCGTTTATTTGAATTTTCATTTGAGCCATATCCTGCTGTAGCTGGCGTATTGTCGTCCACATTTGCCGAAGTGTTGGAGTGAAATCTTCATTCTCAAGACCTGAAAGTGCAAATTAAAGAAAGCAAAAAACAAACATTTATCGGTGTATATTGTGCTGGTTTTTTATAGGGATAAACTACGCTTTGGTATCGCTTGAAACTAGAAAGAATGCTGTTCAGTTAGAAAACCACATAAGCAAAGCAATTGTGTCGTAGACTAGCTATATTCTTAGGTCCTGTAGATTTAATGGATATTTAAATTTTTTGATAAATATAAATTATCAGATTTGAAATTTTTAGAAAATTTCTGATTTCTATAACAATATAATCCACTACGAGGTCAGTTGGTCAGTGTCACACGAAATGGCAACATTGAAATCAACAAGTTTTTTAGAAAAATTCTATTTTAAATAGAAAATTGACAACATTCGAAAGCGAACAAGCCTGGATTTCTTCCTAGAATGGAAAAGGCGTGAATTTCGTGTGCCCAGAAAATATTTTTTTTCGAAAAGGTTTAATTTAATATTATGTTTTAAATCACTATATAATAAATGTGTAGCAAATAACAACAATGTTGAAACTCTAAACAGAAATAATTATTGCATAAAATAATTAAAATATCCAAGAAATCTACTAAAAATCTACATAAACTCATTTAAATGACAAAAAACTATTTACAAACCAGTAACTTATTACAGATGAATTGGCCTATGTAATAATAAAATGAACAGGGACCAGGATATTTCCGAATTATTGTTTTTATAATTATTTTTCTTTTATTTTTTCCCAATTATTTTATATTTTCAGTTCGCACGAATTACAAAAATACTAACTAGACAATTTCGCCGAATTCGGATGTTTACAGACACACTACATACAATTATATAGTTTACACTTACAAGACTAGAACTACAAAAAAATTCATAGATATTTTGATTATATTCTAAATTTTACTCTTAATGAATTTATAAAAAGATATTCAGGAGAAACAATCATTTGGCATCGGCTTAAAAAGTAAACCAGTAAATATTATTTTTCGTTTCAAATCTGTTTCTTAATTTGTTTCTTTTTCTTGTTTTAAAATATAGCACCCTTTTAATTACGTTAATTTTCGTTATCTTTGACCAATAAATATGAATGTTTGATACGTTTTTACTTTGAGCAATTTTTATTTCTTGTAGTTTTAACACACTTCAAATTCAAAGCGAATCTTAATTCAAATTATTAGGCCACCAGAAATTGAAGCAAAAGAATCTATGAACGATACGAGTACAAGTGTATTACAATTTTTAGTTTTCCAGTTGTACATGAACATAACATTTGTGAAATTTAACTACACTAATTTTGCGATTATTAAATAAAGGACGCACCAGCAAATTTCTTTTATGTTCCCAGCATAGCAATTTTAACTCATATTCATACAATTCTAAACGAAAATTAAATTATGTAAAGCACTGGTAACAATTGTTGAACTTTTTTCATAAAGTAATTTTTATAGACGTTTACATAATACATTTACAATTATTAGAACCAGTTTTTCTTTACATGGCTCTAGTTACAAGTAAAACTCAGTTATGCAAGTTTATAAGTCATAGTTGCTAATTTTGTGCGTAAGTTAGCACTCTCTTGCAATTACAGGATACTCTATAGTAGTATTTTTTTAAGCAACACTATACTTTTCTGCAGTATATATATGTATAGTATATTTTCTACACGTCGATCTACTAGCGGTGTTTTACGAAGAGTAAAACAAAATTTAGTTTTTAAATAAAATTTTCCCTTGGCACTAATGTAATCAAGGTTACGCATATTTTGGTATATTTTTTGATTATTATGGACCTGACAATGTTTATTGTTCATCTTTACTACACTAGTGTAAAACATTTATAATATTGTATTTGTAGCTTCATTTTTATGGGACTGTCAGTATAACGCTCATCAAGATTCGATAAATAGAATTCCCTACGTACTTACTGCTCTCTGATAAAAGTAAAGAGAAAGTAAGTTTTTCGTGGCATTTAATCAGGATGGAATTAGCAAAAAAATAAACAGATGGATGATACTAACTATTTTGGAAAGGGGATGTATTTATTTCAAAATGAATAAAGCAAGGAATTAATTATTTCATAAGCTCATATGTACTGACAGTTTTTTAACACATAAAGTGATTGCCCATAACTTTCCAAAATTCGTAGTTGTTTTGGGCTTCATTTCAAAATATTTATCTTGTGCTGGATCATCCACTTGAAATTTTAAATATTGTAAAAGGAGAAGTGATCAAAGGTTTTAATTTAATTTTTTTATTTTGTTTTTGATTAGTCCTTTTAGGCTTTGTTTAAAGACACAATAATGATTGTATCAATCCCCTACTTCCAATTAATAAAACACGTAATAACAAAACAAGATAAGAGTCCTTTCAAAAAATTACCTTAATTTCCTGAAAGCACATTCGCATAATTTAGAAAAGTTAGTTTACCTATACTTTGTAACTTTTTCTCTAGTATATCAAAAATTTTAAATAATTATTTAGGTAAATATATTTTTTTTTTAAATAATTGGTCGAAAGTGATTTGTGATTACAAAGATTGTGTTTGTATAAAGGGTTCATGGCTAAAAACTCCTATAAAAACAAAAAAGTAGAAGTGGTGCGAATAATTAGGCTTTGCCTCTTGAATAAATTTAAAAGAAATTAAATTAAGGCAAGTATTATTTGGTAATATCGCTCAGCGCATTGTTAAAAATTAATGTTGTTTCATATAAAACTTCTAGAAAAATCGTCATTATGCCATCTATAATGTAAATAATATCTTAGAATAATTTGGTCGAATTTATCTAAACAAATTTTAATTTTAATTTTAACAATGTCTACTTTAACATAAAAATGCACACTCTCTAAGTTGCGCAAAGATAACGAAGACTGTTATGTTATTTAAGCATAAGAAATAATTCAAACTAAATTTTATGTAAAACTTGCTTCACAAGATAACTCGAGTAGTGTAGCACTTAACACATCGATTTCATATAATATGTAATTTCACGATAGTTACATGAGTACAATTTTACAATTTCATTGTAAAAATTCTAAAATCTAGCTAGATATTAAAACATCACAGGATTAAGAGCTAATGTTAAACACAGTTACGAGTATTCCATAGAAATATCTACGAGTGTTGTTTTCTTATAGGATCGTTGGCTTTTCTGAGCAGTTACGCGGACTTTTTATTTTTACAAAAAAATAAATAAATAAAATGTTTTATATAAGGAATGTCCCGTTGGGGGATCCACAATTTTTGATAGATTTGTGATCTAAATGTTATCTTATCATGAGACATAAATAAAATCAGTGAGAGTTAAGAATAAGAAAAGTTTCAGAGGTATTGAAATGAAAATTATAAAATTTTTGTTCTCTTTCTCTATGTATCTCTAAAACACTTTTCGTGCTTTACTCCAAATCTTTTAGTTATTATTTAGATCACGATTCTATAAAGAATTTGCGTATCTCAAAACGAATTATTTTTGGGATCACTCCTTAAAGCTCTACTGTTGACCAAAAGTTTTTAAATTTTGTGCTCTCCCGGGTTGTTAGAATATAACTTAACTGGAATGTGAAACAAACTATTTATAGATCGTCGTTATATGAGTGAGCCTCAGAAAAGCCGCGGTTTATGAGTCTAGAGGTTGTCTTTGTCATGAAAGTATTTTGTATATCAGGGCACTTTGTATCTAACCTAATCACTGACGCGAAAAGGTGTGCTTCCAATACTAGTCATAGTTATTTATTTTCCGCCATTGCCGCATTACGAAGTTTCCACAACACCAGGTCGCGGAATGCCGCTGACTGTCGGTGTCGGGAATTGAATCTTCGGCAGGTAGATGTGGAGTGCTGCGACGCAACGGAGATGCCTTAATCAAACCCTGAGGAGCCTCAAAAGATCGATTCAATCGACGGTCATAGAGTCCGGGCTGGGGCTTATTTCGCGCCGCAGCTTCATAAGAATCCACCCCAATTAATGGTTGGGCGCTCCTTTGATGCGGCTGATAGGAGTTTTTGAATACTTTCACTTGTTTATTTTTTCGAGGCAATAGTGGTGTCATATAAATATTATCATAGCCTGATCCAGTCTTAAATCGGTTATTTGAGCTGTAGTTTTTCCTTTGTGGTCGCTCCTCGGAGGCAGCGCGGTATTCAGCCGGTGACGCTGAATTCGCATTATTCCCACCTAGGGAGTACCTATAGGCTGTGTTTAATGACGATACTGATGCTGAATACATATTGAAGTTATTGGGACTTGCTTCCCGCCAGATATACGATGAATTTAGGCTATTGGTCGAATTCTGTTGAGCGGCTGAATTTGAATATGAATTACTGCTTGCTGAGCAGAGGAAGGGTAGCTGAGGATTTGATGTGGAAAAGTGTTTACTGGTTTTCAATTTTCCGCCACGAATTGGAAGGCATGGTGTCCATGGTTGAAGGGCTACAGTGTGATGAAAGAGAAGAGAAAAAGAGAAAAGAAAGGAGCAACAAAACCACACAGCCACAGCAATTTTTATATATTTTTTTCATTCGATTCAATTGTTGATGTGTTGTGTTGTAGGTGTAATGTTTTGTAATGTAGTAGATGAGTTTGTTGGTAGCCAGATGACATATTCCTTGTTATATAAATTCAGCAAAAAAAATTCAGTGGATTGTTATTCAGTATGTTATGGGTGAAAGTGAGTTCGGAAACAACGCTCAGCACAACGATTATAATTATTCGCTTAAAAATGTTAAAAAAGATAATGTTTTTTGGTTGCATTTTATTTGTTATACCGACGCAACACGTACGGGTCCCATAAATTAATATCAACCATATAAAAAAAGCGCCAAATTAAAATCCTCTTCAAGAAATAAAATTAGTAACTCAATTAACTCCAAAAACAATAACAATACAGTATTAAAATGTTTAAAAAATTAACAATGAAAATCAAACATCAACAATAATTACTTTGCTAGGAATCAAATAATACAATCACTTAAAAATTACGAGTATGTTAATAGCTAACAATAAATTAAAGTACTGCAAAAGGAAGAGCAACAACATAAAAAAGGTAGTTACCTGAGTGAATCGTATTCCTAGCGTTGCTCTGGTAAGCTGCGCAGTAGGCTTCGATGACGCGCAGGACAAGGGCATCTTCTTCAAAAGTGGGTTGAACCTTTCGGTTTGAGTAGCTGGAGAGGGTATTTGAACTTGCTCCTCCACTCTGATTTAGTAAATTTGGTCGCAGTGGGGGAGCAGGGCGCAAATTTGTAATACTCCAATTAGCTACAAGCAATTAAATAAAAACGGCATGTTAATTTACATCAATTTTCCGCAAACGAAAATAATTGGTTTTATCTGTATTTCCCCCGACATATTAAATTTTGTAAAATGATAGTTTTCTGCCGCGATACATATACATATGTATGTTACATATATTGTTATATTGTTTTGGCAAAAATTGGAAAATCCTTGGAAAATTAAAATGGATTTTACACGAATCTCGAATCGAAGTTTTATATAAATCGGTTTAAATATAAAAAAATTAACATATTACAGAAATTATTTAAAATCCAAATCTAATATAATATGTAAACCCTTAAAATTCCTTACCTTTTATGTTTCCTATCCTTGCGCTTTGCACCTGATTTGCCGCTTTTGAAGTGTTGCTCAATGTCGGGGCTAAATTTGATTTGTAGCTTTGGGCCACTGTTGGCAGATTTTGTTGATTTTGTTGTTGTTGTTGATGATGAAGATGATGTTGTTGATGGTGTATGTGATATTGATTGTAGCTGAGATGATGGTTGAACGACAGGCTCCGTTTGTGTTGTGACTGTTGATGTATTGGGGGCGTGCCGCGGGCTTGGTAGCACATACCGAGGTTGGGCGGTGGGGACATCTGTTAAAAAAATAATAATAATAATATATAATAATAATATATACAATAAAATGTACTTTAAAACGAAAGACTATATTACGCTTGAGGAGCCCTAGAACGTGTTGTTAGAAAGCTCTGAATACATTAGATGTTAGTTGGCAACCAACAACGCAAGTTGCAAAGAAAAAAATTAAAAGGAGCAAAGGGCTCAGGCAATGCGATGAGATGCGACTGTTTTTTGGGGTTAAAAAAATAAAAAATTATTAAGTATGAACGATAACGACATTTGAAAGCGCCACTCAATAAAAAATATAAAAAAATTATGAAGTTATTAATTCGGCAAAATTGAAAGACAGAAAAAAATCTCTCTCAAGAACGTGCACGCTCGCTTGCCTGAGCCCATTCCGCTGCACTGTGCAGGTGGTGACTTCGATGCGTCTTCTTTAAGGCTGCCACTTTTATGAGTATGAATAATTTCCCGAACAATTGCAGTTGGCAGTTTCTCTTTCTTCCACCAGTGCGCATACAATCCAGTTTTGTACATGCCTAAGCCCTCCAAATCCTCGCCTTTTTCGGTTGCTTCATCCGATTGAGTGGGCATTCCGATAAGAAAACTTTTTCTGTTGAGATGTATCGTTCGCTCGGCACTATGACACCGAGTTTCGCGGTTTCTGGATGCTGTGCCAGAAGGGTTATCAATTTGATTCAAAAATTTATTTCGGAACATTCCACACACATCGAATCGTACCAAATCATTGCTTGACTGAGAATGTCTAAGACCTTCGGTTGATATCTCAGAACCGTCAACAACAAGTTCAAGAGGGTAGTAATATTCGTTGCAATTTTGAGGCGGATCAGGCGATGCAATCGTGCAGCTCCCTGCCATTCCCGAGTCGCTGGAACGAGGACTTGGACATTGGGAACTTTCACAACATTTGCATTTCGTAGATGGCCTCTTCTCCAATTTTCCACTTTCTGATTTAGTATCATCGCTACTGTTCTTTCCAAGTTGAACATATTGATAACTTATACAACGTCTGGCTGATCCTCTTCGAGGACCAACAGAATTTCTTCTAACAACACCTTGGTCCTCCTTAGCCACCAAATTTTTGTCAGAATCAATAGAATGTTTCTTAAAAGGAGACGCTTCTCGTGATAAGCTTAATTTTAGCGGCTCCAACTCTGAATCAAACATACTTGGAGGACGAATTATATCGCCCTCCAGATTATAAAGTATTTCAGCTTGAATCTGATCTGGAGCAGGAATAATAGCAGGAAGGTCAATTGAACTGGAATGCGTAGCTATAGAGTCGTCGTTGTCATCCTCTTCACAATCACTTAATCGCTGGGTATTATCAATTTTACCAGTAGCAGTCGAAGAATTTTGCTTTTGAAAATCACCACGATCCTTCCAAGAGGGGATATAAACTGCAGTCACATCAGATTTATTGAAACGATTTCCAACAAAGAGTGTCGGCATGCTGTGCCTCTCATCTACCAAATGAGTTTTTGGTTTAGTTTTTTTTATTGGAACTTCATCGTTCATATTTGCTAGATCTTCGCATGCCATGTAATTGCCAGATATCCGAGCATTAAATGAAGATACATGAGAATTTTCAGACATTTGCGGTTTTATTTCTCCCAAATTTAGACGGGCAGTGGAAGTATGGACAACACTTTCACTAGACGACTTTCTATCAAATACTCTCACAGCCTTTGAACATATCACGAGTGAATCTTTCTGGTTAGAATTTTGTATATAAATTTCTGGGGGCTTTGAATGTTCTTTACTAGATTCTTCTTTATCCTCTTCAAAGTTCGGTTTCATCGTATTACAATCCTCACCGTAATCTATAAATGTTTCGTACTCTGTACGATGTTCATCAATACTATTTTTCTTTCCTGTATAAAACTTAATGTAATCAAATGGATTACTATCACACGAGCCATCTTCACTTTCGGAATCGGTGGGCAATTCAAAAGCATCTTGCCGAGACAATGTGGATTTTTTCCTTAACATTCTCACAATTGCCCTGTGTCTTCTTCGCAGGACGACTTTTGATGTCTCCATTTTCCTTCTAGCCTCAGGATATAACAACGCTTTCACAATAAATTTTGTTAATTTTCCTTCTCGGTAAAGACTTTTAAAATGGGCACTTAAATTTGTGTATGGTGCTGTTGGAGGATAATATTTCGGTGGGAGAGTTGCACGAAATGTTGTCGGTTGTAAATTGTATGCGCATAATGAGAAACGTGCACAGTAACCGCGTGTGTCAAGGAAATACGATGACTAAATGTTTCATCAAAAGGAAATTCCCTCAATTAAAGACCGGTTTATATGAAGGATAATAAAAATTATTTACTTACATGTGATGGAGGCTGTGGACCACTTATAGCCGAAGCACTAACGTTACGTTTTATATTTATAGGAAGCGTTGGATTTGCGGACGTAAGAAGTTCAACCCACTTGTTTGCCTCATTAGGGCCTTGGCACACTGCAACTATTTTTTCTATTAGGGGTCCATTAATTTCAAAAGCATTTTTTATAGTATCTGTATCCTCTAGTCGATTTACCATAATACCAGTAAGCGGCAGTTTACCCTTAATGAAATAATATAAATAAATATTTATATTATTGTGATATTTTTTTACCTCATATATAAAAGCACTCATTCTTTGGCTAACACTTAGTATAAGAAGTGTTTGGGGGAACAGGACAAAATACCTGTCTCGATGATCAGGGCCAACTGCAACGCTTCCCATGTGGATAATATCACCTATAATCGAATTTAAATAGAATATATAAAATAACTCATTGCTTTTTATATGGATGCTTTTAATAATTTCCATAAAAAACTCACTCTTTCAAAATAACTATAATATTAAATACTAAAATACAAACCTAATGTACTAAGTTCCTGTCCTTGCCACCCACGTACTGGGCCTGTTAATACCTGCAGTTCCAATTCTTTTTGTCTCCTAGTCGCAGCACACGTAGCCTTTAGAAAAAAAAAAATGGTAAAATAATAAGACACTTTACCAAAATTATGCATTTTTGGCTTACTGCAATATCTTTGTAAACTGCAACACTCCTTTGAGTATCTCCTCGGTCAGGATGACTGCTCTCCATGTGTCGTTCTAATTCTTGTAACATTGCCGAATACTTATCCAATCTTCTAAATGGTTTCGAAAGACCCGTAGTTAAAACTAGTAGACCAGGTGAAGCAGCTCCTTGTCTCTCCATGAAGTTTTCGAGATCATCTCTAAATAAAATTGACCATTTTTAAATTCTGTAAACCAAAATTAAATAAAATGTATTTACTTAAATTTGTCTAAAATCACAATTGCTCTTGGGTGAGCAGCACAATAGGCCTGATGCACGGTTTTCATGATTGGTGCTTTTGTTAAAAACAATTTTCCAACACGATCGTTACAATCCTCCAAGCTCCGAAGAAGTTCTTCATGTGTTTGCACAACCTCAGTAAAATTACACATCAATTGTGCGTATTCATCTAACGTCAATCTGTTTGAATTATGAAGTATTATAAAAATTAACTCCTATAATTATTATTCTTACATTTGACTCGTTTGTAGGGGTTCTAAAAAATTTTCCAAAAGACCCTGTAATTCGGCAACATGCGCTCTTTCACTATCCAATAGATCTCTAAAAACTACGGAGCGATATTCTTGAATTTCTTCTGGTGGACGTATGGTTTCTGATAGTGGGAGGGGCGCCTTATACTCCTTAACGTAGTTGCTAGGAAACCAGCCAGTCTTATCGCCAAGGGTTCCCTCCCACCATCCGCCCTCTTCTCGTTGTGTGACTGTGATTATGTCGCCCTTTTTGAAACATAACTCGTCATTGTTTCCTCCTCGAAAGGAATATTCCGCTTGAACTATGTACGGCTGTTCCATTTCATTGAATTAGAGGTGTCTAATCTTCTGAAAAGAGGTCATTTTATAAGAAATTAGAATTAAAATTAAATTAGAGCGTAAGGCGTATCATTTTTTCCCCATAATCATAAGCTTGTTTGTTTATGATCAAGTATTTTATGCTATTAGGAAACGATAATCTATATATTAATACGTGAAGAGAAAACTTTGTACCCCTTTTTAAGCATATTGCACGGACGGAGGAGTATGAGATTTGGCATAGTTAAAGTTTATATAGAGAAGAAGTGCAGAAAGCTAAAATTTATATATAGTATAATATGCCTTACAAATACATTAAATTAAATTAAATAAATTCATTATTTACGTTCATACTATCAATTTTAACCCCAGTAGGTCGAATTTCGGCCAGAGGGCGACCACTAGTTCTTATTAAAGTTTAAAACCGAATTACAAAGTGATAATGAACCTTAAATACACTGTTTTCTAATTTCTCTTAACAACAGCGTTTAATGAGGGAAAAGGTTATTTAGATGCTCTCTACACATTCTAGTTACGCTCTAGGCTTAACATTTTACTCAAGACTTCTTGAGCCCTGAAGAAAATTATATCAAAATACTTTACTTATTCTGCCCTCAGAAAATGTCCTCGAAAGCAGCACAACGCTATAAAAATGCCATGACATTTATCATTCGATGGTCCATTACATACTTTGAGTTTTAAGTCCTCTAAAATATTCAGGTACCAATTTTCAGGAAAGCATAAAGTAGCCAACTTTGTATCCAACACTTTTTGACAACGCGGCAATGAATGTTTCCAATAAAAAGACCGAATAATGTCAAAAAGCTTTAATGTTAACTAAAGATACTGTGAAAATAATTTAAAAACGTCTCATAAAGAAGGTTTTTGTTAAAGGTTGCGGAACATGTTATACACCATATGTATGTATAATGTATAAAAATAAAGAAGCTGACTATACTAAAAATGGACAAGCAGTCCAATAACATTTCAGGAAATTACATTGCCTCTTATGGTGGAGTATAAAATTTTCTATTTTAACTCGTGAAGTTGGAATCAAGTGAAATGTAGAGGCTTTTTAATATAGAAAAAAAAAATATTAAACGTTAGGTAAGAAAATACATATGTATTGATATTATTAACTCCTGGGTTTGCTTTCATTGATTCAGGATAATTACTTTTTCCAATAACACTTTTTCGCAAAAAGAAATTCACAGCATTTTAATATGATTATGAACACACCAAAAAAAAAAAAATGCAAATTCGTCGCAAATGCTATCTTTATCACCAGAGTTTGAGATTCTCGCTAAATATTGTAAAACATGTAAACACTAAAAGCAAAAAAAAAACACTATTTATTTTTAAATAATACATTTACAACAGCATAATTATATCTAAGGACTTGACACATTAATCTAATACATATATATTTTAGGATATAGTTACCAGAATAAATAATAAATAGTTACTTATGCCAGTAAGAATTTTTAGAATTTTCTGTAGTTCTTATGAAACACTGACTGTTTTTATAAAAATTGTTGTGCATACGCATATAATAATTCAAAAATATTTTGGATACTATTTACAGCACGATTGAGTCATTCGCAAAATAAAAAAACAGCGCCAAGCATGCAATTTTATGCCAGATGCTATACTAAATCCTTTCAATCTAAAAAAGTGTCTGTAGTATACGCAACACAATTTGGTGGTTCTCTAATAATATTTCATTATATTTTTTTGATAACGTAACATTGACGCATTATTGGAAGCAGATGTTTTAAAATTTATATCAAAACTCGTTTTGCAATTCTGAATTTTACTTGTACTAATTTCCCAACATCTGCCAATCTAAAAAATGTTATGTAAAGCGTAGTTTTAGAGGCCATTAAATTTTGGGTTCATAAAATTTTGTAAGGTTTAGTTAACATGTTTCATCAACGACAAATAATTTAGTAATTTCGTAAAACATTCCTTCCCCTTTTGCGTTAAAATATTCTTTAAGATAACATCTAAGCAGATTTGAAATAAGCAAATGCTTGACAAAATTAAAAATATCCGTATACAAAGACTTACATATAACCGGAAAAATGCAGATATATTCAAAATGGTATTTGAGCCAATGTTCAAAGATTATCCCCGCGAAAAACGTGTAGTGTAGCTCAAAAAAGAAAAAAGTACATGCCTTAGCTTATTTTTAATGATTGTAAGAAAACGTTGACCTAAGCTAGTTTCTTTTATAGCTTAAAACTACTGCAAAAAAATAATTCTCACTTAAAACAGGTGAAGTAAAAATTCTGCCTTGGAGCACACGTTACTGTGTAAAAATAAACATTTTCTGATTTCACGATCATTCACTAAGAAACAGTGACCTCATGGGACGCGTCTTTTATTTTGGTAACAAGAGTTGGCAGTTCCGCCAGTTTGTACGTACTGTGATAAACTTAAATTTCATGAACGAACTCTCCCTTCAAAAATTACACTCAAGTTCACTGTAAGTTACACGAAAAAAGGCAGACTCAAATCACCTCGCTTTATGGTTTTGACACAAATATTTGGACTTGAGCCGACAACCTTATTTTTGAGTTCGACGGAAGAGTCCACCGTGTGGAAGAAATTGGAGCAGACACGCACGCATCGAGAACATACGAATCGAAAAACAAGTATTGGTCGACGCAATTCTGCCCTAGTTATCAGTGGCAGTAAATAATGTCCTTACGTATGCAAATCGCTTCATTCCATTCCATTCAAATAACCAACCAGCTCGGGTAAAGTCGAGACTCAAAGTTTGACTCTTTCCGAAAATAATTTCACGCCGTCCATTCGTTTCGCGCACTGATCGAGTGTACTCAGTCAAGATCCGAAAAGAGAAAAGATCGTTGCGAATATCTTGAACTTCAAGAATTTGAATACAAATGTCTTTAGCAAAAACTGACACACTTCGACCAAGAGTATTTGGTGAAAATTTTTATTTCATCGGTGCTCTCTCAACTTTTCGCGGTTGACAACGACGCCGTGGTCGTCGTTTTTCTGGCGATCATCCAAAGATATGTTTGGCAAGTTGGATCTTCTCCTTTTGTTTTGCTCTTCCGCTGCAAGTTTTTCAATATTTAAAAAAAAAAGGTATATGTTTTTGTGCGCCACCATGCGTAATATATTTTTTTATACAATAGAAATATTTCGAAATTGATTAATCACTGCTTTCTACATATGTTGTGAAAGGCACATGCCTCTAACAGGTAGACTGTAGCTTCTTCTTTTGATCTAGCACGACGTACAGACAGGATGTACGCAACAGTGCTTCATCAAAATATTTTAGAATTCAAAGAATTTTATTTCCGGTGTTGACAAGTTTTTCAAAAACACCGGTGAAGTAATGTCGGACAATATCTTAGAACTAATTTTCCAAGAAACAATTTAGGCGATCTATTTTTATCTAATCGACGCCTCTAAAACAGTAGGAAATGATCTGAGCTCTAATTCTGCACTCGCGTAAAACTTGCATTTACCAAAAATAAGGCCAAGGGCACATTTTAGAACTTCGACTAATTATTTTTTAAAAATACATATTGCTTATTCTACTGTAAATTGTTCTTTGATTTCTTGAAATTGTCATTAACTTCATGGTCTAAAATATTAATTGAAACGATTCTATCTTTAAACGTTCGGGATTGTTTTTTTACGTTGGCTATCCTATTAAAAGTAAATTTAGAACTTTCCAAATAAATATATACATATTTTCAAATTTATTTGACTTTACCTTACAATCAAACGAGCATGTTATAGCGAATAAATTATGACTTCAATCTTACAATTTTCGCACATTTTATTATTAATCCAAGGTAATGTTCAGACACACACATTAATGGAAAACAAAATTATTGATATGTAATTATGAGTCTCTTCGGCTAATAATCTTTCGCTTGAATGATATGCTTAATATTTTATTATAAATGTTACGGGTAATTCGATTCGAGCCGGAATATTTTTGCTGTACTACTTGGAAGTTTGTATCGTCCATAAGTAAGCTATTTAATTTTAAGTAATCGGGATTTTTTAATTATACTCTTCTAAAATCTAGATGCTATTAAACTTTAAATTAGGTGGGCTGGAATTCAGGTAATAATTAATATTCAGGTAATACATATATGAATTTTGTTTTGGTTCTGATATCCTAATATGAGAAGTTTTTTCAGCTTCATGTTAAAAAAAAATTAATTATAGTAAATAAAGAGTTTTTTCTTATGAACTCTTATGAATTGGTGGAAAATTTGGTTTTCTTTTTGGAAATATTTAAATACTTAAAAATAAAAATAAAACTGAGATAGTGCGAAGAAAAATCCATAAAGTTATTATATTTCGAAAAAGACTTCTCGGTATTTGACCTCGCAGGTGGGTGTGGTAACTCAAATATATTTGGGGTGATTGACTTGAAATTTAACGCATAAGTTCCTAATTAGGGATGTGTCTACTAAAGGGTTTTTACTTTTTTTTTTAAGTAAGTTTTCTTGTCTATAAATAAAGTAATCCTATACATATATGTGGTCATACAGTTCACTTTTCAAAACTATTCTCATCGCTGATAAAAAAGTTAACTGGTGTATGTTATAATTTCAAAAAAAATGTATTTCAAAATATGGAAAAATGTATGCAAAATGTTGAAATAGGTGCTATAATTTTTTTATTTATTTAGTTTTATTAATATTTAAACAATCGATAAAACGAAAATCTCTTGTTCCTTGCTCTCTATATAGAATTATTGTTTGCTCCCATATAATAATTCGTAAGTTATAAGTAGAATAGTTCTTTCGATCCTTTCGGACGGGCGTCTGTGACTGTGGCAAGGGCACTAGAGATTGGTTTGGTTTTCGCGATCGAAACAGTCTGCTCATCAATTTTTCCAGCTTGCTATCCAATATTTTCATAATGGTTTAGTTTGATTATAATAAACAAGATAATTTATTTCGATAAAGTTTTTATCAATTTCTGTAAAATTTATAAAGGTGAAGATTTTGCTGATACTCCTGAAATATTGCAACTTTATATTTTTTATGATTTTTGAAGCGGTCCTAATTTAATTCCCTTATAATTCACAAATATACCCAAAGGCCTTAACCTCAACAAAACCAGACCGGTGTAAGTGCATTCCATAAATTTCAAAGCTGGCATTGTCAAGTGCGTGCACAAAAATTTACACAAAAACGCACACCGAAATAATTCCATCCACTTTAGCTTTATCGTAATTCGCTGTTTTATTAGACCGTAAAATTGCGTTGAAGAACATTCTCAAGTAGCAAAACGGCAGCCAGCCGTATGCTTTGTTGTTTCTGGATGTAAAAATAGCAACAAATCTGTATCGCTTTGTAAGCTCCTTACTGCAGATTTTTGGTGTTTTTAGTAATTAATTCATAAGCCAAGCATTTTCACTTTCCGTCGATAGCTTCAGACTTTCGACAGAATGGGATAAGTTTTATGTTAGCGCAATCTGATTGCTTTCGGGCATGATTAATTGTCTTAAACGGTTTTAATGAGTAATTATATTCGATATTTACAAATTCATGGCTAATACATCGGACTTTGAATTTTACGAGTTTAGTCAGAATAAACAAGAAAGAAAGGAAGTCCACAAGTACAACGTGAAATAAAAGAAAACCACAGTTTACAATTTTACCTAAATACAAGAATATTCACCATGCAAAGCACGAAATATAAATTATAAGAGGTTAATCGAATTCAGCCAAACAATATCTAAGATCCAGCAAATCGCATTAAATTTTATTTTTCATTCAAAAAAGAAGACTTGTTTTTATATACCAAATGGTTTTGCCAATAAAACAGTCATATCCTGCTGGGAAAAATGCTCTTAAATCTTCATATTTTTGCTGAAATCCAATGGAATTGCTCAAGTAAACACCGCGTATATTACCTAAAATTACTGCTGGCATTTTGACACCATTAATTAAACCAGAGCGTCTTCTCAGTCGGATAGCTTTAAAAAAAAAAAATTCGAAAATTCCACGAAATCCATCTTTTTTATTTTTATTAATTTGCACAAAAATCCACATTTTAGTGCCAATATTTTTTGGTTTTTCCACCTTCACTAGCGCAATCTGCAATAAATCTCAAATAGACCAGGGCGATGGACACGAAATAGACACACAATTAATGCCCATTCACTAGACGAGACACACATGCCTCTGAGAAGTGTGGGTGCTTTAGATTTTTGAGTTATGGGTTCGTTTTGTCCATCGAATGGCTTTTTTCTAAGACGGAAAAATTCTCCGAGTTCTAATGGGCGATGGCCATGGGAGCGCCAACCGCGGCCGCATTTGAAAAAGCATCGTGGGACTTTGCGGCTCGAATGATCTCTCGCTGCATGTGCACCCGAGCATACTTTTGAAGACGGTGCATTTGCTGAAACCGCAGTTTCAAGGAAATCATGAATTTATAAAACGACCAGCCTGACAAATTAAAGCCCACAGATATTAGTCTATTAGGTCTTCGAAAGTGAAATTATTTTTATTTACTAATAAATTACTACGATTTACGAGCACGTTGGAGGACTATTAAATGCATTACCCAAAGACACTCTTAATTAGATTACCGAACAACTTGAAAACTCTTTTAAATAGAGGTGATGCTCTGGTGATGGATTTAACTTCTGGGAAATGTCTTCATGAGTCTGCGGGTATGAACGTTGTGAATGTTTCTTTTTAAGACATACAACTTGTATCTATCTTGTAATCATACATCAAACTGGGTACATCGGTTTTAATTTATGTAGAAGAATTCGAATTCCGATTTGGAGTTAATTATAATAATTATTTGTTCTATTCCACTTCAATCACTTTGTTCAATTTTAACCTTTTTTTTACGGAATTGAATTAGCTAAAGTTTCCCGAAGAGAACAAAACGGCTTCATCTAGTCAAATGTTAAAGTTATTTTATACTATATAGAACTCCTTATTTGTTGAAGACTGTTCGGTTTTCGCGATAATAAATTTTGCTACTAACATCATACGAAAAATCTACTATTTATTATTTAATTATTCTGATTGGCTATACCAAAAATATGTTATCTTAAAAAATTCAGAAACATGAAATAAGTTTACCTTCGGAATTTTGTTTGCCAAGAATTTACGTCCTAAGATTTTGGTTGATGTTTTAAGTTGAAGCGAAAACTATATATGTATGTATGTATTTTAGGTTTATTGTATTTTTAAATTGTAAATGTAAATTTTTGTCTGTAGTTCAAATTTCTTTAAATGAAAATTTTCATAGACGGCCGGAGAAATTTGTTCTTCAGTGCTAATTGTGCTTTATGTATATTAAATAAACATATAAAACTAAAGGATTGATTAACTCAAAACAGCCAATTAGTATTAAAACAGCACTTTTAGAGACTAGGCTGATGTACTTTATATATTTATATTTTATTATTGATTCAATTGTGTAATACATAAAAATATGCAGAATTTAGTTTGGCTACCAAGATTTTAGGGCGCGAATCATTCCTGCTTTCCTCACTCATGAGAAAGTTGCCAGTTGCAGTTCCTAGACTACAAAAGGATTACGAAGTGACAAATATTTGCATATCATTCTTGCTCCTTGGACCATTGCAGATTATTAAATTTGGATGCTTCTTGAGTCTACGCTGCCCACAAATCGTCGTTTTGTTTTTTGCTCTACGTCGTCTTCAATTGGAAATTTTGTTGATGTGCATGTGTCGGGCGTTCATCGCCTTCGAAGCAAAATAAAAGACATAAATCTCAGGTGGGTTTTCTGTCGAAATAAAAATATCTGATAAAAAAGTACAAGCAGCTGCAACATCTCTATTTAGTGTACTTTGGGTTTAACCACATTCCTTATGTGAATCTACAAGTGGGGATGACATTTCCTCCTAATTCGTTGACTAAATTCTTGCAATCAAATTGGAGATACAAATTTAACCACACCTATGATGATTTCGGCCTTGTATCCACTCGGAAGTGGTTCTTCGTGCCACCCCCTCAAATCTTACTTAACTCAACTTAGCGCCAAGAGTGTTGGAGTCCCCAAAGTCGGGCTTTTTAAGGTAGAAGTAAAAACTTAAGAGATTTACGACACGACAGGTCAAAAGCGGCTGCTAACTGCTGGACCCCGACGAGGCCCAGGCCAAGAGCAGCGCACAGGCTAAACATGTCGCCCCACAGAAGCCGAAAAATCCTCAAAACGCGACCAGGCCGAACAGTTTAAAAATAAATTCTTAAAAGCTCATAAACATCACATTTTCTTCGTGCAACTACAAAGTGGTGTATTCCGCCTGAATTTTGAGGACGGTTTTTTCTCGCCCCGAGAAGGCGCACGTACCCACTCCTCCGTTCCGCTGACGACGACGACAGGCTGGAGCTCCTCTCTTGTTTATGTTGACTCTTGATGAAACAGGCGACCGCAAAAAAAATCTTTTTCACTTTATATTTTATCCGGCTGCACTTGTCACTGATTGCACTTAAGCACGGTTTTTATCGGTTCGACGGTCATTATTCGGATTTTAATAAATGACGAGATATCGCGGGACTTTATGAATTGGTTTAATGAGAAACTTTCTTTTAATCTTAAAAAGGCACTGCGTCCAAACCCCGAATTGGGACGAGATCTTAAAATAAACTGACTGAAGAAACTTTTCTTTTGACTTTTGGAAGTGATGAAATTTTTTCATGGAAAGGTGTTGCGAAAACAACCGTTGGGTGGAAGTGAAGTCGTTAAAGAGATTTTTATTTTGAATTTAGTAACATTGATTTCTTTCATAAGAAATAAAATTTAGAAGCCAATTTAATAATAAGAATTCGTTCATTTGCAAATTCATTAATTTAATTATTATTTTATATCAATTTTTAAAAAGGGAAATTCTTCTTTTGTGTGGTAATACTACCAATTCCACTTTCCAGACCATCTACACGTGTTTTTGACAACTGTTTGTCAGCGTAAAACGTAAACAATTGGAAATGGACAAGAAATTGCCGTCCCCGAAGTTTTTAACCGCTGAGAGTGAAGCGAAAAGTATTAGCCATGCAAAATCAAATAAAATCCTTTTAATGCCTGGACTGGTTGGCTCGGGAATACCACAGATAAGCACATCTCCAGAGAAGCCAAAGGAAGAATTCGCTGCGCCGAAACCTTACGTACAAAAAAAGCGGCATGGGCCCCAAAAAGCGGAAGTTCCACACTTTTCCTCACCAGAAGGAATGTTGATGCCAAGCTCTATGCAGCCTCCTCCGATGTATGGACCACGAGGTCCAACAATTCCGCCAAAGTATTTGCCAGAGTACAAAAAGAGCCCCATTAAGGTAAATTCCAATTCTCTTTTTATATTCTTTTAGTAAAGAAATTCTTTTTAGGATGAAGACGAATCTTGGTGCGATGTTTGTGATGTAAGTTTCCCTTCTGGAGAAGAGCTTGGTAAACATAAAAACGAGCACAAAATTTGCGGAATCGACGGTTGTTCCTTTTTCGGGGGCCCTAAAGCACTTGCGAGTCACCTTGAAGGCACCCATAACAGCGGTCTGTACAGTAAAATTAAGAAAATGAGTACCCCGGAAGAAATATCAAAGTGGCGGGAGGACAGAAAGAAGAACTATCCGACTAGCGCAAATATAGAGCTCCGACGAAAGTTCCAGGAGGCCAAATTGCAGCGCGGGGAGAAGATTGAGAAGACAAAAAGTCGATTTGGTAGGCCAGAAGATAGGAGGCGTATAAATAACCAGAATCAGGGACCAGATCAGAGGATAGTTTTAAGGAAGCCTAAGGAGAATTCAATGAAAATCAAAAAGAAACAGGAACCTCCACCGCTAAAAGTGGCACCGAAAGATATCAAAAAAGAAACCTTGGAGGCTGAAACTAACGCCGAAGATACATTTTTTAAAGGAAAATTACCACCTTTTAAAGGTACGTCCCTTTTAGAGAACTATATTCGCCCAAAGATAAAATCTGTAAAGGTTAATCCTCTTGCCAACCTTTTGGGAATGTACGGCTCCGATGACGATAATACTGATGAAGATGAAGAGACTAATCAAGAAATCTTTGAAGAACAAAATACAGAAAAGGAAAATTTAACCAAGGTGCTTAAATTGGAGGAAACTGAATTACATAAAGACGGCAACGCTGCTTATCAACACTCAACAGAAATTGCATCAAGTGACGAAAAAATTCCGGAAGGGATTCCTGCAAAAAACCTTAAGGAAAAGTTTGAAGAATCCTTGCAAAATAATAAACCTATAAAATGTACGACCCCAACAAAAATTGCTTCAAGTGACGATGAAATGCCTGAAGAAATTCCAGCAAAAAGAATTAAGGAAAACCTTGAAGAGGAAATGAAAGAAGAATCATTGGCCCAACCAAAATCCACGACTGCTCACAGTTCTAAAAAGCGTACAAGGCGAAAGCGAAGTAGTAACCCCGAGCAGGTCGAAGCTCAGTCGAAGGTTAAAGAACCCAAAAAAAGTCTTCTAAACTATTCCAAGCTGAAAACATCCCGCCAAAATACAATGCTTGAAAAACTCCTCGAGCCCGACATCAGACATGAGAGGAACGTGCTGCTGCAGTGCGTGAGATACGTAGTAGAAAACAACTTTTTCGGAATTGGTAGCAAGGAGCCGTCTTAGATTATTTAAGTATACAAAAAATGTGAATAAAAATTAGTTGAAAAATTCAGATCTGCTCATTTGTTGCTGTTGTCTAGCAACCGCTACCTGGGTGTACTTCGCCTTCGATTCTTCTAATTCTCTGACCCGTGACCTAGCGTGGTGTATTCTGTGCCAGGCCATTTGGAGCACCTTCGCGGAAGCGTAGCCTGATCCTTCGTGAGGTTGACCTGTTGATACTTGAGTCAAGTAGTTTATTTGTTCGCTGAGTTTGGATTCAACTGTTGATAGGGATTTGAGAAATTGTTGTGTGTGGTTTTCAGCTGCTTTTTGACTGGGCTTATCCTTGCCGAGTTCTGAGAGTGCTTGGCCTGAAAGGAGTTGGGAGGATTATTAGTTATTGCTTTTTATGTTTGCAATTTAATGTTCTGAGTGCAAACAGAATAATTTTAATTTGATATACTGTTATTTTCTAACTGCCAGAATTTTCAAGGACAGAGGTATTTTCTGGCTGTAGAAAATTGGGTTTCATTTACAATGAAATTAAATAGTTTTAATTTTATAGCAGTTTAAAAAGTGCTTAGAGTCGTTTTGATTTCGACCTCACCTGCTCTGCCCTTTTAATTCTTACACTAAAATCTGCGCTTGGAGGGTTAAAATTCAGGGTTTTACCTGCGCTTTGAAGACACATTATAACCTCCTTTTCTATAGCATCTAATGCGTGGATTTTATCTAAAGGATTATGGGCCATTTCTACAAGAATTAAAACTGACGAAAGCAAAAACACCGCAGTACTTAGAACTGTCACACTAAAAATTTGACAAATACCACTAGGCTGACTGGAAAAAGCAATGGAAATAGAACGGGATATTATCAGAAATTTGTAGACAAACTAATTTCCTCATCCGAGTTATAAACCCAATGAAATTTCTTTATACAAAAACTGCACAAAAACAATTAATGTTGTGATAAACTATGATTTTTATAGTTTTTTTCCAATAAAAAACTCAGATGGTTTTGTGATTTTAAAAATGTTTTCAAGTTATAAATTTTTTTGCTTGTTCTTCGTTTTGGAGACATGTTTTTTGCGGGTTTCATGTGGCAGTCCTTAAAAACGCTACAGTTGACAAGTGTGCAGAAAAAGTGATTCGAGCCGGTTGTGTAGCAGTTCGTTAAAAAGAAAACGTTTGTGGAGGACACGTGCTCTAAATATAAGTATAATTGGTTGCTAAGCAAAGAGGATTTTATAATTAGGTAAGTTGAAACCAACTTGTTTGCTTAAAATTCTCCACTTAAGCGATTTACCCGCGCATTACCAGTCGTCATTTGCCCCCCTATGGGAAGATAACCTCAAAAATCTACGCCTCCAGTTTTTAACACAATTTTCCATCATTTCAATTATAGAATATGGCTGAAGTAGCAAAGAAGACTGAAGAGATTGGTGCTGGCGACGCAAAGCCAGTTGATGCGAAGCCAGACCTGGAAAAGGAAGTCACCGCCAAAGCAGATGAGGCGCCAAAAACTGACGACGCCTCCCCTGCGTCAACACCGGAAAAATCAGGCAACTCAAAACTTGAAAGTGACATTATCCGGCAGGTTGAATACTATTTTGGCGATGCTAATTTGCGCCGGGATAAATTCCTGCTCGAGCAAATCGGCAAGGATGAGGACGGATGGGTCCCCTTCAGTGTTTTGCTGACATTCAAGCGTTTGGCCGCACTCAGCACAGACATTGAGGTCATCGCAAATGCGCTTATGAAATCCGAAGAGGGTCTCGTTGAAATCAGCGAAGACAAGACAAAAATTAGGCGACACCCGGAAAAGCCAATTCCCGAGCATAACGAGGAGCGCCGCAAAGAAATTGCATCACGAACCGCATATGTGAAAGGGTTCCCATTGGACACCGAAATGTCAGACTTAATCGAATTCTTCAATCCGTTCGAGAAGGTCGCTAACATCATAATGCGAAAGTACTCAGACAAAGCGACGAAGACTTACAAATTTAAGGGAAGCGTTTTTGTAACCTTCGTTAAAAAGGAACAGTGCGAGGCTTTTGTTAACAAAGAGAAGGTTAGTTCCGCAAAATCTGCTTAATTTAAACAATTTCTAACAAACTAAATTAAAATTAGGTGCAGTATAAGGATCGCGATCTAATCAGATTGTGGCAAGAGAAGTATTTTGAACAGAAGAAAACCGAGGAGCGGGGCTCCAAGAAGAAAAATAAGAAAGTTAAGGAGGAAGACAAAATTGAGCTTCCCAAAGGTGCCATTTTGCATTTTGATGGATGCGATGAAAACACAAGTCGCGAATCTATTCGTGAATCGCTCGCCAAATTTGTTGCTAAAGTTGAAACGGAAATTGCTTTCGTTGAATACAAAAAGGGAGAAAAAAGCGGATATATTCGCTTAACTACAGAGAATACAGCTAAACCACTCTTGGAAAAATTGGAAGATAACAAGGTAAATTTAGGAAAATATTTTGAATTATTTTAGAAGTAATTGAATATAGCAGAAACCAAAATCTAATTTTAATATAAAAAGCCTCACGAGATATTGGGTTCCATTCTGTATGATTTAGAAGTCGAACGTGCTGGTTGTATTATAAATGCAAAAGGATTTTAACCCCTTACTGCATGATTTTTTATTTATTCATGAACAAAATATATGTGGTAGGAAAAAAAACAGTTATCTAAAATTAAAAACTGAAAAAAAGATAAGCTTATCACATTAAGCTTGTATCCATGTAAACTACATAAATTGTCCTTTATTTACAGATAAAATTGGAAGATGGTACTGAGCTCGAATTCCGCACTCTTTCAGAAGAAGAGGAAACTGATTTTCTCAAAAAAGCTGTGGAACAAATGAAACAAAGGCGAAACAACCAAAACAAAAATCGAGGCAACAGAAAACGTCGAGATGTTGACAAAGACGACGACGAACCACCGAGCAAGCAAAAGAACTAAGCTTTAAATTCCCTCACAGATTTTCTATAGATATGTAAAATACTGTATTTGATGACTTTTTATGTGCTAAAATTGTTAGCATTCTTGTTTTGAATTTTATGTTTGCGACGTGAAATGGATTTGAAATTGTTTTCGTATTTTGTACGGTTACTGCTGAGCGAAAAGAATAAATATATAGATATTCTCAATATTTTGTGTATATTTTTTAATTAATTACTAGTAAACTTTTCTTTAAAAAGACAAGAAGGGTAATAAAACAACAATTTTGTTGAATAAATACAATTTTTTGTTCCATGAAACATTTTTTCCATTTCAATTATAGTTTGTGAGCTACGAAGGTATCCTGAAATACATATGTACTTGTAATTGCATACTAAATATAAGGTATTTATTTCGAATACAAAAACTCAATGATAAAAAACAGCTTTTGCAAATACAAAATATATACAAAGGTAGAGCAATAATACATCAGTTAATTTAAATTTGTAAGTAAAACAATTGTAAGTTATCCTAGTTATCTGAGAGTACAATATAATCGCGTCCTATCTAGATCTATCCTAAAAACCCAACTTTCTCATGCCAAAACTTCTAAAAATACTCTAAACGTCTCCGTTTTTTTCAATACATCAATTCACACTTCCTATTAGTGCTTACTAAGTAATGTACTAGTTCTTGTATAGTAGAATAAATTGGTTTTCCTGCATTCAATTGGTAGAACAATTTGATTATATACCGAAAAGGTATTTACATTTTACAATATTCAACAGCACTTTCAATAAAAGTGGAAAGTGCACAACTCCACGAGGACAATTATCAGAATGTTCACAGTAACTGCTTAAGTATTGTTTTTTGTTTAAGAGTAGGATACATTTTTGAGTGCTATCACATTTTTTGTATATTTTCATTCTTTTTTAATTTAGAATGCTGCCCACGAAAGAATTTAACAATTCATTTGATATCAAGTCAAAAAATCTTATTTTTTAATCAATTAGAAGTAGCATTATGCCTGTGCTTTTCTGGAAGTTTGTATTTACTGAAATATTCTTTCCAGTCTCATTTTAATTTTCATTTACATACTTAATGGTAAAGGGAAGGAAGGGAAGGGAAAAAAGCTTTGCTTAGATTGAAATAAGATTTTAAATGAGAAAAACAAGAGAGCAGCACAAAAATAATAAGTGTTACCAAGATTGCTTTACTGAGAAAAAGTACTTAAATTTGTTTTAGGCATTTTAAAGTATAAAAATATGAAATATGTAACTCAAAATTTAATTTTACCGATTTACTTACAATTTTTAATGATGTTTCAATCATTCTTAAAATAATTAAAAAACAAAATGTACCAAAAACTGCAATATTGAAGTGCTTCCATTGACTTAAATTATTATTTATAGTTCCTTTTAAATTTTTCCGGCACACTCGGAACTTGAAAATTGTGCGCCGAATTATTCAAATATTAAAAACGATGTCTTAAAAATTCATAAGAGCTCCATCGGTCGACGGGCCACTCACAACAGCTTCCGGCCGAACAGCGCAAATTCGCAAAAGCAACTAAAAACCGAAATCGATCGCGCGAAGTATTTAAATAGATCGTTAAGCTGGAGAGAGCAGCACAGAGCAGCCTCTAAAAGATGCGAGTGCATAGATTGCCGCAACGTGTGAAGACACTTCGTGGTCCAGCTGGAGGCTGCGCATCTATCTATTTGGAGTCCGGAGAGCTTTTCCAAAGCAGATCATTAGATACTAAATAAACTGATCTGTGCATTTCTCAGCTCGTGCCACTAAGGACTCCGAAAATTGTTCTTCTCAGTCTGCTAAGTTCTTCCTTGCGGATTTCTTTATTTTTATTTTTTTTTTTTTAAGCAATCTTTATAATGCTGGGCTGGGTGCTTTTGCATTTAAAAAATAATGAGGATCTTTCCGTTTTTAATTTTTTTCCAGACTATTAGTTTCAAAAGGTGGCAATTTACGTGATGTTAGCCAACTAATTAAACAATTAAAAAATTTTAGTTAAAAAATAAAGGCTATGAAGTATTATTATTACAATTTCGATTAGTGCGGAAATTCAATTAGCCAATAAAATGAATAATTTGGCAGTAACGCGTGATCAGAACCCACCTGATAGAAATATTTGTAGCTTCATTTTACTGCCACAATTAACTTAATTACCGGAAAAAAATAGAATATCCGTATGAATTAACTGCCAATTGTAACCGTCTGGTTATTTTAAAAATTCTTAAATGATTCCCAAAAATAAATAGTGAGTAATGATTGTAAGAAGGCCATGGAAGTAATCAGTTTTAAGAAGAATGCTCATTAGTTGAAACAACTTGCGTTTTTCTCCAAACAGCAACTGGTATCCGTGATTTCTCAAATTCGACTTGACTAATTGTGCTCAAATTTTGCGCACATTTTATGCACATACTCTTATCAGAACTATTTAAAATCGAGTCCAAATGTTCATTTTTGTTATTAATTTTACAGCCTATAATCTATTTTAAGAATCTCTTAAAATTTTCATTACAGATGCGCAGAAAAGTCGTAATCATAGATATGGAAAAAACTTAGTATATTATATAAAATTAAGCAATAAAAGATATTATCAAATATACTCAAGATTAGGTTTTTAAAATTGGTACGGTCGATTTCCTCCAAATATAACTTTGTTAACTCTTTCGTAAAAACAATTTAGTAATATTGCACTCTGTTTTCAGATAAATAATAAACGAAATTCTTTAAAAGTACTTTTTATATGCCAGAATATGTTGATTCAAAATTTGGAAAAGAACTGAAATACACCAAATATATATCTCATATGTAAATGGCAAGACGGCAAACTCATGAGCAGGCAAATGTCCTTCTCCATGTTGTTTTAAAACATCACTTGGGATTTGGAGGTAATTTTGCTGGAATCATCCCTTCATTTACCTTTTAAATGGGGTCAAAACCTTTCCCAGAAGTACAAGAACAACAGCTCTACATAATAATTTTGCTCCACTGCGAACCTTAGCCGCATGATATTTTGAAAAAGGTTTGCTCTCTAATTGTCGTTTCTAATTACGTGTCAAGGTCGCACAACACCCACAAGAGCAATTATTTTTCAAACCGTTTTTAATTACCTGTCCTTAAAATACCCAAATCCCTTTTTTTCGTCGTATTAATTGAATAGTTGAAGAGATTTAAACTTCAAATGCCCTTTTATTGTTAAACAATTTCATATTTATACTTACCTAAATTTATTAACTTTAAAGTTAAAAACAATTAACGGAAACCTTTTATCGAGAACTGTACTCCGCAGATTTGATGATGACGGTGTAAAGTAGGTTTAAAATCATGCAAATTAATCCAATCTCAAAATAGGTAAGTATAAAATATAGACTAAAAGGGAAAAATCAGAAAGCATCGGATCCATAAATTTTAAGGATGTTGAGAAAAACTTAAATGAAAGGCGGGATGGTTTAGATTTTTTAATAGCTTTTAATTATGACTTAAATATGAGTAAATTTAGATCTTACAAAAACAAAAAGAAAACAACTAGCAACACTGCGTAAATAGAAAACAAAACGATCCAAAATAATAAATGGAAAAATAATAGTTGTTGTAATGCCTTCTCCAGTGGTTTACAGGTGAGTTTGTTTGTATGTGGGTGTCTTTAATTAAATATAACATTTAACGTTCGCCTATTTTATAGGAGCTTGATATCATTCGCAAAACTGTGCGTGTGAGAATATTTGGAATTTTCCCATTAGTCTTCTCATTTCTTTTAATAAATACAATCCAGACAGGAGCAGCATGCCTCATTGGTTAAAATAACTTAAACAGAAAATAACATGCGCGCGCATTACATCAAAATAGTAATAATTAATAATTATCGATAATATTTTGGGGGTGGGAATGATAAAACGCAGCACGAGACACATCTAGCATCGCTTGTACACCGGCGACAGGTCCAGGGTGAGATTCTTGAGCGCTCTGTTTCTGGCTGTTGATCTTGTCTGGCGGGAAGAACGAATTATTTCAAGGACAAGACTTCGACAGTCGTTGCAAACGGCCATCAGTTCACCTCGCAGGTTCTCTTTTTGGTCCGGCAGGTGGGCTGAAGATGACAGAGTAAAAGCCCGAGCAAATCTGTTTCTGTGAAAACAATATGGAAAAATTATCATTAACAAATTTCGACGATTGATTTTAGTAGATGTCGATTGGCGCTTTTAATAAAAAAAGTATATTTGTTTTGTTGTAAATTTCTGCGCATATATAGCCTTAAAAAACCATGATAATGTCTGCTTCAAAAATCCTGCGAACAAAATTCCAAATCCCTTCTTTAATTGATTGATCTTTAAAATTAGTAATAATAATAATATTTCCCATTTTCATTACGAGCAATGGATTAAAGGAGTATTCCGTAGTGACGCCCGTTTTTCAATGGTAATTTCAGGAATTCTTTTGCATCCTTTGCGTACAGAAATATATTTAATTTGTAAAAAAAGAAAAGAAAATTGCTGATTCTAGGGCGTGTTAAAGGTGAGGTGCTCGCGACGCAGTCCTAAACGTTCCCACAATAAAAGTTTGCTTCGAAAAAAATCCAAGGTATTCGCGGCTCTGACGATAGCGGCAAATGTACTTAAGGTAAAGTTTGAATCGATTCAGTACAACTTGAGATATCGTAGATACCGATTTAAAAAATGTGGTTTTATGAAAAACGGGTTTATAGTGTTTTGGATTACAATTACACCTCATATGCACGTTGAACTTCAAAGGCCTATAATAGCCCTTAATTTTACGAATTTTCAAAAATCCTTTTGCAGGCATATTTTTGAGGGTTATTAGAATAAAAAAATACAAAAAACCCGATTTTTTTAAACCGTCACTAGGGAATACCCCCGAGATACATGTATGCGAGAAATACAATTTTTTAAATTTTCTTCAAATCTAACCGAGGACAGAAGACTTGTGTTTCTCAAATGTTTAAAGTATACTATATTTTGTTTGCAATCATCACTGTGATGAATTTTCTTAGCACATAATTTCGCAAAAATGACGATGGTTTTACATGTTATTCTAGTCCGATTGTAAAGATATTTTATTGAAAATTATATATGTATACTTTTTACATCCTTAAAAATTTGTCTGGTAACCTTTGGTGATTCTGATTGTGTCGCTTTTGAGAGATTTTTGAGAAAAATGCTACATTACAACCTATAGAATACCTTTTCCCTAAACCCGAAGTTATTTAGTTATATTTTATTTAGATAAAATTAGAAGTTAGAAAATTGTACTCACTTTCTGTCGAGTGTGCTGCTGTTGGAATGTGGCCGCGCAGGACTCTGAACGGGAAGACTCTTGGGGCCCTCCATGCTCCTGGACATGAGGCTAATACTGCGGTTGGAGACCGTCGCTGTGCCGTTAACCATCGATGTCCCGTTATTCTCCTTGTTGTACCCGTTGCTCGTCCCGAAGACGCCGTTTGAACTGTCCGAAGTCCCCAGAAGGGATTTTGTCATGTGCTGCTGAGTAGCCTCAATTTGGAGATGGGGCGTTGTAGTTGTTGATCTTTGGTGTTTTGGGGAGGACGGGGCGCTACCCACGGTGTTTCGAGTCTTTAAGAGGAAAAATAATTTTTAATTTACTAGAAACAGCTGCGCTGAACTAAATATATGTAAATTTATGCGGAGTTTATTCTGTCTACCTTCAAAAAATTTTACAAATTTGGGCAGAAAGGTAATACACTTTAAAAAATGAAATACCTTTTACATTTTTAACAATTTGTGAAAGGAACCGTTTTATAAAACCTCAACCGCCTTTGGGAATAAGAATTAATGCTAAAAATTTTTTAGTTCTCAGTACCCAAAAATGCACCATTTGTAGAATTTTGTAAATTTCTACAATATATAATATTAACGCAGCGATGTTTTGCATCTGGATAACGTTAATACGTACATTCGTTCAGTTATTATCAAGGTGTGAATTATGAAATTAGTTGAGTAAAGTTTTTGCAAGAAAAAGTGGCCACTAACTAATTTAAGTTTGAAAAAAGCAACTGCTGCATTTTACAGTCGCCGGTTACAGAAACTAAATTCTTGAAAAAAGGTAAATATTTTCGAAATTAACATCCATTTGATTATAGGTTCCAATAATACCAAACTAAATTGAGTTTTGTTATAAAAATTCTAGTTTAGGATTTAATCTTACCTTTCGCTTAGACTCCGACCGAAGAAGACGTTCCATCAGGGATTTCGGGAACGATTCGTCGACCATCGAAGACGGCCCTGTGTTTGCAGAACTTGTCGACAAGTGCGCGTGGTGCGAGGGTGAGGGGGTGCTCGAGCTCACAGGACTGCTCATGAGTGATGGGGAAAGAAGAACTACAGGAACATTTCTGAAGTGTTCTGTTGGTATTCTCATCTATTTAATAAAATTTGTGTCATTATTAGATTTAAATATAATTTTAATAAAAATTAAAATCCTTACTTTGCTGTAACATTTTGAGCAGACCGTCCGCTGACATAGCTTGCACTGGATGCCCCAGGGGCCGAAAATACTAAATCTAGTTCGAAGACACAGGAAGCAAACTTTACGCCTTTCAACGTCCTCCTTAACCCTAATTCCCACAGGAAGCCCCTCGAGTTCCGCTTTCGTCATAACCGACCGGATGTGCACGATCTCCTCCAGAGTTAGCGATAATCTGTCGCTTATCCTCTCGGTCCACTGCTTCTCATCAAGAGAATTTTTGGTCCATGATTCCATGGATGGGAGATTGCTGCTGCCGTTGCTGCTGCTGCTGCTGCCGTTCAATGTGGGATGCTGTGGATCGGTGCATTGATGCTGCTGCTGCTGTTGCTGATGTTGCTGATGTTGCTGATGTTGCTGATGTTGCTGATGCTGTGAAATGTTATGCTTCATGGGCCTGGTTGTGCTCGCCTCCGATTGCCGCGAGTCTGGTCGCGACGGAGGCACCGAGTGGGTCTCACTTGCGTTGCTCTGACATCCAACTATCGTGTGCCGACGCAACGATGCCCGTCGAGATTCGCATTGCGTCGCTAAATCGTATGCTAAAATAGAGGATTCATGTAGGAGCCACTCGAACTAACCAAAATGAACCACCACCGAACATAAAGATTTGCTTGGATAATGTAAAACACATGTAAGCTAAGCGTGCCAAATACCTTTTCATACTCAAAAAGTAATAGGACAGGTCGAGGATAAAACAAAAGCAAATTACTTTGTGTACCCACTCCATTACAAGAGATACAAATAAATTAATTAAATAACATAAAAACTAAGTAGGGTTAGGCTTCTTTCTTGGTTGTGGCGTAAATAATTTTCAACATGTTCTCCGGTTATACTAATTGTTGTGGAGATTATGGGATTTTCAGAAATTTCGGGTTACCTTAACGTGATTAAACTTCTCAGCGGAACATTTGTCGAATAGAGTAAAGGACAAAGACTTTAAAGTGTTCCGAAAGAAACTTGTAAGATGTTAATTCTTTCGAAGAATAGTACACGATTCTTTTCAAAATATGGAAGCGTATCCCTTAATTAGGTTAGACATGGGTAAATATTAGTTGTAATAGAAAATGTAATTATTGACATAAGCATTGCATTTAATGCCGAAAAAATAAACAATATTTATTATGACTCCAATTAGATAAGTGAAATAACAACATTTGGCATAAATTTATTATGACTGCCTTCCATGTAGAAAATTAATGGTTCAAGCTGTTGACTGTTGAAATGCGTAATTTCATCCATTAAAATCACCCAGCAGAACGTTTTTTTTATATATGTATATGTATGTATATCGATCGATATTTTAACGTTAAAATTTAGGTAAAAACATCAAATTGAAAATTAAAATTTACACATAAAAATATATTTAAAATTTACCAAACAACCTAAACCTCGACAAAGCTAATATTTGGTATGTATATTTATTGATATTATTTAAAGATGACTACTGTTTGTAGCAAAAATACATATATAGAAGTAATTTACAAAAACTTGTTTTTTTGTTAACAAATCATCGTCGTAACTGAATTGGAGGTGATTATTTTAATAATTTATCCATCTTATGCTTTGTTACATATAAGAAATAAATAGAAGAACATTGTATGTAGATAAAATTTTAACCGATTAAGTTCTTCTTATTAAATTTGTAAATTGGATTTCGAATTTTATCGCCTTTTTAAAATTTCTGATATTTTTGACAGAGATTTATTCCCAAACCTTTTTTTATTGACAAACCAAAATCCCATTTATAAATGATTTCTTAAATTTTTTCGTTTATTTAAACGTCCCTTAAGAAAAATTTGCATGAACAGATATCAGTAGAACTCAATTTAAATATGTAATTGCACTGATTTTGCAAACAGTTACCGCTTAATTTAGCAAATAAATTCGTAGAATAAATACGCCAAAAAATGTTTATTTGTACAGAAAGAGAGTTAAGAAAGGAAGTGAGGAAAAGGAAACGTAATATAAACAGGAGTTGGTAGGACCCACAGAGAATTTTTACTGAATAAACACAAAGTACTACAAATTATGTAAATGAATAAGCTTAACTTAGCATAAATGTAATTAAAGCAACAATAAACCACCACCTTATCTACTTAATTACTATAAAAATTTTAATGTTTACATTTTGCATTTTAACACGTTGGCTGCCGAATTGATTTTATTCAGCTCCGTATTCAGCTATTAGCGCTGAATAAATTCTCTGGTAACTGGATGGCAAAGCAGCTAATGTGCAAAAAACGTAAAATTAAATAAATCAACAACTTATAAGGTTAGTGTGCTAAATACAATTTCACTACATAAATTACGGAATTTTACTAAACTACAGCTCACAATAAACGAATAAATAAAAGCAGACCACAGCTACAATTGCTCATAAATAATTAAAAATAAATTTATTTACATTCGAGAGCGTTGTCAAAAAATCTGTGGTACTCATCGTGAGTTATTGTATCCTCTGGAATTATACAAAAAATTCACTTTTCAATACTATTGGGCGACAGAGGGATCAAAGTGTGTACGAGCAAGAAAATCTAAACCGATTATTTAAAATTAAGCAATAGTGTTCGTTTTTTGTGTACATTTTTGGTTGTGTTTCCGTGCAACGGGGAGTGTGTTGAGGGTTGTTTCAATTCCGTGTGAATCGATGTTTTCCTGCAGTCGCATTCCACCACCAAAATTTAAGCAAGCCAAACGGATTAGTTCTTAATTTTTGTCTTGGGCGATTGGAAGCATTAACTTTCCCAATGTTTGCGGGGGTGTGTTTGAGCAGAGACGATTTTTCGTGAGGGAGGCAAACGGCTAGAAGAATTGCTGGGCTACTTACTCGTTCGACGCAACACCGTATTTATGTTGTTCGGGTTGTTCTCATTGTTGTACGTTGGATACGATGGCATCTGCGTTGAACTGCTGCTCTGGTTGGAAAAGTTGGATGAGAGCGATGCCGACCCTGATGCTGACACATTCCATAAATCATCATCCTGAAAATTATAAACAATATGGAAAAAGTTAAGATAATGTATGTAGTCATGCACTTAATAATGTGTCATATATCCTTTATCTTGATTAAGGGCATAATGATATTAAAATTATTAAAATAGCTTCAATGATTTTCAAGTTAGTTTCAGCAGATGTATTTAAATATGTGTGTATATCGTTCATGCGATATTAAAACCTATTTCGAGTCAATTTTATTTAAAACTAGACTAGAGTGAGTTGTGAATAAAGTCTGTCTAAAAAATCCTGCAGTCAACAGCGTTAGTGCAAGGTTAGAAGGTGAAGGGAAAGAGTCTGTTAAAAATTACTTGCTAACTGCCTGATAGCTTTGTAAATTCAAAAAATTTTGGAAAATTCGACATTACTAAACCGAGGACACTCCCCCAATTTTCATGAAATTAAATTTTGAATTATTATTTTCTGATTTATAAAAACAAATCAAAGATATGTATAAAGCTTTTGTGACAATTTTATTTGAAATATATGTTACATTTACATAAAATTTGATTATTACCATTCTCTTTTAAACTTCAAAATTTACTCCATTATTTTCTTCATTACAAATTTTAAACAATATTTATCCACTTTAAAATTTGTGACTATACAGTGACAGTTTTTCAGAGATTTCTTCTCGAGTGTTTAAACGCCACTAAGAAATTCACGAGGACATCAATGACGTACTGTAAAAAATAGGAATACATTTTCGTATTATACTAGTCAAAAGTTAATTTCAGAATGTATGTAATACATATAACGAAATGTGTTTTTTTCTATTAAATAACTTTTTGTTAGTTGTTAGGAGTTATTCTTTTAGAATACTATTATTAAAATTAATCGATAAAACTTGTTAAGGATAATTGCTATTAAGCTATTTTTCAAAATACTGAGTTTATTTAAATGGGAAATGTATCGTAAGCGACATTATTTCTTAAAATATTGAAATTTTTTTTGAATTACATTTTTATACTGTGAAATGCCTCCTATAAAGTATTAATTTTTCATTTATTCATTTAAGATTTACACTTCAGCAGAGTTTCGTAAGACTTTATGAAGACAATTAATCGACCAGTTCTATCCATATTAGAATCAAAAAATCTAATGTCATTAATGATTAATATCTACTTTTAAAATTCACGCTCATATTTTTATATAAGTTTAATGTCTAAAGTCTAATTTTCGTGATGTGAATAAAATATTCTTGATTTAAAGCTAGTAATATATGAACAACATTTTAAATTCGGAGAGAATTTCTTTGAATATCTTTGAATGATAGTCATACGTTTGAATCTTCTTTAGAAATTGAAAGTTGATTAAACAATTCAAAAAGGTACCTTTGATTAATGATTACGTCTAAGTAAATATGAAAATATCGCTTATTTGTTGACGCTTCTTGGAGACACGTAATAATAAGAAAAGTGTTTATAGTGTTTATTGTCCACGTAGACTGAGTTACATAAAATGGGTTTTAAATTATGAATTATGTGATTTATGACTCACACTTGATCGCTTTCCAAGGCATTCCCTTGGATAAGAATGAAAGCAATAACTACGATGATAATAGTTTTTTGAAGCTTTGTTGTGGAGAGAAAACCTGAAACTTTGCTAATTAATGACTAAGCCTTCACCTGCAGATTTTCGACAACTTTTAATTGTGAGGGTGGAAGTAACAAACTTTAATGGGTCTCAAATGTTTGTAATAAAAAATATTTCATAATTGATAGAAAGCCCGAAAAGTTGCCCAAGAAACTCTTGCGGTGTACAACTTCCTTTGAAAGAAGTTGTTGGAGGAAACCCAACAAAATTCGCTTTTCAATTATTTTGCGCGTATTTTTTTTTTCGCAGCAGTAAAGTTTCCTTCAAGCCTCCAATCAACAAACAATCGCGCCATTACGCGGCACTAGACAATTTTTGTGTAATCACGGCGCTCATCCGCCGCGGTAATAAGCGGCTCGGATCACGAGAAAGCCATCCGATGGAGGTGAATTAAATGTTTTGCGCCCTTTTTAGGATCGCTGCAAACTAGATCGCGACGACGGCGGCGAAATGATAGACCATGCAAGTGGCCATTGTACCAGGCGATGCATGGGAATTTTTCGCGATCCCTACCGGAGCCCCGGAGCCCCATCATGTAGAGAGTGACATGTCATTACCATCGAGCGTCACGAAATCGGTTCCTTTCACTTTTTCTGCTCCTCGAAGACGCGAGCAGTCGTCTTCCAGTAGCAGGCGTCTTACTGACGCAGACACTAAAAAAGAGCAGTCAATCGCAAATCGGGGAACGATGCATTCAATTCAAATTAAGGTCGCTCGCCACCGCCGCCGCCGCCGAGTTGTGCAAGGCGAGAGGTCGCGATTGAGTTGCGCAAACGACTTACCTGAAGAAGTGAGAAATCCACCTTAATCAGCCGCTGCTTCGTTCTAGGGGACGGCTGGCTGTGCTGGCCCTCCTCCTTTTTGATCGTCTCAACTTGGGATGATGTTGGAAGCACTGCAACATAAAAACATAGAAACCATTAATCACAGGCCAAGAGGCTAAACTCGCATGGGGTGTCATTAAAAATTGACCGCGGTATTTACTTCAGACAATCGAGCGACTTCGGAGTAGAGATCTTAAAATACAGACTTTTTAGTACCCACTTTTCAAATTTAAAATGGTATTTTTTATACATTAAGAGAAAATCTTTTGTCATGGTTTTCATCTAAGAAGAAAACTGTGATGAAACTATAGAGATCATCAGTGTAAAAATTTGTTAGTATAAATTAGGGGTCACTAAACTTTTAGAATTATAATTCATATGTATATGCATATTTGTTTTCAAGCGTTAAGTTAAACATAATACGTAATCCTAGGTTTTTAAAATGTTTATTTTGCAAAGTAAAATCTTACTAAAACAATGGTAGTAGGTCTTTTCCAGTACCTACGATTAATCCACGTTTCCGTCTGCCTTAATTACATCAAACCTCTCATTTGCATACCAATTGAGATTAAATTTGGTAAGGACAAAGTTTGATAACCCAAAAGTGGAACTGATGAGATTTTTGAAAAATTCATTTTTTGAAACCTTCCTCCTTCCATAGAGTGAAAAGTATATTCAAACTTATTCTATTGAGTGGGTTGTTAATTTTATCTGATACGGTTTTTAATTATTGCCTTAAGTAACTGCTTTGAATGAAAATTATAACGAACACTTTTCTGAAAGCAAGCACATCCAACACGTCCACGACATTCATTGCAATTTCTAAAACAGTTGTGTATAAATTGTTGTTTGAACCACATTGAATTTATTAAATTTTGATGGTATCTGTATTTTTTCCCCATCGGTTCCTGTTCTGAGTTTAGTAAAAAGTTACCCATATATAATACTTTTTATTTCCCGAAGATAAAATCAATCATGGAGATATACCCAGTTTGCGTCAAAAATTTATCTGGGTCAAAGTTTTAAATTTGGATGGGGAAATATCCTGGAAATTTGATGCACTTTTTAAAAATTTTAAAACCTTGATATATGGGTAGTACATATGTACGTGAGGAAACTAATCATTTTGAAAAATTAAATCAGATTTTCAGAACTTAATAAAACTTGTACGATTTTTTTGGGAAATTATTGCGTTTTATTAAAATCTTTTACACAATTTCGATTTTCCTTACATAACTTTAATTTTAACATAATTTTGCCAACAAATGATATGTATTCATCCTCGCATTTTTCTTAGTATCATTCTTCTTTTTAAATTTTCATAATTGCCTAAAAAATCATAAAAATTTGCATTAAAAAGAAAGAAGACTCCAGTAAATTAATAAATTGAAAACAAAGAAAATATGTTCTATATGATTTTTAAGGCAACAATTTAAAAGTTAAAATTGAAAATTGTTCTAAAACAAGTACTATCAGGTTATTATTTATTAATCTTAGTTTGGTAAAAAGGCCGTAAATCATTAAAGGTGGTATTTAGGGTTGGTTCTATAAGTTAATTTGGTTAAATATTATTTTTGCATTAATTTCAGTTTGATATATTTAAATCTGATTTAAGACAAGAGATACTTATGTAAAACCGTAACAAACTAAATATTCTAGACTGAATTAAAAAGCGGCCACTCCATTAATTTAGACAATCGACTTCGGAACCACCTCCCAGAAGGCTTCGACGGTGGGGCTAAGGAATTCGAATTTCGTGAAAGTCCTCCGTCGTGACTGGGGCATAATTTGCATACCGGAGCAGCTCCGCATTGTTTGGCCTAACTTGGGTGCTCCGCGCTTTATGTGCGGTCCGAGCGTGGCGCGGAGTCTGCACGAGTCATCTGTTCAGGTAATTACTCTTAACTGGCTCAGGTACGCGGAGCAAGTTCTGAACGGGCCCGCGGAGAACGAAAGTAAAAGGCCGCCGCCGGGCCGTCGCGACGTGACGGATGCTCGATAAGTCGATGGCGCACTTAAGCCACGTTTAATCCGGATATTGTTTTAGAGTGCGGGACGCTTTCATTCAGCCGCTCTTCGCCGCCGGATTACCTCACTTACCTGGCTCGAAATGTTGCGACAGACAGGCTCAACAAGTTTGCGACGGATGTGCCAACGGAAAATACAAACATCAGACTTGGGACGATTAAAGGACTGACGTACTGCCTCCGGGCAATTCCCAGAGACAGGTGGTTTCGTTTCGTAACACCTCCGCTTGGATTTAGCCATACCTGTGGACGTGGATTTAAGCCTAACGAAACGAATTTTGTCCTTGTTCACAAGTTCTTTCGACTTCTTACACTGCTAAAAGGCGATTTATCGTCGGGAAGAGCTAAGCTGATTACGTCTTCGGGGTGTTATCGCAAATTAAGCAGAACATGGGAATATATGTAGGTCAAGATTAATTTTCTAATACATTTCGTTTATTTCATGCGAATTCGAAAACAAGAAAACGCTGAAGATTACTCAAACTAATTAACTTTCAAATACAGTCAAAATTGCCTATTTACGATTTTACGATTTTAAATTAAAATAAATTAAATTTTTTGAATAAAACATTAATATAATGGATAATTTTTTTTAATACCATAAAACACAGTCCTACTTAAAAAAGCCTATTTAATGTTAGATGAAAATGTGTAATCGATACGTTCTCTATAAGAGTCGTTAAGTAGGAAAAATCGCGTTTATTTTTTCTATAGTTTTATGAAATTGAAATAAAATGTCTCGAATATTTCGATATCTTTATGATTTTATATTGATTTGAGTAAAACTTACGAAAATATAAGCGGACGTTAGAAGAGCAGTAATTGTGTAATGTATTTTCAGGATTTAATATAATATAGGTACATTATAATTTGAAATAAGCAGACAAAAATCTTTTACTGGTGAACTCACACTTTACAATGTTTATAAAGCACTGAACAATTCGTATTTTGAATAAAAATAACAGAGTATTGTGTGTATTGAAAATTTTTATTCTTGATGGAAATAAATAAAAATTATCAGATAAAGTTGTGTAAAATAAAAAAATAAATTAAGACAAACGACGAAAAATGCAGCTAAACAAATGAAAAAGCTCATAATGTAGGGATTAGTAAACGAAAGAATGCTTCGGACTATACCTATGTGTCTAGTTTCTTAAAACATGTGATGATTTTTAATATAAAACTTGAATAATTATTGTGACTACTAAACTTCATGTTTTATTAATACCATACTAAATTTCAAATGCATTTTTCTTTAATTAAATTTTCTATATCATTGATTATCGATTACTCCAAACGAAAGCTACTGATCCAATTAATTTAGACAAAAAAGTACTAAAGTTACACAATTAGAGTTTTCGAAAATTACTAAAATGTTATTAACGAGTTAGCTATTTTCTAAATGACCATAACTAAAATCCTTACCATCATTTTTTATATCGGTCTATTTTGAAATCCACAGTTCAGTTCACCAAAATGTCTTTTTGGTAAGTCTAGAGAAATCTCAAGAGAAATTGTTTGGGAAATACCGACATTGTTTTCTTTTGAGTAGATTACATAGTTACTACGTTTCTTGCTTCACTTCACCTGACCCAGATACCATCCCCAGTTTCAGCTAAATAAACAAGTAACCGCGGAATTCGAAAAACCAATCAAACAGCTGCTTGTTAACAAACGTGACAGTAAAAAATCGAAAAATAATTTTTGATCTTAACTATCTTTTCTCACATTCTTAATTTAGCATATCTATCTAATGAAAAACAAGTAAATAATAACGGTGGTTGTTAATTCAAAGATGTTTCGATAAGTCGCCTCATTCCGAGAGAATTTTTTCATTGTAACGAACAGCGCCAGAGGGGATTTACAGAGGATAAAATCTTGAGAATCTTTAAGACGCTAATTAATCTCTTCTCACTTTTACTCGGCTCAACGCCATTAGCGGTCAGGCGGCATTCATTAACAAATCCGGACGACGGCCGGCGGCGGCGAAGCGATTCTTTGATACTGTTTCAAGGAAATGAAATGACTTTCACGCTTGATTGCACCGATTTTTTTCTACTTTAAGCTGGTGATCTTTTCTCACGTAGCGTTGCGTAAGACGCTGTGTGTTTTCTCAACGTCTGGACGAATGACAAACGCAACCGCGACGCGGCGTCCACTCGATGCCTACTTGACCGCGTCGCGCCGCGCGCGCTGTCGCTGGTTTTCGCCGGTCATTTAACTTTGAGCCTCCTCTAGCCAAAGACAGAGGCAAGAAGTTAGAGTCGCCTTGTGTCACAGGGTTCAGAGTAAATTATGAGGAACAGTTAGATTTCTTAATGGTTTTGTCTTAAAAGGTGTGTAATAGACCTGGACGCAATTTCAAAATGACGGGAACATTTTAAAAGGATGTTTAGTTTTTATATGTAGGTACTTGGGTTTAAAGTTCAGGGGTTAAAATATTTTGGATAGTAAACGTTTATCCAAGAAATTTCAATCTTGCATTTATATTCGCATTCCGCTAATTTAATAATTTTGTTCAAAACTTTGAAGTTGAAAAGTATAGAAAGTCTTGCTTTAACAATTTGCTTAAATAAAGCATTGATTTTTAAGCTGATACTTTGTAATTTCGTAAAATTGATACCTGTAACAATTTTTCCATAAGAGGATTATTTCATACATAGATAGTGAATGAAGATCATAACAGACGATTGATGACTATAAAACTTGATATTATTGTGTAAAATTACGTATAGAGGAGTTTTTGAGGCCGCTGATTTCTTTTTAAACATTTTTAATGTTTTATATTGACAATGATAAGTAGCAACTTCCTATGGAAATATTAAATTTTGAAAATCTGTGGACAGAATCGTAGTCAGCAACCGAAATAGTTCCTATATTTCAGACAAACCTTTCGAAAAATAAACTTCATGACCGAATTATGCCTAAAACAAATCGAGAATTTTTCATCACCACTGATACGTATATGAATGTTTTTCAAAAATTGCCATAATACAGTGTTTTTTGAAAAAATTTACAAATTCGTAATCGGAATTTAGTACAATACATAATTAAGCTACATAAAAATATTTCTTTTAAAAGTTTTTTTCTAATAAAGTAAATATTATAATGTTTTTTTGATACTTACAAAGTAATTTTGAGTTTGAAATGTGAATATGTATATTACATTCCATAAAACCATTTTCAAAAACGAATGTCTTGGCTAAACCAATTGATTTTTGTTTTCATATTTCAAATAATAACTAGTTAACAATACTTAAAAGGAGTAGTTTTATATATTTTTTTTCATTTTAAAAATCTAACTTTATCTTATCTTAGATTAGTTGAATTTATGATGGGTGTGCGGGTATATGTTTTCGCTGTACTTGAAACTATTTTTCAAAATAAAAAGGATATGTCAAAATCTGTTCACATGTTTTTGTTAATGAGCTTTACAAATTGATTAAGTGAGTTGGGAGTAATGTTACAACAAAAGAATAGTGAAAAATTGTAATTTCATTCAATATATTGACTTCGTTTTTACAATTTCCAATAATAAATTAAGCAAAGATCCAAAAAAGCCTTACTGCGAGTAACTACTAAATATAAAAATATGACTAAAAGAGCATATCATATTTCATGTCAATCTGCGAGACGTTTTTAAGCCCCTCATATATCATCAAGGGTAATATTAAAACTTCCTAGAATCCATAACGAATACCATTACCTTAACAGCCTGGAATTATGATATCCCTGAAACGAATCTCCATATTTCCTCCACCCCTTCAGATGCTATTTGAACGAAAAGCGGATGTTTTACCAACCAATGAATATCCATTCCATAAAAGATTTATATTTGAAAAGTTTTCCAGGATATCAACTTCCCACGGGGAAAATAATTTGAGTCGTTCACTTTTGAAAGAAGATATGAACTTGAAACTTGAATCGATTCACATTTAATTGAAATTCCACAAACCGCCCTCGTTTTGGTTTGAAATTGAAGGGCAATTTATAATAAGCCTCCTTTTCTGGCTGTTCGGATTTAACCCACAATCTCTGGTATTGATTAATTAGCAACACCTCTACGCGCGTTTAAATTTATCATGATAATTACGGCTGATGGCAGCAAAACAAAATTTCATGGTGTATAAATGTGCTCGTGAAAAACTTCCCCGCGGCTTAATATAAAGACCAATTTATATGATAGCTTAATTTTTCAGACAGAAATATCTCGTTTCAGTGCGCTAATGGGAGGACATTAATCCGCTTTAATGTGGCTATACATTTAAAAATACACGACGCAATTTCAGTGGTACTAAGTTTTAAAAACCTCGACAGAACGAGAAAGGAAATCACAATCTACGACTAGAAATTATAAATACTTTACAACCAAAATATGCCCTACAAACTCACAAAAAGGACATAAATAAGCCATCGACGATAAAATTTTTAAGCATACCTAGGTAGACTTAGACAAACATTAACCTTCAAATTTTGGTACTTCAAATTTCTTATCTGAATGTTCTTGACACAAAATGAGTCTCAAGTATTTATTCGCCAGTCAAGGGTCACCGCGATAGAGCCCGTTCAGACATTTATCCTCATCCCACAAATTGGCCTACGAAAATCAGTCGATTTGTATGCAAAGAGGGTGATAACATATATTGGGACAGTCGAGCGAAAATTTGCATTTTTATCCCACTTCCAGCGATATCAAGCCCACCTTGTTTACAACTGAATCATATTTCACGAATATTCCAGAGTGAATTAAGACGTTACGGTCGGCCGGGGAAAAGGGACCTATTCCTGGCAAATTTCTTGAAGTGGGCTTTTTTAATAATTCCTCGGAGGAAAACGTTTTAATATGAAAGCCCGTGCTTGAATCTAAACAGACCTGACCTTCAAAGGTAATTCTGAAGTTGCCCTGTTTTCATTAATTTAAAAACACCCCGAGGCTTTGAGGTGTGACAAGCATTCAAGATCTTTTAAGAAAATTAATTTTTTTCTTTTAAAAATAAGAACCCTTATCCTTTTTGATTTTGGACGAAACTTCTGTGAAATTCAGATAGGGATAGCATTATTAATCTTAGAAAGATAATCATGTACCATAATGACTTTAATTATAATCTTACGTCCTAGAGACGTTATTTATTAGTATATATTATAAATTCGAAGTAGTTATTATGAACTAATTTTACTAAAATCGGGTAGGGTAATTAACTTATTTTACTAAAATAGGGTAACGTGATACCTATACATGCATATAAGAGGATGGAAAGATTTTGTGATATTTATTTAATCTTCAAACTATTTCATTATCAATTTGGTACTATATATTTTTCTTTAAAAATCTCGTATTAAGTTGATTTTTTTTTATCAATTTGAAAAAACATTTTGGCTTAAAATAGTTATGTCAATCAAATCGTTACATATTTTGTTCAGATTGTTGCAAAATAAATAAATATAACAATATATTTTTTGCTACTTTTGTTTGGTATAAAGATCGACTTTTACTGAGGAGTATCAATTTGATATCCAAAAGACTTTTGCGAATGCGATAAAAATAATCTCGAAAACTTAATCTTTCATTCACAATTTAAGGACTAACATATATCCTTTACTTTTTAAAATTGAAAAAAAAAACATATCATTTATTTATAAATTAATAATTATCTTCATCCTTCTTTAAAAAAAAAAAATACGGGCAAGTGCGAGTAGAACTCGCGCTTTGAAGGCTCTATACATATATGCAATATATCGTACAAATGTATAAATATATTACCATACACCTTAGCAAGTACATAATTACTTCTCAATTACATTTGAAACACAGAAAAATAAGTCGATCATTTAGATTTCGATAAAAAGAAAATACCACAATGAATTAGAAATACTGATTTTCGGAAAAATTCCTTCTCTTTTGCCAAAAATCTCCATTGGTGCCAAATTTCAAGATTGTAAGTCAACGGGATGTACATAGGTACCCTTTAATTTTTGATGATCAGTTAGTATAACTGAAAATACGTATGTATGTATTTTTTATTGCGTTAAAATAGAAAGTTAAATTTTTACAGCAGTATGAGGTTATAGATCTAAGTATTTGTATTTATGCCGACGTGATACTTCAAGCCGTTTATAAGAACAAGGGCATTGACACACGGACAGATGGACAATTAATTGACCCTAGAAAGGTTAGTTTTTTCAATTATGAGGTATATAACCCTAAAAATCAGTAAAATTGATATCTGTTAAACCAGTAGTAATAAAGTATTGAAAAATTCTAAGAACAGCAATATATTACAATGAATAAATTCTCCATAAAGAAAAGATAAAATTTAAAGTACAATCGTACTTATACAATAAAATCGTAATATATTAATTAAAATTGAAACGATTGAAGTTTTGCTCTATATTCCGAATGAACGACAAACTGACGTGAAAAATTAAAAAGACATGTCAACAGCAAATATTATTATTATATACATCTGCGTAAAATGAACTCATTTGAACAACTGAACGGCTTAAATAAGTCTGCATTTGTTCTTTAGAATCAGTTTTCTTAAAATTTTAAAGCAAGTAGGAGAGTTAGGAAAATGAAATTGCTTTTGATTTGTCTTTTGGCACTTTGCAGAATAATTGCAAAAGGAAGTGAAGCCGATGAAACATGCGCCGATATTCCCAATCCAGGAATTTGTTGGAGGCCGGATTTTCCAATGTACTACTACCACGCCCCGAAAAGAACCTGCATCAAATGGAGTTGGACTGGCTGTGGAGGAAACTTCAATAATTTTGAATCATTCGAAGGTTGTCAAAATTCTTGTGGGCATTGTAAGTATGATCATAATTTTTTGTTTTTCATTATAATAAATTTTAATTTTCTAGTTAAGCGTACACAATTATGCAATTTGGCACCACATCCTGGAAAATGTGGAAGAGGTGAATTTAGTACTCGTTACTATTTTAATTCAAGGACAAACACTTGTGAACCCTTTGCATACGAAGGCTGCGGAGGAAATCAAAATAATTTTGCTTCCAAGGAGAAGTGCTATCAAGCTTGCAAATGTAATAAAAATTTTCGTCTTAATGGATGGGAAGGTAAGATCCGAAAACTTTCTTGGATTGATATTGAAAGTAAATACGGTTAATTTAAGTATCTACCTAATAGAACAATAAAACAACTGTTAAATAAATTAGTGGGTTTTAAAAGACATAAATTCGTTTTTAAGGTCTACATCTTCATAGTCCCTAAAAGTGTAAATCTGAAAATCCTTCATTCTTATGGGGAATTATTACGTGTCAAAAATGCTATAAAGATCCTAAGAGGGCGAAATGTTTCTTATTTTCACTTCGCCTTTTAAGGCCTACATATGTGTCTTATTTTCTAAATCTGTAATCATTCAATTTCCAAACTTCGCAACTTCTTTTCAGGGATCAGCTGTAGTTAGTTATTAATTAAAAAAGTTAGTTCTTCTTCGTTTCTAATTAACCAGAAGCTAAATTATTTATATCGAATAGGAAAAATTTTTCTAGCTTCGCAGTATACTCAAAAATTTTCGTTATTATTGTTGAAACATGATATTCAAAAGATAAACAATAAAGTTTATTTTCCTCTCGACTTGAGAAACTTTCCTTATTGTATTAAATGGCCTAGTTTTCTTAGTTCGACGCAAAACATTTTAATGACAACCAGCATATTAAAAGAGTCCAATTCATCCCGACGCAGGTCCAACGATAAAATCTTATGCATTGACATGGTAATTGAGTGCTCAAGCCTTAGTGAAAAAAAATTTTTTTTTCTTCTGAGACGCTGCAATTTTAATGCCTCTTATAAAAATGTAATGAAATCGCCTTCGTGCAGAAAAGACAAGACACATGTAATGCTTGTCGTATGGAGTTATGGATTATGGACCAGTTTCAGCTTCCATAATTCCTTGATGCCAAGGTTGTGCGTAGGCCAATCAGAAAAATCTGGGGCGGATGGCGACATTTTAATTTAAAACGCGCAATTGAACCCTTCAGACAACCCTGAGTAACTATCAACTTTAGTCTTTATTATGTGGTTATAGAGGCATACATCAGAACTTGTTTTTTCATAAAAACCGGCCTTATGCTACATTTTTGCAACATTTAAATACTTAGTTTAATTTTACATACATATAGTTTCAATAACTGACTAAGTAGGTCAGTAGGATTAGAATTTAAATCGGAAAAAATTGCTACAAAAGGTTTTATTGTTTTAATGGCTTCATTTGTTGCCCAATATGACTATCCTAGGTTTTCCCCCTCGGCGGAGTTGTGGAAAAGTGGTGGGGGGTAAAATTGTACCCCAAAAGGGGTATTTTTGCGGTTTTACGGTTATATCTCGTAAAGGACTTACAATATCGAAAACTGTTCTTCATAAAAGTTGCTGGGCATTTAATTCTGCATAGAATGAGACCGGGTTCATACTTTTTGGACTACCCGTTTTCATACTAATGCTCTTCAAAGTTGGACGTGTTTTACATATTTCGCAAATGCAACAAGAGGTGTGCAGGTGGTTTTGGGTGTCGGAAGGTTGGGATTAAGTGCTCATTGTTTTGTGCCAACTGCAAAGGGAACTCCTGCACTAACTCCCCCCAACCAGATGCAATTGACGAACAAGATGTTGACGAAGACTTGAACTGCAATGAGGCGCAGAAAATTACAGACTTTGAGTAGCCGAGTGATGGTGCGACAGACTCCATTTTGAAAATAACAGACCTTGAGGAGGCGAGTAGCCCAACGACAACTAAACGTCTACGTCTGTGAAATTTGTGTACCTACCTACATACAATATTTTTCCCCTTTTCATCTTACATTTACTAAAATTTTTGTTATTAAGAAATATAATCACTAATTTGATTTCATGAATTGTGTTCCTTATCCTGCCTCCATCAGTTAAAAAAGAGATAATAAAAACTTTCTCAGTATTATCTCTTTCTATATTCTAAAATTTCAATCCTGCTCCTACTAATATTATAAAAGTTTGTATGTTTGTTTGTAACTCAATCACAGAAAAACGGCTGAAGGGATTCAAATGAAAGACATATAGATATTTTATAACCTGGATTAACACACCCATTTTTATCTCGAAAAAAGAACAGCAAATTTAAACGGGCCTTTTTACCAGGATCTGCGCGGACGAAGTGGCGAGCGACAGTTAGTTTATTATATATATATGTATTTACTAAGGACAAGACTGCTAGAATTTAGTGCTATAGTACTATGTTTAATATAGTGTAAATAACACATTTTTCATAAATATGTAAAATACGGCCAACTTTGATGTGCATTAACATGAGAACGGGTAGTCCAAAAAGTATGAACCTGGTCTCTTTCTATGTAGAATTAAGTGCCCTACAACTTTTATGAAGAACAGTTTTCGATATTGTAAGTCCTTTAAGAGATATAACCATAAAACCGCAAAAATACCCCTTTTGGGGTACAATTTTACCCCCCACCACTTTTCCACAACTCCGCCGAGGGGGAAAACCTAGGATAGTCATATTGGGCAACAAATGAAGCCATTAAAACAATAAAACCTTTTGTAGCAATTATTTCCGATTTGCTTTTTTTTTTGGTTTTATACTACTGACCTATAGGTGTTATTTGGGATATTAGAAAAAATCCGGAGACGAAATTTTCTAAGGAAACTAGGATTAAAAAGTGAAAAATAGTAAGTAAAGTCATACTTTGGAGTTTTAAACTTTCATTCCCAAAATTTGTTGAGAATTTTAGCGATAGGAAATGTTAAATTGAATATAATTTTATAAAATTTGCGAAAAGCATATAAATTTTCCATTAATTTTATTCATCCAAACTTCAAACGGTGATCCGAATAAATTGTTGGATTCGATTTTATATTCACGAAATAAAAATAAATAAATTTTAATTCAATGCAAAATATCCTGCTTAATCGGATCCTGATCCGATTGTGAAAAAAACGCAGCTATTAAATTAGCTTTCAACAAGAACGGATCAGTTCAAATTTGTATAATAACCGATAAAGAACTCAGTTCTGAAAAAAAAATCTAAAAATATCGAGTTTAGGAACAGGTTTACAACTTTATATTATAATTAAATAAAAATATTCAATATTTTGTACAATATTTAGTAATAATAATATAATAATTTCTAAAATTGTGAAGGTTTGGAATCCTTTAAATTGAGTTTAATGAGCTAGAAGCGTTTTATTTTTATTATGAATGGAGCTAGAATTATTAAGACGTAAAAGAAAGCTGTCTGTTTCAGCTGTCCTTTAATAATTTCCTGGAAAATAAAGTCTCCAGTTGTTCTAATTGAAATTTTCCATCTTTTCGAAAAGACTCCAAAAATAATAGACCCAGAAACGCCTTCTAAACCTCAGTTGAGCCTTTCAGCAGCGAGGCTCTCAAGCGAAGAGCCCTTTTGGGAGGGCCCCGCAAATGGAAACGCTGGCGGAACGTGTGCGACGAGACTTAACATGCCTCCACATTTGAGCCGGAAAGTGATTTTCCATTTTCATCGCATACTTTTGATGCGGATGGAGATGCTTATCGTCATCTTTTTGGGCGGCCATATGGGGATGCAAAAATCACATATGTGACCTTAAAGGGAAATTTAACGCCCCCGCTAAGTAGGACGAGAGGACGAGCACCGCATAGAGTTAGTTCTCCTGCACTAATTGTCGCCAAATCGATTTTTCTTATGTTCCACATGACGAAGATAGCTACTCTTTTTCGCGTGTGAAACGAACCATTTTATCATTATTATTTTTTTTCGGTACTCCACTGTTTGAATAGTTGCACCACAGGGTGACCTCATAAAAAAGGGGTCAAGCGACTCATTAAGTCAGTCTGGAAGCCGAAGGAAAGGTGAGTCAGCGCGGCGAAAAGGTGCTAAGACACCTTGCATAAGTTAGTGCAATCTAGCACTATCTAGCCATCTATTTATTATGCATCCACCAGTCTAAGGGTTGAAAGAAACAAGATTATTTACCTGAACGAGGTTTAGGGGTAGGTGGATTCCGGGGCGCAGCCCTGGGAACGGGTTGGGGCTCCTGGGGGCAGTAAGTCGAGTCTCTGGCTGCGTCGACAGCGTTGCTAGAACTATCCTGCGGCGATGACATATTTTGGTGCACCAGCATTTTACGCACTATCGGTTAAATGCACTGAAAACCTCAATCAGGTGGAAAATCAAATCTTAAATGCATTTTCACATCTTTTTAACGTTACTCAAAAGATTTTATTTAGCGACTATATTTTCGCGACACATCACAAAAGGTTCCCCAAAAAAAAGGGAAACAAATATAAACACCCGACCAGACCAAGATGGAAAGCAGTTTTCCACTGGAACTAGCACTTCATCTGACATTTGCAGAGGCTCAGCAGCCCCCGGGCTCCGCTAGACCCCCGTTCACCCACACTTTTTTAGAACTTTCTATCGATCCGATTTTATGCTCGGGAGTCTTTCAAAACGCGAACTGAGGAGGTGTGCTCCTCACTCGCACGGCACGGCCTCAGTCCTTCTGAGGGATGGAAAATGAATTTCCCTCATTCGGAGGGCCCTTCACAGGGAAGCGCTGAATGCAAGCGGGATGAAGTGAAGAAGGGATGGCGAAGGACTTCTGTTTGTGTAGGGCTCGGAAGGTCTGAATATTTATAGCCGAAACTGCTGTCGAAAACAAAAGGGTTTTGCAGAGGTTTTTGCCACAACACCAACCAAACCACGTCCACCTCTTGTAAAACACGAAAATTGATGTTCCACCTATAAAATCTAGAAAATCTAGAAAACAGCCACCCTCTCACTTTTATATGCAAATTCCGGCTGCGAATTTTCTGGTTCGTCACGGCAAAGGTGAAGCACCAGCACCTGGCCACTCGCGATCCAGACGAAAGGTTTTCATCGACTGCCCGAGAAGAAGTCAGCCGTGGTGGAGCACCTTGGCCACGACGCGACGCGACGCGCGGAGGCTTACGGAGGAGGAAAACTCGCGTTTTTTAGTACGCGCCTTCCGACCCTGACGTCACTGCTGACATCATAAACTTTGGAGCTTTTTCCCATGCGCTCGGCCCAACGAGGGTTACCACTTTGTTTTTTATAACCAGAAAACTCAACGACTTTAGGGAAGAATGACCAACAAATTGCAGAATTAGTAAACAGAAAACAGTCAGACACAAGTTAGACTCGAAGCCAATTTAAACATCGTGAAATCTCAATTAGTTCCAAATCGATACTGCTTTAAAATCTAACTATTGTAAACACTGTTTTATACGGTCAATAAACAAGAATTTTTGTTTTTACACTATTCATTTTATATACAGACTATTTTGAGATTCGTTTTTATTCGACGTGGCTATGACGAGAAATATCATAAAAGTCAACATTTTGAGAACTTAAACTTAAATATTTGTTGTTTCCAGGTAATTTAATGGTATTCTTCAGTTACTAAGAGAGATAATAGTTTTATTTACCAAACTAATTTTAAATCAGAATATTATGTAAGTTCTAGAGAGAAAAGCATTTCTTAATAATATTAGAAGATCTTGAATGATCTTGGATTTCGAATTAGACACCAAAATCGTTTTTAACTTGTAAGACAAGGAAATTCGAGTACGAAAAAAAATCGTTGAGTCCTCTTTTAAAATCTTTATGTTCGATGTAAGATCTAATATGCAGGTGTTGTCGTTTCAATACGTAAAATTTCAAGAGAATTTAAGAAATTCTTATAATATTAATAATTTAAATCTTTGATAAAACAAAATTATGGAAAGATAAAATTCAATTACTTACTAAAGATTTTTGATTAATAAGATTAATTATTTCACGTAATCTTAAATAAATGTTTTCTTCAATATTCTCCTTCTCGCTTTTACACAAAAAAGAGTTAAAAAGTCTCATTAAAGTTTATAAGTACATTTACCCTAACATTGCAGGTATTGAAAATGGAAATAAGCAATATCTTTTACTTACTATTACAGATCTACAGAATAGGATCTAATCTCAATGTTAATATGATCTAAACTAAACATACTCTTATAAGTCTGCAAAATCGCGACTGAATTTTCATGTTCTTTAAGATTTTAATATTGTACTAAATAAATAGTTATTATTTTCGGAAACCCTGCAGGAATATTCATATCTTATATAAAGTAAACAATACAAAGTATATACATATGTACGAGAACCTTGAAGGGCAATCGGTGGCACTCCTTTAAGGAATTACATAATTTGACCTTGAAGTATCATCTACAAAATTCTCCAAGGGTTGTATGTATCTAAATAAATTTGTATATAAGTTGAAAATCTAAAAGATCTTATTTATTTTGTTAGAAAGCCAAAAAAACGACTTTGAGAATTTGCGTTTGTTAATTTGTTTATTTGTTTGATCGTGCATTATTTGCAAACGACCGATGGGACTTTATAGGCTAGTTTGTAATAAAGGCGATTCTGAAAATTAGTTTTAATAGACACTTAACAAATTTTGAGAGCTTTGAAAATATTAATCTTAGTCAGAACTTAGTTTCAGAGATATGCCAAGTCAATGCAAATTTTGCTCCAGTTTAGTTCGTTAAGCAAAAATGTTCACAAAAACCTTTGTTTTTAATCATGAAAAGGAAGCTGTCAACGAAATTATCTGATAATCTTTTCCTCAGAGCCAAATATAATTAGAAAAGCAGAATTCTAATTAAAATCATGATAAAAATTTGCACATTTTTTCTCTTTGACGCAGTTGGAGATTGGTGGTTTAATATTGTGGGTATTTATAAAATTCAATGTCTGAAGCCTTTTACTAATATATTTATGAGATTTTTGAAAATTTTAAAGTTTTTCTACCTTAAAAAAAAAAGAAGAATCGAACATTTTTTAAACGACTGCCATTTTGTTATATATTGGTGAAAAAAGTTCCTTTTGGTCGAGGCTATAGTGACTTTAAGACTTAATAATTTGTCTGTTTTTTGTTTTTTGATGTTCCAGACGGCGAAAATCGGTATAATTTCAAAACGAATCTTGATTCTGTTCTGTAAAAAAAAACAATGTTTAAGACAAAAAATTTGTTTTCATTTCAAGGTAGAAAGACACCTTAAAGTTGCGTTATAAGTTATAATTGTATGCGACTTCTCAATGTATGGATATATAAATATTATTCGAAAAATAGTAGACTTCTGATGATATATGCGGTTACTCTAATAAAAGTGATTATGCTTTGAATTTGACTGAATTTTATATAAAATAATTAATTTTTCATTTGAAAGCTTGTCATAATGGTAACCCTAGGAAAAGCCATCAGCCAGGCACTAGACCTCCAGAACTGAATTATGGCGCCCGATGGTAAGGTTGTGCAAGCGGGTAGACAACCTTTTACCAGGCCGCTGCAACGTGCCTTGGAGCAGGTATCACGGCAAAGGCACCAGGCACACTGGGGGCGAAAGAGGAGCTGCTTCTGCTGCTTTACATTCCGAAATGGAACACTTTGCCCCGTCGGATGAGCGCAAAAAGACATACCGTCGGTGCCTCTATGGATTTTGCGGAAGTATTTTCCAATGCTCTACTGCTGTTTACCCCAGTTCCAGTCTCGGTGCACTATGCAACAAAAACGGGGTGAGAAACGACCCTTCCGGACGCTTCCTGTGCAACCTGCAAAAATGGGTTTCGAAGGGTTTTCCTTTGTGCACCTGGGAGGTAAAGTGTGGCATTCGTTGATTCTAGACGTCGTAATTTTCAGGTCAGACTGATAAAGATAGAGCTCCTACCTCGGGGGGTAGAGGTGGAGGACAACCCTTTAAAAAGGGTTTTCTATGTTTGTCTGTTTATTGCAGGGACCAAATGCAGTTTTCATAGAGAAGCGACGGTGGTGCAATTTCTCACTACAGTGCAGTGGGCACTTTGAAATTTTTACATACCTCGCTCCTCGTTTAATTTACCTTTGTGATTTATTCACTCGGCTGATTGCGAGGGTGGAATCGAATTAACGAATGCGCCTGTCCGCTAAAAATCACTTCGTCGTTCTAAAAGGGGGATGTTGTCGCAACCAAGGTTGCCTCTCTACCAACTTCAGATGAATCTTTTTCGAGAAGGTTTCTGTGCTTTTTGTGCTGAATCGACACTCAAACTGTTGAAATATTCTTCGGTTTATGATAAAAGTAATATTTCCTTTCAATTTTTTTTAAGTCTTAAAGGTTTGCTGAGAAAGCCTCTAAAGTTAAAAGTACTTTACTTTACCGCAAAAAATTAATGGAAAAACTATTGCATGTGCTTACAGTCGAAGCCTGAACAATCGATGTAATTGAGAACGTAAAGAATCGATTTTGCCTACCTCAATGAACGCACACGTAGGTACCTACCTGCAAGGTTTTGCGGAAAACATCTTGAGCCTAATCAATAAATTGCATCTTAAGGGCTTTCTCTAGCTGATCTGAATTCCAATTGAATTTTCTAAGAAAATGTGGACTCATATTTGAAATTTAGAAGTCATATAAGTGAATATAAATTGTAATTGGAAACGTAATATTATTCCATGGTAGGTACAGCCATTTTTGACCTGTTAAAAAAATTTGCCTAAAATAGGCAGCAGATGTCAAATATTAAAAATAAAAACAAATTTATAATCTACTCAAAAGGCCCTTTTCAACGGCATCTCACAAGAATAGGTATTCCGGTTGCATGTGGGGGGAAAAAAATGTCTTTTATTAGAAAAATATTTGTTAGGGATTTTAAAATTTGATAACCATGATAGTTTTTAAGATTCAGAATAAAATTTGTTTTATAAAATTATTTGGTAAAATGTTGGTAAATTGAGGTCTTGTTAGAACGTTTATTTTGAGTTTAGAGTGGCGAATAAACACTAATATTGTTACATTAGGTACTTAGATTTGCCATTTCTCAAAATAAATGCGTGCTTGTCACTATCGATAATTTCAAAAAGATATTTATTGTATATCTCCCTTCGTACGTACAAAATACATTATATCTGAGTTCTGAAATTCGTTTCAAATGTTTCATATTTTTGTTTTAAGCTTTATCAAATTTTAAATACTTTCTTTTATATGTAGATACATAAATGTATTACCTATATATAGGTAGTAAATTGTACTGAAAACTTTCAGATATTCAATTTAAAATTTGTTAAAAATTATATGCCCCATCTGAGGAGCCCATAAAAAATCGCATTATGATCGATTTCGTTATAATTTCATTTTAATTAAACTGTTTGGGCGGAAAAGCATTTTTTTTCAGAAAAACAGGTGAAATATAACTTTTTTTCAACCTCTGTCTTGATCACTGTTATAAGACTCCACTGGAGTTTGACACCACGCACGGCAAGTAAAAAAGAAAAATCACCGAAGCCAGAAAATAATGATCCGTGGAATTTAGCAAAAAGAATAGCAACAAGATTGGACACAGATGGACAGCCATTGGGTGAAAGTGGGTCCCCTGGGTTCTCCCAGTGAAATTTTGCGGTCGTATGTTACGACAGCTTTGAAACAAAGCCCTAAACGTCTTAAGGTGATATGTCTTTAAGAGGAGAACATGAGGGCGGAACGCATAGTGTGGTTTCAAGAAAAATTTCATCAATTGCTTCTTATTATGATCGCCTCAAATTGATGAGATTTACTGATATCTTCGCATAGACCTCGGTCGATACCTTTCGAGGTTAACCAAGATGAATACCAACTTCACAGTGGGTATGATCGCGAAAACATAAGACGATCGGATGCATTTGTGGTTGGTTTCTCGGTTGGTTATGCAATTCTGGTCTTTTTGCTATATGAGAAAATATTTAATTGAAGGCTATAAAAATAACGATTGTACAGATATTGGTTTGCATTTCCCGGTTTAATCGCTTCGACAATACAAAATTTTAATTATAAGTATAAATCAGGAAGGAAAGTGAAAAATATTTTCAATACTTATTTTATTTTAATTTTTCATGTTGTAAATAAAACTGGAAAAAGATTGGCATGTTTATAACATCAGAGGTTTTTCGATATGAGAATGGTCTAGTCTGTAAAACAAAATTAATATGAAAAATCATTTAAACTACTTATTACTACTATATATTAACTGTCTTTTGTATAGGGAAAATTCTCAGTCATTAGAAATATTTTGTAAAAGGAAAATCTAATTCAAATGGCATTTGATTTGTACGTGCGGTTTTTTTTATAAGTTTGACACTATTTTTACGAATATTTCGAAAATAATTTGAATTATTTTCCCCTTCTTCTCTACCTACTACAAAGTGCTTTCGAAATTGTTCTCCTATCGAAAAACCTCGGAAATAAAAATCTCCAAACGATTGTTTAACAATTCAAAGATATAATCGAATGTTATCCAATTTCCGGTTTTATCATCTTTTTAAGCAACCTTTTTAAAAGTAAACGAATAATTTGAACAAGGAAATCGGTATTGAAAGGCAGACTCTTTAGAGGAAATTTAGTGCTTGAATCCTCCTTGAGATAATTTCAAAAAATGATGTTTATTTCCCTCAAACTGACCCTTATCATTTCGCCCCCGTGTGCCAGGACCAGATATAAAGTTCACTTTGTTAGTAAATTATATTCATTTACCCATTTGGGAGACTTTTTTTTCGTCATTCCTTCGGGTTTAGTCTGAACGTGACCTAAAAATTCCTGACCCAGAGGAGCAGAAAGAAGTCCTTGGAAGGGGATAAATTTCAATGCAGACCAGAGCAGAACTCCACCAGGGAGCATAAAAGTTTCTTCTATGGTAGCCATTATGACGAAGGATATCCCTTTCTTCGGGTTTTGTAAAACTTTCAGACAACTTCGTTTATTTTTGGGAGTAGCTACAAAGGGATTATTAACGTAACCAAATTTAGCTAGGCACGTGGACTGTGGTTGCGAAGGTGGTTCACTTAATTCCCTGGTTGCCCAAGGTTCTGTAAAAGGAACCAAGATAAGAAAACGAGCAAACTTTGATATTTGGACTAAAACTTACTCATGTGTGAGCGACGATGAATGAAAATTAATTGAATACTTCATAATCAAACAGTTTGATTAAGAACATTGAGAACATTATTTAAGAAGGGATTAGGCGCTCAAATCAAATATAAAATTTTTGATAAAATTTGAAAATGAGTAAGTTTACTACACTAATGTGAAAAAATTCGTAATTATATGTCGTTATTATAAAACAATTAATTTTTTTAGTTCCGGAATTAGTAGAGTTTTTCTAACCTTCAAAAATTCTATTGCTAGCAAATTAACAGTAATATTTTACGATATGACGTACAAATAAAAATTGTTAATACTTTTTATTCACACGATGCTGCGAATTAACATTGTCATAAAATTAAACAACTCTTTTATCATTTGAATGCTTCCTCAATTTACACCTAAAATTAACAAGTTACATAAAGATAATTCAAAACATTGGGGAAAATATGAAATTTTGTGAATTAATTTTAGCATAGTTATGAATATACCTATAAATGGTCACACGCAACGACCGGAGCTTTTCTTCAAGGCTATAAATATCTTGCAATTTCCCAGTTATCCAATATCCATTAATTTGATTTGCATATTCTCTACGTGTAAAATTCAGGTAAAGACGAACTAGGTGTAAAAAATTGCGATGAAAAAAAAATTAATGAATTGTGATTTTGTAACATGTCTGCTTGCTCACTTTAAAAACATCAAAAATTGGATCACTCTTTGTCGAAAGCAGTGAAATAAAAATAAAAAATCACTATTTTAGCTGAGAATTTGACCTTCTTCAGATTAGACCTCATTTATCTTTAATAATATTCAATTTTATGTTATTCCTTTTAACTTTTAGATTTATTTTTAAAAAATGCCAACTTTCAATGGAATTCCTAAAAATTAAAATCGCAATGGAGACAAGTTGAACACATCTCACAGAAACCAGAATAATAAATCTTACCTGTCGGCATCCCTGAAGTTGAATCACTGCTTTCACTTGTAAGTTAAGAAAGAGCACAGTGATCTCAGGTGTAATAATTAAATTACAATAGAAACCCGCCCGAAGGCAGTCAGTCCTTTTCTAATTAAATAACAAACCTTCGTCACTGAAACGCGGTTAAACCACTTGCGCCGGCGCGGCGCACGGTTGCGACCGAATAAACAATTCTTCGACTTTTACAAGATTTCTTTCTTCGGGCTCAAGTCGGCCACTACTGACGGTAACTGTTAAGCCACAGGTGTTTCAAGCCTTCTTAGACAGATCCGCGTCTTGGCGGCTCATCGGACTGACAACCATTTTCAGGTAAACAAAAATTATGCTGTGGTAACAAGAGACCAACGATTGCAAGACTGAGGAATGTGGCCGAAATGGACATCGGCTACATGAAGATCTAACATAAAAACTTTAAGTCGAAGACGCTGGTCTCTTTTAACGATCACTTAAGTTGAGGCTTTGTGGATGGCTTCGATGTGTCTAAGCTTAAGTGTTTCGTTAAAAAGTTACCCGCTTTGCGTCTTTGCTAAGCTGGGAACCAAACTTTAGCGATCAGTTTTTAGGATTGATCGAAAGCGAGATTGTTGTTTCGACAAAGTGGTAATTTTATTTTCGAGCATAATGTTAGGAGAAATTTGTTTCAGTGGCCGTTTTTTTAAATATTATTGGTAGGTACTTTGAATTCTGAAGATAAATTTTTCGAAACTTTCGTTAAATTGTAGTATGAGTGCATAATTGACACAATTTTTCTTCATTTGAAAACTTAAAACTGAACATTTTTTACATTACTTTTTGACTTGAAAGTAAATAATATGTAATTGCACATTTTTAGAACTTTGGTAAGTCATGATTAACAACAAATTTTTAATCAATTTGTGTTTCTATTATAACACATTAATTATTCAGTTCTGCTCTTGATTAAAGCTGTTGCTTTTTCGAGTAATTCCTACATATTCAATATATTAAATTTGATTTTTATAGAATCAACACAAAGTTTCTTAGTAGTTATACTGTTAATGCTACGAAGTTAGTACATACATATGTATGTACATTGTACATATACACATATAATATTAAATGGTACAATAATTCAGGTATATATTTAGATTTTTAGTCGAAATCAAAAATAATATTGATTGATTTGATTTGTTTATACATTTGACAATAAAGTGCTATTAGTAAAAAAGTAAAAAACCCCATTTTACAAATTATGTTTTTGAAATACAGCAATCATTAAAACTGATTGAATTTTATACATTTAGGTATATAATAATTTATTTAACAAAGATTTACGATATTTTTCCACTAAATTGAAAAGAAAAAACTGCCACATTTTTTGATTTCATTGTTGAAATATATAGGCCCTTATGTATAAAAACTGAGCAAATACTCAATCTAAATTTTTATATAGAAAACCTGAGTTTTATTTCACCCAAATTGAGATTGAGCTCCAATTCTCTATATAAAAATTATGATTGAGCATTTGCTCAGTTTTTATGCATAAGAGCTATAGTCTAATGAGTAGTTCTTTAACAGGTTTTAATTTCTTTTCCAGTTAGAACGTACACATATGTGGCCAAGGGCGTCTAGAGGTTAAATTAATAATCCTCGTTTTAGAACATATGAGTTTGCATATGTAAAATACATTTTACAATTTTTTTAATCAAAAATATATAATACAATTTTTTTAGTCAGAAATATATAATACATATGTATAAAGTTCAATCGTTCAACTTGAGATTGGGTTCAATTATCCACACATCTTAGCTTCGTCCAGAGTTTGTCCATCCCAAGACTTCCCCCCGCTGAGACGCTTCTTTAAGAAAATCAACCGCGAACGATAATTGCCTAATAATCCAATAATCTATCGTGAAAGAATCTAATTTAATCTGACAGAATAACTGTTTATGAGCTCTTAAGCAGTCAACTCAATCTCGGGGAGTCTCAAAGGCCCCATCCTCCCCCGCACCCACGCGTTAATCGGAATTAGGTTATCTGAAGAACGCCTCCGAGATGAAAATGTTCTGACCAGACAATGCTTGAATTGAATTTCAATTAATCCGCGAATGGTGCGCTTTTGGGGTCTGGGGAGCCGCGAAAACGAGACTTTAATTATCCGCGGGATCGCGGTTCGCGGATAGGCCGACAATTGCCCGGCGAGAAGACCGCGGCTCGCCGGATGACCCCAAAACGGCCGCAAGTGAGGCTGAAAATCGACAGCGGCGGCCGCGTGATGGACGAACTTTTGATTATTCCTGCACTTGACCGGAGAAATGCAGACCTTGAGCTCGTCAGTCTTGCGGGGCTCCAAATTGGCTCGCGAGCTCGACGTGACGGCCTCGTTTCGATCGCGGAAAATGAAATTTTTGATTGAATCGAGGAAATGTTGAGGCATGTCGACATGAAATCAATATCCGCCAATTAATGTTGCCCTAAAAAGAAAAAAAAAAAAAATCGGGGGAAGTGTTCCAGAGCCTCCGCAGTTCCGCGTCTTTTCTAACTCGATTACGCCCCCGGAGGCTCAATCGCATCGCATCTCGTCTTGGAATTGAAAGATGCTGAGTGCTCCCCTTGTGCCAGGAGGATGCGACCCTCTTAAGGAAATCAAATTATTGGGAGCATCCTCAGAATAGCCCCCAGGATCTGAATCCTGATGCTAACCAAGTTGACGAGGTGACTGGAGCGCATCATTTTATTATGGTCCCGTGCAGCTAACGTTCAAATTCAATTCAAATTCAAATTCAAAGTTACAGGGAAGGTAATTAAATAACTCTATTTAGCCGATAATAATAGTCGAGTCAATAAAGCCAAATGCAGAATTTCCGTGATAAATTGCATTAAATAATATAATTGTTGAAGTTATTTTTTAATGGCGAAGTTTACAGGACTTTACGAAAGATAAGTCAAATTTTCTCCAAATCGACTTAATTTAATTGCAAATTACTATAGACTTTTAAAATTTCTTAGTTTCTTAGAAATTATCTTATGAAAATTAGATTGAAATATGAAACAATCAGACGGCTGTACATAATATGTATACCTATGTATAAGAACTGCCGATTGTTTTCTTTTTAAGCCTAATCGTACCACGATATGACTTTGAATTTTGAACTTAAATTTTTTATTTATTTCATATTGCATTTCCAAAAATGATATGTTTATATATGTGGCTTGTTTGGACAAATAAATGAATTTAAACTATAAACAAAAACAATAACATTTTAATTATTCCCATGTTTCTCATAATTGACTACGATTAAGGTTAATATAGACTTAATTACAAATACAAATACATAATTCCGAAAATAATAAGATTTTCGGAATTATGAAAAAGTAGGTATAGGTAGGTAGGTTTGTATTTCGTCCTTTTTATCAGTAAATAAAAAATCTACCTATGGCTATACCCATATTAATAATATTCGTGCAATTATATTAAACTATTTTCCTGAATAATATCGCCTCCCCTGTAAAGCTTCTGACGGTCAAATTACTTAATTCAATTTGATTGGAGTAGTAAAATCCTTAAATCCTCTAGACTAATACCAATACTTTCATGACAAACATTTAATCTCATTTCTCATTTTCTCATTTCAATTTTTTTATTAATTTCTGAATTTTTAGAATTTATATTATAAGACATAAAGTAAGTATTTTAAGGCTTGTCAAAGCAGTGTAAATTCAACCAAAATCTCCGTTTACAATATATAAATACGTGATTTCGAGTTTACACATAAATACTTTTGTAATTTTCTCAAAACTATGATAATTTTTAGAGATCGATTAATTAAATATCTTGAAAACTATTGAATAGATTTAGTTCTATTTTTATAAAACATGTTACCAACAACATTAACTTCGATGTTACAGTTCAACTATACAATTATTAATTACTTACGTCTTCATGCAAGCATTATTCTTTTGGCTCGACATTATTCGTGGTATAATTATGCTAAGTAATGCTGGACAAAGCCAAGTAATGCTTAGTAATTAGTGGTAATGGAAATACTTTCCTCAAATTACTTGTAATTGTATTCACTATCGTCATGAAAGTATATGAAAATAAGTGTCCTAAACTATTTTATTCGCTTGAGAAGTGCTGCTTCGTGAACCATTGGCTGCGGGACTGCGTCACGACAAAATCTGGTTCCGCGGAAGGTGACAAGAGCCGTAAATTCTTGGCTAGATTTTCCCATGTGCGGTGCAAAGCATTTCAATTGCCGCGGGTCATCGATCACCGCGAACCAGCACCGGAACGAGAAAACCGGCGGTCGGGGCCCGAGTCTTCAGCACCATCTCCAGCGGTGGGGCCCGGAGGCTGCGTGCCTTCGCGCGTCCCTGGACCGGACCGCGATCGGATCCGGCGGGTCTGCGCCCGAGGAGCCGTCCAAGAATTTACTGGGTCACGGAAACAGGTTGCGTTGCGTTTGTTTGGTTGCGTCCCCTGCGTCCACCTAAGCCTCCGGGAGCCATGGCGATGCACCGTGCATTTTCCCAGTTCATCAACTTCCATTGTTACTGGTCCTAAATCTTCGGATGCTCGTTTTTCATCTCGAACTGCCCCCGCGGGCATCTGCATGGCGCTCTCGCGAACTCATTTGGTGGAAGCAAAACCGTGAAGAAATCGTGCTGATCTCGCGATTTATTCGCGGCAACAAAGTCGCCCATTCGCCGGACAGCACTCGTCGGCGGATATTTCGTTATTTGCATTTGGGACTGAATCTGAAAATCTGGGGAATACCTCCCACTTGGCGCTCCGTGAAATTATGCTGGGCGGCTTCGTGCTCACGGGCAGTTTTCACTTTATGAAAATTCCCGGTGCTGCTCATAATAATCGCAATCATTATCACGCAAAGTGTGCGCTATGATCGCCAGTCCGCGCCAGTTTACATTCTAATGCTATAATTTTCTGGAGCTAACTGGTGCTTGTCAGAAAGAAGATGCCGTTTTGCGGAGAGGACGACGTTTTCTGGCGCATTTCAGACTTTTAATGGAAAATGGGCCAGATCCAATCTCGCGTTCTCCAACTATAGGAATTGCCTTGGCACGAGCCTCATAATCACGGACTGATTTAGTGAGGTTGTCTTGGATTGATGTAGTTTGGTCAGAAAGGTCGCTCCTAACCAAGAAATAACTGTCTTTTAACCTTAATCTTAACTACTATTATTTTTGATAGTGCCTTTCTTTTAAACACGGAATGCTAAGATGCAGTTAGTCCGGTTTTAAATTATTGCACTATAGTTAAGTCTACAGTGCAAATTATTTCAATAAAATTATTTTCTTTTGATAAAATATACAGAGCAAATATTTTTTTAAAATCTTTTCAAATAAAAAAACCAGTATATTCAATTATAATAAATAAGATAAATTTCGGTTGGGAGGTAGATTTGAAAATAATACTGGCAATGAATCGCTTAGTCAGCTATTTTTTCATTGTTTTTAAATAAATAAATAAATTCCATTACAAATGTCGATTGTTTTTCAAATCAACCATAAATAAACCTTTAGTAAATTTAAATCCGAAAAAGTAAACTTGCTAAAAATTAATGATTTATTATTTTCTTTAAATAAATCAAAAGCAGCTAAAAATTTCATTAGATGATTCAAACCCGTACCTTTTTTTTGAAGATATCATTCCGAGTTGAAATTTATCGCGGACACAGAATTTGTTTGGCGTGCGACATCTCTATATTTAGTTATTATATATGTATATGTACATACTTTTTGATTATGGGGGGTTAATAAATAAATAGTCAGCAAAATATTTCAAGAATGAATTTTTTCTAAATTCCAGGACGAAATTCAGATTCTTTCCTATATCCTGTGATATTCAATATCAGAAAGTCAGAAATTTTAAACGCATTTTTTTTTCAAAATTCAATAAATTAATTCTTCATTTTCAAAATTTACATACGTTTACATTGTGAAATTGTCAAAAATATGAAAAAATACGTGCTGAAAATTGATATTTTTTTAACGCTCATGAAAAATTCAATTTTTAATTTTTTGGGCCGCAGTTTAGTTTATTTTCTGGGAAAACTTTATATTATAATATTGTACAAAGTTCTTTTACATATTATCATTTTCGTTTTGATAAACATTTCAGGACAACACTGAGATGTTTGACTGAAGTTATTTTAGAAACATTTTCAAGTATAGATGAGAACAGCAATAAAACAACCTTTAAGTTTGAAAATATTCAATTGTAAGAAGGAGTTTCTCCCCTTCAAAGTCACAAAAATAACGAAAATTCGTCACCTAAGTACCTAATCTACAAAGATTAACTCTCATTTTTCTCATGTCCCCGAAAAGTGTCACATTTATTTTTATTGGGGGATTTTTTTAAATCCTCGTATTTTTCTCTTAAATTTGTTCAACAACTTTTAAGCTCCACCAAAATTAGATCAGGCTTGATGTGATAATATTTCGTAACTGCTGGATTTTAAGAATCCTTGCGAAATTGTCGATATTTTTTTCTTACTCTTTAATATACATAATTTCTTTTACGTGTTAGCGATTTTATTTTATTTTCACTTAAAATTTTTTAGAAATGTTTACGCAAATTTCATTTGGCAATATATGTAATTAGAATCGTTTTTATACCATTAAAGATAAATTTTTAGATTTCAGATCGAGTACAGGATACAGTTTGGCTATAAATGTAATAAACTTGTCCAAAAATCGTTAAAACAAGCCAAGCAGCATATTTTGAAAGTAATAAACGTGGGTATGCTGAATGCCGCAGAATAGTTAGTATTGTATTACGATAATCCGCACGTATTAAATTGCCTCTACGGCAATTTGTGCGGTCATAACAGAAACCGCATCTGACTTCACTTCCTCCCCCGCAGAATCGGTTACAATCGCTGGTAAATTATCAAAAATCCTTCGCCGCAAATAAATTAGCCAGAGCAACTGAAGTTTTATCGGATTGGTAAATCGATTGAAAAATCATTTTTGGAAATGTTCATGTAAATCAAACCAGCAATCAGACAAAATTGCCCTCAGGCCGGAGTTGCCATTGGCCGCGGGAGCATCGAATTTAAATTGGCCGCCAATCGTCGTGTAATTGCCAGTAGAAACAGTGAGTGACACGCAAAATTTGGCCAGTCACGGGAGTTCGATTTTCGTGGCACGTTCACTTTTGGTGTGCGGGCAAGTAAATGTTTTAATATTTTTCTTAACTACTAACGAGATCGACAGACAGCAGAAAGAGTGTTAATGGTACTTACGCCTGTTTTTAAGCCGTGGCTGGATGGGTTTCAGAACCCTCCCCTTTCGTATCGAGTCCATGAGCTGTTCTCGGGGCGACGGGGTTCGCTTCACCGGAGGAGGCAATTTACGGTCCGATGCCTAAAATTAAATTCAAATGTCGGTCACTTCACTGGCAAAAATCGTCGATTTTGTTTGGGTTTTGTTATGAAACCTCGATGGGGGTTAACGAACCTTTTTCAGTGGCGGCCGTGACCTGATGAACTCCAATATTAGAGCGTGAGCATCTTTCTTCACCCGTGGAGGTATGTCGCCGTTCACCATGACTTTCCGCAAGTTGTACTTTCTGGAAAAGACGTAAAACATAAAACATAAAAGAGCATAAAAACAACACATACAAAAGCGATATGCGGGCACTCGACGTTCATCGAGTTTAGGAAGAATTTCGCGATTGAGCAGGTGCCACAGGTGAGGTGGGTCCCTCTCACCGGGAAGAATGAGTCAAGTTTTGGCCCTCATAAACAATCGACGGTAAGTTTTTAAGCGGCAGCTAATGAACTTATAAGGAGTCACTTAACGGGTTAAACTTTCTTGGATTTTCGAAGAAGTGCCAATAACGACGGGAATAAGTGGGATACTTGAGCTTCTTCGCGAATTTGGGACTCCGGTGGTTGAGGAGTCTTGGAAGACATTGAATCGTTTGGGATAACGTTACAGTTAAGCCAAATTTGCTCTTTTAAGAAAGTTGTTTTAGTTGTCACATTCCCACGGTGAGCCTCAGAAGGGTATTTTTTAAGTTACACACTCTTGAACAACTCAAACAATCGACAGTACATCATAAAATGCGCCAGGCTATTAGATGAAAGATTAGAATTCAATAATCATTGACTCAGTTTATAAGAAAGTACCAAATCAGGACTAGAAACCGATTGTGGGTCAAAATCTATGCTATCCGTACAAACGGAACAAACTGGGATATAGGAAATTTGACTATATAATTATCTTACTATCTCGCACAATTATTAAAATTTGTTCCGTCTCCTCGAGATCGCAAAAATCGTTTTTCACTATAGCAGACCATCTACTTTATAACATAAACACACACATATTCAAATAAATTAGGTCTAGTCCCAATTAAATTGGGGTTAGGCCAAATTCCTGACTTACACACGTTTAATATACCTACATCAAAATAAAATCGGACTTTCCCTACTCTAGGCCTACTTTAGGACAAAATCACAGCTGCTAATTTCAGCAACTACTAATTTTATCGACTTGAAGTTTTGACTAGTCTTAAATAATACATGTCCAGAATTTAAAAAATGATTTTGTTTTCATTGCAAAAGAGAGCGAAATTATGAGTCGAAATTTTAAATTCGGGTTATTATGTGAGTCAAGTGGGGTATCATATGAAAGGGCTTCATTTGTACATTTTAAAGTAAGTTCTAATTTGTTTTTATGCCGAATAGTTTTCGATTTATCATGAAAAACGCTTTAAAAAATGTTTTATAGTAAATTTTTTTAATTTTTGCTTGTGTTGTAGGTTACAACGAAATATGTTTCGAGAAATATTTCAATTTTTTTTTTAAGTTTAATAAAAAAGAAAATTCAAAATTTAAAATACCATTTAAACTGACCTAAATACTAAATCAATAACTGTGGAAAATAAATTAAACATGAAATTGACGACTATCGACTCTATATCTTGAATCTGTAGAGAGACCATTCCAAAGCTTAATAGCACGAACAAAAAATTGTCGACATGGTTAAATCTCGATCAATAAGATCAGAGCTCTACGAGACTGGAATTTTTCAAAGAAAATTGTAGGTCGTTGTTTTAGTATTAGGCCAGAAAAAAAAAAAACTCGATAGTCCAAATGTGTCTGAAGTTCATGTTTATCCTAAGATTGATGTTTTGTATATAAAGAATTGTGAACAAAACTATAAAGTTGGAAACAGTAGCAACATTAGGAATGAGTAGGTTAATTACGAAAACCTACATAAAAATTCAAAACAATAACAACAAACGAGCTTTACTATCGTTAAATTTATAAGCTACCTATATGTAACCATGGTTGATTTAATAGTAGAAAAAGAAACTCTTGGTGTTTGAAATTACTTTATAAATTCCATGTGGAGTGATTCAAAAGACCATTAAACTCCAATAAATATGTTAAAGGCAATTAATCATCATTTAGGTCACAGAAATATCATCAGGCGATATGTAGTGACTAGTCTGCAATTGCAATTCACGGCGAAAATGTTCATTAGATTGATTTCATACTTTTTAAAATGTTAATTGCAAAATTATGTGTTTCTCTTGTTAGCCGAACGACCGATTTTTCAATAAACTTGATAACTTTATTATTAAAATTCATCATGGCTGTGAGTTGAACAATTGGCTTAATATGTATTAGGTTTAATTCATCAAATGATTTTTAAGTTTTTCTGTTTTCTTACCTTGTTCGAATGTCTTCCATCAAAATTTCATATGGTGTAAGTTCATATTCCACAGGTGTTCGGGAAAAATTACTCTTTTTCAGTCTAACACCTCGTCTAAGTTCGTCAACGACTTGCATCCAAAAACGTGCCTGAAAAAATTTCAATTATTTATTTACTGTCTTTTAGGCCAGAGTAAAATAAAATGTTTTTAAGTAATAACGAAAGTGTGTCTAAACAAACGTTGAACTCGCCCTCAAAGGTAACTAATTTTGTAGGTACTGGTCAGAAACACTTAAAAACTAAAATTTAGTCTATATTAAAGTTAATTATAAATATAAAAAGTAACAGAATGCTAAAGGCAACGAAAGTAGAAAAAGTTTTCCAATTATAAAATAATTTTAAATTTTTATTCTTTTCGGTGTGTAAATGTTTACATAATAATTTTCATTTTTCATAATTATAGATTTTTTGAAATTCAAGAGAAGAAGCTTCAGAAACAAAGTTGAAAAGAAGATGCAAATCATGCAAATAGTTTAAAAATAAATGTATAACCCTTTTTTCGAACTAATTCTACCTACTTGCACGGCTCTCCATATCCTGATTTCTGACTTAAGTATTTGCAAGGAGGAAGTTAATAATGAGACACATTAATGGGGAATTGTGAAAGGGTGGTAACATATTTATTTATTAATTTAATTTTGATTTTTGTTCAAATGTTAAAATTAAATTAAAATAATTTTAGAATCAGTTCTACCCCGTAAAAGAGTGGAATATTAAAATTTTTGGAATAAGAAAATGTACTTTTTGGGATGAAAAATTATAAGATAATACCCTTGATTTCGCTGGAATTCAAATCTGTTCGGAAAGTAGGATATTCTCTAAAGAAATCTGGCACGGATAGAGTTCGATAGTTGCTAAACTTTTTAAATATTCCAGCTTCCTTTAAAAGTTCTCAAATTCCAAAAGGATTTGAGTTCCGTCAGAGTGACAAATAAAGCTGGGATATCTTCCAAGAGACTTTTTCATTTTAACTCTAAAATGAATTCTCCATGAATCTTGTTTAAATATTGCCAAACTTTTGCTCTGAAAAAGTGGCACGTTCGATGCACAATGTTTAAAATTTATTTACGTCAATCTTTATTTGTTTCCATTGGTGAAAATCCAATCTTTCCTTACTAAAGTCAATATAATACTTGCACTAATGGAAATTTTATTTGTAAGATAAGTGCATCTTTTATTTTTCACCGCGTTAGGTGCAATATCCTCAGCAGATGTTTCGTTGTAGTACAGGTTCTGTTCGACAAGGTAAAATATGTGCTCAGGTGAAAAAACAAGTCGAACTACAAACAGGAAGATTTCCTGTACAGCAACAATTATCATTAAGAGTTTTTTGCGGCAGCAGCAGCAGCAGCGCAACCAGCCACCAATTGAGGTGTCTTGCGCCAAAGACGGCGTTTATCTCACGGTCGATCACCCGAAATAATTAGACCAGTCTTGTTAGCGTTAGCAGGTAATTAAAATCGGTTTGGCGCGGAAATGACTTTCACTGGACGAAGTGCCAAGCAACATGCCAAGCCTTCCTTCCACTCGCCTTCAACTTGCACTTTGTCTTAGAAAATCTTAGCCAAGGAAAGCTGCCCGCGTGCCTTTCTGGCTTTTCCCCGGAATTCTTGAGATGTTTCCCTTCCCCGATAAGACTCCACGTAAGAAATGCGTAAGATGCAATTCTGCATCGATGATTGAGGGAAAAGATCGCTGCAACTGCAACTGCACCATACAAGACTCAGGTGTGTGGCTGACTGCATTTTGCAGACTTTTAAAAGTGATTCCGCGCGTTACCTGAGTGACTGCTCAAATAGCCAGGTAATGATGGATTCCGCGACTTGTCATGCCCGGGGCTCCATTATTCAAGTTCGGGGGCCCCACGGATCCGGCCGCGGAAAGGTAGGCAAAGGGCGCGAGTGCAAACAAAGCGAGATTTCTCTAGTCGCGAGTCGCGGCCGGATGCATTCGAATGCGACGCGCAAATGCGCTGAACCCGCCCCGTTGCCCTCCGGCACAGCATCGCATTCTAATTCTCTATGCATCGATGCATCGCAGTGCATCAGGACATCATCGTTTTTTGCAGTCGTGCGATGTAATTGCAATTGTTTCCAATTTGACGTTGACTTGTCGCAATTTTTCCCTCCAGCAGACGCCGCGAATGGGAAACATTTTGCAATTTTTTTGCTTATGCATTTTGCTCCATTCTGCAGCATCATCCAATTCGGAGATGAAGAAGACAAAAAGGAACTATTTGATCCAGTCAACTTCCAGAAAGGTCCACAGCACGTCGAGACATGCCCCAAGGAGATGATTTCTGCGGTTGGTGGGGCCCAAGTTTCTAGTTCTGGGTTGCCGAAGTCGAATCGGTCAAGTTTCTCATTTTACCTGTTGGATAACATCATCTGTGAATCGTGTGATAATTGCACTCAATATTTCCTTATTTTTGCTCCCCAACTCGCCACAATCCGAGCGGATAAGAAAGATAAAAATTATTCGAGCGAAAATCTCGAGTTACGTGATATTTGCCTTTGCGGGGAGCAACAGAGCGATTATTTTATATTTATCAAGAATACGCTTAGTCTTAAATATAAGCAAGAATTATGACAATTTTTTCGGTTCATTTATCTCAGTCGAAGGCATAATTCCAAATGTTGAACGAGTATAATTAGGGAACTTTATAAAAGAAAACTTCATTCAACAAAAGTTTCTCTTCAGATAACATTTTTGCCATTTTAACCCAATTTCCTGAAATACAAGGTTTCTTTTAAAAAAATGTTACGTCTGAATGTTTTGTAGGGTTAAAAGAGATATATATAATAGTTCTTGTATCTAGTTGTACCCGGAAAAAGAAATGTTTAAAATAGACACTTTGCACCGTAACTTAAATTATGCATTTTAAACTAGCACAAATATTTCTAATAAAATGATGAAAACCATTTAATTAATTTCGATTGGTATAAAATCAAGTCAATTTAATATTATTTTTAGTTGAATATAAGTCTATTTGAGATTAGGATCCTTTAGAAATGTTCTTAAAAATCTCAATAAATATTAGATTTTTTAATTTCCACATAAGCTCTCTTCTTTAAAGTTTTCATTTTCTATATATGTATAGTGTAATTTTAAATTTTACTAGCGAAATTTACAGATTTTGGTACAATATTCGACTAGAATTTGACTTTTTCTTAATTTCTAACACCTGTCATAAGTAAGACAGTATCAACGTTTGGTTTTATCAGGCGTTGGACGAAGGAACGTTGCCAGGTTTGGTATCATTTTTATAATATAAATGTAATAAATTTTCACAAAATAATTTTGCAAATAAATTTGCAACGGGAAACTAAATATCCATTTTCTGATTTATTTAACTAATTCTAATTTTAAGAAATATTACTATATAAATACTATTATTTCACTCTCAATTTTTATATGGCAACAACATTTTTTCCTCTTAAGTTTCAGTGAAAACCAAACGAACATTTATTTATATTAAGTGAAAAAATTTGGTATATTTTTCAAAGTTTATAAGAAACATTTTTCCAAAGAATTTGTAATATGCAACTAAACGTAAACCAAAGTCAAAGTCATTTTCCATTATTCTATCAGTTTTTTAGTCGCTTCTTCTTTAAAATAGAGTTGTACTTCTATAAAGTGAACCTTGAAAATCCAAGTAAATTTTTTCACGTTTTCTAGTGAATAAAACACGCAAGTCAGCTTCATTGATTAGCCCGTAACATTTACTATAATTCCTGAAAAACGATAATAGAACAGACGGTCATGCTTTAATCTCATTTTCAATTTTTCAAAGTTTGCTCTTCACCTTTGATAAAAAGCATCTCTGGCTCTACAAATTCATTTGAAAACAATACTCCGTGTAATTGCTGGATAGTATTAATCTAGAATTTACGGTCTTTTTGTTAGTTAAGAAAGAATACAATAGAAATAGTGACTGAATGAATGGAATTTTATACAATTTCACGCGATGACCGATGATGATCCATTCAATTTTTAAAGTTAGTTTGTACTGAGAACTAATTTTGTAAAGAAAATATGCATGAAAAATATTTTCTATGGTTACTCTAAAAAGTATCAACCTTGTTTTCATCATAAAAAATTTAAATTTAAAGTTAATCTTCCCGGTCTTAAAGAATATTTCCAAATCCAGTTGCAATATATAAACGTCGGTGTTTAATGTTATGCTAATACCATTGCACCATAAAAACGAATTGCATAATTAAAATGCATAGAATAATAACAGTCGTTCTGCCTATAAAACTTATTAAAGAAGCATACTTCACCTGAATTGCACCTTCGACCCATATGCCCATTTCGACGTGGAACTGCTTACAACTCAACTTAATTTATTATAATTTCAAGGAGCATCCCGAGAGAAATAAATTTTTTACGACTTGTACATTTACGCCAGCGGTGTTAATATCTGCAAAATTAATGTTATGCTTCTAAAGTTCTTTAATTTTTAATGATTTCATTTCCATCATCCCGGCGAAATGCCTGCCTCGTTAGAACCGTGTCCCAGATTCTGGACCGAGAGTAGCTTGTCGAAGTTGATTGATTAACGACCTTTCTTTAGCAAAAAGGTGCTTTTGCTCAAGGGATGGCTATTTCAGGTGATTTATCTTGTTTGGCTCGTGTGAGGTAGCCTTTATGAAGGACCTCATTTCAGCTGATGTAAACAATGGTAAAAGTTTTCTAAAAGCCGATTAAGTGAAAAGCTGAAAGGTGAAATATCGACGGACAGAAAGTGGGAAACATTGAGGTATTTTAGCATGAAGCTTATGGTTTTTGATTTATCTCCTGTTTGTTTTGGACGCATAAAGTCATGATGTTACAAACCACATAATTTTTTACCCTATATCCATTGCGGCAGTTGAATAATTGTGTAATTAAATTTTATGTTGAAATTTTAACATTCGTTGATTATTAAAACAACACTTCTCACATTATTCGTATTACAAAAACGAGAATCAATAACAAACATCAAAATTCTATTGGATAGTGTTTTGCAACAACTTCAATTTTATTTCCCCAAAAAGTTTTCGAAAATTTAATTTTATTTAAAAGTAGTAAAAAATTTACTAACTTTGTAATGAAAAATCCAATTGATATCATTTATACCTCGATAGATAATGGATAGAGCTAAAATTTCGCATTTTATTGTGTTTAGATATCTTAAAAAACCTTCTTTTAACTTGAAAAAATTTGAAGAATTGTTCATAAAATTGATTATCTGGACCAAACCTAAGACCTATCATGTTTTGTTTCATCAGGATAACTCTTATAGTCTGGTCAGAATATGTAAAACAGGGACGGAGGGCAAAATATCGTTTTTATTAAAGATACATTTTAAACTCCTTTGATAACCTCAACAATTAACTTTTTTTTTTAAATTTTAAAAAGGGATATGAAACTTGATATTGATATTTCAACTTTTTACAGTGTATTCCTTGGATAAGTGGATTGAATTTCAAGATGTCCTTTTAAGAGCACAAAACATTTAAGCACCAAAAAGAACGTTTAAAATTGGATTCCTCATGAGCAAATTCGCTTTTTTATACTATTACTGAATGCTTAAATTTTCTTTTTGCCCACTTAACCTTACGCAGATAAGTATCACAGATTCTTGTAAAAACTTCAGTAAAACATTTTTCGGAGAAATTTCAACACTTAATCCATATTTTGAGAAGGGAAAAGGCACGTTTCATCGACATGTGCTCCTTTTGAAATTTGAAGGGCAAAGATTTTTTATTCAGAAATACCTTTAGAACTCTCAATTTGTTAAGAGAGGTAAGTGGTAATATATTTTTTGTTATTTGATCTAAAGAGTATTAAAATCATTCAACAAAATTCAGTAAGTTCTCCATCTCTTATTTTGTACCTTACAATCAACTAAACAGTCCGTATTTATAGCTTATCATTATCAAAAGTAAGTACTTCAATCGCAAGTACACTTCAGAAATTTACGCTATCAATTGAATAAAGATTGGTCAACTTTGATGTGCTTTGCCTACACTACATAATCGCGTGTGCCATTAAAAGCGATTAATATTTCCCTCGTTAGTCAATGGCCTTCTCAATGCCGTGCAAAATGAAAGAATTGTTGCACTTTGTCACCAACGCAGTTCAAAAATATAATCTGATAAGCTCGACTTTGCGCAAAACAATTCTTTTTATCATTTTTATCAAGCAAGCAATGACTAAATTGATGGAAGTTTTCTTACCCAGTCGTTGAATCCTAATTTTTCCAGCTCTTGTTTCGACGTCTCAGCATCTGCCTTAATTCGAAGAGATTCAGTTTCTGCAAATAAAATTAGACGCGTATTAAATAAGATAAGAACATGTAATTTTCCTAAAATAGCTAATTGTCTTATGGCAAGTAGTGAGTTTCTTTAAACATGATGCAATATTTTTTTTGTAATGTAGCATTTGTTATTTTTTCCGAAGAGCTTATTTCTGTAATCAAATCATATTTCAAGATTTTCTCTGACAATTTTATTTTAAAATACATATTACGTTTTTATATGGCGCAGTGTTGTTGACGGCCTTTTTCAAAACTTATTTAGAATTTTTTAGAATCTGAATGAAACGAGTTTTTAATACATAGAATATTTCGATAAAATTTCATATGGATCGACTAGAAAATTAAAGTTTTAAGGGGACTTACAATGGATTTTGATTTTCAAAAAATCAAAATTTTTTTTATTCAATTTTACTTAGGAAATTCATACTTCTAGAAATAGGGTAAAATTTATTTGGATGGTTTTGGAACAGGTTTAAAATAGGGCGGGACAGCTGCAACGTTCGAGCACTCAAAACAAATGTCAAAACTTACATGCGTTTTTCTCGAATCGCATTTTTTGACCCGGCACGGCGTAGGTGATTTTTAAAAATCTACTGCACCGATTCACTTGAAATATTAACTGCTGACTCTTCAGATGTGTCGTTATAATCGGAAATAGAATTATTAATTTTTTTTGTTATTTACCAAAGTTATAAACAATTAAATTTGAAAAAAAGGGTCAACAAATTTAGAAGCCCGACATTTTGTTGTTGTTTTTTTTCAATAAACATTTATAATGCTAGTTACGGCTTTAGTGGCACATTTGAAAAGTCAGCAGTTAAAATTTCATGTCAATCGGATCATTCGGTATCGAGAAATCACCTTACGCCAGCCAAAAAGAAGACAAGTTTGACATCGCCATTTTTGAAAGAAACTAACCATAAAAAAATTAAATATTATTTATCACTAGAACTACCAAGACCGTCATTTCGACAGTTTTCAAATTTCATTTTTAAAAATTTCGATATAATTTATGTATTGTTCTAGAATTTTATGATGACTTTTAATGAAATATACATAAGAACAATTAGATATTACTACTCAATTTCCACTCAGCCATTTTAGCTTCCATAATCAGTATGACCTTTACCTATTTATACCAAAATCCGTCAAAATGACGGTTTTAGAAACTTCAATGGTAGGTATTGGTAATTTGTCTTACTTGCATTACTTGTAATAGCACTGGGAATGATAATGCATTCCAGAATAATGCATTATTTTAAAGCTCTTAGTACAACTAATAAATTTATTAGTTGTACTTCTGTAAGAATTACTTGAAAAACAATGCAAATCTGGTGGAATCAGAACCCATGTCCTCCGATCTTTGGTGCATCGCCGAACGCTCTAACTACTTGAGTTATAAACTGTTTTTGTTGATTTTTTTATTAATAATTAATTAATTATTATATTAAAAGTTGTTTTTGTTAAATTATATTGTGTTTTTACATAAACCAAAGTCAAAAGTTAAAAGGAAATCATGATGATCAAAAACCCGTCAATTTGACGGTTGTGGTAAAACTATGTTTCACATCGGTAGTTCTAGTGTTATACTATATAATAAAAACTTTTGAAGAAAAAAAAACGAAAACCAATGTAAACTGTTGTCAATTTTTATCGAATCAACTTAAAATTTTCAGAGAATAATTCTAAGAAATTTTAAAGTTGATACTTTAAATCCTTAAATTAAACTTACCTCCTTGAAGAACTTTTTGTAAAAATATTCGTAGCTCTAGGGCCTCAGTCGCTAGGGCTCTGCATACTGCTTTGTAATGGTCTCCAGGTACAGAAGGTTTGACTCTTGGAATGCATGCCTACGAAAACAACAAAGGCCACATTAGATCCGCTTAAATCTGGCTTAAGAGCTCATAAAATTCATATCCCGGTTAATAGCCAATAAATTTTCCGAGCAATTCAAATGTTGGATAAATACTGCCACCGCGCTGTCGTCGCATTACAATAGAGCACTTGAGCGGCGCGGCGCGCGGTCGGCGCGGCGCGCGGTCGGCTCGGCGAACGTCTTGAGTCTTAAGTCTTGGATCTTGGATCTTGAGACGTTCGTTTCGCCCGTCTTGAAGAAACCATTCGCAGGGACCGGAACAGGAGGTTCGCCATCGCTCCGGCGTGCTTTGCTTTCGTTACACGCAATAATAAGATCTGATAACGTCTTTATGTCTCACCGCAATTGAAACCGCATTTTGTAATGCGACAGTCGGAGCGCAGCCGAACGAGATCTCCTCAGAAGGTGACTTGGGCGGAAGATTTTTTGCGTTTTGATTTTCTTAAACGGTTGGACACGCTTTCTTCTAATTCAGCAGCATACCACCGAGCAAAGTGAGGATCCTTAAGAGGAGCAAACCTCCACTGCGTGGGTTGTTGGCCCCGAGTACCTGAGCCAATTTAGAAAATTGTCACTTTTGATTGGAATATAAATTTAAACTCTGGCTCTGTGCTCCTACCTTTGGCAATCTTAATTTTGTACAAATGGGGCAATTTTGTTTGACACCTTTCGTGACTGTAATTACACTTTTAAAACGGTAAAGTAAAGTATTTCTATAATGTTTTAAACATGTTTTTTCAGTTAAAGAAAGCCAAAAGTTTTTGATTTTATCTGTATTCAACAAAATAATTAAGGGAACCATTTTTAAATTGAGTACGACTCAACCGTTTTGCGTGATATAAATGTAAACGCATGGGAAATTCGCAGTATGTTACTTAAAATAAGATTGTCTTTCAGTAATAAGTAATTTAAAATGTTACTTGAATATTTTCGTCATGCACCTACAAAAAATTACTAAATTTTACTGGTCGACCAATTTTTGCCACTGAACTACATGCAGGATTTTATTCTTAGCTTACGTATTTACAAATCAAAATATCCTATAATTCGTCATGTTTTGGAGAAAGCTTTGAAGAGTATAAAATTATATTTTCCGATTAGTTCATAAAATTGATAGTGATGAAAATCACAACTAGCAAACGCTCTCCGAAAATTAATTTCCCAATATACTTAGCAAGAGATATGGAACGGAGATATGTTATACATTGAGATAAGGACTTAAACTTTAATTTCAGCAACTTTACGAGATTTTTTCACGTTGCATTATTTTTTTTTTTTTAATTTTCAAAAATATTCATACACTGTTTTAAGTGTTCACCCTATTTTTCTCAAAAACGTCGCGTGATCGAAAATGTTATTTTTTAGTTTTGGAATCTACAGAAAAAATTCTATTGAAATTTTTATTACTTGTTCTGTTACGTACCTAAACAATAATAAAAAATGTTGTTCAATTTTTTGAAATTCGATATCTTCTATAATCAGTTAAAATTTTTACTTAGACTTTATAGATCTTAGTCGTAGGTAGGTATTTTAACTAACTTGAGCTACGCTTATAGAAAATTTGTGCCTTAAAAAAATTGTAAGTATGGTAATTTATTTCATGTTCCTTAAGGTTTCTTATCATAAGTTATGAAGGTTTTATTTTCAATAATGACTTAATATTGTTTTTTTTAACCGATTTTAAACGATATTATAAACTTATAACCTTGACAGAATCTAACAAAACTTAAGTATGTATAATCTAATCAATCAGTAAGGGAAGAATATTTTGAAGCTATCGAACAGAAGTTTTATTCCAGTTTTATGATACAACAAAATATATTCTAATACATATAATCATTTTCTTCATTGTGATGACTCTGTACTTATGGTCATTTATTTGTTCTAAACTAAACAATGAACAAGTATTTTTTGAAAAATTGATCCTTATCGAATTGTCGTATTTTTTAACAACAGTTCACCACCAATTTAACAAAAAATCTTCAAAATTATTTCCGAGCCAGTTTACGAAAGTGAAAAACCAAAAAATTCAATTTTTTTAAGAACGTTAATGTCGTTTAAGAAAAGAAAAAGAGGAACAAATTTAAGAAAATACATATAATTTTTGTTTTCTTAGAAACATTTATATCAACAATAACAACAATATCCATAATTTGTGTGACACCTTGCAGAGTTTAGGGCTTCGTAGGTACCCCAAAAATAAAAACAGAGCTCTATCTCAGACTTTTTGCTTGAAGACGAAATAACATAAGAATTTCAAAATTTGCTTACTATGTTAGGTATTCGTGACGCGCACACAATTCGACAATAAAAAATTATGAAATTCATACTTTTTTAATTTTATAATAAGTAAAGGTGATTTGAGCTCGCTCAAAACAATTTTGAATAGAAACTTTTTTATTAAATTCTGTTTGTTGATGAAGTTCTGGTATGGAACCCCAATTCGATCTTGACCGATTTTTTAAATTATAAATTTGCAAAAAATTGTTATACAAATTATGATAGCAATGTAACGAACCGTAAAACAACGTAAACATGTTGAGTTTTTAAAAAAGCCAACGTTTCACACCCTTAACCAGGCCAACATAATAAAGAATGTCGATTACGATCTTTAAATGAAATTACGTTCGCCAGATTACCGATGCGATTACGACAAAAAGAGCTGGCGTTGCGCGGCTGTGCCGTTGTGACGCGCCCGCGATAATTCGCGAAGGTGTCACAACGGCTATTAACCTTGATCGCGGGGCTCTGTTAGATTGAATTAGAAAAACTAACGAAGGCCCCACGAAGAAAAGTCAGGTGGTGATGGGCTCAGCCATCAGGGCCCCATCCGGTCGGGCTGCACCGTAAAAAAATCGTCGTCGAAGACGTCGCGTCGCGAAGATTATGCTCGAAAGATGCAGTGGACTTATGCAGCCGCGTGCAGGTTAATTGCTTGCATAAAACCTGGGCAGTTTTGAAGACGATTTGTGTAATGAGTAACACGATCCAGCCGGAGAAAATGACGCCAGCGAGGGACGGCTGCGAGACATAAGAAAGACATTAAGACGAGATGGAGAAATGTTGGAAAGTCGCGAATTTGTTGATTTGTGGATCTGCGTGGGATCTACACAGGTGACTTTTCACCTGTTTTTCATTAAGATTTATCGGCGCGGCCTGTTCGCTGTGATTAAGTCTTGTATGGGTTTTATTTTAACTACGACTCCGGTTGGATTTTAATATTACGACCGCAAGCAGAGTTGTCTTGATCTTACCGCGATAACTGCGGTACCCAACGATGATGGACACAAATTGCAGTTAAGGAAATGAGGAAGATATTCGACTAAAACCAGGAGAAAATTTCCCTGAGAAAGGCACCGCACGCCAATCGAAATAAAATTTTAATTATAATTAACTCCCCCAGTGTAATGTTCCACAAACTGAACCAAAATAAACAAATTAAATTTAAAACAAATTAAAGCCAGAAATTTCCGCACATTATTACATCTGAGACGTTTTGTAAGAATTATCCAACACTTGATTTTCTGCTGCGGTTACTTTTACTTGGGATATCTTGGGGCCACGAACAATTGATGGCGGTTTAATTACATTTTATTGCACCCTTGAGTGGGCCGAAAAATAGTCGAGTTTTATCTTTTTGGCGGGCGGAAGTTTCGTCGCGTTCTGAAATTACAGAAAGTTGGGGATCGCCGTGAAAGATAATCTGGATTAAATAATCTCATATCCGACTCGCAACGCTGATACTCTTTTTGCGCTTTACGCGGTTTCGGCAATCATAAAACGATTTTGTGGTGGATTTATGATCATCACGATAGCGTGACAATATTAACTTCATTACAAAATTCTTTTATGTAAGTTGCGAGAATATTTCTATTTTATAATCAATGCCACAAATATTAAAAAGGTCTTATTATTAATTTTTTAAAACAAGTTTTTTGTTTCTAAATATTATATAAAAAATTGTACAACAAGGTTCTATTTTTAATCCACTTTTTACTTATTTTTGAAAAGACAAATATAAAATGTTCACAAATTACTTTTTCTACTTTTTTTTTGAAAATGTATTAAGTTAATAAAAACTAGTCAAGTTCGAGGCAATACTCATTTGCGATTCATTTTGTACCTGTTTCATAAACATTCCGATCATTAAACGTATTTTATGGTGAAAATTCGAAAGTCGTTGTGAGACCATACTTTGTGTGAATTAAACATTAGCGACAGATATTGATAATAAATTTCAATTTGCAGGATTTTCAAATATGTAGTTCGAAGACAAGGATACTGGAAAATCCTGTCTTTAAGTAAAGTAATTTTTTTTAATTTACCTAATTAATGTCATGCTTTAGTGATGTTGGTCGAAATCAAAATTTTCCGATGATTTTAATTAATTGTTAACTTATTGCGATTTCATTTCAAGCAGAAAAAAACAAACTGATTTCTGAATGATTTTAGTTGTAGTATATTCAAATTAAGTCTTTGAAAATAGCCAAACAGGTAATTTTGAGATCCTTGATTTTAACAATATGAATTCACAATGAAAGAAACATATATAGAACATAAGTTTTAATTACTTTCGACTCTGTACCTTTCAATGAAATATATAATTTTACATCATCTTTATTTAAAAGTTTTCAAAAAGTTTTTATTTTTATTTCTCTCTTGGTCAAGTACGAGATAATTTTTGTAGGATTTTTTCCACAGTATGATATTAGAAATTTATAAATTTTGATTCCAAGATTCGGGTATTTTAGATCAGAATGTTGAATAGGTTTTCGATGATATTGAGCTTGAATGCTTGGCTGGTCGCTCAATCAAATCGACCAGAAAACGACTTTCTCATGTTTCCGGTTGAGGCATTGTCCTGTTGAAAAATCAAATGTTTACTATACCTATTTTATCTGCATACCCAAATTGGTGTAGCTCTATTCTAGACAAAATGGGCCCTAATCCTTTAGTGCACCATCACTATATTTGCGATTTTGGACCTCTCTTCGAAAAAATTCCATTTCTACAGATTAACTATATGTATTTTTTTAAGAGAATTTTAGATTCATTTGCTTATCATATCTGGAAATCAACAAAATCTTCTTCGACGTGTTTAGAATTTTACATGACATTATGAAAAGTCGTTTTCCTTGAAATATTATGAAAAAACACAAATGACAATACATACTCCACAGTTTTAGACAAAAGTCAACTTGCGCTTATAAATATTTCGCTTCGATTCGCTTTTTGAAGTGTAAATTCCTAGATTTTATTCATTAAATCGTACAATAAGAATATGTATATCGTTAAGTAAGTACATAATGAAGAGTTTTAAAAATCTTCCTATAAAATCGCTATCTGTAACAAATATGAATACATCTCCTAATAAATGCAGTTTGCAAATGTTACGAAAGAGCACTTTTCGCATAAAAGATTTCGAGGTGAAAGTAATTTCGAGTTTTGATTTCGATTCGACCCAGTTTATCCTGAAAGAGATTTATGTAACCCCGAGGCTCGAAGCTGGACGATTTCCTCGAGTCGTGGACATTATAAATCTTCCGGAATCTGAAAAAATTTAATCGGAACGCAGTTCAAAAACTTTCTGCTACTGTCGCTAATCGCTAACGTCGTCGCTTTCGAGGAAGCGTTTTGGTGTGCGATTTAGCAGAAAATATGGACCACTAGAACCAGACCCGTCGGTTCAGATTTCCTCTCAGGAGCCTGAATTTATGTAATAATCGAATAGGAGAATCGCATTCATTGCGTCTTTTACAAATCGGCCAGTCACTCCTCATCTCATTCAGGTGCAAATCGAACGCGCCGCGCAGGTGGGTCAGTGCTCGCGCGATTTCCCAATCCCGCGCGCGTAGGAAAGGCACCTCACCTACTTTTGGAGCACAGCCTCCCTAATCGAAAGGTTCGTGCTGTCGCAATCGAGGTTGTCTGCAATAAATTCGCTGCACCGGGAATGCGGCTGCAGCCGAAGTGCAGCGGAGTGCAGTGCAGACCGGGTCCAGCGGAGCCTGCACCGCCAGACGATGATAAATTAAGCCGCGTCAGCGCGGCGGGCTAAGCTCTTTTGCATGTTTGGCGAATTAACATTCTCGCGTCTGCAGCGCGGCGGCTATCTAACTATCTTAAACGGTACCACTTGAGGCTATCTCTCAGTACGGGGCTATTACTTACCTCGAGAATGTAGTCCAATTCTTTGGTATCGATTAGCTTTTCGTCTTCGGCGTCTTCGGAGTCCCTCTCGATGCCTTCGTCGTCGACATCTGGAAGTAAAAAATAAGAAAAGTCACCGAATGAGTGCAAATTCAGTAATACCTGCGCCGTGGGATAATTAGATACCAGGCGTCTTGCGACAAAATTCATTTAAAACCCGAGGCTTGTCCCGATTTAAGACGGTGTCGCCCATGCCGCGACGCGACTGCGTAATTAATTTTAGGCCCACTTCTATTGATTTAGATGCGTGCGCACCTTTTGGTAACGTGGGACAGGTGAAGAATAAAAAAAATCTGATCGCTGATTATTAGCGACAATTTAAAAATTAATTCCCGCGCCGGCGTCGATTGAGTGCTTTTCCGCTTGAATTAACTTTTCTCAAGACACCGCGCGAATTGATCGTTTCATGCGTGAGTAACTTTCTTGCGATTTGTCTTGGGTCTTTGTGCAAGCTCGCGACTTATTGTCTTCGACGTTGATCAATTGAGCTGCCTTTTTTGGAAAGTTTTACCAAAAATTGGCGGAAAAAAAGACAACAAATTTAAAGCCTCGTAATTCCCTTGAAGGTCAGAGTAGGTGGAGGTGGTTCAGGTACATCGGCGTGTGAAAACCGATGATCGCAATTGTCACGGGTCACAGGAAATTCTCAATGCTGTTTGTACGCATCATCCAAGAAATTGTTAATTACGGGAAGGGTCCAAACAATCAAATAGTTTTGTAACGCCCGAACAAAAAGACAACATCTCAATTAAATTTACTTTTTCAGGGGTATCCGATAATGCGTTCGTTAAAAGGAAGTATGGCGTAACTTTTTTAGAATATACTGGGCGTTTCCACCTTTTATTGATGAATCAAGGTAGATTGAAGGAATTTGTCGAATTGTCTAGGAACAATAGGAATTGTTCTTTTATTTCAAAGAACCATTAAATTGACGGAGAGACCTTAGACCTTCTGTCACCTGAAAAAGTAAGTTCATACTGAGAACAACATTGAATTAAAGAATTTAATTAATTTCGAAATACAAATTACATACTGAAATGTTTTGTTCATGAATACGATCTTTAAACTTTAAGCGTTTTTTTGTCGAAATATGTGCTTTTCGATGCAAGAGTATTTAGAAACCATAAAAGAACAAAAATTGTCATGAGAAATAACTTTTTAATTTCTAAATTATCGATTAGTTCGATACACTGCAAAAACAACAATCACTTTACAAGAATTTGAGTTTTTCGGATTTATTTCTATATGGAGTGTTAATTTTAAAAGCGATGTAGGTAAGTATACGTTTGGGAAAATTTGCGAATCCACATAATTTACTTAAGTATATTATATTTAAACTACAAACATATATGAATATAATAAATACATTTTTTATTCTTTCCTTTTCCAAAAACGGATTTACTTACAACACTTTCAAAAAAAGGTTTAATGTAAAATACATCTGATTTGTTAATTGTTTCAAATTCTGAAATAGTACAGCTTTTTGAAACCATTTTCGGATTTTTACAGATTGCCTGTTTTGCGCAACACCATTAATAATAATTGTTCTAGAAATCTGGTTATATTTTTAATGACGATACCATATGAACACGATATGATTTTCAGAATGGTACTTCCTTTTCCAAAATCCAGAATTTGTCAATGCTGTTGTCATCCATGTCTGTTCAAAATTTTGTCTCAATTCGTAAAGAAGAAAAATATGTACCTACTGACAAAACTTTTTCATTTTGTTTGCTATTTTGTAAATTTTAGATTTAATTAAGTGGTATTTGCTTCGTTATTAACATATTGCCATATTGGTTATAAAGTAAAAGCAATTAGAAGGCTGTTTGATTAAATAAGTATAGGATGACTGCAACAATAACTCTCTTACTTTGTATCTATGTAAACTTTAATACCCCGAATCATACTTTTCGGTCTGCGTAAAATTTAGCAACTTTGTCCCATAACTCTTTCAACTGAATAAGTGAAGACAGGAAAAGTGTGCCATAAATCCTCAGCTTATGGTCCGCCAATTCCAGGAAAGTTACTCGCCATAATCTGTGTACTCGTAGAACTGGAGCGGCTGAATGAGCCACGTAAAATGTTTCCCCATAACTTTTCTTTGGAGTTCGGACCGTGTTCAACCCAAGAACTTTTCAATTTCCGAGCGAAGTAAAACAAGTACTCCACCTACAACTCGAAGGAACTCCGTTCGTTACGCAATCTCGAGATAAGCCGCTCGGCAAACGTTCATATCTTAAAACTCCATCTCAATCTGAAGGTATTACAAAAGACGCCACCGTAAGAGGTTCTGAAAAGCGGTGATTTCAGAATCAAGTCCGCCCAGCGTCATGTTTGCAAACAGTCTCTTACCTGTCCCCCCAGCCCCTGCTCAAACCTCAGGGTTCAAAACTGGGCCACTTCGAAACCCATAACTTTCCCAAAAGTTCACTTAAGGGCTGTGACTCCGCGGGGCGGGTAAACAAAACGAAATGAGGTGAGCGCGAACAGAGATAAAAATGTCCAACTTGATGGCCCACATCCTCTGGTAATCTGCCTTGTCGAGCATAAAAAGTTCACTTGGATTTCTTAATGAATTATTACTGCGCCTGAAATGGTGGCATTACTCGTAATTTCTGCTGCATTACTCATAATTACTGTTGCATTACCGCCGTGACGCCAAATGGGCAGATATTTGGATTTCCGCAGAGATGCGCATTACCACCTTCTTTCACCTGCTTTTTACTCTAGCAAAAGTGAGCAGTGCGCGGTCGATAAAATTGCCGTCGAATAAAAGAAAATTCCCACCGCAGCATTAAACCATGTAATTCATCGCAAATGTAAATGAGCACTATTTGTTTACGCGAATTGCGAGTGCTATTTAGCAAATGCCATTTCCTCGGCGAGGATTTTGATGGCGACACGGCTCATAAACTTTCTGCGGCGCGATAGTCGCCGAAGAAAGTTCCCATGTCATGTTAAGACTTGGCTACATCTAAATATTTAAGTTTTGCATGTTTAGAGGGTTCTAGCGATTTCTCGATGCCCTGCAATTAGACCGGAAATAATTTTCTAATGCGCTCTAGTGCAAGTGGGGGCTAATGGGCGGCCTAGGGCGTTTGTGGAACTTCCTCCGAACGGTCAATTGGGAATTCTAAACGACGACTATCGATTGCAGCCTTAGAAAGGCAACCAGCCCCACTGGGAATGTTTCCAATATTTTGGGATTGCTCAATCCCCGCATTTGGATTATGTTTATCCAGAGAATGTATTACCAACATGGCGGCATCGCCCACAGAGGAAGTAGTGCAAGGAAGAAACATTTTTGCAAATTTGTTGGCAAAGATACTGCATAAAAATTCCACGTTGCACTTCGTGGTTAAAGATTTAAAAATTTAAAAATATTAGGAAACCTAGCAATAATTTTTATGCACGTACGTGTAAGTAATCTAAAACGAGTATATTATAATCCAAAATTCCAAATAATTCATGATTTACATTCATTTTAGGAACGTACCTACCTTTAAAACATATTTGCTCCATTCGATCTTTGAATATCTTTGAATCCTTTTCTATTTTTCCACGAAATTCCTCTTGTTAACTGAGATTTGATACCTAACCAATGAAATATTTTTTACAGACGAATAAACCTATATTCTTTATTATAATCGAATTGAAAGGAACTTACGAAAGCAATTTTTGAATTCAAATGCCTTACTTAATAAAGTTATAAATTCATTTTACTATCTTTATTTTCAACTATAGTTTTTCGCCACAAAACGTATTGGGCTCAATTGTTGAATCCGTTCGGATCGGATTGAAAATAATTTACAAAAACCCTGTTTGGGTAGAAATTCCTCAACAAAGTCGCTTAAATTCTTAGGAATTTATTTTAGTTACCTTTGACTTCAATTAATTTTATTTATTTTTATTTTATTTTTATTTTATTACTTTTATAATTTCTCTTCGATTCGTTTTGAACGGACAACTTATAATCGATTTATATAAATATTTTTTTAATTTCCCCCCTTGGCGACATACGAGTAGCTATATTTAGATAATTTGTATGAAAACTAATTTCCACCTAAAGAACCTAAAGGTGGAAAACGACCTTCGAATAAAATCGCCTTTATTTTAAATGCGCATAATTTTTAAAACAATCAACCGATTTTCGTGATATGAGAATTTCACACAGACGTGTTCTAATGGACTTGTGAACTAATGCGTGAAATTGTTTTGACTAGCAATTGGGACAGTAAAAAAATTGGACATGGTAAATGAAATTTTAGGTTTCTATTTTTAATATTTAGTATAAGTTGTATTTAAAAATTTTACATTTTATACACCCTCAATTTAATTTCTAGGAAAGAGTTACTAGACTGTATCTAATGTTTAATTTTTCTATGTTCCCAGTATTGTTGACTAGGGAATAAGTTACTTTGACTGAGTTTCTTTTAAAGTTTCATTGAAATCTAGAGAAACACTGTATTGCCTTGTAATTTCTCGTCTGGTTTCCATATAGAGTGGAGTGCATTCTCTGTTGTACCTCCAGAAAGTTTTAAAAACTAAAAACTAAAGGTAGCTTCTTTTCTTAATTTTTCATATAGGTAAATAAAATGAAATGAATACATTAAAATTTTCGATATTGTATAACATTTTATTCCGCAATTATTTCAAAATTAAAAAAATATCTTGTGAAGAAAACATCGATGTTCTGAATTCTGACTCATTTTTGGTATGAAATATCTATTAGAGATATTTGCATTTATTACTTCCGAAATTATTTATTAACAGAAAAGAAATAGAATATAATAGAATAATAGCGATTTTAATAGGAATTCTATTAAAACAAAAACAATAGAAATCTACCGTTTATATCAACAATTCTAGTTTATTTAGGGAGAATTCTAATTAAAATATTTCAATAGATTTCTAGTAAATATTTTTATTTTCAGTAAATTATTTATTGGAAATCCTAGGAAGCCAACTCTAGTTGCATTCTAGTTGGAAGTTGAAAAGGTTTTTATGCACATACATATAAAGCAAATATCTACAAAATATATCTCTCCAAAACATATCTCCCTATATTTGAGAGTAAGAATTTTTCGAAAATAAAATAAGTACCAAGGTCTCAACTTCAAGGTAAAAATGTTAAGCATGTTTGTCGTGATTATCATAGACAATGTTTGCATATCTTCTGACCCAAATTTCACATTACAATGTTTACAAACTAGAGGTACCTATATCAATGAGATGTTCAAAAACAATTTTTCGTAATTAAAAAAGATGTCAGTCCTTCGCATCCAAGGTCTGTCTGTTAATTCAAAGTTCGACAAAGTGCGCTAAAATTTATTCAAAGCCCTCAAAGACGACGCCGTCTTATCTAACACCTCTCCAGGCAGACTCATTGTCTTAGGCTCACTTCATCCGGGCTTTCTAACGACTTTTTAAACACTCGACTGCATCGCATGTCATCTTGAGTGCAATTCGAAAAAACCTGGCCTCCATCTCCGTCTAATGGACTCTGCCAAACTCTTGTCACGACCACCGGATGCGAACGCAGATTTTCGTGTGATGCTGGAGATGTCCGAACCTGGCTCTGTACCACATTTCACTTTTGGCAAAAACTTCGACATGACTCCAAAAGCCAGAATCGTCGAGGAGTCCAGCCTCGAACCAGGTGACCCACTTAGAAGTCGTCCTGGTCGCGGCTGGCAGAGATTCAATTAATTGACGGCTGAATGCAGATTTCCGTCAGCCCGAGTGCAGGTCACCCGGTGCATATTCAGCCCGGAGCATATTCAGCGGCAATCCTGACAAATGGAACCATTGACCCACGACGGAGTGGCACCTGAATGCGGCGTTAGAATCCAACTGAGACCGGAACCCGGAGGTTCTCAACCTCGCGATAGCATCGCCTCGGGCCGCGGGGAGATCGTATCTCGCCGTTTCTAATTTTTCCTGCTTTAATTGGAAAATTTCTTGGTATGGCTTCGTGTGGTGTGGGAACGTCTTGTTGTTGTCTTCCCCGCGAAAAACGTCTTATTGTTTTGTCCGAGAGAAGACAGTATGACTGGCAGAATTAGCCCGGGGCCCGGAGCTCCATGTCGTGATCTCTTCTAGATGGGCACAGTGACTCGGCTAATCTTAGATATTTTTGCGGACTTTCATTGCTGGCGACGACTGTTTACAAAACCAGTTATTTAAGATGGTAAAAATATTTTACGAAAAAAAATTTGAATTGCCTGATTTTGATCGCTCCACACTTTCGTTTATACGTTTACAGACTAAAAATTCGTCGTTTTATTAATTCAATATTCATTACATTATTATTTAAGGCACTACAATAAATATAGAATTACATTTCCTCGTTACTTTTTATCAGAATTAGTAATTTAATAGCTGCGTTTAATCCCTCAATTAAAAATAAAGGAAATTAGGAAGGAATTAGCAATTGTATGAATATAATCCACTGCAAACATTTGGAATTTGTATTTATCGCAGTCGCATGAATCTTTTTCATTCTTTTTAAAGGGTGTCAGCCTTATTAGCCTAACGACCAGGAAAGTGAAGATTTTTAGCAATTCTTTTAAAGAACTATTTAACGATAGTTCTGCATTTTTTTTAGGTCATTTTTACTGAAGTTTATTCACAAATTGTTACAAAAAAATTAAATGTCGGTGAGAGATTTATTTTGAATTTATAAGAATGCTTTGCAAATGAATTCAAGTAGATGCATGAATTCAAAGAGGCTTCAATGAATATCTTGAATTCCGGAGGAATTCATATATTCCTCAATATTTGTTGAAGGAATTCACAACCTTTGAAAGAAATTTAACTGCAGCTTTGAGTAAATTCATCTTAAGAAAAATATTTGTAGGAATGTAGCTAGGAAAAATTGCATTCTTTAACAACTCTAATAGTGTTGAATAAACTAAAATTTTAAAGTCTTTGCAGATTATTTTCCGATGGAAATTGGCAAGTCTCTTGTATCTGGTCTTAAAACTTTTAGTAGGTTTTATTTTAAAACCACATTTTTTAAGTCGATGAGAAAAATATTTCGAGAGCAACAATACGAACTTTTCCGGAAATAAGATTTGTACAATTTTTAAAATATTTCCTATACCGGACTCTGATTTTCTCATGAAAAAATTTGGATTAGGTACGTACAATTTTTTTTCGCAAAATTCGTTAATATTTTCTAAATCGGTGACTACAATATTTCGAAAGCAATTGTACGATTTTTTTAAAATAAAATTTGTATAATGTAAAATGTATGAACATAGAACTAGTAGGTACAAAAAGAAGGAATAGAATCCAAAAAGCATAACTGCTATTATTTTTTTTATAATTAAGGAAGTTTTTCCTTTTTAAAAAGAGAAAAATTCAAAATTATTACATAAATAAAATAAATCGATAACTGGGACAAGCATCATTAAATATTAATTTAATTAATTTTTTGCTTAAAACTAACAATTTTTCGAATTACTTGTTGGCGATAAAACTATCCCATATATTAGCCCTATTATTTTTTATTTTTATCATAAAGATTATCATTTTATTCTTTAACTTAAATAATTGCAATAGGTAATGAAAATAAGAATATGAGTTATACTCGTGAATGGTCAACAACGTTTGGATATTAAATTAATTAAAATTTTAATTAATTATTTAATAAATAAATTTAATAAATTAATTAATCTTTATACCAAGAGCTAAAAACGTTATAATTTTGTCATAAATTTTGTATTCCTTTTTGTTGAAGAAATTTCTAATTTGAGGATAATGACCATCTATTCGATATAATAGACATTTATAATTTATATTTTTTAAAGTAAAATTTTCTTGAGACATCATGAGGGTACGAACTTAAAATGGGACATACTAAAGAGAAACTCCTCAAAATTAAGTATTTTCTGATTTCATGTTAGAAAATGTCCACGTAATGGACATTTCTACTATAAAATATTTCATTGTGAAAAAAATTCACAACGCTCAGTTTGTTACTTTTAAGAGCTTGAAACCTATTCAAAGTCCGGACTTTATTTGCTTTACAGTGAAACTGTTCTCAAATTGACTAACACAATTAGAGCAATACTTTCTCGCTTATCTTAATAGCTTATATTTATAGTTTTTATTTCGTTTTCTTTGAGTTGTTATCTGAGAACTCGAACTTACCTTCGACGGTCATGTGTGAAATGAGCTGCTCCAGTTCGGGGGATATCATGCATTCCTCGTCCGCATGCAAATTGAAGTCGAGCGCCGTGTAGACAACAATGCCTAGTTTCATTAGAATCTGGAATTGGGAAGAAAAAAACAAGACGCCATTAGTTATCTTAAGACAAATGAGGGCTTTTAGGAGCGATCGCGGCTTTCTCAGCCGCAAGATCGACCTCCGTGAGGATTTTTCGGTGCTTTCGCTTTTGTCCACTCACTTTTTTCGCAGCGGAAGACAACCGGCCAAGAGGTTTGGAGTTTGGACAGACGATGAATGGACCTCGTGATTAGCATAAGAATGAGACTAACAAAACCAATTTGCTTGGCGCTATGCTGCGCCGCATAACTGCCGTCGCGTCGTCCGCCCGGTCACCGGACCCCAAAATGTTGCCGCAAGAGTCAATCATTTGGAGAATTTCGTGGACCCGTCACGGTCTGCAGGACCGAATTTGATTTGAATAAATAAAGCGTGAATCTGTCTCTCCGCGCTGAGGAAATTAACATTCCGCGTTTGCGTCCTAACCCTTTTTTTTGACGGACTTCGTCTGACAGCGATGATTAAGTTCACTAAAATTTAATTAAGTTGACTGACTGTTTTTTTTTTGCTCTCACTGTAGTCCGGCTTTTCTTCAATTTTACCTGTTGCGCTGTTTACAATCAATTCAAACAAATATTTTTTGGAATTTTTACCCAAAGGCAAGGACTAGTTACGTAAAAGAATTGCAACGATCAATTTGGGAAATGAACGTTTTTCTCACACAATCTTCGAAAGTTTGTCGGAAATTGGGTACAACACTTTTTTAAATAGATAGGTACCTTTACATAGAATCTAGTTCGGATTTTTATTTTTAATTGTGCTGCATAAAATTAGGAACAAATTGAGTTTTATGTTGCCTCATTTCATTACCTACTTATGGGTTCATAAAGTTAAATGCTTTTTAAAATATTTAAGATTGAAAAAAAAATTAAGAAAATTGTTAAAGGAAAGAAATAATTTTTTTTTCTTTTAAGCCAACTTTATAAAATTACAATTATTGTTCGATCATGATCTAACTAGAGTGTAAACGATAAGTAATTTGATTATTATATGTAGTTTTCAAAATTACCTTATCAGAATTTAACATTAGATACTATTTAATTGCATTTATAGTTTAATCAAAAAGTTAGAAAATTTCGGATTATAATCTCAAAACGATAAGTTTTGGTTACAAAACGATAAGTTTTGGTTATTTTATAAGTATTTGAGGTACTTTCGTAAATTTTTTTGCATTGAATTTAGTCATTTGAAAGCAGGTACACAATATTTCAAAGAGGTATCAATTTTGATCTGATTACGAATAGTCGACATCGTCGAAATTAATGTCTATTTTGCAGATTTGAGGCCTTAAAACTGCAATAAAGCATAAACTCACATATTTTATGCATCTCTTAGCATTTGAGTTATTTTTATCTCAAATAAGTTAAATTGCTCCCTCTTACGTTTTAATAACTTTTGGAATTCACAGAATATGAAAAGAATTTTCAAGCATTTAACTTTGAAGTCACTGCACAGCAAATTCAAGTCCTTTTCAAAAGAATTTCAAACATTCTTTTTGAAAACCATTAACAAAAAGCATTTCATTTTTTTGCAATTACGTCCCCATGCCTTGCGTTTGGAGTTATCTGAAAGGGTGAGAAAAGCTAAGCGTGGTTCGATAATTTTCTCATGAATTTGCAAATTAATCTTAAAGAGGAGACTGTCATGAATATTGCAAGAGGCTGTTTTGCTCAGAAAAGTTTAATGGAGTTGTAAAGAGTAAGTTGGTGCCCTTTTTTAAATATTCACCAGGTAGGCCAACTGGAAATTCAATCACGAGTAATGAGTGGTAAGAGGTTGCATAACTTACAGATGTTTTGTATGAAAAACAAATGCAAATTGATGCACTTTTAAACCGTGAATGTGCACCAAGGTATTTTTCATCAGTAAAGTAATTTTTATCACTTATCCAATTTAGCTCCATTGAGGCAACATTTGACAAAGTGGGGGCCCTTTATTTCAATTTATCAAATTTTGAATAATTTAACAAAGACCGATAAATTCACACGAACTATTAGTTTGATGATTTTGCAATTTTGATTTTGATAAAAAATTTTGCAAAAAAAATCGTATTGAATTGAGTGAATGAATTTTCTATTTTCAGACAGAAACATGAGAAATATTGCATACCCTTTTGGTTTTTTTGCTGCTGTATTTAAAGTTTAAAAGGCAAAGGGTTGAAATTAAAGTTTTATAATAAATCGTCCTACATGAGTTTTCTATCAGAGTTTGATTCATTATTTTACAAATTTTTATTGTAGAAGTATACGCCCGCCACGTTGGTTGGTTATTTGCTATTTATTATTTGAAGTAATCGGTTTATGCAAAAAAGTCAAATTCATGGATCATTTCAAAATGTTTTAAGGCCTTTTATAATTCAGATTTAAGCTATCATTTGAACAACATTATAAGCTCCTGGCTGTATCGGTTATTTTGTAATGATTTTTAATAAATTGTCAAAATATGGTATTTTGTAAACCCCATTTTGTTTACCTCAAAAATGGGAGCTGATTGATTTTTTCATTTACAAATAACTGTCCATTTGCCCGGCAATAACAACATATTTCTCTTTTACGAATACCTATTTACTTCATATTTTCCTTTTACAAAATGTCTAAACAAACAGAAAATGCTTTGGTATCTATTAACTAAATATTTTCCTTTTACAAAAAAACTATTGACTAAATATTTTCCTTTTGCAAAATTCCTGTTGACTAAATATTACGTTTTGAACAGGGATTTTTAACACATTTGACGGGAACATATGTACATAGCTTTCAAGCAAAAGTTTTTCGAGCATTTGCAATCTGGCAAATTCATCTACGAATTCTTAATCTATGAAAAAAATCTTATAAAAATGGTTTGCAAATTCTTTGAGATAAAATTTAGTGTTGACTTGTGTTATACATCAACTTTAAAATTATTCTCATGAGGCCAACGGTAGCTCATTTGGTTACTTAGAGCTTCGAAGCGCAAATTCAAAGGTCCCGGGTTCGATTCCTGTCCGTGACTAAAGCCGTTGCTACCGAGACTTCCTACATTTTATAACTGCTGTAAAATCGTTGCATTTCGTTCTGAAGAAGGAACATTTTTGAAAAATGGCTCGAGCGTGAAGTGGTAGAAAAAGAAAAGTTAAAGAAGCATAAGTCTGGTCGCGTGATGGATTATATTTATCTAACGGTCGCGATAGAGGAGCACCTCTCGGAGGGAGGCTGGTCAAGTTCAAGTTGTCCGGCCGGCCGTGTTCGCCGCAGATAGAAAGATCGCCTTACAAGATTACGGCGAACGTCCGCAGTCCGCACAAAAGGTCCAAACTCGAGGAGGCGACAAAACGTTTTCTGCACTCAGCTGGCTGCACCGTGCGGCTCTAATGTTTCACTTAGCCTCCGGCTCGAGGAAAACAAGCCGAGCTCACGATTAGCCTCAGACCGGCACTAAGGTGAGAACCATCAACGGTACTTAGGCAGCAAACGGAAAACTGCAAAGAACCCGCAGGTTCTTTTCAAGATGTAAATTGATCGCAGCGTTCTTGAATTACAGGTTGACTTAGAGGCGCGAGATACGCGAGCGCGATCGCCGGCTCAATGAAAATTGCTCATGTAAATGAGCGGCCTGGTGGAGCGGGGGCCCCCGGGGAAGATCTCCCCGGCCGCAGCCACTTCCTGGGTGAACTGTCTTCGCTCCAAGCAAAGGAAGCGATGACGTCCGATAAGGCGATCTTGAGAAATATGCTCGCGAAGATCGCGTATTAATTTATGGCACTGGCCGCGCAAAAAAGGAATTCGGACCAGTCCTGGATCAGGGAGATGATGCACTTGCGCTTAATTAAGAGCTAATTGCTTTTATGGTGAACTGCTTTCTCGACAATTTTCCTGTAACACTACCGAAGATGTAATGCTTCCGTTCTTTAGAGCTATCAGGTTTTTTTATGAGTCGAGAATTCCATGTTCGATCATTGAGCAAAACTGAAAGGTTCTAGATGGTTTTACAGAACCACTCTGGAAACCTGTTTTTATTATACCTACATTAAAAAAAAAAACGAAATTACTGAACTTAGGAGATAATTTGTATATAAAAACAGAAACAAATTAATTTTTAAAAGAAATAGTGTTCCATATACCAATGCATTTGTTTCATGTTTTTCCGATTAATACTTTAGGAATAAATATAAATTTTCGCATTTTCTATGTTAATAGCTTTCATTAGACACTAAACTCGATGTGATTGAATTGTTTTTAATCATTTAATAATCTCTTTGACCCCCATTATTTATTAATTTTTTTTTTTTTCATAAAATTACAACGATAGTAAAATAGGTAAAAAAGATCATGTCCAATTATATACTATAATAAGTTTTATAAAAGTTAGAACCATTTCAATACGATATGTAAAGAAAAAAGATGAGGAATTATACGAACAAAATCTTGAATTAAATGGACCAGAGAAACGACAAAGAAGTAATTTCAATTAATTCAAATTATTATAGAAGCATAATTCAAAATACGAAACTTATACTCCATACACACAAAAGTGAAAAGGAGGAGTGAAACCAAAGAATGTAATAAGATAAATAATCAACTTAAAATCAAAGAAAATTTTTTGCACGATATTAGGTTTAACAGCCTTATAAAGGTAAAACTCCTTCAAGGTATAATCTAGGATTCTGGTAGATCTTCTCTGTATTGATTCAATTGGAGTTTAATAAACAATATTTCATACAGAGGGTTCCAAATTTCTATTACTATTCAAATTATTTGTCCTTATTTAAGTCACAAAAGTAAGCCATAACTGCCTGTAAATATGCCAAATTTTAAGTCCCATATAGTGTTTAGCTTGTCATAATTGTTTTTTTTCAAATTTGGTACACTACACTGAAGGAAATTTTTAACTACAATATAATATATGTATTCTGGGAGACTATATTCTCGCACTATCTTACGAATGCCAGAACTATAATTATAGAGTATTTTACTCTATTACAAAAATTATTGACACCAATACCATATTATATCCAGTGGATCATACAAATTTTTTTCAGTGTACGGAACACTTATAAAAAAATTCTTTTCTGTATATGTTTTATGTAATAGAGGCTTTCTTACAAATGCAAGATATAAATTTAAACAAAAAGTGCTTAATTTAAGCAAAATTAAAACAATCAATTTAATGAATCGAATCTTCGTGGTCAAACAGAGGATATGTGTGATTTAAAACCCAAAACACGTTAGTTCAATTCTCCAAGCTTAAAAGTAAAGAAAACATATAGAAGAAATTGCCTGATGTGGAGAATTTGTGTTTTACTTTTCTTCAAACATTTGCTTTCTCAAATTAGGAAATTGAAAGTCTTCGAAGTTTTAAGAATGATCTCGAAAATATGAACTCGGTTCTCGTACAAATCTTAAAGTAACTTAAATTTTCAAAAATCTGCAAGCTTTCGTATCGTATCTCAGCAGTTGAAGGTTGAGATGCATGTATTGAAATTGCAAAAAAATACGGGGTATCAAAATTACTCCATATTCATACGTGCGTTCTAAAGAATAATATAAAAACAAAATCGATTTATTACAATTCGTCTAATATTTCAACACAGTCTACCTACTTTTAATTTGGTAGACAAAAATTCAAGTAAATTTGTAAAATTCCTGTTGTGAATCAAGGTAAAAATGCATCTGTTATAATGACCTTGAAAATCGGAATTAGAATTTGCAAGAAATCTTAGCTCTTTTATATTTCTACTATCATTCTAGAGAATATCTAGATTTGTTGTAAACGCAAAACCTATTTAAGTTATTAAAAAAATGCTTACTGATTTTCTTCATGGGGTGGTGTAAATTTGACCTGACACCTTTTGATTGAATAGCAAAAATCGAGGGCTAGAGCAATTTCGCTGGAATTCGTTGATATCTTAAAAAATGCGAAGAATTCTTAATTGGCAGCAATGAAACCCCAGAAAAACAGTGAACCTCATTCGCCGGGACTGAAGCACCTGAAGCAACCTGAAGCACCCGAACCGCCTCATAAACACAATTCTTCTCTGGGGCGATTTTCACGTGAAGCTCGAAAAATCACGCGATTTCTCTCGCCTCCGTGAGATTCCCACGCAATTGTCCATTGGGTGCAGCTAGACCCGCGAGATTTATTAAAGCTGCACCGAATGCACCCGATCTTCTTCTTAATTAACACGTCTGGTTCGTGCCCGGCCGTCGCGGCGACGTGAGCCTCATTAGAGCCCCCGTCGCCGTTTTCCCACGATTTAGAAATTTCCATTGTCAGGTACGAAGTTCATGAAAACAGCTGAACTCGGCAAAAATTCCCCGTGCATCGCAGGAGGGCATAATTAAGTTTAATGCGATGCAGATGGAATGTTTTGATAAATTTGCGCCAGTCTTGATTAAACGCTTTTCTTCAAACAGTTTTTTAACGGTATCGCCGCGACTGAGCGTAAAAATGGCGAAGATGGGCTGTTTTTCTTTCAGGTAGCTCTCTGATTATCTGAAAAGTTCTGAAATATTTTCACGTACTATCTGGGCACTCAATTAATTTATGGACGTGCCCATGGGCGCGTGATCGTGTTGGAATTAGCTACGGGCGGTTTGATTCGCCGTGATCCCGCGATCTTTGATCACAACTGGCAGCGCTAAGTGATCACCGGTTGGCGCCACGACAGTCGATTTTCCAGAATCTAGACACGATGAAAAGCATCCGCGGTGCTATCAGTGCCCTGATCAAGATCCATTTGAGTCTATCTGGCCCGGATCTTCGATTTCTAAGCCGTTCTCGCGGCTGCCGATCTAAGAAATGCGCGCCTTCTTGACGTTGATCACAATTGGCAGGTTGGTCGACTTATTCTTTGATCGCCGGATCAATTCAGTGAACGGTGCGAGCCGGGCTTTCGATTTTCCAAAACGTGACCGCGCCAATCCAGCAATTATGCAATGCAACCCGCGTTCAGCTGAACTAGTTGCAAATGTTAATAACTTTTTGATGAGTGTGCCTTTTGGCATTTTTGATTTCTGTGTCTTTCACCATTTAAGGCACTGTCACTCAGCCATCGGGGCAGCATAAATATTTTTGGTATTTATTACTTTTGGGGTCTTCAAATTTTGAATAGCCCAACCTATCTCTTAATAGATATTGTGACACCGATTTTACAATGTTCACACACGTTTCTTGAATTAACATAATTTTTGCGTTTAGTACATAGTTTGCATAAATTTTAACAAAGCTTTCCGGCTTCTGTGATTAGGGGAATTTCTCACAAATAATATAATTAAAACATTAGTAAACAAATCATTGGAAAATGGTAATATCTTCATAACACTGATATTGCAATCAAGTGGAAATCTATTTAATTTAGTTATGTTTGAAATACGATTGATTTTTTTTATAATATCCACTTTTTCTATAGTTGGGCACATTAAAGTTAATTTATAATTAAAAAGATGTTGTTTTAAAACCTTGACCTTTACAACTAACCTTCCAGTTTTAAAAACTCATTTGTAATTTTCGAGCTAAATATACAAAAAGCTTCATAACTTGCTTATAAATTGAAACTTACTGGAAAATTATTTATTGCAGTCGCTTTATGGAAAAATGTAATAAGTCAAGGTAAAATTAAATATCAGTTTTCCATATTTTAAAAATTCTCAATTTTCATCTTTTTAAATTTTTCTGAGCGATCCTTTTCGTGATAATATTCATATATATAAGAAAATATACGTCGTATTATTGGAACTCCAAACCCTGTGAATCAAAATTTAAATTTTCATACTTCACTTCATACGTCTATCTTTGTGCTAAATTTCAAATACTTACTAAATTGCAGAGAAAATCGCCCGTGACAAACGGACACCGAAGTGATTCCATGAGCATTCCGTTTTACAGTCTGTTCAAATCAAAGTGGATGTTTACAAATTTTGATTTGCTAAGACTATGATAGTTAATATAACACATTAAAAACAAATAAAGTTGCTATATAGACTCTTCTTTCTATTATTATGTCTGCAAAAAAATAAATAGAGAATGCTTCCTCATTTTGATGATGTAAAAAAAACATTAATTGAGCAATTTTACAAGTATGTTCACGTATCTCTGGGCTCATAGACATTAAAAGAAGAATATAAAAATAGAAGCGACCAAACTTGTTAATTTCCTAATTTGCAACGCTGATGCAACTGCTAATTTTTGTTTACGACAACAGGAGACCGCAAGATGCATCTGGGCGATAAATTTGCATAACGACGAACATTTGCGATTCGCTGAAGCCCCGGAGGCAGGGTGTCCGTCTCACGCTAAAACAACAGCGTCATCAAATCTCTTCCGTCTGACCGCGAGCCTCGATCAAAATCACCTTCGCCAGGGTCAGACCGATGAGGTTCTGTCGCCGCTGCATGCAAATTGAAGTGCATCCATCGCTTGAATGCAAAAAAATTCGATGCACTTCGAACTGAGGTCTCGTCGTCAACCGCTCGATCGAAAACGAAACCTGGAAATCCTGAACACAAAATTTCTCACTTTCATTTCATTTCGCCAAAGGGATCAGCGTGTTTCGCGTCATTTGATCCAGGAAATGCGTGAAACTGCGGCTTGATGAGCGGCAGTTTCAGTGATACCCTGGGAATGGGTGAGCAACAATCGCCGGCACTCGGTGGGAACAGGTATCAACGATGTAAAAAGGTAATCTATCGCGAGAAAAGCCATCTTACGCAGCATCTCAAAGTGCGCGATCTTCGATTGAAATGTCGCCAAACGGCAGAAGGAGGAAGGCCTAATTGAAAGATCTTCTGAGGCCAGAAGAAACCAGTCCCTGCTGCGCCGTCGCGGTATTCTTCGTCTTCAAGCGGCTGCGTGGGGGATTCTCACTTTTACGTAATTTGTTCAGATTCGAGATTCCAGCGGCCGTTCGAAGACGATGGAAAACGGCGAAAGTGCACAGTGTGCGCTAGAAGTCAATTTGTCTTAAGAAAATTAACATAAGTCTCTCTGGCCTAATCTCGCCGCGGTTCAGGAACTGGCTGCGTTCCGGCGAGTGAAAAGAAGAGGAATGTGACCGCTTAACCTCTGCCCCGCAAACACCGCGATCACCGCGAACGCCGCACCGCGACTGCTCCGATCGCCGACACGACTCCCGGTGCAGCATCGTCGGCTACTGGAACACCTCGCGATCCGTTGGCACGTCGCGTCGCACAGCCTCCGTGGACCAACAGTGAAAAATCTTGGTCAGATCCACGGATAAGAAGCTGAGCTCAGATCGCGAGGAGCTCCTACAAATGAGTCCAGACCAACCGTCTTAAGCAAGCGATCTCTTGATAGAAGTCTTAAGGAAGTCCATGACCACTCGCGAGAAATTCGCGGATGCTGCATGCTGCTGCATCAGGGCTCATTACTTTCTGTCACGACTTTCTGCAGTTCCACTGCGGAGACAGTCCATTTGTTGCAAGATTTTGTTAATCTTGGAATTCAAAATAGACAAACTTAGATTGCCCCCATTTCGAGCAAAGGTATGCTTTTTATTCTGGTAGTAAAAATGGGTTAACATTTTTATCTATGATATAAACAACGTCATTTTCTTAAAGAAACCCAAGTTCTTTTTAAAGTTGAAAAAGCCTCGATTTAAAGGTGAAGCAGAAAACACTTTGGTTTTATAGCCAAAAGAGTTTATTTCCTATGCAACTTAAATTGGAGCGGAAATATTTTTATTTTTATTTGAAACCATTTCGTTTTCGAGTTAATTTTTATCGCTTTTTAATTAAAATTTAAACGATTTTCTATATAAAATGAAACGCTTTTCATTTTGGCATTGTTCCACATTGAATAGTAAAAGTTTTATTTTTAGACATACAACCAGTGAATAAATGATTTAAGTAGGAAAATTTCGGAATATATTTTTGCGTTACCTACATCTAGTTATTTAGACCCTTTTAATAAACGTGACGCGCCTTTAAATTAAAAATTTTTAAAATCAAGCGAATCTAATCAAATAATTTTTTTAAATGCAAATGAAGCAACTTTGTTTTTAAATGGATTGTTTTCAAATTTGTGATTATTTTATTCTGAATTTCTATTTTTAAAGTTTTATTGCTAATTAGTGATGAGCAGAATCGGTCTTGGTCTCGATCTTGCCGAAATTTATTTATTATTTTTTTACTTGATAACATTTAAAGAACTTATTATATTGGGACTGTTTTTTTATCTACTTTGCTACTGATCCAAATCAATAAAGATGATTTTATGCAGTTTGTTTTTTTATAAATAATTTTATCAAAATGGTGTTGAGATCTTGTCATCAGCAACGTTAATAACAAGTATAGATTTCTACAAAAAAAACTTTCGATTTCTAAATTAGATACTATTAAACATGTTAAAAGGACTAAAAGTATTTGATTTTCGCAATTTTAGTAAAATCGATTTTTACAGTTTTGACTTATAATGATCATCAATTTTTGCACTAACATAGAATTATAAACAAACATACATATGTACATGTATATCTCAAATAGAAGTTTTATTTTTTTAATTCTCTAAAAATCTTCGCTAATAGACGTTTTTGTAAAATCAAGTTAAAAATTTCAAATTAAAAGAAAATTATTGACGAATGAATGTCGTTTTTGTAAGAGGGTGTTATCCAACCGAGAAAAGCTTAGTTTTACTTGTCATCAAAGGTGAAAGAAATGCCAGATTTACGGAATTCTAAAATTTATTACCACGAAGAATTAAAATTGAATCGACTATAAGAAACACCATTTCCGAAAACTTTCGATAATAAAAAAACCGATAAAAGAAAAGGAACATAGAGTTCATAAACCCGGTGAGAACATCAATGGACTTAATCAAAAATCGCCAATAAAATCATTCAACGTGATCTCGAATCCCATTAACTCACCTCGCGGATCTTGAAAAGAACTTCTTAAGACGAGAGCACGGTCGACTAGCGTCTTGGGCCTGTCTTGGACCGCGGCAACAAAAGAAAAACGCGGCCTTGCTAACTCGCAAAAGTTTCATTAATTTTCCCATAAATTCCACGGCGAGGAGAGCAACCGTTAAAATTTTCCGCTTCAGGTGAAACCGCCTCAAGATCTTTCTAATTGAAATCAAAGAATGGAATAAGAACGTTTTTTGATTCGGCACTCACCTTTTTGTGTGATGTAACTGTGCTGCAGTCTCCACCTGGAAAAGAAAAACGAGCTCATCAAAAATTTTATCGAACTGAATTGAGTCGGGCAGTTAAAAGAGGAGCCACACCCCCGCGAAGGGCCCCAGAGTTGAGGCAATCTTCGCCGCGCAAAGTGAATCTCGAAGCAGCTCAGGTGGAAGAGGAATTCGAGCGGAACTAAAAGAATGCATCCGCCGCCGATCGAAGCAATCGAAGCAGAGATAAACGCGATTGAGACGCGCGGGGCGGCGGCTGCATCCATTCACAAAAGCCGCCTCGCTTTTCACGCACAGGAGCACCCGCACTTGATAAAAAAAAAAAACGTGTCGTCACGCATGCATTGTTTTACTGCGCTTTGTTTACACGCTTCCTTAGCGGAGTTATCGCCGCCAATTTGAGGAACAATCGCCTTCCGGCGTTGCAGCGACTTTGGTCCATGCGGCACACCTGCGGCGAAGTCTTCGCAATTCGAAGAAATGTCGACGGTGGTTTTCTTCGCCGGAACAAGTATTGCATTCGCAAGAATATCTCGATTGTTTTTGACTCTCTTGCAGATTTCTAATAACAAACTCTCTTACTAAACTTCTGCCATTAAATTGAAGGTATTATGTTTCATTTTTGGAGGTATCACTTTTAATTTAATCTAATTTTTAATTGGATTTCATTGAATTCTATAAACTGTCATCAAATAACTTACGTTTAGCAGCAAATTTCGCACTAAATTGAAATTTTACTCATATCAAACAATTTTTATTTCGTAAAAATAAAATCAAAATGCCTGGATTTTATACCCAGTTTGCGTCAAAAACTTAAAGCTGGGATACAATAGACGCGTTTTTATTGCGCCACATCGGGGAAATCTTTATATGCGTAACAGTTTTTAAAATTCCAATTCATATTACAAAATTTGTTATTTCACTAAGTAGATAGAGAAATTAAAAGAACATATACATACATACATATCTACAAGGCTAAAACCGTTTATAGTTTAGAATTTGAAAAATCATATTTTTGATTGTTTTAAAATTAATGTGTTTATTTTGCGAAACTTTTCTGCATGCATGAAAGGAAATTGATAATGAGGAGAAAAAAATATAGCATACCAAGACGAAATGTTTGCTGTGATATATAAAAAACAAATGTACAATGCTTTCTTCTAGTATATTTGTATATAAACAATCGAATGGTGCGTAATAAAACTCAGCGCTAATTTTGGGTTTTCCAAAAGTATATCTATTGGAAGTAGGTGCTAGTTTAGGCCTTTAGGCCATTTACCTTGAGCGATCATCAAAAGACTTGTATGTTAATTTCGTGTCCTCAAAATCCAAATTTTGAAAACTTAAAAGTAAAGTGACAATACCCCACAAATATTTGGTTAGCATACACAAATCACAAGATCAGAAAGGATTTGCTAGGAAACTGGTAAAAAAAATATATAAATGTAATATATAAAATGACTACTTTTGAATCTACTATCCAGGTTCCTGCAATCATCAATTTAATATTTATTAAATAAGATATTTAGAACTAAGAAAAACAAATTGAGTCTGCTATATTAACATCTTCCAAGAAGACGCAGTAATGAGAAAATGTTAAGACAGTAGTGATCGTTAAATGTCCAAATTTTAAAACATCTTTATTTATGTATTTGAAGCTTTGTAGGTGATAACAATAAACTCCGTTTTTTATACTGTAGTCTATTTAGTTTTTGATTAAGATTAACACAAAATCTTTCGGAAATTATTATTCAAACCAATTGGGTCCCGGGAGTTTATAATTTTGTCATTTATTATTTCATCAATTCTTTTTAAAAAATTACGAATGTAGCTCCAACCTTATTTTTCTGATGAATGAAAAATTCATTTTAAAATTATTTCATCCCTTGCAATTAACGCAAACAAAAAGGTTTTAAGATTCCACAGCTGTGCGATTTCGATTCGCTCGAGTTTTTCAATTATTCAGAAGCCGTCTGGGCGGAGAATTGATTATTCAAATTTTATCACAAGTCCGCAGAGAAAATTGCTCGGAACAAATTGATATTTTCCGTGACCGCCGAACCGACGGCCTGAGAACCTTTTACGCTTATTAAAAACAAATTCTTAATCACCTGGGCGCAGAACGCGCCCCTAGAATCGGTGCGGCACCTCGCGGCCCACCTTTGTCTGTCTGTCCGTCCGTCTGATCCGCGTCCGATCGATGAAAAAGTCATTTCGATTGGAGAAAAGAAATAATCGGCGGCGCGACTGCGATGGTCGCGTCGCGGCACAGCAGACTTCAATTAACCGTCGGACGCGAGCCCTGCAAAAAGTGGAAAACGCGAAATGATAGACGCGGCCGCGTATGTGGCACATGGAAAAACACCTGTTGAGATTGATTTTCGCCTAATCCCCGAGCTCGGTAATTGTTTCTGTCGCCGGCTAGGTCCGGCCGCGTTGCCACATCGTCCGGCCCTACCAGCCAAAGAAAATAATAATTTTCGCGTGACGCTCTGCAAAAACCGTGGAAGATACTTTCAAATCCAGACGCGGTGTTCAAGAAATTGGCTAATATGCAGTAAAAACGGAGGTCAATGAACGATACTAACATACATTAAACATGCCTCACAATTAGGAAGAGTTTGCCAATTTAGAGCAAGCATTTTTATGCGTTAGTTCTGTAATTTACTTGATTTTTAATAATAAAGTTATAAAAACCTCAATATAGGGATATACATACATTACATATTATAGGCAATTATGCACATGCAGGATATGTCATGCCGCTTACTTGGGTGTTTCAACAAGATAACGTCTCAAAACACACATTTCGAAGTTGATGAATGATTAGATTTAAGAAAAAGAAATTGTATTCCAGTGGTCCGCACAATCACTAAATTTAAAGCCAATAACTTTAGCACTTGTGGAATATTATTAAGTTATCAATACCGGTTTGAAAAAAGTAGCAATGGACACTATTATTAAGTTAGAAAATTCGATGTCACATATAGATGTGTTGACATTATCAAAAAAAAATGTGAGCCGTCACGGGACGCCTGGCAGATGTGAAACGTCGAGTGAAATAAAACCCAAAAAAAAAAAATTTTTCTTTTTTTGGATATCAGTTTTTTTTGTTACCGTTTTTTCTATTATTAACGTGCAGTGACTAGTCCCTTTCCATCCCGCTAATATTTGAAAATCAACCCGTACCAGTATACTGCTAATTACTTTCCATTCAAAATTATTTACTGCTTTTGAAGAAACAATATAACTTTGTATATATTCCTTTGGCTCTATTACACCAAACTTATACAATAATCGTCGGCATTATGCCAACTGTTCTTTCCTCGCTGCATACTTGTGTAGTGTCCACTTTCATGTTCCCCATTATGAAATATTACGCTAATTACTTGGTAATAATTATCTGCAATCTTAACTTAAGATATGGGAACACTTTTTATGTAATATCTTTGAATCTTACCTACAGAGTACCTTCGATATTTTGAAGCACTTTGGAGCTGTATCACGATAGTTCCAAACATGAAACTATCTCAGCTTTGTGTGATTTCTTTTCATAAGAACAAAAGTCGCAGGTTAAATTGACCATTTCACGCTTTCCAAATTCCGTGTTCAGAAGTTGCTGAAGATCAAGGTAATGGCTATATTTTAGAATTTGTTGAGAATTCGCCGAGATATAGGGTGAGGGGTAACTGAACAGAGGTGAGACAAAAATGTTGCTAAAACGACCCCGAAAACCCCCAAGTACCAAGTATGGTGCAAATCCCATTAACTTTAAAAATTGACAGTCCGCCATCTTGAATTCGTAAATTCTGACAGTTGATTTGAAATAAGCGACCCCGAAAACCCTCAAGTTCCAAGTTTGGTGCAAATCGCATTAATTTTAAAATTTGACAGTCCGCCATCTTGAATTCGTAAATTCTGACAGTTGATTTGAAATAATCGACCCCGAAAACCCCCAAGTTCCAAATTTGGTGCAAATCCCATTAAATTCAAAATTTGACAGTCCGCAATCTTGAATTCGTAAATTCTGACAGTTGATTTGAAATAAGCGACCCCGAAAACCCCCAAGTTCCAAATTTGGTGCAAATCGCATTAACTTGAAAATTTGACAGTCCGCCATCTTGAATTCGTAAATTCTGACAGTTGATTTGAAATAAGCGACCCCGAAAACCCCCAATTTCCAAGTTTGGTGCAATTCGCATTAACTTGAAAATTTGACAGTCCGCCATCTTAAATTCGTAAATTCTGACAGTTGATTTGAAATAAGCGACCCCGAAAACCCCCGAGTTCCAAGTTTGGTGCAAATCGCATTAACTTGAAAATTTGACAGTCCGCCATCTTGAATTCGTCATTCTGACAGTTGATTTGAAATAAGCGACCCCGAAAACCCCCGAGTTCCAAGTTTGGTGCAAATCGCATTAACTTTAAAATTTGACAGTCCGCCATCTTGAATTCGTACATTCTGACAGTTGATTTGAAATAAGCGACCCTGAAAACCCCCGAGTTCCAAGTTTGGTGCAAATCGCATTAACTTGAAAATTTGACAGTCCGCCATCTTGAATTCGTAAATTCTGACAGTTGATTTGAAATAAGCGACCCCGAAAACCCCCGAGTTCCCAGTTTGGTGCAAATCGCATTAACTTTAAAATTTGACAGTCCGCCATCTTGAATTCGTAAATTCTGACAGTTGATTTGAAATAAGCGACCCCGAAAACCCCCAAGTTCCAAGTTTGGTGCAAATTGCATTAACTTGAAAATTTGACAGTCCGCCATCTTGAATTCGTAAATTCTGACAGTTGATTTGAAATAAGCGACCCCGAAAACCCCCAAGTTCCAAGTTTGGTGCAAATCGCATTAACTTTAAAATTTGACAGTCCGCCATCTTGAATTCGTAAATTCTGACAGTTGATTTGAAATAAGCGACCCCGAAAACCCCCAAGTTCCAAGTTTGGTGCAAATTGCATTAACTTGAAAATTTGACAGTCCGCCATCTTGAATTCGTAAATTCTGACAGTTGATTTGAAATAAGCGACCCCGAAAACGCCCGAGTTCCAAGTTTGGTGCAAATCGCATTAACTTGAAAATTTGACAGTCCGCCATCTTGAATTCGTAAATTCTGACAGTTGATTTGAAATAAGCGACCCCGAAAACCCCCGAGTTCCCAGTTTGGTGCAAATCGCATTAACTTGAAAATTTGACAGTCCGCCATCTTGAATTCGTAAATTCTGACAGTTGATTTGAAATAAGCGACCCCGAAAACCCCCAAGTTCCAAGTTTGGTGCAAATCGGATTAACTTTAAAATTTGACAGTCCGCCATCTTGAATTCGTAAATTCTGACAGTTGATTTGAAATAAGCGACCCCGAAAACCCCCAAGTTCCAAGTTTGGTGCAAATTGCATTAACTTGAAAATTTGACAGTCCGCCATCTTGAATTCGTAAATTCTGACAGTTGATTTGAAATAAGCGACCCCGAAAACGCCCGAGTTCCAAGTTTGGTGCAAATCGCATTAACTTTAAAATTTGACAGTCCGCCATCTTGAATTCGTAAATTCTGACAGTTGATTTGAAATAAGCGACCCCGAAAACCCCCGAGTTCCAAGTTTGGTGCAAATCGCATTAACTTTAAAATTTGACAGTCCGCCATCTTGAATTCGTAAATTCTGACAGTTGATTGAAATAAGCGACCCCGAAAACCCCCAAGTTCCAAGTTTGGTGCAAATCGCATTAACTTTAAAATTTGACAGTCCGCCATCTTGAATTCGTAAATTCTGACAGTTGATTTGAAATAAGCGACCCCGAAAACCCCCAAGTTCCAAGTTTGGTGCAAATTGCATTAACTTGAAAATTTGACAGTCCGCCATCTTGAATTCGTAAATTCTGACAGTTGATTTGAAATAAGCGACCCCGAAAACGCCCGAGTTCCAAGTTTGGTGCAAATCGCATTAACTTGAAAATTTGACAGTCCGCCATCTTGAATTCGTAAATTCCGACAGTTGATTTGAAATAAGCGACCCCGAAAACCCCCAAGTACCAAGTTTGGTGCAAATCGCATTAACTTTAAAATTTGACAGTCCGCCATCTTGAATTCGTAAATTCTGACAGTTGATTTGAAATAAGCGACCCCGAAAACGCCCGATTTCCAAGTTTGGTGCAAATCGCATTAACTTTAAAATTTGACAGTCCGCCATCTTGAATTCGTAAATTCTGACAGTTGATTTGAAATAAGCGACCCCGAAAACGCCCGAGTTCCAAGTTTGGTGCAAATCGCATTAACTTGAAAATTTGACAGTCCGCCATCTTGAATTCGTAAATTCTGACAGTTGATTTGAAATAAGCGACCCCGAAAACCCCCGAGTTCCAAGTTTGGTGCAAATCGCATTAACTTTAAAATTTGACAGTCCGCCATCTTGAATTCGTACATTCTGACAGTTGATTTGAAATAAGCGACCCCGAAAACCCCCGAGTTCCAAGTTTGGTGCAAATCGCATTAACTTGAAAATTTGACAATCCGCCATCTTGAATTCGTAAATTCTGACAGTTGATTTGAAATAAGCGACCCCGAAAACCCCCGAGTTCCAAGTTTGGTGCAAATCGCATTAACTTTAAAATTTGACAGTCCGCCATCTTAAATTCGTAAATTCTGACAGTTGATTTGAAATAAGCGGCTTTATTAAGGTATATTTATCCAAAAAGGGCTTTTGCAGGCTCTTTTCATTTGAATCGTATTCGATTCGAATGGTTTCAGGAATAGGCCCCCAGCAGTCCAGTCGCCAGTCGCCACGGATAAAGCGTCGCCACGGAAAAAACGTCGCCACGGCAAAAGCGTCGCCACGGAAAAAACGTCGCCACGGCAAAAGCGTCGCCACGCCAACAATCAGTTTTACCCCTCGGCTAAAGATGTTTCACATCAAAAAAGAAGCACAGATGTTGTTTTTATATAGTAGTATTATCTTTTATAAATTTCTAGAAAATCCTTATACTTAGTTCCTTTTATTGATTTCTAGAAAACCCTCATAGTCTCGTTATATAATAGTAAGTAATCCTTCTTGTTACTTTGTAGTAGTAAATAATAAGTATATTTAGAAATTTAAATGCTAAGCCTGACTTAAGTTTGGCCACAGCTTGGCTTAAGTCGTACTATCTTTGGAGTAAGCTGTTGATTAAACGCAATTATAAAACGATGCTTATTTCTTATTAAATTACATCCTTGATAGTTATCGAGGTCGCTATGATATAAAATGGTATTCACTCGCAAATTGTTTTTCCTGTGCCTTAATTTCAGCTCTAGATGTAAAAATAATTCTGCTGCAATTTCAGACTGCTAAATCAAACCTGAGTTTTGATTGATTTGCATAAAATTTGGTATTCTATTTAAAAAGGCTGATTTTACGAGTTACGATAAAATTAAACTATGCGATTAATATTTTTCAAAATAAATAGTATTCTGTTCTGAATCAATAGAAAAAAGAACTAGGTCAATTGATCTAGATTTTTATATCATAATATAAATTTTAAAAACTTTGAAAACGATATTATTTTTAAAAAAAATATTTCCACTTACAAAAAAAAAACTGCATTAAATATTTATTTCTTGTTAAATTTATCCAGACAAAATTGCTGTTGCGGCTTAACTCTAGGTTGGCGTTAGAGGCGTTTATTTAATGCCTATTTTAAGATGAATTCGTTAAAGATTTCTTGCACCTTTTTTTATTATTTTTTACTTTATTTTCAGTTCATTTTTGCGATGGTTTCAGTATTTTGAAATATTTTACGCATTCTATCAATATTGTCTTCAAACATGCTTTAAGTTATAAGCTAAGTGACATAAGTTTCTCTCTTTAACTTTTTTAATCATCGATTCTAAAATACCCTAAATACTCAATTTCACGTTTATCTGATGGTATTTTGAGTTTAACCATTTTTTTAAGGGATTTAAAGCACTAATGAGGCTGTGGGGAGGGTTCGTAAAAAGCGTTGAATCCCCGCCGCAGGTAAGTCGCACTCAAAGGAAATTGACCCGCCGGGTACTAGAGGTCACTGCGGTCCGGCGGGGCTTCACTATGCGAATTTGTCGGACACGCCGGCAATTTTTCATTTCGCTCTGTTTTTCTGCGGAAAATCACTTCGCTCCGCCAGGTGGGCTCCGGTTGTTGCCGCCGCGGGCTCAGAGCGCCGCGCCGGTTTAGCGGCAGGTAAAAGCCAAAGATCGGCTTTTGGCGCTGATGAGGGACTATTGATTGACCGGGGATTAAAAGGTGCGCCCTGGCAGAATGAATAACGCGGCCGCCTGGTGAAATTGCGGGTTCTAGCTGGCGCAGTCGAGATTTAAACTATTAACCGATTTAAATTGCAAATTTCCAGGTAAGTCCGCGGTTCTATCGGTTTCCTCGCATGGGCCTCTTTAAGAACGCGAGAATAAGGTGCACTGTGCCGCAGCCCGGTCGATAGATGGCGCTCATGCGGACACTGCTCGCGTTTTTCGCGTTCTCATGCTGCAGTTACGTGCAGTGCAATCGCAGCACGTGAGGAGGCACACCGTTTTGTTATTTGAATTAATTGAGTCAGAAAATAGCACTCGGAATTAAATTATGAATGGACGAGTGTTAAGTAACTATACATTCAATAAAAAGCTACGATTTGATTAGCACACTTGTATGGTGCACATGTTTTTGATCTACAATGGTTTATTGTTTAATTTCTTGAGGCTCAAAATAATTGAAAAATAAACTGGTTTTAGGTTGATTTGCAATCATTTAATTTTCATTTCCCTTCTATTCTTCGATTCTATATAGGTCCCTGAAGTTAGCCGCACCATGGAAGAAATTTGGAAAATTTTTTGCACAGGAATTTCGAGCTATTTACAAGTTGTCGAAACCCGTGAACCTCGATTTTCGAGCTGTTTTCCTTTTCCCGGAAAATTCAAAAAATGTTTGGTGCGGCTACGTTCAGTGAAATTAGCCCCCAACTTTTTCTAATCTTACCAGAATTGAAAAATAACCTCACAAGGATTTCGAGCTATTTTCGACCTAATTTTGAGCAACTTTCAAAATTTTCCGACATCAACCCCTGATGAGTTTTCCCTCTTTGAGTTTTTCCGGCGCTGAAATTAGCCCCCAGAATTCGGAAAATTATAATGTGGGAGATGAAAATAGTCTCTGATTGTCGAGCTTTTTTCGAGCTACTGATTGCTGTCAACCTGGATTTTCTAAGAGCCAAGATAATCACTTACCTACCTCAACTGTTTTATCGAGGGAAATTCACTCTTTCAGCTCGATTCCAGGAATGACCCACGAATCGTTCGCTTTCTTCCCCACAGAGGTGTCTGCGACGTTGTTTTATTTCTGTTTTGTGACGTTACATAGGGGAATGTTATGCAATAGGGCTGCGCAACTGATAAGTACTTGCGCATTACTTGAGAAGAGTTAAGTGCATGGTTTTTTACCTGTGCACAAGAGTGTTACCTGCCAATACCTTTTTCTATTTCAGTAATTAATACATTGGGTTGAGTTGAATACAAATTTGGTTTTTATTTTTACCTCTTACCCTTTAGCAATACGTGGTAATACTTAATGGATTTTCACCAATCAAATTTTAAATAATTTCGCAATACCTCTTGTATAATTTTCCCCAATTTTGAAACAATCCTCCTTCCCCATAAATTCAGCACCAAAATGCTACATCTCCATCTCATCTAAAAAATTTCTCAGAATTAAATGCGAGGAAATCGATCGCTGCCTTTACTTTACAACTTTCTTCACTCAGCCAATCCGCAACGTATTATAGCCCGTTATTTTTGTAAGATAGCTAAGCATGCGCTGTTTCTTTTGATCCTTTCCCCAAAATCTTCCGTTTGGCCCTTTCGCAGGAAAAAAATTAAAAAAATTCCCTAGCTCAGAAATTTGTTTTCTAATTCCGACTAAATCGGCCCTCTCAAGTCACAGCACATGGGCGCGTGATGGCTTGGCTTGTGTGGGAAATTCTGACGTCAGAGGCAGGTACGGGGAAAGGGGTGAGGACTCGATTCGCGTGCGCCTGTGTGTGACACAAAGCGAACGATTCGTGGGTCATTCCTGTAATCGAGCTGAAAAAGTGAATTTCCCTCGATAAAACAGTTGAGGTAGGTAAGTGATTATCTTGGCTCTTAGAAAATCCAGGTTGACAGCAATCAGTAGCTCGAAAAAAGCTCGACAATCAGAGACTATTTTCATCTCCCACATTATAATTTTCCGAATTCTGGGGGCTAACTTCAGCGCCGGAAAAACTCAAAGAGCGAAAGCTCATCAGGGGTTGATGTCGGAAAATTTTGAAAGTTGCTCAAAATTAGGTCGAAAATAGCTCGAAATCCTTGTGAGGTTATTTTTCAATTCTGGTAAGATTAGAAAAAGTTGGGGGCTAATTTCACTGAACCTAGCCGCACCAAACGTTTTTTGAATTTTCCGGGAAAAGGAAAACAGCTCGAAAATCGAGGTTCACGGGTTTCGACAACTTGTAAATAGCTCGAAATTCCTGTGCAAAAAATTTTCCAAATTTCTTCCATGGTGCGGCTAACTTCAGGGACCTATTCTATATAGCCAGATCGCCCATTTCGCTTTTGAATTTTTAAGTTGGTTTTCAGTTTTACTTTTAACGATAATTTTTAATGCAAAATTATATATTTACTCAAACAAGGAATTTTGAGGACATTTTTTCTACACATATTCGAAAGTAGAAATTTGAAAATTTTTCAGAAGAAAAGAAACTTAATTTTGATAGTCTAAAGTTAAACAAATATTGGAGCGATCTGAGAAAAAAATTGTGTAATTTTTGATAACTAAATTTTGAAGATGGTAATTTTAACTAAGCCATGGAAATTCCAATGTTAAACTGTTTGAAATTTAAATTACCTCTAAATACTCAAGTGAGATGTAGGGATTAAATCAGAGTCCTCTTAAATAGTTTGATCAATTTTCTTAGTGAAATTCTCGAGAAAAACTAAATATTCCAGCAAGACAACGCTGCAGTTCACACAAGCACACACAAAATTCTTGGCATGGTTTCAAGGTAACGTCAATTAAATTCTGGAGGTGGTCACCATGTTTTCCATATCTAAACTCTATAAACACATCCATTATTCGAGTGGATTTATAAATTTCCAACATAGTGTATATTTTCCAAATTAATACAATACATAAGAACTTTTATTAATTAATTAAATTTAAATTTTTACTACCATAGTCCAGTGGGGGAAGAAAGTTGTAGTATTAAGTAAGAAATATCAATTTTCATTCTCTATTCAGAAGACATCTAATTAATTGCAATTCGAAGAAAACACGCCTCAACATTCTGCGCAATATTGAGAGGGTTAAATTATTAATTTTTCAGGTAGAAGACAATAGTTCGACGTCTTTGAAAAGGCACGGGCATCAATCAGCAGTGACCGAAATTGACGTTACCCCGGATGCGGCGCACTCTGTCAAAGTCGATAAATCTTCGAATGAGCCTCGACCAAGGTGGAGAAATTCCATAGAGATCCGAGCCTAGGCTGACGGGAATTTCTGGTCTTGACAACACTTTCCCCTAATCGCTGCGCCCATTGGCCGGAGGGTGAGCGAACCCGAAACGCTTTTGTTTTCATTAAAAATGCCCCTTTCGGAGCAGCTGTTTAATTGACTAAGACTAATGCGCCTAGCCTCCGGCGATTAATTATTGACTGAGCCCTCGCCACTTTCCCGCCTCGGCGGGATTATCCATTATGGGATTAGAAAAATTGCTCGAAGACAAACCGTCGTAAATCGCCGGTGATTGGCGTTTTGTTTTGGCTGCTGCTCGAATGCGCGATTACCATGATTTGCTGCTGCCTCTACGGCTTATTTTCGTGTTTTGTAACTACAAAAGTAATAAAAACAGGAGCCCAGACCGAATTGGTGAAATTACGACTTACGAGTGGAAAATATTATTTAATTATGTTTCCATATTTTGATGGTGCCAGAACAAAAAAGCCTATTGCTAAAAATTTGCTCTTTTCGTGTCTATGAAGAAATTTCTAACAATCGAACTTTAACACAAGAAATAATTCGCTATGGAAAAAAGTAAAAACAAGGTTTATTATTATTATAGTAAATAAGTTTTTAAACTCACAGCAACTTAATATTTTTACGAATTTCTCAATAAGCTAAGAATAATTAATACAAGAAAACCACCATCGATTTTCATGAAAATAATTGATCAAGGTTCAGTTCAACTTAAATATTGAAAACTGTTTTAATATTTTAGTTTAAGCTGCTAATTTCAGTAACTTAATACATTATTATCTAGATTGCTCCAATTTTTAATTTACATAAACAAAGAGGTATTGAACTTAAAAATAGAATTGAAATTTATGTGAAAAATATATAACTATTTGGGTAATTTCAAGTATGTTTTTTCAAAAGAACCCTTATTTTACGTAAATATCAATTCTATTTTTTGAGATTAATGCCTCAAAGGTGTTTGTATAAATAAGCGCAATTAAGAATTAAGCTTACTTACACTTTTTGTTAAAGATTTATATTCACGAAAACCTTTACTGATTTTTAAAATATAAATTAGAGTACAATGATAGTAACTTTGGATTATTTAAGTAATAGTTTTAGTATCGCTTAAAATACAGAATAACAAAACATTTTATAGAAGAAAAATCTTCATTATATATTAAAAATTTCAAATATGTATGTAGTTTGTAAATTAAAAATGTTTACGATCTTATTAGGTATTAAAAATATGAATCTCGGAATTACCTCAAAAACAAACTTAATTTGTCGGACTTTAAAATTACGTATTAAATCATACAGACTAAAAAAAAACAAAATACATATTGCAAACTGAAGCGAATATTATTTTACACTATCTTAAAATCATTTTATTCCGCTTGTTTAACAAAAATTTAGTTTATAGTGAAGGAGGCAATTTCCGTCGATCAATATCACAACTATATTGCTAAAGCCTTAGACACATTGTCTCCGCGCCTTACAAAGAAATTGGAAAGAGTAGCGTGTCTGTGGGCATTACCAAGCAATTGCCAGGTGAAGTCAGCGCAAAAAACGTCGAGAAGCACATCAATTCAAACGACTCATACGACAGCAACGACAATAAATTTCAAAAAGAAAAACTCCCAACGATCATTAAAATAGACCAGGCCACGGAGCGCTTTCGACACCAGAAGACATCAACCGAAGCCAAATTGCAAGGCGAAGACGTTAACGCCGCCGCCGAAGCAATTGCTCGTGCGACTTTGCGTGGATCTGCGCGCGTCTTATCAGATGATAATTCGCGGCGAATTTTTTTTGCTGGCATGATGAATTCGAAACAAAATTGTGAAAACCACGCAAAAATCACAGAGATCTTGGTGTCTGATAACTGGAGCCCCTCATGCGATCACGCTCTGATTTTAGATCAAAAAACAAAGTGCGATCGCGACTACAATCTTCGCGGAATTGATAAGCAAACGGCTTTGGTTAGCCACTTCCGACGACACTGAGTGTGGAGTTTTTTATTAAAAATGATTGAATATTTCCCACTCGAAAACCGCATTTCAAAATAAACCGCCAAAGAGCAGCGTATCGCCTGCAGTGAGGCCGGGAGCTATTTTCTAAGCGTCTTATCAGCGGAGCTCGTCCAGTCAAAAGTTCAAACTTAACGCGAGAATCTTGAAGATATCGCGGGGCACTTGTCCCTCTATCTCATAAGGTGGCTTCTGGAGGCTGCGTTACCAGCCGTTAAATGATGTCACCCGCCGGGCATCTTTTCCCCGGAGTCCAGCAAACCGTGAGAATGGCCAATTTCTTGGCTGCTTAATCAACTGATGGAAGGCCGTTTTAAGACTATAAAATTCGATTTTTTTATTTCTTCCCAGAATAGATTTTTCTTACCTCGGAAATTTATTAATTAATTTTTATACACGTACAAGGTTTATCTTTAAAAAATTAACATATTTATTGTATATTAAATTTTGCGCAAAATTACATAATACTCTGCAAACGACCAGAGGAACAGCAATTTTATAAAACTAACTATTAATTTCTAAAAGTTACAATTTTTGACATTTTATATACTTACATATTGCGAATTACATATACATATGTAAATAAATATGATATGTTATTAGGCCTATTTAAGAAACTATAATATTCTAGATCTAGACCTATGAAAAAAGTTTCTTTACATCGCACGTATTTTTTAATTAGTTAAATGGTAAATATGAATAACATTTTTGATGTTAGGTAATGTTATATAGAACAAGTGAAAAATAATTTATAATTCGTATTTTGTATGATCAAGACCATCTTCTTTTCTAAATTGTAATTCCAAAAATTGGAAAATCATTTCTAAAGGATTTTTATATAAATTATGGATTTGAAGAGAAAGAGAAATAAGTTGTATTTGATATTTCGTTTAAGCCATGACACAAATTTATATGATTTATAGCTATATTTTTTAGTAATTGTTCAAAAATGGCCAAAATACGATCTGTAGGTATTATGATTGGCTTGAAATTTCAGCTCTAGCTTCTTAGATTATATTATCTAATGAAATACATACGATTTTTACGATTGATAAACAATTTCGATTTGTAGAAAGAAATGAGGGCCGATTCTTACGTAAAAAATTTAATATTTTTTAATAAACGTGTAATAAATCCTAAAAACTTTATATGCAATAATCGATTCACTGTAGAGTAATAAAAAATTCATAAAAATAAATTTTAGAGTGCAAATATATTTAATTCAAAATTCAATTTCGTCATTTTTAGATGAATTTCATATCTGTATTTCAAGGCTACGAACCAATTTTGATCAATTGAAAACCGTCTTGAATCGTTTAATTAAAAATAATTCATTATAATAATAGTAGAATCATTGATTAATCTTCATATGTAAATAAAATTATGAATATCTCTGATTTCGAAATCTTTTTAGAAGCTCATTGTTTTTGGAATTTTTGTTTTTTTGCTATTTTTCAAAATTGTGTCTGTTTCTATTTGTTACGCTATTATAGACTATTATTATGGCAGATTTCATAATTTTTGACTTAAACTTTTCATATAATTTTATGACTACACAAAGTTGACTGAGGTCCGTCAACAAAGAAATCCCTAAAAATGTCCAATTTCTTAATCTCTCGGGTCAAACCTATTGAATCCGTGAAAAATATGCGCTGAATTAAACTCCGCGGAGCGCGAAACGTGAGGCAGTCAGCGGCGAGTTGACCGCTCCGCCTGTGGGCAAATATTTTGGTCCGAACCCCGGCGAGGTGAAGCAATTCGTTCTTTTGTGCGGTCAGTTCTGGCGCGCTTCGCTAAATTCGACGCGGCGATGCACAGGCGATTTCGCAAGACCACCTTCCGTTGCAGGAGGAGAACTTAATTCCGCTCAAGACGAGGAACATCTTCAAGAAAAGAAAGGAGTTTCTCAATCCGAATTGCTTCACACCACCGCTGGCATCTTCTCAGCTCCAAGCCGCCGGTCACATGCTTTAGGCATGCAAACAATTTTTTTTTCGGATGCCACGGTCCGGAGGTTTTAAGACTTTTAATGGCTTCCGATTACGCACGGTCTCAAGACGGTGAAAAATTGATTAGCTTGGCACACTTTTTTCCGGGGGAGATCCATTTACATAATTTTAGTTGGTAGGTATAGACTCAGTGGCACATGGGATGGTATTATATTTTTGAGAAATTATTGACAACACTGAAAACGTCTTATCTTATCTATTTTTGGAGAAAGGGCCGCGACAGTTCAACCGAAAAAAGAAGAAACTCAAGGTTGTACTTGATCTGTTTACCTAATTTCAGTGATTACATCTTTGAAAAATCGTTTGTATATTTACAATTTAAAAGGGAATTTGAAATTCATATTTTGTCCTATTATAGGTTGAATGAGGTCTTCTCGTTGAAGTGTATTTTCCATGTTTTACATATTTTATACAGAAGTTTCAATTCAAAAAGAAAATAAATGGTATTGTCTTTTGTTTTGTAAAGGTTAATGCATTCACTAAATATGTACCTACTACTCTTCTCGGATTACGAAATTTTACAATTTTTTGTTTATTTGAATTTAGGCTGCATACCAAAATACAGCTTATTGAATTCTTTCCTTTTTTCAAACATTTTTCAAATTTCAGCTATGGATATAACAATCCTTGGAATTTGCTTTTGTTTTACTTTTCATTGATATTAACAATTTTGAAAAATTGTATTATATTTGTATAATTTAAAAATATATATAATAATGTAATATTGCATGACAGGAACGGCATTTAACATAACAATATATTCAGTGAAAAGAATTCTAATTTCGAAATCGCTCTTTTCGAAAAACGAATATTATTTTCTTTGTTATTCCTTAATAGACTCTAGTAAGTTAGATTGGGTTGATGTGGGCTGATCATCGAAGTGATTTTTAAAATGTTAATAAATAGACAAATTATACACTTATGAATTAAAATAGTAATTTTCAATAATTATAATATGTACTTTCGAGCTGTTAATGAATCCATGACTTTTCGAAATATATAATACTTTCTTATTTTAACACTTTCAAATGAGACGGAACACAACCTTTGGCAATTGTAATAGAAATAATAAGTTAAAGACCCCTTTAAAGTTGATTATTTTTGCTCATAAATTAATAACCATTCGAAGAAGCCATAAATTGACCGTTATGAATTGATTGGCTATTAGAAAGGGCATAAATTTAAAGCTAAACAATTAGCAAAATGCAATGCAATCAGAGTGATTTTCCTTGAAGTGCATAATCGTTTGAAGGACCATTAACAAGCCCCCAATCCCTTTTTTAAATGACCCATAAAAGTCAGGGTAATTTAAAGTTTTACTGCTGGAAAGCCGTCATCGCCGCCAGCGAGCATAACGCGTCGTTATCGTGGCATATCAGCAACAATTTTGTCATTAAAATTCTCATAAAATTTCTGCATGACGAATCGAGAGCAGAAACAGTCTGCTGCCGTCCCGTGGCACAGCGGAGCCCTAAGTATCGGGGATTAAAAATGATACAAAGTAAGCGCTGCACGGCTGCACCTATTCAAATGACTGCGATCGCGATTCTTTCTATTCGCGAAATGCCAACGAGACCTCTTCAAGCCGCGAGGTCGTGCCGTACCGCTCGCTGCCGCGGATAATGGCGCGTTTTCCATCAAAAAACTTGCGAAATTGATTGATGGCGCTCCGGCGGGGTCCTAAACTGCGCGTCTAGCGCACATGACTAAACTCAAACAGAGCGACATTATTTTTATTTTATTTTTTTTAAGCAATAATTTGCCTTTTGACGAAGCACGAACCACACATGTGGCAACAAATGAATCAATCAGGGCTAATAGACCCCGAGCGGACCGCGCAAGGGCGTGAAAATATTTTTCTAATCTACTTGATTACATGAGCCGACACATTTGGACCACTGCCAGTTTCCCGCCATTTTTAGAGCGTTGGTAATTTCCCCGCGAAAAAGTGTATCTCTCATCTGCGCAGCCTCGAGCGACTTGAGCCGCATTTTTCTTTCACCACTTTGTCATTCGTCATCTTCGCGATGTGGTGCTTTTGCATAATTTATGTTGGTTCAAGGTCAGCAAAGAACAATCCGCGAAGTGGCTGAACTTGTCTTTCGGTGATCGCGGGAGTTCGTTGATCGGTAGATCGGCGGTATGTGGAGCACTTGTGGATCGCGCCCGTTGCGACGTATGATGTCACTTTTAACGAACTTTTCTAGACTGGTCTGGTGTGGAATTTTTTGACGGTTTTATGTCTTCCACAATAGAATTTATGAGTTCGATTAAGGTTTTAAATTATGGGAAATGGAAACGCGTTTTTGCGGTTATATAAATTTAGTTCTACAGGAAATTAGCTAAGGGCTAATTGCATAATATGTATAGGAGCTCACTATCATATTTAACTTTGTAGAAAGTAAATTAGTTAAATTAAACAAATTAGGTTCCTTTCCCTGCTACTCTAAGAATTCGGGGTTTTCTAAACCTATCCTAGCTTTTATATCCTGCAACACAAAAGATTCTGTATACTTTAATGTTATTCTTTAAAAATCCAATTTTTCGAAACTGAAATACATAACGAGACTGATAAAATTCCTTATGGTTTGTTCTAAATAAAAACACTTGTAATGGTACATTATTTAGATTCAGACATTTTAATAACATGTTTGGCTAAAAACGAATATGCAAACAACATTTTATCGATCATCTAGGTTCTTTCCAAGATTTTTAGCTATAACATTTTGAAAAGTGACAAATTTTTCAGCCATCAGCTTCAATTTTCTGAGTACCTATTTCTAATTTTTATGAAAAAACTACAAAAAATGTCTTTGATTCGTTGCTTTTACAGTCGAACAAATTATTTCCTTTTAATTCGTTTAAGAATTTTTCATGAGAGTTTTGTAAGAAAAAGGTTGCAATGTAAATAAATATAGCGATAAATTAACTACAATAAATAGGATAAATTGACGCCCTTACGACAATATCGAAAATATTCCGATCAGAAGGACAGAAGAATACGAAAATGTTATAGTAAAATCGATTCTGAAAGCTGAGATTTAGAAAGTTCAAAAACAATTGAAATTATTTTGTTAGTAACTATTATTATTATTATGTAAGAAAACTATCTAAGAAATTTTGACGCTTAGGAGCGTTGTTTAGAAATCTGTAATAAAAAATAATCATATCTATCTAAGAATCCCTTTTCATGAAATCATTTATATATTTGTTATTACTATGTTCATATTAGCCAAAAAATTTTGAACATATAACAGATTGCTGAAACGAAAACTCATCGAGTCAGAAGGTGTGAGTAAAAACTAAATATTTGCGAGTCATTTTGCCAGCATCCAAAACGATTGAAATTTGGTACGCAAAAATCGATTTGCCCTTTCCATCCTAGAAAAAATGAAATATGAAAATCGTTTCTCAAGTGACCTATTTCTGATCGCGGATTTTTCGTAAGGAGCCATCTACCCCAGTGCGATTAACCTCCATTTCCACTGTCTGGCAGATTCCCAAAAGAAAGAAACTGCTTCGTCCGGAAGATTTATGCTGGAAGAACTTCGGCAATAAACCAGGAAGAAGCCTCCTCCTCCTGAATCGAGTCTCTATAAAAGATTCAGATTGGCTCATCGTCGTGATTTCGGCCATGAATGAAACCGAAAATATTCAAAGAATTCCAAATCTGACGGCCACCAACTTTCTTCGGCGGACCGCGACCAAGAGGAAGAAGCCCGCGGAATAATTAAAAATTTATTTATGCAAGAAAAGCAAAAGCCACACCAGGCGCCCACCCGAAAGCATAAAAGCATAAAACTTGGCGGCCGCAATTTCGTAACTCCGGTGCTCCACTGCGCGATTGACCGGGCGCCGCTGATTGGCACCTGTCCATTAATTTTTGTCCGGCCAGAAGTCGACTCTCTGTCGGATTTAAATCTCGAGTCTTTCCCCGGCGGCATTCGTCGCCACTTTGGGGCTTAATTGGCCCAACAAAGCGGCGTCTTGAAGAACAAGAGAACAATCGCCAAAGACGCCGCGCGCCGCCCGCCGCAGCGCAGTTGAACCGCGACGACGCGAACGGAAAAAAAAATTAAAAATTAATCACTTCCGTCCACGTCGCGGCGGTAGCAGGCGAACTCCAACTGTAGAAAATGCAGACAGGTTGGCGACGTTTTTATTTTAACTCGTTTTATATTTCACTTAGTATTTACCAATTATTTTATATTATCTCACACATTTTTTTAAATATACATGGTATCATTATTTATTCACTAGAGTCTGTAATGCCTATAACTACCAAGCCTGGGTAATTTTTTTTTTTGTTATTTCAAACACCAATTTTATTTCAAAATGAATTAACTTAATTATTTTAAATAATTAGTTTCTTCAAAATAATGTAATATGAAATAATGAAAATTGGTATACGTAGGTATTTGAACACGGTGAGTATTTTCACGTCATCCATTTTGCAATAACTCGCCACTAGATGGCGCTACAGCACATCAACTTCTTTACCATTCATCCGATCGTCATAAAAATTAATATACGTAGGTATTTGAACACGGTGGATATTTTCGCGTTATTCATTTTGCTATAGCTCGCCAATAGATGGCGCTGCAGTACATTAACTTCTATACCGTTCAACCGATCGTCATGAAAATTGGTACAAGTAGGTATTTGAACACTTTGACCTGTGTCACAGGTTTGACTTTAACATTGCTTTCTTGATTCCTATTTCATTTGAAGATGTCCTATTTAATTTGAAGATGTTAAACAGCAGGTATTATGTTCAAAGTAATATGTATATTGTTAAATCAAATACCAGTTTTGGGAAAAAATATTTTTAACCTGAAAATGTTCACCCTTATGTTTTCAATTTGAATGGAAAACTTGTTAAAATAAGAAAATAAATTGTGAAAACTAGATTGCAGTCCTCTTTGAATAACAAGAAAACTTAGTTGTCTCCTAATTACAGATATAAATAATTATTTAAATATTATGTACCCATTTAACTTAGCTAGAAGACATTACTATTTTATAAATATTATTTTATGTAAAATATTAGATAAACATCAATACGAAAAATTGTTGAAATAACCTGGAAACTAGTTGTTTTAACGCAATTTTTCTTTTCGATTCAAGAGGTGATGACGTTGATTTCAAAAATATTACCTTTTCAATATAGATAACTCTTGAAACTTTGTATAACAGAAAACCACAAAAATCGTTAAAACGTCCTTAAATTTTGCTAAAGCTAATGGCACTAATTAAATAGAAGGCGAGATAAAACGAACTATAAATTTGTTCAAGATTTATTGTAATACTTAGCGTGTTAGAACTAATTCGCAAGTTGACCGACTTTTTTAACCTTTAACTCACCTCTCGGAATAAAATATGACCTTACGAATCTATATAAAACTTTTTAGCATAATAGCACTGTAAATCAAGCTCTCGGTTGAAGAGAAATGTAAGTTATTATTTAAATATCTAACCTCTATATTCTTTAAATACTTACTCGAATAACAAAGTGAATTAAGGGTGAATAATTTACCAGCGATATTCCTAAGTAATTTCAGTCAACATTTTAATAGCTGCCGCAAACCGAATCAACCAGCGATGGTATTGACTTGTCAGGATTTTAAAGTTAAAAGACAGTTGCCATAATTCACATGTCGTCGTCGAGGATTTAATTATTCTCATGAATAAACGACGATTCCAGTAACTGCCCGCGAAACTGATTCCCCGTCCCGAAGGCATTTTAATTTTTTATCACGGCTCTCTTTATTCGCGGCATGAGGAGCAGCGAACGCCAAAACTGCCACCGTGGATATTCAAAAGCAGTCGCTTCTGTCTGTCACAGCCCTGAGTGACAGTCGCGGAGCCCGAGGCACCCCCGGCGCATAAAACGCTCCCCGCTGAAGCTGCGGTGGGCATGTAAATGTCGCCCGTCGCGAGGTGAAAAGTCCGCGCCGCGCCTCATCTGCAATTCAAAGCGAATTTTTGATCACTCCCTCCTCGGCGGATCGTCGCGGCGCGGGGCCCCTCGCATGACCACCGCGGAGCACCTGCCGCAAGGGCACCACCTGAGCGGCGCGGCGGCGGCGTGCACGACATTAGAACTATTTTGCTATGCGGCCCCGCTCCGGAGGCCCCTAATTTGCATATGGATCGGGCCAAAGAAGTCGCCTAATAAAAGTAAAAAGGCGAAAAGCGAAAATAAGAAACCAAAAGTTCCTCCAGGGAGGGCTTGCTATAGTTGCTTAGAATTTAATTTTGTATTAGTCTCTGTCCCCAGGGGTTTTCATGCTATTCGACACGATAATCAAAAACAAAAGATAAAAGTTATTTTGTGACTGTCTCCTTTATAACTTCTTAGCCACACAGCGGCTGGACCAATTTCAATAAATAAGATGTCAATGGATAAATGCCCCAGACACGAGGAAAATGCCACTGGACATATAGTGACTAATGAAGAAAATTCGGACAAAACCAAAAATTTGTACCATACCCATTCCCTCACTATGGTGGCAGTGTGCTTAGGATCATTATCCTGGCAAAATATAAAAATACTAACTATCCTTTATTCAGTTTTTACAAATCCTACTACGATTTTTCGTGGTAGTCACTGTACATTAACCTTTTTAGAAATCAATACAACACCAACAAAGAAGTGAAAAAATTCCAATATTATTTACGATATAAAAATTTGCAAATAAGATTTTTAACGATATGCTTTGAAATAATTTATCTTAAGGTATTTAGTTTTATATCACGCTCTACTAGACTAGCTCTATCCATATAATTTTTCAATTTGAATTAAAAATGATGCTGACCAACTATAACTACGGAATGCGTAGTTGGACTTGAGTACGATTTCTTTTCCTGTGGAAGGTCACAAGACAGGGAAGTTTTTTCTCCAAAAAAAGTTGGTCAGAAGACCGCATGTACAATCGATTGGCATACCCTCTCAAATCTTAAAGAAACACCCTATACTCTCTAACCTCAATTAAAGTTGCTTTGGTTTTTTCCAGGCCATTTTATGACGTGTAAGAATTTGAACTATCTACATATCAATGTGATATGTTGAATTTAGTATAATATTATTTTGTCGTTATATATTATTATAGATTATTTTGAACTACTATATTTTATTTTAAAGTAAAGCATACACTTGTTACTTTTTTTCTAAAAAACTACCTTCTTGTGTTAAGTTGCTTGAAACTTCGTTTTACTCAGTTTTATCAAAATTTGTATTCAAATTAAAGCAATATAAAAATCTAAAATATGTTTAAATGAGTTGATACATTATTTTAAGCACGAACGATTTTAAATTAGAAAAATATAGGTACAATTTACGTAGTTCATAAAATGCGGTTATACATAAAGGTTAGCTATTTAATGAACTTCCGAATGATATTTGGCAAGCAAGCAAGAAACCGACCTCTCAACCAATCAATAATTTTAAAATTAAAATTAAAGTTTTTATATACAAACTCTATCTTTCCTATGAATGAGGATTCGCGTATAATTTAAATGGTATTTAGGACCTTTTTAACTATTTCCCCATCATCATTTGATTCTTACTAGTGCAAATTGCAAGTTATGAGAACCTTTTAATAGTTTTTAATTGTCCTTAAATGTGATTCCCTGCAAAATCGAAATGTTCTATTCTTTTCTGTTATTCGGTTCTAGCACTTTTTCGCTAAGATTTTTCTTTTTCGAAAAGTATTGATTCATTTTGCAGATGACTAACATCAAAATTTCTTCAGTGTAATTCTAATATCTAACAGATCTAAATAGAACGCAAATTTTATGCTTTCTTTATCGTTAATATAATGTTAATAAATTTGACAGACTTCCTTGACGTACTGTGCCCATTCTTCAAAACCTGCTTAGGGAGGTCTGGACCCAAATTGAGTTCGACTGCAAACCAAAAAATCAGTAGGAAGGGTTCTGACACGTTCCCCGAATAAAAAGTCCTCGGAATCCTTGAGAACTCTGGCAAATTTCCAAAGTGCCAGCAGCTCCATTTTGCTGGTGTGTGCGGCCAGCTAGATGCATCGCTCAGCCGGGAAGGGGCCCGGCGCCCTTTGTGGGTCTCGTCGTGATGCCCTGCGGCGAAAGAAACCCATCACCGGGTGCGGACTGCGCAAAATTAAAGAAAATTCCTTTTACAAAAGTCCACTCCCTGACGAGGTCGCGAGTGCAAATGGACAGCGCCTCCCACGCCAGCGATTTAAAGGCACAGTGCCCTTCCCTAAGGACTCCTTCGACCCGAACTACGTCATTTCGGGAACTATACACGTGCAGGAAGCGTAGCTCTATACGTGCCAAGTGGTTTCGCGCGTAAAACGTCCTCTGCGCATGTCCTGTGACCTTGAAAAAGCAGAGAAATTTTCCGTTTTCGCACACCCTTTAATTTGCAGCGCAGCAAACGGCCCCCCTTTTTACTCCCACTCGCCTCGTCCCCAGGCCGCAGCTGTTCCGTTATTTACTGCTGGTGGCGTCCTGAAAATGTCACGGCTGCCCCGAACCCCGAACACTCCCCAGGGAACGAGCCGAGGAGGCTGAGCAATCTGGAGCAAAAGATTCGTACTAATTGCTGCCGCGGGCGTCGCGTCGCCCACGCAGCACCTTTCCGCAAACGCCTAATTGTGGGTGGCACCTGGCGAACTTTCTGAACGCCTCCAGGCTCAGGTAAAGGTTACCTGACGAGCCTCCGATCACGCAAATTTGTGCTTCACCTTGCGGCCACGTCGCCATAAATCAACAGGGCCGCGGTTTAATCTAGCGCCCGATAAGGGAAACGATAGAATTGTTATTGTTTTTTTTCCTAACTTGGATTTTGCCCTGATTCTGTGATTTTTCGGAAATTGCTCGGACGTGGAAGCGCCTGATGGTCGGACCGGGAATGATTGGGGCCCCAAATTGGGCCGGGGAGTCCTCTGTTAACTCGTTCGAATAAAATGTTTTTGGCTAAGAGTCGAATTTCCGACAAGGCTGGCAATTTCCTTAGGATTGGGGTCAGCGGAACGACTTTCAGCTCTGCCGACGAGTTTGATTTAATCCACTTTCGAGGGATTTTTGGATAAATTCGCTATTTTGGGGGATTATTTATTAGCCAAAATGTTCTGCACCACCTAATGGGAGCAATTGAGATTTCGGGCGGATTTTATCTATGATAGGTACTTCAAGTTATTTACCTAACTTTTCTTTGAAGGGAATTATCCTCAACATAAATCAATAAATATAAATTTAGGCAACTGACTGATTTATTACTTCATTGAGAAAATATTTATTACAATTTTTAAGTCTTTGCCTTTAAAATGCTTTACTTTTCAGAAACCTAAAGGAAATTTTTTAGCGATTATAAAATACATATATCATATTCCATAAGGCTTTTTTAAGAAGTATGAGAAGTCTTTTTATTAATATGTTAATTGCACTTATAAAACTAATGAATGGAATTTCATAAAATATCTAAGCTTTGAAACATAAGTTATAACATTTAAGTATATTTTATTTTGTTAAATTATAAGAGCTTCAAATTACCGTGAATAAAATGCTTAAACCCTTGAAATATTTAGATTTCCTATCCTTAATGATTGCAAAAACTCCATATTTTTAGGTATGTTTGAAAAATTGAAGTATCTCTGATTAAATGTCGAAAAAAAGACATTTTGGAACTGAGTTTTAAGAAACGATTATTTTATTCGGTTATTTCCCTAAAAAAAAAATCTTTTGGGAAGCATAACAAAATAAAAAAGTCTAAGTAACCAATTTCTAATTTTCCAAAAGGTAAGGTGTTATTTGCATATCTAAGTCACATAGTTCCTTAATGGGTTTATTAACTTATAAAGCGCACACTTAAAAAAGCCGCCTACCAATCGTGGTAAGATAAAAGCTACTATTAAACTGCTTTGCCTTTTCTCAAGAAAATTTTCACACCTTTTATTTAGTAAACAATTTCGACTGAGTTTGGCTCAATAATTTCGGAGATATCCGACAACTGTGAAAATCGCTGAAATTTATGACGCACTCACTCAAATGGAGGTATTAATTTCCTCACCATTTAAGAAAGGTTGCCATTCTCGAGCCAGTGGATGGACAAAAGATTTGATCAACCCATTCATCACTGGCGAAATGCAAAAGGCGCATTTTATTGAGAAGAAATTTTCTCCGCGGTCACTTTTAATAATAAAAAAGGCCAAACAATCGCGTTGATGCCGAAAAAAAACTGAAATAAAATTAGGGAGAGCACTACGACCAGGTATTATCGATCAATCAGGTATCAATCACTGGAATCACGGGCCATTCAGATCGTGGAGCCCGGTCCCGACCCGATTGCTGCGGAGAAATTTCGCTCCCGGTCGGGGGGGACCTGCGGAGCACCTCTGAGGTCTCCTTTCCGGGCCAGGGTCCAATTTATCTTAGCCCGTAATTTAGCCGGAGGCGATTTTTCAATGTCAGGTTATCGCCAACTGTCGAAAGTCTGGAAATTGGCCGCGAATGACGCGCCAAAACCCGGGCGGATATTGAGACCCCAAAGCGCAAAAATGGCGATCCTGACCAAATTGTGATAGTTCGCAAATACGGGCCTAGATTTATTATGAAAGCATAAATCATAGTCACCTGAATCCCGGGTGAATGTCGGATGCCGCGCACTGCTTACCTGTGCCGCTCGCGAGAATTTTACAGGTGAGACGACGGCAAATATTGGACAAAAAACAAAACTTGGCGATCGAAAATAGTGAAATGATTATTTAGTTTTTTATAAAGGGACATTCTGGTTTGAAATTTTGAAAATTTAATTTTTTGTTTGTATAAGCCTTCAAAATATGCTATTAAATATTTTCTAGAAATAGCATTTTTCCATACTAACGTACAGACAAATGAACTATCTCACAACTGCCTGATCGAGCCGAAATGCACACTATTTTAGAGTTTAGACTTTAGACGATAGCTAACTCTGAATCTCGATCACACTTTCATTCGAAACCTCTCCTCAAATCATTTAGTTTTTCATTTTGGACATGTCCACTATGTTATCTAAAATTTAGGAAAAAGAACTGAAATAATAATACTCTTTGCCAATCTTCAATGTCAATTTAAAAGCAAACAATATTAGGAACAGCTGATTTTATTTTAGCACTTAAGCTATACGAAAGCTTATATCTTTTACGATTTGTCGCCGAAATTTCAATTTTAAAGAAGCCAAAAGTTAAAAAATAATAATAAAGATACCCTACCATCAACATGTTTGTAAAAATTTGGTTTTCTTTCAATTTCGATATTGTTTCAAGAATGTAGGTAAAATTGCACGCGGGCATTATAAAAAAAAATACATTTTAAATATATGAATGACGAACCTTGCAAAATTCTATTCGTTATTTTGTTTGAACTCAGACGATGTTATTTTGTAAACAATAAGAACTATTATCCGCGAAAAACCATGCACATAGTAGCCTATTTTTCTAACCTTTTGTACCCTGGCACTTTTATTAAATTTATTATACAGGGGTTTTTAAGGTCGCTGATTACGAATTTTGTTTTAGATTTTTAAAATTAATGGTGCATCCAATATAGGAAAATTAAATACATATGTATATCAGTTTTCGTGAAAAAATTTAGAATTTCTTAATTTTATTCGCCATATTGGCTCCAACATTTTGAATCTAAAAAATCTGCCAGCGGATTGATAATCAGAGACCCCGAAAATCCTTGCATACAAGTTTCTTAATACATATGATACAATAAAAACAGCTAAGTTTTGATCTTATATTTTTCGTTATTTACAATAATAATTAATTAATTATTTGAACTGAATCATCATACCCTTCGAAATCACACCCAACATTTTATATACTACTTAAGTATATTGATTGTTATTATTTTTTTAAATTTACTTACTTACTTTTAGCTCCAAATTGAAGCTGTGTTTGTTACCATCTTATGCAGATTAAATATCGTTCAATTACCTGTAGCTGTTGAGAAGTTATTGTTTTAGAGCGGCGAAATGGCACTTTTGCCCGATAAATTTTTATTGAGAATTTCTTTCAAAATATGAAACCGGTCGCATCGCAGGCGATCTGCGCCGGGAGTATTTAACCCAATGACCTCGATTGTCACGGTCTCGCCGGCCAGAACATGACGAAACACCTGAGGAGCATCGTCGCGCAGGTGAGGAGGATCGGAACAAGATCGATCCAGCGACGCAGTCGACGCCGCCGCGACGGTAAATCGCCGCGATCGATCAGCGCCCGCTGGGCGAAAACTGGCCGCGACTTTTTGCGCGGTGCCTCGCCGACTGAACGTTTGAAGAATTCACTTTTTTTTTAATTTGATATTTTCTTACCTATGTGTCGCCCGACATTTTACAACTTTACACTTTTCTTGCGATCGAGAATTTCGCGGTATTGGCACACGATCGCGGGCTGACCAACTTTTTAATCGATCGGCGAGAGTGGTCCAGCTCCGAAATGGGAACTCATCCGTCAGCGGGGTCTACTTTTACTAGAATTCTGCAGTCGGAAGCTAGAAAGTTTCTGGCGGTTAGAACAAAAAACAATTGCATAAATTGTAACACGGTCAGGGGCGTCTATAAGAACTTTTGGGGTTCCCGGACTATTTGTGTGTGTTTTTTTAGAAATCTGGTCTATTTTAGGAAAAATAGTTAAAATCAGTAAAAGAATATTTTAATATCAACTAAATTAAATATTATTATAATTAAAGAGTAAAGATGTCGTTTCTTAAAAATAACAAAAAAAAAAACAAATTAAGAATTCTTTCAATATTTGTGTCAGTAGCGCTTCTTTTCTCTACCTTTTGTTGCAACGAGGTTTTGAGGAAATTAAATTATAAATTGATAATTCCCCACTAATTTTTTAAAGAATAAAATAACTCTTCTTGGCGCATAGCGCGAATACCATCATTTTCTTCTTCAAACTACTCTTTCACGAATTTTTAAGTGCGTTTTGGGTTATTGTCTTGTTGCAAAAGCATTTCTTCCTCAGCGTTCGGCAATATTAATGTTTTTAATATAACTATTTACTTGCTTGAAAAATTTATTAAAATTACCTGCCCTGAATTTTTCATTCTGAGAAATAAACAATATTAACATTTGAAAGAATAACTTCAAAAATGATATGTATAAACAAAATATGTATCTATTGAAAAATTTATTTATTCGATTTGGGCGCTAAGTTGAAGCAAATTTTCTCTTAGAATTTTCTAATAATGTTTAAAAGGTTGACGTAATGTAGTGATCAGAAACTCTTTAAAATATTTTAAATTGATGTGATTTTTGAAAAGTTTTCAAATGTTCATATTTTTATCAAGTCAACAATGTTTTCTTTTGCAACTGGCCAAGAAAATTTATTTAAAAATTTAATTTTTAAATAGCAAATCATGTTATCTTCAAACTGATTTTAAAATAAAATTTAAAGTTAAAGTAAAAAAAATTAAAAACCATCCATTCTTAAGTTTAAAAAGATCCCCACAAAAAAATTATCCAATTTTTCATTTGATAAATGATTTCTCTCTTAGCAAGTTTTTGTTTTTGTTATCTCGAGAAAGAATCGAGGCAAAATGTTCTGGGAATCGCTTTCAAATAAAGCGACAAGGAAATCGTTTTGTGCTAATTTTTAAGAAAATTGTTCAGAACATTTTCCTGAAAACAATAATACTTTTTATTGCTACAATAAAAAATAAATCGAGCAGGTAGTTTTAGAGAAAACAAATTATTTAAAAATCTGCAGAGTCTGGAGGAAATGTGGAGCACCTCAGCCTTCTTTCTAATTATAGGATGCATGTAACCAGACAATTCCATTAACGCAATTGGGATTTTAGAGATTTTGAAAATTGTTAGGATCGGGTAATTCTGGAGTTGTGTAACTCCCAGGGATAGAATTGCTTTTCTCACAGGAACTAAAACAACTTTGCCCTGGAGTGATAGGTGCACTTAGCAGGAGTGGATTTTAGACTCGATTAAGTGAAAACGCTTTTAATCCTGAAATCCGTCTTTCAAGACGGAACCAAAGGAGCTCGACTCCACCAAAACCAGCGAAGGCCGGGAATCCCGCAGAATTCGCCTGTTCAGCCCCCGTAATCCTCGAAACATTACGAAGGCTCCCCGGACTTCTTAGAGCCCCTTTCGGGCGGCGGTTTGCTCTGGAATTATGAAAGACGCCACAGAACACCCATAAATCCTTGAAGGAGCCCCCCACACCCGGGTGCTCCGTCCGTTTCGGAAAGGGCACCCGTCCAGGGCGCATGTTTAAGATTTTCGTCACTCTGGAGCCCGAGTTCTGACTAGGTCAGGTCTGGCGGTCGGGGCAGGAAGGGGCCCACTTCGTTTCGAGGAGTCTCTTACCTTTGGCACTGCAATTGATGTGGACACTCCCGTCGTTGTGGAAGTTGAGGTTGTCGGTGTCCGCGGGGACCCGGAGATCGCGGGCCCTGAACCCGGGCATCTCGTACGCGTCGCGGTAGAGGCGGATCGTCTGGAAGATAAAAGCCCACGCCTGCTCCTCAGAGATGGGGGCGTTGAATGTCTTCAGGATGTCCTTGAGGGTGATGCACCCGTCGGGGCAGTTGCAGCGGCACAGGAACCGGGTCACCTCCGATTCATCCTCGAGGATTTGCTGCTTGAGTCGCGACTGCTGCTTGCGGGGGGCTGCTTCGATTATGGCCCCCTTCCCACAGCTGTCACCGGTCGCGGTGGTGGTTTTTGTACCCCCGTTTACCTGGACCTGATCGGATCGCTTATCTCCCGACATTTTAATTTAAATATTTCTATTTTTACTTTTAAACAAATGTTTTTGATAAAGTCTTGGAAATTTTTTACTCCCAATGACACGCGCTCTGGGAGTTACGTGAAGAACGTGAAAACAGCGACACTAAAATTTTGTAGGCCGCGAATCTTTCCGTTTTCGAACATTTCACTCGCGCGAAAAAAAAAATACGCAGCGCCCTCCCCTCGTCCTCCGGCACGAGGGATTAAATAAATAAAAAAGGGATTTATAAAATGTGGTCCCAGCGCCACTACAGACAAAAAATAATTATTAATAAATCACTGAAAAACTGATCAACTGCTAGGGAATTAGATGAGCCCGGCGGTTTTATATTCCAAAATAGGAAATTATGGTAAATATATAAAACAGAAAATTTCGTCGCCGAAAAAAAAAGACAGGCAAACAAAACGCCGTGACACACTGCGGCCAAAATTCAACAGCCTGCTTCCACTGCCGCACTCTTCGTGGGGGGAAAATTCGGGTAAAAATCAATGAGCCGCCCACTTAGTGGCTGGCGAATTGAGCCCCAGGAATTCGCGGCACTTCCTCCACTGATCCTTCGCTGAATTATTCGCGAGGAAAACAGAAAAAAAAAAATAAAAATAATTCACGCCTGGACCACACGCACACCGCCCAGCGAGGATCCGTCAAACGGCCGCTGAAATCCGCTGAATGGTCCTCCTCCGGCCCCCCGAAACGTAACCTTGGGGCCCGCGTCACTCGTGCGGCGGGTGCTCCTCTGTCACTTCGAAATTGGTCCAGGGAAGCCCTCCGGAGTCTCAGTTATCACCGTCGAAATTCGCTGCGCACAAAATTCACACAAATTCCCGCTGGGGCTGCTGGACGAATTCACAAAACCACTGAAAACACCCAACAAGAAAAAAAACACGTGCGACCTCGTCCGCGACTTAATCGAAACTGGCCGCAGCTCGGCCGGACGGGCTCCACTCAGCTCAGCTGTTCCTCCGCCGCGGCTCCGCAAGAGGGCGACTCTCTCCACGAAAGTTGAAGCCGGAGTGGCGGAGGCGCGTTCAACGCGACGTGACGTGACGACCGATTGAACGGTATGCTCCGAACCAAACACAACTTCGCGCCCTCCGATCAGCTGACTCATCCCTCGGGAACGGGGCTGATTTGCGCAGGTCTTACTCCCGGAACGGGAGATAACGGGACAAAAGAACCGTTATCTGCGTGGGTGGATGCCGTAAAACGCAAATTTTCCGGAAAAATAACAACTGATAAAGCGTCCGTCTTGCATGAGTTCGAAGCGGCGATTCAACGCGCACTCCGACGACCGTTCAACTTGCGATCAACGCAGTTCAACTGTTGTTGTGGTGCCTCTCGAAAACTGAAGGCGGCGGATTTTTTTTCTGTTCTGCGGGCGCGTGGGGCTTGCATTTGATGCACCCAGGCTCGTTGCAGTGGGCCAGTGGCGTAGAGCAGGGGCCGAAATTTAAACTTCACTTCATTTTATTTTTTTTTTGGTTTAAATCAGGAAGTGTAATGATTACACAAGTCTACGAAATATTTGTTATTGAAAAATTCTTAAAATATTATGGTTAAATGTAAGTAAGTTTGAAGACCAATTCACAAATATATTGATTTAATTGTTCTAAATTTCATTTCTTAATCATTATTTTCGGCCCCTGGTTTAGGTATATTCGAAAACTATGCTGAGTGAGCCCAAATTTAGATAACAAGCGAAACTAACCGATAACAATCAGAGATTAGATAAATCTTAAAACGAACATAATAATTTCGGATGATTCATCTGGGGTGACTAACCGCACCCTAATAAATTTTATGCGCCGCCTATATTTAATTTACTTGTTTTTAAACATGGTCTTCTCCTTTTGTGTTCACTGACTGCTCCAAACCATTTTTAGGGGTGAGCAGTGGGGTAGAACGAAAATGTCTGTTAAATTCCCTCAAACCTGTATGACTATGAGTCCAATGCTTCCTAAGGAACGTAACCAGAGAAAATTCAATGATGAAAAATGAAATTCAAATCAATTAAAAAAAAACACTTTTGAAAAAATTTAATAGTTTTTGTCGGTGCCGAACAAAAATAATGGTTTATCTTAGAAGCTTGACTTATTTGAAAATTTCTCATGAAAGTTCATTTAGAATCTATTTTATGAAATAATTGGTTTGTTAAAATAAAGTCAATTCAACAGAACATTTCAAAATATTTTGATGAGTTTTGTATTTTTATAAAATATTTAAAGGTTCGAGCTATTTGAATTACTTTACTAGCTCATGGAACAATGTTCATTACAACCGTTAAAAAATGATCAAAATATAGACTTTTTTCTTTTTTTACAAATTCATGATTTGCAGAAAAACTGTATCATACACTGTAGCTACAATTGTTCGATTTTAAACTTAAAAATACGAAAAATTTTGTAATTGCAGTGGCCAAGGTTATACATACGTGTTCTAATTTTTAATAATTAACTTTGTTAACTTCCAAGAACGACAATTATAGTAAACACTTTTCAAAAATTGTCTAGTGAATTGTCCATTTAAATTTACACACCAGAAAAACATTTATTTTTAAGTTTTCCTCCATAGATTAATAATTTATAAAGACAGTCTTTGTAAACCTATATTTTGTTTTATTGGTTTTACTGTATATTGTAATTGTTTGAACTGATCATAAAATGAATTGATAAAAATCTCTTAAAAATAAATGATGATATGAATAACTATTATTTAAAAATGAACACAGAGTTGAGACGCAAAAATAATTATTTTAATTTTGGTTTACGAATTACACCTACAAAATAAATGCGTCGACGTCTTTTATGATTATAAGATAGCCCGTAGAACAGTAGTAAAACAAATGTTTTTTAATGTATTTATAAATAACACTTTTAAAGCTTTGTAGTGCGGTGCGGGACCATAGGCCGCAAGCTAGTCTAGCGTAAATATGGCCCTAGTGTGAGATTTATTACTAGTTATTATTTCAGTTGAGATTTATTGGTTCAGTTTGGCTATAATTAGTTAATTAAAACGAATTTATATATTACTAACTTTAAAATTGTAAAGACAATTACAATTTCATCATTAAACCCATGAAGAACATGCTTGTTTCTGAAAAAAGTTCAACTTAGAGACAGTAATTGCTGATGACAATAAATCGTGTTATTTTAAATTTAATTTGTAATAATATTCACTGTTGAGTCAGTTTCATAGTTATAAACATTTTAAAGGTTTAATTTAAATTTGAATTTGGCGCCAACCTAATTATCATGTCAGTGGTATTGAATTGAAGTATTTAACTGTAGCTAACTTCACCAAAAAAGGGAAGACATTTTTTTGTAATGGCGAGCTCGGCCACTTCGCGGCGAGCCTGTCAGGAGAGAGGTTGATCTCAATAAAGTTGTTGGAAAAAAAAGTGGAAAAAAGCTTTCACTTCATCATTCACTATGCAATATCTGATTTTTATAACTATCATTCTTTCTATCTACTATCTATAAAAATGGTGAATGAAATATTAGAAATAGTTCATAGAAAGCGCAGATTCCACATTAAGCTGGAATTACAATATTAGGAATAAATATACCTATGATTTAAAAAAATACTTGTTGACCTTTTGTGAAAAAGTATACATTGTATCAGTTAACCCATAAAAGCGTTTATTGCTGATATTAGTACAATTTGTATGAACATCAAAACAAGGCATTCATTCAGATTTCTTCAGCTCATTTCCTTAACGTCGACTGCAGTCGAAAAAGCCATAAACTTAAAATTAAATCGCAATCTGTCCCTCGCAGGAGTGGTTATTAATTTCGCATTACGTTGCACTGCTGCGTACATTTCCCATAAATCAAGAATATTTCGCGCGAACAATAAAAAGCGAAATTCACGCTGGCGGACAAGACGCAAAGAGGTCGAGGAGCTCCACCTGTCCTGGCCGAAATATTTCGCAATTTCCGAACGCACGCCCCTGCAGCGCGTGTGGTAAGCAGAAATTGCCCGGCCCCGCGGAAAAGTACAATAGCGCGGCAGTGGAGCGATGCCGCGAATTAAATGGGTATAAAAACGCGAAAACGCAACCGCGAATTTCCCGCAACTCGCGCAATTTTCGCACGGTGCCGGGGGCTGCCCTTGACATTGACCACTCTTGCAGAAATCGTCACGGCCGGCCAGCGCGGGGGTGACATTGCGCGATGACCGCCGGCGGACACCTAAAACAGAAACGCGACGCAATTGCACTGTCCGCCGTCGGGGATCGCTTTCTTTTGAGTATTAAATGACGCCCGGCGACGACGCCGCCGCCCCGTCGGCGGGCGCCAGGTTCTGATCTGGCCCCAAATAGGGCAATTCGCGGCAAGAAAGATGATGCACTTGATCTTGCCGCGGTTCGATCTTGGCAAGTGTCTCCGACGAGGAAAGTCGTCTAGAAATTGCTCGAAAAGGCACCGCCCGGACGCAGGCCAGGCGACACAGACAATTCGAAAAATTACCCATTGTCGGCGAAGTTTGTTTTGTAAACAGTAAAGAAGTCTGCTTTTCTTACGAAGCATAATATTTTACATAACTTAGAGTAAATGTGTAAATTTTCTAAATATTGTAGTTCATATGAGAATTCTTTTAAATTTAAAATATCGAACTAAAAGATTGCTGGTATAATTTAAAAAAATAGTACTTACATAATGTACATACATACATATTATAAAAATTGCACATTAATAGGGCAATTAAAATAAAAATCAAAAGTAGGCTCGTGCAAAGCACATGGGAACAAAATTCACAAACTTTTAAAAAAATCAACATAAAAGTATTTTATATTTTATGACCATTAAGTTATTACGTAGGCTAGGTAAATTTTACATTTTAGTAATCAATTATAAACTTTTTCGTAACTATATTTCGCATAACAAACCGACGACAAAGAAGTCACGACAGAAATTGCAGTACATATCCATGGCATTCAACTCCAACGATAAAGTCTATATCGAATTGAATCGAAATCGATTTATTTCAAGGTCTATAATAAACTCTCGCTATGAGGGCTTTAATATATTAAATAAAGTAATCGATGATCCTAACATGAGTTAACAAAATTTATTTTTATATATTTTTACTAGCGAATAATTTTTTCTACTCAGTTTTTGAATTATTGTTTTTGCGAATTAAAAACAAATCGTCGTAACCGAAAATACTAAAAGGATTTTCAAGACTATGATACATAAATTTTGCAACCCACAGACAATTTATGGAAGTACAACTGTTTATAGGTTATTCAAGAAAAATTTCAGTCATTTTACTCTTGATAGACGAAAAGAATGCAACTATTGTTCGTAGATCATCACAGAATATTTTGAAAATTTATGGCATATAGAAATTTTTTAAAATTTTAAGTCAAAATTTGTTGAGGGTTTTTAGAGGTAGTAAAACAATATTATAAAAAAAATGTCGAACTCAGTTTGGAATGGTAAGGCTGGGCTTGGTTTTTAAAACTTAACTTTAATAAACTAAGTTAAATTAGTTAATCAGAAACTAGTTAGTTAATAATATGTAAATGAAATTGTAGTGTTATATTACAGTAGCTGTGTTTATTAATGACCTGATCTGGATCTAAAATTTCGCATTAAATTGAATTTTTTGAACTGTTACCTATAACAAAGTTGTTAAAAATTCAAAATGTTCATGAAATTACAATGATTTTTGCTCATTCAAATTTCAAGTCGTGAATTGAAAAAATTATTGGATTCAGTTTTCATTAAAAAAAACATAGCTATAGTGTTAGTGTTAGTTAATTGAATTTGTTTTCTTTTAAATTGGTGTTTAATTATACATATTAAAAAAAAATTTTATTGTTATAAATTGCCTCCTTTGGAATGTTCTTTCAATTAATTAATTTATTATTAAAGAAATTAAAATTATTTACCTAGTTTCTAGATCCGATTTCGTGTTTTTGTGCGGCGTCGGTGAAGGTGGTGGGATGTTGAACCGAATTATTGGCATCGGTGGAAATTGCGCGATCGCGCAGGCGCTACCAGGTAATGCAGGTGAGCCCTGCGGCGTAATTGATTACAGTTATTGTCTCCTTTATTTTCCAAGAAGTCGACAACGCCTTGGAATGCGACTTTCCATGCGGCCGGCAGTACCTTCGCGGCCATTCGATCGCATTAGCGATTTTAAACGATGTCCGCCAGGCAGTCCGCGCGGCATGCCAAGTGGCCGGAGGACCCGGCGATCGACGTAATTATTAATAATCGAAACCTCATCGATCAGTGCGGAGCGCACTTTCTGGCCAAGTGCACCCGGCAGAGCGATCCTCGATGGCTGGCCGCCAGATCGCAAGATCGCGACCGGCGGGTACTTTACTTATTTTGGTCACGTTCGCAGGCGCTCTGCAAGCTCCGGCTCTGCCCGCCTGACTAGACAAAGATTGGGAAGATTACCCGGGCGCGGGCAGGTAATTGATCGTGTGAACTTGGCTTGTTTGCCGTCGCAATCAAGATGAAGATGAGCCGGCCATTCACAAAAAGCGACAGTGACAGCCTGCAGATTGCGGCGAGAGTCGAATTGTCGAAATTGAAGACGTTGAAAACGTTGAAGACTCTGAAGACGATCCAACCTGACCCGCGACGCGGCTAATTTGTTAGCCTCACTCTTCCGGCTATTTTCGTGGGACTGCTTTTGTAGTCGATATGCGCGCAGATTGCACTTGCTGTCAGCATCTTCGGCTAATCTATCGGCGGAGATCTTTCCCGCGATAATTGGCAATGAAAAAGCCTTGGCCGGGTTGGGGGTCCAGGGGTTGCTGACTGCTGCTGATGCTGCCGCCATTTGGAGATTTGTGTCGTGACGACGGAGAAAGCCTCTTTCTCTCAATTGTCGCAATAAAATTTATTACAGTTAGATTAGAGAGGAATTTCACTGTTTCGCGATGATTCTTATCAATTAAATGCTCGTTAATGAGATTTATCGCGCTTACAGGAAGAGAACAGCTGCTTAGATTGACGGACCTCTTTAAGTATCCAACTACATTATTTTTTTAACCTATTCTTTAAATATTTATTAAACAAAATCGAAAATACAATCTTCTTAAAAGAGCGTTTTAATGATCTTTGTATCTGAAAATCGTTTTAGCATTAATTGTTTCCGAACTTGCTTTACCAACTTTTTAAAAGGTAATTAATTTAATGACATAATAAAATTGAATAGTAAACAAGATCTTTAAAAAGTCGCTATAGTCTGCTAATTGCATGGTACAGCCAATAGCACCAGTTTTCGTTTTTCAACTATAGAAAAAATCACTTTCTCACTCAAGTAAAAAGCAATAAGACATAAAAGCTGGGCACATCGATCAAATCAAAAACTTTCTAAATTATAATGTAGAACAAGTGTAGAACCTAATCTATATATTAATACGTGAAGGGAAATCTTTGGACCCCTTTTTAAGCAAATTGCACGGACTGAGGAGTTTGAGATTTTGCATGGTTAAAGTTTATATAGAGAAGAAGTGCACAAAGCTAAAATTTATATATAATATGTGTTATAAATACATTAAATAAAATAAAATAAATTCATTATTTACGTTCATACTGTCTATGTCGAACGCATAGTAGTCTGTGGTCAAACTGTCGTAATTTTATTATTGAAAGTGCCAATTTCAAACACATAGTAGGCTGTGTACAGTCGTATTTTTCGTAGTAACCTCGGTAGGTCGAATTTCGACCACAGGGCGACCACTAGTAAGTTTTATTGTCTCTAGAAATTTAATGGGTCACGTCACGATAACTGCTGAAATCAAAAATCCAACTAAATTATATGAACGGATTATATGAAAAAAACATTTCAATGGTCAACATAATCGCATTTAAAGTATAGAAATTTTCAATAGGATTCAAATCTGGTGATTGCGGCGACAAAGAAGCCCATTCTCATTTACTAGCTTTGATGTGTATTGCGGGTCATTATCATGCTGAAATACCCATCGAAGCGGCGTTTCCCATTAGGAATGTGATAAAACTTGCGTCTCCAAAATATGTTTGTAAATAAAATGGTCCATTATTTCTTTTACTAAAAAAAAACAGGACCCATTCCGTTCGCCGAAAGACAGATCCAGAAAAAAAAATTAATTTCAATAAATATACCTAGGTACTTATTTTTTTGTTCAAACGAAAATGCTCCATTTGTAGAATTGGTGGGTATCACAGTGTGAATTATGAAATTAGTTAAGTAAAGTTTTTGCAAGAAAGAGTGGCCACTATAAATACTCTCACTTTGGTGTTTTTATTTTTTTGTCCATAAGTTTACATGTACTTTAAAGAACTAGGAAGTGAAAAATGAAAGAAAAAAATCATTCCTTTGAAAATCCTACAATTCTCTTAAATAGATTCATAGGCTTTGGAGAAAATGTTGTACATTAATTGTTTTTTCTTTCTTAAATTTAACTTATTTATTGGTTTATTATATGTATCTAGATTGGTTGGACTCTTAAAAGACTCACGCCATAAGTAAATTTTGGAGTTTTGCGTAAAAATAAGTTATTTTTCTAACTAATTTCTAATGCTTAACTCCAAAGAACTTTTAATTGATCGCTTAACGACACCTGCGCTTTCAAAACAAATTCAATTCACGTTCGAGTGAACTGAAAACAATGCTTCACACCTCGTGGCTAATTACCCGAGTGCGAAAATCTAATTTTCATAAGTGAAAGCCGCTTTGTGTGCCGAGAGCACATTCCGGAGGTCCGGGGCAGGTGCCCATTTGCATCGCCTCAAGACCCAGCCCAATCGTCTTAATTACGAGCTCGCAATTTTCTGTCAATTTTCAAAATAACGAGAGTCGCGCATGCATTCATTGTTCCACCGGATTCCATCGGGTTGCGACGGCAACCGTTTTCGGAATTGCATCGCAGAGCGCAGCGCCGTACCCGGCGGCATAGGCATTTTATTCTTGCTAAAAATTTATGACTCGTGAAATGTTGCAAATCAGCTGGATAAACGCGGCGATAATTACGTCACTGATTGCGAGCACCGCCGAGGAGCAGTTCCCACCGAAGGTGCAGCATTCCGCCTCGTCAGGTATGCGCGGAGGTGCGATGAACCGAACGTGACTCGTTTGACCAATCCGTGCAAAGTTGGTGTCAGGTGTGGGATCGTGCCACTAAAGCAAAATTGTGGAAAAAAAGTAAAATCCTAGCGAGATTTCGACCTTGGCATTGTTCGTGCCCATCGACCCTGAAAAATGAACCCCGGGAGCTGCTGTTTGAAATTTTCCCCATCGTCATCGCCCTTTTCTTAAAAAGTTCTCACTCTGAAGAACGCCTTTGGGGCGCTGCGCTGGGGTCTTTCTCGCTTTGTTCCTTTCCTAGTTAATTAATGCTCTTCTCGAGCGGAGGTTTCCCAGCATTGTCTCATTTCACGAGCCATATTCCGTCCACATTTATTATTATTATTTTGTTGTTTTTTTTAGTTGCACCGACACCCGGCCGACAGCGAATTAATTAAAAAGAAATTGCGCCCCTCTGACTGACGATGCCCACACTTTTTCGAAGACGAGAGCTGGTCCACCTACTTTTTGCTGGAGCCCCATTGTTTCGAAATGATTTTAGAAAAAAGTGAAATTATGTGGGATCTCATTGATCCGTAACGCACTGCGCTGCACCGGATGCGCATTTCCGCGCTTTTATCGCACTGGAGTCAATCGGTCGATTAAAGTTGTTCAAAGTTGTGTACCTTCCTCGCCCCGAAGTGATCAGAACAAGTTTTATGTCTATTTTATTCAAATTTTATTTCATACACTTTTTATACTATTTCCTGGTAAGCTGGTTAATGGTAGTTTATTATGGCACGTAAATCATTGGAGTTTGTTTATAATTTAAGGGTTTAGATGAAAAGCTGATAGTCTCTACGTTTTTCACAAATTAAAATATTTACATCCTTTTCTCATTAATAATTTCGCTAAAAAATTCAGAAAAACAACAAAGAGCATTTTTCTTTACAGATTGCCTGTTTTGTTTTGAAAACATATTTTTATTTATATTTACGAGTTAAAATATAAACTGCTGGTATTTTCGGATATTTAATAAAATATGGAAAAGTTGCCACAAGATAAATACAACAAATTGCTATTTATTATACATATTTTTCTTCTGGTTTTAAGATTTGTTTAAAACAATTCGTTTTCAATACATATTTATAGAACTCTTTATATTTTAATTTGTAGTTATGTTTTATAGCTAACTCAGATTCTGAATTTAGTCTTCATTTAATCTACTTCTGTCTTTTCCCTGAAAGTACAGACTTTCTTATTTATGGCGGTTGAATGAAGATAGCACAATATTTCTTTCAAAATCAAGACAAACTATTGCAAATAACTAACATTTTTTTTAAAAAAATCAATTGCAACCATCTACATTTCAATAACAACTATTTCAAGTATTTCAATTTGAAAAATTAATTAGTTATTTTTAAAATTTAAGATTGATTTCAATTTGTCGTTGGATTTTATATATCGCTCAAATGATTGTATTTGAATTGTAATTGCTATGTTTTGGGTAAAAGTGATACTAATATGCCTAAAAAAGTTCGGATAAACACAAATAAAACGTGTAGTAGGTACCCACAATATTAAATATTATTTCTGTCAACCTAATGATGAAAAATAAATAAATTTTCCAAATATTTATCTCGTCAGTATGTCTCAAGTGCTAAGAAGAGGTTTATGTTCGAATTGGAAATGTGCCAATAATTTCCTTCCCCTTATAGCCATCGATCCCACCATCCAAGATGCAAATATTTTCAGAACATTTAGCCCACACCATGATTTATTAACCTTTAAAACTCTACTGTCTATGTAGTGACATTTTTAAATTTAAGTAGTATGCCATTTTAAAGCTTATTATTGAGCATTATAATATTTGGAATGGTTCGTGAAATTGGGATGAAAATCGGTTTCAGATATTAGAGATATCAACTTTATACTGAAGGTGCAATCGATGCAATCAAATTCCGGGAAACTATTGGCACTTATCCAGTCGGAGTATTTCAAATTTTAAATATCGATTTTCATGACTTTTAACGTGAATTATGTTAATGTGTACGGCATTAAATATGACAAATTTTATCTTAAATATTTGGATAGTAAAAGAAATAAAAAGTATTGTATCTATTGATTTTCTTATAATCTGCGGATAACTCAAAATTGTTAGCAGTTTCCCAGAATAAGAATTTTGGAAATTGCATTTGCATGCATTATTTTTGAATCTAATTTTAAAACATTTGTCATATTTATATTGTTTCTAAAATACGTTGTTTTTTCTCTATAGATGATTAGAGACCATTTTTTCATCCGTATGCCTATGTTAAGAATGTTTTGAATACAGAAACTTAATTACATAGTTATATAAAAATAAATTACATATGTGTCTTTATGACAAGGAGAGTGACAAAATATCAGTAAACTTTTCTAAAGATAGTAAATGCAACTATAAATTCGAAGCTCAATAGTTTTTGATTCCGGTAGAATTGCGAATTTAATATCCTTTTGTTTGCTTGAACTTAATCGAACTATTGTGTACAAAATTATAAAATTGCTGCCGTGCGTAGATTCAAAAAGCAATTCCCTTGACCAAAAAAAATCGCATTTATCACAAAATTTGATTTTCTGTTGAAATTCCCTGAAGCAAGTGGACCATAGCTTACAAGTTCAAAATTGGAATCGCCCAAGGGTCTCCCATCAGCGTCCAGAATCTAGGCCGCGGCACAAAGCCGATAAACTCGATAATGGAGCCGTAATGGGGCTCAGAGCAAACAAAAACCTCCGCCGATTGGCCGCTCTAAAATGGATCAATCGATCATTCTGTTCGATTATTTGCACAAAGCTAAAGGCACTGCCTGCGGCCGAACAAAGGCCCAAAAAATCTGATTCCCGCGAGAATTGCTCGCGGTCGGACGGACGGGCTTTGTGCAGCAATAGACCAAAAGGCTAATTGTCTGAAATCGGCTAGAACCCGCCACTCCACCTGGCGGCGATCAGAGACAAGTCGGGGCCGCCTCGTGATCCACCATCGGTCCGATCGCGAGATTTACAGCCTCCGATTTGATCAATGAGCGGATCACTTAGACCCCGCCGCCGCGCCGCGTCGTTCGACGCAAATCCCGGCTTACGTAACGCGGTGTTATTGAACTTGGGGTTTTGAGCTGGGATTGTTTTGCGCCAAACAACGAGCCCAGGGCACCTGGGATCATCTCGCGAGGACCGTTACCAGGTAATAATCGCGGATGAGAAACGGCCGCGGTTTTCGAGTTATCGCCGCGACGACAGTCTAACAAAAAAAACGACGGACTCCGTTTGATTGCATTTATGAGAGGGAAATATAATGACAAAAAACGGGAGCGGCACGAATCCACTGTCGAATTACCGAAACCTTATTGATCAACATGAGCGGCTTCTTTAATTACACCGAGATGATTTCAGCGGAAAGGTTTGCGTTGTTTTTTTTCCGCGGATCTGCGCGCCTATTTCCAGCGTTAGTTTATGTAACGCGCGGTCCACAGACGCCGCAGCGTTCCGGTGGTGGCCACGGATGTCAAGCAAATCATATTGCACCCAATCAGAATCCCGGTCACTGACATCACCCCGTTCCGCGGCGGTAACCAGGGAACGAGGGTTTCTCTGAAAAAGTGGTGCAAACACATGTTGGCGGAAAACTACCGACTATCGAGTTACACCTGTTCGGATTCTGCCTTCACGCAACAAGGTGCCAGACAAAATTTTACTTTAATTGCGAAGCAAAGAGATTTAAAGAATAATTTCTCCTAGCCTTTTATTTCTAGATTAAAAATGTCATATTTTTTGGAACTTTTAATTTAAGGACAATGCGGTCTATTCTGCCAATGGTATATATTTTTACGGCTTCCAGTAATTTTCTTCAGTTAGCCACTACAATTGTTATTTTAGTCCGATTTCGTTCTCCACTAATGAAAATGGCTATCAAAAGAGGCTATACCACTTCCGTAGTGGCTGTTTATGAGCTACAGTAAAAACGATGTTACTATACAGTAAAAACGATGTTACCTACTAATTTCGAATTAGCCCTTAAAATCATTCAAATCCGAAAGTTTTTCGCAGAAATACAGCAAATATGAAAATATCGAATTTTGTAATTTCTCACTGATCGCTTGGCATAAATTGAGTTTGAGGTCTTCTCACAAATTTTGATGAAATTTTATAGGAATGTTCATTAGGATAAAGTGGCGGTTATACAAAATAGAAGTAAATGTCGGTCGCTTATATTTTCTGGGACATGTATTATATTTAATTTTAAAATTCTGAAAAAGTGATAGTTTTCCGTTGCAATTTTCCTCCAGAAAGTCATAAAAACTACCAAAAACCTTCTAACATCGCATAGGAAATTTTAGGAATATCGCTTTAGTATTTTTTCTTTTACCATCAATGCAGGTACAAAAAACAAGTTCTAAGATAAGCCCATTTTGATTTTATAAAAAAAAATTCAAAGTGGAATATCCCCTTAAAACGACAAGACAAGTTATCGATGTCGCGATTTCAAAGAGTAAGCTTAAGCAGCTTAAGTCTTGTGAGAAGTTTAAGCTTTAGTTTTGGGAAATTTTTCATTTCACAGAATGATGCTATAATAATCTTTTGCTAAGATATTCATTTTTAATTAATTTTGCAGTGTTCTAAATAACCGATGTGAAAAAAAATCATCGCGGTATTTTAAAACGAAGGGTTGATTATTCAAACTAAGTTTAGCCAGAGCTTAAGCTTTCTTTCTAAGCTTCTCTAAAATGGAGCTTAAGCTCACACCGTGAAATTGGAAATGAATGGTTCTTAATTTGTATATGTACTTCGAAGCCTGGTTTTAAAAATATTTTAGTTTTTTGTTTCATAATGTATCATGTACCTAGTTATTTTATATCGAAAAATTCAATAAGTACAAAAAAAAAATAAAAAATCGTTGAGCTATAAAAATAATAAAAAAAGACAAATTAATATCACAAATTATTATTTAAACTTGTGATGATTTAATTAACATGAAATATAATTCTGAAATTCATCTGTCAAGCAATAAATTGATTTTTATATCATCACTTTAACCCGATTTTGTCTTTTTCTGACACTTACATATGTACCTATATGTATGTATATAAAAAAAAACATTTTCATTACAAAAGCTTGTTTCTAGAGTATAAAGATAATCTGAAAATCTAAATTATGAAGTTTTAGAATCGATATCTTTTGTTGGGTACAATTTCTGAACTCATTAGATAAAAGTTTCTATTTAGAATTTAAACAAATAAAGAACATTTGTTAGTGTGTTTTGAAATATTTTTTACCCGATATTAGTTGACATCGTTATACAAAAATGTGATTTTAAAAACTCATTATTGTGGACCCTTCGGCTTTAGGTGTTTACACCCACCCACAGCAAAAAAGTTAGTTCTCCAATGGAAATATGTAAATGCAGGTCTCATAACTCTTCTTTAATTAATGCTGCCCAGCGATGTAGCTATTCATCTATTTAACATTAAACAGCGAGACCGCAAATTAGACCCATATATCATTTTCAGAAAGATTTCACTTACAGGCGCCCGTTCGGTTTCAGATTGGTGGATTGGCGCAAAAAGCCTAAACAGATTTTAATTTGTCATTAACTGCTCGCCAGGCAACCTAGGTGAAATTGAAAGTTTTCGCCTTGCGAAAAAGGTCGATAAAAACAGATATTCATAAATTCATATTGACCAACGGATGATATCGCATTCGAAAGTCCAGTGCCGGAACATGGGGCTACGCGCCTGCTTTTACCCCCGCTGTGTCTGAACGGACCCCATAAATTAATGGCGGCCCAGACCTGCAAAACTCCTGCAGTTTGCGCACGGTAATTGTAAAATATGCTTGCGCGCGCCGCTAAATATCTCAATTAATTTACTAATGCGAAAGAGTTAGGCGCCTCGCCGCATCTCAAACGAGTCTACTTTTTGCGGAATATGTCGAGGTTTGGCTTAAGATGTATACAAGACTTGAATTTTGTAAATATTTTCACCGGCGCATATCGAATTTTGTGATGCGAAAACTCATATTCAGGCATTTGTCATTTGTTTTTCCCGTTTTTTGGATAGCGATAAATTTCCATGCTGAAAACATGATAAATGGCAGATTGTCCGTGTTTACTGTCAGCGCCATTAGCCACTTTGGTTGCCCGCATGCTTCGACCACTGCCGTGAAATCGCTAAATCGTAAAAAAGATGATTCACGGATGCTGCTAATGGACAAACGAGGAAACCGCAAGCACGCTTAAATTGCCATTCCAATTTCATATTGGTCTCGAAATTGTCGATGGTTTTTCTATTTGCTTAAAATCTAGACCCTGTTACAATTTCTCGAGCTAAAGTGGTATTTCGGTAGGTAGTACCGATATTATGCAATTTTAAGAATTTCAGTAGGTGTATACCATACCCAATTTAGTGTGAAATTCTTCATATACATATTTAAAATCTAATTGATAGCTTTTCAAATACTATTGACATTTACGTTTTGGATCAGTAAAAACATTCATCAATTATTGCAATTTTACATTGTTAGAGACCATTTAAAAAATTGTTAATTTTTGCGTATCCTATTCAATCATAAATCATTCAATATTTGCCTTGATAAACATGGAAATTCGTGACAAATAAAAATTATATTGTAAATATGTATTTGCAATAGGATCAGAGCCCATGTCAAATAATTTCTTGTTTATTGTGATTTTGTATTGTCAAGATTTTGTTTTTGTTAGATTTGATCTTAGATCAAAGAGTACAGGATAGAACATTAAGAAATTTAGTTGAAGCAATTCCCGTGATCTTCTGTTTTGTGTGCATGCCCAATTCCAGCGAAATCATAAGATAGGAAAGAAGGGTGGCACTAATTTTAAATGCTGCGACAATTTGAGTAGTTCTATTGAGATTTAAATATTTTAGGATACGGCCTACAACAGGCCGGAATAAATTAATAACTTTTAAATTAAGCCATGTTTCATTTTAAATCTGCACTTTTTAGCCATAGGAACATAATTTTATACTTTTTTGCTGTTTTCACGGACGACCACGAGGAGGTAGGTGTAATAAGAAGTCAGCATCTTTTAATGATATAGTATTATTACGTATAAATATACCGAACATTTTTAATTTTAACACTAAGCCGACCAAACGGGAGATCTCCCCGTTTTGTTAAATGTCAGTGCACGATCGATCGGGGAAATCTCCCCGTTTAACAGTATAATGCAATGCAGTACTGAATTTTTTTTTTTTGTATTTTAATAATTTTATAATTACTTTATTACGTTCAATACTTATAAGTGCTTAATTGTTGTTTATATTTGAGAAAATCACTCGCGCTGGAATTGCGCCTGGATATAGGCAAATTTGTGCGGTCGGCTAAGTGTTAATTTAACTATTTAATTATTTTTCAATTCAATATTTACTTTCAATTACGGGCTATGAATTCGTTGGTAAAAAATAATTATTATATTATGCACATAATCTGGAAATTCGTTCTAAGAACTCCATTACTAAGATGCCCATTTACATGCCTTGAAATATTATCATTCTATTATAATGCAGTCGCAGCGAGTTTTTCCTGATATTCTTTAGGCAATAAAAAATATCTCGTATTTAATTACTTTTCTATAATTAATATAATTAAAGAGCTATAGTGACTACGCATTCCATATGGTCCTTCTGGTCATCAAAGAGTGGTTTGTTGATGAAATGCTTCTGAACTTCAATAGACATTTTTAAAAACATTACTTTTCTTAAAACGGTGTCCTGCCCTTTTGAAAATGAATTTTGTAACGCAACATGCTGTCATATGCTTTTGTATTTTGCCACAACACTTTACGACGGCACTTCCAAATAACTTCTATTTTTATAAGCAAGAAGTGATATACGAGTATGTAGGTGAATAAGCCCCTATAAAGCTGTAAAGCCAATAAACATTGTTTGCATTTTAAAATTTTGTTTGCTTTAAATACAAAAACTTCTGCAATGTATGAAACAACATGTTGAACTGTACGTATATTCAGATAACATTTCAGGATATCTTGCGTAGGAATACTCATTTAAGAACTGTTACTCCATTTCGTTATCATAGTTTATAATTTCATTATATATAAGGTGCGACCTTTCTATAGAGTTTCGATAGTAAAGATAGTTTCGATTCTTTTTGATAGTTTCGATAGTTTTCGATAGTTTCGATAGTTTCGATACTTTTCGATAGTTTCGATAGTTTCGATACTTTTCGATATATTCGATAGTTTCGATAGTATCGACACTTTTCGATAGTTTCGATACTTTTCGATAGTTTCGGTAGTTTCGATAGTTTCGATACTTTTCTATAGTTTCGATAGTTTCGATACTTTTCGATAGTTTCGATATTTTTCGATATATTTTTAATTTTATAAAAATTAATCGACCGACAAAAATGTTAATGTGTTTGATTGAAAAGATATCGAATAATTTATCCTTTGCTAAAATATTTAAAATTGGCGCTATTTTGGTAGACACATTTTAAAATCACTAATTAAAGAGAAATTCAAAAATAAGACATAGGTACTTTATTTATTATAAGAAAGAAAGAATAAAATAAAAATTAATAAAACTATCATATGAAAATGTCGAAAAATTTACATTTCGAGTTTCAGTAATTTATTAATTTGAAATTTTGAAGCCCGCAACGATTTTTATTTTCTCCAACATTTTTAATGATTTTACATCAAAATAAAATTAAATAATTCAAATGTTATACTGATTGGTCTCGTAAGTTTTCATAAAACATTAAGATTAGAAACTTTTTGAAATTTTACATCGCGACAAATATCTCACATTTTACCGGAAACGTAATTGACCAAAATTAATTAAAATCTCATATTAGCTTAGTGTTTTTCAAATTTCAGTACTCGAAAAATTTTATATAAAGAATTTAACAAACTAAGTAAGAAAAATTTAACGCTATTTTTAGAAGATATTTAATTTTAACTCTCTTACCCAATCATGATAAATTTCAAATGAACTGAAAGTTGCTTTTGATCTGGAGAAATTAAAAACTCAACTTTAAAAATACTTTTTTCTCTAAAAATTGATTGAAGGATTTTTTAAAGAACTATAGCAAATAAAATTCATTCTCTGAGTGGAACTTTAACAGTGAACATATCGTAATGAAAAATTGAAACTTTCTTTCATTCTGGAAAATATACCAGTTAAGTAATCTTAAAATGTTATAACAGAAATATTTTATTAGATTCTAATTGAAATTGATTTCGTAAATTAATTTAGCAGCGAGAAAATTACGTAAAAAAATTCCTGAACTCTTTATACACTTCCCTAGTAAAGTTAACAAAATTTACAAGGTTTCCCTACACCTTTGAATGCATAAATTCAGAAATTCTGCCAGTTATTCACTCAGCCGCTGCAGCTCAATTGCATGCGGCATGCGATCGCAGCAAGCGCAGTTCCATTGCAAAACCAAAAGTGCGCGTTTCCATGGCCGGGCGCCGATTTGCATAACTTAACATATCGATCTGCGTTTAAGTCGATTCTTCCACAGATCGGCGGATCAAAGTGAATCCACCGATCAACGGAAAGCCCGAGAACCGGAGGTGAATGGATCTTTTCGCGATCGCTCAAGAGCTGATCCCGTCTCGTGGTATGAAGCCGTCGTAGGTGCCACAAAAGCTCGCGACGGAAAACAATCGCGCCGGGGACGATCCTGCGGGATTGACTCGGGTGACGCATCAATTTTACGACTATTGGGGCCCCATCAGACACCACAATGGGGCCTTTCAGCCCGTTTCGGGAGGCCGGAGCAATCGACCGGAGGCGCTCGTAAACCAGACCAGGGACCGCGATTCAATAGATCGTCCATCGCTAGGTGTCTCGCGGTGCCGCGGCTGTGTTTTCGTTTTCATTTTCATTCGACTGGCATAAATATTTTGCTATTTAATTTAAATGAATTTTACGATCCCGCCGCTCTGCCCAGATTAAAGCAGCCAGAGGTCGCGGGTTGAAGGCAGAGCAATATTTTTCACCTTTAATTAAATATCTCGCGAATCGCGATTAAAAGTTATGCAAAGGCCGGTGGCCGCAGCAACATTGACCAACAATTTCTAATTGCAGGTGCGCGCCGGATTCTCCGCGAGCGATTCTTGGGCAATGGACTCATTTGCATAAAACTTCTTCAATTACAAATTTTAATTAGCCTGGCACAGCCTTTGCCCTGCGCGGTTGCTTCGCGGCTTACTGGGCGCGGATGTGGTGCAATTCCAGGCCTGTTCCAGCCGGGAGCTTCTGCAGATCTTGGCTTTATGCGAAAATAACTCATCCGGCGATCGTCGACTTGGATTTCCTTAAGTCGCTTGAATTCCGAAAAAAAAATAATGCACAGCAACCGAACGCAGCCGCCCTGCAGAAATGTTGACGAATTTAGTGATCTGGATCACAAAACCTTCCCCAGATTGCATTCAATTTCGAACGGATGCCATTCATCTTCCGATTAAGATCTTCGCTTTTTAGCGCAGCACTCGGATCGCATTGGGTGGACCTGACCCCATTCAGCGGAGCACCACTCATACTCCCCGGAACGCAAAGTAATTTTTTATTAAGGATTTTATTAAACTGACAGATATTTGGACGGCTTGCATTTTTCATTTAAAAGAGGTTTCTCAGTGAGGCACGTCCTCCAGTAGGAATGCGATAATAAAATTTAACTTACTTGGAGTTACATTTAAATGAACTTGAAAAAATTGATAAAATTCTTATTTACGGTTTCGAAGAGGACTTTGTACTTTTGTTGTTTGCAACAGCTCAAATTATTTTTCTTAACGAATCATACTCCTTAAGAAAATTGCGATCGATTTTACAGACTAAGCTCTAGACCTAGACCCTAGAAAGAGTTTAGATCATGATCAAACTTTACTTTAGAACTTTATATTTAGAGGTCGACCTGTGTTTTCATATTCCTATAAAATTTTAGTTTAACCTGAACAATCTCTCATTTAACCTATTACTAACGAAAGCAAACTTTATTATCACTTAATTGTTAATAGTGCGAAGTTAATTTATTGTCTTTAATCGATTTGGTGAATTTTTAGTGACAAATTTAAAATTTTGGTACTATTGATTATAAAACTAAACACTCTTTTTAAATTCCATCAAATTTGAATATTTAACATTCATAAACAAGATACTTAATTAAGAAGAAATAAAATTTTTTTTTATAGCAGTAAGTTTCAAAACTTCGTGTAAGGTGTTAAATTAATAGGAGAGCGTTTTAAAAAGATGTCTGCCATTTGAGAAATTTTATTTTCAATAACTTAAATTTATCCATTTTCCAAAATTTAAGCCTTAAGTACTGTTGGTGCTACCACCGATTGCTAAGATCATTAAATTCTGAAAATTTGAAAATCTGAAAAACATGATATTTAATTTTAATGTTTAAAAAAAAAACAGTTACAGAGTGTACTATTAATATTTAAGATGAGTTTAATTACGTGACATTTGAGCGCATTATCACCTAATAGTTCAGTGATAATAAATTTGAAGTAACATTTCAATTATAGTGGAGTTGTAGTGCATTGAATTAGAAAGCGTTATGACGGCTCTATCCTGACTATGAAATTATAATTTTAGAATTGGTAATGAAAAATATTCAGTATTGTTCCAAAAGATTTGCTTCAAGCGATAAAGAATCAACTAACATAAATTGAATTATTAACGACACTGTGGCGCAAAATCCCACGTTTTATAAAGTACACATTTAAATATAACCTGGAAAATATCATAAACTGCAACCAATTCATCCGACAATGCAACTCGATACAAATGAAGTCATTAAGCTTGAAATAAAATGCGATTTGAGGGAAAATTGCAATTCAGTTGCGCAACCTATTCAAATCTAATCGAGTCCCCGATCGCAGTCTGATTGATAGTTTACGGAAAGCGATAAATTTTATTCAACGGGTGCGGGTCGATTGTCCACGATTAAGCACCGCACTAAATCTTGCCGGCACCTGAGGAACCACGCGAAGATCAAATTCATAAAATCGCCAATTCCGCGAGATATGACCATAAAACGCGAGAAGAAAGCCGACGGCGCGGCGGCGGCGGTCATTAGTCGCTAAACTTTCCTAGGCAGACGATGTGCCATAAATTTCCTGCTAACCACGCGATCGTTGACTCTATGGAATTTTCTCCAAATGAAATTCACGAAAAGGTAAAACAATTTTCCAATTGAACAAAGGCCGAAATCGTAGGTCTCCTCCCACGTGGGAGATTATCGTGAATTTCTCCCAGTTGCCTTATAAGTCCCTGAAATCGACTTAGTCGCATCAAAATTTTCATTGATCGCCTTCTGCGGTCAAAACATACTCGCTGGGCACCGTGTGATCATGCCTTAAGATCTTCAGGTAGCCGCGGTGGCACTTGATCCAGCGGCCTGAGGTGTGCGACAAAAGGAAACGCCAAGGCGGCGGGAAGCAAGTGAAAATCGCACCGGCAAACATCGCGGCTTGTGAATTTTAACGCATCTCAACGAAGGAACCTGTTCGATGCAGAAATGACCCAGAAACTGGAGTTTGCCGATCGGTTTTTAGGTTTTTGGCGCAATCTGCTCTTGGCTGGATCGTTGTTGCATTGCACCGATCACACATAGCTGGGGACATATTTTTTTTATAAATATAGGTATGTATATAAATTTTTTTCTGTTGTCAGAAATCAAAGCATAATTGGAAGATCGATCCACGAGGTCTCTTCCGCGTTTGGTCGAAGTGGGTCGTTTAAGATATATTCGCTGGTAAGGAGGTCAATGCGATCCCAAAAGTGGACACAGAATGCACCTCCGAGGAGACCTACCAGATTTAAAGCTAATTGGCTCGTCATGCAAATGTTGTGAATTTTTTAAGAATACAATGTTCAGCGTCTTGTGCAAATTCCGCCAGAAAGTGCAGAAAGCCCTCGACCTGGTCGATCATTTAATCTATTTATCGCACGGATCTTGGTCACGAGCAACAAACTAATCGACCACTCCTGAGAAAGATGGGAGTCGACCAAAAGGTTTCTTTCGCAGCACCATCCGTGAAATCTTGTTTTTATTTATTTTTTTCTGTGCTTCTCTCTCACTCCGGCAATTTAGATCGATTTAATTAAATATGCCCAGGAGCTTGGAGCTCTACACCTCAAGATCGTGCAACTGGAGAGTTCACTAAGATCCAGAATGAAATCTTTCGTGATACCCTGAGATCGAGAGCAACGCCCCAGAGGGACTCTTCGACGTAAATTGTCCAAATGCGGATTGTGAAAAAACTTTCACTTAAGATTTTAATAGACACCCTGTCGCACGCCGAGGAGTACATCTTCATTACTCGTAATAGAGATCCCCTTCGTGATTGAACCACTCTATTAAGATGAATTGCCCGCAAATTAAGATTTACTTGAGCGATCGCATGCGCGATGCGCTAATCGTATAAAAAAACCGTAAACAGTCGAAGGTGAGATGCAAAAACGAGCGATTTGCGTAAAATCCGGCAAATGAAATGCTTCGCTGGTTTAAGATTGCTTTCTGGAAGGAAATTGGCATTCTACGGCTATCTATCAAAATGTGCCTGAGATCAGTAGTCCCAGAGGCGTCGTAGTTTTCTACAAGAAGGTAGCTTAAGCCAGTTGAAGCGTCAATTAAATTTTAAAATTGGCTCTGCATCAATAACTGCGGCGTTGTGCTGTTTGTTTTGATGGGTGCCACAGCTCCGGTCAATTCCCGGAGGGGCACAAACTCTCAAAAGCTTCTTTGGCGACCGTAACATTCTTAATTCCATTGAAAACGGTAAAATCCAAATAAGAAAATCTTTAGCTTCTTAGACAACTCGTTAATTTAGAGGTAATTTTCTTACGTTCTTTCCCTCCATCATCCAGCGGGCAACTTCGGGCGGATAAAGTAATCGTCTCTTGGCTACTCGACCGGGTTCAAAGAAATGCTCCAGAAAACAAACAGGAAGATCGGATTTTCGCTAATTACTTGCTGTTCGCTTTGTTTTCTCATTATCTTAGATTGAATGTCTCGGCTGCCTACCTCAAGGTGCTAACAAGTTGACTAAAATGGGAAAAAATAATATAAAACTAGATTAGAAGATATAATTATAAAACAAATAAAATTGAAAATTAATCTTCGCCAAATGAGATTAAAAATAGCCTCTTATCTAATGGCAATTTCTATTGAGGTAAAATCACACAAATCATGGAGTACGACGAGATCAGTGGCGTAGCTTGCCCTAGACGGGCCCTGTATAAAAATTTGTCGGGGGCCCTTCTACCCGACTACGGCGAAGTCCAAATAGAAGGGTAAAGGTTTTTTACAAAAGAAACAAAAACGCTCCAATTGAATAAAATAAAATAAATTGTATAAGGTGTGAAGTGTTATCAATTTAAAACGCTATAATATATGCACTTCTAAAGATTTTTACTTCGTTCAAATCCAAACATCAAAATACATATTAAACATTTGAAATATAAACTTATTGTTGAACGGATGCAAGCTGGAGGAATTTTGTTCAATCAATCAAAGAGTTGTTTTGAAAGCGTCCAAACTCACATATTATTTTTTGGTATTAGCCAGCGTACTTGACTGATATGACAAAGTTCAAACTAAACGTTATAATCTGACCGAATCGTAAAATGTTTGCCGCGAAATGTTTTCTAAACATTTTGATTCTTTCTTATGATCTGAACTTTATTTTAAAAATTCCAATCAAAAGGTTTAAATTGGACCGAAATATCGAAGTATCGTCCTTTTGTATGGAAAACGAACTGGTCTGATCTCAAATACGACAAATAACAACGATTTAAATTGTGCAGAATATAAGACATGTAACACGAATTATTGTAATACGAAATCCATCATTCAGCAAAGATGCATTCAATGCTCCGGTCCTGAAAAAATTTGCAATAAAGGCGTTTCAGGAACACCTTGCAATTATCCTTTCTTTCAGTTATAATACTCAGGGCTGTTTTACCAAACAATTAGTTAATTTTGACCGCACTTCATTAGAGGCTGTATCTCAAAATTTAGAGGTGAACAAGTTTGTAAAGATTCCGAAAAGTCTTGCCATACTCACAGAGGTCAGAATTGCAGTTCTTCTCAAAAAGTACTATTTTCTTTAAGGTTTGCCTATTTTCGCTCCATTCGTAATTTCTTTGTATTAACTATTTAAATGTAAGTATGCACCCAGAAAAAAATTAAAATATTAATAAAAATAAAATACGACATAGACATATTAAAATTAGTAAAAGGGGAAACAATTTCTGAAAACTGTACTGAAACGTATTTTTTTGCAACAGAAAAATAATGTATTTAAATTTAATTTTGTTTTTATTTCTTTATTTTTCGTAATGATCCGACATTGTAACACTAGATACTAAAGGGTTGTTGATAAAGAGTGTTGATTAAAAATAAAAATTTGTTACAAATATTTTTATTTGAATTTAACGTAAAAAACCATTATGGGGACTGGTAAATCCCCCTAATATTTTGAAAATTTAAGAAGTGTCAAATTAAACGAATACTGACGTCACCCAACATTGACTTAACGCTTCCTGTACAGAAAACTCGGTATCTCGTAGCACAAATTCAAATTTATTATTCATTTGATTATTCATTTTCAACTACTTATGGAATATGCAGGAATACGATTTTATTTATGTGTATATGTATTTTAACAAAGAAAAGTGATAGGGATAAATCTGCATTTTATTCATATTTCGTACACAATTATTTTTCAAAAATTCTTCAATAGGAAAAAATATTCTCCTAATCAAACAATTTACGATCCAACATAACTTTGATTTGTGACGTGACTTAAAGTGATTCACCGTCCGATGTCTGTTGAATTCTAAATTTCATTTATATCTTTTATCATAATCAGCAACTAGATTAGGCATATTGGAATTTACTTTCCTTTATTTGAAAAAGATTTGGCAAAGTATTGGCGACAAATCTGCAGTCACGATGGTGGCATTTTTAACCTTCATCTTACTTGGGTGTGCACTCAAAACTGTAAGGAAATTCAAATTTTACGGTAATTTTCACTTTTTATTTAATTTTAATTTTAATGTTTCAAGTGCAACTCCAAGGAAAATGCGAACTGTGTGAAAGTCAAAGAAAATATAGCAATTATTTACATGCCATAATTGTTTAAGTAACTCATCCTTCGCATTTATTATTTTTTCTTACTAAGATTTTGCTTAAAAACAAAAATTAGTTTCGTTACTTTCAAAACGAAACAGCTAGAGCCACCTAGCGAGAAGTTAACAAGTCGAACTTGCGACCACTATATACATGGGTCAAACGCAAAACAGTCGATGTAAATATAATAAGTTAAAATCAGCACCGATTTTTTTTGTTTCTTATTAATTTGTAAATGGAGTTGGAAGTTACTCGAAAAAAAGAAATAGAAATCGTTCAGCCAAATTGACTGAAAAAACGGAGAATTTGAATTTTTTCTGTCTCTTCTGTGGACCAAATAGTCCACAGAAGTGACGAAAAATGGTCTTTTTACAAGATTACTTTAATTAGTTCAATTAAAAGCAAAATAACTTATTACTACCTATTTTTAATTACAATAATGAATTCATTTTTCCTCCAATCATTCAAAAATAACCTCTAAATTGCCGTGGAAAATTCTTTTTTCCCAAATTATTTGTGCTTCAATCATCAGTTTAAAATAAATTTTAGAATTAAACAAAGTTATGGATAGGGTTACTCTTGATAGGTGCTTTATTTGTAATTCATCAAAAAATAAAAAATAAAACAAAAAAGAACCAAAAAAATTTTGTTTTCTTTTACACTGCCCGAACATTATTTTTGTGTTTGACCCACATACTCTATACACAAGGGTGCAACTCTAATAGTTTTCAGTAATCACCAACTCCTAAGGTATTCTTTTGGGGGCAACCGGGTGCCATTAAACTCAGATCTTTATATTCTAATCTAATATTTCTAATTTTCACTTCCAATTTCAAAACCGGTATTTAGATTAGGTAGTTCCAAAATCAAACCAACTAAAGTTCTAAACCTTCGTCAAAGTCACCTTAAAACATTTTTTGGATCGGTTCATTAGGTTATCACAAGTTTAAGAAAGCAACCACAAATCATTTCTTTACAAGCAGAGTTAATTTTTATCCTTGTGTATAGAATATATAGTGGTCGCAAGTAGCTTTCTGGAGCAACTTGTTAACCTCTCCCTAGAGGCGCTGTCGTCTGGTTTTTATAACTCAGATAGTTGAGACAAGAACCTGCAGTCAAGTTTTCGCCAATATAATAGATATAACAAATGCATGTGCATGTATAACACAATAAGCGAACATAAGGAAAAGTGTTTCATTTCTATGAAATATCCGTTGATGTGAAATAATGAATGAAACGGCAACAATTATACATTAACAATAATAAAATATATATGGCACCAAAGCAAAATCGTTAAATTATTATTTGTGCATGAATCCATTTCAACTGAGCACCGATCCGAAGGTTAAGTCTCAGCATTATTGTAATATTATTACACACTGTTCTTTAATTCACCTTCACGTCTGTTTATTTGTTTGTTTGGGTGTAATCAAATCCAAGAAGATATTTCAGACATTAATTTTATTTTTTTTTTCCTAATTTGTTTTACAAATTGAATTTATTTTGGCCATATATTTTCCTTCTTTCCTAATTTATTAAGAAGCGTGTTGTGTTGCTTACTCGTGTTATGACACCCTTTTCCACACCACCTAAGAGGTAGAGCTCAAGGCGCGTTTTTTTTAAGGTGGTGTCCCCAGTAGGCCTAGTCCACATTTATTTGGTTTTTCTATTGCATTATATGTCCTTTATATTGCATCTATTGTCCTTCTAAGACTTTTAGGCGATCCTTTTTCTTCTTAGATTTTAGTGAGAGCATTCGATTCACTTTCCGAATGTAAAATCTAATTATAACCTTCGCAATAAAATTTATTATTTGATGTTTATGTTGAGGGCAAAAATAATATTTTTGGCTTTTGCAAATAACATCTTCCATTTTTTCAGACAATTTCATTTCATGCTTCATAGTCTTAATTTTTTCATCAAACTCCTTTTGAAAATCGTCTATAAATTTTACAAATTCTTGCGAAGGTACTCTTAAATTGCCGTAAGCTGAATTGGTCTGGGAAGATTTATATGCTCTTGATTTTATTAAATAATCATCTATTTTCTCGTCCTCACTTTTACGAAGCATACATTTGGTGCATTGCGCACAGTTATATTTCTTTATTATTTTATTTGCCACATATCCTGCAAAATAAACTATAGCATGTGTATTCAAAGAGCTAATTTTCTCCCCTTGTGTTATGTCATCAATGTCTTCAATTTCTTCCTCAATATATTCTTCATCATCATCCAAAATTTGGTAGACTTCTTGATAACTTTCTTCTTCCGTTGTTTCTTGATCATTATTTTTATCATCGCAAATGTATTCAACAAACTCATTTATTTCTTCACATTGTGCATCTTCACCAACTTCGATTTCATAATTTGCATCCTGTGGTAAAGCGAAAACTGTTGCCTCATTTAAGAGGGTTTCACCATTAGAAATATTATAGCTGGTACTAGAGGAGGGAACGAGATTTTGGAAAGCAATTTGTCTAAGATTCCGTGATAATCTAAGAGCAGACGGGTTACGTTCATAACTACCTTTACATCTGCGTAATATAGAAATACTATTTTCCAAAGGATCTTGGTTTAAATGAGAGGTAATAATGTAGCTTTGGGAATTTCTTACATTATCCCATATAAGGAAAAGGCCATTAATGGTTTGCAACATACCGTCAAAAGAATATGGCCTTTTCATACGCCCTAAATGCCTCCACTGAGTAATCCAATGTTTACAATCCTTTAAAATGTTTAAAACATCCTGATGATTTTTATCATCTGAAACTGCACATCGCATTGGATTTGCAGAAAATCTTGTAACGCTGTTGAAGGCATCAAAAAGATCATTAAGTTTCTTAAATGATTCTGCAGTGTAAATTGCTGTTTCGACTTGCTCAGGTGGGAATATATTTAAATGAACACCTACTTGAATACCAATAGAAACTTGCCTACTCAGAACTTGTGTAGCTAACTTTACAATCATCCTATCAAAACTATCAGGGTAAACATGTTTCTCAGTTAATTTAAAGCATGCTTTTATTGTAGAATGTTCTTCTTCGCGGTATATCGCTTCTACAATCCTCCAAGATATTTTTCTTCCCTCACATTCAATGTCAGCCTTTAATAGACAATTTCTAATACTTTTGATCAAGTGAACCGAATCATATAGTAATGCAATTTTTTTCGTTTCAATTTCTACATAAGGCTTATCTAGTGTGCACCCTAGTTTTGCATATGCTTTTCGGTTTACAGAACTTTGATCACATGTAACACCTATAACATTTAGCCCAATGTTATGTAAAACTTGAATTATATCTAATATTATATCTTTAAGTTTATCAGGATTAACGGCTCCAATATAATAAGCAATTGATTGTATCCAATTTAAATTAAGTCCACGCACCATGAACAAAAGTGCTGAAGATGCAATAGAATCCCTACGTTCACCATTTCCAAAATCAAAAAGTCCGTAAATAATGTCTTGACGGGAGTCGTATTCTAATTCATTTTTGATTGCCATTTCATCAAATAATAAAATGCATTTCCTTTCTAATGGGGTCCATTTTTCACATTTAAATTGCAGTAATTGAATTATGCTGTGATTAATACCTGGGCAGAAAATTGTCTCATTTTGCCATCGCATTGTAGTTGACGTATGAGGCATCGAAAATCCCATAGATTGCATTGCCTTGTAACAGGCTGGAGACTTAAAATATATTTTTAAAAAAACATTTTTTTGATCAAGGGTCCACTCTTTTCCAGGGCCAAATTTATGCATTATTTGTGCATTGATAAAAGCTTTTACATCTTTCGTTTTATTTTCGAGCAAATCAGAAATGTTGTTTCCAGAAGTCACCTCAGAAACAGAAATTAGAGAATTAAGCAAATCAGGCTCTGAGGGGTTAATGAAATTGGTAAATATAGTTGGAGATGGAATTTTTTTCTCAGGAGGTTCTAAGAATTGTGTTGGGGACGGAGTATTTCTCTCAGGAATCAGTGGTATATCCAACTGATTGCCGTATGTTTTAACGTTTTCACAACGATTTACTATTAATTCAGGTGAGGAAGGAGAATAATTGTTTGCTATATCTGAAATAGTACTTGAAAAATCTACTAATGTGGGAACAAAAGTCCTTTTACGAGCTACTCTCTCTTTAATCTGAACATCTGGTACGCATAATGGATCATAACCATACTCTGTGCATTTGCAAAAGGTGCAATCATAAGGTAAGGGAATTGCAGACTGTAGTAAGCTCGCACTAGACCCCCGGTAAATGACTTCTGCTGAGCGGAAATGATTTTGGCACACAAAAATGTGTTTGTATTTCTGAATATTATTTTCAAATGCCAATCCTCCACAATGGAGGATCCACATATCACGCCTGTTATCAGAAGGTAATTTGAAGAAACTTACATTACAGCAAGTCTTATCAGTAACGTTGCAATTAATGTAAAAGCAACGCCTACCCATCTTCAAACAAAATTAAAATTATTTTTTCACAACTTTAAAATAAAAATATCCAAAAACAAAACCCTGTCGTCGTCCCACTAAATTCGCCGAACTCCTAAATTAAACCAAATGCAAAGTTTATCAAAATAAAGAGTAAAAATTTGTACTTAACAAAATTTATGTAATTTTATCCAAGAACACACTCTACACCACCACGATAAAATCGCAAAAGTTGCAAATACATCAAAAGATGAAATCCAACTGAATTTCTCTATGGTAAAATTAACCACATCCTATCCCAATTCGTTCTCAAAAGTGCATCAGGAATCGTTTCCTAGGAAAATAATAAAAAAAAAGGTCCATCGCACGTTATTCTTAACGGCCGCATAAAATTTCTTCCCCCGCTCCCCACACGAACTCGACTTCTTATGCCAGCATGAGCACATGACAAATATTCTCGCCAACCACCCCCAAACCCACAGTGTTTAGATTTCATTTTGTTATACTAGTTGTTATACGTAATATCTGTAAATGTTATACGGAAATAATTCTCGTTTTGTACGAGAATTGAACCAAATAAAAAAAATGGAAAATCAGCAATTATTTACATGCCATAATTATTTAAGTAACTAATCCTTCGCATTTATCACTTTTCCTCGCCAAGATTTTCTTTGAAAACAAAAATTAGTTTTATTATTTTCAAAACGATACAGCTAGAGCCACCTGGCGAGAAGTTAACAAGTCGAACTTGCGACCACTATATACTCTATACACAAGGTTTTTATCCTTGTGTATAGAGTATATAGTGGTCGCAAGTTCGACTTGTTAACTTCTCGCCAGGTGGCTCTAGCTGTATCGTTTTGAAAATAATAAAACTAATTTTTGTTTTCAAAGAAAATCTTGGCGAGGAAAACTGATAAATGCGAAGGATTAGTTACTTAAATAATTATGGCATGTAAATAATTGCTGATTTTCCATTTTTTTTTATTTGGTTCAATTCTCGTACAAAACGAGAATTATTTCCGTATAACATTTACAGATATTACGTATAACAACTAGTATAACAAAATGAAATCTAAACACTGTGGGGTTGGGGGTGGTTGGCGAGAATATTTGTCATGTGCTCATGCTGGCATAAGAAGTCGAGTTCGTGTGGGGAGCGGGGGAAGAAATTGTATGCGGCCGTTAAGAATAACGTGCGATGGACCTTTTTTTTTATTATTTTCCTAGGAAACGATTCCTGATGCACTTTTGAGAACGAATTGGGATAGGATGTGGTTAATTTTACCATAGAGAAATTCAGTTGGATTTAATCTTTTGATGTATTTGCAACTTTTGCGATTTTATCGTGGTGGTGTAGAGTGTGTTCTTGGATAAAATTACATAAATTTTGTTAAGTACAAATTTTTACTCTTTATTTTGATAAACTTTGCATTTGGTTTCATTTAGGAGTTCGGCGAATTTAGCGGCACGACGACAGGGTTTTGTTTTGGATATTTTTATTTTTATTTTAAAGTTAAAAATAATTTTAATTTTGTTTGAAGATGGGTAGGCGTTGCTTTTACATTAATTGCAACGTTACTGATAAGACTTGCTGTAATGTAAGTTTCTTCAAATTACCTTCTGATAACAGGCGTGATATGTGGATCCTCCATTGTGGAGGATTGGCATTTGAAAATAATATTCAGAAATACAAACACATTTTTGTGTGCCAAAATCATTTCCGCTCAGCAGAAGTCATTTACCGGGGGTCTAGTGCGAGCTTACTACAGTCTGCAATTCCCTTACCTTATGATTGCACCTTTTGCAAATGCACAGAGTATGGTTATGATCCATTATGCGTACCAGATGTTCAGATTAAAGAGAGAGTAGCTCGTAAAAGGACTTTTGTTCCCACATTAGTAGATTTTTCAAGTACTATTTCAGATATAGCAAACAATTATTCTCCTTCCTCACCTGAATTAATAGTAAATCGTTGTGAAAACGTTAAAACATACGGCAATCAGTTGGATATACCACTGATTCCTGAGAGAAATACTCCGTCCCCAACACAATTCTTAGAACCTTCTGAGAAAAAAATTCCATCTCCAACTATATTTACCAATTTCATTAACCCCTCAGAGCCTGATTTGCTTAATTCTCTAATTTCTGTTTCTGAAGTGACTTCTGGAAACAACATTTCTGATTTGCTCGAAAATAAAACGAAAGATGTAAAAGCTTTTATCAATGCACAAATAATGCATAAATTTGGCCCTGGAAAAGAGTGGACCCTTGATCAAAAAAATGTTTTTTTAAAAATATATTTTAAGTCTCCAGCCTGTTACAAAGCAATGCAATCTATGGGATTTTCGATGCCTCATACGTCAACTATAATGCGATGGTAAAATGAGACAATTTTCTGCCCAGGTATTAATCAAGCATAATTCAATTACTGCAATTTAAATGTGAAAAATGGACCCCATTAGAAAGGAAATGCATTTTATTATTTGATGAAATGGCAATCAAAAATGAATTAGAATACGACGTCAAGACATTATTTACGGACTTTTTGATTTTGGAAATGGTGAACGTAGGGATTCTATTGCATCTTCAGCACTTTTGTTCATGGTGCGTGGACTTAATTTAAATTGGATACAATCAATTGCTTATTATATTGGAGCCGTTAATCCTGATAAACTTAAAGATATAATATTAGATATAATTCAAGTTTTACATAACATTGGGCTAAATGTTATAGGTGTTACATGTGATCAAAGTTCTGTAAACCGAAAAGCATATGCAAAACTAGGGTGCATACTAGATAAGCCTTATGTAGAAATTGAAACGAAAAAAATTGCATTATTATATGATTCGGTTCACTTGATCAAAAGTATTAGAAATTGTCTATTAAAGGCTGACATTGAATGTGAGGGAAGAAAAATATCTTGGAGGATTGCAGAAGCGATATACCGCGAAGAAGAACATTCTACAATAAAAGCATGCTTTAAATTAACTGAGAAACATGTTTATCCTGATAGTTTTGATAGGATGATTGTAAAGTTAGCTACACAAGTTCTGAGTAGGCAAGTTTCTATTGGTATTCAAGTAGGTGTTCATTTAAATATATTCCCACCTGAGCAAGTCGAAACAGAAATTTACACTGCGGAATCATTTAAGAAACTTAATGATCTTTTTGATGCCTTCAATAGAGTTACAAGATTTTCTGCAAATCCAATGCGATGTGCAGTTTCAGATGATAAAAATCATCAGGATGTTTTAAACATTTTAAAGGATTGTAAACATTGAATTACTCAGTGGAGGCATTTAGGGCGTATGAAAAGGCCATATTCTTTTGACGGTATGTTGCAAACCATTAATGGCCTTTTCCTTATATGGGATAATGTAAGAAATTCCCAAAGCTACATTATTACCTCTCATTTAAACCAAGATCCTTTGGAAAATAGTATTTCTATATTACGCAGATGTAAAGGTAGTTATGAACGTAACCCGTCTGCTCTTAGATTATCACGGAATCTTAGACAAATTGCTTTCCAAAATCTCGTTCCCTCCTCTAGTACCAGCTATAATATTTCTAATGGTGAAACCCTCTTAAATGAGGCAACAGTTTTCGCTTTACCACAGGATGAAAATTATGAAATCGAAGTTGGTGAAGATGCACAATGTGAAGAAATAAATGAGTTTGTTGAATACATTTGCGATGATAAAAATAATGATCAAGAAACAACGGAAGAAGAAAGTTATCAAGAAGTCTACCAAATTTTGGATGATGATGAAGAATATATTGAGGAAGAAATTGAAGGCATTGATGACATAACACAAGTGGAGAAAATTAGCTCTTTGAATACACATGCTATAGTTTATTTTGCAGGATATGTGGCAAATAAAATAATAAAGAAATATAACTGTTCGCAATGCACCAAATGTATGCTTCGTAAAAGTGAGGACGAGAAAATAGATGATTATTTAATAAAATCAAGAGCATATAAATCTTCCCAGACCAATTCAGCTTACGGCAATTTAAGAGTACCTTCGCAAGAATTTGTAAAATTTATAGACGATTTTCAAAAGGAGTTTGATGAAAAAATTAAGACTATGAAGCATGAAATGAAATTGTCTGAAAAAATGAAAGATGTTATTTGCAAAAGCCAAAAATATTATTTTTGCCCTCAACATAAACATCAAATAATAAATTTTATTGTGAAGGTTATAAATTAGATTTTACATTCGGAAAATGAATCGAATGCTCTCACTAAAATCTAAGAAGAAAAAGGATCGCCTAAAAGTCTTAGAAGGACAATAGATGCAATGTTAAGGACATATAATGCAATAGAAAAACCAAATAAATGTGGACTAGGCCTACTGGGGACACCACCTTAAAAAAAAACGCGCCTTGAGCTCTACCTCTTAGGTGGTGTGGAAAAGGGTGTTATAACACGAGTAAGCAACACAACACGCTTCTTAATAAATTAGGAAAGAAAGAAAATATATGGCCAAAATAAATTCAATTTGTAAAACAAATTAGGAAAAAAAAATAAAATTAATGTCTGAAATATCTTCTTGGATTTGATTACACCCAAACAAACAAATAAACAGACGTGAAGGTGAATTAAAGAACAGTGTGTAATAATATTACAATAATGCTGAGACTTAACCTTCGGATCGGTGCTCAGTTGAAATGGATTCATGCACAAATAATAATTTAACGATTTTGCTTTGGTGCCATATATATTTTATTATCGTTAATGTATAATTATTGCCGTTTCATTCATTATTTCACATCAACGGATATTTCATAGAAATGAAACACTTTTCCTTATGTTCGCTTATTGTGTTATACATGCACATGCATTTGTTATATCTATTATATTGGCGAAAACTTGACTGCAGGTTCTTGTCTCAACTATCTGAGTTATAAAAACCAGACGACAGCGCCTCTAGGGAGAGGTTAACAAGTTGCTCCAGAAAGCTACTTGCGACCACTATATATTCTATACACAAGGTTTTTATCTAGAATGGATTCTAACCACGTCAAATTTATAACATTTCCGATATAAGCAGTTCCTCATCCCATCTTCCACAAATTTTCGTTCCACTATTTTAAAGTTGTCCAAAAGCTCCATTTACACATCAAAGTTTTTCACAAGCTCTATTCAAACATATGTGTACAACAAAAGTTCAATCAGGAAAAAGTTTAGCCAATGCCTAAGCCCGAGCTCAAAGCTGTAATGTTCCAGTGATTTTATGCATAAGCTCTGTTAATTCACCATGTGGACGACCATAATATATACCCGTTATATTGTACATTTCTCCAACCCTCCAGCAATTACTAGAACACTCATCCTTTCACATAAAAGATCTCATTAATTGAACATTGCCATCAAATCACATTAAGGTCCGAGCCCATACAGCGCGACAACGGCAAGCTTAGTTTCCAGAGTTTCTTACGTAATTACAAATTAGTATTATTAATTACAAAATAACGGTAAATAATACTAAAAAATACTAAAATTTTGTTGAAATTACTCAAAACAATAACAATTACAAAATGCTTTTGCAATTCTGGCAAACAAATTGTTCTCAGTGTATGCGTGTATATGTTATTTAAATAAATTTAATGATTAAAACAGTCCTTTTATACTTAACTGATTTTAAATGAGTGCCTACTACAATGAGATAGCTTAGATAATAGAAGTAGAGGATACGACATTAGCCGATTTAGCTGACCCAAATTTCCTAATGTGTTAGTGTGTTCACTTAAGTATAGTTGTAATTTCAGTGCAGGCTGAAATATTCATGTAGTGGAAAGTAGGGGCAAATATAAAGGTGCGAAAACGTGAGCTATAGCCCCTCCAAAAACATTTTTTAGACTACACAACTGATTTGAACCCCATAACAGCTGATAGCCGATGACATTTTGTTCCCATTTTCCTCATAGCAGGCTGGTAGCCGGTGACATTTGGTTCCCATTTTCTAGCATTTTCTAGCGCCGTTTAGCTCTCTCTAACGTATTAAACAATTTCCCCTTCGTATTTTCGGAAGGAGAAATCTTGTCGCTCACGTACAGGGCTTTTACACGTTGTGGCGTATCCTGTACTCTATGATCTAAATGAGATACCGAGTAATCTTAAACTCAAATCTATTTCTGAAATTGAACTTATTTATTTTACGTTTTCTAGTTGTTAGGTGAATGAATGAAATTTCCGGGGAAGCCCATTATTAAACATATTTATTCAAAATTTTCGGGTTTAGGGTGCTTTTTAAAAGCTTTATGAATCATGAGGGAGGTGATATAAAAAAATAATTTTTATCAAAACTTGGCGCTAAGAGGTTTTTCTTGTTATCTTTGCCATATCGCAATTATCATTATGTGCCATATCATAATTATCATTATATCCTAGAGCTTTGTAGAAGTGTCCATACGAATAGATTTATTTTATTTTTTATATATTGTCATTGGACACAATTTATCTTGTATAATTTCATTTGGGGTGTAAGTTTGAAACAATTTTTCAAGATTAGCTTAACATATTGATATCTGAAGTATTTCACTTCTTATCAACTTATGATCGCTGAGAATCTTCCTTATTTAAAAGAAAGAACTGATTTTTTTGAAGCAATCGCTATGAAGCACTTGGCCAGCGCAGTTTTCTTATTAGCTCCACTTTTTTGTGGAGCTTTTCCCCAGGATGGTAAGTTTAACCTCAGGAGTTTTTCATATCATTTTAATTTATTTAATTTTACATTTTTTTAAATTTTTCTCGACAGGAGTCAGTAACTTGGGTGTCGAGTGTTACAAGTGCAATTCTAAGGATAATCCTGATTGTGCGCAGAATCCAACGAAAATTTTGGACACTGAATATTGCAATGATCGTAATGACCGGTGCATTACTGCAGTTGGTAAGCTCTTTTTATTTTTTTCTCAGTTTAAAGAAATGGAAAAATGTTTGAATATGAATTTGTAAGGACTTCATTTTTAAAGTGATATCTATCTAATACGAAATGGACAAAGTGCAGTGCAGTGAATGATAAATTTAACAGAAACAAACAATCAAGCTAATCTTTATATTACACCTATGCTTAATTTTAAGGTTCTCTAAAATATGAAAAAAAGGAATGAAAATATGTAAAAATTATATTCCAACGATGCAAAATATTTTGTATATCCGTTTGGATCGAATTGGTAGAAACACAGTGCTACAAAGCGTCATTAATGCAATAGAATATTTTAACAAATTAATTATTTGAAGAGTTTAAATAAATTTATTAACACTAAACCAGACAACATATGTTTCCAATTTATATTCTTTGATTCCTTTCACTAATAATAAAATCCAGTCTTTCTAAAAGTTTTAAACATTTTTGATTATTATGTTCACGAACACTTTGGTAGTCTCTGGGAAATACGTTGTCAAAATTATCAACGAATTATAAAATAAAATAAAAATTCCTTGTAATATTTGTTGCAAATTATACTAGCACCGACATAATTTATATTCCTTTTATTAGTCATTGGTACTAAAAATTCTGCAATTATCGTTTGATATCCACAAATATTCTAAATTGTTTCCGTAAAATTCGTGAAAAAACAAAGAATTTTGACAATGTAATAGATGTGCGTATGGATAAAATCTTTTATACGTATCTACTTGCTGTCCAATACTATCACTTCTTATATCCCATTCAGAAATATAAGGAATGTTTTTAGTAAAATTGTAAAAGTTTAAATTAGTGTTCTTTGGAAGAATAAATGGTTTTTTTCATATAATTGCTGTTTATTCAAGAATTCAAGTGGTAGAAGTGATATGATCTTTAAAATTAATTTATCTGTGCCCACTTTAAAGACATAGCCTAGAAATTAGAAATTAAAAATATTTATATTATTTTAATTGTAAGGAGAGACTCTCGAAAAAAAGCAAACAAATATTTATAACTCGAACTTGGATTCAAAATAAAAATTATAAATTACTATGATTGTCTTAAAATTTTAATTTCAGTTGACAGTATAACTCACAGAGGCTGTGAAAAAGAGTTGAATGCACTTTCCGATGCAGTTTCCAAAACATGTAACGATCCCCGCTGTAACGATGAAATCTTTCCGGAAGATCGCTTAAAGTGTTATCAGTGTGAAGGAAGGGACTGCATTAAAAACTTCCAAGACACCCTTAAGCCATGTGTCAACTACGATGAAAACGATTCTTGCATAACTGATGTCATTAATGAAACTGATGTCATTCGTAGATGTCGTTCAGATCCAGATTATTCAGTTGGACCGTTTCCGAAAATGTGTCAAAAATCTGGTTGCAACAACCACCCTACAACATACACTTCTGAATGCATAGCGTGTTCTGAAGCAAATTCAACATCTTGCGTGAGAAAATCTGCATATGTCCAATCTAGACTGAAATGTACGATCCCGAAAGAAAGCACTTGCAAAGAAACTCTACTTCTTAATCGTCCTATGAAATGTTTCACCTATGTCGCGTCTAAAAATGTTGTTCGTGGGTGTCTCAACAATGCTGGCAAACTTGCCCTGGACAGTGCCAATTTTAAGCCCTGTGAAGGGCAGTTGTGTAACAACAAATGCCTTCTTATAAAATGCGTTAAATGTAGCTCAAAGACGAATCCGAAGTGTGCTAATCAGGCGAATAACCTTGAACCTGAGTCATGTCTTGGTGATAGCGCTTGCTTCACTGCACAAACAGAAGGTACGTAAATTTGAATAAATTTTAAATTAAATTTAATATGTGTATAAATTAAAATGGTAAGACTTTAAGAAAATCAATGCTCATACTTTGTGCAAACTTTGTATATAATGATGCAAATTCTTTTAATAATGCCTTTTAAAATCATACGAAAACCTTGAAGAAGGAAATCAGAAACAAATTTTATGATTTTAAAATCTCCAAAAACAGATATGAAAAATCTCTACAACCAAACTGTATTAGTTTTCCCATACCGCTTTAATAACTCAAATCCTTTTTAGAAGGTGCAATTCAACGGGGCTGTGGAGGCCGATTGGAAAACGCCAAGCAAATCGTTTCTTGTCACGAAGATGGTTGTAATCAAGAAAATTATCCTCCAAAAATGGAGTGTTACAAGTGCAACTCAAATAACCTCACCGAATGCGCAACTAATCCTACGGCAAATCTACCAAAAGTCCAATGTAAAGATCCAAAGGATAAGTGTGTTTCTGCAATTGGTAAGTTTTCAAATTTAAATGGCTATAATTAGATTTTACTTCTAAAAACAAAAATTTCAGTTCATGGCGCAACTCAAAGAGGCTGTGAAAAGGAAGAAGCTGTGCCATCGTATGCACATTCAGACAAATGCAACTCAAGTCTGTGCAACATTAAGGTATTTCCGGAAGATCGTCTTAAGTGCTATCAGTGCGAAGGAAACGATTGCGTCAAAGACTTCCAAAATTATCTTCAGCCCTGCGCTAATTACGCCGACAATAAATGTCTTACCATCGTAGAAAACGAGTCGAACGTGATTCGAAAATGCTCCTTAGATCCTGATTACTTATCCCGACCGTTTGCAGTAACATGTGAAGGTTCTGGGTGCAACGACCAACCTGCGACGTACAGTGCCAAGTGTCTTTCATGCACTCAAACTAACGAAACGTCTTGCGTCAGGCTAAATTCACCTGGTGCATTTGAACATAAATGCACCCTTCCAACGCTAACGACTTGCACAGATGCACCTCTCATTAACCGACCAATCTCCTGCTACACTTACAAGAAATCTGGCAAAGTAGTTCGCGGCTGCACCAAGGATGCTGCTGAAGACATAGCAAAGGATCATGAAAACTTTATTACCTGCGAAGGACCAATGTGCAACAACGAGTGTCTCCCTATAAAATGCATTTCTTGCGATTCTAAGGTGGATCCGCGGTGCGTCAATCAGGCGAATCTACTAGAGCCGCTGCAATGCACCGATGAAACGGCGTGTTTTGTCGGCGAGACCCCAGGTATGTAAAAATCAAAGAAGCCTTATTTTTACGACGACCCCGATAGACTGTGGTAAAGATCACATAGTGAAGAAAAAACTTTATAAAAATGTGTTTAAACTTGTGCATCTTCAATTTTCGTAAAATTAATGATGAAAACTAAAACTAACATTTATAGATTATGATGAGGTCAATATTTCCTCACATGATGAAGTGTCAACTGTTTTGTTCATTTTTACATCAATTTACCGTGATTTTAACGCTCACTCAAATCCAATGATATCTAAAATACTTAATAATGCAAACATGATGCCGACTTTTATGACAATTATTATAATGCAATGAATTAATTCGGTATACATATACAGTGACTCTCAAAACTGATCATATGATGGTACCTACTTTAAGATTTTGCAAGTTGTTATTCTTATACATTTTGACAATATTACGCAACCATTCTCTTATACATTTTGACAATATTACGCAACCAGTTTTACGATATCAGTTACCGTTAATGAACAACTTTCAAAAACCTAAAGTACCATCATGTGATCAGTTTTAAGAGTCACTGTATGTATATAATGCTGCTTTATTTTTAAAGAAAAAAGCTTTAACCAAATAAACGCATCTATTAGGTCTATTTAATGACCAGAAAATATAGTGGAGCAGAACAGAGCAGTTCAGCTCAGAAAAGCTGTCAGAGTAAAACAGATCAGAAAGGAGAAGGCTTACTCATTGAATACCACTTTGAATTTTTCTGAGCTGCTAAATGTCAAATGAAGTTTCATTCTACTAACAAGTTGGCGCAGAAAATCTTGCTCCAAAGTAATCCGGATTAATTTGGAGCAGGCTCATTGAATACAAGCCATATCAGCTTAGAGCAGCTTCGAGTCTCATTGAACACATTTCTTGCTATTTTCTGCTCTAGATTAATCTAGAGCAAGTCATTAAACACACTTATTATTACATATTATAAGCAAATTTGTAAACAGCCAAGCACACGCCTGCGCTTAGAACGATACAAGTTGAAAGACTTTCACAATATTGCTCATTGATAAACATGAAAATATATTTCAAAATGTTCTGCATGTATATTTGGATTTAGAGCATCGTTCCTCTTAATACATCGCTTTTGAAATGTTGCAACTGAAGACCAGTGGCGTAGTTGCCAAAAAGCTAGGTGGTGCAGTGCCTCGAGCACAGAGGGCCCCTGGGCGGCGAATTTCGAACTAACCTCGTGAACATTTCTCCCATTTTCAAAACATAAATGCTACATTAAAATTACGGGCATAACTGTTTTTAATGAAATCAAAATAACATAACGTAGTTAAAACGATCAAAGTTACTAAACGAAGTTCATTTGGGGTGAAAATGATGATATTTAAGGAAAGGATGAAGATGAAATGCCCTCGGAAAATATTAAGGTAAAAGCAGAGTTATCTCTGGTGAATTCATGTACCGTGTATTGAATGACATCATATGCATCCAAAACTTTACAAAACTTCGATATCGATTTGGACGAAGCAAGGGCTTTAGCAGAGATTGAAGTAAAATTAATAATATACAGAAATGATTTCGAATCATTCAAGTGTAATTGTAAAGTCAGTGAAACTGCAAACAAATATTATATAGATCATTTTCAAGAAAAAGGCAAAGGAAAGTTAAAAGACATTTTGATGAATTAGCTTTTGACCACCGATTTCAAAACCGGGAAGAAATATTTAAAATACCTATTTTCTTCACACATCGGATCCATATCAAACAACTTTTATTTCTCGAAAATAAAATCAAATTGCCTGGATTTATACCCACTTATGCGTCAAAAATTTAATCCAAAAATTAATCTGATTCAAGCTTTGAAGTTTGAATGGGTAAATATCATGGCAATTTAAATTGATCCGATTTTAAAATTTTTATATACGTGACGGTTTTTAAAATTTCAGTTCAATTCAAAATTTTCTCCTGGAACTGGATCCGAAGTGCAAGGAACACGGCTAATACACTAGACACAATAATAGTTCAATTAAATACACGTTTTACAATTTTCTAACACCAACATTTTTACTAGATGTAGATGAAGCAACTTTATTAAAAAAATGTGATCAATTCCAACGTAAATATTCTTATATAATAGTTCCCAATTTTTCCCTTCGATTTGTTAATAATTACCACCTAATTTTACCTAAATTGGAAATAATGATCCAATATAGAGTGCTAGAATGTGACCTTACGAGAGTATTTCAAATACTTTTATTGTTATATACATTTCCTGTCACTTCTGCATCAGCTGAGAAATTATCATTTAGCAAATTAAAAATGATAAAACATTATTTAAGTGTGGATCAAGCTCGACTCCGACATTTATCGCTAATAGCGATCCAAAAGAAGGCCGATTGGACTTAACCGAAGTCATTGATACATTTTCAAGAACTAGGTAAATATAGAAAAAGATAATAAAATAAATTGCTATTTTGTTGTCAGCAGATAGATTCGATCTTAATATATAATAATAAACCATTTAATCTTTATTTACTTCGTTTTATTGAAGATATCGAATTCTGAAAGAAGTAATAATCAAATCATTTTCACTTTTTTTTAGAAGGAGCAACTATACGCGGATGTGGTGCTCAATCCTCAGAGGCTAAGAAGATAATTTCTTCTTGTTACGTCGATGGTTGTAACAACAAAGAGTATCCCCTCACCAAGAAAATGGAATGTTTCACTTGCGACTCAAATAACCTCGCCGAATGTGCAACTAATCCTTCAGCCAGTTTACCACACGCCCTTTGTAAGGATCCAGAGGACGTATGCTTCACTTACAAGATTTCCACAAAAGTAGTTCGTGGCTGCGCCAAGGATGCCGGTGATCTAGCAAATGATATTAGTCATTTTAAGACCTGTGAAGGACCAATGTGCAACGGTGAACATCTACCTATAAAATGCATTTCTTGCGATTCTAAAGTAGATCCGAGGTGCACCCAAAGGGTAAATGAGTTAGAACCACAGAAGTGCACCAGTGAAACAGCATGTTTTTCTGGCCAGACATCAGGTATGGTTTTCTGCCTATAATCAAATTCAATCACATTTGTATGTAGTAATAATTAAAATTAAAATTTTGGCACTAAATTCATAAAAAAAGTTTCTTAGAGTGTACTGCATTTAAAGAAAATATTTATTTTAACTTTAAATGGTAGTTTATACTGATGAGCTGGATATAAATAAACAATAACTCTCATTTAATATTTTCTAGAGGGAGAAATTATCCGAGGCTGTGGAGCAAAATCTACAAAGGCTACAAATATAACTTCATGTTACGTCGATGGTTGTAATAACAAAGAGTATCCCCTCGCCAAGAAAATGGAATGTTTCACTTGCGACTCAAATAACCTCGCCGAATGTGCAACTAATCCTTCAGCCAGTTTACCACACGCCCTTTGTAAGGATCCAGAGGACGTATGCTTCACTTACAAGATTTCCACAAAAGTAGTTCGTGGCTGCGCCAAGGATGCCGGTGATCTAGCAAATGATATTAGTCATTTTAAGACCTGTGAAGGACCAATGTGCAACGGTGAACATCTACCTATAAAATGCATTTCTTGCGATTCTAAAGTAGATCCGAGGTGCACCCAAAGGGCAAATGAAATGGAACCACAGAAGTGCACCAGTGAAACAGCATGTTTTTCTGGCCAGACATCAGGTATGGTTTTCTGCCTATAATCAAATTCAATCACATTTGTATGTAGTAATAATTAAAATTAAAATTTTGGCACTAAATTCATAGAAAAAGTTTCTTAGAGAGTACTGCATTTAAAGAAAATATTTATTTTAACTTGAAATGGTAGTTTATACTGATGAGCTGGATATTAATAAACAATAACTCTCATTTAATATTTTCTAGAGGGAGAAATTATCCGAGGCTGTGGAGCAAAATCTACAAAGGCTACAAATATAGCTTCATGTTACGTCGATGGTTGTAATAACAAAGAGTATCCCCTCGCCAAGAAAATGGAATGTTACACTTGCGACTCAAATAACCTCGCCGAATGTGCAACTAATCCTTCAGCCAGTTTACCACACGCCCTTTGTAAGGATCCAGAGGACGTATGCTTCACTTACAAAATTTCCACAAAAGTAGTTCGTGGCTGCGCCACGGATGCCGGTGATCTAGCAAATGATATTAGTCATTTTGAGACCTGTGAAGGACCAATGTGCAACGGTGAACATCTACCTATAAAATGCATTTCTTGCGATTCTAAAGTAGATCCGAGGTGCACCCAAAGGGCAAATGAGTTAGAACCACAGAAGTGCACCAGTGAAACAGCATGTTTTTCTGGCCAGACATCAGGTATGGTTTTCTGCCTATAATCAAATTCAATCACATTTGTATGTAGTAATAATTAAAATTAAAATTTTGGCACTAAATTCATAAAAAAAGTTTCTTAGAGTGTACTGCATTTAAAGAAAATATTTATTTTAACTTTAAATGGTAGTTTATACTGATGAGCTGGATATAAATAAACAATAACTCTCATTTAATATTTTCTAGAGGGAGAAATTATCCGAGGCTGTGGAGCAAAATCTACAAAGGCTACAAATATAACTTCATGTTACGTCGATGGTTGTAATAACAAAGAGTATCCCCTCGCCAAGAAAATGGAATGTTTCACTTGCGACTCAAATAACCTCGCCGAATGTGCAACTAATCCTTCAGCCAGTTTACCACACGCCCTTTGTAAGGATCCAGAGGACGTATGCTTCACTTACAAGATTTCCACAAAAGTAGTTCGTGGCTGCGCCAAGGATGCCGGTGATCTAGCAAATGATATTAGTCATTTTAAGACCTGTGAAGGACCAATGTGCAACGGTGAACATCTACCTATAAAATGCATTTCTTGCGATTCTAAAGTAGATCCGAGGTGCACCCAAAGGGCAAATGAAATGGAACCACAGAAGTGCACCAGTGAAACAGCATGTTTTTCTGGCCAGACATCAGGTATGGTTTTCTGCCTATAATCAAATTCAATCACATTTGTATATAGTAATAATTAAAATTAAAATTTTGACACTAAATTCATAGAAAAAGTTTCTTAGAGTGTACTGCATTTAAAGAAAATATTTATTTTAACTTTAAATGGTAGTTTATACTGATGAGCTGGATATAAATAAACAATAACTCTCATTTAATATTTTCTAGAGGGAGAAATTATCCGAGGCTGTGGAGCAAAATCTACAAAGGCTACAAATATAACTTCATGTTACGTCGATGGTTGTAATAACAAAGAGTATCCCCTCGCCAAGAAAATGGAATGTTTCACTTGCGACTCAAATAACCTCGCCGAATGTGCAACTAATCCTTCAGCCAGTTTACCACACGCCCTTTGTAAGGATCCAGAGGACGTATGCTTCACTTACAAGATTTCCACAAAAGTAGTTCGTGGCTGCGCCAAGGATGCCGGTGATCTAGCAGAGGATATTAGTCATTTTAAGACCTGTGAAGGACCAATGTGCAACGGTGAACATCTACCTATAAAATGCATTTCTTGCGATTCTAAAGTAGATCCGAGGTGCACCCAAAGGGCAAATGAAATGGAACCACAGAAGTGCACCAGTGAAACAGCATGTTTTTCTGGCCAGACATCAGGTATGGTTTTCTGCCTATAATCAAATTCAATCACATTTGTATATAGTAATAATTAAAATTAAAATTTTGACACTAAATTCATAGAAAAAGTTTCTTAGAGTGTACTGCATTTAAAGAAAATATTTATTTTAACTTTAAATGGTAGTTTATACTGATGAGCTGGATATAAATAAACAATAACTCTCATTTAATATTTTCTAGAGGGAGAAATTATCCGAGGCTGTGGAGCAAAATCTACAAAGGCTACAAATATAACTTCATGTTACGTCGATGGTTGTAATAACAAAGAGTATCCCCTCGCCAAGAAAATGGAATGTTTCACTTGCGACTCAAATAACCTCGCCGAATGTGCAACTAATCCTTCAGCCAGTTTACCACACGCCCTTTGTAAGGATCCAGAGGACGTATGCTTCACTTACAAGATTTCCACAAAAGTAGTTCGTGGCTGCGCCAAGGATGCCGGTGATCTAGCAAATGATATTAGTCATTTTGAGACCTGTGAAGGACCAATGTGCAACGATGAACATCTACCTATAAAATGCATTTCTTGCGATTCTAAAGTAGATCCGAGGTGCATCCAAAGGGCAAATGAAATGGAACCACAGAAGTGCACCAGTGAAACAGCATGTTTTTCTGGCCAGACATCAGGTATGGTTTTCTGCCTATAATCAAATTCAATCACATTTGTATATAGTAATAATTAAAATTAAAATTTTGACACTAAATTCATAGAAAAAGTTTCTTAGAGTGTACTGCATTTAAAGAAAATATTTATTTTAACTTTAAATGGTAGTTTATACTGATGAGCTGGATATAAATAAACAATAACTCTCATTTAATATTTTCTAGAGGGAGAAATTATCCGAGGCTGTGGAGCAAAATCTACAAAGGCTACAAATATAACTTCATGTTACGTCGATGGTTGTAATAACAAAGAGTATCCCCTCGCCAAGAAAATGGAATGTTTCACTTGCGACTCAAATAACCTCGCCGAATGTGCAACTAATCCTTCAGCCAGTTTACCACACGCCCTTTGTAAGGATCCAGAGGACGTATGCTTCACTTACAAGATTTCCACAAAAGTAGTTCGTGGCTGCGCCAAGGATGCCGGTGATCTAGCAAATGATATTAGTCATTTTAAGACCTGTGAAGGACCAATGTGCAACGGTGAACATCTACCTATAAAATGCATTTCTTGCGATTCTAAAGTAGATCCGAGGTGCACCCAAAGGGCAAATGAGTTAGAACCACAGAAGTGCACCAGTGAAACAGCATGTTTTTCTGGCCAGACATCAGGTATGGTTTTCTGCCTATAATCAAATTCAATCACATTTGTATGTAGTAATAATTAAAATTAAAATTTTGGCACTAAATTCATAGAAAAAGTTTCTTAGAGTGTACTGCATTTAAAGAAAATATTTATTTTAACTTTAAATGGTAGTTTATACTGATGAGCTGGATATAAGTAAACAATAACTCTCATTTAATATTTTCTAGAGGGAGAAATTATCCGAGGCTGTGGAGCAAAATCTACAAAGTCTACAAATATAACTTCATGTTACGTCGATGGTTGTAATAACAAAGAGTATCCCCTCGCCAAGAAAATGGAATGTTACACTTGCGACTCAAATAACCTCGCCGAATGTGCAACTAATCCTTCAGCCAGTTTACCACACGCCCTTTGTAAGGATCCAGAGGACGTATGCTTCACTTACAAGATTTCCACAAAAGTAGTTCGTGGCTGCGCCAAGGATGCCGGTGATCTAGCAAATGATATTAGTCATTTTGAGACCTGTGAAGGACCAATGTGCAACGATGAACATCTACCTATAAAATGCATTTCTTGCGATTCTAAAGTAGATCCGAGGTGCATCCAAAGGGCAAATGAAATGGAACCACAGAAGTGCACCAGTGAAACAGCATGTTTTTCTGGCCAGACATCAGGTATGGTTTTCTGTCTATAATCAAATTCAATCACATGTGTATGTAGTAATAATTAAAATTAAAATTTTGGCACTAAATTCATAGAAAAAGTTTCTTAGAATGTATACTGCATCTAAAGAAAATATTTATTTTAACTTTAAATGGTAGTTTATACTGATGGGCTGGATATAAATAAACAATAACTCTCATTTAATATTTTCTAGAGGGAGAAATTATCCGAGGCTGTGGAGCAAAATCTACAAAGGCTACAAATATAACTTCATGTTACGTCGATGGTTGTAATAACAAAGAGTATCCCCTCGCCAAGAAAATGGAATGTTTCACTTGCGACTCAAATAACCTCGCCGAATGTGCAACTAATCCTTCAGCCAGTTTACCACACGCCCTTTGTAAGGATCCAGAGGACGTATGCTTCACTTACAAGATTTCCACAAAAGTAGTTCGTGGCTGCGCCAAGGATGCCGGTGATCTAGCAAATGATATTAGTCATTTTGAGACCTGTGAAGGACCAATGTGCAACGGTGAGCATCTACCTATAAAATGCATTTCTTGCGATTCTAAAGTAGATCCGAGGTGCACCCAAAGGGCAAATGAGTTAGAACCACAGAAGTGCACCAGTGAAACAGCATGTTTTTCTGGCCAGACATCAGGTATGGTTTTCTGCCTATAATCAAATTCAATCACATTTGTATGTAGTAATAATTAAAATTAAAATTTTGGCACTAAATTCATAGAAAAAGTTTCTTAGAGTGTACTGCATTTAAAGAAAATATTTATTTTAACTTTAAATGGTAGTTTATACTGATGAGCTGGATATAAATAAACAATAACTCTCATTTAATATTTTCTAGAGGGAGAAATTATCCGAGGCTGTGGAGCAAAATCTACAAAGTCTACAAATATAACTTCATGTTACGTCGATGGTTGTAATAACAAAGAGTATCCCCTCGCCAAGAAAATGGAATGTTTCACTTGCGACTCAAATAACCTCGCCGAATGTGCAACTAATCCTTCAGCCAGTTTACCACACGCCCTTTGTAAGGATCCAGAGGACGTATGCTTCACTTACAAGATTTCCACAAAAGTAGTTCGTGGCTGCGCCAAGGATGCCGGTGATCTAGCAAATGATATTAGTCATTTTGAGACCTGTGAAGGACCAATGTGCAACGGTGAACATCTACCTATAAAATGCATTTCTTGCGATTCTAAAGTAGATCCGAGGTGCACCCAAAGGGCAAATGAGTTAGAACCACAGAAGTGCACCAGTGAAACAGCATGTTTTTCTGGCCAGACATCAGGTATGGTTTTCTGTCTATAATCAAATTCAATCACATGTGTATGTAGTAATAATTAAAATTAAAATTTTGGCACTAAATTCATAGAAAAAGTTTCTTAGAATGTATACTGCATCTAAAGAAAATATTTATTTTAACTTTAAATGGTAGTTTATACTGATGGGCTGGATATAAATAAACAATAACTCTCATTTAATATTTTCTAGAGGGAGAAATTATCCGAGGCTGTGGAGCAAAATCTACAAAGGCTACAAATATAACTTCATGTTACGTCGATGGTTGTAATAACAAAGAGTATCCCCTAGCCAAGAAAATGGAATGTTACACTTGCGACTCAAATAACCTCGCCGAATGTGCAACTAATCCTTCAGCCAGTTTACCACACGCCCTTTGTAAGGATCCAGAGGACGTATGCTTCTCTTACAAGATTTCCACAAAAGTAGTTCGTGGCTGCGCCAAGGATGCCGGTGATCTAGCAAATGATATTAGTCATTTTAAGACCTGTGAAGGACCAATGTGCAACGATGAACATCTACCTATAAAATGCATTTCTTGCGATTCTAAAGTAGATCCGAGGTGCATCCAAAGGGCAAATGAAATGGAACCACAGAAGTGCACCAGTGAAACAGCATGTTTTTCTGGCCAGACATCAGGTATGGTTTTCTGTCTATAATCAAATTCAATCACATGTGTATGTAGTAATAATTAAAATTAAAATTTTGGCACTAAATTCATAGAAAAAGTTTCTTAGAATGTATACTGCATCTAAAGAAAATATTTATTTTAACTTTAAATGGTAGTTTATACTGATGGGCTGGATATAAATAAACAATAACTCTCATTTAATATTTTCTAGAGGGAGAAATTATCCGAGGCTGTGGAGCAAAATCTACAAAGGCTACAAATATAACTTCATGTTACGTCGATGGTTGTAATAACAAAGAGTATCCCCTAGCCAAGAAAATGGAATGTTACACTTGCGACTCAAATAACCTCGCCGAATGTGCAACTAATCCTTCAGCCAGTTTACCACACGCCCTTTGTAAGGATCCAGAGGACGTATGCTTCTCTTACAAGATTTCCACAAAAGTAGTTCGTGGCTGCGCCAAGGATGCCGGTGATCTAGCAAATGATATTAGTCATTTTAAGACCTGTGAAGGACCAATGTGCAACGATGAACATCTACCTATAAAATGCATTTCTTGCGATTCTAAAGTAGATCCGAGGTGCATCCAAAGGGCAAATGAAATGGAACCACAGAAGTGCACCAGTGAAACAGCATGTTTTTCTGGCCAGACATCAGGTATGGTTTTCTGTCTATAATCAAATTCAATCACATGTGTATGTAGTAATAATTAAAATTAAAATTTTGGCACTAAATTCATAGAAAAAGTTTCTTAGAATGTATACTGCATCTAAAGAAAATATTTATTTTAACTTTAAATGGTAGTTTATACTGATGGGCTGGATATAAATAAACAATAACTCTCATTTAATATTTTCTAGAGGGAGAAATTATCCGAGGCTGTGGAGCAAAATCTACAAAGGCTACAAATATAACTTCATGTTACGTCGATGGTTGTAATAACAAAGAGTATCCCCTAGCCAAGAAAATGGAATGTTACACTTGCGACTCAAATAACCTCGCCGAATGTGCAACTAATCCTTCAGCCAGTTTACCACACGCCCTTTGTAAGGATCCAGAGGACGTATGCTTCTCTTACAAGATTTCCACAAAAGTAGTTCGTGGCTGCGCCAAGGATGCCGGTGATCTAGCAAATGATATTAGTCATTTTAAGACCTGTGAAGGACCAATGTGCAACGATGAACATCTACCTATAAAATGCATTTCTTGCGATTCTAAAGTAGATCCGAGGTGCATCCAAAGGGCAAATGAAATGGAACCACAGAAGTGCACCAGTGAAACAGCATGTTTTTCTGGCCAGACATCAGGTATGGTTTTCTGTCTATAATCAAATTCAATCACATGTGTATGTAGTAATAATTAAAATTAAAATTTTGGCACTAAATTCATAGAAAAAGTTTCTTAGAATGTATACTGCATCTAAAGAAAATATTTATTTTAACTTTAAATGGTAGTTTATACTGATGGGCTGGATATAAATAAACAATAACTCTCATTTAATATTTTCTAGAGGGAGAAATTATCCGAGGCTGTGGAGCAAAATCTACAAAGGCTACAAATATAACTTCATGTTACGTCGATGGTTGTAATAACAAAGAGTATCCCCTCGCCAAGAAAATGGAATGTTTCACTTGCGACTCAAATAACCTCGCCGAATGTGCAACTAATCCTTCAGCCAGTTTACCACACGCCCTTTGTAAGGATCCAGAGGACGTATGCTTCACTTACAAGATTTCCACAAAAGTAGTTCGTGGCTGCGCCAAGGATGCCGGTGATCTAGCAAATGATATTAGTCATTTTGAGACCTGTGAAGGACCAATGTGCAACGGTGAACATCTACCTATAAAATGCATTTCTTGCGATTCTAAAGTAGATCCGAGGTGCACCCAAAGGGCAAATGAGTTAGAACCACAGAAGTGCACCAGTGAAACAGCATGTTTTTCTGGCCAGACATCAGGTATGGTTTTCTGTCTATAATCAAATTCAATCACATGTGTATGTAGTAATAATTAAAATTAAAATTTTGGCACTAAATTCATAGAAAAAGTTTCTTAGAATGTATACTGCATCTAAAGAAAATATTTATTTTAACTTTAAATGGTAGTTTATACTGATGGGCTGGATATAAATAAACAATAACTCTCATTTAATATTTTCTAGAGGGAGAAATTATCCGAGGCTGTGGAGCAAAATCTACAAAGGCTACAAATATAACTTCATGTTACGTCGATGGTTGTAATAACAAAGAGTATCCCCTAGCCAAGAAAATGGAATGTTACACTTGCGACTCAAATAACCTCGCCGAATGTGCAACTAATCCTTCAGCCAGTTTACCACACGCCCTTTGTAAGGATCCAGAGGACGTATGCTTCTCTTACAAGATTTCCACAAAAGTAGTTCGTGGCTGCGCCAAGGATGCCGGTGATCTAGCAAATGATATTAGTCATTTTAAGACCTGTGAAGGACCAATGTGCAACGATGAACATCTACCTATAAAATGCATTTCTTGCGATTCTAAAGTAGATCCGAGGTGCATCCAAAGGGCAAATGAAATGGAACCACAGAAGTGCACCAGTGAAACAGCATGTTTTTCTGGCCAGACATCAGGTATGGTTTTCTGTCTATAATCAAATTCAATCACATGTGTATGTAGTAATAATTAAAATTAAAATTTTGGCACTAAATTCATAGAAAAAGTTTCTTAGAATGTATACTGCATCTAAAGAAAATATTTATTTTAACTTTAAATGGTAGTTTATACTGATGGGCTGGATATAAATAAACAATAACTCTCATTTAATATTTTCTAGAGGGAGAAATTATCCGAGGCTGTGGAGCAAAATCTACAAAGGCTACAAATATAACTTCATGTTACGTCGATGGTTGTAATAACAAAGAGTATCCCCTCGCCAAGAAAATGGAATGTTTCACTTGCGACTCAAATAACCTCGCCGAATGTGCAACTAATCCTTCAGCCAGTTTACCACACGCCCTTTGTAAGGATCCAGAGGACGTATGCTTCACTTACAAGATTTCCACAAAAGTAGTTCGTGGCTGCGCCAAGGATGCCGGTGATCTAGCAAATGATATTAGTCATTTTGAGACCTGTGAAGGACCAATGTGCAACGATGAACATCTACCTATAAAATGCATTTCTTGCGATTCTAAAGTAGATCCGAGGTGCATCCAAAGGGCAAATGAGTTAGAACCACAGAAGTGCACCAGTGAAACAGCATGTTTTTCTGGCCAGACATCAGGTATGGTTTTCTGCCTATAATCAAATTCAATCACATTTGTATGTAGTAATAATTAAAATTAAAATTTTGGCACTAAATTCATAGAAAAAGTTTCTTAGAATGTATACTGCATCTAAAGAAAATATTTATTTTAACTTTAAATGGTAGTTTATACTGATGGGCTGGATATAAATAAACAATAACTCTCATTTAATATTTTCTAGAGGGAGAAATTATCCGAGGCTGTGGAGCAAAATCTACAAAGGCTACAAATATAACTTCATGTTACGTCGATGGTTGTAATAACAAAGAGTATCCCCTCGCCAAGAAAATGGAATGTTTCACTTGCGACTCAAATAACCTCGCCGAATGTGCAACTAATCCTTCAGCCAGTTTACCACACGCCCTTTGTAAGGATCCAGAGGACGTATGCTTCACTTACAAGATTTCCACAAAAGTAGTTCGTGGCTGCGCCAAGGATGCCGGTGATCTAGCAAATGATATTAGTCATTTTGAGACCTGTGAAGGACCAATGTGCAACGATGAACATCTACCTATAAAATGCATTTCTTGCGATTCTAAAGTAGATCCGAGGTGCATCCAAAGGGCAAATGAGTTAGAACCACAGAAGTGCACCAGTGAAACAGCATGTTTTTCTGGCCAGACATCAGGTATGGTTTTCTGCCTAGGATAAAATTCAACCACATATCTGGGTAGTACCGAATCTTTAAAATTAAAATTTTGGCATTAAACTCATAGAAGAAATGTCTGAGAGTGCAGTGCATTTGGTTAATACAGGACAGCTCTTTTTGTAGAATTGAAAACGCCAAACTCTCATTTTCAGAAACGTGAAATTCTGTGATGTAGGAATTGGCAAAACAAATTTTTATTTCCCTTTTTTAAATTATCCTCAATCCGTAATAACAGCATACAAATACACTTTTTACATGCTTTTCTTAAACTCACAATGTTTTATCTTTTTTCGTGTGCCCAAATATGCCAAGCATAAATTGACGACCTTCCGGACGTCCTTGAGATCTAAAATTTTGCACAGTGGTCTAACTCGGGTGACAATATAATAATCCACTTGTCACTTTTAGACCCGGACATCTTTTCTACTTTTTAGTTCATTTTTTATTTATTTATTTAATGTTTTTTTTTTTGTTAAAAAAAACATGTTATGAAAATTTTTTTTTGTTTATTTAACTTGTTTTAATTATGCAAATATTGGGAAATGAACAATACTTTCGAGTAATTTTGATTTTCTTATTCGTAGTGTAAACAATTAAAAATAAGTTACGCAACTGGAGATACTTGAGAGAAAGTGCTTAAAAGTTAAAACCAACATGAATGAACGCGAAATAGTATCCTATGTTTTTGAATTTTACTGCATTCATATGAGTAGCATATTTTTTTATATATGTACCAGGTGTACCATAAAGCTTAAATTCGCTGTTTTTTAGTCAGAAAAACGCCTGTTTTTTGAATATGATATAATACAAAAACAAATTTATTCGAAGTATTATCTTTCGCTAGCTACACAATTTTCCATCTCTCGGCAATTTATGGATATCTCGCCAAAAAAAAATCGTCCTCTTTTGAAGCAAACTACTCATTAAGGGGTAATATCATCTTGTGTTCTCTAAATTTTACGTGATTTTCTGAGACGTCTCACGGACGATTGGAACTAGATACAGATATGAGGTTTTGGGCATATGAAAGTACTGGTCTTTAACTACAAAACATATGTTTTACTTTAATTTTACGATACAAAATGGCGGCACAGCAAGGAAGACAAAAAATTTCGGGCTTTCGACATGGGCGTACCGCTACAGGTCACAATTTTTAATCTGGAAAAAAAACAAAAAAGTTTCTTAAAATATAGTCCAAAATCTATTGAATGTCGTAGGATTTTTTTGATAACTTGATTTTTATAGATTTTATAAGCGATTTTCGGTAAATGTTGTTCGAGAAAACAAGAAAATAAAGTTCAAATTAACGCTATTTTCTTAAAAATCAATATTTCGTTTTTTACAATAAAAACATTATTTTTAGCAAAATCAAAAACACTTCGTTCATACCTTTCCTCTTATCATAACGAACAATCTTAAAAAAATTTAAATTGCTTGCATTTATAGATTAATTTATCGTTAAGACGGGAATCGTACTTCAAAGTTTTAGTTTTCTTTAGCCCGTAATTTCAGTTAGTGCGTTATAAAAAAACCCAAATTTTTTTATCCACCGGGGTGTACCTATACAGAAAGTAACATTTAGAAATAAAAAATAAATTTTGCCAATTCTTGCTACTTAATTTCTAAACTTGTCCTGGTTACATACAATCACGTTGAAAAGTTTGAAGCAAATTTTTTTTTCACTATATAAGTCTGTTCATTGAGCCCTGATCTCGATCAGATCAGATTCAATTAGATCAACTTAAATCACGTGCCTAATAATTATCAGATCAGATTAGATTAGAAAAAGTCCAAAGTCTCAACAAACGCAAATCAATCAGTTAAGATCATCAAGTGCCAGTTGTAAAAAATGTCGAGAAGGCGAAGAAATTTAAAATTATTATTATATAAAACTCCACTAAGTTCCACTAGGTGAAAATAATTCGACCCTTTCCATCTGAAATTAATGGTAAATTGTTTTTGTTCTGCATAATGTAATTAATTTTTACCTTTTGCTGGTTGAAAAATAGCTTTTTAATACCTAAAAACTTTCTAAAACACTTTAAAACTTGTAACCGTCAAGTGCCATAAACTGACAAATTATCAAAAGCCCTAATCTAACCTGATCTACAAAAATTTGTGGATCAGAAAAGATCGGTAATTATATCAACCTAAATCAGGCTTAATGAGCGCGAAGCAAATCAGTTTAGAGAGAAAAGAGCCAATAACAGTTCTCATCGAATGCGGATCTTTTTTTTTCTGATCAAGGTCGATCTAGATCAGTCAACGAACAGACCTTATGTACATAACTAAGGTTACTTTGACTTCAATGTTCATTTTCTTTTTCAGAAGGAGTAGTTATTCGGGGTTGTGGTCACCAATCTACAGAAGTTACTCAGATTAACACTTGTTATTCAGATGGGTGTAATTGCAAAGCTTTTACTCCTCCCAATAATAATAAGGATCCACAAGTTGGAGTACAGAAAAAGTGCTATCAATGCAAGGATTCAAAGGATTGTAGAAATATCCCTGACAGATCGCTACTCAAGCCGTGCGCTTCACCATCTGACGGGTGTATGCAATATATGAACCTTATCAATGAAATGGTTCGTGGCTGTAAATCTGACCAGGAGTACAACGAGTGCTTGACAAAGGGTGAAGAATGCCTACAGTGCACTGAAGACGGTTGTAATAATGTTGGAGCCATTAAAACCGCCGATTTATCCTGTCTTTTGTGCGACTCATCCGACCCAAATTGTCTTTACTCAATGAATAAAGATGTGTCCCCGAGATGCCACCCGACTGCTCCTTTCTACGCGGACAGTTTCGGCTGCTTCAGCTGCCTTTCGAAAGACAATAAAACAGCCAAAAGAGGATGCTACGGGGGCGAAACTTACACCAGTAACGACGATTCCACGTGCAGTACGTGTACATCCAACGACTGCAACGACGAATCCCTGTTTGTGCAGCGCTGCATTCAGTGCGATGGCGACAGTGCGTCCTGCAACGGAGGTCTTTCTGGAAAAGTCTGCACTGGAACCCTCTACTCCCATAATTTGGGTTGTTACGCTTTACAAATAGGTAAATTTCGAATCAAAATTAAAACTTTCAACATAATTTACCACTTTTTCCTTCCTAGGAGATAAGGTGAAAAGAGGATGCATTTCTCATTTAGAAGATCCCCAGGATTGCAAAGGCGATGAAAAGATTTGTCAGTATTGCTTGGGTCAGAACTGCAACACTTCTGGAACAGCAAAACTTCTTACTTCTCTTGGAGTTCTTCTTGCCCCACTCTTAGTTTCCTTATACTTTACATTTTAAGTGAAGTAAGCAAATTTGAATTTCACTGTGAAAAGTGGGAGCTTAAGGCTGACTTATGTAATTAACTTGTATTATTTAAATTTGAAATAAAACGACATTTTTAGTTTTTAAAGAATGCTTTCAATGTATGTAGGTACTATTATAAAATATTCGTAAAACCAAAAGCAAAAACTTTGGATTTAGTTGTTCATTATAGAGTATGATCCATTATTTAAAAAACCGGCCAAGTGCGAGTCGGACTCGCGCACCGAGGGTAACGTAAAAAATAATTTTTTTTTTTGTAATGTAATTATAAATTTAAGGTTTTCGGAATTTTTCCTTTATATGTGCTATAAAACATTGCTTCATGCCAAATTTCAAGATTCTAGGTCGACTGGAAGTACCCTTTAGGTTTTGATTCCCTTGCGAGTAGTTGCGAGTTTGAAAATATGCGGCTTAAATTGCTGTTTCTTTTGATTACGTTGACATAGAAGTTTGATTTTGTTACAGTTTAAAGGTATTATAGACCTGAGTATTTGATATGAATTTCAATTTAATACCTCTACGCGTTCATGACGAAAAGGGTACTAAGGCTGTGTGCCAAACCAGACTTTTCTTTTCAAAAGTTCGTTCAAAATGTACTAGATTAATTTGCCTGTGCCAAACAAGGAGAGTCTTTTCAAGTGACTTTTGTATCGACGTATAAGCACACTTTGATATTAATTAGCATATTTGATATTAAATCGGGAAATGGACGAAGAAGATATCGAAGTTATAATTTTATTTCTTCAAATACTAATAAACTATGTATTTAAAATACATAAAGGGGCAGAGGGAAAACTAAAAATTGCATGCAAAATAGGATAATCAATATGCGATATGCTCATAGCCTTCTATAAGGAAAAGTACTGATTTATTATTTGAAAAGTCTACTCGCCAGCATACTTTTCGTTGAAAAGGCGACTTTTGAAAAGAAAAGTCTGGTTTGGCACACAGCCTAAGTTTAAAATTATTAAAAATATTTTTATTATATGATATAACTAAAAATTTACGGTTTTCGCAATTTTTCCTTTATCTGTGCTATAAGACGTTGCTTTGTACCAAATTTCAAGATTCTGAGTTCACGGGAAGTACCCTGTAGGTTTTGATTCCCTTGCGAGTGTCGAAAATGTCGACGGACGGACGGACGGACGGAAGAAAGTGATCCTATAAGGGTTCCGTTTTTTCCTTTCGAGGTGCGGAACCCTAAAAAGGAATTAAGATACAGTGACGAGCAAAATGTTACCAATAATGGTATTTTAGGATTTTGCAAGTTGCTCATTAACTGTAACAGATATCATAAAAATGGTTGCATAATATTGCAGACTGCAGACCTTAGAGGGTAAATTGTCTATAGAAATGCTCATATACATTTTGACATCCGATTAACCATTTTTGAGTTATTTATGAAATAAAACTGTCAAATTTCATTACTTTTAGCCTCGCAAATAACTAAAAAAGTATCGATGTTAGGGAAAAATGATTGTAATCAAGAAGAATTTAATTCTATCTTTTATCCTACCATCCTTTTAAGTTTAATCAACTCCCTGAATGCAAATTTGTAAAGAAAAAACGGGTTCTAACAAGAATTTTAAAGACAATTAGAGAACTAACAAATCTTCCAGGGACAAAATCAGAGTAAATTAATTATTTAATTAGTTAGTTAGTATTTATATATAAAATCGTCATGTCTCTTCTGTAACATGGTGAAGCAACATTGAATAATTTGCATAATTTTGTCACTAGCTCAGGAACTAAAAGTTTTGCGTTACAAAAACTGATCTTTTTTTAAATAACGTATTTTAAGTATTGTAGGTACGTATGTGAGAAAGGTCAACCGCACTTCTAATTAGAAAGGATAACTTTAAAACAACCTAATTAATAGTTGATTGTTTAAGTCGACTAAAAATCTCTTCGGTGTCATACGATTCAATCGACCAAAGCGAGGGTGCTAGAGATTCATCTTTCAAGAGACATTACTCTGAAGCTGAGTTTAGTGTTTTAAAACAAACAAGGATTTCCTAAGTAAAACTAAAACAAATAAAAGTGAAAATAATTTTTTTGAGAATTCCTAAATATAACAAATCGGTTTTTAAGTTCTGTTCAACATTTGGCATTGGTTTTCTTGTTTCACACTTCAGTCAGGCCCCTCAAAATTTTCTGAAGGTTAAAACATTATACTCGCCAAAACCTACAGAAGTGTAACGCAATCGCAGCGAAACTACCATATTTTATATCGTTTACTATAAAAAGCTCAAGAAACTTGTTTCTTTATATAATCTGAAAAAAAAACATTAATCGCATTCAAGCGTTTTAGTAATTTTAATTACAAATGCGAAATTTATATTAAATGACAGAACTTATGAACCAAATAAGTCTTCACCAGTCAGATTCGATTTCTAGTGTTCCTTAAATTATTAATTAAAAACAAAGATGTACCTACCTTTCAGTTCTCTGTTATGATGAATTATCAGCTGATCGTATAGAAAAAAAAGTTGACTTTCTATATTAATAAATATTATATTGTGCGTAAAAATTACTCTAACCTTGGATAAAATAGTTAGTTTATCTTAAAATGGTAAAACGGTTTTGACCGTATAAAAACACCAAACAATCATCACTCAATGAATTTAAAAATATGGTTTGTATATTTTTAAAGTACATACTAGATAGTGTACCTACTATATAATTTTTTTCATTTGTAAATATGTACATATGTATAGGATATGCAAATTTACAGATGATTGATCTTCAATTGTTATATATTTCCATAATCTGCAAATTGATCAAATGAATTGAACAAGAGTTTGAAGAGCTCATAAATCACATTAAAAAGTGGTCATTGACAATTTAGCAAATGACATAAAATACATTTTTTTCAAATCAGTTTGTTGATTAGATAAAATAGTGAAACTGATGACCATTTCGCAGTTCATTATGCTTTGTTCAAAAGATCGGAAATCCGGAATTATGACATAAAAATTCAAAAAGGGAAGTGATAAGATAAGCGGCATCGATTTCACTGATTGACTTATCATGAAACCTCCAAAACAAAATCTATAAACTTACATTAGGTATATTCTTTTAGCTTCTAAATGCTTACGAAAAAATAATTGTTCGGAATTCAGTCCATAAGAGAGTTGTACATAAATAGTCTAAAGTTCAAATAATAGAACTTGCATTTCAACAATTCCAAGAATACAATTCGATTTACCCAAAACAAATTGCTACCTAAGTTTAGGCATGAACACCGGAATTGATAAGAATCTAAAAATTTATCGATTAGCAAGTATTTCTATTGCTATAATAAAAACTGAAGTATTACGCATTTACAATAAGAATATTGCTTTTCAAACAATTATTAAACAGTTTGCTTCCACGATGTCACCATTACCACGACGATTTTTCCTGTTGGTGCTTTCTCTTGGAGCGTCTGTTCAAAATGGTAAATGTATATCAACAAAAAAAATTTACAATTCTTTTTAATATTTAATTTTAGTCAACTCGATTACAGCTATGGAATGTTTCAAATGCAACTCAAGAAATCTTACTCATTGTGCTAATTTAGCCGTAATATTAGGATTACCATATGACGAATGTAAGGATCCAAATGATAAATGCATCACTGCCATCGGTAAGTGCCTTTTGACTTATTTTATTAAAGCGCAACAAATTAAAGAAAAATAATAAATATCGTATATATTCCAATAATTGCTTAAAATTAAAAGTTTCATATAATATAGTATATAATAAATTCAACATGTCAGAAATGCTGTCAAATGCATTGTTAACACATTTCATTGATGCATGGTTAATCTTTCGAATTCTATGTTAAGTATTTCCATTTCGTTGAAATCACTTTTTCGTCATAAATTAAAGATTTATTTTATTTTCTATTAATTATAAAAAAAATTATTGTTCTTAAATATGTATATTTCTTCAAATAACAATAACTTCTTTATACATTAATTAAATGCTTTAAATTATATTTCAGTGAATGGTGTAACATATAGAGGATGTGAAAAGGAGTTAAACGTACCAAATTATGCAATTTCGGAAAATTGCAATTTTCCACTTTGTAACAGGAAATTATTTCCGGAAAATCGTCTTAAATGTTATCAATGTAAGGGAAATGAATGTGTTAAATTTGAACATTTTAGAAGTGATCTCAAAGCCTGTGTCAATTATGTCGAAAAGGACTATTGTGTAGTGGATGTTATTGACGAGACCAATGTTATTCGGGGATGTTATTCAGATACCGGTTATGTTGAAAATGAATTCACGAAAGTTTGTGACACATCTGGTTGCAATAGCGATTTTCCTTTAAATTTTGTAGCATGCGTTAAATGCTCTCAGACTGACGGACAATCTTGTGTAAGAAGAACGGAGCCTATTCAAAATCCTAGGCGTTGTAAGATATCCCAAGAAACAGGTTGCCATGAAATAGTTCTTCTAAACCGACCATCTTGCTTTACCTACAAAAAGCCAGGGGAACTGGTGCGAGGATGCATTAAGGAAGTTGAAAAACTTGGTTTAGATAAGAAGTACATTGAGACATGTTACGGCGAATTTTGTAATAATAAATGCCTTCCAATAAAGTGCATTAAGTGCAATACAAAGGTCGAACCGAAATGTGCGTTTGGAGCATTTGAGCTAACAGCAGAACAATGTTCACACAGCCAATCTTGTCTGACCGGAAAAACTCAAGGTTGGTTTGTTTAAATTGTTATTATGATTTAAATTTATTATATTTATTGCGAAAAAGACTCATATAAGTGCAATCGTTATATGATTAATTAAAATTTAAGTTTATGCACGACACTTGTTGGATCTCTTTACTAAGAAAACTACCTTCTGTCCGTTGCGTAGCTATTCCACAAACTTATAAATTTGTAAGAAGCATTAAATATTTCTGCTAGTTTTATATACATACATAGGTACTATCATTTAGTTGACATGTACCCGGGATCTCCCGAGCACAACTAACCCTAGAATAAAAACAAAACTTTAATAAAAATATGACGTTGGCCATTTCAAATATATTATCAAAATTGAAAATTTTGATATCGATGAATCCATATTTTTTACTTACATAATTAAAGTTTAATCAAAACAATACCCTGAAAATTTCAAGAAGGACTTTTTATTTTTAAGGAATGAACTGATTTATATTAAATTTTTTTGAAATAATTGATTAATAATATATAATCGTTACATATTATTTATAATTTACTAATAAAACTTATTGTCTTATGAATAAGTGTTTTTAATAGAAAATCTGTTATTTCACCAACACGTGTTGAAGGTAATATGGACTAACACGATGTTAGGAAAAAGAAAAGAGCCTAAGAAGAAAACCTACTCATCCTCTTTAGATGTGGATGCTAATCACAATTTATATGGAGTCTGATGTCGAGAATATAATTTAACACCCTTTATTCAGAAGAAGTACGTCTGATAATATGGACTATCTGGGATTTTCAGGCAGAAAAACGAACCTCATTAAACAAAGGAAAAAAAGACAAAATCGGGATTGTTGTGTAATGATAAAAAACAATTGAAAATATTTTTGGAATATTATCAAAAATCAAATTAAAATTTAAAGAGTTTGAATAATTTTGATGAGTATAGGGTGTATGCGCATATGATGAGCAAAAGCAATAACAAAACAAATTAGGTTCCTATAAACATTTTCTAAAATTTCCTTTTAACAATGAACTACATATATTACATATATTTTTCAGATGGAAAACTTGTACGAAGCTGTGGCGGATATGACGACATTTCAAGGGATGACAACATACGAAATAGTACATATTGTTATGAGGATGGTTGTAATAAAGAAATTTACGTTCCACCTCCGGATATAAGCAAAAATTTACACTGCTATCAATGCAAAAATCATAAACGTTGCAATGACATTTCGCATCCATTAAAGGCAACCCCTTGTAAATCACCAACTGACACATGTTTTCAATATTTGGATAATCAAAATAAAATGGTAAGGGGATGTAAATCCGACAAAGAGTATTCCGAATGCTTAGCGCAAGGAGAAAAATGCTACCAGTGTACAACTGAGGGTTGCAACGATCGTCCAATATTCAGAGAATCAGATAAAAATTCAAATCCGATCACTTGCGTTCAGTGTGATAAGTATGACACGAATTGTCGTTTTGATTGGCAAGAATACAGGGGTTCGACATGCCATCCAAAATCAATCTATTATAAGGATGAGTTCACTTGTTACAGTTGTCTTAAAAGAAACGGTTATGCTGAAAGAGGTTGTCTGATCCCAAATACGACAAGCAAAAACGATTTAAATTGTGCAGAATACAAGACATGTAACACGAATTATTGTAATACAAAATCCTTCATTCAGCAAAGATGCATTCAATGCTCCGGTACTAAAAAAAATTGCAATAAAGGAGTTTCAGGAACACCCTGCAATTATCCTTTAAGCTATAATACTGTAGGCTGTTTTACCAAACAAATAGGTAAATTTTATCACGAATTAATTTTTCAATAATAATTTTATATTATCATAGGTGACCACTTCATTAAAGGATGTGTTTCAAAATTTGCAGGTGAACAAGTTTGTCAAAATACCGAAAACTTTTGCCATATTTGCAAAGGACAAAATTGCAATTCTTCTGAAAAATTAAAATGTTCTTTAAGGCTTGCGCCTATTTTTGCTCCATTCATAATTTCTTTGTATTTAACTAATTAAATGTAAGTATACACCCAGAAAAAAATTAAAATATGAATAAAAATAAAATAAGACGTGTACATATTAAATTAAGTCAAAATGCAATGGAAACAATTTCTGAAAACTGTACCGAAATGTATTTTTCTGTATTTCTTAACATACTGTAAATACTGAATTTAATTGTAAATTTTATTTTTATTATACAATTGTTGTAATAAATTGGGGTGGGAGGTGCTGCCTACCATACTCGTCTGACATTGCACAATTGGATTTCCATTTATTCGAGCCGCTACAAGACTTTCTATGTAACAAATCGCCATCGCCAAATATTTCGCTCAAAAACCAAATGATTTTTATCGATCCGGCATTGAAATTTTGCACACTAAATAGAAAAGGATTGTTGATAACGAGAGTTGATTAAAAATAAAAATTTGTTAAAAATTTATTCGTTTGAATTTAATGTAAAAAAAAACATTACTTTCCAGTCCCTCTAATATTTCGAGAAAGTAAAAAGTCACTAACTAAATGTATGCTGACGTCACTCACGCTTCCCGTCCAAAAAACCGGTATCTCGTAGCACAGATTTAAAATTTATTATCCACCTCATAGTAACTGATTAACGAAAGACTCTTTATCTCGTCTGCCATTCATTGATTAATCATTTTCAACTACTTGTGGAATGTGTACGAATACGATTTTATATATATGTATGTATGTATGATAACAAAAAAAAATGATAGGGATAAATCTGCATTTTATTCATATTTCGTAACAATTAATTTTCAAAAATTCTTCAATGGGAAAAAATATTCTCCTAATCAAACAATGTACGATCCAACACAACTTTGATTTGTGACGTGACTTAAAGTGATTCACCGTCTTTTATCATAATCAGCAACTAGATTAGGCATATTGGAATTTATCTTCCTTTATTTGAAAAAGATTTGGCAAAGTATTCGCGACAAGTCTGCAGTCACGATGGTGGCATTTTTAACTTTCATCTTACTTTGGTCACCACTAATTACAGTGTGCACTCAAAATTGTAAGGAAATTTAAATTTTACAGCGGTTTTCACTTTTTATTTAATTTTTCATTTTAAAAGCTCTCACTTCTCCGGGTGTTGAATGTTTCAAGTGCAACTCCAAGGAAAATGTGAATTGTGCGATCGATCCAACATTAAATTTGCCACATTCCAAGTGCAGCAACTCAGAAGATCGTTGTATTACTGCAATTGGTGAGAGATTTTTAAATTTAACGTTCTATTTACTATAAATTTAATCAAGTGATCAAGTATAAGTTTGTTTAAAAAGTCAATGGTAATTGATATTGACCGTTACTAAGTGGTTGATAATTATCAATTAACAATTACAATTCCTCCTAATGGAATTGACATTTTAAGTCCAGTCTTAAAGAATCCAACATATCAATAAATAATTACAATTCCAGGGAATTGAAATCGTAATGTAGGTAATTAAATTTATCAAGCTCTCGAAAGAGCGGGTTTGGAGCAATGAATTTTTTTTGTATAGTTATAAATTATAGTTAACACATTCCTGTACCGAAAACGGTACACAAATGAAAGCTTTCTCAGAAAATGCATTTTTACGTATAAATCTCTCACGAAAGCTTTCTTGAAAATGTTTGTAGGGAACAAGTTAAATTTAAAGTTCTTAATGAGTAGAATACGCATTTTAATTATATTAAACAGCAATATTATGTGGGACTGAGTAGAGTACGAGTATGAGTTGAGTATTAGATAATCAAGCATTTTGAGAACGAGTAAAAGTATAAGTTACTCATATTTCGAATTGTTCGGGATTAAGTAAAAGTAATCATACTCATTCCCAAATTATTATTTTGGTGGTTGTACCTACTTAGCTCCAAAATATTATATTTTAGTACTCGTACTCGGCCCCAAAGTACTTTTGTATTCGCAATCGAATATCTTGGACTTGTATTGCACCTATTGACTATTCGTTTTTGTAACTGAAGGAAAATAATGTTAAATAAAATAAAGGTTTAATTGGGAAACTTATTATACAATTTTTAAACATATTTAAATTCTGAACACGAGAAACTGATGCTTGTGTTTATACTCAAAAAATGCTTGATTATCTGATACTTATGTATATACTCGCATTCAGGTCCAAAAATACTTGGTGTATTACAGCTCTGGATCAAAATAAATGCAGTTTAAAGTATCGTATCTCAAGTATTAGGTCCTTGAATAATTTCTCGCTGTTTTTTAGTAAAAGTCAATGTTTTATTTAAAGTATGTGGGTAAGAACATATCACTCAAAGTATTGTTCATTACTTAACACTCCTTCCTCCCATCTTTCTGGTAGCATATGAATTCCATCTGGGAAAAATTACTCGTCTTTTGAGACTATCCAAAAATCGACCTATTTTTTGGTATCTTCATAAGAATAGATTCGCTGCTTAGCCAGGCCATGTGCAATCGAATGGAATAAGTGATAGTCGAAAGGAGTAATGTCTAATGAATACAGCGGGGGATGTAGGACTTCCCAATTAAGTATTTCTAAAAAGGTTTTCACTGATACCGCAACATGCGGACGAGCATTATCATGTGGAAGAATAACTTTTTATGCCTGGAGTAGTAATGGACGAGTTTTTCCTTGAGTGCTCAGCTCAATCTCATTGATTGTGTTTAATAGAGAGCTCCGGTAATGGTTTCGCCCGGTTTGAACAACTCATAATTCACGACAACAAGCTGATCCTACCAAATACACAACATGTCTTCCATGTCAAATTCCCCATTCCTAAACTTTTGGAATCATTCAGGACAACTTGTCTTACTTGAAGCAGTCCCACTATATGCTTCCACAAGCAATCAATGCGCCGCAGCTGAAGATTTTTTTAAATTAGAAAGGTGAAATCAAAAGTTCCTGCAAATGACGCTTATTCGACACAAGACTTGACATTTTTAGAATTAAGAAAATAAAACCTCGTTTACACTGTGACGAACTAACATATACTGGAGTTTGAGCTTACTAATAGTACTTCTTTCTAGATGCGTTACCATGTGAAATTACATGCGCAAAATCCTGGCAATGCTATCTGTTAGTAAACAGCGAGAACTTATTCAAGGACCAATATTTTCAATCAGTAATTTGTTTAAAACACTTTTTATTCACTCATAGCAAATTATTTTAATTTATTTTTTCAGTTGATGGAGCAACTGTCCGAGGTTGTGAAAAAGAGTTAAAAATACCAACTTATGAACGATGGGATAAATGCAGCATTTCCCTTTGTAACAACAATTTATTTCCGAAAAACCGTCTTAAATGTTATCAATGCAAAGGACTGCAGTGTGCTAACTTTACAGATTTCAAAACCACCTTGAAAACTTGTGTGAATTATGCTGTAGATGACATTTGTGTGACAGACGTAATTGACGAAAACAATGCTATTAGAAACTGCTACTCAGACAAAGTATCACCGGGAAAATTTGCAAGTTATTGTTTAGAATCTGGATGTAATTTGGAACCTGCAGTGTCTGAATTAAATTGTGCATCATGCTCTCAGACAAATGCAACTTCTTGCGTTAGAAAAACAGAAGCTACTGGTTTTGGAGAACTTTGTAAGATACCAGAAGGAGCCACTTGCAGCGTTAGAGGTCTTCATAATCGGCCAATATCGTGTTTCACCTACAATAAGCCTAACCAAGTGGTTCGGGGTTGCACTAAATATGCTGGAAAACTCGCTTCAGACACGAAGTTCTTTGAGACATGCGAGGGTCACATGTGCAATAATAGGTGCCTTCCAATAAAGTGCATTAAATGCGATTCCAGAGAGAATCCGAAGTGTGCCAATCAAGCACATGAACTTGTACCAGAACTATGTACTGGCAAAGAATATTGCCACTACGGACAAAAATTAGGTATGTTCATTTTAACTATTTTCTTTTTAATTAAAATCTAAAATAAATAGGTAATACAATATCAAATACCTTTTTGTTGTCTTAATAATCGACAATGGTTTTAAGTATAGTATTTACTTATCTCCAAATAACTGGTAATGGCATAATATCTTTAATTTTTATTAATAATTATAATGACATAATAATATATAGAAATTCGTTAGTATGTAGAAGTATACAAATATATGTATAATCACTCCAAAAGAGTTTCCTCGTCACAACATTCAAACCCAAAAATGTTAATTTAAATCTCTACTTTACTCCGGGGAGTTTAATATAACTTTTTCTCTATTATAAAATAACATAGGGCAACTAAATTTTATTTTTTTTGCACCGCAAAAACAAATGATAGGCCACGTTAAGAACATTTTTATATACAAAGATTATGAATCCTTAAACGAAAGTTCTAAATTAGCTCCTGTTTTCGAGATAAATTTAGTCAAAAAGTACAAAACATCGTCTTTTATCTATTTTTGAAAATTAATTAAAAAAGAAAGGTTTATCATAGATGGCTCAGTTGAAATCCTGTTTGAATCTTAAAATATGAATAATCAGTAATGTATACAGATCTTTTTAAACAATTTGGCAACAAGTTTTTCATAGGCGGGTGTTTTTTTTTAAATGTACGGAAAAAATGGTGTAAAAATTATATGCTATTATTTTTGCAAAATTCCACTTTAGACTACACAATTTCTTTGAAGAACACTTTTCGCACGCAGACAAGCACGCATATTTTTAAAACAACAAATTACTTTTTACGCGGACAATTTTTTTTTATAACACAAATATCTTTTGGATGACAAGAGGTAAGACAATTTTAAGTTTTAACTTTTATGTGCTAAAATTTTGTGACATTTTTATAATTGAATATGGAAATCAATGTAATAGGCGATAAATTTAAGTTTATATTTCATCTTAGGGTTACAACTAGAAAATGTAATTGTGAGAGGGTGCGGCGCAGAGAATGAACCGTACGACGATTATTATTGCTTCGAGGATGGCTGCAATAAAGAAATTTATGTTCCTCCCCCGGATTTAAGTAAAAATATGCACTGCTTTCAGTGCAATAATGAGAACGACTGCAATGAGATTCTCGATCGCTACGAAGTAACGCCGTGCAAATCAGTAGGCGACGTCTGTTTTCAATACTTGAATAGCCAAAACGAAATGGTTCGTGGATGCAGTTCAGACGAAGAATATTCCAAATGTTTGGCACAGGGTGATAAATGCTATCAGTGCTCATTTAAGGGCTGTAACAGACGTCCAAAAGTCAGAAAAGCATTTTCATCTTGCCATTCCTGTAACGAAACTCACAAAAACTGTCTTTGGAAATTGGAAAAAGGTGAGGTTCCAGAATGTCATCCGGAGGCTCTCTATTATGACGAGTTCACTTGCTACAGCTGCCTAACTGAAGCGTTAGCAGGTAAAAGAGGATGCTTGACCCCATCAAACAAGGACGATTTAAAATGTAACAACTTCACGACATGCACATATGACTTTTGTAATGGAAATCCGATCTTTGAACAAAGCTGCCTTCAATGCGACAGTAACGTTCAACGTTGCGATAGAAACATTTTAGGCACTCCTTGCAACAAAACAAGTTTTGATACCATGGGCTGCTACTCGAAACGAGAAGGTAAAATTTTATTTAAATTTAATACCGCAACCAAAGTTTATCTCGTTTATAATCTCCCTTAAGGTGACAGAATCAGAAGAGGTTGTGTTTCTGACTTCGAAGGCAGGCAAGTTTGTGTAGGTAATGAAAACTTTTGCCACATTTGTTGGAACAAGAACTGCAACACCTCAGGAGCAGCAAGAATTTTTGCTAGGCTGGGAGTTATTTTTGCCCCACTTTTAGGTTCATTAATTTTTACACTTTAAAACAATAAAGATTTTGTCAAAAAATGTTATGGTTTTTACAATTTCAGAGCAATGTATTCGAAATTAATTGAGCTTGTCTTAACAAATCTTCTGTATCAAAGAATTTTTACATTAATTATCAGAAAATTTCAACATTTGAAGTTATTAGTAGCAAATTTTATAATCTCTATTGAATAGAATGTGATAAGAATGTATTAAAGCAATGATAAATTTAAATAAGTAACGAAAATTCATAGACATATGTATATAGAGACTAGAAAGGAATGTTTTTTACAAATTGAAATTTGATATACCTATAATTTAATGATCTACTGGGACTACTCAAAATCAAGCAGAAAAATCAAAATTATAAATATTTTTTTAACTTCAGTTAAAGGTTCTGCAAACAACGTAACACTGAAGACTTTTGAGATATTAAAGTCTTTTTCGAATTTACTCTTTATTTTTTATTTTATTGTATTAGGTACATATATGTATATTTTGTATTGAAAATATTTGCAACAAAGCTTTAGTATCATTTAAACCTATTCATTTTTGCAAAATATAACCATTGGTTCTGAAATTTTTGTCCTAATCTTTCCCATGCCAAATCAATCATATGATATATATTTATCTAATAAAATTCTACAATTTCGGCAATTTCATGAATGTTGTTTATTTCCAGACTCTACCAGTCATGATTTAAAATAGTGGGTCCAAAAACTTTTCATTTATTTCCATAGCATAGCAAAGATAATTTACACACATAGTACAAATATATTATATGCTATGAGTGCCTACTTACATATGTGAATATTATTACGGTGATCACGGTTACTGTCTTAACATCACTAATAGTATATCCATTTTTAGACGAAGTTTATCAGATGTTTTAAGTCAAAATAGGAGAAAAATAAGATATATATGTAGGTCTTTATTTTCCAGTAAATAAAATGAAGAACAAGAAAAAATACAGTTTTTGTATTGGAATGGTTGCTATTGTTTTACACACTGTATATATGCCTTTGATTCTTTGTGTATAAGAATTATATCAATAATTCATACAATAAAATACATCAGTAAAAGATTCATAAAAATCGATCTTGTAGCTTTATACATACATGGGGAAACACCGAACTTCCTTTTTTAACCGTCTTCAAAAAAAGGACAATGTTCTCAATTCGACTGTGTTTTTCTTGTGTGTATGTTACGCGTTTTCTTCGCCGATTGGGAGGCGATTTGAATGCTTATTTTGTTATTGAATAGGCTATATCTCAAGGAAGGTCTCATTTAAATTTAAAGAAAATATTCCACCTCTACTTTCCGCTACTGCTCGGGTTTCGCCCTGAAGGGGCTTTCCTCACTTTGACTGGCTCCAAAATTAACTAATAAATAACTGACTAAAAAATAACTTGATCTGCTCCAACAATAACTTATTAGATATTGTAAATATTCCGTGTGCTATTATTGTAATTAACTGTACAACAAAAGATTGTTAATTGTACTCGGTCCGAATAAATGCATAATTATTATTATTATTATTATTAAAATATTTGTATCAATAATTTAATACTTTTTTCTTTAAAGTGATAAAAAACATATTCTTAACTTTTTAGTTTAAGTTTATTCATAGGGAATATTTTTTTGTAACAATTATTTTTTTTATGTCGATTAACAAGCTTTTTAGTAAATACATAACAAATACTGAAAAGTCATGTACAAAAAGGATCATTTATTAAATTCTATTAAATCCTATAAACTATCCGAGGATAACACATTCACCTTATAAAAAATATTACCCTAAATGTAAATTAATATTTATTGTAGAAGTACAGCGATTAGGTAAGTGATGAAGAATGCGTAGGATAAGGAGTTTATTGAAGCACTGCTTGGAACTTTTTTGTTGTTGCAGTTGAGATCTTCGCAATAGTTGCAATAATTATTCTTTACGTCTTTACACATGTTACGTCGCTTTAAATCCAAATCAGCAAAGCAGCCACGCACGGTTGCGCCATCTAAAACAAAGATCATTAAATTAATAGTGGGTATTAAAATGTATACGAATTAAACATACTATAATTTTCTGTGTAGCAACCCTTTTCACTCTTTTGCATATATTCATTTCTGCAAGGTGATGGAGCAATTGCAATTGCATCCCCGATGTTAGCACATTTTTCTTCATTTGGATTGTCACTGCGGCAACGTATGCAAGTAAATTTCACAAAATTTTTGTTGTTGCACATTTCTCCTTCGCATATTTGACATGCGGAATCAGGTTTTTTGCATAAGTCATCTGTTCCACAACCACGTTGAATCTCAGTTTTGTTACCATTAGTTACAATAGAAGTGTAGCACGTTTCGCTTTCGAAATATTTTATATTGTCCCCTTCGCATGTTGCTGCTTTTTCTGGGCCTTGTCCCCAAATGCAATCTTCATCATCTTTTTTACACTTGATGCATTTTAAGGATAGGGGTCTTTCATATGGAGTCCGATTGCAATCGTTTTTATCACATAAAATACATACATCTTTTTCTTTCGACGGATCGCAACGATCTGAATTTTCTGTTTTATCTGATTTACATCCACGATACATTTCTTGTCCCAAAGAATACATGTAGCACATTTCCTTTGGATCATACTTTAAACAGGGCTTGGAAACTTCGCCTTTGGGTTCGTTTCTGCAATCCGCGCCCTTAGCGCACTGAAAACAGCGTCTTCTATCAGCGGGAAAGATGCCAAAATTGCAGTTTTGCTTGCTGCATTTTAAGTAAGTGTCCTTGGGCAAGTCGCCTTTTTCTGCTAAAACATCCTTTGCGCAGCCACGAACAGTGGCTCCTTCCTCTAAAAGTATTGCGCAATCATCCGCTCCTTCAGTGCAACGTGCCGACATCGTAAAATCGTCACCCAAGACACACTTGAGTCCATCTTTTTTACTATCACATTTAAGACAAGATCGTTGTGGCTTCTCTGGTTTGCAATTCTCTTTGTCACAATAGTTGCAAGAATATGTTGCATTTTTGGGGTCTCCACATCCACGATGCAATATTCCGTCTAAAAAATAAATTTGTTTGAATTAATTAATATTACATAAATGATAGATATTAAAATTATAACATTTTTTCTGCACAAATGATAACCTAAAAGTTAATGTCAATATTTTTGGTAAGTTTATTCTGTCAACTACAAAAGTTAAGCCTCCCTTTTAGCTACACTATATAGTTTTATACATTGCACAAAAGCCAATAAAAAAAATTTACGTTTTTACAAAACATTAAACGATAGACCAAAACATTTGAAACAATATTTGTTGTGGTACCTACACGTAAAACAGAAGGGAAATCATAAGTCAAGTATTAGGCAAAGCTGTAGCATTGTTAATAAATCGTGTTGAGTACCTACTTTAATGATTTTCATTTCTTTTCATTTTTATTATCTGACCAACTGAGTATTCTATAAATACTGTATGGTAAAAAATGTTCTACAATTTAATAAAAAATTCTATATGTTTTAATATGCGATTTAGCAGGTTTCAAAATACTCGGTCACAAAATGAGTGATAGCTACTAATAATCTAAATATTTTATGAATCGCAATTAATTTAAGATTACCTACTAAAAGTAACTATACACAATCTACATACATACTTAAAACCTGATATTCTTTCCTATTTGCAAAGATATAAAAATGGAATTACATTTAATTTTATTTGAATATCATGAAATTTTGTTGAAAGACATTGTACCTATTAGTTAAAATTATTAAACTTATTTAGCTAACGGATTATATACAATACATAGGTATGTCTGGTAAATATATAAATGTAAAGTGAGTTTTTGTTTCATAATTTTATAGTACACTTATATCAGCAATGATGCCAAGTTAATGACAATAGCTTCCAGGCCAATTGCGTGCTAATAAGATTTGAATTTAAACATGCGCGGTTTGCGGGGAAAATATACATTATTTTAATTGAATACAAAAAACCCACATTTTGAAGATTTTAACTCAGGTATGACCTGTTAAACGTAATTAAAATGTTAAACAACAAATTCTTAAAGAAGAAATGTCATATACAATACTTATGTACATAAGTGCATTGTACACATATGTAATATTTAGATACAATACATAGTATATATCTATATATATCAAAAAAATTATCAAAAGTATTCGTAACGTATTGAAAAAGAATTATCAGCAACCCATAAAACCTACAATAATGAAAAAAAACTCAAGGAAATTAAAACAATGTTTGTGCCATTATATACATATAGTCAAGATAAAAAAAAATTAAATAATTGAGCTTTTTAGAAGTTGCAACACTAGAAATTAACATAGGTATTTCAACAAACATGCCGAAAATCGTTATTTACCTTGATCTTCACAGTAGTAACAGGCTGCACTATAGGGTTGACATTGATCGGAAAATTTCTCATCTATTGCAGCATTGCCGCATTCAGGATTGGTCTTACTGTCGCATTTAATGCACTTCTTGATATCTGCAATGCACTCGCCATTGCACGAACTACCAGTGTTGCATATCTTAATTCCAGGGGGCTGTTCAACAAGATCACTTAAGCATCCTCGACTCACTTCATTACCTTGCCGAAGTGTATAGCATCCTGCGTTTTTTTCGCAACCGCCTATTTTATCCTCGCTAATAGTTTTGCAGTTTGAAGTCGTACGTTGGCAATCATTTCCAGAACATTTGAAACATTTTAATTCGGGATCTTTATTGCAATCATTTCCAGAACACGTTTTACAGTTGTTATTATTATCCTTGCATGTTTTATAATTACTATCACCGTCCTCAACACAACCCCTTTTCACCTCGTTGTTTACTTTTACAGTGAAACATTCTGTGTTCTCATTGTATATTTTGCACGGAGAGGAGACTTCACCATTACTGCCAGATATAATACACCTTGGTCTATCGGACGGGAAAATTTTATTGTTGCATGGTTTCGCTGGGTTTTCGTTACATGATAGTGTCAAATTTGGATGTAGAGCATCCTTGAAATCATCACTCCCATTCGAACACCTACGAATGGTAGCACGCTTCGTATCTGAAAAGGAAATATAAGAAATTATTAAAACAAATGTTTTATTTTTTCTTAATTAGGACAGAAATTCAAATTCATAGTAAATCACTACACTACTTCTATTGCTTTCACGCACTACAGGTGTCAATACAAGTAAAAAAACTAAAACTCCACTACGGTTTTAATTGGCCATTCAGTTCGGGGTTTTAGTTTTTCTACTTTATTTTTATTTAAAACATTTTGCGGATTTCTTTAATTTTAGTGTATATTAAGTTTATATTTTCGGAATGTGCGTATTTACATAAATCTTTTCTTGGTATAAAATTCAATAAATTTTTTAATGTATTGTTTTTTTTTTTGCGTTGGATATTTTGTGATTCTTAACAGTCATATTAGATTTAACGTGACGTCATATAGCCTATGTTTCGCGAAACATTCATACAAATTCAAGTACACCTCAGTTGTCCAAATCTGATGAGAAGTTTAGGAGCTACGAAGGAACAGATGAACAAGATGAACATTCGTACACACACGTATACATATGTACATACATACATACACTGCCAAACTCATAACCCTCCTTTTGTGCCTTAGTCGGGATAAAATAAGCTTAATACTTTGAAGATCCTAGTCCAAATAAATTGTTCAAGGACCCAATACTGAATTATTATGCCATTGTTCACCAATATATATTTTTAAATTTTGAAAACAGAAATAATCCCGACTCCAAAAACCCTCATATATGTACCTACTAATTTTTGCTTAAGTGGGGAACTCCCTGTAACCGCATGAAAAAAGCTGATTTTCGCGATTATATATCTGCATATACCTACCTATATAGCTATAATTATTGACTAATTTTAAACTATTAGGTTTAATAAACCATACTTCGAAGTTCTTAAAAAAAAATTTATTTATTTTTTCTTAACATAATGGCGCCTACAGAAACTGTTGATCACAAGGCCTCGAAGTAAAAATTAAAACTATATACTGTAACGGTCACGGGAAAATTCCAAGGAAATCCCGCTTGGTTTAAATAATTAAATTAAAGATTGTAGCATATCTTCTCAGCAGTACGGGTGTCGGTGAGGACGAGCAGCAATATGATAATATAAAATAGCGCCGAATGTCTGTGATCATAAATAACTCAGACGGATCGGCATAAACAGTTTGTTCGTAATTAAGTGCTAAAAGGGAAAAACAATAAATGAATCCCTTTTAACAAGCACTGTTCCCATTTGTGCAATTCTAAGAAGGAAAGCATAGGTTCCCTGTGCAGTGCACAATCATAAAATCCTTCGCACATGTGCAACGAACAAAATAGGAACTGGCGCCTTCTTAATTGAACATGTCCTAGCATGCTCATAGTTTAGGCGCCAAAGGATTCTGTTTATGATCAGGTTCAAGGTATAAAAGGTTAGGCAAGATTCAAGAATGGGTTATTGCGTTTAGACTCGTTACTCAGACACCATCGGGCGTGCTGCTGAGTTGTGTTTTTTTACAATTTTTTGGCGATCGGAAGAATTCTGATCTTTACAGTCCAGGTGTGGGGTATCTACCCAAAACTTTATTGAAGTGATATAAGAAGTGGGTGATTTGCGAATTTGATTGAGGAGATAATCCTTGGTGATTAAACAGTGGATTGTGAGTTAAGTGGGAGCGCATTATAGGTGGATTGTGAGTGAAGTGGCAAATTACAGAGCATAATTAAACAAAGTGTGTGCTAAACATGAGTGAAAACAGTGAACAAATTTTAGAGTACAGTGCTGGTGCTAGTGACGTGGAAATAACACCACATCAGAGAGAGCAGGGAGAAGCAGAGCTAGCAAGGAACGAGGTCGAGCGGCTACGCTGGGAAATCTCACTACTGAAGAAAGAGCTTGAAATGTTAAAATCATCCACAGGTAGAGTTAACATCGGTGCAGGTGAGTCCATCCAATCGATTAATAATGCGGGGGATGGGTTGAAAGTGAGTATGGCGGAATTGTCCTCACTCATACCTGTGTTTGATCCTTCGAAACCCATGAGCTGTGTCAAAGATTGGGTGGGGAATGTAGAGCAATTGGCTCAAATTTATTCTTGGACGGACAAAATGTTGATACTATACGCGTCACTTCGGTTAAATGGGGCTGCGAAACATTGGTACCAAGGTCAATCAAAAATGGATACTTGGAGCGACTTTAAAAATCGTTTGTGTGAAAGTTTCCCGAGTAGTAAAACTGATTCCTCAGTTTTACTGGAAATCATGCTTAGGAAGAAAAGACCAGATGAATGCGTAGAAGAGTACTTTTATCACATAGTTTCTTTGGCTAATTCCATCAATTTAACCGGAAAAGATACAATCGCACACATCATATCTGGTTTAGGAGATCGAGGCATGATAGATATGTTGACCGCTGCGAATCATTCAGATTTAAATCAACTTTTAGTTCAAATAAAAAAAATCGATGAGATGAGGCAACGAGAAAAGCATCGGCGGATTTTATCCCCTGAAAGTTATCGAGGGCACAAAAGAGCATTCAATTTTAATGATAATGAAAAACAACAAGTGAAGGTCCGCCGGGTAGGTGATGCGGGAAAAATAGTGGCCAAAACAGAAGTGAATAATTCCGAAAAGAATATAAAGTGTTTTAGATGTGGAAAACAAGGACATTTTGCGAACCGTTGTAGGAATGCTCCGACCGAAAGGAAATGTTTTAAATGTAATCAGACGGGTCATTTGGCCAAAGACTGCAAAACGAATAATACTCCAAATGTTCGGCAAATTTTTAGAGACACAAGTGAAGAAGATGAATATCACAAACAAGTATTCATAGATGGCATAAAAATTACCGCTTTTCTTGATATGGGCAGCGAGTGCACTACACTCAAAGAGGAAATAGTTAAAGAAAAGGAATGGAAAATGGAAAAATGTGACATTACTCTAAGGGGCTTCGCAGGAGGACAATGTCAAGTTCTTGGAAAATTGAGGAAGACTATCACTGTTGATAACATTGATCTGTTGAATGTGGAAATTATGGTTGTAGATAACAACATGCAATTCACTCCTATGATATTAGGGAAAAATGCAATGGACCGGCCTAACATTATAATATTAAAATCATGGAAAACTTTTTGCTTACAACAAAACCCAACTTTGCCGAGTGTGATGAAAATAGATAAAGTAGAGCCGATCAGGCAAAATGAAATACGAGCTAATAAAGATATCGGTCAAGAAGATGTTAATCGTCTGGAAGAATTGTTGAATGAATATCGTTGTTGCTTGGCAAAGAATACGCGGGAGCTCGGGATGACTAGTTTGATTGAAATGAAAATAGAACTTAACAACTCGAAACCCATTATTTATAGACCATATAAAGTTGCATATGGGTTAAAACCTGTATTAGATAAAACAATTGAAGAATTATTGGAGAATGATATTATTCAATACTCTACTTCTGAATATGCTAGTCCAGTTTTATTCGTACCAAAAAAGAATGGCGAGTACCGTATGTGCATAGACTATCGCAAACTCAATAGTGTAACGAAACGTGAACATTTCCCCACTCCAAACATTGAGGAGACGCTTAATTCATTGGCAAATCTTAAGTATTTTACATCTTTGGATTTTATGAGTGGATATCATCAGATACCCATTGAAGAATCTAGCCGGAAATATACAGCATTTATCACTTCAGATGGGCATTATGAGTTTAAACGGGTTCCCTTCGGACTTACTAATTCACCAGCCGTTTTCATGCGAATGATGCAGAAATTAATCAGACAAATTGATACGAGAGGGTGTGGTAAAATTGTTGTATATATGGATGACGTCTTAGTGGCTAGTAATACTATGGAAGATGGATTCAACTTGCTCTCGAGAATACTTCGGCAGCTTAAGGAAAATAACCTCACCTTAAATTTAGAAAAGTGCAAATTTTTTGACAACGAAATATCTTTTCTGGGCCATGTGATATCAGGAGATGGTATAAGACCAGGGGGAGCAAAAACTGAAGCGATTGCGAACTACAAAGTACCAGAGAATCAGAAGGAGGTGCGGCAGTTCCTAGGATTGGCGGGATACTTCCGAAGATTTATTAAAGACTTCGCGAAGATAGCAAGACCTCTAAATTGTTTGTTAAAGCGTAGCACAAACTTTTTATGGACTGAAGAAGCTGGAAAATCGTTTGAGACAATAAAAGAACTGTTGAAAAACAGACCAATACTCGCATTATATGATCCAAAACTTGAACACGAAGTTCACACTGATGCTAGTAGTTATGGATTAGCAGGCATTTTAATGCAAGTGGATATGAACGGCACAACAAAACCGGTCTCCTATTTTAGTAGAGCTACAACAGACTGTGAGAATAAATATCATAGCTATGAACTTGAAGCTTTGGCGGTTGTTGAAAGTCTGGAGCGTTTTAAACATTATCTGCTGTATAAAAAATTCAAAGTAATTACGGATTGCAATTCACTTAAGTTGACACAGGAGAAAAGGAATTTAATCCCACGAATAGCTAGATGGTGGTTGAAACTTTTAGAATTTGATTTTGAACTTGTGTACCGGCCTGCGAAACAACTGGCTCATGTGGATGCTCTAAGCCGAGTACCAGGAAGTGAACCTAAGGAAGCAGAAACAGTAGCTGCGAAAGTTCTAGCTATTACCTTATCCAACGAAGACTGGATCTCAACACTACAGTCCCAGGACGAATACCTACAACATATAAAGGAGGTTTTAGGAGGAAATGTCACAAGTGGTGATGATGTGAATGGTATCAAGGGAAGTTATATTCTTAAAGGTGGGCGAGTCTTTAAGAAAACAGATGAAGGTGAGCGTTTTGTGGTACCACGTGGTATTCGATGGCGTATAATGAAGATGTCTCATGATGACATGGGACATTGTGGATGGAAAAGAACTGTAGAGAACATGAAGAAGTTGTTCTGGTTTCCGAAAATGAAACAGGCAGCCCAAAAATATGTCAATTCGTGTGTAGACTGTTTATTCCATAAGCGAGGCACAGACGAGTCAAATTACAAGATATATACTCCGGAACGAGAACCCATTCCATTTCATACTGTACACATAGATTATTTGGGTCCATTTCCCAAAAGTAGGAAGGGCAATGTACATCTGGTTGGGATAATAGATACGTTCACTAAGTTCATAGTTATCAAACCAACACGGGCAACAACAACGAGATCAGTTATAATGGCGATGGACGAAATAGCGCAGTATTTTGGCGTTCCTTATAAAATTGTCACGGATAGAGGAGCAGCGTTTACCGCGAAAGAATTTGCAAAATATTGCAGTGATAACGATATTAAACATATACTCACGGCTGTACAAACACCGAGGGCTAATGGCCAAATTGAACGTTACTTTCGTACCATTCGTACAGCTATAGCAACTATGTGTCAGGATCCAGATGGAAGGGATTGGGACGAGCACTTAAAAGGGATACAATGGGCATTGAATTCAATGAAACAGACTACAACAGGGAAAACGCCGCAAGAGCTGCTAGTCTCATACAAACCAAGGAATATTTTACACAACAAACTAATACTGGCTTTACAACATGAAGATGAAGAAGATGATCCAGAAGAAAATGTTCCACTTTCAGAAGTAAGAGAAAGAGTTCTTCAGGAAATGAAACGGTCACAGGGAAACCAAGCAGCAAAGAAAAATGATAAATTGCGCGCCCCTCAAGGTTACAGTAAGGGCGATCTCGTATTGGTTAAAGACCAAATTCAAGCAACAGGACAACCAAAAAAGACTCAACCCCGATTCCGCGGACCATACGAGGTGAAGGAAGTGTTGGATCACGATCGTTATGTGATTGGAGATACAGAGGGAATGCAAATAAGTCAGAAACCTTACAGCTCAGTCCAAACAGCGGAGCGATTGAAACGATGGTGTGCATTGGAAGATATGGACTGGGATGATGGCTCGGACTGTGGCGAAAATTTAAGAGAATAGTTTGATGGAAAAGTTTATAGTCATGTCGTACAAAAATAAAATTAGAAGGACAAGCGGTGTAGCTATTGACAAGAAAAATGGTAATTTCTAACAAAAATGCGGTATTGGATTGGCAAATACCATACGAAGTTGGAGCTGGTGGAGTAACTAGCGGGGGTTAGTGGTGTAACTAACTAAGGAAATGTGGTATTGGATTGGTAAATACCATACGAGGTTGGAGCTGGTGGAGTAACTAGCCTGAGTTATATGCAATGGAAGCTATGCTAGTGGTGTAACTAGTATAGATACATAAGGAGAACACTGGGGACAGTGTTATCGCCGGTTGGCCGAACTGTAACGGTCACGGGAAAATTCCAAGGAAATCCCGCTTGGTTTAAATAATTAAATTAAAGATTGTAGCATATCTTCTCAGCAGTACGGGTGTCGGTGAGGACGAGCAGCAATATGATAATATAAAATAGCGCCGAATGTCTGTGATCATAAATAACTCAGACGGATCGGCATAAACAGTTTGTTCGTAATTAAGTGCTAAAAGGGAAAAACAATAAATGAATCCCTTTTAACAAGCACTGTTCCCATTTGTGCAATTCTAAGAAGGAAAGCATAGGTTCCTTGTGCAGTGCACAATCATAAAATCCTTCGCACATGTGCAACGAACAAAATAGGAACTGGCGCCTTCTTAATTGAACATGTCCTAGCATGCTCATAGTTTAGGCGCCAAAGGATTCTGTTTATGATCAGGTTCAAGGTATAAAAGGTTAGGCAAGATTCAAGAATGGGTTATTGCGTTTAGACTCGTTACTCAGACACCATCGGGCGTGCTGCTGAGTTGTGTTTTTTTACAATTTTTTGGCGATCGGAAGAATTCTGATCTTTACAATACATTCATGTACGAAATAATATGGTTTTATAATACATACCATGCAAAATTTGAGACCCCTAGGTCAAATAGTTTTTGGTTTTTGAGATAACCTGCACGCCAATTTCGAGAACGTGGTTTCAAGAAAAACGCGTTTAAAGTGAAGGATACGCTCACGGCGCGTAAGCACTAAGCAGGTGCGCGCGGTAAAATTAACATAACTTGTTTTCTAATAGAGATAAAGACATACAATAACTTTTCCATATTCTTGACAATTTTTGTAAAAAGGTTTGGGGCAAAAAAAAAACCTTAAATCCGAACAAAATTAGAATTTGTAGTCAGACGTGTTGCAACCGCCCCCGTCTGGAATTTTTCAATTTTTTAAATAATGTTTCAAGTGTATCTGATTACTGTTATTAATTTGACACATTTTTTAACTATTTAAATATTTTGCGCTCTTCAGCAGCAGGCAAGACACACGGCTACTATTTTTAAAACAATAAATAAATTTACAAACCTTAATTTTTATTTATAATATTAATAAGAATTTTATACACATATTTGAAAAGTGAAGTGCTATAATAGAGTGGCTGGCGGCAAGGATTTGATTTGAAGATTTAAATTTAAAACAAGGATTCAGCAACTATTTTTATTTTACAAGCACAAGGAACGGTTTTGGACTTTCTAAAAGATATTTCAAGAAACTGAAATCTTTCTTTTTGTTTCAATTAAATTATTATGATTAAAATTATTATTTAAATGATTTAGTTCCAATTATTACTATATTTAGGTGCCTTTAAAACATTTCAATTAAGATTGGGGCCCATTCAGATTCTCTGTACTTTTAAAATGAAAAGCAAATAATTTTAAACAAAATGCAATTTCCAAGGTGGCTTTTTTTAAAACACAAACCTTCAAAAATCAAAGCAAATGGCAAAATGCCATACAGCCTAAAAGAATTCATGAATAAACATCAGTAGTGAAGATTTAGGATAATTCCCCTCAAAAGGGAATAGTTTGTAAAGTGAACCTTTAATTAAAAAGTGAACCATTAAAAAAAAATGCCTTTAAATTGTCTTAAATCTTAAAACATCGAATAAAATGTGAACACACATTCTTGAGATAGAGCATTTTTCGACTTGAATAAGCTCCGCATGATTAATATAAAATACATGCACAAAATCTATGTAAATACAAAACATATAAAATAAAATGTATAAAACTAATATTTGTTGGATTATTTCAAGAGCCACTAGATTAGATCGATATAAAAAAAAACATTTAACTTGTTCAAAATCAATATTTCCCAAGTAATGTGTTAATAATGCGTTTAATAATCAAATATTGACTATATGCAAGTATATTAAGGTTTTTAAGGCATACAATTAATTATAAAAACAATTCAAGCAGACTAAATTTTTTTGCCTTTTTTTAAATGGTACACGGAAAAAAAATTGGGATAGTAAAATAGTTCCCAACAAATTTTGCCATAAAATCCACAACATATATTGAAAAAGCAGCAGATCTCCTTAAAAACTATAGGAAATATTACCAAAATAATGCAGTATCCTAAAATCCATCAGAAAATAGAGGAATAATTGCCAGAAATTTTTTCCGTGTACTATCTATGTATTAAATGTATGCGGAGAATATATTTCGAAAATTGCCTTTGTATAAAATTGTTTAAAATTAAGAGCACTTCTTCTTTTAATTTGACTCTCGGTTGTAAGTACATGAGAAATTTATGTAAAAATTCATATTCGCCTTAAGTCACTTAACACTTAGCCGACCGCACATTTTTCCCTATATCCAGGCGCAATTCGAGCGCGAGTGATTTTCTCAAATATAGGCAACAATTAAGCACTTATAAGTATTAAACACAATAAAGTAATAATAAAATTATTAAAATATAAAAAACATATTTCAGTACTGCATTGCATTAGAAATTTCCCCGATCGATCGTGCACTGACATTTTACAAAACGGAGAGATCTCCCCGAGAGGTCGGCAATGTGTTAATATCACAATTATTTTCAACTTTCCTGTGTTGTACCTATGCATGACACCTCCTTATTATTGCTCCTGATTACAATTAAAACTTAAAGTGTGGGATACCCTTTTATAAAAAATAGGGTTAAACATAAAAAGAGACGTTGTGGAATTCTGACCTAATTCTAAATGTTTATGATTTTGTTTAGCAAAATGACGAAATTAAAAGAAAAATGTAGGTACATTAATTACAAAAATTCTTACCAATGTATGTTACGCAACGCGTCGTTCCTTCTGGACAGTCTTGTGGGGCTAGGTTTTCAGGATCTTGTGCACATCTAGAACTTTTACTGCACTGTATGCATTTGTAATTAGAGGCTGGTGCATCGTCACATAATATAAAAGATATTGAACTAATTAACACAAGTATGATAATATACTGCCTCATTATTAAAAGAGTAGTTTAAAATACTGAATCAATCTAAAGACTGAAGCCGAACAAGTTTTTCCAAAGCTTTTACGAAGCAACATTTTTATCGCTATCACTAATATTATCTTCGATTAGATAATTTTCAATAAAGAGATAAAAGCAAGACACTGGTAAACAAAATATTAACTTTGTCGTGCCACATGAATTTCTTTGTTATTTTTTACTTTAATAGGTGTTTGTCAGTAAAAACAACAATTTAAAAAATCTGTTAGCCAAGAATTTTAATCTCTTAAATAATTTAAAATATAGGTATGTATGTATTTAAAAAAACAATTACCTCCTAAACGAAAAATGTAAAAAGTTCTATTATGAAGTTACGATCTAGCAAATTTAGCTCCTGGTTTGATCCCTTTTGATTGTTCAGCAGTATTCTGCCAACATACTTAGGCTCTATTTGCCCTGGTAACGCTTTTCAATCCATCAATTTCAACGGACATACATAGATGCAACTGGTATAGGCAAATTTTCACTACGAGGGACTGGTCTTATGGCTGAAGGTAAATTAGGGTAAATAACTGGGTGTTTTTTTCTTGAAATTTATTACCATTTATGTCACTAAGACAAAAATAGCAGTCCGAAACGTGATCTCTTTGTTCGGTCCAAATCATGGCATTTTATGATGGCACCCTTTCTTCCAATCGGTTAAATTCTTCACACACGTTATGCAACAAATATGAGGGGCACAGGATTTGTCTTGACCCTTGATGGTTTACAGCGAAACCAAAATACCGGTGATAACTCTCCAAGACAATTTCTTTGAAATTTCGTCTTTGTTTTTCAAAAGTCAGGTCACCACAAACATAACAAAAAGAGTTAAGATCATTACTACACATTCTCGACATGTGAACGTAGTAAATAAATCACGACATTTTTATTAAATCATAGACAAATAGTCCTACGACTATTTCTATGCGAACATTTCTTTGCTATTTTTGACGTAATACTAGTTATGAGTATAACAGTTTCACAAGAAATCTGAGGCTAATTGAAACAAAACAAGGGCAGTATAACAACGAGGGTAGTTAGCTAAAACAGTATGTGGCATGACCAGTGTTGACCAGTGAATCAATCCAAACCATTTCTACTTATTTAGCTCATTAGGTACAGTTAAGCCTAACCTTACTTAATTCTTTCAATATTCGATATTCTCACTTGAAATTTTAAAAAATCTATATTTTTCTTTTCATTTTATTAATAATACATATATGAAACTTTCTGAATAATTTCCCAAAAGGAATTTGCAAAAATCTTATTACCTACCTACAAATTCAGGAAATTACGTCATAACTAAATTTTCCTAATACAATGGCCTGACGTATATGTATGTAATGTATATCATCTTCATAATCAATTCAAATATTCTTAAATCTATTAAAAATCAGATTTCTCAGTAAATGTCACCACATACTTAATTTTACAAGAATATAAGTAAATCTCTGATTTTTCCCTTTTATACATTATATGTAGCGCAGTTCTCTGACGAAAATCTAGTAATATATTTATAATTTTAAAATCAAATGAATGGAATTAAAAATTGAACCACAATGTTATATCTTTAGGTACCTTATTCTTACAAAAAATTGTATAAAGTATATTTTTCTTAACGTACATAAGTTAATTAAAAACATTTCATAAGCTTGTCTGTACATATATTGCTCTAAAATTGTTAATTGATTCGCTATGTACAGTAGGGTGCCAATTCATTAGCACCACCTGAAAATCTTTTGGAATTTTTACTTCAATGTATGATGGCAAGAACAAAATGAAACTTATCTGCAAAAAACTTTTAAATGTTATAAAAGAGACATTATATCTAACTAAATAAGAGCAAAGCAAACGAATTTTTCATTGAATACTTTTTTATTTCTAATATTTGTCAATCCACTTTCAAATTTAAGTATTTCAGAAATGTGTCGGGACATACAATCTATACATTGTTTTATACACTCTTTATTTTCTGGGGACTTTTCCCACACATCTTTAATAGTTTTAATAAGTGCATTCTTCTTAGGGTTATTTAAAGTATAAACTTTTTGTTTTTATAAATACCATACGTTTTCTATGGGATTAAGGCTTGGGCAATTTCCTGACCCAGGGTAAAATAGGAATATTTTCATTTTCCAAAAAATCATCACCATTTTCGCTGTGTGACAAGGTGCTCCGTATTGCATAAATTGAAATGGCTCATCAGGAGACTGAATTTCCCTTAATAAGGAATAAGGACCTCTCGCAACACTTAAATGTATTGCTCCTTCCTCATTGTACCCTCTGCAAAATACAATGGACCTGGTCCGTGGACGCTAATAACACCCCAAACCATAGCTGAAGCTGGGTGTTTTATCGCTTGTTGAATGCAGGACTCCAAGTACCTTTGATTTGTGCGTCGTCGGACGAAAGACGATGGTTCCGTTAACACATGAAACGTACTTTGGTCACTGAAGAATATCTGTGAAATTTCGAATTTTTCAAAATATTCTTCCTTTACAAATAAAAATGGAATTAATGCAATCTTGCCGTATTCCAATCATTTGCAGTAAAAGCTTGGAACCTCTTGCTGAACTCTAAGTGCTTTTTCTTCATCCTTGGGGTCAACCGCGGCTTTTTAGCGGGCCGTGTGCACTTAAAACCAGCTTCTGCTATGCGGCGTTGAATAGTCCTTATTGATATTTGGACTCCACCTTCTTGCAAAACCTTTTGCATCTCCCTTAAAGGTATCCGACAGTTGCTAGCAACTGTGGCTGTTATTTTCCAATCGTTTCTTGAGGTTTTTTTCCTTGCATTTTTAAATTTTTCCTACTACTTGAAGCCACATCGACATTTTCCTTTCTGGCTATTTCCCTTATGGAATAGTCTCCATTGTCCACTAGCGCAAGAATGGCAGCTTTTTTAACATCACTGATGTCCGCTTTCTTCCCCGCTATCGAAAAATTCTTAAAAATATAACATTTCGAAATTCCGAAATAAAACTGCATACTACAAAATTGAACTTAACAGTAAATAATGCTTAACTAAGTCAAATTACCTCCTGAACGCACGAGCACAAAAAACTATCAATATAAATAAACTTCTGTGGAAACAATACTTGAAAACGCAATTGTCACTCCCTCAGATCACAAAACGAAATTGAGGATTTTTTTACTTTGACCTCCTTTTTATATCCTTATCAGGTAACAAGAAGGGTCCTTTTTTATGAAAGGGTTGGAAAACCCCGAAGAGGTAAATATATTGTTTTAAAGCTCTTTGAATCATTTTAACGCAAGTAGTATGCCCTTAATTGTGAGAAAAATGATAATTTGCAAGTGGTGCTAATGAATTGGCACCCTACTGTATATATGTATATACATAATATGATATAATAACATATGTATATAAAATATTTAATTTTATTTAATAATTTGCCCTTAATGGTTTAAATTATATATGATTTATGAAAAGAAGCATAGCCCTTTAAGAAATTTACAATAAAATGACACTTGAATTTGTGCTTTGTGCAAAATGATAACGCTAACTAAGCCATCGTAAAATGTTAAATATATAATATTTCCTTTGATATACACTTTACTAAAGTTTCTTTAAATTCGTAAAATAAGCCCTTTATTTATGATATGATAGAAAAGAGATAAATAATTAAGTGTGTCATACCATTCCGATACTAAAGAGCTAAATAATTGTTGATTACCTTAAACTTTTATGTAATTTTATGTTTCACTGTAAGTAATTAAATAAAGCCCATAGTTGATAGTAGTTTTGAACATAATAATACAATACATGATCCCCAAATCAACCCCAAAATCTTCCAAATCAGTGCTTGCTTAATTTTTAAACTTATCCTTTAAACGCGGACTACTAAAATGAATTTAAAACAGCAAACTTCAATTTTTGGAAAGAATAAAGTCTGTCGTCGTTCTACCAGAGCTTCGTTGCTCCCTTTTCCTAGTAACTCATATTAGTAGTAATATACGACAAATTTAATCTGCTCCAAAAACAAAAATTAATTCAAACAAAATTACAGGAAAATGTTTTTTTGTGTCCACCAAAATCAAGAAAAATTACGAGTAACTTTAGCACGAGAAACAAAAACGGCTATACATTGCAATGCATTTATGTTCCAAATTTGCAGAATTAAATCAAATGCTGTAGTGTTAATTATTGTTAAACTCTTGAGCTTAAAGAATAAAACAATGTATATTAGGAGTATAATGAAACAAAAACAATGTATCACACAAAAATGATCGTATTATTTTTACTACATTAAAATGAAACTTGGTAGGCAGTTTATTAATCGAAATATAATATGTAACAGCTTTTGGAACTAACAAGCCAGGAAATATGGCTGCGTTTATTGTAAGTATATCAAGTATAAATAATATATCATTTTCATATCTTTTTGATAACTTGACATACATATAAGAATACTTACCTACTAAAATTTGTAAAAGTTGAAGATATGATAGCAATAGCAATATTTTTCCAAACCAAATTTCAAGTAGACTTAAAAACTAATAATTTAAGTTTCTATTTTTGCGAAGATAAAACGATATTTCATGTACCTTGCATTAAATTCATTTTATATTTAAATAAATGTTCATGTTTTAAACAAAACAATCAATTTCCAAAGTTATCATTTTCATAATTCTTGAACATATTCATTAAATAATTTTGGGAAGAGGATGTGTTTGAAAATGTCTAACAATATTAAAGTTTTTAATAATTGCAACTAATCAGCTTTATTTCAGAGTTGGAATTTTTAAGATAGTTTAGTAATCTTTGGATTGAATAGCATTTAAACTTGACAATTAAGTAAAGAATTTATTTACACAAGTAGATAATTAAAAAAAATATTTTATTTAAACAATAAGCTGCTTGTACAAATAATTAACAATGTAACAAATGACAATTTTATATCAGCGCTGCTATTTGCCACTTTTTTGTCATTACAATTCTTTCCTTCACAAATGTTGCAATCTTTAACGTCCTTTTGTGAATTTTTGAGAGAGTTGCACGCTTCTTCGTCATTTTCTGCCAAAATTGCTCCACGATTCACCTTAAAACCTTCTCCATCTAGAAAAAAGTGGGAAACCATTAATGTCATAATAATTTGAATTTTTCGAAAAAGAATTTTACCCTTAACTTTAATTGTGTAGCATTTGCACTTTTTCTGTCCCGATCGGGCCCACCGACGCACTCGGAAAACTTGAGGCACTGCGGCTCGAATGTGGGGGGGAATTATTTCGTTAAATTCTCCTTCCGTGGGGGCCTCTGTTGGCGTCGATGTGGAGGGGGATCCGGGGGCATGCGTAGACGTTGTGACAGGAGGGGTTGTGGATGGTGAAGTGGGAGAGACCGTAGGTTGGGATGAAGGAGAAGACGTTGTGGTCTCAGTTGGCGGCTCTGTTGGGTTAGGCGTAGATTGAGTTGTAGGAGGGGGTGAAGGGGAAGACATTGTGGTCTCAGTTGGCGGCTCTGTTGGGTTAGGCGTAGATTGAGTTGTAGGAGGGGGTGAAGGAGAAGACGTTGTGGTCTCAGTTGGCGGCTCTGTTGGGTTAGGCGTAGATTGAGTTGTAGGAGGGGGTGAAGGGGAAGACATTGTGGTCTCAGTTGGCGGCTCTGTTGGGTTAGGCGTAGATTGAGTTGTAGGAGGGGGTGAAGGAGAAGACGTTGTGGTCTCAGTTGGCGGCTCTGTTGGGTTAGGCGTAGATTGAGTTGTAGGAGGGGGTGAAGGAGAAGACGTTGTGGTCTCAGTTGGCGGCTCTGTTGGGTTAGGCGTAGATTGAGTTGTAGGAGGGGGTGAAGGAGAAGACGTTGTGGTCTCAGTGGGGGACTCTGTTGGATTAGGCGTAGATTGAGTTGTAGGAGGGGGTGAAGGAGAAGACGTTGTGGTCTCAGTGGGCGACTCTGTTGGATTAGGCGTAGATTGAGTTGTAGGAGGGGGTGAAGGAGAAGACGTTGTGGTCTCAGTGGGCGACTCTGTTGGATTAGGCGTAGTTTGAGTTGTAGGAGGGGGTGAAGGAGAAGACGTTGTGGTCTCCGTGGGCGGCTCTGTTGGATTAGGCGTAGATTGAGTTGTAGGAGGGGGTGAAGGAGAAGACGTTGTGGTCTCCGTGGGCGGCTCTGTTGGATTAGGCGTAGATTGAGTTGTAGGAGGGGGTGAAGGAGAAGACGTTGTGGTCTCAGTGGGCGGCTCTGTTGGATTAGGCGTAGATTGAGTTGTAGGAGGGGGTGAAGGAGAAGACGTTGTGGTCTCCGTGGGCGGCTCTGTTGGATTAGGCGTAGATTGAGTTGTAGGAGGGGGTGAAGGAGAAGACGTTGTGGTCTCAGTTGGCGGCTCTGTTGGGTTAGGCGTAGATTGAGTTGTAGGAGGGGGTGAAGAAGAAGACGTTGTGGTCTCCGTGGGCGGTTCTGTTGGATTAGGCGTAGATTGAGTTGTAGGAGGGGGTGAAGGAGAAGACGTTGTGGTCTCCGTGGGCGGCTCTGTTGGATTAGGCGTAGATTGAGTTGTAGGAGGGGGTGAAGGAGAAGACGTTGTGGTCTCCGTGGGCGGCTCTGTTGGATTAGGCGTAGATTGAGTTGTAGGAGGGGGTGAAGGAGAAGACGTTGTGGTCTCAGTGGGCGACTCTGTTGGATTAGGCGTAGATTGAGTTGTCGGAGGGGGTGAAGGAGAAGACGTTGTGGTCTCAGTGGGTGACTCTGTTGGATTAGGCGTAGTTTGAGTTGTAGGAGGGGGTGAAGGAGAAGACGTTGTGGTCTCCGTGGGCGGCTCTGTTGGATTAGGGGTAGATGTCTGTTCGCATGATATTGTGGGAGTTGAACCAACAGTTACAGTTTGACAATCTTTGCATACATAGCATGTATCCTCATCGCTTACTGTCAAGTTGATAATAAATAAAGTTTAAACATTAATTACATACCATAATAGAGGGCATCTATGTGTATGTATGTTTTAAAAAAAACGAGATTAAACCGCACAATATATGTACCTAGGGATTTTATCTTTTGATAAATCGGTAAAATTTACATTGGAGTAGTTCTTCATAACTTTAAATAGTTAAGTGACTGGCTAATTAACCTATAAACCTTATTATTTTCTTCACACATTGATTTTGCCTAAAATCAATAGTTTGCTCTAAATATGTAATTACTGTTTCAATTATTTGTTTAATATTATTATTACATTATAATACCTACTGACCCTACTGACCCTAAAAAATAATAAAAGGTATTTGAAAATTTCGTATAATATATAATCAGGTATATTTTAGGATATGATTAAATTTATATACCACAAGTGGTATAAAGACGCAATCATGTATAATTTTCATATAATAATTTTTGTACGACAAAACATTTATTTTAAAAATGTAAATGTTTTGAAAAGTACACATTTGCATTAAACTTCAATATAATGTATGAATATCCCACAAGCAAATTTAAAACTTATGAAATTAAAATTTTAATATTCTTTCATTCTGTATGCTTTTTACATCATTTTACAAAAATTTCACAATTTTATACAGAAGCAAATATAAGGATGGCAAAAATCCCCAACCAATTCACGAAAAATTTCCCAATAAAATTTAACCACATATCTATGAATATGGCAAAAGTATAGGTATAACGATAACTGTATATGTTAAAAAAACACAAGTTTTCATTAAATAATATGGAAGGTAAAGTGGTAAAAGCTTGGTTTTTCTTCACAAATTATATCGAAATTAAGCACTATCCCAGAATTTATAATTCGCGATATTCACTATAATGCACTATAAAATTTCAATAAGTTTACTAAAAGGCTTTAAAGCTTAAAATGGCAATGAAAGTACGGTATAAAACGGATGATATCTCTTACAATTTTTTTTTTAGTTCTTTAATATCACTAGTGTATTCCTTAATATTTCATTTGATTTAATACTACTATTAAATAGTATTTTTTCGGGCCGCAGATTAAATAAAAACACGTTTATAATCCACTTCTCAAGAAAAAATATTTTTTTATTTTTCTAATTGCTGGATAGTCCAATAAATCGATTCAAATTTTATTACAACACAATTTATTGCTGCGTCTTTTTGAAGCAAGACTTAATACGATGTAAAACACTTTTAAATATTAAATTTTCCACTGGTAATCCATATCCACATGGTATTTAAATGAAAAAAATTCGAAAAAATTACACTACCTGCTGCACCAATTCCCAAAGCCAGGAAAGCCAGAAGGAAAAATTTCATTTTATTTATTTTATTTGTATATATTGACCTCCTTAATAATGGACTGTCACTAGCACTGAATGGTGGTGCACTGCAGACCGCTTTTATACCTTCGGATTCTATTCAACAAATGTAAAATTGCCCATCGGCGGTTAGCAGAACACCCTGACTGATAAGAAGATTCTAATCCGCGCGATTCCGTTTTGCCTGATGTCTAAGGCATGTATTGCACTACCGGCCTAAGGTGCTCTGCAAGCTTTTCAGCACCTGCGGATAGTACTTGGAACACGTCAGAGAATTCGATACAACAGGTTTCTTTCGCTGGTGATAGTAAAAGCTATAAAAAACGAAAAGATAAATAAATGAAAAACTTTTCCTCTGACAGCATGTGCAATGAAAAGGGCTCGTCGACAGGAAATCCAGGCAATATTCGTTATCAGCTTACAACTCCAAACGATTTTAATTAAAGATGCGTTGCGATAAACGATAACTTTCCAGGAACTTCATGAATACTAGGGTTTAATCAGTTGCAGTTTTAATCGCACTAGGTAGAACCAAAACCTTATGTCCAAATGGGTTGTGAGTCAAATCAATGAGTCTGATCAATTTTCATTCCGATTTCAAAACTACAAGTGCTCTATTTTATTGAAACAGAATTTGCAAATATCTAAGTGCAATAATATAATAAAATTATAAGTATGTATTCATACTAAAAAGTATCGCTTATTTTTAACGCATAAATAATGAAGTTAAATTATAAATAAGTGTATCTGTATACCATCGACATGAGGACATGGAATTTTTTCAATCCAAAAAATGTTCCTAATTTATATAATATAATAGTTATTTTCTCAATATCAATCTCAAACAAATTTAATTGTAGAACTCAAATTATAAATAGCTTTTAAGACAAGAATTCATTGAATCCCTTTGTACAGATAATTATTAATTAATCTGTATCGATTCGAGAAAATGCCGTCGTCCTTGATTGTATCTGGTCTGTTCCAATTTCCTTATGTGATATTTGTCCACATGTTTATTTATCGATTAAGGTTTATTGGTCACTGACACTTTATCACATTAGGGGAAATTAACAAAAAAGCTCTAGAAAAGGATTTTAGTTGGATATTTTACTCAATGATTGATGTGTCTTAATTCTTTCGTGGGAGGCCAATTTGACTTCATGAGTTACTTTTATAAAGGTCAACAAAGTTGAAAGTTGATATAAATGAAATTTAAAACTGCGATTTAAATGGCAACTAGACTTACTGACAGTAGAACATATAAAAATGGTATGTAAATAAATAATTTAGGTACTATAAATATTCTTGAATAACGATGGAATTAGAATTAAGTAAGGAAAATTTCTAAGCAAATCCGAATTTTCAACAATTGCTTAAGTTAGGAAATATTTTTGCCACCTTTAAAATTTCCTGTATTTTGAAAGGGTTTGAGTTCCATTGAAATCAAAGATACGACAGAATAATGTGTAAAAAATTTAAAGTCCCGACTATAATAAGAATTAAGATAAATGCTACCTACCATTTTCTATGTCACGTTTATCAAATCCGAATTCTGTACGATTAAGTATTAAGAATCCATTCTTTAATCATTTTTCATTTACAGTTTCTAATTTTCAATTTAAATTGGAGATTTTTTTAAGTCCACCAATCTATGAAGGAGATTATGAAAGGAAATTGGAAATACCATATATGTATTATCAATATTTATGATTTTCAAGAAAAGTGATATTTGTGACTTGTGAGTTCTCGGATTCTCTTATCCGATGCTTAAAAAGTTGGAGTGCATAAAGGTTATACACTTATTTTATTTGTAATATGTTGTTAGATATAATATTGTTTATGCAATGACTGTGACTAAATCCGCAAATATTTACGTGGAAAGAAGGTTAAACAAGCACGTTCTTCCCTGTTACTTAGTCGGAGTGATAAAAATAATACCTGGGGATTGCCTTCAAGCTTATTTAACTTGGTTATGAAAACGAATTAGCAAATTAATTTTCCAAGCCAATAGATCATCCTGATGCTAATTGTAAGAGCATAAAAGTGTTTTTAAAGGGATTTTCCTCTAAGCAACTACTTCTATGAGTACCTATGTATGCCGCTAAATTATGTACACATACATAAAATATTATGACTATACTGCGATATTTAAAGTTATTTCAATTTACATAAAATAAATATATTGCCAAATTTTAGAATACGATTATCTGTCTTCAATACTATAGTCTACAATACAATATAAGCATACTCTATTTAATACAGGTATGAGCTTCAGCTAAATTTTGTTTTGGACTTATCAAATATTCCAATTTCAGGTCAATCGTCAGCAAAATTGGTAAAGTTACAAAATTTTGATGACTATTTAAAAACTATATACTCACTCGATATCTTGCAAAATGGAAGTATATTTAAAAAAACTATTCGAGATTATTTTTGATTTATATACCGTTTATGTTTCTTTTAATTCTTTCTAGTATATTTTTGAAAATAGACAATGACTGGCACTGTAATAATCCTATGGCTTGTAGAAGTTTAAATTTAATCAAAAATTAGAGGATCTCTTTCTTCCTCATTTTATTTTTAGATATATTAGTGGGTGATGTAGGACAGAAAAAAAAAATTGCAGTGATTACGGAAAAACATCTTAGAAGATAGGTTTCCGGATTTCGACCAGTATCCAATTTCAATTAATTGTTGAAATTGCCAAGTTACAAAAAACAATACTGGTGAAATCCTTCTTATCGAATTCGCTTAAAAACATTTGCTTAAAAACAGTGCAATGCCAATTGCTAATCTCAATTCCAATTCTTATCGCTGGATTATCATTTCCTTCACGTGCCCAATTGTTGACGCTTGTGAGCTTACTTTGGAGCAAATTATCTGACCCGTTGAATCAAAAATAAGTCAAGGGCCAGCTCATTTACTAACTACTTAGCTAGATATAAATCGCTAACTCACGCACGCCCTTATTCTAAGAGCTCATTATGGTGCCGGTCTCCTGCCCCGACCCAGGCACACCTTAACACCACACACTGGTCGGCCTAATTTAATAGGAAACCTTGAAAATTTGTAGAATGCTTAAAAGAACCATTAAATTCACTTAAAGCTGCAGGGGAATGGCTCTGGTGTGATTCAAAGATTTACGTAGTTGATGCAAGATGGATTTCATAGTATCATAATTTGAAGCATCATATTTATTTCCAGCAATAAATGCAATGCATCGGGTTTATTGCCCTTCATGATAATATTTGCATTTTCTCTTTTTCATTTATTTACCTGTTTTGCATGGGGCCTTATCAGTTTTACATAGGTACTGTGGGCTGGCCTTATCAGAGTTACACAAACATTGAATGTATGGAAAAATTAGAACAATTGAAGAAATGATTCATTGAGCCGTGAGTGGTTTCGTTAAAATCAAAAAATGTTTAAAAATGTCTCTTTAAGCTTAACAATATTTTTGTACGTGCAACTTTTAAATTCTTATTTCGCAACAACTTTAAAATTAAAGGAATAATAGAAAATTAATTTGAAGAATTTGCAAGCATTTTATGAAGTCTAGTAAACTATTAAATATATGTAGATCACGTCATGGGCGTCCGCAAGTAATGAAAATCAAGTAAGATATTTCATGAAATATGATCTCGTTTACGATATCATATGTAAATATGAATAAAACATTAACATATAATAATATAAATAAGACTTGTCGACTATAAAGTATATTTGAGAATTGATCAACACTTACCCGTAGTGCGTAGAATCTAATAAAATAGGGTATTATTAGATACTACGCCTGGTCTCTAAAACATTTTGTTTTATTTTTCAGAAATAATTGGCTATTAATAAAGATCATTTAAACATAGTAAAAATTATAATATAAAGTTAGAACACATATATAAGGGATGATATTCGATAAAGTGACTGGCCAGTTTTATAACTAAGTCTCATGTTTTGTAATTTTTGTTATGCCAAGGTCTTGACCTTCTTCAGTCAATAAAATCTATAGAGTGATAAAAACTGCATGAACAAAAACAGCATTTGAGATAGAAAGACTTATCTTAAGCTGATAATTTTTCGTAAAGTTTGTATACCTTTTGTAAAAATAACCCTTCTATTTCAGAACTCGTTGGTCTCAAGTTAAAGATCCTAGATTTTAAAAACTATCGTGACCCAAATATGATAAACAGGGTGTTTCATCGAGAATAGACCATCCGACCTTAACAATTATTTAGACCATATACGACTTTTCCTTCATTTAGAAGTTACTCAGGTTTTAGGGTATTATTTGTAGATAAATTTGATTTCACCTATCAGTATAGTTGAAACTAAATTTAAAAATGATTATTCTTTAAACTAGGATAAGTTGTATAATTACATCGAATCGTTAGCCTCACCGTTCTATACTAATTAATTATATTAAATTTTGAACCGACTTTAAAAAGAATAAATTCCTATATTCTGATGTTCCAATTGAATTAATCCCATAACAATTGTCTTGACCAGAGAGAATTATAGAAAATTATAAATACTCTGCAATTTACATATGTACAAAATAAATGTAAAAGTATATTAAAAAAAAAAAACATCAAATTCAATTGACTGAGCACGACACTAATCTTTTTTTGAAAGAGGACGAACGTTACAGGGAATATGATCAAAATTATCCTCAAAATATCTTTTGCGATTAAGTATTTTTCGTCACAAAATTTCTAAAAACAATATTACTAGAACAATACATCAAATTCCTATGAATGAATTTTTCGAAAATCTGAATCATATCTTAAAACTAATATGTAATTGTTTTGTCCACACCTTTTACAAAATGTTGAAGACAGTAAGAACCAACCCAAATGATAGTCATTTCCACAAAATATTTATAAACAGCTTTTTATTGCTTCAAATTTAATTTAAAACACAATAGGACTGAATTAAAACAATTTATAAAGAATTTTGAATTTTATATAACCTCGTTGGGCCTTATAATCAAACGATTGGTTGCGTATGTGTTTTAATTTCATTAAATGTTCTAACATACAGTCCCTCGCAATTTTTCTATTCATCGATATTAAAAGGCAATCAGTGAAATACATATGTTTTCTTGAAAATAGTCTTCTAACAATTATAAAGAATTAAAAAAAATTTTCTGAAATCTGCCTTATACATTTCCGTCCTCTTTTTAATATTTGCTTTTAAGCTTGATATTTACAACATTTGTGCAATAATTTAAAATAAAATTTTTAAAATTAAAAATTGATTCATTTAGAAATACCCTTTTTATCAAAGTGCAATCTGGGTGCTAAAGTATTTTCAATTAAAATTGAATTACAAATTGCTTATAAACTATGATCATTAAATAATGCTATTATTTGTAAAACACTTGTAGTTTTCCGAAACCATGTTACAAAGTTACATTATCAGGGAAAATGCTCAGTCAACAAAAGATAAACTAGTCAAGCTGCATTTATATTCTGGAAGTGCAATTTTTGATAAAAAGGAGTATTTCGCATTACACTTAATTAAAGTTTAAAAATTATGAAAAAAAATTTTGACCATTTACAAAAATTACTACTTCTTGATACTAAACTGCGTTTGTGTGTAAATTATTTTCCTATAAACATTTATCTAAAAAAGGAAATGGATGAAGCTAACGAAAAGTAAGGCCACAAGCACAGAGACAGCGTCGCGGGCGGGTGTTCCATTGCACTTGTCACTGTCGCATATTGAGCAATCGATGATTGTGATTTGTTCTGCCCGGGCGTTCTCCTGCGTTATCGAGCAGGGATTTGTGTCTTTTGTATCGAATTGGCAATGTCGCGCTGTTACAGGTTCGCCGCCATCTGAAAATAGAAAAATTAGTTACCTTTGGCTTTTAAAAGGGTGAATTAGCTAAGCTCTTAAGTTTTAAAAGATAATTTTTTACGTAGAACTATGCTTTTCTTGGCGGAAAAGATGATTAAATGGTGCAACGAAAGCTGAAGACAGTTTGAAAGCATTTATATTTCTCCTGAAAAATAGTCGTAGATTAAATGAATCAAACATCGATATACCATAAAGCTCATGTAGTACGATTTCTTATAAATCCCTTATCTTTCAATTCAACGAAATTTCTCATTATTCTGTCTGAAAGGAGAAAAATGTTATTTGGGGGTTTTCGGGGTCGCTGATATCAAACCGACTGTGAGATTTTACGAATACAAGGAAAAACATAAGAGCTTATGCCTAATTCACCAATTTTCTGAACAATATAATGACGATTACATATAAACTGTAACTGAGTTTCGAGAACCTGAAATATGAAAAACCTTTGCACTGCTGAACGTTCTTTAACTTACAAATCTTTGTTTATGAATTTCGAGGGATTTTAAATGAAAATTAGCGCAGAAATAATCCGCGGTGACAGTAATTTTTAGCTATGAAAATTTGTAAATTTAAGGTGGTTGATCTAATAATTAAGGCAACCACAATTTTTCGAATTGAAAGAAGGCTGGCATCTTTCTTATGATATCAAAATCACTATAGTGATGAAAGCAAAATAATAAGATTTTTGCGTTTAAAAGTAAGTCATGTTCAAAGGACCTGATCTTGGTGTTTTGTTCAAATATACATTTTTAAATACAAAACCCTCTAAAATTATGTCCTTATCCCTATAATCATTTTTGAATCATAAGAGAGATACATATGTAGTCATAAACACTGAACCCGTGCGAAATTTCGCAAACACATATTTTTTTTTTTGTATCCGCTAAAAACGTTGGTTTTTGGTGTTATTTTTTTTAATGTAAACGCGAATTTTAAACAAATAGCGCATTTTAATGCTAAGTTAGAATGCGATGTCAGAAGTAGAAATGGAAACACATAATTTGATGTTTGGTTTATTGAGATTGGTTTAGCAGCTTTGGAGAACATAGTTGAATTTGAAGAAATTTATATCGAGCCATCGAAAAATTGACAAAAGCTCCAACTATAGAAAGCTGAATTTTACGTTACGTTTTAAATATTATATATGTTATATTTACATTTTTATGAATCTACATTGTTCACTCCGTTCGTGACCATCCTTATGTTTTCGATTTTTTTGGACAAAACTGTATTTTACTTCTGTGCATTAAAATTGTATTGTGGAATACTCTATCTGTACTTTAGGACTCCTTCTAATCATGTTCAAATTTTTAGGTGCCTCCCGATGGTAATTTTTCATGTAAGTATAACCAATTTTATATGAATTAGGTACGTGCGTGTACTCAAGCCGGTAATAGGGCCGTGTACCTGATGTTCAAATATGACCGAACGTTCCATTTGCAATTTATGCTCCTTAACACTAGCCTCATCCCGCCCAACCCCTTTAAATTTTAGTTCTTGGTTCTGCCAACTATCCTTTCTAAACGACAAAGTAATTTCTGCCCAGAGCTATATAGAAAATGTTGTCATGATAAACGTAAACGGACCTGAACTTATGGAATATAAAAATACTAAATCGAATTACGTGTTTTTTGGATCGATACCTTGTTTTGTAAATAGGGCTTGTGTAATAATTAGTAGGTAAATTTTGTTGTTTTATTTTTAGACTTGCTAAAGAGCAGAAGGTACAAAATTTAAATTTTAATAATTCTTGGACTAGGAAGGGATTTTCTCAACCAGGTCGATTTATTTTTTCTGTTATGACATTATAATACATGTATACATGAACATACATATATGAAATACTCATCCCAAATGCCGTTAACGGACTAGACTTGGTAAAATATCAGCAAACCAATAGAAAACCTCATAGTACAAAAAATAACTAATTTAATAAACTTCTATGTGAACGACTCTACAATAGCCCCTTTTTTCTCAAATTCTCTCAAAATTTATTTCATAATGAATACACCGAAACCATTCGTCAAAAATAAACCAAAAAGTACTAAATAATAGTAATTAATGAAAAATAAAATTATTACAAAATGCATGCATACCTTTTTGTCCTATTACTTTTTGACACTTCATTGGAACGTGGTATTGAGCTGCTGAACCATGGTAGCTTATTTTATTCAACTCTGTAAGCCATGTGTTTAGTTGATTCATTTTTTGTACTGTACATTCCTAAAAAGAAATTCATATCTATAACATTTTTAATCAGTGTTTGAAAACAAAATTAACATTCCAAAAACTTAGAAATAAATTAAGTAATTGTAATTATGGAGCTATAGACTTGACTTGCAAACTACCGAAACATTAAGAAAATTAAATAGTCGCAGAACAATAAATTGTATGCATTTTTCAGCGGTTTCATTGTTACGCACTGCTTTTCACTTTAAAAGCCTATTCATATTCATGGAAATATGTAAATCTGTAGAGGATTATTTTGACTCGCTTTTAGTGGGAGGCATAAAATTCAGTTTTATAATACGTAGTAGGTAGTTGTAAAATTCTTATTTCTCAGTTTGAATATGTAAAGTGGATTCTGTACCGACTTCCGATGTAGTAAATTAGGCATTTTACTCTATAAAAAAAATTAAAATGTCTATTACAAGTGTATAATAATTAAAAAAGCTGTGGATTTTTAAAATATTCTGAAATTTCTGTTCATTTTTATTTATAGGCTAAATTTTGCAATGTCAGGTTAGATTTTCAATGTCAAATGTATTAAACTTTATCTCAGAGCGGTAGGAGTAGAAATAGAGAAAGGGATCAGATGAAAATTGCTTAATTTTTACTCTTTTGCTTCTTAAATCAAAAGTTCTTAATAATATATTTAAAACAAATCCACAAAAAAAAATCTGAAACTATGTACGATATGCTTTTATTTAGTAAATCTCGTTCAAACCTCTCTTTGACTTGCTCAATTTTAAAAGCATGATTTTCAACATTCAGAAGGAAAATCAGATGAATTTTTGTTTCCAGGCATTTGAAGTAAAATATACTCAAGACTCTAAATCAAGCAGGTTTCAAAAAAAAAAATTGCATCCAATAAAAATTACTGGCTGCAAAATTTAAACATTGGAGACTAGGTTTAAATGTCAGGAAGTTGGAAAAATACGCGGGGTATGTTCCTTTGCCTTAGAATTCGGAATTTCATTTTCCTAATATGCTTTTATGGAAATATCTTATAATTGTTCATTAAACGCATAAAAACACGCAAGAGAAGGGTTCGGTGGAGTTATTAGGGAAATACGTACAAATTAGTTTTTGAGGCACTCATATCTCGCAAAATTGTTGTCGGAACACGCCTAAAATAAGTTTAGTTGAATGTGTCGAAATTCAGTAAGTGTTTACTTTCATAATCATTTTAATTTTTTGTATTTTTGAATTTAATGAATCAGATCAATAATTGTAGTGAAAACAATATTTAGACAGGGCGCTGAAAAAAGTGAATATGCATAATATTAGGACCTCATTCTTCCAACATAAATAAGAGTTTTACCGGTCTACAAATTCAATTTATAACTTTGGATGGCCTGAATGACCTTGGATTTCTGATTTTCACACTTAATTCACTTTTGGAAAGTAAAAGAAGGCAATACTGTTTTAGTTACCAGCAACATAATTTTTATTCATACTTTTTATAATATTTTTATACCACAGAAGTTAGTTTAAAGGACAATGACCACTGTGAAGACAAAAGTGTAGAGTTGAGTGAAATGAATTTTTCTAGCGTCAATGAACTACATGACTACAATTTTTAGTTAACACTATGATTATTTCAAAAATCATTGTAGATTTATACCAGTTGGACATAACTATATACATATTCATGTGAATACTTACATAAATTAGGTAAAAAGTCACATGCAATTTAAAAAACTCATTGAATAGTTGGTTATCACACAAAAAATTTAAAAATAATGCAATTTCACATTATTTTGCAAAATAACACCAAAAATGTGCACTTTACCATCGCGATAAATGTTTCTATAGAAAAAAATTTAAAATTGTTGGTATAAAATCAGTTTTATTTTATACACTAAGTTTTAAAAGTTTACTCTAAAATTGTTATTAAAATTTCAAGCGCGTATCTTCATTTAGGAAAACTTCTAATGTTTATTTTTATAATTTCTAATAGTTCTTAATTATTACTAGATTTTGTTACATACAGGTAATATGCTGTTGCATATAAAAAAAATTTCGATAATAACATTTCATTTTATACGATATCTATTTTTAATTTTGTAAATTCATAACGTGAAGTATGTACCTAAACACTTTACTGAATTTAACACGTTGAGGACTGCGCTGCCCAAATTCAGTCTTGCGTGAGCCACCGGTGGTACACGCCGTTCTCAACGTGTTAAATATTAGGTAATGCGAATGCAATTTGGATGTAAAAAGTTTCGTGAAAAAAGTATGCATATGAAAGAAAACCATATTTTCATTAGAATATCCAAAATTTATATATACATATTATTCAAGGTCAATCAAGGTTAACAATAATTAGTCGTATTTTCTGCTTTAAAAATTTGTTTTGATACTATCCTCCTATGTCTCACGGTTTCTGAGATTTGAATTTGTTTAAATTTGATATTACATTAGATTTTGTGAAAACGATACAGACGGACAAATAAAACGTATGTACGTAATAATTGTTATTTTTTTTCAGTAAAATCACTACTGCACGCCTTTTTTTTTATTTTATTATATTTTAAATGGTTTTCGAGAATTAATATATGTATGTAGTAAAGATTAATTCAAACATGCAGACAAATCAACAAACAAGGTACTTTTTACTGTATGTAAATTTTGTAAATTATTTCCTGACCAAGTCAAAACAAATCGAGTCTTATTTGATAATCTTAAAGAACCGACAAAAGGTTTCATTTTGAAATATATTTCACAAACCTCCGGCTTTATCCCAGAAGTAGCCTTTAAATCAGTGCAGCCGGGGTTATCTGTTGAGTCACAAATATAGCACTTGATGCCGGACACTGCTTGGCACAGAACACGTCAGCGGCAGCAAAAGGCACATAAAAAAATTTAAAGATTAATTAAAACGACACAATTTTATAACTAATTCATATAAAATAAACATAAATGGGGAGAGAAAACACTGTAGAAAATGCAATCACACTGGACACTGACCCGAATCTGCAAAAAGACCGATAACGACAACTTGCACGAAAATCGTAACCGGAGCCAATTTTCGCGACATCTTCTAGTATCAAGTGAGAAATGGTCCGACGATTTTTTTCTTGTAGACGACGAAGGTCGCTAGAATTTTACTCCTTGGGTATCCTTAAAAATCAAGATCCTGGCAAGGCACGTTGTGACCAACTGAGGCGAGTTGCTCTTCTCGAAGGAACCTTCCTCCAAAAGTGTCCTGTCCACGGCGCGATTCCCTGTTGACTGCTGCCGGAGATTGTTTTTGGAGGAAATCAGTTCGCAAATCGCAACGCGAGACGGAATTGGAGCTGCGTAGACTCTGCTGGAGCCACCACCACAGCGGCTACAGTCGCGTATTTTCGTATTTTGGCGTAGACGACGTCCGACGATGGCTTCGTCTTCGTGCCGTGACACGTTTTATTGCCTCGGACTGCGGCGCTACAACCCCCGCGAGATGGTAAACTTCTGGTCGGGGGCGGCCTGCCACGTCACGGGGCACATTGGGGTCTTTTAAGGGCGCCCTAAGACCAAACGGGTAAAACAATCCACGGCATGGGGCTGCAGCGAAGTTTCGGGCGAATCAATTTACAATTCCGCACTTCCGGGAGCACTTTTACAAATCCACATACAGCTGGGGTGTGGACGATGAGAAAGAATTTTTTGGCTGCGACTATGGCCATCGTCAAGATGTTTTAATACTCAGCATCTGTGTTTTGTAGCAATATCCAGATGTGAAAGTTTTCGAATTATCTTCTTGCCTCCATATACCCCAAATTAAGATGACTTTTTTGACTTTCTTAAGTTAAACATAAGGTTAAGCAAAAAAACCGATTATTTAAACACCTTCGTACTTGAATATTTACCACAAATTAAGCTGAATCGGTTATTTCAAGAAGAATGTAGGACACAAATGCGATAGATGCCCCACTTTTTAAAAAAGTAATAATTTTACAAATATGTATGCAGCAATATCCAAAATGAACATACAATATCGCTGAAATTTTAGGAGGTTGCAAAACTTTTTCAGTACATATTTAACTTATTTCGTAATCGTAGTTGGTTGTTCAAATTTGATGTCTTTTAAAACTAAATTTTTGTGTTACCCGTAATGAAAAAAATAAAAAATAGAAATAAAATTTTAATTTAATTTTAAGTTTATTCGTCTTATTCTCTACGAATTTTTGAGTCGAGTCTTTCTTAGAGATCTGTTGTTATCTTCCTGCACAGGTGCTTATTTAAATAAAACGAGTTCAGTGGTTTTCTGGAATATACATATATTGTATAATTAGAAATTAATTTTTGCCAGACAAAGTCCAACTAAATGTGCCAAAACCAGAAATACAAGAAATGATTACAATAGAATTCTAGTGAATGGTTTTCACTAGTTTTTTATCTGCATACGCATATTACAGTACACCTTCACATTTAAAAGCTTTGCCTTTGAAAAAATAACAACGTATTTGTTACATTGTAAATGAAACGATATATCAAATATGCAATATTTTAGGCTCAACGCTTATTATTTTTTAATTCAAAATTAATTGAATATCTATTGCATGAATTTGGTTTATGCAAACTATATGTAGCGACATCATTTCTAACTTAATAGACATTTTTCCTTAACTCATTACACTTGTTATTAAAAGCTGTTCATAAGTACTGTATGAGAATCAAGTAGGTAAAGATAGAAATAGGAAAAAAATTGTTTTGAAGCTTTAAGAATAAAATATAAAATAAACAATTATTATCCTAATTGAAGAATAAAATAAATATAAATATAATCTGGATCAAATGATAAAAACGAATAAATATAATAAAAATTATTATAAAATCAAATTAAATCTTTAAATTAAATTGAAAACAATTAATTATAAAAATATGGAGCATTTAAAGCTCCATACATATTTTCAAAATAATGTATTTTTAAATTTAAAATTTTCATTTTTAATATATCTTTATTGTAACTTGTTTATTTTCTTGATTTCTTCCCATAACTGAAGTGCTTAGAAATTTTATAACTTTTAATTTATTTAAGTAAATAAATTTGTTTTATTTTACAACAACATACCATTTTCACTATTTATTTATTATTTTATTTATGCAATAATAATGCAATAATAACTTACTTGATTTATGGCAATTATTTGGGTTTTAATTGAATTATTAACTTCACTTTGTGATTCATTAAATTTTAATATCAAAGTGTTTTGTTATAATCCGAAGAAAATTATGCTTTAAGTTGCAAATGTTTTGACCGCCACTGTATACAGGGTGACCGGAAATTGCTCGCAGTTCTCTCGGGAGAAGAAACTATGACTAATTTGGAGTTATCTAGCCTACATATATCACTTGGGGGTCGGAAATGCGCCATTTTTCTTCTCCCAAGAGGAATGCCAGCAATTTCCGGCCACCCTATATATTTGTGCATAAATAAAAATAGTTAAATTTAGAAAGTGGAGTTCATCGAATTGACAAATAAAGCATTCAATTAAAATGCAGAAATGTGTATTTTTTGTGTTTTCCAAAAAAATTACAGGAATGTTGAAATTTTTGATGAGTCTTTAGTAAAATTTAAACAATTAATATTGAGGGAAGGATAAGTTTATGAGATAGAGGTTAAGGAATGTAGATATATATTAATGCGAAGATAATTGTTCGCACTTAAAAAATTATAGTGAAGTTTGCAATACAACTACCTACTCCAACATACAACTAATGGTATGCACTTCTATTTTTTTTAAAATGAAATAATTTGTATTGCATCTTTAACTGAAAAAAAAATAACATTAAGTAACATGTCACCATTACACCTACAATCAAGACTACGGGTAAAAGGGTAAAAGCCCTATACTGTATTAAAAAAATTGTTTTCAAACGTAATAAATGTCTATGTTTAATTTCCACAAAGGAAATAACACATAAACATTTCTGACAGGATTATGCCACATAAACTGCACATTGCTAGCATATTTCTTTTTCAACCCTTCGTCGTCGTCGTCGCAATCAACTTGAAGAAAAGTTTGAGGTTAAAGTTGAAGCCACATAGCGTGCCGGTCGAACCGGCCAAGTTGCGATTAAGCGTACAGGAACCAGGAAATTGTAAATAATCGGGACGTAATAGCGTATCTCATTTCCATTTCATATTCTACAGAGAGCTGGTGGGCAGGTGCCTCAAAAGCGGTCTCGTGAATTAAGTAACATTCAGCGATAAGCACGAAACGTCTTAAGACGTGAAGAGTTCGTGAAAGCCGGGTTAATTGCTCCGGCGGGGCAAATGAATTCATTCCGCGATAAAAATAGACGAGTGCCCCTTGAAATTACTTCCCTGTTTGGTACCTTCATAAATAAGTAAAATTCTATTAGCGTGCTAATTGAGAAGTTTTAGAGGAAATACATAAAAGAATATTTTTAGCACTTAAGACATCAATGCAGGGAATTCAATCGAAGGAATCAGCAATTTTCAATATGGGGCTCCGGGGAGGCCCTTTTTCTATCATCTTTCCCCGCAACAGACCAACCTCAAGGATCTCAGGAATGATAAATAGCCCCAGGCTCGAGCGCGCGTGGAATCATTCGCTTTACTTTGACCGCACTGATTTAGCATAGCGAGACTGCTCATGCGACATGTTTAGGATAAATTAAATCAGGCTGGATGCGGAGAAAACGTTTTATGGTTGGATAACATAAGATTCATTCATAATTCATGCACCGCACATGGTACAGTCAGAAGCTTGGCTGCCTTGGAATCTTAAGGAATGCTGAATGGTGCAGATTGCTCTTTAAACGGTGTCAAGAGAGTTACAATTTCTTTAATCAAACAGGAAGAATTTTTGTTCAAAAATAGGATTATTATTTTTATTCGAAACGTCCAGATTTTTTAGTCTCCACTAACAATTTTAGCCATTGTTGACAGTTTTTGAGTAACCGATTATGAAACTTAATATTATGAAATAAATATTTAAATTCCTATAATGCAAATTCGTAATCAGCGACCCAAGAAATCCTATATGCATCAATTTAAAAACCCAATGTTCAAAGGAAAAATGTATCGTCATTAACCCTTCAATAAAGCTATAGTGAAATAAAATACTGATCCTATATTCGTTTTGGAAATGTGGAAAACATTCTTTATTGCTGCGTACCCTTTGTTCGTTTTTTAATTTTTTGATAATTACATATTTATATTTTTTATTTAATTTGCGATGTTAATTTCTTCTACAATTAGAAAGAAGTATTGGTAAATTTAACAAAACAAATTTCTTTCACTCTTCTATCAATATAAAGGAAGCTTAATACAACCAAAATTATATAGGTTGAGAAAATCAAAACGACAAGAAATTTCAATACAAAGCCCTAAAAACAGGTTGTTCACCATAGCGAAAATTAATTAACTAAATTTTAACTTGACATTTTACTACTAAGAGAATAAAAAGAAATTCAAAGAAGATAAGATTTTTTTTTAAATTGAGTACGCACAAAAATGTAAATATATTGTTTTTATATTTAAAGTATGGCATCAATCTTTTGTTTGTGATATTTTAAGTACTTAATGTATGCATACATATAAAAATGTGTACTTACTTTTAATATACTACCGCATTTAAAATGGTTTAAATTAAATACGAAGTCACGAATTTGGTGCGTATTGTTTACAAAACTAAAAATTTTATTAATATGGTTCAATCTTTAGTTTACCCCAAACTTCATGAATTATACACGGAAAAAAGAATTTGCGAAACTAACCTGAAATATTCAAAGAAGCAAAATAATCAGGGAAAGTGGGTTATACGTCAGTAATTTAAAAATTTCATAATATACTCAATATAAATTGATGGGTAAACTGCAAACATTACATCCCAAAACTTTACATTACGGAAAATATTCAAAGTGGTCAGGAAAAAATCTTGTTAGCAAAATGTACTGAGTTATTATTGAAAATTTATTGTCGATCATAAGAAAATTAGAAATTACGGGGCAAACTGTAAAATATGTAATACGTAGAACATAATAAATAATTTATGAAATGCATTTATTACTGTATTTAGATAAATAAATTGTGAAATTATTTATTTTTAGTTTATGCTATAATAAATTGTAATTTGTTACTAGGTGTCCCGTATTTTTTAATGTTTATGGAAATTTCAGAAAAATAGAGCAGTTTTGAAAATACAAATTTCACAAAGTATTAATTACAGGCTTCAAATTTTTATTTATTCTGTAAACTTAAACTTGTAGGTTTTGCATATTTTAAATTCAATTAAAGGGAATAATTCTTTGATCATAATCAATTATTACAGTATTTCGTTTACTAATCGGGCAAAATAGGATAAAACTGTAATTATTATTGGAAATCTAATGAATTCTTACAGTATATATGTATTTTTCCGTGTATAGACGGATTCTTTGTAAGCTTTATCAGCACAGATTTCAAAGTTATTCAAACAATGTTAATTGGAATACGAAAGAGGCCAAATTCTCCAAACCCTAAAGCCTTAAATCGCTGTTTTAATGATTACAAAAAATGTTCACGGTCAATAGCCTCAGGGTAAGTCAATAAACTTTCGAAGTGTAAAAGATAAATATAGTGTGAAAAGTGTAATTGTAAAGAAAAGATTGAATGGTGCGTAAATAGAAAAATCAATTATTATTACTTTATCGATATTTTGTGATAAGATAGGAAGGTCGAATTAAATGTCTCATACCAGGCAATGCCAAGATTAAATGTTGCTGATTAACAAAAACTTTAGGGTGGAAAATTTTTCAATGTTAAGAAAATTACTTCAGCACTTTTTTTTTCGATGGTTATTGCGTCGCCTGAAAGTATAAATAAGTTTAAATTGAATTTTTTTTTTTAAACTGCCATCATGGGTTTTTTCAGTAGCTTTACATAATGATTCGAATTGTGGTTGAGATCATGGAACTTTGTATTTTAGCTCGATTCTTGGCTCCAACGCCCCCCAGCATGTGGGGTAATTGGAGAATCCTCAGGAAACGGACGTCCACGTCGCGTTCCTGGACAAAGTGCTTACATAGTTGAAAATATAAAATATAATAATAAAGAGTGCGCTCGTTTCGTTGGTTCCTTACTCCGGGAGAAATAGCCCCAAAGTGAATGGGATCCTGCAGGCGCCAGCTTGACGAATTAATCCTAACAAAACAGAGCCAACTGGGCGCCGTTCAACATCATGACAACTCCTGCACAATGGCGAAAGGACGTTTGTCTCACTAAAGTTTGCCGCTGTGTTGATGCCGATGTGGGAAACATGGCGTCTGGAAGGCACTGGGATTTGGGGCCAGCGCCACATCCACAGTGTTGCTGAGTGTAGGTGCTTGAGAGTGTTTAGCGTAGTCTGGCGGGGCCCCGGAATCCTAGGGGTGGAGGCTCGATCTTAGCGCAAAATGATACTGGGGCTGAATACCCAAAATGTTGGCCTACTGCCAGCCCGACATCTGTATCAGGTAGGGTTTTACGTTGTCGTTTCACTTTCATCAGGAGAAAGTTCACTATATATACAATATAACCAAAATTCTCACTTTGGCCTGAAGACGGTTCAAGGACATCGGAGATCAATGAATTTTCACCAGATTAGCTCCTATGGAGCCTTTTGTTGGCCACCAGAATATTTCTATTCTATACGAAGAGTACCCCAAACCCAGACGAACAGACGCTTCGAAGGTCATTTGTCATAGACAGTGGGAGCTTCCATTTAGGACATGAAACTATCAAAAAATATTTCTTGGCGACCACTATGAAGTCAATGCATCGGCGTTGTGGGCAGATGTGAGATTATAGAAAAGTTTTCAATAGAAACATAATTGTTATCTACATACACTTATGAGGTTGTCATTAACAAATACCAAAAATAACTCACTTTATCTTACTGTACTATACGGAAAAATATGTTGTTCACATATAAATAAATTGGGTAACACGATGCTAATGGAAAATTTTAATATATCATAGGTGAACTTTCTTAGCAATAGCGATATTGATTTCTTTAATTTATTAAAGGCGTAGTATACAAGATAAGTTACTTAATTAAGAGGTATCTAACACCACTCTGGGATTTTGGAAAAATCGATTTGTTTGTCAAGGACTAATAAACTAAAAGCTTATAAAACTTTTAAATGCGTTTTCCTCGAAACCAAAACAAAATATTATCCGACAGTAATTTCACAGGTCTTGCTCTATGGTAGTAAAGTACTTAGTTGTTTTTTTGTTTTTTGATTTAATATAAGATTATTTATTTTTATAAATAATTTACTATTTATTTTTTGGTTAAAAATCGATTTTTTTTTTCAAAAATGCACCGTTTCTACAAAATTTGATTTAAAAAATAACCCCTACGTTTTTCATAGCCAATAGAATATAAATTATAAAACTTTTCGGTTTTTTGTTTCAGGCCTTATACATACTTTACCAGGAATCGGGAGAAACGTGAAGGAATTTTAAAAAGAAAACGATTTCCAAGATTGGCTCTTACGCCGCCATTTTGTATCAATCATGATAATAAACAACTTTTTTTTAATATTTCAATATGTATTTAGTAAACCTCTGAGAAGAAACCCTATTCCTTTTTCCATACTCCCAAAATCATCAAAGTTAGGCCTTTTCTCGGCCGTTAAAATGGTGTTATCCCTTAAAGTATGTTACTTCATTAACAACCACTTGTAAAAATTTAGGCTTTTTTATAGTTGATCAAATATTTATTTCTACTACTGCTATTTTGTCCATATGTTACAATCATTTTATTCAGAGACTATTAGCACTATGTATTAAGTGCTGAAATTTAGTACACTTATATATAGATGGTTTTTACCTATTTCAAAGATCCGCCTATTAAAATTTTGGAAAAAAGGTTTAAGCTTATCTACCTCCCCTACATGAAAATTCTGGGATGAAATCAACAATTTATATGTGTTCAACTCATCGAGTGGGGTATCGTTCGAAACAGAATTTAAAATTGTATTATGTATTCTTATTTCATCGTTGGTACTTTACATTACTAATTTACAACTTTTGATAGAAATCTTTTTTTATACGATTAATTAAGTTTAGTTGAGTAAATTTGCTTAATATGATTGAGTAAGCTAAGTGGAATCTCTGCCACAATGTTTTAATTAAAATAAATAAATGAATACAAAAATTTTATTATTTAGCAATTAAAAGCAATGAGAAGGACAACATATGATAATTTTGTTTGGATTATTTTATTCAATTTTCGAGTTTAAGCACTTCATTAAATAGACGAAATTAAAATGACTGAAAAGTATGGATTAGTTAGTTAGTATCGTATTGTCCTGCTCTAATTTTTACATTTTCACCTTCCGATAATGCGACATATTAAGCCATTAAAAGTAGCCTACCTTCTTGGGTGCATGTCGGTACAAAATTTAACTTTTCCTCGTCGAAAATAGTGCGGCAAACTCCCACACCGCTTTTGCAAGTATAGCTATAGATTCCACTCTTTAGGGCTTAGGTTAGATTCAAAACCTGAAGAGTGGAATTTGGCGAAAAGGAAGCACCCCTTTCCGCAAAATTCCGTGCCTATCTTCCATATCCGTGATTAGTGGCAATATTTCACCAGAATTTTCGTGAGGAATCTTATTAAGCCGCATAGTGGCAATTCTGTCGCAAATTAAAGAAAAGCCTGTCCCAGTGGCAAAGTCCACCAAGATTTACCTTTTGTCCACACATGGCCAAGAGGGACCAGGTGAATGCCATAAATAACGACCGCTCGCCATTAAGGAAGACGTCAAGGCACGCAAAATATGAAGTCATTGCGGGAAGGTTTTGTGACTTCATGCCTGAAAACTTCGAATGGCCGGAATTTTGGGAGAAAGGAGAAAGGTTTGCCGCAAAAGATTTATGCTCGCCCGGGTGGACGCTGACTTAAAAGGAGGTTTTCTGTCCAAAACAATGGGCTTATCGATTGGCAGTTAAAAGAGGAGGAAACTGATCCTCTTTTAGGAGTCTGGGGTTCGTGTTCTAGTCGCGTTGTAGAAAAGAAGCCATTTCGGGCGCAAACAGCACTTTGTCGGATTATGGGGACGATAAGATCGGAGTGCTAATTTTTTTTGTTGTGCTCTTAAGCAAGGTTAGACATTGCTGTGCTTTTCGGGACTTTGCACATTTCCTTCATCATTTTGCAAGAGTTGGCGTTTTAAAATTGCCACAATTGCCATATAAAATCGCAGGGGAATTGCTTCTACTTTTTAGTTTTGGAAAAAAATTTGAAGTAGAAGAAGAGATTAAAATTAAGTACCTCCTGGATAGCGATTAGGATCTATTGCTACTATGTGTAGATTGTAGATTACAGACATTATGCACTGAAATACCTGAATAATCGATTATAAATAGTAAACAAACAAATTCAAGTAAAATGGCTTAAGAAAGACAGAAAGTTGTGTTATTTTAGGAAAAAGTCATTTTTATTAACCCCAAACTATAGTTTTCATATCATCGGAGGATAGGTCTTAAAATTCTTGAAAAATATTAGACTTACTACACTAAAGGAAATCGCTGCAGACTCCCAGTTTTGTAACGACACTTTAATGAAGATAAATATTTTACTATAAAATTCCTGGATATATACACTATGTATGTACATATGTTATTATGGAGGCATGTATTAAAAATTATTTCTTTAAAAAATTTCATTACAATAAAGCAATATTAGTAGAGGTAGAGGTTATAAACAAAATGGTTGAAAATATTCTATAAATATTTAGATTAACCATATTGTGGAAACACAATCCACAGATTTTTTGATTGTTAACTTGTTTATAACTTTGCTTTAATTTAACAGATTCTTAAACTTTTATATAGAATGGGCTCAAATCCAAACATTTGTAGAATAAAAGCTGTTCTATGTATTCAATATAACCTTAAATTGTATTAAAAAGTTTTATTACACTTAACATAAATACAGGAATGTATGGGTAAAAGTGTCTGAAATTTAAGTACTTCGAGGCACTAATGAATGAAAACATAATAAAAACATTTCATCACATAAGTTTTCTTCTACATGTACATATGATAATAAATATTATATAGGTACTTAATGACCGATTGAATGAAACTACAAATTCTCATTCTCACTAATCGCTAAAGTTTTTGTTCACTCGCAGAATCTGATAGAAGGTTAATCATTGTTATTAGAAATTCTAGGATCATTCAGCATTTCAACGTACAATCGTCACTATTTTTTTCTTTCAGAAATTAGTTTGCTTTTTCTATTGAATGAGATAACAAAAGAAAAATTGTTTTTTTGAAATTCCCAAACCCATGTAATTCCTTAAGTATAGTTTTGGTGCCCAAAAAATCTATAAGCCTGTGAGTGACCCTTTTCAAAGAACAACTTTGGCTAAAATTAAAAAATATATATATATATATTTTACAAACGTTTTGCTATATAAAAGATTATTAGTGATTAGCTACTATCCTCGTCTATAAAATAAAAACATTATAACACTTAGTAGTCTATCACAGTCTATACATATGTATATCAGAGGAATTTCTAAAAATATAAGAAAAAGCAGCCAAAGTAACCCGCATCAACGGTATTGTAGGTCGACAATTTTTAAAAATGTGAATTTTTGGAGACCGATGTGATTAATTAATTAATTAAATGATTAATGGCAAATTAATTATCACCATTATCTGCTATTTCAATCATTCTTCAAAGGACTTTAGAATTGCTTTTAATTTTCATCTAAATGTATAATATAAATATAAAAGGGTTGCAACTTTACAAAAAGGGGCAATCACTGCAAGGGATTGGTGAGTCGGTATGCTAAAATTGCAAATATTTTTCAAATTTAAACTTTAAAAAGTCGTTAAAACGTAAACAATTTTTTTGTCTTCGATTTAAAACCGAACTTTTAAAATTGTGTCTTTACCTACCGACTTAATAAGAATATGGCAATGTCTAATATTTTCATAATTCAGCAAACTAATGCAATTGTTAGTATCTTATTACTTAGTGGTTCTTAAATGTAAAATATTATATTAAATATATTAAAAAGAGTCTTAAGGTTCAATTGTTAAGTAGTTTGCTCCCAGGATATCTTATTCTTATGTACTCCTACTTTATAACCTAATAGTCCCTGCATAAATTTCTTTTTGAAGACAATCACAGCACGCTCCACTTCAAGTTGCACCATCTGAAGGAGGATTCAATTCAAAACTGCCATCCCACCGTTTGCAGCAGGAAACAAGTAAAACAAAAAGCGCAGAATATTCATGCAAACCCACGGAAAATTTATCTAGTTCGTTTTATTGAGGCTGAGATATGCACGACAGACAATAAGTGCTGAATGGGACTTTTTAGATGTGAGCCAGTCACAAACATTGACGTCACCACCAACGCCCGCATCCTTAAGAAGAGTTTGACCTCGTTCTTATTTTTCGGATGCCCTGCATTACATAATAAACCCCCAAAAAGTTTAAGTATTTCGTTAAACTTTTTATGTCCTTCCATGGAAGAAAAACTTCGTTCGTTTCCGGTGTTGCGGTCTGTTTTTGAAGTTCCTTAAATGAAAACATACTCATTAAACAAATAAAAGGTTTTATTATAAATTAGAAACATCTAATTAACAAACTTAGAAAAACAACAACTACTATTGAGGCAAAACTAAACCGTCTAATTCCAGGTGGGGCTGAGTTGCATCCGTCCGAAAAGCAGGTGCAAATGTTCTCCTGGTAGCCTTCGTTGTCCGCGTTCAGGCATCTGTCAACGGAACTTTTGGCCGTGTTGATCCACCCGCAGGACCTCACTATCCGGGTCTCGTCGATGTGCTCAAAAGTTACCACTGTTTTTCGGCAGAAGGGCGTGGCCCCTTCGTAAAGTCCGTCACAATCTTTCAGGTACTCGTCCTGTTTAACTGCCTTTGGTATACTGAGGGCGGCGCAATTTGGCTCCTTATGTGAATTGCATTGATGGCACTTGATACCGTCCACTGCGAGAAAAAAAATTAATTATATTATGCACCATTTCTTTAAAATTAGGTTTACACCAATATTTGAGTCATGGTTTTTGAAAATGGTATAAGTCAACTACATATTTAAAATTTTAACCGTCCCGTCCCGACTGAAAATATCCGACACCCATTTGCCCGAAAAAAATTACCCTACACCAACTACATATATTTTCCTTTTACAAAATGTTTATTAACTAAATATCTTCCTTTTACAAAATGTTATTAACTAAATACTTTCCTTTCAAAAAATGACAACTAAATATTTTCCATTTATAAAAATCCTATTAACTAAATATTTTCCTTTTGTAAAATACCTGTTGACTAAATATCGTGTTTTGAATAGGGAGTTTTAACACGTTTGTCGGGAACATAGTTTTCGAGCAAATGGTTTGTCGGGAAATTTGCAGTCGGGCAAATGGACGGTAATCTTTTAATATGCATACCTAATGTATATCATTTCAACAACTTCTCCAGTTAAATCTTAACCTGGAGAGAATCTCACGTGAATTTTTCAAAAAGTGGACTTACATATGATACCACTTTAAAAAATAACGACGTGTTTGTTTTTCCGCTGAAGTTGAACATCAAAACATTTTATTTATTAAAAAAATGATTAGTTTCAAATTATGAAAAGTAGTAGGTATATCATTTTGAGGTTGCTGCTAGTTTTCATGTACATATAATTTTCAAGTGATGAGAGCAATGAAATTTATTTCATCGAGTTTAATAAAAATTTGGTTTATCATAACAAATTAACATGAAAAATTATGAAGTAAAAAGCTTCAATAAGACAGTAGCGTATCTAGGATTTTGAAATGGGGGGGGCCGAAATTTATCCGGATTTCCAAATTTGGATGATGAGAGGAGATATGGGGAGAGGGGAAGTTTTGCGCTTGAATAAAAATATAGCCTAAAGTAGGCGGTCGAAGGACAATTGAATAAGATGCTCGAAAAAAACTGTCTACAATTCTATAGAAAACATTTTATTCCAATATTTTATACTTCATGAATAACTTGACATAAAAAATATTCGTACAATTTTTGTGCGTAAATTTCCATAACTATAACTTCTTTCCTCCTAATAAATGAACAGCTTTCACTGAGAAAAATATAAACTATAAGCTAAATTTAAGAAAACTGTAATTTTTTGATAGTTTTAGTTGCAAGATTATTTTCGCATTTTTCAACGGGGCGGGGAATTTGTTGAAGTCATGATTGCGGACTTGGTGAAATTTTGTCTTTGGGAGGTCTGAAAAATTCTCGGGTGAGACTTACATATTATCACTGACATATAGAACTGGACTGCCAATCGACGGTCGAAAAGTGAGACCATTTTAAGTGGAAATGCAAACCTTTCTAAGTGGGGATGCAAGCCTACCTTAGAAAACTCATGCTATAAAAACACATTAAATTATTTGCAATGTATGGTAAAATAAAGAAAATAGATAAATATAAGTTGTCACAAAACAGCCCCTTTCAATTCGCCCTATATTTTGAGTAATTGTTAAAAAACATTACCACACCAACCAGTTCGGGGCCGGAAGAACACAAGAGTCAGATATATAAAAACATATTCTATTTTGTCTTACATATGCATTTCGCCTGGGGGCCGGATGGGGGAAAGAGATAGGAATCTTATGTCAAAAAGTCGTCTTAGTTTTGAGGTGCGATTTTGCATTGGACTGGCAGTCCAGTTCTATATGTCAGTGCATATTATAGATTATTCTTGACTGTCGTGACTCTGATAAACTTTCCTCCTATGATCTTAGAAAAAATTCGGATTTCGGGACTTGGAAAAATCTTGCCTCGTCGTGCTCTGATGTATTTCGCTTCAGGTGGACATAGAAAATTTTTGTTTTTGTGGACTCCGGAAAATTTCACTCCACAAGAATTCATCAGTAGACAATATTGTGCCAGTTAGGGGTTAGGTTTATTATTATTTAACAGGCAAGAATCTCTCTGAGTGAGCACAGCCAAGAAATTTTCAGAATCCCGAGAGACAACATTTCACCAAGTCTCCAACCATGACTTCAAATTCCCCGCCCCATTGACTGGAGGTGTAAAAAAAATCAATAATAATAAAATTTCGAAACGATGAATTCTTTTGAATTGAATTATTTTGAGTATAGGGGAGACCGAGGGGTTTTGAAACAGAGGTGATTTGAAACAGTACTAATTTTGCGAAACTTATAACCGTTAGCGAGCTGACAATTTCGCAATTTAATTGCATTGTACCGCATGCGGGATCCTCAGTATTAATCCATGCCTCAAGACGCTTCGACACTTCGACCTCTGTTTCAACTTACCTCGGTATGAGGGGAATTGAAACAAAATGACTTGTCATGTTCAAGTCGACTTTTAGCCAAAACATTTACACTTACAATTTCTTTGTTTCGGTCATTTGAAAGTGTAAGAATTAAACTATCGATTGGCACTGATTTCGTGAGAAAATTTCGAAAAAATTATTAGTCTACAAATTACTTGAGGACACCTGTTTACATCAGCTTTATAGTTAGCAGAAATAGACTTATAATTTTCGAGATAAAATTGTTTTTCAAAAATTTTGCTCAATACCTCAATACCTAGGCGCTACGTCCTATGTGCAGCAAAAACGGTGCTGCAGATTTCGTTGAGTCCTACTGCAGCCAAATAGCTGCTGCGGTGGGCTTCGTTGCTGTTCTGCGCAAGGGGCTTGTCGGTCTGTTCTACCGTGAAGCACGAGGGGATTGAATTTTTCTAGGAATCCTCTGAGTTGCGGGCTCGGCTCAATCAAGGAATGGAATCTTCGAGGGAAAAAGGCATACGGGACTGGTGGGACTGGTGGGACTGGTGGGACTGGTGGGACTGGTGGGACTGGTGGGACTGGTGGGACTGGTGGGACTGGTGGGACTGGTGGGACTGGTGGGACTGGTGGGACTGGTGGGACTGGTGGGACTGGTGGGACTGGTGGGACTGGTGGGACTGGTGGGACTGGTGGGACTGGTGGGACTGGTGGGACTGGTGGGACTGGTGGGACTGGTGGGACTGGTGGGACTGGTGGGACTGGTGGGACTGGTGGGACTGGTGGGACTGGTGGGACTGGTGGGACTGGTGGGACTGGTGGGACTGGTGGGACTGGTGGGACTGGTGGGACTGGTGGGACTGGTGGGACTGGTGGGACTGGTGGGACTGGTGGGACTGGTGGGACTGGTGGGACTGGTGGGACTGGTGGGACTGGTGGGACTGGTGGGACTGGTGGGACTGGTGGGACTGGTGGGACTGGTGGGACTGGTGGGACTGGTGGGACTGGTGGGACTGGTGGGACTGGCGGGACTGGCGGGACTGGTGGGACTGGCGGGACTGGCGAGACTGGCGGGACTGGCGGGACTCGCGAGACTGGCGGGACTGGCGGGACTGGTGGGACTGGCGGAACTGGTGGGACTGGCGAGACTGGCCATGTAAAGGCTAAAGAAAACAAATTACGTAAAAGTTAGAAAGCTCATCTATTCATTAAAGTTAAAATAAAAATCAACACAGTAGGTATGTGACAACAAATTAAAGGCCGATAGAATCTTTAGCAGTACATAACTCAATAAGTTCTTATCAAGTTAAGAAAGCGTGCATCAAACAAACACCGATAACATATAAATATTGTATATTATAACATTTCTGACACATATAAGATGACTCAGAGCGTTTCATAATACTGTAGATAATTACAAAAAAATAATAATAATTAAAATTAAACATCTCAATTGATATGAAATGATTGCTTCTTTAATTTTAAATTAGAAGGACTTAATGAGTAGGCATTACTTTAACACTCTTAAAATATTTAAAAGATATAAAAATTTAATGATCGAATTTTTTACTCGAATTAGTCACACTACTGCTATTATCTGCTTTGCAAACAAAGTATTTAACTTAATTTCTTATTTGTGAGCGACATGTTCAAAGTTTAAATTGTTTTTGATTTTAAAAAAATCAATCTTTGAAATATTTAGCTATATAAATATTATATACATATCAAAAAATATACTGAAAATGTAAATGACCTAAGATTCAATAAAAGTTATGAAGTTCAGAGATTCGTCCATAAGTCAGTGATAAGATTTTTTTTAATTATTTATTCAACGGAAAAATACATATTTGTTTTCCGTCTTATCATAGGCAAAAAGATTCGAAATTGATTTATGACGCCTTTTATAAGGCACTGAGATTGCGGCAGCAGAAAAGAATTGTCAAACTTTCCCCAGCCGATAAAGTCAGCAATAAAATTTTGTGTAGGGTCTAGGCTGTAGAACTCCAATAAAATTTTTATTTAGTATGATTTAAATAAGTTACTCAGTTTTTTTGATATACATTAATAATGTTACGAGAAGTAATGTTACCCATTCGAAAAGGGGATTTCCCTATTTACCTGAAAACGTTTGTGGTTTCGAAATAGTATACAATTCAAGTAGGTAATTCAGCTATCACGTACTCACATTCTCTTCAGTCTTTTGAATTATTCGATGTTGCATCAAAGGTTAGTCATTTAATCAGTTACAATGCTTATCACACAACATAAGTGTTTGCCCAGCAGTTCTTTCCTGGAATCGTTGTAATAAAAGGTAATCTCATAATGCATTCCGACAATCGAAGTTAATAGCTCTTAGTATTTACAGAGACCTACGGATGCCCTATTTGCGCAATTGTAATGAAATTGTTTTTAAGTGTCCTTATCAAAAGTCCAACAAAGGTCAAGTGAGTTGATAAGAAAGGGCTAAGCTGATAAATATGAAAGGTAGCTCCAGGTTTAAGGTATAGCTGCAAATGCCACTGGTTGATCTGAAAAGCTTGTCCACATAAGAAATAGTACCCATACCTAAATATTTTTTAAATCCACAATCATTCATTTAGTAATACACTACGAAGTGGATTTCAAAGATCTTTATTTTCCATTAGGTAAAATTAATGCGCCAACAATTTTTCATTTCAATGTATTTTTTAATTCCTACTAAATTATAAGAAAACAGAAAATGTGTATACTTTTACATTTTAATATATATTTCTGCAATTTCATTCTAGTTCTTCTATCTGTAAATAGATGACGATTCAAACGACATATGACTTATGAATATATTTTACTTGTGAACACTTTTATCATCATATATTTTCAGTTTTTAATTCTGCTGAAAGAAATATTATTCCAGAGCAGCGAAGGCTGTATACATTAAATATGATACAAAACATTTGTGCACTAGACACCCAGGTTACACAAATTCCTGCTAATCGTGTTTCGCAGTTTTTCGTATAATCTAGAATTAATACAAATCGTTTACAAAAAACTGGTCAAGTGCAAGTCAAACTGACATATCGAGAATTTCATACTATATTCAAGAAAGCAAAAAATTACAAAACTAAGCAATTTTCTGTTTTTTCCTATACCTACGTCATAAAATCACTGTAAAGCTACATTCTTACACACTTTCGAATTTTATACTGATATTTCCTTTTTTCTGCTTTATTATGTGATATTTGTTGATGTATACACCCTACCTAAATTTTTCGTACAATTTCGTATTTGAATTGAAACCCGATGAATTGATTACTAAATGTTAATTTTTAAAAATTTTATTTTTCCAACAAACCATTGATCTAATCGTAAAATCTGATAACCGATAAAATCCCCGATAAACTCAACTTGAGCAGGTGTAGTCATTTTTGAGGAAACTTTCATAATTTCACGGTCGAAAATATATATAAGCCCTAAAACTGTTATCAGGCGAAAATGTCAACAAAACGCAAAACTTTCATGCAATTAACGACATGATTGAAATATACATTGAATGCAATATTACATGAACTATAAAATTTTATAATAAAGGTAAGTCAATAGATATACATATAATTTATAACTACATAACTTTTATACATATTGTAAATTAAATTTAAAGTTTGCATTATCTACTTGTTTAAATGCTAACAACTGTTTGTTTAATAAGTTAGATCTTAATATCATGTGATATTTTCTGAAGTTTCTTAAGATATGCTATAATTAACATATCCAAATGTAAAGACTCTTAAGAAAAAGTTTTCAAAAAAAACTGTAGAACAGTATAAGTTGAAAAGACACTGAATTCAATGAACCACCCCCTCTAAACATTTAAAAAACTTTAAGGAAACTGTTCAAAAATTACACATTATCGGCAGTAGTTTTATTCCCAAAAATTTGTTGCTATAAAGACTTAATAAACAATTCATTAATGGTTTAAAGTAATAAAAATTTCGCAAAATTTTTCTGTAAAATGTAACAACACTCTCGAAATGCAAAAAAAAAGGTAATAATTAATTTGTGGGCAAGGATTTATTCACACTGCGTAATTTATAAACTGACGCGTTGTGGAGGCTGTTTACAAGGCAATTAGCAAGTACATCTCAATAAAATTAATTCACACTTTATTGGACGCCTCTATGACCTTAATTATGCAATAATATTACTAAGCATTTAAATAATTTCAAAATCAATCGCATTAAAAACTGAAATTCGAGATTTATAGAAATTTTGTTTAAATAAAGTATTTCTCTGATATTAAACAACTCCACTATAAGAAAATATTTAATTCAAAAGTAGAAAATATGTAGAAAGAAAGACTGAAGCTGTGCATTGAAGTTAATAAACCACAGTTGCGGTTAAGATGAATTGCATTAAGTGCATCCTACGCGACTTGAACTTATTTAGAAGTGCATACAAAGTAAATTCAGTAGAATCGAGCGTTTTACTTCGAGAATCATATGAGATCGACACGTGCATGCATGCCTTCGGTAGAATTTAATCGCCTACAGTTTATGCACCACAATCTATGTGATGATTCTAAATTTAATTGCCTGAGCTTCGTCTCTTAAATTTGATAAACCGGCTAAACAACAGCAGCCGTGTGGGTAGAAGGGGGAATCGTTCTAATGATGACGGTTTTCCCAGGAATTTTAAAATTTAAGAAAAATAAATAAACAGATTTGGATTAAGTCTGTTAAATGTATTTTGAAGTTAATTCGAATAACATGAACTTTGTCTATGTAGTATTTATTTAGGGGTCAAAACATGACCTAGCGCTATGAATCATGATTGAAGATGTCTTCAAAAGTCTTTATCAAATTATTCCATGGCAAAAGTTAGATCTAAGGAGACGAAAGAATGCTGAGGCATAGTGTACACTATTCGTTTGCGCTTGTCTAGATAAAAGCATCTTCACCTGACAAACAAATCATAAATAGAATCGGTTGAGTACACTAACCTGATAAGATAAAGCTGGCTATCAAAGTGCACAGGATTAGCATATTGTTGGAGACTCCAGGACTGTTTGCAATCGATCTCCTTGTGCCCAATGCAGATAATACCTTTGATGTCATTATTATTGTGGTGATATATCGTTTGATAATGAAAAAACTATATATAAAATAACTAGATATATCTAGTTCAATTATCTAATTTTAACACAGTATAATCAACCGAATAGTTTTCCACCGATTACAATAGCAAAAACGATTTGTCTTAAAAAAAGTTTTTCGAAAAACCTGAAGATTTCGTTGTATCACTTAAAGATCGGTAGGTAAACACGTGGTTGATATAGCTATAGTTGCTTGACACTTTTCCTATCACTCCTTCACATTCTCGTAGAAATTCCACAAATAATTTATTGTTATGTTATTTAGTCTGTTTTATGGCTGATCTTCACAAATTTTTGAATACCTGAAGTCTTTTTCTGTGATTTTTCTAACTAAGTTATGACCACTCAACCAAGAATAAAACTACTTTTAACTATGCGAATTTTATTTACATTTTTGTATATCTCACTTTATAGAAAAAAAAATAAAAATTTAAGAAAATTCGACTTTGGATCCAATAAAGTTGTCTTCAGTGTTCGTTGGTACCACAAAAACTGATCACTTCTTAAATAAATGAATCTTTCACCGATCGCAGATCGATTTAAAATTTCTTAGTCTTGAGACAAGAACTCACTTCGGATGAAGATGATCGAGCCGAGTCTGGCCACTAAACCGAACAGATTGACACAGACGCAAGCGAAAAACTTCAGCTTCACAGCTTCACAGTCTAGTAGGCAGCAGCTCGATCCGCGAGCAGTAAACTATACCAGAGAGTTTACACTTTCCGGGTAAAGGTGGTTTAAACCGGTAAGTGGCTTGCTATCGGATTTTTCAATTCTGACTAGGCCGTTAATTTTGATTTCTTCCACTTTTTTCCGAATCAAACCAAATCGGACCCAATAAATCCAATAATTTTATTTTCTATTAATTCATAAAAAAATAATCCTAAGCCTATTTTGAAATAAAGAAAATTGTTAAGACCTCAGTGATGCCGTCTATTTTTCCGCCGTACTATCTAAGGGGTTTAGAAGCAGTGATAGTTGGTGTAGACTACCTCATTTTTATATTTTCCTGATACAAAAAAAAATTCCTCCATCTAGTAGCCCAGCACACGACGTCAATCTCTTTTAAAATTGTCACAGGGGTGAATGTCGAGTGATAAAAGCAAAAATTGAATATTTGCTGAGATTATATGCTTTATTTGAGAGCAGCTAGGAGATTTGTCGCTTTCTCTTAAAGATCATCGGATTTTATGACTTGACGTTCCCAAGTAGCCATGTGCTACTACAAAACACATACCAACTACATGCCAGTTAATATGTTACAGACGATGATAAGATTCGTTGTCTCCGACATAAGCGGCTCGAGGCCTTTTTGACGTCTACAACGACTATCTAAATTCGTGGATAAGAAATATTCTGATAAACGATCACGCGGGGATCTTTTGTTTATTTTCTCATTCGTTCTGTTTTATGCAGAAAACGTGGAATTTGCATTTTAATGTACTTAATTAGCGTCCATGGGTGACGATCGCACGTTTATGTGAGATAATGGTGTTTTACATAATATTCGCATGCACTGAAAGAAATTTTCAACTATATTCTGGGAGAACCATAAATATAGTTCAATGGACTATATCTTATGGATGCCAGAACTATAAAACTATATTCTCTCATCCATCTTAGGGATGCCAGAACTATAACTATAGAGTCTTTAACTATACTACAAAAATTATTGATATCATGACTATTTTATAGCTCTCAAATCTATAAAAAATTTTCTCAGTGTGGGGTACTTGATAGAGCTAACCACCGGATTTTATCGCTTACAAAACGTATCAAATTTGACGCGAATTTTAATTTTTCAGCTGCTGACAAAGGCACTTAGTAAACAACTGAATAAACACTTGTGTAGTTTGCTAGCTTATGAGAGCAGGTAAAACCAATCGCTACTTGTATTGTATTATATTGCTTTTTATACATAGAAATATTAAGATTTCAAATGTTTTTAAGAAAAAAATATGGGTCCTAAAAATTAATTACCATTTCAGAAATTTCACAGATTATTGATATATTATATCTAGCATTCTTAGTAAAATTATTTGTCTCTCATGGATGATGGGTGAATGACTACCATCATTTTCTAAATTTTTCTGTAAATCGACATTTGTACATATGTAGTTTTGAACGATTTATAGAGGTTAACAAAAACATTCTTTTATTTCTAGACAATTCCTTACCGACGCTACATGAAAATTTGTACAGGACCGCGCACCATTCCACACAATCAATTTTCTGTGTAAACTTGAACAACTTTCTCCCTATTTCAATCCCATAGACATCAATTCGATGGGTTTTTAAAATAAGATCTAGATCTACTCAAAAAACAAAATTATATGCTAACAACAAAAATATATTATTAAGTACTACAAATCTAAAATTTCTTCTCCAAGTGAATGTAAGGTGACTAGTGAATAAATTATTCCCGTGCTATCGGTTCTGACGACTAAAAATTAAAATAATTTCACGGTAAATGCAATCACGAATTTACCTGGCAACTGGAGAAAGTCAAAAGAATTCCAATTGCAATTTTTAGTGGAGATTAATAAAAATGGAATTTGTAAGCATATATACATATGGTACCTGTAATTAAATTGCCAGCCAACTGATCATAAAATAAATATTATGATTTATTTTGCTATTTCCGATAAAAATATTTCCTTTCATTGCAAGCTGCATATGCATTTGGTTAATTTAAAATCGTTTAACAGAAAATTAATTTTATTATTATTATTATTATTATTATTGATAAATTTAAGGTTGATTTACCAATTCATTAATAAGTTTATCATGCCAAAACTAATTAAAGAGGTTAAGGAAATTACACTTGCGGTCATAAAAACCGCACCACGCAGGTAGTTTCAATAATGCACATAATTGAAGGAGTTAGGGTAGGGGGATGGATGCAATCATTTGACCTGCTCTAAGGGGGTATAAAAGCAACCCTTTCGGTGAAAGGATATTCAGTGGAAAACCGAAATAACGGACGACATAATTGGAATATTGGTGGATTCAATGCCTTCTAGGATCGAAGCGGTTATTGCAGCTAAAGGGGGAGCAACACGGTACATGTTTACATAAAAATATACAAAATTATTAATTCCATAATTAAAGTAATAAACAAGTAAATAAAAAGTAAAAAAGTATGAAAATCAATAGTCTAACGTTTTTCACTTATTTCTTCTAAAAAAAGGCAGTAGGAAAATGAAATTCTGCCGAACTGTTTATGAATTACTGTTGATTATTATGGCAAAAAATCATTCGATTCGGAAAAGTATATATCCTTTTGTTCATTTTTTTCATATGAATTTCAAGTGGTGCGGTTTTTATGACCGCAAGTGTATAATATTAAAAAAATTAAAAACAAAAGATTTAAAAAATAAAACAATAAAAACATATAAATGGGCTATTGTAATGCAGTAGAATATGACTAATGGAAAAATCAAAAAGTTCTTTATATTATTAATTTTCTATACCCTATCAAATACATACATAGCTTTAATATTATAATCCATTCACAAGGAAAGGTAATCTGCTTACGACGACGAATAATAAAATATTTTAACACTCTACTCGCCTTGGACGCTCATAAATAGGACATTCTGTATATTTTATAGACTAAATCAATTATCGTATTTAACCTCCGTAACACATTTAATCAATTATCAAACATTTTTTCAGTTCCCACAGGTATGATCTAGATTTCAGCAGATTATCCCCTGTTTTCTCATCATCGTAAACTTAACAACAACTTGAGCCTATCTGAATGCAGAATAAGTCGGCTTTGATCTCGCGTCTATCCACCGAAACCAGTTTCAATCTTATCTATTGTAAAATTAGCGACTTAAAGCTTAAGCCTGAGGTTTTACGCGATTAGTGGATAATTTAGTTTGCGTCTTGCTTTACAAAATTTTTCCAGCATTTGTAATCGATATACGCTATCATTTTCTTATACTCAATTTTATTTATATATTTATAAAAGGAAAGAGTGGTATTGGTTATTCTCAATGAAAGCGACTTCTATAAATTTTAAATTTAAATTAAAACGTTCTATTAATCCAAGATTTTGTTTGATCTGCTTTTTCTGATGCGATAATAAATATACCTAATAGAACATTAAGTTGCGAATGACGAACTTTCGTCCTACTTCCGATTGCTAGTCAGGACAGGTAAAATCTAGAATCGAGCAGAAAATCCCTTGTTAACTTGTTCGATTTACTGCCCCGATTATTCTCGTCGCATCGAAGGCAGCTGATCATCTCGTGCGAATTAAACCGGCTTCATCTTTACATTGACTACATGCAGAAAATCTGGTTTTTGAATAATAGCAAAATAAATAAACATAATATAAGAAACGTGTCACGAGGTATAATTTCCCTGGAAAGTGATAAAAATGCAAATAGCTATAAGCGATAAAAATAAGCTCAAATGCTACTTAAAAGCTGTGCAAAATGTGCTAACAGAAGTATGTTTGTTAATAAAATAAAATCGGCGGTGAATTAGTATGGAGTCCAGAAAACGCTTACTTACAGTCGCTTATCAAAGAAAATCTGAGTTTTATTTGAAGAGGGTATCACAAAGTAATTATGTGATTACTTCAATAGGTTAATCATAAAAAAACGTGTTTTGTATTACAACACAATAATGCGCTAAAACACAGAGTAAAAGATGATTGATAAGATTAATGATTAATAATGGGAGATAAAAGTTGAGCTGAATGAATGGACATGGAGTGTTCAACAAAATTAATGAATGAATTGAATATATACTGGCAATGAAAATATACTTGAACTAAGTATTATTACACATTCAGATGTTTATTATAAAACAGTTGCTGACCTTTATATCATCAATTCTCATTGACAACAAATCTTATAAAATCCCATCAAGGTAAAAAAGCGAAATCCCGTTGAGAAAAGATATTTCTAGCTGAAATAAATATCATAATTTCGACGTCTATCTACCGTAGGTGAATAGCCCTGGAAAATTAAAAATAAATTAAACTTAAAACAAATATATAATTAAATTAAATTCTTTTAGTTAAAATACAAAAATAATTTTCGATAAGGTAAAAAATTAGGCGTAACCAGAATCGATTTAAATCCATCAACAAAACGATACTAATAGCCTGCTTTAGTTACTGATGTTCAGTATATTCAATAATGCTAAAATGGACTAAAGTATTAACAAACTTGTATGAAAATTCGAAAATAATTTTTTAATTTTATAAGTATTCAAAATTATTAAATATCATCATCAACTCGAAAAATAAAATAGAATTAATATTATATTAATATAATACCTTTTAATAAAAATTGTATTAAAACAACTCATAGACCGCGTTCCATTTAGTTTGGAGTATGTCATCCGGCGTACTTGGAGTAGTAAGGAGTACATCGAAAATGGAACGCACTTTTATGTCTGTGGTGCAGAAAGTAGCCTACCATGTTTGTTTGTTTTTTGTGACAGCTCAAGGTAACTAAAGGCAAGAAAACTGATTGCTTGGAAATGGTAAAATACATAACCTTTCTTCGTTCGAGTCTGATGAAGAGCTCGAGGAAGATTCAAGAATTTCCATCGTGTTTTCAAGCGCGGAAATTATAACACTGAATTTAAATAAAATTAGACCTTAAACTCAATTATTATGATGCAAATCAATTCACTAACTTACTATTTATAGGATTCAACAAATTACAATTGACACCTTGATAGTAAATATAAACAAATCGAGAAAAATATAATCCTCAATCGTGAAAAGTAATCTTTTGGATTTTGGGAGAGCTAAAAATATTCTGTGGCATTACCTACTCCAGGCCCGCGCCCATAGAGTCCGGAATTCGTCCGACTGCGGAAAACGTAAGTTGAACTACACGCTTTCTTATGGGGGTGCACCCATAGAAACGCGCTGCCGCAGTCGCGGCCGGATTGAAAAGTTGAACATTTCTTAACTTTTGATCCGTACTACATGCGGCAAGGAAAGCTTCCAGCGAAAGTTTCTAAACTTTGAAAACATTTTGAAATATTAAACACTGGACTGCTGGTCCCGAGATATAACAGAAATCGGTTCGTGGCAATTTAATTATTTGTTATTTAGTTGTGTTTAAACATAATTGTGAGGGTTTTTGAGCATTTTAATTTGCGTGGTTTGCTTAAAAGGTTTGGGCCTTCGCTAGCAGTCCTGTCAGTGACCTGATAAAATGGGTCGCACCTAAAAGCGGCGCCTTCCCTGCAATAAAATCAAACATCCATCGTTTTCTTTTCAATAAAATTTGCTTCTTGATTGTTTTTTTATTCTTAATTTGCCTTTGGGAGATAAAGCTTGCCGCAGAAATTCCGGATTCTATGGGCGATACCTCTGTTTTCCGGACGTCAATAGCTTTAAGCTTACCGGAGTCGAGCAAATTCCGCACAAATTCCGGACTCTATGGGCGCGGGCCTTTACTACTCCAAGTACGCCGGATCACATACTCCAAGCTAAATGGAACGCGGCCATATTGAAACCTTAGATATGTATGTATGTGCTTCATTATTTTTATTTACCTATTAATTTGGACTTTATCAAACTTTTTCAAAAATCGTTCATATTTTGTTATAACATATATTTGCATAATGCTTTCAAAATTGTTATGAAAAATTCGCCGTCTATGCTTATGATAAGTTCATAAAAAGCTGCAAAGCCAAGATTTTTGCTAAGCTTTCCTTCCTTGCCGAGATTTAGCCACAGCCTGAACTAATGAGCTTTTAAAACCAAGCTCACAAAAAATATCGGGAACACTAATTTTCGCAGGGTTGGGAGAATGGCCAATATAAAAATATATTTTTCTAACCCGGGGTCTCCACTGACAATTTCTGTCTTAACAGAGAAAAAGTCTAATGGAGGCCAAAATGTTATAACAGAAAATCTGTTAAGACAGAAATGTTAAAACATTTTTCCAGACAGAAATGTTAACAGAAATGTCTTCATGTCTTCCAAAATGGCCGTTGCGAGTTTTTCGAGACAAGATGTTATGAACATGATTATTTTTTCAGGTACAGAGACTGCTTGTGGACTAGTAAGCTTAAAATTATAAAAAGACTGATTTAAACAATTCTGCATTGGAGAAAATAGCTCAGGAATTTAAATGGCGCTGAAAGGCAACATGACAGAAATGTTAAGACAGAAATTGCCAGTGGAGACACGGGGTAAGTTAAAAACGAGCCTACAATATGAATTCAAAAACAAAACAAAAATTACTTAAACTTTTATAATAATTTGTCACTCAGACACTTAGATATGAAAAGGGATATATAAAAAAATACGTAAAAATCAAAGATTCTATCTATGGGTTCCATAAAAAAATACAACAAATTCCTTATTTTTTAAATTTGTCATTTATTTAATTTTAAAGCAACAGAATTAAATTATTCTCCCTCAAACTTATATTCTTGAATTTATCTGGTCACAAAATAACAAAATTTTTCGAAAATTTAAATATGCTAAATAAACTCCGAATTACCAAATAATTTAATGTTATTACTTATTGATAGCAAAATATATATCTACATTATTTTTCCATGCATTAAGAATGTTCAAAACTTTACTCAGTTTAACGACAACAAAATAGCAAATGTGAGTTTTCAGACCATAAACAATTTAAATATGAATTTTTATAGAACGCAAATTAAATTTCATTGTATTAACGCACAACCAAAAGTAGATTTGCAATTGCTGTATCTAATTTATTTTTATTAATATTATTTATCTTATTTTAAGAATAATTGTATTTCTTTGTTATTTTTTGTTTTTGTTCTAGGATCCACTGCTTAGCTGAAGTTATTTTATTATTGACCCGTTTCCACTCATTTATTATCCCATTAAATTAGTATTTAGTTTATTTGCTGGTTTTAATCATTTACAAAAACAAAACCGAGTAAAAAACCATGACCTCCTGAACTGGACTTTAATAAAAATTAAAATGTTTTACGAATTTTTAACTACTTAAAGCGATTAACACTTATCAAGTAATAATTTGTTATCAACATAAAAAATTGTATGTTAAATGCTTATTTTCGTTGTCGTCTGAGAAGTCTACTAATTATCTACTGTTGTCATAAATACCCCATATTTGCTGATAGCTTCTTATTTCATCCTTGGAGCAATTTAAAACTTAACTGAACTTTATACTTTAAAGCCCTTAAGTACTTACTTCGATCCCACATAAGGGCAAAGTAAACAAAATATTTTCTTAAGATTATAAGTAATAACAACCGATCTCTAAGGCTCGAGGAATGTGGACAACTTTATACGATAACCGTCTTGTAATTGATATCAAGATTGCATACTTGAATGCATACAAGAGGGTAAAATAAAAATGATCCACTTAATTATGATGAGATATTCCACAAAATGAGCAAATCTAATCATATCAATTTGCAGCATCTAACAGAGTGAAGTCTTAAGTCATGCAAAATGTGCCGCACAAATGAAGCAAATCACATTTTCCTGACACATTCTAGTCATTATTCGCTTCAGTTTCTAACACACGCAATCGTCCAAGCTTGAGGAAATTAATGAATGTAAAAAGAAACTAAAAAATAATAATGCAATCAACCTGCCATTAAATTTTGCTATCTACTGTCGCGAAGAACAGAGTTAAAGCCAGTCGCGGTCGCCAATCGCGGCAACAGAAAATCCCCTAAATTGGCTGTTAAGACTGCGCGGGCTGGACCCTCGAAATAAGGAAATCTCTCGTTAGATTTTATTTGAGGTCAACGAAAAAAAAAACAAAAACGCACACCGTGTGCTCTAAATGACCCCAATCAGAGCACGCATATCACACCGCAATTAGACGGCTTTTAAGCGAAGGTGAGAATAGTCTATAAAAATTTTTCTATGGCGACAACATGCGACTGTTGTTTGATCGAACGGGGAGGTGTAAAGGTTACCGGCGAGAAAGTAAAGAACTTGTTTGGGTTAGCAGACGTAATACAACTTTTATTTTGATCAATGCATTTGCCAAAATGCTATTGACCTGCAGAAAACCTGGGTGCTGCTAAAAATAATTTCATCCATTGTTATTTTCCCTTGAAAGCAATGAAATGAAGTGTACAAATTAAAATAGCGAATATGCTCGGGTCTATGGAAAAATTGTACGCTTCTCCAATGAAATATTATTTCATAAGATATAATTGAATCGATGCACAAAATCCATTAAGTTCTTAAGATACAGATCACTCAATAAATTGAATTTTCATCAAGACAATTCCCTGCTACACACATTTCGAATATGAGAACAAAAGATACATAAATGTTTGTATGGCTGCTGTATTTAATTAAAATGCGGGCTAAACAGACAGTGGCGAATAAAAGACAGCTGAGGTTTGGGACGCCTTAGAATGTATTATTCTCACCCATATAAATATTTTATAAATTATATTTAAGATTTAAATATTATTTTTTTAAATATTTGTATATGTACATATATATTTTTTACCCTTTATGAAATTAAAGTAGATAAAATTCATCGAAGATTAAGTTCGTACTTTTAAGTATTATTCAGTCAACAATTTATTTACTTTTTAATATTACCGATAGTAAGAGTAAAACGGTAGAACTTTTTCTTTAAAACGACTTCTTTTTCGTTGACATTTATTATTAAAACGATATTACAACACATTTACAGTTGATAATAATAATTTCTTATTCTTTTTAATAACTACTTACATATACATATGTATATAAATATATAAAACAAACCCGTGATCTCTCAATTTTTTTCTATTAATTTGTATTAATAGCTTATTCAAAAAAAAAAAGCCGGCCGATTCGGAACTCGGGCAAATAGTATTCAGTACTAAATTAGATTATTTAATATCATCATGCAACATGGATAGTAGATAGTATTAAACTTAGGTACACTAAATAATTTCATGAATAACCGTCTTATTCTATTTGTAATGTTCTTTTAATAAATAAATGATAAATGCAAACCATACCGCGTTTTAATTTTACCAGTGACGTCATCTAGCGGCGATAGAACCAAGAGGTTTATATTGGAAGGTATTTTTTAAATGATAGAAACAAAACTATTCAAGGTAATCTTAACCTAATCATTTTCGTTCAATCTAGACCTCATTATTAATGTTCATGATTCTTTTTCAGAATTTAAATTCCTATAGTTTTTTAAATAATGGCAGAGGCAGAACTTTTCTAAAATTTTTGATTAAATCTTTTAAAATAGTTTTAATGTTAAAGACATAAAAAATATTTTTTTAGCCATCATTTTGATAAGCTTTCATTAGATACCCTATTGCAGAAAAAATTTCATAAATAGCTATGTAAGTGAAATTTCAGCTCCCTACGTCTAATAGTCTCTGATAGAAACGGCTGTAACACATGGATGGACAGATCCGCGATAATTCCATAAATGTTCCGTTTTGTCCATTTTGGTATGGAACACTAAAATTTAAATAATTATAATATTTTACCTTACATACATATATGTACACATACGTTCAAAAATATTGTGCGAAACGCTATTCAGGAAAGGTTTTATTTATCTCAAATTTTTAATAATTTCTTTTAAGGACTGAAAGTAAACTAAATTGAATCCTCTCCACAAACATTTCTGTCTAAACTTCTAGCTCTATGTAGTTTTGGAAAATTTAAAGAAATTTTACTCGAATTAGGATGTAAGATATACCTTAAAAAGCGGCTAAATTGAACAATTCATTCTACGTACAATATCCATTAAGATCAGATAATACAGAATCCAGATTAAGAAGTAGACATTTGGTACATACATATACCGAATTTTCATAAAAATAAATCTCAACTAAACGCATTTTATATGCGAGAGTTTAAGAGATATCTTTATCTTGAATGCTACATCAGTTGTATTTAATTGAAATGCGGATGAGACAGGCAGTTGAGCTTTAGGGCAAGATTAGATTTGAACATTTTGTAAGTCACTGCGAAAAGTTCTATTTAATCTCTCAATTGGAGACCGGCGCTTTATACAACATAACAAAAATATGCAATTACAAATACATAAAACGAATATGTATGTTGCACCCCTACTATTCGCTATAAATCTAAACTTCTTACGTCACTGGACGAAATTGTAGATGAAATTTTTGAGATTTTGAGCGGCTGTGTAACTCGGCAACAGAAGCAGTTGTTAAGGAACACTCGAGGACAACGTCGAACAATCCTCGTGTATTACATAAACCTACGTAGATAAGAAAAAAAAATTAATTTATATAATTGTTCGTTGCGTGAATTTAATTAACCGATTTAAACGGTCGAAGCTTACCGCAGTAAAGTAGTTTTTTCCACTTAAAGATCCAATCACAGTCGACTTCCGGTTGCTTCTAAACTTGAAAGCTGCTGTAGAATCTTTCAGTGGAGCGCTGTACCCACAATTCGGGGGAGGGTTTTCCTGTGGTGCGACAGTAATTCTTAGAACAAGCATAGTGTGGCTAGTAATCGGTCGTGCTGTCACTCTTCCGGTCTTGTTCTCGCCTTTAGTCGAAAGTCGATTTTTTTATTATATTAACATTTGTGGTAGCTTGAAATTAGTCGATATATGTGCAAAAATATTATTATACGGTCGTAAATAACCTACCGGTAAACAAAAATATATTACCTATATACAAATTGTGAAATTTTTGGAGTGATATCATTAAAGTTTTTTCTTTAATTATCTTTAAAATTCGGTAAAAAGAAATATAAGAAACGATATACTAATAATGCAGTCATTTGCCTTAGCAAGTGCTTTCCTCTTAGTTTTTGCTGTCCAGCAAGGTGAGAAAAATAGTAAAATTCTTAAAAAAAAAAAACTTGATTACATAAGAGCCCTTAACACTGTGATAGTGGACAAAATTTTCTGTTAAGATTGTAGTGATTAAGGGTAGTAGAGAAACCTTTTATAAAAATTAACCAACATTTACATAACGTAATATATGGATTATAAAATTATAATGTGCAAACATTTTTACATTTCTATAAAAATAGTGAAAGGATAAATTCTTTTGCATTATTGATTGCGCCATCCTCGTAAAACCCTTCTTATTCCTTTCTTGAGGAAGCATGCGCACTGCGGCTACAATCCTTGAAGCTTTAAGGATTTTAAGGAACAATCGTCATCCTACTGTTGTAAAAGTTGTGTGAGAGCTTTATGAAATTTTATGTGAAGTTCCTGACGAGAACGAGAACTAAATTTGAATTTTTAATGTGACCACGTACCACTGAATGTAGCTAAACTCTTCGCCCATCCGACCACAATGCCAATCACTGGTGAATTGATGCCCCTAATTGAGAAAGGCTAATTCTAATTGTTGAATCACAATGTAAAGTCATTGCCATTGAAAAGTTTGCAACCAGCTCCAATTAAACTTATTAAGCAATGTTTATGCTGCTCGCTGCAAATCGATTGAATATTAAATGTTTTAAACTGCATTAACAACTTCTATTCACCCTCAAATTTGATAGTTTTTATACTTTATAGGAAGGAAATTATATTAACCTATAATGAAAGATGCTATTGTTAGAAATACCTACTAAGAAATTTTATCTTTTTTCCGTCTTTCTTGAAGCTTTGGGTCTATGTAACAGCGGTTATGTAATTCTGAGGAACGTCCCACAAAAAGATTAAAAACTTGTAATTTTACAACTTTACAATCAAGCTTTTACTACTGAAGGAAAAATAATTACTTTTCATCCAATCTTCTCTAATTTTTATGTACGCCCAATGCGCGTCATGAAATTTCAATAAAAAGTAACCATATAAACAAAATATGTAATAGAGTTGAGTTGTATTGATCGGGCCTTCTAATCTTTAAATAAATTTAAACTATTATTAGATAGTAAAATTGCACCATGTTTTGGTGAGGTAATTAATTTTTATTGTCGATTATCTCGAACATAGTAAAAATGCATGGAAGCATAAAAATATTAACATTAGTTATGAGTGCACTGCAATGTAAACACTAAACATATACTCTTGAATTGTATTTTTATTACTCCCTCTCTAACTTAGCATAACCTTAGCATTAAATACAATCAATAAGTATACACTTTATTATTTTGCAGAATACTATCATATTATCCACCGTAAGAATTAAGAATACATTATAGTTTCGCTGCAAAATTAATAATTTTCTCGGTTTCTTCACAATTAAGAATGTTACTTTCTTGCTTCCGAAATATAGTTATTTCGAAATGTTTCATAAATTATTTTTGCTACACTGTTCGATAACAAAATATCTCGTGGATGAAGCGTTAAAATCAAAAGAATGTAAAAAATTTTTGTTGCATTTAAGGAAACCTTTCTAAAGACATCCCTTTCAATGGGCTGAGTGAAAAAAACATTTTTAAAATTAATTTTATTTTTTGTCTGAGTGTAACAAAACTCTCATTGTGAAAAACTTAACCCCGTGAAGAAAATAAAACTATAAATATGAATTTTTTCGCAATAAGGACCCATTTCTTTAATACTTAAGTAACAAAAACATAAAATTTCATTGCGTACAAAATGATCATACGCCAATTTTTAGGATCACTCTTTTCAAGTTCGGCGCCAAATATGTATATTGAGATTTTGAAGGTTATTAACATTAAATTAAATGAGTGGGATTTTTAGGTCCGCTGATTTTAAGATATCCAACTATAAAGTAAAAATGCCGGATCTAAATTACAACTGATAAATGTTTAATACTAAATTTTACTAAAATCTCAAAAAGTATTTGATATCGGAGAAAATTATCAAAAATCGCTGATCACGAATTCTGAACCAAATTTAATTTTAAAAAGTGTACTAATTAAGATACTCGCACCTTTTGGTTTTAATCATAGTATTGAAAAAAATTTGATATTCGTGCAAATATGTGCAACTGCAATCATGATTTTCTACACTTTGTATGATAATTACATATGTACATGCATAGGTACATATGTATTTATTTTTCGGCACCCGAATTTGAGGGCTTTCGAGACAAATAAAATAAACTATAATTAAATTCCTTAATTAGAGATTCCAAGACGTGCAGATTTTGATTTTGAATGAATTGAATTTGTCCTATTTTTTAAGGCGCCAACATTTTTGTACATTTTTTACCAGAGGTCTATTTTGGTTCGAAAGCAACATTTCCCAACTCAATAGCGTAGGTTTTACTTGCGGTCGTTGCCTGTGTTTACATGATAATTCGAAACGCAAAAGTACAATGCATCTAAATGATACGGCCCATTTGCTTAGTTATGCTAACTTTAACAAGTCGTTCACAACAAAAGCACAGCTTCTATTAAACCCACCATCAGACAATTTAAAATAAACAATTCAATTATCATGAAACTAAAAGATGACGTGACCACCGTTCAACACTTGCACTCTCACCAGTCAATTGCAATTCCGACTGCAACCGCATGAGGAACGAAGAGTTTTTATTATTATTTTTTGTCCACTTAACTGAGTTATAAAAACATATTTTGAATATATGAACAGGTTCTTATGTAATAGCTGCAATAAAAATCTATTAATGTCTCAAGTGCACTATTGTTGCATATTTATGCTGTTTTTAGATTGAAAAAATGTTTAATCGTTGATATTTTATGGGAAAAAAACATTTTTAAAAGCCTATTATTTCTATTACTTTTCCAGGTGATGCTATTAAATGCTACGTATGCAACAGTCACACTGATTCGAATTGCGCCATGGACATTCCACCGCCGGAAATGCTAGTCGATTGCCGAAATTTCCCTATTAGAGATAAGTCACTGCCTTATACCTACTGTCGGAAAATCACACAAGTTATTGAATTTTCCGTAAACAAGTGTAAGTATCAACAGCTACAAAAATATTTAGCTGAAATTTTTGTCGTTGCGGAGTAGAAAAAAAAATTACTTTAGTATAATTTTTGATCTCATATAGGTTGTAACTGCCTTCAAAGGCAAATACTCATATTCTATTTAAAACGTAATGAGTTTCAGCGATATTTGCTTACAATTTCGATATTTAATATGCTGAAGAAATGTTTCATAATGGCACATTTTCGCAACGAATTCTTGATAATTAGATTTTTTTAAGACATATTTGATTCAGATACTCTTTTATCATAATCTAAGTATTGCCTTCAATATGTTCAATATTAATATAGAAAAGATCTTTTGTGTCTTCATCTTCATAAAGAAATTTCGGAAACTCAATCTTGTATCCATCATAAATACTGCAAATCTGACTTCAAAGAGATGAAAAAGTTCAATAGATTTGATATCATGTTGAAGGTCGAGAAGGTCAAATATCTAATACGAATTGATTTATTAAAGAATTCAAGCAGAATTAAAAACAGATTTATGTGCATTACATACATAAATTCTATCGGTCAATTAATATATTGAAAGATTTAATAAATATGTACATAAAATTATTTGATTTTCAGTTTTCAGTTTTACTACTCATCTCAATTATCTATTTAGGTTTATACTTATTTAACTTAATATTTAATTATTTTGATTGAATTCCTTTTTACAGCGTTACATTTTTCTTTAAACAAAAACTTAATACAAAAGGGTTTAATAAGGTATAAAATGAAAATTTAAAAAATAGATAAATAAAAACCATTTTTTTTCCTTAAACTTTCATAAAATTTATGTTTTATTAACCCTTGTTGCAGGTAATAAACTATTTTAACTAAATTAAATAATTTTATACATATTTTGACATAAAATAAAAATCGATCTTAAGGATTATTGTAACCCTATAATTTTAGACCATTTTTATTATCAGGATGTAAGTATGTATGTATTTAAGGCTCTGAAAGCGTGAATATGTTGACTTAACTAAACTTAACTTATAACTTAATAAATTAATTTATAAGTCAGAAAGTTTGAGAAGATTCAAATTGCGACACTCTAGTGATTTTTAATACAATTGGGGTATGGTGTTAAAGATTTTAAGGATCGCTGATTTCAAATCCACTATTCGAGTCTATTAAAAATTTGTTTTGAATTTATAAACTTAGCAATTAAAGATATAAAATATTGTTATTCATTAATCTTTTTAATTTTCAGTACCACCGGACAGCCGAGTGATCCGAACCTGTGGCTTTGAGAATCAGACTAGTACGAACTACTGCTACCAGAGGGCAGGATTCGGAGGTCGCCAAATAGTCTGCTCGTGCGACAAAGACGAATGCAATGGAGCAGTATCTCTGAACCTTTCTATCTCCGCCGTTCTAGCAGCAGTCTTCACAATTGCATTTGTCCTTTTGATACAACGAGGATTTTAAATTTTTTTACAACCAGCAGATTTGAGACCTAAAACAAATTATATTTTCTCAAGAAAATTTTGTATGACTTTTTTTATTGTTAACTTTCATTCAACATGACACTGTTTAGTTTCGATCAATAGACCTTCCAAAGTAAATAATTGTTGCACAATTAAATGTTTACTAACTAAATGGACGGAAGGGGATTGATTTAATCGTTCAGGTTTAGTTTTTGTAGTTAAAGGATGCTAAACATGTGAATTTTAAACATACGAGAGGTATATAGCACGCAGCACAGTGTTTATGTTAAAATTTGTTTTGTAACCTTGCAAGTTTATACAAGAAAACCCCGTGCAAGGATGTATTTGAACCAGCAAAGGTACATAGTAAAATAAAATAAAGTGAATATCCCACTCTACACTAGAAAATAGTATTAATGAAAACAAAACTAGATTAAAGTAAAAGGAAGAATATAAAGATATAATAAAATGAAAATTTGTTAGAATTCTTGTTCGACACTTCTGTACATAAATTTTAAGCAGAGTAAACCAAAGATTAAGTAAATCGTGAAAGTGAGTACACCGCATAGTTGAGACTTTAAACATTTTTATTGTTGCAGCGAGCAGAAGAGTAACGCAGGATTAGTTAATATATTTAAGTCCATTGTAAGTCTACTAGGTAATATTTTTCTCGTATTTTTTGGTTACTAGATAATCCAGGTGTAAACATTAATAAGAGAACTTGGAGCCCTGTAGTAGATCACTTCTTATTTGTTTTTTTAAAGACATGTACGATATTTTGTGCTCTTTGTCATAAAAATGCTTTTTTGAAATAAAAAAAAAACAGAAAACAAGTTACAAACTAAAAAGTATTAAATTTATTAAATGATACAGAAATATTTTATACATAAAACTGCCAATTGTTATCGTCTTAATTCCGTTGCTGAAATACTTCAATTTAAGGATAGCAAAATAAATTTCGGTTAAAGCCCGTTGTTTTATTTCAGCTATTTTTATCTATTATGATGGGTTAGCACATTTTATTTCCTGATTGATTTATTGTTAAGTGTATGAACAAAATTGCGTTTGTAGGTAGAGCGTCCGTATATAAAGCAAAGATATATTAAGGTATTAATTTATCCACGTGAAATTCTAGTGGAATACCGTTTAGAGTTCTGTGTAGAGCTTCTTTCGAAATTCCAGCCTTATGCCATCACAAACTCAACAAAAATTACGCAGACATCGGCTGATTTACTCCATCCTTTTTAATATGTATATTTTTTACGAGACTCAGCCGTCGCCGAAACAACCGGCTTATATCAATATGAAGAAAAGTACATTGTTTAAAAGGAAAAGGAAGTGGAAACTTGTATCTTTTAAAAATTGAAGACAATAACATAGGAGTTTAGATTTTTTAGATAGGTAGGTAAGTTATTCATTAAAAATGAATAAAATTTGGAAGACAAATCTTTTTTGATTTCTTTAAAATTCAGTGAGAACCTTCGTTTAGATATCAAAGAAGAAAAAAAATATTTTTTAATAGATAATAACTTACTTAAATCTAGTTAAAAATATTAAGTACCCACATACCTATGTACATATATTTTATTAATTTTTTCGAAATTGAACGGAAAATTAGCTAATTGTTACAAAATATTATTTTAAATTATCGTTCGTAATTAATTCAGATGTTTTATTATGGGCTAATAGGTAAAGGAAATCAATTAGAAAAGGTGACATTTTTAAATTTGTGCTTCGAAGATTCCAGACTGTTGCTATTTTTCTTTGAATATTCTCTGGACGTTCCTCATCTTCTGTACAATTAAAACAGCTAAATTCTTAACAAATTTAGCCAAACTCTAATTTAAAGCGTTAATATCGGTTCCATTGTAAGAATTGTTGTTTCACCCTCTAACTAAAATTACTATAATTTTGGTAACTTTTCGACTTTCAAGTTTAAAGTACACGTACTTTAATAAAATACAATCGGTTTCATAAAAACTCGACAACGGCGTTCCTGCTCTTTTCACGGAATTTAATTTTAGCGTTTGCTAGATATACTAAGAAATTTATTTATATTTTAAATCCAAAAAATTTTTATTGTATATCAAAGTTATCATATATGTACTCGTATATTTACATACTTACATTATGTAATCATTTTTCCTCGGGCTCAGTATTAACTTAAATTTTTCGTATGCATAGAAAATTATCCCTTTCTTAATCCTTGTTTTAAAAGTTAGCCTTATTTTTTTGCAGTCTGACCCTAAAATTTAACTTAAAAGCTAAAAATACGTGATTTTTAAACATTTTTAAATTTTATTCATTTTTTCCTACAATCGAACGAGCTAACGAAACAGAAACAGAAAATCAAATAGAAACTGCCGAAATCGAAAAGAACTTTAACTTTATATCGAGCACAGACATATATATAACATGGACCGCTCAATCTGCTGTCTCAAGCGTCCGCCAATTTGACAACCTACTGCCACAGAGGGACGAGATGAGAAATATAAAAAATCATATGGTGCTGTCTATTTTTATCGCATTGCATGGATGGGCCGATTCCGCAGATTTCTTGAATGCGGAATTGCTGAATGCTGACAAAAATATTTGAATTTAAATATTTGTTGAACAAAAATGTAAAGAATATGTACTTTAAATGCAATTAATGTAAATAAAAATCATTATTAATGTCATAAATATGCTTTTCAATTTTTATCCTTGCAAAATTACGAATAATTTCGAGAATTTGTGATTGATAAATTTTAATTTATGAAACCGATGTACTATATATATTTATATTACTAATAAATATAAACGATTGAGCATTTAATGTTTTTTAATTAAAGGGAAAATAAAAACTCTTTATGGCAAAGTTTTAAGGATGACAGAGCGCGAACTTTCTATAATTGACCCGCCAAATTTAACGGTTTCCAGGAATTGTTTATTCACTTGACTGAAAGCGAAGAGCAAAATCTTAAAATTGTGTTTCGATTTGTCTGAGATTTTTTTGATTTGTGATTATAGTTTTTGAGTTATTATTCTAAAACTATTTTAGAATATTTATTTAATCTGTATTTCGAGTGCAGTGTTTTTTACGCCTAAAAGCATACGAAAACTGGTAAGTTCCTAAAATATGTGCATATTGTAAAATGATTTGATTAAATTGTTTTTATTATAGAATTAAATAAAGGAAGTACAGCAAAAATGGATTGTTGTATCGTGCCAGGTTGCCCTACTAGACAAGAGAAGAAAACACCAGGACTCTTGTTTAAGTAAGTCACTTATTATTCTTCTAGCATTATATAATTAAACATACATATATTCATATTAACAGGTTCCCAAGCAAAAGGATTTATAGAGAAAGTTGGTGCAATCTCTTGGGGTTGCACATCGAAGATATTGACCTGCTTTGCCGCCCCAAAGTTTGCAAATTGCACTTTGATGAAATCGACATCACAAGGACGGATACCAGAGCCACCCTCAAGAGGATGGCTATGCCAATAGGATCGGATTTTTTGAACGATCAAATAGATGTAAGTACCCAGTTTTATTCTGAAAAGTATTTACTTAATAATATGATATATACATACATATATTATATTATTTGTTCTATTATCAAGCTATCTTTAAAACTGCATAACTCTACTTTTTGAAAAGTAAGAAGAACATTTAACTGAGCGTTTAAAATGATATATTAAATGATATATAAATATTGACTAATGCAGCTTTAAAAAAAGCAACTGCTCATATGTAGAATATATGTATGTATAATACGCTTAAGGGAGTTAAAATGATCCTAAGTATTATTTAATTTAGGAAATTTATGTTATTTTTTTTTTAAACGATAAAAATATTTAGTGCTACCTATATTGGTGTGTGCAAAATAATTTGTACCCACTTCGGGTTGTAATCAACTGGAACTTTTATTCTTTTCTTATTCATTGAAATAGCTTTCTTGAAAAAGATATATTTTTCTACCACAAAGTATTTAGTGACGGATTATTTAATTATAAGCATAATTATTATTTTATAAAGATGAATATATATCAAAAACAACTAATGGTGCAAAAAATTAAAGAATTATTTGTAACTAAAATATTCACGCGACCGATATTTTATAGGTCAACGACAATTCGTCCTCTATTTAATTTATGAATTTAAAATTCGTTTCTGAAAAGAATTTTTTTAAAGGGCAACATTTTGTACTTTTTTTCAATAACGTGCGTCTTCATATCATATCAATCGCACAGTTGTATTTTCAATTATTATTATTTTTTTCAAAGGTCGATGCAGTACCATCTGAAATGGAATGCCCAAATTCCAATCAAAATGTTAGTGAAGCGACAACCTCAAACGCTTCAACTGAACATATTTGTGACGAAAATGCGCCCGGTAAGCGTAAGCGCATAAGATCCAGAGTAAGCCTACAAAACCAAAAATTAAAAAAAAAATTATGTAGGAGGCAAACAATGATTTCGAATAAACAAAATCTTATTGCCGAATTGATGTCAAAAAATATTATAAATGAAAGAGTAGCAAGTTGTTTAGAAAGGGCTGAAATGAAGATTCCCAAAGCCCTATTCCTTAGAATGGCGGGAGATACTGGTGCTTACAATGAAGAACTAAAAGAATTTGCTACTACTCTACATTTTTATTCACCAAAAGCGTATAATTATGTAAGAGAAGTATTCAACAAAAGTTTGCCACATACATCCACAGTTCGAAGGTGGAGTTCGAGTGTTAATTGTGAGCCTGGCTTTTTAGATGAAGCTTTTAACACTCTAAAGGCGAAAGTAACTGTAATGGAGGCCGCCGAAAAAAAATGTATTTGCACCTTAGTTGTCGATGAAATGGCCATCATGAAGAAAATTGAAATTTTTGGAAACCAAACCAGAGGATTTGTAGATTTGGGGCATAATTTTACCCGTGACAACGAAGATGAGGCTACAGAGGCATATGTGTTTTTGGTAGTTTCTATGAATAGTAATTGGAAACTACCTATTGCGTACTTTTTAATTCACAATTTAGATGCTAATGAGAGAGCAAATTTGATATTAGACGCTGTAACGCGCCTCCAAGAAGTAGGGGTAGAAGTTGCATGCCTAACTTGCGATGGTCCAAGTTACAACAAGAAAATGCTACAAATTCTCGGCAGCAACATAGAGTTTCCAAATCCGAAACCCTACTTCACAACACCCTTACATCCTAACAAAAAAATATATACAATGCTTGATGCATGCCATTGCATCAAGCTTATAAGAAATCATTTCGGCAATACGAAAATATTTTCCAGTAAGGGTGTTATAGATTGGAAATACATTGAGCTGTTATATAATCTTCAAGAAAAAGAAGATCTTAAACTTGGAAACAAGCTCTCTAAACTTCATCTTCAATGGAGAAAAAATAAGATGAAGGTTAAGTTGGCGGCCCAAACACTAAGTGCGAGTGTCGCAGATGCAATCGATTTCTGTAGAGAAACTTTAAATCTACATGATTTCCAAGGCAGTGAAGCGACAGTAGAGTTCATAAAAATGATTGATCTCGCTTTTGACCTGCTCAACACAAGAAATCCTTATGCGAAAGGTAGCAAGGCCGCATTGAGGCAAAATAACTATGCATTAAAAGAACAACAAATATTAGCCATTCAAGAGTATATTTTAAGCCTCAAAAACCAAGATGGCCAGCCTGTTTACCTGTCGAGAATAAGGACAGGCTTCCAAGGTATTATGGCCGGCCTTGAAATCTTGAGATTAATGTTCCAAGATTTATGTGTTGAAAACGGGACCTTAAAATATATTTTGTCGTATAAACTGAGTCAGGATCACCTAGAGCTTCTATTTTGTGGAATTAGAAGCAAGTCAGGTTGGAACAATAACCCGACTGCAAGGCAATTTATTGCTGCATTAAAAAGCCTCTTAATACATGCCCAAATTAAGAGCTCAGGAGGTAATGCAGTGGAACTTGATGCGTGTAGTTTGCTGAAAATTTCAGCCAGTTCTGTTTCTGTTACAAAGGACGGTAAGTTTCTGGTAAAGTTTTTTTTATAAATAATTTCAAACAATAAAACTTGTAGGACATAATATGATCCTGGATGCCATGGATAACTTAAATCCAGACATTGAACCGATGGAAGAAGAAATTGATTTCCTAATGGAAATAATTTCCCAACGGTTGACAGAATTTCAAGCAAATGCTGTGGGGTATATAAGTGGGTATGTAGTAAAAATGGTTAATAGAGTCACCAAATGCGCAGAATGCAAATATGCTCTATTAGCTGAAAACTTTGACGGGAGATCTATTTATAATAGTTTAATAAACAAGAAAAGCAGAGGCGGACTTCTTGTTGCTTCTCCCGATGTAGTGCACATATGCCTCCATACAGAAAAGGCTGTTAAGTCGTTATTAAGTTCAGACAATTTTAGTCTTAATAACAAAAACCTAATAGAACGAACTACATTTAAAGTTATGAAAACATTAGATATGTCTAGCTTGTTCATGGAATTAAATGAACATATTAAAGAACTAGAAATAGATAACAACCATATCTATAAGCTGATAAAGAATATAGTATACAGCTATTTAAAAATAAAGTCGTCCTATATAGTGAAACAAAGGAATTTGAAAAATAACCACATGATTCGATCCCAATTATCCCGATATATAATTTTTCGGAATAATTGAAATCAAATTGAATGTTTAACTTACATTGGACTCTCAACATAGTTGGGAGAAGTCCATTTAAGTTAAATATCAGTTTGATACGAATGGATAAATCGAATCGAATAAATCGAAGGTCCCATATTAAAAATCCCCTTGAAGGAATTACCCCAAATTAGATTGCACAGCCAGCCTCCTTTAATATTAAATATCAACTGAAAACATTTAAGGTAAACAAGTTCGTTTGATATCATAAGTTTTTAAAACTCAGTTCAATTATTCTTTATAGACTTCAATTTTCTACAAGTGGAATGCATTTCAGCAGGCGGTTAAAATGGATTCGTGTTTACATCAGAGGTAGTGATATAATAGGTCTAATCAGTGAAACTAATTTTTCTTTTAAACAGTGAAATGCATACTTGCGGGATGAGTCGAAAAAATCGTTAAAAGGACACAACATAATGGATCCTTGCGGAACAATCCTGTTGGTAAATATTTTATTTTATATTATATATTGATATTTTTCCCTTTTCAATCCAGTTCCTTCCAATGAGTGAAACCTTGTCGTGGTTGGAAGGCTTAAGGGATTCTTAAAATTTTGGTTAATTTGAATAATTTATATAATGTGTTTTGAGCATGAGAGCTAAATTTTAAGAATCCCAACGAATATCACTCAAATAAAATAAAATAACACTCATGTTCTGCATCCCGAGTGAAATGAAATCGAAAAGAGCCCGCAAAACTCAGTTTGAATTGATTTTCCTTAATAAAATTCTTAAGACCGTAACAAATATATTTCAGTTACCTTTGATTTCAATTAATATTTCCTCAAAATCTTCCAACTATTTCGATACGATTTGTCTATTGAATTATTTTATTTTTAAGCGAAGAAATTAATTAAAGCCAAAGGTAACTGAAATGAATTTGTTAAATTTATAAAAATGTTATTATGAAAATTCCATTCAAAAAGAGTTTTGCAAGCACTTTTCTAGCTCTGGAATTAACTCCGGTATTACTAAAGTATGTACCTTCCCTGAAAGTCCTAATAAAAACAAATTGGTCAAGTAATATTTAATCGCGCTGCCTCGCACTGAAATTTCTTCGAGTAGAACCAGTTAATTCAGAAAGATCTTGGATATTTTTCAACTTCTCAGATTTATTCAATTTCATTAATTTGAACAGATTCCTTAATAGAAAAGATTAATAAGAATTTATATTCCATAAGTACTCCTATTCTGCATTATAGTATACTGTCCTTAGACAACAGTATAAAACTCAATAAATCAAATCCTCGAGTTTATACCTTATGCGGCCGCTGTTTCGGTTTGAAGATATCCTACCAAAACTGCCTGTTACGAACCTCATTGTCTGCCCTGGGGCCTCGCGCAGTTCTTTTTGTGCGCCTTTGCCCTGAAAGAATAAAAACAAATTAGTCAATTAATATTTAATCGCGCTGCCTCGCACTGAAATTTCAATTAAACTCACGATAATAAACAAATCCGCAGTCATTTGACAATTCTCCACAGAATTGTCAGAGAAAATCTCTAACGGCAATTCAGCCCGCTGACAAATCTCTGACATTATAGAACGTTAATTTTACGTCATTTCACGAACTGTCACTGCCACAGAGCGAAAGAGAGGGAACAAAAATCGCACCGTCCGCTTCTATGGGAAATCGTGTACGTGAGCGGTCCATTATATTATACGTCAGTGATATCGAGCCAATCAGCCAATGCTTTATTTATTTCATTTCATCAAACAGCAGTGGTGAATTGCAAAATGGTGGGAAATCCTGTGGTGAATATCTAAACGTCAAAGGCGCTTCAGCAATCTGTCGGGAGTGTTTTTCTCTGTGGATAAATAAATTAAATTTTGCGATGAGTGATGTGCTGAAAAGTTCAAAGGAGAGGTCGAAGAAGCGGAAGAAGCTGCTGGCCCAAACAGTAAATGAAAAAACTCGGAAAATACCGACGATATCACCGCTACCGTTCAATTTCAGTTGGGGCTCTCCAGCGTCGATGAGTTGAAGCATGTTTTGGGAACTGCCGAGGAAACCTGCGCCCAGAAGAGCACCAAAGACGAGGATGACGACAGCCAGACGATGAGCTCGAAGAAGCTCCAATCCGAGAATCTCTTTTACAGGGACTCCTCTACTTTCCTAAAGGTGAGAATTTTTAAGCAGTCATTTGGTCCTCCGTGCATTTTTTTCAATTTCAGGGGACACAATCCTCGAACCCCCATAACGACTACTGCCAGCATTTCGTGGACACGGGCCAACGGCCACAGAATTTTATCCGAGACGTCGGTCTGGCCGACAGATTCGAAGAGTACCCGAAACTTCGGGAGCTGATCAGGCTCAAAGATGAGCTCATCGCGGAAACTGCAACTCCGCCGATGTACCTGCAAGCGGACATCAAGACGCTGGATCTTAAAACACTCGGCACAAAGTTCGATGTCATTCTGATTGAGCCTCCACTGGAAGAATACGCTCGAGGAGGAGCCACAGTTTCAGGGGCTGGGGGCGTTCCAAGGACTTTTTGGTCATGGGACGAAATTTTAAGTAAATAACTTCCAAATTCTAATAAAAATATTTATAAAGACCTCATTTTCTCATAGATTTGGATATTGGGGAAGCAGCCGCTCACAGAAGCTTCGTGTTCCTCTGGTGCGGTAGCTCCGAGGGTTTAGACATGGGGCGAAACTGTTTGAAGAAGTGGGGATTTCGTCGCTGTGAAGATATTTGCTGGATAAGGACTAACATTAACAATCCGGGGCATTCCAAAATACTCGAGCCGAAGGCTGTTTTCCAACGTACGAAAGAGCACTGCCTGATGGGGATCAAGGGAACGGTGAGGCGGTCCACAGACGGAGACTTTATTCATGCCAACGTGGATATCGACCTCATAATCTCCGAGGAGGAGGAATTTGGGAGCTTCGAGAAACCAATCGAAATATTCCACATAATTGAGCATTTCTGCCTTGGCCGACGCCGACTTCATCTGTTCGGGAGGGACTCAAGCATCCGCCCAGGGTGGCTGACTGTCGGTCCGGAGCTGACCAATTCAAACTTCAACAGTGAGCTCTACGCCAGCTACTTCGCTGAGACCACTGCGACGGGGTGCACAAGCCGCATCGAGGCACTGCGACCCAAGAGTCCACCCACCAACGGGAAGGTCATTCGAGGACGCGGACGCGGATTCTCCAGGGGACGCGGTAGACCAAGATAAATCACTGCGATTTAAAATTTGACTAAAAATAAGCTCTAAGTTAGCCTTTAGGTTAATTCATTTCTTTTTTGTGACTCCGGGACGGTGTACATCATCGGCCTGTGTAAGTTTTGGGACAAATATATTTTTTTAAGTCTCGGTACTTTCTATTTTCTATGCAATCCATCAGCTTCATCCTTTTTAATTTGCCGAAATTATTACATTGATCATTTGCTTCTATTAGGTATTTCAGGAACTTCTAAAATAAAATAAAAAGGGAAACCAAAAATAACTGCAATAGTGTAACGAAAAGTGATTTTGATTTGCTAGACTAGACTCAAACTCGACTATAAAGATTCTTTAAGACGATTTTTTATTTTTTTCAAAATAATCTTAAGAACGTAAGAAGAAATCGAAATTCGAACATTTGAAGTGCACGAGAAAATAAAGAAACGCAAGATTTAAAAAAAAAAAAAAAAACTAATTGACGGATCTATTTCATTTTTTGTGCGATAATTAAGAGAATAAGAAGTCTTGAAATTAATCAAGTTCTTTCAAAAACATACCCATGATAATTTTTTAACAAAAGTATTTTTAACTATCTTCGGGAGCGCATTTTGTGTTTTTAGAATTGTGAGGGATTCAGATAATGATTACATGATTGCATACCAAAAATTACAGTTCTTAAATTTTATATATTAACAAATGACAAAATGTTTTCCTTATTGGAGAATTTCACAGATTTTGTCTAAAACCCAAATTGATTCCCGAATACATAGGGCTTTAATTCAATAAAAATAAGCATTATTAAGACATTTAAAAATCCCTACAGTGGGTTTTGGTGCTGCAGGGTAGGATGTCTCTGAAGGTGCCGCATAAAAACGTCCAAGTCGTCTTGAGACCCGTCCTCGTCGTCCATGCGAACCACCCGATCCCCGGCCTCGTCGTCCCCGTCACTTTCGAAATATCTGTCCTCCCGGTCCTGGCTGATCTGGTTCAGGTCGTCCAGATCGGGGTTGTCGTCCACTTTGCTGTAGTCGAAATCCTTGTCCATTCCTTCCAGGAACTTTGTGTGCATAATCCCGATAAACTCTTGCCGCAGCATCTCCCTTTCCCCGGCGGTTATGTACTGCTGGGGCCGCTCCTTCCTGGGCGGGCGACTGGGCGGCTCCTCGTCCTCAAAGTTACCCCACTGCTTCCGGTAGGAAGGTGGCGTTCTTGGGTACATGTCGTCGTTCATAGTCTGACTCATCTTAGAACTAGTTTGGGAGGTTTGGCTGGCACTGTCTGAAACATCATCATTTTCTTGCTTCTTTCTGAGTTCCTCCGTTCGCTTCTGGTCGATGGTGTCGAGCAGAATCTGAGAAAACAGCGTGTTCTTCGGGTCATACCCATCGCGGAGTTTCTTCTCCGACGCTGTAAGGTACTGGCCCACCAACTGCTCGTACAAGTGGGGCTCACGCCGCATCATTTCCTTCTCGCTGAAGTACTCGTCCTCTTTGAGCATTTTCTGTATGGCCGCATATCTGCGGTTCTTCACATTCTTTGCTCTATCCCTCAAATCCTGTTTTAATTCTTTTAGCAGAAAATTTACCTCGTATGCCTCTTCCGCTGTGTAGGGGCTTCGCTCAAAATACCCCAAATGGTCACTCAGCAAGTACCTTCCAAATCTGCTCAAGAACTTTATGTGGCTGTCCTGGAAGATATCCTTAGCTATCGCTCTCTTCTCATCTGCAGTTAAGTCTGGATCATCAATTTGTTGGCTCTTGAAGAAAATTTTATCATTTCGACTGAGAAAATCGAAAATTTCTTCCTCCTTGGAGTTAACGAACTTTTCCGGCCCACTTTCGCTCATTCCCAGGGTAGAACTTGAGTTAGATGAAACAGCGCCACTTTGACCAGAAGCGGATGATTTCGTAATTTCACCTTCATCTGTCATTTTATTGACAGAATTGCTTTGTCAAGTCGGGGCCTACTGAGGGAATACTTTGATTTTCCGGTTTTGTGGGAAGTGTACTGAATTTATTTCAACTTTGATATGATTATTAACACGCAGGCCTTCTTTGAGGTATGTATGCACTTTAAAACATGCACCAATGATGCACTAACTTCGGAAATTGGTCGGGTTGCTACTCACTCCGCCGTACGATAACATTTCTTGACAAACGCTCTTATTCTTCTTCAGCACGAGAGCGAGAAACACACCTTTTTATTAGATTGACGAATTTAACGGTCACTGAAACTCCCGAATTTTTCCGAAATAATTCGTTATTTTCATATATTTTAGCTGCAAAATCTTTTAGCACGTAAAATATTGTATAAGAATTTTGGTATACAATTCAGCTGCAACAATTGGTTTATCCATTTCATCAAACAAAGCTTTGAATATTTAAATGAATTTTTTATCCCTCTTGGTTTTTACGCTTAGTTAAAATTAGGCTTAAAAACTAATAAACATTGATCCGATAAGAGAATTCTGATAAGATACCCCGCCCCCTCATCTATTCGAATAACTTAGCACAGTTGCACCATTGATTAATTTTGTTTTTTAAGCCTTATAAAAAATGTCTAATCCAAAATCGATTCATAGAAAACAATTACCAAAAAGTGAACTTATTTTTAGTTATCGCAGCCAGCAATGCTTTTTTTCTTAACTTTTCTGATTAAGGTAGGTTTTCACAAACGAGCGGAGCGAATTGCTGTCTACCAAACATTTTCTAAAACAAGATTGCCTACAAATTAAATAAATAGAATTAGAATAACAAATTAATCAGTTTTTGTATATGTAATTTATATGTATAATAATATTTTAGAATAAATGTCAATTAAATCAAACATCCAACGAAAGGTTTTAATTTATTTTTTTCACATCGAAGACAATTTAAATTTTATTGATTTTATTGTAACTTTGTTGTACACATTTTGGGAAATGTTCATTATAAGTTATTTATCCAGAATTAGTGTTTACTAAATCAATATTTCTCCAGAGGACAAGAATAGCAGGATTATTATTTATCGGTAGCATAGGCCAATGTTTTAACTCTAGATCTACCGCCGAAATTTCAAACTCCTATTTCAAACCTTAGTTTAGTTACCGTTTTCAACTTTTTGACACCAAAAACCTTAAGTAAATATAAAAATTAAGCTTCTAATACTTTAATTTTCCATTTGATTGATAAAATTGCACACTACGTATGCAACGATAAAGCAAAGTTTTTAAATTTCAATTTAAACTCTTAATCAGAGGCTTTTTACATGTTAAACTTTAAAAAGATTATTTTATGACCCAGATTTCAGATAGCTGAATGGAATTACAAAGTTTTTTTTTTTTGTTAAATTGTGAAAGCTGTAATAGCTAATTTATGATCGAAATATCATTGTTTACTTGAGCTACCATTCTCAGGGCAGATAAGATACAAAATTTTCCCTTTTAGTATAAGATTAGGTTATTTTTTAACAAATAAAAAATAAATAAAATATTGTGACGAAATATTGAAGATAAACTAAAGTTATAATGCTTTAGTCAAATTTAGTGAACACGCTTATGCTGATGTCAGATTCTATCGATTCCGTACATGATATACTAAAAAACACTGAATTTTTGCTCTTATATTCATTTACATTTCGATATAAAAAACACTGCTACAAATACTCGCTTTGAGACACCAGATAAATTCCAAGAGGCAACTATACTGGACAAAAGTAATTTGGTGCGTGACTCAGCCAGCATATCATGAAATCTTGAATCATTTATTTTTAATTTATTAAATCTCTATATTCGCGCGACTGCCCCATATCAGTTAAGCGCGAAAAGATTTAAATTTCAAGACCGAGAGTACTAAAAGGTTAACATAATTGAAATTTTTGATTGATAAAGTTTACACTTTGGGTGAGTGCTCAAGTCGATAATTAGCATGCGTAATCAACATGTGGTGAAATGGCGAATGGAAGTTAGTTCTCTTATGATTCTTTTGGGGTTCACCTCGTTGTGGTTACAAATGGATTACTCACATTATTAGTTAATTGTAGGGTCAATCAACCCGTTTTAAAACAATTGTATCTTAAAGTTCTAAAAATATTTTTTGATAAACGGCTTCTTTTGGCTCTAATCAAGCAAAGACACAGATTTAAATTTCGGATGTAATTTTTAAGATATTTTCATCTCTCAGGCTCAAAATTATATTACACATATCAGGTAATTTTGAGTATGTACTTTGCTAGTGTTGTTGATAGACTTTACTTCCAAAATCAAATTACATATACATACATATATTAATTTTGAGTAATAGTGATAAAGGTTGCCTATGGAGGAGTTTGAAGTTTTATTGAATAATTTTAAATCAAGAAAATCACACGTTGTCTTTCAGAATGTTAATAAATAATAAGCTAAAAGTACATTTTTTCAATTAATGGATTTTAATTACATTTATTAAACAGCACATTTTTGTTAATTTAATAATTGTGAGTTTGAGAAACAAGAAAACCACTTGTTGAACAACATTTCCAAACAGTTTTGAAGTACTTGGAATTTATGGAAAAATTAGACCATCTATTACGAGTCTCCAACATAAGTTGGATGCACTTGAACTTTTCAAGAGTTTATAGAAACGTTTACCTAAAAAAGAAATATTTATTTTAAAGAAATATTATGAATAGCATTAATTTGTTCTTGCATTCCAAGATTGTAAACATAACTTATCGGTTTTCAGCATGAAATCGCCTTATACGATCCTTTATTGTTGAATTGACCGAGAAATTGTCTAAAGAAATTCAACAAAATTTGTTTTTAACAGTGACATGGATGTGATCAGGGAACCCAACGAATTCCACACATGGACCTGGAATTGGACAGCTTTTTGTCCCACGGGCTTAACGCCGTGGATGGCGAATTCAAAAGATCTTCTACCATGTTTCCAGGAGATATGCCTTCAGATGCCGGTTTACACACTTTTTGCAGTATTATCGTCGTACAGATTTGGAAGTCTTCGGAGGCCAGTAATTCGCAATGATGTGCAGAAGAGGATGATTAACACCCGAATAGTCGTAGCTCTGAATCTTGCATTATTACCGGTCATAAGAATCCTTTTCTTGAAAAGCTCCGGTGTGAATGTCTACCCGGCTGATGTTCTTGTAGTTTGCACGCAATGCATTACGTGGATTGTTCACGTGGGTGAGTGAAAAGCTTTTTTTCTATAACAGTTTTCGGACAATACAAATACCCAAATAAGAATGTTTATCGGCTCACATATATATTATACACCTACGAGAAAAACAGGATATTGCAATAATAAATCGTATTTTTCCTTCATTATTGAATATTTATTAACAAATTAATACAAACTCTAACCACACCTTAATTAAAAGCTGAAACATTAAAAACAAAAAAGCATGTAAGGAGAAGAAGGCAATTTTTAGCAGATGATCCCATCATCTTGAACATTCTAAAAAATTTAGTCTCAGTAAAATCATCCTCAGATCAAATTTCATCATTTTTTAAAGTCGAAATACGAATTATTACATTAAAATATTTCTCATCATCAATAAATAAATACAATTTTAGGAATATTTTATGGTCAAGCAAAAAAAATCACAAATCAGCAATAGTTATTTGAAAATTTACTGGTTTATATGAACTTACTGCAAACAACTAAATTTAAGAGCTTTACTTAAACTTGTATTTGAACTCGGTTTAAACAGTAAGTTAAAATCCCAGAGAGGAGAGCTTCCGTACAATATATAGGAAATATAAATTATACTTTACAATCATTTACATTATAAAATTTGGGTTCAAATGAAATCACTTATTTTGAGAAAAATAGCATCGTTGTTGTGTAGTTTTATTATGATCAAAATGATATCCTCCAGGTTACCTCCTATCTTTAAAAAGATATGGCAGCTTTAGTCACCGTGGGGCTCTTGTTTTAAATGTGGCTTGGACGTCAGTCTTTGTTCTGGATGCTGTTTGGCTTCGGTCCAGCATCAGATATATTTACTGGCCCTATAGCGTTGCAGTTGTGGTTTTGGATTGTATTTTTCTACTAAGTCTGATACCCACAGGTAGTACAACCCTTGCGCCGAGTAGAATTCAGGATCAGGTAAGATTAAATTGTCTGAGAAATAACTAAAATAAAAAATTAATCCATTAAGGAGCGTCAGGGGCTTCTCACTAACCGATATGTTCATTTCGGATCCGATTTTGAGGAGATGATATTGGGCCACGCTCAGGACGAAGCTAATTGTTTTTCAAAAATATTCTTTTATTGGGTCAATCCTCTTATTAATAAAGGCATATTGGGAAACCTTAAAAAGATTGAAGACCTCTTTGATCTGCCTGATTGCTTAAATATTATCAGGATTAGTGAGAGGCTGCAAAACGCCATTCATCGGACACAATCTCTGTTCTGGAGTCTGCACAAAGCGTTTGGAAGAGAGTTCTACCTCATTGGAATTCTGCGATTTATCGCAGACACCTCTGGTTTTGCGGGACCACTCTTACTTGGCTTACTTTTAAAAGAAAATACCACTGAAAATGCTGGAACCGATATAAAGCCCTATTTGTATGCTATTGGACTTTTTACATCAACTCTAATCGGTAAATTACTTTTGTAAGCAATATTGAAGCTTATTTAATAATTTTAAAATTAAGCTGCACTTTGTGGAACTCACTTTAATTGGAGAATGGCTATCGTTAGTATGAAAATGCGAATTGGTGTTGTTAGTGCAATTTATCGTAAGGCTCTTGAAGCCAGAGGATTAGAGGAATCTCGGCCGGAAATTCTCAATTTAATGTCCACGGACACAGATAGAATTGTTAACTCAGTAGTCAGTTTTCATTCATTTTGGAGCATTCCTTTTCAAGTATGAAATTATAGTTTTTACATAATTTAAAATATAGTATCTTAACTACGTTTTGTTTTCAGCTATTTACAACCTTGTACCTGTTATACACCCAAATTGGTATTTCCTTTCTTGCTGGTGTAGCATTTGCCGCAACTCTAATTCCAGTTAATCGTTGGCTCGCCATGAAGATTTCATCAATTTCGCAAGGTTTAATGACCGCAAAGGATGCAAGGCTATCTGTGACTAGTGAGACAATTTTTGGAGCAAAACAAATCAAACTTCAAGCCTGGGAGGATGTTTTTATAAAAAAAATTCAAGGTGAATGGTTTTAAAAACCAATATCAAGCTACATACTAAAAATGAAATCTTTTAGATCTCCGAAAGGAAGAAGTTGAATTTTTATCAAAAAGGAAGTATCTAGACGCCCTGTGTGTCTACTTTTGGGCAACAACTCCAGTTCTGATGTGCCTTCTAACCTTCGGAGTTTCTGTCCTTGCGGGAAGACCTCTAAAAGCTTCAACGACTTACACAAGTGTTGCATTGCTCAACATGTTGATAGCACCTCTTAACGCATTTCCGTGGGTCTTGAACGGTCTCGTTGAGGCCTGGATTTCAATTAAGCGTGTCCAAGAACTTCTTGATGTAAAAATTATTTTCATTAGTTATGGACATTATTTCTAAGTATTTTTATCTTATACAGCTTCCGAATTTGGATTTCTCATCTTATTACAATCCAATTATCGGAGAAACATCCAAGGATAATTTAAAGCAGTCCGTGTTGCAAATGCAGGATGCTTCCTTCATGCACACCTTAGTTGAACAACAAAATTCAGGTGTAGAAAGTCCGTACAGATTACAAAGTGTTAATTTGGATATAAAAAAGGTAAGATCAAGTGGAGATTATTTGCTTTACAATGTTTTACTTCATTGATTCTGTAGGGAGACTTGGTATGTATTGAAGGGCCTGTTGGTGGAGGGAAAAGTACTTTGATATCAGCCGTAGTCGCTGGTGTAAATTGTATAGATGGGACCGTCTGTATACAAGACTTAAATGCAGGTGAGTTCAAAAAATTTTAATAATTACACTAAGAAAGATTGAAAAGAATAAATTTTCAAATAAATCTAATACAATCGAGAAAAATAAAATTGAGATTCTTTCTATGTATTGTGCCGGCTCTTAGAATATTTTAAAGTTAAATTTAAGAATTAAATTTTGAAATTATTAACACTATAATATATTTTTTCTGAACACAATCAGTGTAAATACCGAATTTTATTTCAATTCTGACACCATTTTTGGGAATTTTCGAAAAACATCGTACTATACATACATACATAGGCAGAAATCCAACGTACTACCTTTAGATTTACTTCGATGCTCTGACCGTTCGCTTCGATTTTATGAGTAAAATTTGTAAAAAATAAGTAAGATATTAAATTCTTTCTAATTAATATTCTCTGTATTCGAAAAATCAAAAGTTGAAATTTGTATAAATTTCAAATAAATTTACATCTATGTAATTGCTCTCTTGTACATTTACTTTTTAGCGTTTCTAATTTTCTAATTATGTACATTTTTAAAAGTTTTTAAATTATTAAGACAGAAATTAAATATAAAGCAATCAATTCGCAGGTTTTGGATATGTTCCGCAATCGCCATGGCTGCAACGGGGAACAATCCGTGAAAACATTTTGTGGGGTGCAGCGTTTGATGAACAAAAATATAGAAACGTTCTAAATGCGTGCGCTTTAAATGAAGATCTGGAAATTTTGGGTGGCGATCAAGTCGGAGTTGGCGAAGGAGGAAGAACACTTTCTGGAGGACAGAGAATGCGAGTCGCCTTGGCGAGGGCGGTGTACCAAGATAAGAAATGTAATCTTAAATAATTTATGAATTCACAGCTTCGACTAAATTTTGTTCTTTATTACTAGTTTACTTAATAGACGACATTTTAGCATGCCTTGATGCGCATGTCGCAAGCCATATTATTAAGTATTGCTTTTTGGGTATACTTAAGGAGAAAACCAGAATTATTGTTACACAAAATAAAACACTCTTTTATCATGCTCATCAGGTAAACAAGTATTTACTAGGAAGACTGAAAATACATTTAATTTTTTAAATTTTTCTACTAGATCCTAAAAGTAGAAAACGGCGCAGTTGTTCCAAGCAGTTTCATGTCATCAAGCTTCGATGGAAGCGATGAAGAAGATGACGAAAGTTTCGCCACTACTAAATCTAAAATGACCGACGTGGATTTACGAACTAAAGATGCCGATGGCAAAAGTGTCGATAGTGTCCTATTAGAGGTATTGAAGAAACGTCCAAAATGAGTTCTTAAAAACATGAGGTATAAATATAATAAAATATATTATAGGAGTCCCGAGAATACGGACACCTATCAGCCGATGTTCTATCCTGCTATTGGAAGGCCGTTTCAAGTCCTTTGGCCACGTCTGTTTTACTTTTTGTTATCCTAATGCAAGCTTCGAGAAATATGTCAGATGCTTGGCTAGCAGCTTGGGTTACGAATGAAAATATTCCAAGCAGCAATGGAACAAATAACAGCGTTATTGTAATTGAGCCGGAAAACGATATAGGCTATTACTTGGGAATTTACACAAGTCTAGCTCTGATTAATTCTATCATTACATTGGGCAGAGCATTTCTTTTTGCGTATGCGGGAATTAAAGCTGCAAAGTTTATACACGACAAACTACTTCACAGCGTTATGTTTGTAAGTATCATGATAATTTATTTTATATTATAAATTTAGCTTAATTAATGTTTTTTTAAGTTATAACTAAGGGGATATCGCGGGACAAGAATATTTCAAATGTTTCAACATTTTCATATATTAGAAAAAAATCAAATGAAATCGTTAAACGTAATTTTTAATTAAACTTAGATTGAACCTTCCTAGATCTTGTAACTCAATTTACATCTACTTTTAATTTTTCAAAAACTGCCTCAATCAAATCAAAATTATTATTAAATTATTAAAATGATGCAATGTATGGAAATGAAAATTCCACGTTTTTATTAATTTTATGTTTATACTTTAACGAACATTAAATCATTAAATTTTATATTTTACAGACTAAGTTTTATTTCTTCGACATAACTTCAGCTGGTCGCATACTAAACCGATTTTCATCAGATACTTACACAATAGATGATTCCTTGCCGTTCATCCTCAATATACTTTTAGCTCAACTTGCTGGATTAATAGGTACTATAAAATAACTATAAGATATAATTTCAGACACCATTTCTTCTACTCCTCAGGCGCAATCGTTATAAGTTTGTATGCAATGCCTTGGCTTGGTCTAATAATAATTCCAATGGGCCCCATTTATGTGAATTTGCAAAATCGCTATCGTCACGCGTCCAGAGATATAAAACGACTATCCAGCAACGCTCTCTCTCCTTTATACACGCACTTTACCGAAACATTGCAAGGAATAACAACGATCCGAGCAATGCGTGGCAGTCCGCGATTTCAGAGAGATTTTCATGTAAAACTTGAAGAAAGTATTAAGGCTCAATTAACGATTTCAGCCGCTCAACAGTGGCTTGCGTTACGTCTCCAGTTGCTAGGAGCTATTTTAGTTGGTGGAGCTGGGCTCCTTGCAGCTATAACGTCAGCTCACGCCAGTAATCCCGGAATGGTGGGGCTTGCAATTTCTTACGCCCTCTCAATCACTGGGCTCCTTGGAGGGCTCTTAAGCGCGGTAGCAGAAACAGAACAAGAAATGGTAGCTGTGGAACGAACGAATCAATACCTGCAGCTCGAGGGAGAGGAGAATGCAGACGGTGTTATGGACCCACCTTTCGGATGGCCAAGTCAGGGCGTTGTGCATTTCCAAAATGTTTATATGCGCTACCGGGAGCATTTATCCCCAGCCTTAATGGGTGTAAATTTCAAGACTTCTATATTTGAGAGAATCGGTATCGTTGGAAGGACCGGGGCTGGAAAGACTTCTATTTTATCTGCTCTACTCAGAGTAGCACCAATTGCCAAAGGAGAGATTTCAGTTGACTGTGTGAATTTGAAAACACTATCGTTAAGAGTGTTAAGAGACAGAATTGTGATAATTCCTCAGGAGCCCTTTTTATTTGAAGGTAAGATTTTTAAAAATTGGCTAACAACAAAATCGCCTAACAGAGAACAACAAAATTGATCATTTTCCAATTTACGTTTTACAATTTGTATGCATCGCTTTGATATGATCATAGCGTTCTTTTTACATCGGATTCGGTTCTAGGGTTTGCCGGAAATTTTACATTGGATTGAAATTTATGAATAATTAAACATATGAAATGTTTTTTATTTTTAATTTATGCTTCAAAAACTTAATCCGAAAATGTATCTGGTTTAACATCTGAAGTTTCGAGGGGTAAATATCATGGGAATTTCATGCACTGTTCTCAAAATTTAAAGTCTTAATATACGTGATGGCTTTTAAAATTAAATTCAATGTAAAATTTGCAAACTAACCTGAACCAGATAGGAAAATGAAAAGAACACAGCTTATGACTCTTTCCTCTCATTAATAACATGGCTGTTAATGTTTTATCAAGTGGATTCAGAGTTTCAGAGAGTAGTATCCACGGATCACCAAATCCGATCGTTTTTTATGAAGATCAGAAAAAACTATGTATATATCACTTTACCACAGGTTCGGTACGAGACAATTTGGATCCTCGGAAAAAGTACATTGATTCTGAAATTTGGAATGCAATCACCAATTGTCTAGCAACACCATTAGTGCAATCCTTGGGAGGGCTAAATGGCCATTTGGAGAGAGGAGGATCAAATTTATCAGCAGGCCAAAAGCAGCTTCTATGCTTGACCAGAGCTCTACTTAAAAATTCAAAGGTAAATTCATCCAGCCTTATTTTTTAGCATTTTACTAAAAACGTAATAAATTGTTCAGATCGTTTGCATCGATGAAGGTACATCGAACTTGGATAAAGAGTGCGAGGCAGCTATTCAAATAGTATTGCGAAATGCATTCAAAAGCTCAACCGTCTTATTTGTGTCACATCAACTTAGAGGTTTGCAGAATTTTGATCGTATTATAGTCATGGACTGTGGTAAAATTGCTGAAGAGGGCCCTCCCAATGATCTTTCCTCAAGAACTGATTCAATATTTCGTAGTATGCTGGAAGAGCAAGCAGCATAATTACGCTTGATTTTTTTTTAAATATTCAAGACTTTATCCCTACTAATTTTATTTTTGTAGTCCTTAGTAATAAAAGTGATACTATTTTTTATATGAAATCTGTTATGTGTGAATGGTCTACTTAATGAAAGGAAAGATGTTTTAATATTTTTGTTATCGATTCCCTAATTTGTATTTTTCTTATCTCTTTCAAGTGTAATACAAAATAAAATATTCATAAAAGATTGAATTGCCAAATTAGTGAAATCTCCTTATTAATATCGAACGGTTGAGGCTTTTGTGATATTTGTATGTATTAAACATAAAAACAACATCTCCGTTGTAAGAAATCTTAACTACAGTATATATGACTTCCGTAAATTGTAGCAATAAATTCTTTACTACTTGTAAAGTTTATAAAACAACTACATTAAAACACATTTATTTTAGTACAATTAACTGGTTGTTTAAATACACTTTTCTCTCGATTGAAGCAATTACTTCAAGGGACAGATTTCTTGTGTAAATAAATTGTTATATGAAACAATTTTAGAAGCATAAAATATGCGTTGAGTTCGTGTTTTTTCACCTAGACTTAGTATAAACATTTTATTTCAGAATTTATACTGAGATTTTAGTAAATAACCAGTTATGAACTTGTTTCAACATCTCAAGCAGAAACTATTGAGATCTTATTAAAAATAGCAGACTAAACTTTCCACTAATTAATTAATCTGCTTCCTTCAGAATTGGAAATATTTTCAAACTGAAAAACTAATTTTTTGTCGGCTGTTTTCCAAAAAAAAAGTGATTTTGTACAGGTTAACTGTTAGAGCTTACAAACTAATTTTTCGCCGCAGGGTGCTTAACTTATTCAAAATGTAAAGTTAATTAAATTTAAACGTTTGAATACATGTATACAGTATAAATTTATATATTATATAAACATTGTTAGATATAAGGCACTAAAAGTTTGATTTAAAATGAAAGTGGTAGTTCTTCTCGTTTCCTGTTTAAAGAATAACAAAACGCATAATCAAATCTAAACGCTTATTATTTTTCAATGAAAGGAATTAATCGGAAATCAGTAGAATGTTTGGAGTGTCGCCACTTGAATAAAGTATCAACTGCGTTCGCAGGAGCAACTATAAAAAACATACAGGGTGATTTATAAATGCTATTTGGCTAGTCCCATAGCTGGGAATAAAGCACCTTGGAGGTAGGCTGAATCATGTTTTATTCTCTTCAAAGCAATATAAGACTTCTTAGTTTCTAAATCATGGTACCCGATCGGGCCCATCTCACAGTCGGCACAAATCAAAAATTTAACGTTCTGCACGGTGTTTGAGAAGCCGACGTTTTCGAAGGTGAACATGTCGTTAACGCTCCAGAAATTGTTGAGCACCTCCTTCTCAATCTCTTCGACGCTCTTCGTGTTCTTCTGGTGCATCAGAGGTAGATTGTACTGAAAACAAATCAAAACAATTATGATTTCATTGGCAATTAAAAGGGTGCTCCCTAAATTTCGGGAAGAGGACCTACCTCCTGTTGAGCGTAGTTGGCGGTTTTCGGTTTAAGGATCAAACTGTTGCAGAACTGGCAATGAATATTGCTTTTGTTCTTGCCCTCACAGATTTCATCATTAAAATCACTCGTTTCAATCATCTTTTGCGACTTTAGGGGACGGGAAACGCGCGCTTGGAAAATATTTCGCCGGGAGGAAGTAAACTTTGCGTAGAATGTCAGTTTTGTGTGAAGTCAGCTGATTGTAACCGTTTTAGTTTCGATTCATTCCCACAGGTGGAGCTATTTTGAGCGTTAAAAATTTAAACGAGCAGCAAGCCGTGGTGGTTTCATGTACAAAAATTATAAAATAATTGAAAAGGTCCAGTCTGCAGGGAGGCGTGAAAAATACGCGACGCGAATTGAGTGCCACTGACCGTCGATTGGATTCCCGGGGCGAACAAAGTAGCCGAGCGTGCACCGAAGCAGCCAGGATTCAGGGACCCGCAGTGACGACAGCGGACGAGAAACAGCGACAGCGAACTCTACCTCCGGTGCCGGAACTACTCGCCATTTTTTTAAGTGTAGCCAAAGCCGGCGGACGCATTTTCAAGTTGGTAGCTGTTTTTTCTGATTGTAAGTTCACTTCCCAATTTCTGGTGCAATTCCAAAATGTGATTTATTATTTCATTTTTCGTTAGTCGTTTCCTGTTTCCTGGATTTTATTGCGTTTGGTTTCGTTGCTTTTCCTGCTTTCGTTTCGTTTTGTTCTGCGCTTCGTCTGCTTTATGCCCCCGCAAGGTCCTTCGGCGTCTGTTTGTAAACATGAGCTCCCCGGTCAGCGGTAAAATTTCTGAGCGGAAACGTAAGTAAAACATCTCTTTAAAATTGCGAAAATTCAAACATTTTCAATCATTTGACAGAGAATTTAGCTCTGTAAAATATTTCAAGTTCCCTTGGATTTTTTGGTGTTTTGGGTCTTGAAAGTTTTATTTCTAGAAAAACTTTTTATAACGCGTACAGTGGGAGAAGGGACCTCCGGAAATGTCAGCCCTTTAATTCGAGTTCCCTTTCGTGAAACTTTCACTGAATTATTGCAAATCTTGAAATCTTTCAACCCCTTAAAAATGAAGTAACAGTGAACAATCCGATTTCTGTGGTTTTTGGATTAAAAAATGTTTTTCGAAGCAAACAGGACATTTAATAACAAAAAATGTATTTTCACCCGTTTTCGAGATATAGTATAATAAATTCGGTCGTACATGACCGCTGTTCTCGCACCACCAATTTTTTTTCCGAAGAATTTGCAAATCATTTCTATAAAATTTTATCCGTAAGAATGCAAATTTATAAAAAAATTATTCAAAAATAACTCAATCATCTCGCAATAATATTACTCAAATGATAGCTGATAAGTCACACTTAAGCTATTGTATAAAAATACAAAAATAAACAATTCAAAATATTTATTGCCTGAATTTAACTTAATTCTATAAAGCAATTAGTCCATTAACAGATCGTTTTTTATGTTCTGTCAAATGGTTCTAGGGAACCCAACAAACAATATATAGCTTTTGCACTTTCATATTACTGCTGTGCTGAGTATTAACAGGATAGATGATTTTTTGTGAAAAAATAAATACTCGAGAAGAGGTAGTTTTGCTTTGTAACAACATTGAGGACAACAGTTCGAAAGCCTCTTCTAACAAGGCACCATAAGATTAATTTTATTGGAATACAAAATGAAGTTGAAAACAATTTTTTAGATTTATGTCGTATTCAATTTAAATATAATGTTTCATAAATTTTAATAATATGATAAACCTTGGAAGGGGATAAACACGAGGTAAACCATGTTTTTTTTCTGAGTTGCACTGCAGTTTAATGCACCTTAAGGTGTCTTATGTGGCGTCGGTAAAACAAGTGTTAAAAGTAACTTGGCTTTACATCGAATCTAGAGCCAAAGCAATGACCAGTATTTATAATTTCCAACGGACATGCGCTGATCTCACGTCAATATAAACAGTGGTCAATTTTACAAAAAAAAAAAAAAAAAAAAAAAAAAAATCTTTCTCATATAAAATTATGTTTCACCAATCCGTAATGATTTTCTGCTGTATCAGCTAACCTAATCTCAACGTTTTCAATTTTCAGCACGTCAAATTCTTGGAATGAACAATCAAACTCAAGTCGATCTACGTTTGAACAGTATCAGCGATAGTATTTCAAGCAATCAAAATTCAAATATGGATCGTTTAAGGTTATCGAACATAATTTCGCAAGGTAAGTTCTAAAACCTCTGGAGCCAAGATTGGGAGTCGATATAGCTGGAAAAAGCTTAAAAGAGATTGAAATAAAATTATGAAAAGCATCGGCTCCCATAATTTGGCGTATTTCATTCATTACCTAAATCAAAAACCTTTCCACCAAATTATAGCCGATTTTCATCCATTTTGGAGCTATGGTCAATTCAGTATGCCCCCCGTATGCCCACCTCCAGGCCTTGCCATGTTTCAATCACCATCACTTCCATATCCGCTACCTGTCTATCAATCCAGCAACATTCCAACAAATTTCGATAGCAATCTGTATATTTTCAAAATTATTTTACATGCACTGTTCAAATTTGCTAACATTGATTTCTTCCATTTATTTTTTTCTTAAAGCCAATCACGGCTAATTCCGAACAGTTCTGGTTCAACTGGTCGCGGCAATGAGCCTAACAACGTTTTAGTCCAGATTGGCCTACAATGTGTTAATCAAAATAACCCTGTCAACATAAACTCTCTTAATGATCTCTCTATCCCGGTGATTAAAGCTATACCGGAGCCTGAGATTAATTTGAACAATCGTAAGATATTTGTGCTTGAGTTTTTATTTTTCGTTCTAAAGTTGCTATTGCTTGGTATTTGTTTTTTGTTTATTTTTTCTTTGCGCTTTACATATTTGTTCCTGTAGTTAATTTAAGCTTAAAGCTGGGTTCATAGCGCCATTCGATAACGCAGCAGCAAACTTATCTTACTAACCTTTCTGTATGATTATATTACTATCGCGGTGGTATGAATTCGGTTTTACTCGTTTATGCTATTTTTGGGCGAAATAGTGCGTAGCTTGGGCTTGTATTCTTTATTTATAATGTTCGTTATTTAGATTTGAATGCAAGAGTACGATTGTATATTGCAACTTTACCTTACTAACGGTTTTCATGATGAAAAGTCTAACAAAGTTTATTATTATGAGTCACTTCTTTAAAAAAAATTCGAAATTGTTTAGTAGAAATTAATATACATATGTATAACTTATAGGTTTTGATGACCAGTGAGTCAGGTTGTCAGTGCCAAAATATAATTTGAAAGTCTGTATCTTTCTATTACATTACTTTGATATTTTAAATTATTGTGGACCTGAAGACTTTAGTATTTGAATGACTTCTAAAATAATGAATAAAATTGGTAATGATTACCGCATTATCGTTACCAACCATGAACGTTTTTTTTTTATTTAGCATTACCATTACTGCAATAGTAATGGTAATTCTGGTTCAATTACTTCATTGTAATTAATTAGTAGTGAAAGCTTCCATTACCATTACGCACATACACATTGTAATTCAAATTATAGTGTACCACCCAAGTAAAAGAAAAAAACAAAATATCTCTTAATTCAGCCAAACTATACTTCATTGATGCTTCCTTACATTTTTATTATTATTTTGTATTTACTTTTCAACATTTTGGTGGTAAGTACATGAAATTACTTGTATCTCCTAACAGCGCATTATGTCTGGGTGAGTCGCACTGCAGAGATTATAAGGGGAAAACTAAGCTAAGCTAAGCTAAAAAGTTGCAATATGTAGCCGTAGCAATATATCCACATAAAATGTAAAACTTATTAACAGCCACATGGTATCCAATATTTTAACAATTTTGTGCTGATAATCATCAGAAAGCTTTCGGGAATTGGATCGAATGGGGCTTTTAATAATAATAATAATAAAGCATCTCATATTACAACTCAAAGATTATTTACTTTATAGTCGATTCATCTACATCAGGGAGCTCACCAAACTCCTTATCTGAGAAAAACAACTTTGATTCATCACTATTTACTAAAGAATACGAGAAGAAATTTGGGTAAGTGCAAACAGTATGTAGTTTCATTTTTAGCAACCGATATTGTAGCAATCGCTTCAGATTCGATGAGCCAGGGCAATTAGGTGGCCAAAATGTAGAGGCAGACAGACTAAGTCAGGATAAATTTTCTGAGGTATGACATATTTGAGATTATTTTCCTTCAACCCATCAGTCTAATTAATATTATTTTTAAATAGCTTACACGTTTAGCAATGCGTGGAAGTGAGCTAGCTGAGCGATTAGCCTACACTCACCGAAATCGTCCCTGCTTTAAAAAGATAGATAGCCTGTGTGCGCGTATGAAGCAAGACTTGATTCGACCAGATGGAGTTTTACCAAATATAAATTCCCAAGGCATTGCTTGGGCTGTTAAAGATTTCATTTTCGTTTTCACCAGGGTTATAAACGCGTGGATTATCATTAAGGGATATGTTTACAATACTCCAGAAGGGCTCAATAAAGTTAAGGCAGCACTGAGTCCAGATTTTATTAAGAGCTTCGCGGCTTGGCAGGATACAACAATGGATTTTGTAGAGAATTTGATAAAATCATTCGTAAGTCTCGATCAACTTGTTCAGAGCCAGAAAGCAGCTTTTCAGAAGATGGATAATGCAACAAAAAGTACGACAAGTACTCCAGTGAAAACGAACAATGCTGAAGGCGGCGCTAATGGGACAAAGTTAACAATGTTTGAAGATCCTTTAGACTTCTTAAACAATTCAACTGAGAGTAACATTACAACTAAATCGTTTTCGGGTAATGATAATTGTGCAGCACTTAATAAAAGTTACTTTTCAACTTTGATTGAGGACTCTGAAGAAAGCCAGAGAAAGGCTACGGCTAATGGTACTTATTTTAAGACAGGCGTATATAATCCATTACAAAAAGAGTCGAGTGATATTGATGCTTTAAATATTGGCAAAAAAGAAATAATTGAGCCCAGCTTCGATCAGCATTTAGGCAAGAGCATTCCAAACATCAGCAATGAGGATATAAATTTGTTCTGGCCAAATGCATTACTTTCCTCGTGTACCACTAATTTCTATAACCAACCTCCGATCAATGGAGAGGGAGATGGTAAACAGTATGCTAAAAACTTGATAGGACTTGAGGCTCAGCATAAGTCAAATGACTGGCTACCCTATGAATTGCGTGTCTTAGAAAATAATCTTTCAAAATTTTCACAGTCATTTGATCCAGCAATTACAAAACCTATTGGCGTCGACCTAACGGAAAAGCTTGAAATATTGCTCGATAGAATTAGTAACCTCTCTGAAGGAAAATATTTTTTTACAGCACATTTTACACGGAATTATGTATGTTACTGCATTTTTACCACATCTTGCATTACTATTGTTTTACTTTACAGTTTTCCGATTTTACAGCGAAATACCCTAATTTCATGGATCTTCGATCAATCATTCTTAAGGCTCAAGTTGGTGGCTATGGCCACATTTTTGAAATTGTCCACGATCTAAAGTTAATAATATATCTCGCTAAAATCTATTTGAAGGTAAGTATCATTCAACTCCTTTTCGCAATTAGTGCATTTGCAATTTGAGACAATTTTTTTTCTAGACAAATCAAAATGATTTGCTGAAGAACTCCATCGCTGAATACGAAAAGGAAATAGATAACATATTGAAAGAGAAAATCTTTCTAAATTGGACTTTCGATCACATTACTGGGGATCCAAATGAAAACGTTTATACTCATGTACGAAAGTAGAGCACATTTTTGTAGTAGTTAGTAGTAAACGTGGAAAAAGTATTCTTTAGAAAGTATGCAAAGGCTTAACAGAAGAAAGTTAAAAAAAATCATAAACTAAGATTCATTCAGTTCTAGTAAGCAATCTATTTGTAAAAATGTCCTTAAGAGTGTAGAAATTTTTTAAGAACTAATTTATATAACTTATCAAATTTGTGATAGCGTGAAGAGTGAAATTGTCTATTCACAACCAGCAAAATAACAAACGTTGTAATTTGTAGTTATATTTGCTTTTCTTTAGGTGACGTTTTTTGTCCTTTGTCTGTATTTTTTTTTAAGAAAATTTGTTGTCTTACGACGTGTGGACAACATTTATAGTTTGGATTAATCGTACTATTAATAAATTTTTTTGAATTCCTTGTCTGACTTCGTTATGAGTGTAAGTTTATTACTTTTGATTTAGGCTCTACTTAATTTACTTAGTGCTATTCTATTACTTTTAAAATGCTTTGTTCATTGTAAAACCTAAGTTTTTGTGATTAAATCTCCTTGTTAAATATAAAGTGAAAAATTTATACGTTCTGAGATTTTCCCAGAAATGGAAATGTAAAATGATATTCTTGAAATTTTGGCGAAACCGATGAGTGCACAGCCAGGAACAGGTTTTATCTTTCGAATATAATAATTTATACTACTTACCTACTTTTTTTGCTTGGCACCTACAAACATAAATAAAAGCAGGCTCAATCCTTTTCACTCAAGAAAAGTCGGAAGCGAGTTGAAACTATGCGTATAATTATATTGGTTAAAATAAAATAAAATTCTAAATTTTAGAGGATTAGCAACTTAAAAAAATATAACATAAAAAACTTTTAAAATGAATTTGCAATGCAATATTAGCTGTGATTTTTACAAGCTTTTATTTACTTTCACCTGTCCCGGTGTCTGTAATGGAATCTTGCAAGTTAAATTTGACCAACTTCCCGGTTTCCGATTAAGCATGCAAATGTATATCGCGTGACAATGCAATATTATGATGACATGGAGCATAAAAGCTTGTTTTTTAAAAAGTTTTTTTTGCATATTGCTTTTTCAAAACGGATCTGCATCAGATTTAGCAGGAAATATATTGAATTGAAAATTATTACCAGTTATATTAAACAATTTTGATTTTGGGAAAATAAAATCGAATTGCTTTGATTTATACCTACTTTGCGTCAAAAAGTTAATCCAAAAATTTTGTCGGTTCACCATTTGATGATTGATTTTCGTAAATTTTAAGGAGACACTTTATGTAAGTCAATTCAATGAAAAATTTCATAACTAATCTGATCCGGATCCGATTCTGAAAAAAAACTCAGCTATTGTGGTACTGATCTCAATATTGTTTAAGTGGGTATTTAAACAAACTTTAAATAAAATAATCCTAACTTTAGACATTGACTTAAGATAGAAAAACCTCAATCAACGGATATTTCTAAAGAACAAACCATTCGGGTGTTTTAAAGTATTTTAATTGCAGTCAAATGCGCCGCAGTTCTTTCAAAATTTCAGCCAACATCGCCGCAGCCAGATGATTTGACTGCGCTTGACTTTCAGATGTGCAATTTCAAATTAAATTATCCCGAGATTGATAAGCTTTATATCGCACAATTCAATTACAGAATTTAACAATAATCTGATTCCATTTTCAAGACAATAAAAAACAACATCGATCGAAAATCCAGACACTTTAAAAATTCGATTGCTACAACCCAACTTATTATCTGCCTTGCCTACTGATGTGCAGGCGGATGAATTTTTGAAAACACCGACAATTAAATGTTTGGTGCTATGTCGAATCTGCTTTAAAATAATAAAATAACAAAAACAAATCAAATAAAAAAACATATGTAAAATTTTTGCCGGATTTTTTTTTACTACAATTAAAACATTTAAAGCAAATGCCCTAAAATCGATATTTACGGATCTCGTTTGTTTTAACTATTGGTATTGATTTTTAATAACTGCTTAGTCGTAAAGTAGTTAAATATCGTAAAAAAGGCATATTCTGTTGAATTTTTTATGTATTTACAAAATTCGACTTCTAATTTTAAATTTTCAACTCACCACGTCTTCTAGTGAAACATTAATTTTCCTGTTGACTTTTCATAGATGAAAAGTCTCCACCAATCCTCCCACACAACAGGAGTGCTGAGGGGAATTAAAACAATTTGTCGTTCATTTTTCTTATACATCGCCCAGTCTTAGAGTAGAACTAAGAATACATATATAAATTTTCGACTAAAATGATGAGTGTCCTGTTGAAAAATCAGTGAAAGTACTTTCAACTCGTAAAAAATTAAAAGTTCCCGAAAAAATCGATAGTTCCGAGAGGGACTCCAGCTGCAAGATGCTTCTTTGGGCCCACATATTTGTGTTATTCTTAGCATCGGAGCTCACGGCGGGCTATGTTATAGACCGCATTCCAGTGGCTGAGTTGTTTGCTACAAAGATAGAACCACGAATGTTCAACTGGACGTTCCAGGGCGTAACCGAGCAATTTTCATATCGTCCATCTCTGCAAGGATACCCGGACCTGCCATCCTGGATGAGGTACATGTACAGCCCCGAATATCATGCTGGGTTTTTGTATGGGACTCCTCCAGAACACTTGGCAAACAAGCAGGTCTACCTCGATCTTGTTGCTCTCAACAAGCAAACTTATGAGACTCGGGTACTCACAATGGTGCTAAATATTACACCAAAATTCCCAGCTGCGTACGTCGTCCAGATGAAGATAGACAACTTGAACTGGGTGCACCTAATGGATCCTGGAAGGGTGGAAAATTTAAAAAATATTTTCCGAAATGATTTGTGGCCAAACAGTGTTAATGACCTGCATCTTGTGTTTATGGAATCCGCTGTTAAAATGGGTGGACGACTGCCTCTAAGGCCGCAACAGAGAGAAGGGTGAGATTTTTCAATTATCATAAAATGTTTATATTTTGAGAAACATTTTCAGAGTTATAGTTCATCTTGGAAGCAACTCACCGTTCTCGCCTCGGTTGGTAGAACTTCAGGAGGAAGTGAGGCCTCTCTATAAACTAACAACCTGCACCTACAAAAGGACGTCTGTTCAAAAAATTTTCGAAAATGTTGGATTCAAGTTGGACTGGTGTGCATTCAAAATTGTGGGTAACGAGGCCACTCCAGAAGTGTTATACCACAATCATGGGGTAAAAAGTTCTCATGGATCTGAGATTGGTACCTCGAAGCGGTTAAATAGATGGAATGGTATTAGCAAATTTGAGGCACCCCAGCGGAACTATATTGACGAGTTTGCGTTTGCTGTTGCTATTCCCGGAATGATTCTGGCAGTCCTTGTCGGGGTTCTTTCTGTCGTTTTGTGCTTCCACCACAGGATCATGTAAGTTATTTAAAATCCTGTTGAGTATTATTTAGCTACTCGATATTTATCCTATTTATTTTTATTTAGAGAAGACATTCCGTCGGAAATATTCTTTCAAAACATTTTTCACATTTGCGAAGATTATTGGAGGTGAATTTTAGTTTTTTGCTGTTCTAAAAGTTTTCAAATTATGTTTGCTATCTGGTGCTACTAATATATAATTAATATTCTATCACAAAATATTTACTCATTTAAGACAAAAGTAATGATATGGTTACATTATAAAGAAAAAAATCATAAAGTACCTAAAAGTACCTAGTAAAAATGTATATAACAAACTTAGGCTCAATTTTCCAACATTCAATTTGATTATTTTTAATAAAGTTAGTCCTATGAAGTGACATTTTTCTCGTGAAAATTGCGAAATTGATGTTAATTAAAAATTATCGATAAGATTCATATAATTTCTGGAGTACTTACCTTGTTTTCGATATAGTTTCATACAAATATTTTTACCCTGTAACTTTCTTATCAAACGAGTCGAAAAGAGCTTAAAAAAGCCTTTTTTGGATCAAAATTCCCTAACAAAGTTCCTAAAATTCTCATAGTAATTTTAGTTACCGAGTTGTAGTATGAGTTAGTGTTAAAAAAAAATTGGCTGCGTTTTATTTTAAATATGCATAATCATCATGGTCCGAAAAAATAGTTTTTTCTAATCTATTTTTGAAATTAATAATACTAAAAATTTTAAGTTACATTTATTAGTTTTGTGAATTTTCAAATGTTGATATTGAGTACTAATATTTATAATACCTACATATTTATGAAAATATTGTTAAATTTGTTATATTAATTAAACAGACCTCCAATGAAAGATACAACTCCCACCGTACAAATGGTCCAATGTTCGGATACAAATAATCAGCCCACAACGACCTTGAAAAGTCTGAAGGATCCGAATTTATTGATCGATAACATAAGCATCAATTCCCAGAGGTATTTTTTGCTAATTTTAAATAAATTTTTTATTTTATCCGTCCTCTTCAGTCCGTGCAACAGTCTCTACCGCAACGAGAGTCCCCGCGCCGGGAACACCTACCTGCGTCCTAAGCCTCCACCGTACAAGCCACCGAGCATCGGAAAGGGATGCGTGGACATTTGACAGTCGTCGCCGAGGATTTTGTATTGCTAAACAAATGCAAAATCTGCATAGAGAGTGAAAAGAAACAATCGTAGAACGCAAGCACATGTTCTGCCGAATGTAAGTAAGATGGTCGGATGCAGCGCAATTTGAGTGTTTTTGGTTTTTGATGACCGGCAAATGTGAAAGTTTCGAATAGTTTGAGGTAAATCTTATATGATTAGATACTACGACTTTAGCACAATCAATGTAAATGGAGTTTTTTGCAAATTTCCGTAGGGCAAGCATTTAGGTGAATTTGAATGGATTTTCGTGTTTAAATTAAAGCAAAGGCTTTGATTTATTTAAACGATATCTTGTTTACAGAATTTTACACAATTTTACAAGAAACAGTCATCCGTAGTTACTTTGGTAGTGATTTGTATTGATCGACCAGATACTAATAAACGTTTAAATAAACTATTTCATTCGTTTTCATTTTGTCCGATTTTGAGGTTTTGATGGTGTAAAACCGAAATCTTTAAACTCATTTACAGCGAAGGCCGGGCCTTTTTTGGAATATATTAAGGGCCCTAGATACAAAATATCTGTATGTAGAATATGGGTCTCATTCTAAAATCTGTTTTAATTGAATCGAACAACATTCAAAAGCCCATTTGAATTGAAATCTTATTAAGGTTCGAAATTTTTTAACAAACTCATTTCAGTTAATTCTGATCTCAATTAATTTTTTTGAACAATTTGGTTGAAACAATTCTAGAAAAGTTCAATCGAATTATTTTAACGTTCATTTGTAGTCTTAATTTGATTCTGTAACACTTTGTATAAAAGATTTAATTTTTTTCTGCTCAACAAAAATTATAAATAATGATAATGAACTTAATGAGGTAATATATACTTTTCGATCGCATACCAATTCAAGTAATTTTTAATTTTCAATCGCTCAACAACGATTGAAATAAAATTTAGTAAGGCAAAAGTCTTATATCTCTGGCTCCAATGCTTTTGTAAATGGGCCTCAAAACATTTTACTGCGCTAAATGCTCTTAATATTAATCCTTTAATTAAATTGTTTCGTTTAAAAACAATTTTCTATCTCAATACGTTTTCGAGATATAAAAAAAATAGTTAATATTTGTTAAGTATTAACTATCTGCGGTAAAACCTAAATTTCTGCTCAATTAGCCAATAGACTTTGTAATCATTTTTATGAAAACCACCGCACGCACGGTGGTAATATATCTCGAAAATAGGTCGAGGTCGAAATTTTTTTTTTAAACGGAAAAATTAAAGGATAAGAAAATTTATAGCAGTAAAATGTTTCGAAACCCATTTGCAAAAGCATTGGGGCCAGAGAAACAAGACTGTTCCAAATAGTAATAATAATTAATTAATACATCTACCAAAATTTTGTTTGATCGAAAAATATAAATTATTTGCATGAAATCATTACTGACCGATCGAAAAATAGAAATTACTTTCACTAGTACTTCGTAATTTAAATGTTTGTGATTGTAATTATTACAGTCCCTGGAAATTAAGCATTAACTTATACATGTTAAAGTCCTCCTTTTTTATGGGGTCCGTATCATTGATAAATTTTAACAAAAGACAAACTTTTATTTCCGGGTTTTGTTCTCAAATGTTCGGTTCAATTTCAAACAATCCATTTTGAGAGCCACTGGCGCTGAAGCTAGTTCACCTCGAAACCGCGAGCCTTCACCTCGCCAAGTTTGAGGCTCGTCTCATGGCATCTGTAAACACTTTTGGTAAATAGAACTGCAGCCAACTGAGCGGCGCCAAACTCGCTGGAGCTGTCACCGCACTGCCTGTCGTGGCCGTGGATCGCTGTGCTGTCAGAGAATCCGTCGGGTCCTTGGTCGAGCCCGGAACGTGGCAACTTCTACTGCATTTAGCTTCATTTTCAGCCAGTGCAACCGAACCCGAAGACAATGGGCTTCCTCGCGATTTTGCAGCTGCTTCTGCTCCAGGGAGCGGTGTTCTTGGGGGTCCTTCTGCTGGTGGTACGTAGCCCGGCAGAAGTCGCTGGAGCGTTCTAATCGAGTGCTTTTCAGCTTTTTATAGTACAAAAGATGACAACAACTCCCTACCCAGTGATAAAGCGGCACAAAGACGAAAAGTACTTCTTGGACCCGGAGACTGTAGAGAAAATTGGATTTCCCTCCATTGAGGAGGAGCCCACCATTGACCTGAGTGTCATCGTGCCGGCCTACGACGAAGAGAAAAGGCGTAAGACTTAAAGAAAGTTATTTGAATCTTAGAAACAATCCTTGCTTTACAGTTCCCACAATGCTCGACGAGTGCCTGGAGTATTTGGAGAAGAGGTCAGCGGAGGCGCCCTTCTCCTATGAGGTCATAGTGGTCAGCGATGGAAGTCGCGATAAAACAGTTTCGTGCGCACTTAAATACTCCCAGAAGTATACCAGCAACAAGGTCAGGGTGCTCGAATTGGTGGAGAACCGTGGCAAAGGGGGCGCCGTCCGACTTGTGAGTGGTTCTAATATTTATCATGTTTTTTTTTTTTCAAAGTAAGAGCGCTTTTTAGGGAATGCTCAGTGCTCGCGGACGATACCTCCTCTTCGCAGATGCTGACGGAGCCACCAAATTCGCTGACTACTCAAAGCTCGAAGAGATTATTAAAAAAATCGCTCCAGGTTCGAAAAATTAGTAATTATTTAAAAAATATCTAAAACATTTATTTTCCAAGACTGGAAACAGAATGGTATCGTGATAGGATCCAGGGCTCATCTAGAAAAAGAAGCAATTGCACAAAGAAGTGCTTTTAGGTAAAACCACTATACATATAATAAAAAAAATTAAACCCATTTTCTAATTAATTAAAATTCCAGGACTTTCCTAATGCACGGCTTCCATTTCTTAGTGTATTTATTTGCTGTAAAAAATATCAGAGACACTCAATGCGGGTTCAAGTTGCTAACTCGGTCTACAGCTCGTACCATTTTCATGGCCCTCCACGTCGAAAGATGGTAAGCCTTAAAATAAATTTATGTTGAATTAAAATTAAACGAATATGGCTCTAAAAGGGCATTTGATGTAGAGCTGCTGTACATTGCCCAACGATTAAAATTCCCAATCGAGGAGGTTGCAGTCAATTGGACGGAAATTGAAGGCTCAAAGCTGACGCCGTTTTGGTCGGCTATTCAAATGGGAAAGGATCTCTTCCTCATTTGGTTCCGGTATACCGTCGGCGTGTGGAAGATCGACAAGGCCCACATCCGATAAAATTAGCTCATTCACATTCCTGTTCGATATCATATCTTTTTTTGATAACTTTTAAAGTTCTAAGCTTAAGATGGAATCTAAATGAAATATATGTTTTTCTGTTTTTTTCCGAAGAGGCTTTATATTAATAATAATTATAGGGGTCCAAACTTTCCCAAGAAATTTGTTATTATTTGTCTGGTACTTAAAAAAATATACAAATGCTCAAACCTCTTCAACACCTTCCATTTCCTCCAGCCTATTTTTGGAGATCCCACAAGTCTACTCCGCTATTGATCACTTAATCCAAAATTTTCGATTTTTATTTTTTTATAATTCTTCGTGCCTAAAGGAAAAATAGGGAAGTACGGTTCGTTTTAAGAAAATTGTTTTTTGACACTTTCATTGTAAAGGCTTTATAAGTGCCTTTTAAGTTTTTATGAATACGGCTGTAAAAAACAAGATAAATATATAGATAAAGAAGGATTTTGGAAAGAGTAAGGACCCATATTTATATTAGCTATATCAACTAATAAATAGATTCAAAAGCTTAACTCTCCCCGGTTACTGATCATAAACATTAAACGCTTGAAACATTAGTAATAAAATAATTAACAACGGTCCGATTGGAATTCTAAACAATAAGCCTAAAACCTTTGGTGAACATTTTTCGTAGAACTTGGTCTCTTATGAATTTAAGACTAACATTAGTTCCAAAAGTAGGCAACACATTTTTGAATACGTTGCGACATTGAATCCTTTACGAAAAGAGAACAAACGACTGTTGCTTCTTAATATCCCCATACCATGACCTGAGGGTGAGCTCTTGCAGGGATATCAACGATAGTTATAGTTTTGAAGGAGCTTTTGGCTTTGATTTTATTCCACTTTAAGCTTGAAATGACCTAGAAAATTGAGTTGAATATAATTTTTCTTTTGTTAGCACCATTCAAAATCTACAACTTTTATGAGGGAAAATTGTCGATGTCAACTATACCTTCCGAGTAGTTTGTATGGGATAAATTAAAACTCCTTGTCCCGTATTAACGAAGCTAAAGAAACCCTGAGACATTAATTAATCTCTGCTACTTACTAATTACGCTAGATTTTTCAGCTGCGATTTTGAATGTACATAGATTGAGAACATCGCATCCTTTCTTTAGTCGATAGAGTGGAACCTTTACGTTTATTTCGTTTATTCTATTAACTAATTTTTGTACCATAGTATAGGAATTTTTAAGTGAATTAAAATATTTAAAAGTGTTTTAAGTTTATCGTATTGGGTGTTTCTAGACACAATCTTTGATATTTGCGGCGTTGATTCTCTACTCAAGAACCATTTAAAACTAGTTTTGTTGATAACATTTGAAAGTATTTGGTTTCAGAATTTTAATAAGCAAATGTGATAGTCCAGAATTAGTAGCCTTATTTAACATTTTCGTACCTCGGTACAGCCTAAGATGTTGCAACTTATTTATTTCAGGATCCTCGACATCGCACCGATTGTGGGCTTAAATTTAATGATATTATTATGTAATTATAATTTATCAGTAACATACTTCAATTAGAAACTGCTTTTATTTCGAGCTCTATTTTTAAATTTTTAACTTATCTGTTGGTTTATTATTAATATCCTATTAACTAAAATATTTGTTTCTTTTACTCTAAAATAAAGAAAGAAAGTTTGGAATTAAATTGTTTCTGTACGTTAACGGTCGGTCGAAATTCGTCACGACTTCCAAGGTGAATGGAACGGGAACTTGTCACCACTGGAAGTTGTTTCATTCCCATAATATTCCTGAAATACTTCTTGAAGGCGGAGGTGTGACCAACTTCACGTTAGTTACCAATTAATGGCCGTCGGTGGGGTTGTTCGCGGTTTGACGTCTCTGTGAATGTTTACAAGAAATCGTAAAATTTTAACAAAAATTCTCCCGCAATTCAACTGGTAATTGTCCAGGAAGCGCAAGTTAATAATCCAGTAAATCGAAGTGCTCCAGATTTAAGTGGTTGCCGCGTAATTGAGTGAAACAGTGCTGTGCGGGTGTCCCCGGTCGGTAAAATCGAGAGAGAGGAAAAAAACAAATTGCGAAGAAGCCACCACTTTGGGTATATTTTGTGTGTTTTGTACGTTTTTTTCTGCTAGTCGTTTTATGTTCCTCTGATTTTGTGGTCTTCCCTAATTCGGCTGGCTTTAATTCGCCCTCCTGCCTGGCTTTGTGTGAACGCTCAGCTTTTTGGCAATCAGTTTTTCCGTTTATTTTTCTCATGTTTTGCTTCATTTTTTACGGATTTTCTGCATCATCTGCTGAATTGTCGCCCTGGGCACTGCTCGGGCTTGTTTGGTAGATCAGCCGCAATTTGTTTGTAAACATGACCCAGTCGGAAGCTCACGGCGGAAACTAGGGGGGCTCTGCGCTTGTGCCGCTCCACCGCCGCTGATACGAAATCGAGCGCCCGACGGCACCAACTGTCAATTGTTGTCATGCCTTGACGTGATTCGGCTCCGGGGCCCCGGGGCTCCGCTGGGCGCTGCAGCGGGCGGCGGCGGCTACCACCAGCTGCTGATACTAGTGACGTTCGGCTGACGGGTTCTGCGGCCTTTTCCTCCTCGTGCCGCTGCGTAGGAAGCGATTTGAAATTGAATGCTTGTCGGGAGATTAGCGGCCCGCGGGCGCTCTGAATAAGACCCAAAATTACTTGGCACTCCGCGTCTCGTGTCGCTAGGATTAGCACTCCTTCCGGACGGGGTCGTTGACCTGCTTTTGGTCACTCTTGTATTTGGGTCTAGTCTTGCACGGTGAGAAATTGTCGCCTGCAGGGTGTTGCTTAAGAGGGTGGAGTTGGGAAAAAAGGGGAAGGTTTCTCCCTAACTAGGCGAAGAGTTCATATATGTAGTTTGGTCGAGTTAGTCACAACATCCAGAACAGATAAAATCTAGAATCCTGATTATATTCCTATTTCTTACACCCAATTTTAATTATAGCTATACAAAATATAAAGATTATATTTGCTGTTATATAATCCTAGCCAAAAATATATCCTTATCTTACTAATATTACAGGTCCAGGAACATTTATAAGATTACTTTGTTGTCCGTCTGTCCGTCAATACCCTTTTTCTCAGGAAGAGCTAGATGTATCGAGTATACTAAATTCCAACTTATTTTGTGATGTGTGTTAATTTTCTTTTTATGATTCGGATTTAGTAGATAACTATAAAGTAACCACTTACTATTAGCTAATAATGTAGGGGACCTCAAGGACCTGGTTTTACTCGCAATTGTCCGTCTTTTTTTATAAATACGAAAAATGACGAAGGCACATAGCATACTTTCCTGATGTATAAATACATACATAAATAGTAGTTAGAAACTTGTTGGCAAAATTTTAGATCCTTTCACGACCCTTCAATTCAAAATAGCTACTTGCTAATTGCAACTTACGTACCGCTTGTAATTTATTAATTTGTGTCTTCTAAAAATTGTTCATGATTTCGGATTTCAGTTAGTGATTTAATTGCTGTTATAAATCTGCAAAGTTAAACAGAAACGACAGAATTGCTGCAGTCTATCGTCATATTTGTATGATATCCATAATCCGAAGAATATCCTTAACTTAATAGATGTCAGAAGATATTTTAGTTTCTATCATATACCTACATACTCGAACTCTTTTGCTCTCTTTTATTCTTTTAGATTGTTCCTGTTGACAAAGAAGTATTTCTTGATATAATATTAGAAATTGTATTTCCATGATAATAATCTTGTACAAAAAATAACCCATGGTTGAACAAATGACAATTTTATTAGGATTTATCAAAGATATATCACAGAGTGCTTGAGTTTCAATTTTCTAATTGCCTCAATTCGAGGCAGCATACTTCAAATAAAAGTAAAATGAATGAAAATCTCTACAGGGCTCTCGTTCGTCACATGTCCTTCCCTTGTGATTCTTCTTTTCTTCTCACTAAAATATCCGGAAGAAGCTTCTCTATAAACTAAGTACTTTTCCAAAATATATATTTTATTACGGCGCTTAACTGTCTGTCCTTTCTAAGTCATAAAGAGGGTGTGTGCCTAGCCGAAGCAAAAATGAAATTTACAACGCCGATAATTTAGAAAACTGAAAAGAACAAGTTTCGTCCACCACGTGTGAATAATTGCCTACTCACACGTGCTGCACAGTTTGTGGGAAATCCTCTTCTAGGACTAAAAGCCACGTTTCGCCAGAGCGCCAGGCGCCAGACGGGTGGATTGGTTGCGGCATCCGAGGGGCTGCTAAGGTAGTTCCGGAACCGCATTTTATAAAAAATATTTTCCTGCAGGAACATATGTGTACATTTACTTTGAAAATTATGTTGGAATGCACATTTTTGGGATGGTTAATTTCACATCGCTGGGTGTAAATAGAAAAGCTGTAAAAAGCACCAAAGGGTACAAAGCACGCACAAAATATTTTATGCCTCTCACCGTTGTGTACAGGTAAATTGGAAATGATGACACGGTAGTAGGTAGCCAAATCGCAAGATACTAAATGAGTCGAACCTCCGCCGTTTTCCGCATCTGGTACCCTTCATCCGAGCAAAATGAGCAAGAAATCCTTCCGCACCAAGCAGAAGTTCACCAGCGACAAGATGTCCGAGCGGCTCTACGACGTCGTCAAAGGCGGGTCCATGACGAAGCGCGCCCAGAACAAGAAGCGCTTCACACCTGTTAACTATAAGCAGAGGTGGTTTGAGTTGACCAAGAAAACGTTGTCCTATTTCGACGTGGAGAACGTTGAGGTAAGTCCTGTACATAGATCGCCCCGTAGCTAGCCCCGGCGGGCGCCGGACTAACAACGCTAACGCTTCTAGCCCTAAGTCTAACCACTAACAAATTTGGTTTAAGCTGAGCCGGGCTGCAACTAACGAGGTAAGCGCCGTTCCTAGCACCTGAGATGCGCTCTCGCCGCATGCATGCGGTTGCGACTAGACCAGAGGCTTTCGCTGATAATAATTACTAATTAGTAGCATTTTTAGCTTTAATTGACGCTGGTTGCCGTCTTCAATTTACGAAACACAACTATGTATTTATATCACTCACTTTTATTTGTACGAACGCATTTGGTGCATGAAACAAAATCGTACCACCGAGAAATGTTACAATGTTGTCTTATGATGAACTTCATATAAAAATTTCTATTTTTTACATCAAATTTGTTCATATACAATATGAGTTTTTTTTATCAATTTGAAAAATAACTGGTAAGTATGAATAAATTTAATATTGTATTTGAAGCAAAATTTACCTATTCTATAACTACTTATCTTGTAATAAGTACGTTTGCTCCCAACAACTAATTTTTGCTTATATTAATCGCAAATGATATTGTTGAATTCATTTAAATTTATGAATTTATTTAAAATATTTTGTTACAAAATTTTCCTTCGTTATAATTCATACTTGAAATTTTAATCAAGTGGCTATAAGGACCGGCGTTCAATCCGCACGATCGTGGCGTATGTGGCAGGAGCACTGATCAGTTTGACATTTTAAGACAAATACGTGAGCTCGTCACCGTCGATGAGTCGAGAAAGATTTTTAATTTAATTTTAAAGATTTTAAATAATGTTTTTAGAATAAAAAGGTGGAATTTTCGTAATTGAAGGTATTTCTACGATACAATTTGCAACAAAATGTTCTGGGAAAATTCAAAAAAAATGTCGATTTTCGAATTTTCAAAGTTCAATATCTAGTGAAGTAAAATTTACTATTAGCGGTGTTTTTTTTCTTTGCAATATATGTTCCAGATTTAGATTTTTGGAGCTTTTCGGAATTTCTTCTGGGATTAAACCTAAAGATCAAATCAAATTTAATTCTTACCTTTAGAAACTCATAAAAATAGCAAATACCTTCTAAATAAACAAATTCATCATTAGTTTGTGAAAGCTGTTTAAAGTTCTAATAGCCACAGTGGCTAAATTACTCTGATTTGTACGAGTTTTAAGTCAGGTGATTTTCCCGGTAGCTATGATTTTTAGCCACTGATTTGTAACCACTCCACTAGGGGCTATTTCTGAAATTAGTAGAATAGGGCTTAATATTTCAGATTTTTTTTTTAAAGGAAACAAACCGGGCGCTCGCGCTACTCTGTCTTCAAAAGGCTGTATCTTGCGTCCTAAAACGAATTTCGCATATTCTAAATATAATCTTATTCATTATAATTTTATTCATTCCAATTTTGAAGGACACTGAATTATGAAACTTTACAATACACACATTCAAATTTGACGTTTTATTAGGTGAATGAGTTATAAGTTAAAATCGGGACTAAAAACTCAATCTACTAATAGGTTTTAATAAATCTTATTAGGTAATTTTTTATTATTCAGTTTTTTCTTTGACTTCTTTCGAGAATAATCGATGATAAATATGTTAACTTTTTGTGGTTTTCATATTATTATTTTCAAAAATAACGACACAAATCCGAAATTAATTCAATTGTAACAATTCTGGGTTCATTTCCAACTAACTTTGGCCTAATCCAGGTCCTTTCTTGTGTCCCAGAAAGGGGTCAATTGGGAAATTTCGCCTGCATCAAGGAAGAATTATGAATGTAAATAGGGCGGCAGGAACGTCCTCGTACGGTGTGGTGGATGCTTTCATTTTGATCCCTGACCTGCACTGTCAGCAGCCGCTGAATTTTTCAGTAGCAATCTTTTTCCTGCAAGGAGCAGGGACTTCGCATGGGGCATAATTGGCACGAGCCGGAGCCGTCGATCCGCTTAGAAAAACACAATCGCTGGAATTGCGGAAAATCCGGGCTCGTGTCGGAGGGTAATGAGACAGGCATGTCACGTGTACCGCTTTTGTCGCTGCAAAATCCGGGAATAGTGCACCTGGCCCCACTTCCCGCACGAGCAACGCCGCAGAGAAATACGTGCTTCGGCTTACACTCCATGAATTAGAAATTGCACCGGGAGTGGGTGCAGTCCGAATTTCAGTCGTGGAAGCTATCCCTGTTTTTCAACAGGAAAACGCTCCTTTCCGCTCCCGCCGAAGAAACTTACGGGTTTAACTTTACCAATGTTCGACCGTATTTCTTGAGTTACCTCAACTTTAGAACAATTTTCTTGCTGGAAAGATGTAAAACATTTTCGAACATTGTTCCGGAGAGTCATTCCCGATTTATCCTCGTTATTACTATGCAAATTGCAGGCCGCATGCGCCAGTTCCTGCAGGACCTGCATACCGAACGATGCACACCCTGGTCACTGTTGTTACTAATTAATTCCTCTTTCGGTTTTCTTTAGACCGAAGGAGCGGCGATTTTCCTATTTCCCAGAACCCCCAGGCTAATTAATATTGAAAACGTGAATTTTAGAAATATCCTTGATCCCATAGCTCCTGGATTTCGAGGGTCGTAGTGGGAGTCAGGATAAAAATTTTTGGTAACAATTCCCCTCAATGAAAAGTCCTCTAGGCGTTGCCAGAAAAGTCATATCCTGAAATGAAATACATTTTCTTTTACAGAAAATTCTAATTTTTCCAGTTTTGGTGCATTATGTGCGAATTGTACCTAAAATTTAGATTAGACACTGACTAATTTTCTTTTATCATGCAAACTGATTTTTTTTCACTGTCCATAATATCAAATTACTAGAAATAAGCCTTGTCGAAAAGACATTAAAATTTAGTTAATTGCATTAACGACATGAGTAATTTGGACAAATTGAAAATAAATTGTATTCCCAATATTTTTTAATAATCTAGTTAATCTAATCAAAGTCTAAATTTTAGTCCGAATACCTACAAGTTTCTTAAAAATGTTATATCAAGGGCTTGTAGGAATTCTGATTAAAATTTAGAGTTTGAACACTACTGTTTAGATTATATATCCAACAACATCTGGAATGCGATACACTACCAGTTCGTGATATTTACTCAAATTGATAGATCAATTTGCTAAATTTCGTATTTTTCCCACCAGACTAAAACTTAATCTTTCAATATTATGAACATTGAAAAAAAAGCAGTTTAAGTCGAAAATATTAGCCAGTGACTAAATTTTAGCCATAATTCACAACAAGCCCCAAAACTCAAAATATTCGATTTTGAACAAAGTAATGAATAATAATAGAAAGTTAATTAATTATATTTTAGTCTAGATTCTCACGTCAAATGCGTTCCGCATTTTTAACTCCAATTAAGTTTTTTTTTCGACTATAAATGGTAAGAGGGAATGGTAATTTGGTTAGATAGTATGTTTATTTATGCGTTTGTGGGTTCGTGGTTTTCTTTGTTCCCACGCAGAACCTATCATTAATCACGTCAATCGATTCGATTCGGTATCATAGGCAAAGGGAATTTTCAAGAATATCTAGAATTAAAACAATTTTCCAGACTTCAAATTGACGATTTTAATTTTAAAAGAAATCAAATAACACCAACAGCAACAACAATTTTAATTCCAGAAAGTAAAATAATAAAAAAGTCAAATTTTTGTTCACTGTTTAAATACAAAACAATACTGGAACCCCATTATTTTATCCTTTGGAAAAATTGGTAAAATTTAATGTAAGACTTCATTGCAAGTATCAATTTTTAATCGAATCGAAAAGCAAGGATTAATGATAATTTTCTAAAAGTTTTGAAAAATATCACATTTACTGAAACAATATCTAAAATCTTTTTCTATTTTTATGGAGGGGAGGCTCATAATCTTAGAACCTTGCATATTTAGATTGTGCATTTTTAAAGGGAGAGACCAGTTGCATATAAATGTCAATTAAGACGGATGCAGAAAAAAAAAATTGATTTATTCTCTCTATTTTCAGAAGTTTTGTATTATGTGCTAAGGTCATAAACAATATCGTCTTACATCATCTATGGGAATTTTAATTTTTCTCTTTAAACAAGCAAAATTGCATTAGTGCTAAAAATATACCAAGTAAAAAATAATTCCGGGAAAGTTAATAATATCTACCTCCTATTGATTATTAAACAATTATAACATTCATTGCGCATGTGTATGTTCATCTGTGGATTGAAATTCTTTTTGTAGGTCTTAATGTGATTGATTATAGTTTATTAGCCTTCTTGTATTGCAAATTGCAAATTAATGTCTAGGAAAATTAGACAAATTATACTACCTTACTTTTTGGCTTTGCCGCAATTGAGTAAAAAACCGAATAAAAGATTAATTTTTTAACGGCTTTGAAAATATTCCAGCATTACCTTTGATTTCACATACATAGTTTATTTTTAGTTCATTGGAAAAATATCACGATCGTAAATATTTGATAAATAAAATCTCAGATATGTATATATACATATGTATGTGGTCAGTTTTATTGATTACTTTAATTAGCTTTTTGTAAAAGGAAGATTTTTATTCCAAGTTGCATCATTTGAAATCTAAAAATTATTTGATATGATATTTTGTTGTCTGGTTTTTAATATCGGTAATTTGGAAAAAATCTTTTCAATATAGAAAATCAATCAACGACTCATAAAATTAATGTTATAGATAGAAAAGATCTACAGATAACTTGTTTACAAGGTACCATCAAAGAAAGAAATCGGAAATTTATGTTCATTATAATAAATGAAACAAGGTGTTTTGCAAATTTTTTGAAATTCATTTTATTTAGCTCAAATTCTGTTACGAACAAATAAATTACCTTGTATGTGTTAAAACAGAAAAATAAAGAATTCAAGTATTATTTATTTCTTTAAACAATTCGACTTTACAAAAGTTCATTTTTTAATTTTAAGATGTGCATAAACATTTCAAACTTTTTAGTGATACCTAATAGTTTAAATTAACGTAGTAGACAAAAGTTAATTTTTTGTTTAAAGAATGTATTTTCTAGTAGTGTTTACAATATTATTGCTCTATATTTAATAGTCCAGGATTTTTAAGATCTCTGTTAGATTTCTTAAATTCGAAATTGATAACCGAAGATCTGTAATTATTTGTATCATGCACAACATTTGCCACACCATCATTTTTGAATGTGGCATTTCGTAAAAAGGTTCAGATCAAGCCTAAGTTAGATATATGTATGTACTTGAAAAAGACATTAAAATATGATTTGAAATTAAGGCCGGATGTGAAATACCATATTGCCCTAGCTCACCCATATCTGACTCATATAAGGGTGAGCCTTCACAAAATTCTAATCGGGTTATTGCAAATTTGTAATCAGCGACACCAAAAATCTCTACATACAAATTTTTTAAAACAATTGACGAAAATCCATAAGACGTCAACTTGAATCCATCATTTTGAATCGAAAAATAATAAATCTAACTGCATATTCGTAATCAGCGATCCTAAAGACCTTTGTATACCAATTTTCACAATTTTCAAAATCGTGAATTCAAAAAGTGCCGTTAGATTAAGCTCACTCCTTGGAAGCTTTGCGCTGTTGATTTTAAGCTGTGTGAGATAAAGTGGGGTTCCCCTTTTTCCTTGGCACTTGGCAACGCCTCTGCGCTACTCGGGTGATTGTTTGCCACGACTTTACCCTCTTGCAGTTGACACCCCCACAAGGGTTCAGTGTCCGCCATTACAGGTTCGGTCGGTAGCTGTGAAAGTTCTGCGCTGCGGCTTCTTAAAGCGAATAAGAATAGAAAAAGTGAACTTATCCGTTTAAGGAAAACACTGAGACTTTTGGGTGGAAATAAGAAAATTAATAAAAAAAAATATATACATATAAAAAGTACGAAAAGCAGCCCGAGTGTCGCGTCGTCGGGCTGCAGTCGCGGTAGCTCAGTGCAGAACCGGGTTTTGATCCGCTTGGAGGATTCGAGACGAAGTATTTAAAAGTACGTGGTTAATCCTCCGTCCTCGTAGCAGCCCCGTAGTTTATAATTGTTGGAAAAGGGAAAAATTTCGGAACACTGCCCAAATTTAGTGGATTTTAGTTCCGGTGTTGGGGGTGTGTGATTTCGGGGAAACTCCGCGGAAGTGAGTCAGTTTACGTTGGAAGCTCATTTACGTCGCAATTAGGTTTTTTTGTTGGGTTTTTTGTAGTGAAGTGAGAGATTTTCTTGTTTAGGGCTTATTTTGCTTCCGTGGAGGGGGAAGAAAGGGTCAATTCAGGCAGATATTGAAGCGCATTGTTGTCCGCGCCAGGCCCCACCCACTCACCCGTTCGAGGAGTGATACACCGCCGAGAAAAAAGGGTGTCAACTTCTCGTCTTCTGTCGTCAAAGGATAATCTGATAAGGACTCTTTTTGCAGGTACGTGCCTACGACGGTAATCGACTTTCAAGAAGAAAAAAAAATTCAATTACCACCCGCTGTCGTAGGTGTGCTTGCGGGCGTTTAGAAAGCGAAAAAAACGAATGGCAACTTTGCTCTTTTCCTTTGTAAAACGTTCCCTTTCCTCCCACGGGACATGGGACACAGCTGAGAGGAGCCACCCCCTGGCTTTGTCTGGATCAGGATGGATCTTGTGGTGTCATGGGTGGGGTTGAGTCAAATTCCACCAGCTAAAAGTTATTGTCTCCTCGCCGCCGTCCTTGGAATTCGCGAAAGATGTTCCTTGCCGAGCGGAGCACCCACCCACCCACTCATCCGCCCACTTCAACGTCCTTCATATCATTTGCCGCATTGTTATTGTTTTTGTGCATCATTTTTTCCGGACAAAGCCTTCACCCACTCGGCGTAACTTATCTCACTTTTTATTTTATTTTATATATCTTTACATATATATTTTTTTCTCCTCGCTAAAAAAGCTTTCAATTTCGACGACATTTCCTAGGCCTAGGGATTGCGCATCCAGACGACATCGACAGTGTGCACAACGGGCACTCGTGGGGCATTCTTAAGAACGCCACTCGGAGGAGGCCCTTCACAGAATTCAATTAAGATGATGCGGCTTGAGCGGGATTTTAGGGCCCCGATTGCAATTACAGGCGTGTGTCACGTAATAGCCCCGGCCAATGTGTTTTCCGCAGCTTTAATTGGCATTAGGTTAAGGGCCTTCGGCGCAATTTGTTTCGGGGGAAAAGGAGGCCCTCGAATCGCACAAAAGGACGAAACACTAAACGGAATGGGGCTGTGGGGGGCTCCTGGCAACGTTTCGTCCTAATGGCAGACACAAAAGAAGGTTATCTGCATTCCGGGGCTTTGTAAAAACAGACATGGGATTCGGGCGCTCCGTATTCTGTACACGTCCTGGACGACTATGTGCAGCCCCAAACCTCCCACACTCACGATATATTCGTTTGAGAAATGACTTTGTTTGTGTGCTAGATATTGTTGCTGGCTCATTTTTAAAATCCATTTGTTTTCCCTAGCAATGCTTATTTTTTCAATTCCCATATTTTTGGTAGTCTAGTTCTGGATTCGTCAAACTTAATATACCACTTCTTTGTTTTAGATTTTTACAAATTGCAAATTGTTGGTCCCAGCAGGGATAGTTTGGGTGTTAGTTGACCTGTATATAAAAAGAAAATCAATACTTTTCCATGAAAGAGCCGGTGTTTTTCGGTGTGGCTTTGTTTTAGGAAGTCGATTTTGTTTTCGACACTATAAATATCAAACTTTTTGATTAATTGGATTTCCTTTGTTGAGGTAGACTTTAGAAAATAACAATTCTATGGCCGGTCGGATAAACAATATATTTTCTTTTTTTCATAATATGCTATGTTATTAATTCCAATTTTATATACATATGCAATGCATGTATCTTACTGGTAAAATCCAATTTTATAGGTCAAGCTAATACTACATAGATCAAAGTAATTTTCACTCGCAATGTTTTATTAAGCTAGAACGAAAATGCGTGCTTTTCAGTAATTTTTTCTGCACCGCCAGCTGAAAATTTATCACAAAAAGAATGTATGGCTGAAAGACACGCATTTGCTTAAATAAAACTAGTGAAAACTAGGTTACCTTAGGCAAAATATATGAAATAATGTAATTCTTCTGTTTTCATATATTTTTCCTGCGACATTTACACGATTTTAAAATGTTTTATAACAGAATTGTTATACTTTGACTTCATATAATATTATATAATTATTAGTTTATAATTTATAGGTAGTATTTTATTTAATCTTCTGAAAGATAATTTTGGTTTTATATCTATCAAATTTGGAACTTTATGGGCATTTTTTGGAGGTGTAGGTATGATTTGGAATGTTTGAAATATCAAAACTTATAAAAATATCAGACTGATGTCTACACTTATTGTTAGTATTATGGAAATAAGATATACGTATTAAAGATTGGTAGGAACGGAAAAAGGGTTCCAAATAAATTATAAAAATTTATATAATTATGATGGTACGAATATTCGAAGCCGTACGTAGGTACTTTTGATGTACCTATATTATAGGTCCTGGGGTTTTACAATCGGATAAAGGTAAGGGTATACTAAAAAATGCTTAAGATTCAATATCTATTTTTGGTTATTCAAGAAGTAAAGTACATGTAAACCTAAAGATCAAATATGGATATTGAAGTACATTATTCTGAAAAGGGCAAGAAAACCGAATTTAAAGTTATTTTTGGGACGAGTGAAAACGTAAATTATTAAAGAACGTACACAAATATTTACGCTCAAACTGTTATTCGAGTAGAAAAAGAGTTCAAAGAAGTACCTGAATTTTCACACAATTATGAAATAAATCGGAAAGCACGCACAAAAATGTCAACCACACTTCGAGAGCGATGATAAATTTTGAAAGAAGCATTAAATTATGTACTTGCAGAGGAAATTGCATCGAGAGTTGCATCATCACCTAGCTTAAGAGGACTGTGCGACGAGTATTTCCGCAGCAGTGCATCTACAAATCTGAAAGTTTTAAAAAAAACATGTTTACAACGGCGCCGATTAAAATCTGCAAGGATTCGCATGACGTGAAAAGATTAATGGGAGAGTCGGTCTTTCTGATGAAAAGAAAATTAATTGAGATGGTCCTGTTGGATTCAATTGTTGTTTCCATGATCTAAGAGAAATCTATTTCTTTTAAGACGACATTGTACTGTCGGAATCAGTGATTGTTTGGGGTGCAATTTCTTCTTTTAAAATTGTTGATTTAAAACGAATTTTGGAACAACAGATTGCGAATTGCCATGATAAAGCCTTTTTTTCTATAGCGGAGACGAGCCAATTTCTCGGTTTCAAATTGAACAGATTTTCACATGAAAAGTAAATAAAGGAATTTTAATATTTGATATAAAAATTTGAAAACGAAAGTTGGCAAATCCAATATTGCGATTAAAATATATTGAAATAGGGTTGCTGATTTAACCCATTTGCATCATAAGTGCATATATGCGCGCATTTTGCCCGGCCACTATCACCAGGGCATTTACAATCAAAAAAATTTTTGGTGATAAGAACGAATTTTTCACTTTTCTGTGTGATGCAAATGGGTTAAGAGGGTATCCTGGTATAAAACGTCAAAAGCAAGACATTTTTTAAATTAAAAAAAAGCTATTCAGTATATTTTTTTGAAATTATGAACGTTTATTGGGTATATATTGAAGAGGTTAAATTAATTTCTTAGTGCTATTACAGTACAGTGCCAAAAAATCATAACCACCAACATTTATACTTCCATACTTTATTTTGAAAAAAAACTTTATTACATTCGTACGCGTTTAAGATAAACATTAAATTAAGGGTAAATTCACATATTTTGCAAATTAATATTTCTAGTATTTAGTATTATTAACCATATTTTTAATAACACTTGTTAATGTCCGTGATTTTCTTCGATGCAACTATTTATGCTTTCGGCGTTAAGTGAAATGGTATACCATGTAATACTTCTTGGAAACATGAAAATTTGTTTATTGATATTTATATTTGATAGAACTGGAATACATGAATGGGAGAATACTTTTGCATATTGCATATTTGTTCGTAACGTAACGATTACTTATTCTTCAAACAATGAAAACATAGGAGGAAAGATTGCAACTCTGCAAGGAAATGTTAATCTGTTTGATTGTTTGCGAAAAAAATGTAATTAGAGTTCAAATTTTGAAATTTGTTAGAGTGGTTATAATTTTCTGGCACTATACTGTATATGAAATTTTAAGTAAGTTATGAAAAAAAATAGGAAGATGCCCCCAAAAACTTTCTTTTCACGGCGTGAACTCTATAGCATCTTGTAGAATTACATATGTATTTGGAAAAAGAAAAGAAAATATGTACATATAAATTTTCATGAAGTTTATGAGCTTAGTTTGTAGATATAATTAAAATATAAAAATATTTCATCATAAAAAATTTAAAAAATCATGATTTGAAAAAAAAACCGGCTTTTACATGAATTTTGCACATTACTTTTGTTACAATCTTTTTTAAAAAATGTACTAAAAGTAGTTATATGTTCAAGGCAGTTTAATCAACTTTAATTTAAAAAAAAAGAATTATTTCAATCCATCGAAAATTGTTTCAGCTATCCTGCACGCCAGTTTCAAAAACATGGTTTTGAGAAAAACGCATTCAAAGTTTCCGAACAAATCATTTTACTCATTTTACTACACGGCGGCCGGCGCCCTCGCACATGCGTATTGATCGAGCTCATTTAGGCCTGCAAAAATAAGAATTCATAGTTAGGGATTTGGGGGCATATACTAGGGTTAATTTATTATGGATTAAACCCTGAAAAGGTATCTTCCGCATTGACGAATTTTAACAACGATGAATATTATTTCATTTTACAAATTAATAAATATGTATACAAATATGTATATTATTAGGCATTTATTACTATTCAATGGTACATTCAAAGTACGGGCGTAATTATTCTTAATGAGTCCAAGAGCACATAACACTAGTAACAAGGCACAAAATTAGTTAACGAAATTCACCTATGATACTTTTTAAGGGTTAAGTGAAAAAAGAAAAAATCACTAGTTTTTAAAGTCACTACTCCAGGCTATCTCCTTAATATCTACATAATAACTTAATATTGAACATTTAGATGTGTGGCGAAATGTTGGGCATTTGGGAAATCTTTAACTAAATAGCATTCAGCTAGTTACTAGTATACTTTACGTTCTATTCCAACCATTATCGAACAGTTTTTTCTGTGCAGTCTACTGCTCGATTGGTTAACTGAACTACATATGACAAAATCTTTAAAAACTTAAAGTTTTTGTGTTGCATTTCATTAGATAAGTATTTCTGGTTCTATTTTCTGGTAGCAAGCGTCATTTTTCCCTTCACTACTTGAAGTTAAAAACGGCATTGTTTCGAGGCGCTTTAAAGCCGCAGACAATGGCAATAGCCGCGGAAAACTAGCTACAATAACTCATCACTTTGGGAGCTTTCAGGACTTGTGGTGCCCTGAAGGAGCAAAAAGTGTCGGGAAGAAATGAATAAAACTAAAAAAAAAAAATAAAAACAAGGAGCCCTAATTGGTCCCTCAGCCACCCCTAGACACTCCAGCTGCCCGAGAACATTTTGTTATATTTTGCAGCTTCGTCTTTTGTTTCATTATTGGCAATTTTCCAAAGAAACTGTGCGCCGAGCAATCTTCTTACTTTCATTTGTCACTGGGAGGGACTGAAATATTTCGCGAAATTAATGTCCTTCCACTTACTGGGGCGCAGTTTTCTGACGCTCCAATTGCGCCCCGGGATCCGGGATTGTAAAATCCACGTCAAGAGAATGGATGACACCAAAACAAGCAAAGTTTTCATTTTTAAAATACTACCAAAAGCCAGACTATCGCTTGGATTCTGACTGTCCATGTGTCGACTCCAAGTGTATAATTAGCCTGGTGATTGGACATTTAAATGCGCGTCTGAGTGAAGAACGACGCAGATGGATGTCCAAGAGTAAGGCCCTAGACGTCGCGACGGTGGTGTGGAAGGGCGGATGTTTAATTGAAAAATAAATAAAAATAAATAAATAAATAAAAATAAACCTCGGCTCACTGCCGAACCTTGGAAATCGCACGAAATATTAAAATTATGCCAGGAATGCACTGATCCCGTGAGTGTGCATGGAGTAGGCCTATTTGGGCCTCCCGAACGAGCATCTTTAATGCGTCCGGATAACAAAGTCGTGACTCATCCCACTAATCCGGCGATGCACACGGGAAAGTAACGAATTCATCGCTCCAAGAGTGCCAAACTCTTGGATCCCCAAAGGGCCACCACCGCGATCATCGGCAGCTATAGAAATTCTTGCGAGTGATAAGTCACCCAAGTAAGACACAATGGTTTTGGTTTTTAAGACACCTTTCTTCGTCTTCGGCAGCTCTTCGTTCGCGTTGAGCAGTCGATGAATCGATGGACGATTGATTGGAATTTGATAAGGTAAAACAAGGGCTTAACGGGTTCCGATTTTTCTAGCAATTTGCGAATGTTTAGCAGGTGACGTGTTTGAGGCCGGGTGGTCGGAGCCGCGCCGGTGTCACGCTAACGCAACTGGACTCAGCCCAAGAATTATGTCTTGCGGCGTGCGGTAATAAATTTTTTATTGATTCGGGGCAACCACAAGACCCGAGAATGCCACTTTGTTCTGCAACTTGATCTGAGCACTAAGAGTAAACCGACTTTTTATTGTCTCGGCTCTGGATCATTGGAAAATTCTAGGACAATCTTGCATTTGATCTGAGTAACATTGCTTGAGATATGGGTCCATTAGATATCCACTGCTAACTGGTTAATTATAGATACGCTTTATCATTTACATCCCTGCGTTTTAGGAAGCTCTTTCAATCATTCCTCATAAAACATAAATTAATATTTACCTTTCCAATGTCTTTCGTATTTTTCCGCCCACAAGTTTGAAGTAAAAATTCTGTCTTACAAGAAAAGAATGACAATCATACTCCAATATGGCTTTATTTCATGCATAAAATTGAAACCAAAATAGGCATAACTGCAAATCTTAGTGTTGTGTTAAAATATTTTTATGGTTTCTTTCTTGTAGTCTGGTTTTGAACATTTGAAGGTGCTTAAAAATCAAAAACACCGAAACTGAATAAATGTTTTATTAGTAACTGCTTAAATTAAAGGTAATTTTAAACATTACTACTCAAAATGTCAAAAATAATAAGAAATGAAAATACATATTTTAGAGCTAATTGTATATAAAAAACGTCGAAAATAATTAAAAATGTAAGCAAACAACTCTTCAATTCACTTTTGCATATAGTTTATAGACTTTTGTCTATATTATTTTCTTCAAAATCTCTGTCATATGAATTTTAGCAACTTAACATTTTTTTTTATTTAAGTCCTAATTACTTCAGAATCGAAATATTATTTATAAATGTACGCTAGAAACTGTACAGAGACACGAATGATCTCACAAATCTGTCGAGACTGAAGGGTCGATAAAACCTGGCCGGTAACAACAGAACAAAATATGCACTAACATGAAAATTTAGGACTCAAGAAATCAGTTAAGAATTTCGTTTTACTTTATACAATAGATTTGATATGTTTTATTTCAAAAAGTCATTTGATCGCATTCATTAAAATTAAATAGGGGTAAATTGAGACCTTTTTGGTTTTATGTTTAAGGATTCCAAATAATTACGTTTCAATTTAAAGCCGTATTAGTTTTTGATCTAAAAATCACTATAAGTCTTTATTGTATTTTTTTTTCCTTTTCATTGTATCTAATCTATACATACCTATATAAAATTTCGAATTAAATTTGACTTCGATATTTAGTTACTCTTCACTGCTTCTTCTACAAAATATGAAAATGAGAGTAAAATCTCATTTTCATATTTTGTAGAAGTTTTATTAGGAAGAAAGTTTAATATCCGTAGCGGTATTTGAAATACAAAACCTTATCTCTTATTGAGTTAGCAATTTTAATTTTATAATATTTATATGGTATTTTTTGTTTTCTGAATTCTTGTTTTTAACGACTTTTCTTTTATAGTTCCGGAATGTATCTCAGGGTATAATGCTAAAACCGGATCTCTTATTTTCGGTTTTTATCTTTTACAATGGGTTTAGAGATAGTGAACAGACAAAAACTTATTTAATCCTGAGGTCGAATAGCTGGTGTTCCGGTTATGCATTCTTGAAATGGACAAGTCATGCTTATTTCCAAATTTTCTGGCGGGTTTTCACCCTTGTCGAGCAAGAGGTCCGGTGTTGCAGCCGACGAAGAAGGGCTAATTGAGGGCAGCCTAAAAGCAGTCATACACGGTCCCGGGAGATAATAAGACGTAGCTAAGGGGCCGAACTCATAAATCTAAAAGTGGACTAAAATCGTCCCAAAATTAATTACCTGTCCGGGTCAATTTATCCTCATTATGCAGGTATCTGATTCACATGTCGCCTGCATTATGTCAACAAAGGTGAGCGGATTCCTCAAGTGCTGGGCGATCAGTCACCCGAACGATTATGGAATTCCCTCAGAACTATTTTTTACCCACGGAGTTCAGCCGGTCGGAAAGGAACGCATAAGACGAAAAATTAAAATGAAACATGAAGGTGCACTCCACAAAGGTCGGATCTGGACTAATTTATGGGACCTCTTGAGACGTTCTCACGTGGTCAACTCCCTTTTTAGACAATTGTCCGTCAGCCGACCGATAAGATCGTCGTCTTATTGTGCGCGATTAAATATCTATTTAGCGCTGACCACTAGGGTGGAGCGAATTTTTTTCCTGAAATTCCAATTTATCCACTGCAGTAAAGTTGCTCTGTGTACCTACAATTACGACAAAAAAAGATGTTCAATTAATTCGATTATTTAATACTGCCTCAAAGACAACATATAGTTTGAATAAAATGCTTAAAATACATAGGTATGTGTGAAAATCCATTAAAATTATTCAAAAAGGGCGTAAAAAGGGTGTATTCAGTTTTTATTTCACTAAGAGATCATATTATAACATTAAATTAAAACAAACTGCATTTGTAATAAAATAAATGTTTTATTTCAATCGGTAAAAAATATAATTTTATGTTTTACAATAGCCGGAACTGTTTGCAAATATTTTTCAAGGACCATTCGCGGCAAGCAGTCAAAGTCTCTTCCATCGCTACCTGGAATGATAAGAAATTCTTTTTTTCATAATCTGCATGAGTTTATCTAGTGAGATACCCATGATATTAATTTTAGGATTTTTTGCACGGAATAGCTTGTGTCGACTTCATTGGAAAATTTGGAATTGACCATTTTTAGTAATTAGTATTGAACAACGAAAAAAACGAAAATGGTGCGATCATTTAACATTTTTTTTTGGTTAAATTGACCAAATTTATTTTTTTGAGTGTATAATCCTTAAAGTAATCAATCTTCAATCAACGTAATAATTGGCCTATAGTTTTTCTCTGGAAAAGGGGTACTTTCTATGTGAGCTAGTGATGTGGATTATCGATTTATTTATTAAAATTATAGATTATGATAATGCATACATACATTTTATAATTTAATAATAACGTATACAACTATACGAATGTATAAGAATGTAACTTTTTTTGATTTTGCATAATGTTTGGTGGTTTTGGGATAGTAATAAATATTATTATATATTAATAATATTTTATATACGCCATACTATTAACACGGTGCAACTTTCCCACATCGGCTTATTTTGATTGGAGGAAAAAATATTTTTCTCATATAACCGAGCTCCATTCTACTGGTCACTTCCCAATTGCATGGACGAGTGTTTTCATTAGTTTCGTTACGCTTAGACAGGTCGATGATGAGTCATTCAGAATGGTCCATCTTTTCCACATTACCAAGAAGATTCATCTCGGCTTCGGTGGTCCTTGAAGACGTCCGATATCCTTCGTAATTCCCAAAAATTCGTCACACCTCAGCTCCTTGAGATCCCAATCTCTTTGTGGCCGGACTCAATCACATCGCCTCCTAAGAAGAGGATGTTTTGTAAATATTTTCCGAGCGAGCGGCGACTTTCAACTTCCACCCGGTGAACAGACAAAGGCCGCGCTGACTCTTGTAATGAAGCTGTAATAATTCACCTGGAGTGTCTGGAAGTGCGCGCCCCGTTTCAAGACTCGGCCAAGACGAATGTCACGTCTTTTGTGAATGCAATAAGCGTCTTGAGAGCTCTGCCAAGAGAAGACTGAAAATGACAAAAAGATGAATTCCTTGAAAGTGTTATGCAACTGGCTGCTTCTGCTGTCGAACGATTGTCTCTTGTCTTGCCCCTAGGAAAGCATCTTTCTTTCCTCCTGGGTCCAATGATGGTGACGGTGATGGAAATAAAAAATGAAATTTATCATGCGACCGTCATCGAGGAAATTCCTAAGAAAATTGGGGGAGGCCGAGTATGTGGCGCGGTTCGATAGGTCACTGGAGGTTTGTACATGTTTGATTGATAGGCCATGGAAACGAATAGCCTTAAAATGTTCCGGGAAACGGAGTGGGTTTCATGCCCACGAACCTTTGCGGCTGCGTCCGTTTCGGAGAGATTTTCCTTATTGCATTTCTATGATTAATGCTTTTGTTATTATGACTCCGAGAAAGATGCTGGCAGCAATTGTTTGGAGTAATTAAAATACTTGAGGGGTTGACCTGTGACGTATGTGACCTCAATGAGTGGTTGCGTCATTCCTTAACTAAACATGAAAACTAAGCTATCCCCTTTAGATTTTAGTGCCCACTATGTAAGTAAGGGATAAAAGGGACATTTGATCCCTCCCTTTTGTTTTTAGTCTTTAGTTCCTTTCTTCTAGATCATATTTCAAATACATTAGTGTTAAAATAATATATAGAATTTAGTTGTTTATACTTATGAAAGATAACCATTTACACAAAATACTTAATTAAAGAATCATTACAAATATCTTGTGCAAATCTTTGAATTCTCTCCATATTTTGTAAATATTTCACTTAAAATTGTCGATAAAAATGAAAATGGGTAAACTGGTCATTACAATTGTTAAGAACTTAAATGAAAGGTAATTTTTCGACGATTATAAAATATCAATTATAGCGACATGTTATACCTACATATATAGTAGTTCTTCAAAGAACTTTTATTGCATTTTAAAACTGAACTAAAAAACAACAGATTTCCAATTTAAAGGCTGATCATTGTCCAAGAGAGAAGTGTCTTTTATTGGAATTCCATTATAAAAAAGTTACAGGGTGATTTTAAAAAAACGTACCAAGTACATATATACATACATATACTAGTTATTTCGAATATATATTATTTTGTAAAGAAAAGAAGAGAATGTAGCTTAAACTGAACAAACAAACACAAACAAGGATTAGTTAATCCGGTTAGAAATGTCGAAATATTAGTTTTTTTAAATTTATGTTGAGAGAATATCTAACAACAATTTCGTTGCACAATTTACAAAAAATTCCGATATAATTAAAGCCCGGAACTCCTTTGCTGCGCAATTACATTGATGTGGTACCTAAATTATGTCAAAAAACCAATGAAACGTTTCCCTTCAAATTTGTCTACCTATTGCGTGTCATGAACCAAAAATTTGTGAAACTGAAATATCGTTGCTTTTAATCTAAGCGTCCTTCATTTTGTCAAAAATTGATATTCGTAAAATAAGATATGATAAGCCAAAAAAGTTGGTATATATGTATGTATACTTTAATATCCCACTTCCTTTTTTAGTTTATCTCCACATTTTAGCCATAAATAATTTCTCTTAAATACAAAAAAATGGCAAAAATTTCTTAAAATGTGTATTTTCAATTATGAAAAACTTCAATTCAATTACTCTAACCGTCTCCTTACAAGTTAATACATAGATGGTCATTTTCTCCTGAGATTCTATAAGTTTATTCGTAAATTTGCCTGGTAAAGTGAGAAACGAAAAAGAAATACCTATGTTTTAAAACCTCTTGTAAACTACAGCAAATTTAATATTCAATCAAATTTAATCCATGAAATAACCAATTTTGTTTAACAGAAGTCTCTTCGTTGCGTTAATTTGCAAAACAAATGCGGTAATAAAACTTTTATTAAAACCTTGTTTTGTGCGATATTACTGAAAATAAATAGGAAAGGGAAAAACACATTTGGCATCGTCTGGCGATACAAAAATAAAAATAGAATAAAATCGGCAGAATGTGCGATTTTTCTACTCCAAATGGACGCAATAAGGTCTTAATTGTAAGACAGAATTAAAATACGTTCTTGTGCTAGTGCGCTTAAAACTGTGGCAGAAGTGCTGCAAAAAGGGTAAATTTATGAGCTAGACGACTTTGATAGTCAGTAAACAGGGTGCGTTGAACCACTTTTTTCATTGGATTAGACTTAGAACTATCCAATCGACCTTATTCCCTTTTTTATTTTTATAAAATTGTGGATCGAAAAACGTTTTATACTTTTATTATTTAGTTCAAAATATCTTTTTGGTCGTAAGAGGCAATTTAATGCCTATACACGATCTTCTACTAGTTTCGCTGTATGCTTTAAGTAAGGAAGTCTCAGAAAATCGCCTATTAGAGTTAACTTGATAATTTGCAACGCTGTTTTCATCACGTAAAACCATGATGCTCTATCTCGTTTTTCATTTAAACTCATTACTCGAATGCTCATTTACGCTGCAATTTCTGTTAATCCGGGTTAAATTGTCGAGGGATAGACTTGTAAAAACGGAAGAACTGAAAAAGTGCAATATTCTGCGGCAGTTCATGCACAAATTGACCCAGTTAAGGAGCTTAAGCTAATTAAATCAGATGTCAACCACCTTCTGGGACACGGCAGTCTATTTGGAAAGACGACGAAGACTTGGCGTAGCAAAAGACGCTAGATAAGAAATTTTCCATCAGCCCAGTGAGTACTTTTTCTCAGGGTCTTGATTAGATTCCGGGGTGGGGCTCCTCGCAAATCCTCTTCATGATGTAATCAACGCTTTTTCTGCCAAGTTTCCCTTCCCAAGATTCTGAATGGGTTGGATGAAGAATTATTTACAGAAAATAATCAAAAAAAATTCAAGCCGGGAAAGAACTCTTGAGATAAGAGAAAAATTCAAGTGTCATGAAAAATGGATTCTTTTCAATTCAATAGAGACAAAGTGCAATTGGTTGGGTTTGTTCATCGATTAGATCGATCCTAGATTCTTTAAGTTACCCACGGGATTTTAACGTCTTGTGTCGATTAGCATTTTGAGAAAAAGTTTTGGGATCCGTCGTCAATCGAATAATCGTCGACTTCACTATCCATTGAAGTGATACCCACGCTTGAATCAAACTCTTGATTGCTTACTTCCAGCATGCTGGGCTTAGCCCTCCAAGTGTCGTGTCAAAAATGTTTCTAGCAGGAAATTTAACTTAAAAAGTTGCCCAAGACGTCTGGGGCTGAGGTGAAGGAGGAGGAGGTTAAGTTTGGAACCGACGGAGGCTAAGAAAATGAACTCCACCACTCCCTTATCTGAAGAAAAAAATGCCCAGTTGCATCCAGCTGCTCTGGTGCCCGCCGCTATCGGCCGGGGATCGCTCGAGCCCTTTTACTAACACTAAGCATGTCGCCACTGATTAAAATGCACTCCCTGTTGTAATAGGAGCCTTTTATCGAATTTTAGGGCTCCTCTATAAATGCAAAGAAGCCCAAAATTGAGTATCTTTCATCTTCATGTATTCAATTATTTTTTTGCAGAGACGTCGGGAACGGGGTCGCATCTTGGTCAAAGGAGTCCGATTGGTCGAAAACGCCGTACTCAATGGTGACGGAGGTGATCCATTCGCGCCAGATGTAAGTTTTCACCTTTTGCTCATATAATCTTTTTTAGCGTCTAGAAGATTTGGCCGGTTGATACGGCCGGCTGGATGGTATTTTTTTTTCTTATTATATAAAGTATTAAAGCATGATGCATTCCTCTTCTCACCCCGCAGGGATTTCCATTTCAAATAGGTTACTGTGAGACTGATGATCAATTACCGGGAAGGTCAGTGCCCCAGTATACACTGTACCTGGTTGCCAGCAGTGAGAAGGAGCGTTCTGAATGGATAAGGGTCATACGACAAGGTAAGATATTGTCGATTTTCTGGATGATTTGCTTTCTTGAAAGATTGCTCGTGGCGATTCAGTGCTTCAGGCGATTTAGTACAGTCCTCACTATTCACCTCTGAAGATACAACCGATTGCAGGTGCACTCAGTTGTAACTTGTGTAAGCGTACCTTTTATACGCTAATAGACATATTAATGCGAGAAACAATCCTGGAGCGCTTTCAAAAACTTAATTATAGTTAACCACGTAGTAAGCCATACGAAGCCATTTGAGAACAGAGTTATGCTTAACCATGAAGTATTTTTTAACGACTGGTAGTTAACTACACCATGGACTACATTTATACGATAACCAAAGTCGAGACTTTGGCCTAAAGTAGGTGTAGAGTAGGCCAAAGTACGAATTAGTTTTGACGTGTATACGTGCAAGTCAGAAATTTGGCCTAGGCCCAATTAGATTGGGACTAGACCTAATTTATTTGAACGTGGTGTTTGTTTTAAAGTAAAAGCGGCATTTGTTATAGTGAGGAACGTTTTTCGGACTTTGAAGAAAGGGCTACAAATTTTAATAATCATGCTAGATAGTAATTTAATTATATAGTGCAAATGTCTTATGTCCCAGTTTGTGCCGAATTTTGGCCAACAACCGGTTTCTAATCCTGATTTGGGACTGCCGCATAAACGTAGTCATGGTTATGTTCTAGAAGAAGAAGCACCCGCTGGCTGTGAAAAAGTTCTTTTTGATGTAATATTTGTACCAATTCTTATTTAAAATGGATTTTATATTATCATCGAATATCAGCAGTAGCTATAAGTATCATAATTTTCACAAATCTGATCAATATTTCCTTAAAATTTTAACCATCGTCAAGTTAAAAAAATCGTTATGTCTTTCGAAAATTCACGGCTATGTTAATTGCAAAATATTGTTTGTAACTCACATCATTTCTTCATTTCTTCCTAAGAAATTTTGTTTAGTCAAAATTGCATGTTATTGATGAAACAGTTCACCAAACATTTTAAATGAGAATGGGTTGCAATTAGATGCCCAAATCTAACCATATCAATCTTTCACAAACAAATTTAGTTCCATAGGTAATGACCTAAACAACATATTTGTAGCATATTTATTACTCTATACCTACCTCTAACTAATTTAAACTATGTCATCTACCAAAAAATGTTTAATGCATTTGCATGGAATTTCGTGCTCCATAAATGTAATATCAATTATTTTGAGTGTTACATATGTATAAATTAAATTGGTATTGTGCCAGGTCATACTTGTAGAAATTTAATGTGCTGTACCTCGAGCACTGCTTCAAAAATGTTGTAATAAAAATTGTAAGGAATTAATTGTTTACATTAAAAGAGCCGTTGCTAATTGATAACGAACCAACAAATTGGGTGTTTATGATTTCACCTTCCCTTTTAGAAAGACCCAAGGTGCAAAATGTCATTTGTTGTTTTACTTAATAAAATTTGATTAGAAAATCAGAATAACTTTCATGTATTGATTGTGAGCTGTAATATTTATGTTTAACGCAAGAAGTTATTACCCAGGTCTTTTGAAATAAATTAATTTAAAGGTTTATGTAAAATGAGCCAAAATATACTGAAATATGTTTGCGCTCATGAGCTCATGATTTCTGTCTGATTCCCGTCCAAAATTTAAAAACTTTCAGTCTGTTTTCCGACTCTTACTCCACTGATTCACTCTACTTTCCGTTCGGTTTTCCGATTGTTCTTTAACACAGAAAAAATTGGTAAATTTTTTAGTATATTTTCTGTCTCTTTTCCGACTGTAAAATATTTTCGCCTCATTTCCGTCTTAGTTCCGTCTTAAATTTCAGTATATGTATAGTATTTCCGGTCAGTTTTTATTACAAATAATATTTTCCAATTAGATTCAATCTAAAACTCAATTTTCGGTCTCGTTTCCGTCCCTTTTTAGACTTTAGATAAAAAACCGACAGGATTATAGTTTTAATATACCTACATAGGTACTATAAAGTTGAATACGACCTTCTCGAATTAATTTTCGTCAGAGTAGACATTTTTACATGAAATACAAATCGCATAAAAATGATCCGCGTAAAAAAATATCTTAACGCATTTGTTTGTCATAAATTTCATGGCTAATTCAACCTTTGCATAACATTTTAGTATTGAAATTACATTAGATTAGAAAACCTTCTAGTTTCTGCGTGAGATACGTTACCGTGCAAGACGCTTCTAAGTGTTGTGAATGAAAAACAAATTTTTTCCGAAAAAACGTAGAGACCGAGGTTTGGGCAGAAACGTGATAAAATGTCGTTCACTAATGTACATACAGTGAAGCGGAAAATGCACAAAATACAGTAAAAGTTATATAAATATTTCTTTCGTTGTAAAAATAGCCCACAATAGTACTATAATAATAATAAAATTATTTGTGTGATAAATGTAACAAAAACCATACCCTACTTTTACAAGTGTGACTGGTGGGACACAATTTAGAAATGGGTTGAAAATGCTATATTGAATATAAATATTTCAAAATACGTTTAAATAATGTGTCATGGGTTTATCGTTACTTTTAGAAAATTCCCATATAAACAAACTGCATTTTTAGGTTGAATGAATCTGTTCTCATGGGTTAGTAAAGTATGGACCAGTAACTACAAGTCTACAAGTTATTGTTCAAACAAATATAATAAGAGTCCTAAATGTTTACATTATAAAAGAAAATTTAAAAACATATATTTTGCAAACCTCTAAGTGTTTTGCATTAAATTTTGTTTACAGTCATTTATATTAATATAGTATTATTGTCTTTTTTCAGTTTGTGAGGAAACAAACACACCAAAATCCTATCGGTTTCATCCAGGCCTGTGGTCTGGCAAGAAATGGTCCTGCTGTAAGAGTATCAATCGTACAACGTTCGGCTGCCAAGCTGCAACCCACTGGCGGGAAACCAATAATAATCCAAGTAAGTACGATTTCCGACTCCTCCATAAGTAAACAGGGCTAGAAAAGCATTCACTCATAATTCTCGATGGTCTGTCAGAGCTGCAGTTTACAAGTGGTCCTATAGACCCCCATCAGGCGATAGTTGCTACTGTGCGAACGAATGGCCTGAGACTCGCGCACTCGCCGAGTGAAAAGTACTCCTCCGTGCAGGCTCTAGAGCCCATTTCACCGCCAGTTAAGCTATTTATAGTTTTTGATGGTAATAAGCCATAAATTCCGCGGGAAATGTTTCCTATATCTGAAGCACTCCTCCGTTCAATTCAAACTAGCGGCGGGAGATTTGAATTGGCTTTAAAGTGGGGCTCCTCGTTGAAAATTCAGCCGCAGCACTTTCCTCTTTTGTTTCGGGTGTTGATTAAAACCGATAATGCAATGTATCTGCCGGCTGTACTTCACTATTTCCCAGATTTATTGCTCTGAGGAAAGAAGGCGCGGTAATTGAGAGGTGCGAAAAAAAATCCCACTGCTGCCACCAACGTCGTTACACCTCTGCGGCTGGATGAGGGCTAGCAATTAGGCGGGTAAACGACGGCGTCTTCGCGTGATTGCTGGGTTATGTAATGGTCCATTTACAAGCATATCAACATTTGATTGGAATGCTTTTTCTACTCTGATTGAGAATTGCTTGTACTGGACGCCGCGCAGGTAAGGAGTTCGATTCGCGACGGATAATGGTGAAGGTCAGTTTGTGGCTGTTAGAGATTCAGAACACGTGCTCGCTGGCGGCTTAAGTCGAGAACAAATGACCGCAGAGGTGGTTTCGAATATCTTTTCGTATTGTTTGCAGAATAACTTAAGTATTTCCTTTGAGGTGCAAAAAGTTTGGACCATGATAAAAACTACTGGGAAACATTTGTTTGAAATTTTCTACTAGTCGATGAGCTGTTCATCAAATGTTAGGTGGTTGGACCGTGGGAACAAGGCCTAAAGGAAGTTCTTTTGCGTTGAATTCCAACGCTATGAATTGTTCCTGAGATTAATTTTGTTTTGATTGCTTTGTTCACATATTGTTTATTTTGAACGCACCATCAAAGAGTGGCATTTTATTTCGTTTTTTACTTCATGTAGAATTTCGCTTTTTTGTTATATATCGATTAGTTTATTCATTGCTCATTGCCTCTAGGGGTTGTCGAAAAATGACTCATTTGCCTTAAAGCTTTATCAGATTTTTATAGAAATCTGAATAAAATGTTTAAAAGTAATGCCACTTCGCTACTGTAGCATTAGTACACATATTAGGGTTTTATATGTATATTTAAAAAACATAAATTGTTTGATAAAATTGGAGACTTGATATAAAAATGAATATATAAATATTTTAATATTTCGCTATGGTTTTGCTGAAAAGAAGAAGTCGTTAAAAAGGGTACAATACACGAGTTATGTTCTAAGAGTTCTTGATCTCAAAAAGGAAAAAAAATACTAGCCTAGCTAGAATTTAGTTTTTAGGTTTTGTTAAAACCTATCAAAAATCATTTGTGCGTCTTTTGTCTGTCGCTTTTTTTTCAGAGATTTGTACATAGATTTTGTTATTAATAATTCGATTTTATGATGATTTACTTTTATATTGAACTTTATTCCACACTCCGACGGCCAATTTATCCGAATGAAACTTTACGATACGACGGAACATTTATTCATATTCTGCACTACGAAGATTCTCGTTAAGCACTGCCATATTACTCAGGAAAAAAGTTGTTAAAAGTAAAACAATTTTTAACGAACTCGAAAAACATGATAAATTAGGAGTAAACTCCTTTTCTCGTGTAATATCGATAAATTCCGCGTCTTAACTGGATGGGAAGTTATCAATTGATGACATTGAAATTTCTAAATTGAAATCATCTCGCAAAGAGCCTGACTATGTTTCTTGGGTAGCAAGATTCCTCGCCAAATTTGACCAAAAATTGTTAACTTTTTTTTCCTACCTTGCTGAATCTTTATCCTTGGGCACTACCATTCCTGGCATTCAATAACATCCGCTTATATTGTTTTCAATTGGTGGTTGCTGTTTGAGAAACTCTATTTTTAAATAATAAATAAGATTAGTTTCTTCTGACAATATTAAAATGTATCCACATAATCAGGCTGTCCGACGCAGTATTCCCTTCTGAGGTTTTCCCCGAAAATTCCTAGTTCATCGGAGTGTAGAATAGCAAAATGTTACGAAAAAATGCGTGTGTGCGGAATGCGGGAAAATAATTTCATTTCGTTGGAGTGTGGAATAAGGGTGATTGTTAAACAACATATAAATCAGTAATACATTTTACTTTTAAAAGTACAAAATTAGCAATAAAATCAAAAGTAAAACCCCATCTTTATATAAAAGAAACGAAAACTAACGATTTATCTGACCGACAAACTACCACCGTAGTATTGAATAATTCATTAATCTGAAAGACATTTTTAGAAGCTATACAAAATGTTGGAGCATTTAGCGATTATCAAAATGTTTTTTTTTTTAGTTAATTCCAATATTGCATTATTAGTTTATATAAGCTTTCTTATTTATTAAATGTCATATAGGTTGCCAAATATTTGCAAAACTTAAATATGAATCATTATATCGAGATTTTATAAGTAATCAATCAAGATCACTAATCGGCTATGGCTGTTGCGGTGACCTTTCAAGGTAAGAAATGAAATTCTAACGCGCTTTTCTGAGATAAGATCTTGAAAGACGCCGCGCAATTCATCTGAGTAGGATATATTTTGAAAACACTTTAATTTGTATCCGTGTATGTATTACAAAGAATGACAGAATGGAGTCTTGAAAATAAAAATTTTTTTTTTTACTTATGTTAAGTTTTATAGGTATTAAAAAAATTAAACTCTTTTATTCACATTTCGTGTCGTTATTTTTGTTTTGATCAGTGTTACAAGAAGAGCATACATTTGGGAAATTCAAATTAATATATGTACATACATAGAAACGCACTTCATAAAAGCTAAAATTGCACAATATATTTAATCAAAATAAATTATTCAAAATAAAAGGTGTGACATTATCGCAAAAGGCAAGCAGGCAGCAATATGTTAAAACTTCATTTACAATTATTTACGAGTTGCAGAAGGTCCATGCAGCTGCCTATAGTAATTAATTTATGCTGGGTAGCTATCCTTGAGCGATCATTTTCACAAATCTTGTGGCGATATGATATATTAGCTGCCATCAAGACGCACTGGATAAAAACACTGTTTTACTTCAATCCAATGATTAATAATAAGCCACAGATTTGATGAATACGGTAGCTTCAATCTAACATAAAGCCACCTAATTATAGCTGCCAATTTATCTGGTAAAAGATTGGCAGTCTTGATAACACAAGTAGCTGGATTGCTACGAAAAATGCCACCAAATGAATTAAAATTTCGTTTGATTGCAGATATAAAAATACTTATAAAGATATCTTCATCTGGTGAACATGCTCCTACAGAGAATGGCCAGTAACCTTAGCGAATGCACGAAAGGAAAAGTAATTTTTTTTTTACAATGCCGACAAAAATCAGAAGAAAAATGACCCAAAAAACACCTTCCAAAAATGTTTGCATTGCTGACGTTGCCTTTTAGATTTTAGGTGTTGTGAGTGGGACATCAAGCAAAAATGGCTCCTTATTATTTTCCATTTTTACCTTTGTCACTGTTCCCACAAAAAAAGTATTGTAAAAACAGAAAAATTGTGAAAGTGTGCAGGTAAAAAACGATCAGGAAGATCTTTAAGGTAGTGAAGAGTAAAATCCGATCTACTGGTCATGTAATTATACACTTAATTGTTACAAGTGCATTAATTGCTGAGACAAATGCAAGTTTATTTCATTTTTCAGGTCTCTTTTTCCGCATATGTAGACTTATTACGCAATATCAGCTCGTGTTCAACTGATGATGTGTAAAAATTAATGCCCTGACAGTACTCTTGTCGGAAAAAAAAATCAAAACCATTGCGTTGCAATCGATAAATGAACTAAAGGTCAATACATGGCTTTAACGAGCTCTGCGGAGGAGGTTTGGAGAAAATTAAGCAATTGCCCGAATATCTGAAACATTGAAAGGGTGATCATTTCGCACTGAAGGACGTGGACAATTGCGATCCAATGAAAAACTGGGTTTGAAAGAAATCATGATGGTGAATTTCTTCACTATCTCCGTAACTTTTGTTGCTATGCAAATAAGTGCGATGCGATGAATGTGGCATTGGGCGGGTCCAAGAAAGCAATAAGTGTAATTGTTACTATTTGCAGCAACTGGAGGCACATGCCATAATCCGAACTGAAATTTGAACTGATCAGTAAATTGCTAAAGATATCCAACGCCAAGGGGCAAATTTATTTTGATGCAACTTATCGATTTAAAATAAAATTGACTTTTCAAGTTTGAATCAATTAGGCCCAGTATTTAGGTTTTAGTTTAATCGATTAATTAGTAGATTAGTTTATAAAATTTATTTTTCGGTTCCGGTTACTTGCCCATTTCGTGAGAGACTCGCATTGGAGGGAAGATCACTTAAGGTTTAATTTGTTATAAAAATTTTTAATTAATTGGCATATTTTAAACCGTTTTTTTTAGAATAAATAATAAAATATTTCCCCGCTCACGTCTGAATATGGGGTACAATATGGGGCAAGATGTGATTTAGTATTATAATAATACATTATAAAATCTTTTTAAGTAATTCAATTAAAAGATACTTCTTCTGATGTTATAAAATTTGGTTTTCACGTAGAACGAATACATTATGTAAGTAACCAAATTCATATTTCAGTTAATAACATGCAAGGTTAGTAACAAGAAATTGAAACTATTTAACTCATTTTCGTTCTGAATTTTTGTATGAAGTTACAAAAGGTAAAGATAGGGTAAATAGAATCTCGTCTTTGCTGTTTCGAGTATTTCTACACGAAAATTTATATACCGAAAATTTTTTTGTGAATATTACAAAATTCAATTTTTACCTTAATATTTTACTTGAATGGTAATCATCACGTTGTGAATTTAAAGCGAAAATTAGATCAAAACGTGCGAAAAAGGGTTTTTTCTAACTCTTCCAGCTGCGAGACGCAACACAAACCGATGGTTCAAAAAAATATATAAGTAAGAACCATTTAATTCACTGCAGTTTTCAACAAAAAGTGTACTTAGACCGGTATTTTTTTCTTATACTATACTTAAAGTAGTATATCGAGCTCTCATGCCTCTATGGAGGCAAATAAAATGTAAGTTGTTGTCTTACACATACATAACTTCAAAATTGATAATGCTTTTTTATTAAAATTATTTTGCATTACTTTTTTTTGTACACTTGTAATAAAGTTAGTAATAATTCCACTATATGTAAAACCAAACAACCGATCTTCTAGACGTACACTGGTGGTAAAAGAAATAAATACCCTTCGCATACTTTGCGACAACAGCGATTTTTGCTGCTCTTAACACCTACCTATTTGTGTAACAATTAAACTTTTAAGCGCCTGTACTGGAAAATTTTATTTTGGAGTTAGCACTAATTGTCCAATGGCCACAGATATTATCTAAAAACGTAACTTTACGTAAAATATTTAAGTTGTCTGGTTTATTTTACTTCTAACACTTAAAAATTCTAGTCTTATACATATATTGTACAATATAATATTTAGAAGTAGGAATTTTCAATTCAATTAAAAATGAAGACTAGAAGATAAAATTATAAAGATATTGTCACATGAAGATATATTTTATGGATTCTGTTTCCCAATTCAGAGAAAAAATTATCCTTAAAAACGGTAGAATTATTTCGAATTGCATGAAATCAGTAATGAACTGCAGATTCAAGAGTAACAACCTCACATTTAGCAAAAGTCCATAAATTCACTTCAATATGATCTGAGGTCAGTTTTCGTTCACTTTTATATGAATTCTGGTCATAATCTGAAGATCAGTTCGAGAAGTGCTTATAATTGAATTGGCAGTCGTTCAAAAATTTTCCAAAAGTTGTATATGTTCCTGGGAAGTCGTAAATTTCGAAGGCTTCTGGCTGCGTTCGAGCACTTTGTTTCGGCAGTAACAATTCCCATTATTTAAATTCATCATAAAAATTTTTATGGAGAAAATGAAGAAAACGAAAAAAGTTCACTGAGACATCATAATAACCGGAGTTCCGGACGATCTTCCGTACAGTCCAAGATCACCGGAGCCGGCCAAGAGTGCCAACTTTGTCGTTATTAAAAAAATGTTTCTCCCTTAAAGTGATCACAAGCTTCGACGGCCAATCTGGCAACAGTAATTACGCGAGCCACCTCTGGAAACTTGCGCGATATTCTTAAACTTGCCAGATATAATTTTTTTTTAAGCGCGAGGCTATTGGTTAAGTCCCTTTTTGTCCACTAATTTTCTTGAAGACGTTCAATCTTTTTTCTTCCTGCTTTGGTTTCTTTGTTGAACTCGTGCTGCGTTTCTTTGGTAGGTTTTATTTTTTGGGATTTATTTTGCCTAAAGCTGGCCTTCTTGCGGTGTATTGCTCCGCTCAATTCTTGCACTGTTCGCGAGTGTTCTCGCTGGGTTTGCTTGGGTTTGCCGATGAATTCATGGAGTTTATGAGGTGAGTGGTATGCACCTATGTAAACCTGAGGTGTACTCTACTCACCGCGGTCTAGGCTAAACAAAAACAATACGCGCAGGTATTTTGCGGCTGTGAGTGTTTCGGACGGGTTGGTGATCGTGCCAGAGGCATAGACCTGGTGCCGTCTCTCCTTGGCTGGTTTGCTGGGTATCTGGATATTGTCGATCGACAGGAACTATATACCTTCGTCGGATTCACTATCCCTGCTCGCCTGTTCCCGTCCATATCTTCAGGTCGTAGTATCACCGTCTTAAGGTGCTTGGTATCGTTTTCTTCGTCTTAGTTATTTGTCTTTTTTTCGGGTTTTTGGCTTCTCTCTGGGCTGGTTCTGTTTTCGGCCCAAGCAACGATCGCTTGCTTGATCGTTTTGGCGACTTGCTCGACGCTCACTTCGTTTTTTGGTTGAACAGAGTTCCAAACTTCGAAACTTGTCGTTAGTCGGTATCTGACTTTCTTAACGGCTGCTGAGCGGGTCATAAAGCTGCTGTTTAACTATATTTTGGTGCTGTAATCTTTAACCGATTTTGTTTCTTAAAACAAAATAAAATAATTCGCTTAACTAGTGATCGTGCTTGCGCGATTTAAGTGCAGTTCTAGGTGTGCACGAAATTTTGTTTATAATTTTCGATAGTGCTTTTGCTGCTGTTGCTAATACTGCAGCTGGTATTGTGTTTTTTTTTTTTTATTAGCTGAAAGGTATTGGCTGATCCATCGATAGTGCTACAAGTTGTGGAAAGCCCCAGCCTCAATTCGCCTGGACTCAATTCCATTTATAAAACGTGTCGAAGTTGTCAACAAATAAAGGAAACTCGTTTATTGTAGCCAAACATTTGCCAACTAGAACAGACGTGGAAAATTTCACTTCACTTTTAATGTCGAGGTCAGGTTGTGTTTTCGTCTGTCGAAAATTCCATGAAATCACCTTCCCCGCAACCAAAGAGACTTTCTTTAAGGTTTTTGTTGTTTGGGTCGATCGGGTTCGTTTTGTTGTTTTTACCTGGACATCTTCAGCACGCTGTTAACACTTTTGCGGTCGCTTTCTTTCGTCTTTTTAAACTTCTTCGTTTTTATACTGAAACCCTTTTAAATTCAATGAGTTTTTGTACAAATCAAAGTACACCCACCAGTCCACCAATATTCTTTTTGATCTTTTGATCATATTTGGCTAATGTTGTGTAACTTCATCTTCTTGTTATCGTCACCGTGGTCTTTTTGAAGACACCAGAAAGAAGAAGTACGAGCACGTCTAACCTGTTTCCTTCCCTGATTTTTATCATCATCGTCGCCGCAGTCTTTTCGCCACACAAAGAACATTAAGAGGCGCTTCAGAAGATGCTCTTTTAATATCAGAGGATTACTCCGACGAGTCGCGATCGTCTTTGTTTCTATCCCCAAATATAAAATCGAGACCTTTGTCATTAGAATACTGCGCTTACCTACCATAAATATAGTGAATAGAACTCTGTTGGGATGCGCGGAACCCGTTGGTATTATGGTAAAAAAGCGCGACATTAATATAAAGATCTAATCAGAATTATGAAATGCAGTAGCGTTCAAAATTCTAGCCATATAATCACTCTGCATAAGTTTTTCTTTGTCTTTAGTTATCAACAAAATTCTTGCTCTGCAAGAGTTGCGTAAGATTGCGATAAATGACATTTTCTGCACATATTATCGTGCTCTCAGCACGGAAGAATTTTTTATTTTTTTCGTGAAATGTTGAATGCGCTTAATTTGCATCTTTGGGTTAAGATAACGAACATTTTTACATATTTTCGCTGTATATTAATGCAAAGCCAGCTAAATGCCATTTCGATTGAAAATAATTGAACTTGTGGCATCTAAATCGGATTTCCTTTTCCAAATATGGAAAGGCTTAATGAATAATATGTCAGTATTAATTTATTACTGTTTGTGAGGTCAGTGTACCTTAAATTCGTTTTTATTACTTATTTTGTAATTAAAAGAAATTAACAACGATAGACCAAAAACATGGTAAAATTAAATAGAGAAGATGACAAACAAGATATTTATTTTCTTTTAAAATAAAACCTTCCTACATAATCGCGACAAACTGATCATATGAAGGCTATTAAGCTATTGCTCGTAAATTCAGTAATAAAAGCCTGCTAATTGTGTTTATGGTTAAGTTGCTTAATTTATTTAGTTCATTGTTGTTTAAGTCTGTGTCCGCCCACCATAAGCCTTCAAGAGAAAGAACTTAATTACGTTTAAGTCTTTGAATTCGTCCAATCTTTTTATTTCCTTTATATAAAGTGAATGTAAAAAAAATTGCACTGCTTGGAATTGCTTTAAGCACTTATCTCCCACAGTCGAGCAAGCTGGACTCAATCGCTTTATCCTAAAATTTTGACCTTTTAAATAAATGTATAAGAAAGCCTTAAATATAATTAGAGTGAATTTATTTCTCAGCAATTTAGACTTCCGTAACTTTGCGTCAAAATGATTTTTTGTTTTTATATCCTAAATACTTTTTAATTGCTTTTAAATTGTTCTTAAAATGATATTAAATTGAATTCTTTAAAGAAATTTAATGTTTGTAATTACACTCCAATTTGGCATACTATCTATTGTATTGATACCATTTCTTATATGTTATATTATATAATCAACTAGGTAAATAAACCTTAAGGTTTCTATTGGTAAATAAACCACTTTAGACGCATAAGTTAATTTTCAAATTAAAAAAAATTAGGTATCGACACAATTGTGATCGAATTTGGACCAGGGAATGCGAAAATCATAGACAAAGTTGAAATCTTTAATTTGAGGTATTTACACAATTTGCAGCGAAACCAATTGACAAATATTTTTTTGTACATTTGTCACTTTTGACCTCAAATGAACGTTTCATCAACATCTGGCAGGAGACTTTAAACTCAATTTGAAATTGACGTAATGTCAAGAATTTCAAACGTAATTTCCTATTGCGCAAATAGATTTAATAATAAGAAGAATAAATTTTCCTACCGCAGCAATTAACGTCTTCCAATTTTGAACAACATTTATTTTATTTCCATTATGTCAAATTTACTTTTCGCTATTTAATTTGTACGCAATTTCATTGCTTTAAATATCGTAGTCGTCATTTAAACTTTAAAATGTGAGTAACCGGAAATCAATACCAAGTTTGGATGCATGTCTGTTAAAAACAAATATATGTCCCTATATATACATATACAATGAAACTATTAAACTCCAGAACGATTAAAGTGAAAATGTACTCAATGTTTCCTGGCAGCTCTTGTGGTTGTAAATCTTTTTAAAACCCTTTCATTTGCAAAATAAAAGTGGGTAAAAAGTTTTCAATACCTACACTTCTGGCTTTATTAAAATTTGAGTGTTGTTAAAATTCGAGAGCGAAAAATCCAATTCGAAACTGAATTGCGCAAAATAAAAAATAAGAAATTCTCAATTAACAGAGCCAGCAGAGCATTGCCATAAATTGTCGACTGCAGTCAGTCAATTAACTTAAGCAGTTTGGAGGTTTGAAGGTTCATACACCTATAAAATCGGGAAATCGGGGAAGATCAGAAAAGGTAGAAAAGGTCAATAGAAGGCAACAAAGCGCATCCCGCTTTCAATTTAATTTTTCAAGGATCCGTTCGAAGTCCGACTTCGAACAGTTTTGCCATCAAGTATAAAATTGGAGAATATAATCGTCAAGGTAAAAATTCCAGCGATGGGCCTGAACCTCTGTCATATGAAAAAGGTAATAAATCTAAAGACCTTCTGTACCTTAAACCTTATACCTGCGGTACCGTTATTATGTTCAATCATATTGAGAAAGTAAACGTGCACCAAGAATGTTAAAATGGGACATTCGACAGCGGTTAAAGAGTGAACCTTTTTTCGGGTTTGTCGCATTCAAGTGACCGAATGTTGTTCCGGTAAACCTCAGTTTTAAACTCTAAAAGTTAAATCTCAGAACGAGTTGCAGAAAAGAGCGAAAAAGTTTTGTATCGAGCACATAAAACTTCGATGAAACTTCATCAATCAGAAAACTAGGCCTCCTGTGACAGGGTCCATTTATATCCCGGCGACAGCAAAACTTCTGCAGAAGGTTGCACAAATTTGGGTCAAAGGTAGCATTTGCGGGTGTTAGACGTGCTGCGTGCACCTTGCTGCTGCTGCAGATTCCCTTCGCGTCGAAAACCGTCGCGGCAACAGGAGGCAATTTGTTCAATTGAAAATTGCGGAAGATATTTCACCGCGCGAATCCATTTATCTGCGGCTATCATCAATCATCGCGGGCACCTCGCAGGAGCCCAGCGCCGGAGCTCTCTTGAGTTCGAGGAATACGCAAACTTTTTCTAAGATTTCTTACCTTTTTTCTTGGGTCTACCACTGTCGATGTCTTGATTTTGCGAAGGAGCTCACGAAGTGGGAAGCTGCTTCTCTAGGGTGCCGGAGCCGCACATCTGCAAAATGCACTCAATTTGTTTTCTGATGTGAAACAACTACAAATTATGTGGTGCTGGGGTTTAATTTGGCTAATCAATCCAAAGCCGGGTGATTTTTGTTGCGATACAAGAAATTAACTCGTGTTTGCTTAGCTTCTTCGCTAGAGAATCGCGGAAAAGATGCAGGTGAAGACGAAGCGGCTTTTGTGGCTTCTTTGGAATTTCGAGGGAGAAAGATTCATACTAGAAAATTGTGGGCGCCACTATGACGACCAGGAAATTGATAAAGATTGTAATTTACGCCTTGAGGTGAAGACAAATAGCACATCAGTAGGCAACTGTTAAGCGGTTTTTGATTTCTTCAGTATGAGGAAAATGGGCGTAGTTCGAATTATGATCACGCGGAAGTTAGGGTTAGAGAAAAAATAATTTTTAAGTAGTACACATTTTTTAATTATTATTTCTTTGAGAGATACTATGTTTAAAAATTATGGTTCATTTGAAAAACAACAGTCTATGGTCAACGAATTTATATGATGGTTATCGGTTTTTGTAATCTGAATCCTAATTTAGCGAAGAAGGTGAATAAAATCCGTATTTAACCTTTAGCAAAAAATCAAAGTGCGCCAAAATAAGCTTACATCTAAAATTTGATACACATTCAATATCTACCTACTTTTAGTTTTTTTTTTAGGTAGGAGGTTTTCTTAATAATTTGATAATTGATAAAAGTTATAGAATAATAAAAATCACAGAGCTCAAAATATGTACTGAATAAAAGTTCTAATTAGAGGCTTTATAATCGTTGTAAATAAAACATTAAGGTACGAAAGCATTTTGTAAGATTTAAAATTATATTATGTTTTTTTTTTTTAATTCTAAAAACCTGTTGTGTATTGCACCTAAAAATTTAAAAATAATATTGAACAAACTTAGAAAATGATTAAATTATTATTGCTGAAATTCTATTTAAATAAAATTTTGCCTAAAAATTGCTCATTAGAATATGCCAATTATTAGTTATATAGTCAAACCTATTGGGGTTGTTAGTGCTGTTTTCGTTATCTTTTATACAAGCCTTGACTAACAATTCATACTAAAGTTCTTTATTCTGCGGAATTTTTACTGAATGATGAATTGATGTGAAGTTTTTGAAATTGTCTCTTCTTCTGTTCAGTAGATATAACTTTTAAAAGTAATGTATCAATAATTTGCTTTACAGTAGTTTTGTACAGATACCTTTCCCCAAATTACACGGTTTTAAACGACACGATTTTCGAGTAATTCTTTTGAAAAAGAATAAAACACATTTATTATTTGATATAAACTTATCTCCGAATATGTAATTTGTTTGATAAAATAGGCAAAGACAAAATTGTTCACAATTATAAGGGAATTATAATTATTTAAGTTCTTGTTTTATTTTTCTTTTATTTTGATAATAAAAATTTAAGAAAAAACGTTTTTTCAAAACTAAAAATTAATTTGAATTAGTATGTACATACATATGTAATACAGATTTCTTACAATTGTTTACCAATATGAATTCAAAAATTAAAAGTGTTTACTTCTATATTTAACATAAAACAATTCAAAACGTGACTTCTTTTTATTTTCACACTTGAAACGAATCGCGTTTTTTGTAGTCTCAAACAATACAGTTTCAAAGAACACGGAACTAATTAATCGTGTTCTTCGTGGGCTACTTGTATTTGTTTATTTACACAGTATAAATATTTTTTTTAGTAAACTTCAACCAGATTAACTCTAGTATTATATTCCACTAATTTTCTAAGGAGTCAAATTAGAAACAAAATGTAGTTTCTTTGCTGATATTCTGGTACGACGACTACGACGACGACGACGATTTAATTTGCTTGATTCTTTTGCATGATTTGCATGGAAATTCGGGCATAAAATAAGACAAATTAACAATGTTTCACTCACCTAGATTTTTAGGATTTTTAAATCCACTATAGACATTTATCTGGAAAAGCTGGGAGTTCAACTCTACCTTCATTTTATTGTGTTTTAGTTGAAAAAAGTTTATGCAATTATCTTTTAGACAATACGTTTTTGAAGTTTTGTTAGTTTTCAAAAGGCTGAATATGATAAATTTACTATTTTTCTCTTTGCCACAAAAATTATATTTTCCCAAATAATAAAAGTGATGGCCATTCTACCCTATGCCAAATATTCCACTATCAAAATATGAATATCGCCCATATAGGCTGTCCCAATTTGCATATCTCGACCAAAAAAATGAATTCAAATTTCATTTTTGAATGTTTTATTTTCCACCGGAAAAGATTCACTTCGAGTCGGTTGGGTAAAACCAAATGTGATTCTTTGCACAATTGTTCCAAGTCAAACAACCTGCAGCACCTCATCAAGGTTCCGGACTTTCTTTAAAGCTTAGCAAAAGTACTTTAATCTTTTAGTTGTTTCATAAGTAGGCGGTGGGTGCGTAGTCAGCGAAGAGGTGAGGCCTCGCGGCGCGTTCAGCGTTGAGGATTTTTGCGTATGAATCAGACCTCAGTCCAAAAAATGTGAAAGTTTCACTCGTTAACAAGGAAAACAAGCGAATCCGCGAAGTTTTTCTGTTTGGGGGGGCCAATTTAGCAAAATTTTCAAGCTTTTTCTGTGGTACAAACCGTCGTTCCTCTCAGTTGTTTCTAAAATCAGTGGAAAACTTTCAATTGGATTATGTTAAAAATTGTATACTGTTTCGCGTAATTCCATCTGTTTAAATCGAAATTTCTTTTTTAGTTTTTGATTCAATCCTCATTAGCTGAATCTATACAATTTGCATGGGCTCTAACTAGTAATTATATGGTAGTGCATTAATTTTTCATAAATCTACAAATGTTGAAAATAGAAAATCCATCAGATACAGTGGCAGCAACAGCAGCAGCACACCTCGAGCTGATCATACATGATCATATTGCGATTAGTCGCGCCTATATATGTGATCATTAAATAATCAGTCAGTTTAATTTAAATGCTTTTCCAGTTGAAGAATTCCAGTGAAGTGAAAGAAGTGGATAGGAATGAAATAAAATAAAAAATTGGTAAAATCGCAGTTTCATAAGTTTGTTATAAAGCGATTGCTGCCCGGTGGTGTGGTGCAGCACTACGAACTGATCGTGTGGATCAATTCGCGAGTGGAGTGCAATTTAATAAAGTCGGACAAACGTATCTCGAGTTGGTCATTAAAGGCAGCGTGCAGGTGCGGTAATTTCTTGTCTTGTCTTACCTTTCCTCCAGCTTGAGATTGTTTGTTTTTTAATCTTTGCTCGCTAAGAAGAGGAGCACGCGTCGTACCATCGATCGCGATCCATCCATCCGGTAATAAAAAAATATATATAAATAAATAAATTGTGCATACCCAAGAAGAAGTGACGAACATTGCTTTTTGCGTGTGTCTCCGCAATGACGCAATTCCTTTAATTTGAAGGGACTCGTGATCATGCTGATCGAGACTAAGAGGTTTGATTGCTCTACCAGGTAAAGGAGGATCATTAGTAATTTTCCTTGATTATTTCTTTTTTTTTTCGTTCGTTTACCTGTCGTAATCACTGGTTTGCTTGTGGTCTTTGGTTGGATATTTAATTTCATTTTTATCGGATTAAAATTTTTATCGAGTGCGTGTTGTTTTCAAAAACGTCACCTTTATCCGCCTTTTGGTGATCGTGTGTCGTTTTACGTGCCTTTAATTGCTTTACTTCTCTGGTGACGATCGTATCGAGGTGATTACATTTATTAGGCACCTCTTAACTACAGAGGAGATAAAAAAATAAACGATAATTTGAGAAAAATTGTGAGATTGGCTCTGTTTAAATGATTCCGTGCGTCAGTCTCGCCGAAACCAGTGTCCTCGGCAGTATGAAGGAACGTGTAAAAGAAATGAAAGTTTTCGGCTGCCGGCTTAATTTTTGGAATAGCATTGGACCCAGTTTAACTGGTTCAAAAGGTAATTGTTTAATTTATTTTTTGTTCTATATACACATGTACTATGCTATACCATTATTACGAACATAAATTCTTAGTAATTCATAAAAAAGGTGATTTTTTAATATTGCCTTCATAATTGCAAACTGAAAAGACCTGCCAATATTGTTAGACCATCGATAATATGTGTAAAGAAAATGGTACGGATGGTTTGCTTCATTAATACCTTCTTTCATTTTCATTGTACATATCTTTTCATGTTTCGATATCTCCTCTTATGTAATCTTGCGCTGTTTGATGCTTGTTTTTACTCAAGATAAACAAATTAACAAGCCCAAATTATATTTTGAAATATTGTTTGGCTAGTGCCAATAAGGTTTAGGCGTTAACACGTTTTTTTATCTTTTGCTATGTTGTTGAAATTGAATTGCAAGAAGATTATGAAAACCTAAGGGAATTATAAAATGAAAACTAGAAGACAACTATAAATACTATATAAGCATTTTTTGCGTGAAACACTTTTATATCAAGGCCTAGTTAGAAAAATGTATTCCATCCAATGTTGCAATAATTATTTTTTGGTTAACACATCAACGTTTTTATATTAAACACCATAATTTTCAAAATGCTAAATTATATAATATATTTGTATATAAGATATACCATTTTGAGTTTAAAACCTATTAACACTAATAAGGATTGAAAACTATTAATTCCCCAGCAACAAGCAACTATTAATTCCCAAGCAAAAAAATTGAGTATCAAACCCGTTTTTGTACACATCTTTCATTAAGGAAAAAGAACTTTTTTGGCAGATGAGATTGGAAACCAAAAGTAAATCATTATTGTATCGAACATAAAATGATTTTGAAGAAGCTATAATATATGTAATAAAATTTATATACCAATTGAACTATAAAAAATTAAATAATATAAATTTTTGTAATAAAACAATAAAATATAGTCTTTGTCAAGTTTGAAGCTTTTTATACTTACTTCCGGTTTTTAAAGACTTTTTTTTTATTTATTTTTATAAACATCTTGTAGTAGGTATAAAATTTGACCTTTGACCGATGTAACGCGACTTAAAACTTCATGTTGTTAAGGTTAAGTTTGGTCAATAGCGGTTAAGAAATACGAAAGATTTGGGGTCTCTATACCCCCACCACTCTGACAGATTCCTTCCATTTACAAACTTAGCCGATATATTGGCAGGTTAAAGGTATAGGCGAAATTTGATCAAAATCGATTGAGAAAATTGAGAGAGAGAAATGTGGCCTCTATCGTGACCGAAATTTTCGTTATATTCCATATACATATATGTACATATATATGTATATAAGTACATATACATACATAATTATCCAAATAAATTTTATTTTTGAAGTTTACGACCTCTAAAATGAGTTTTGGCATACATATTTATATTGGTTTTTCAGGTTGGAGCTAATAGCGACTTATCAAGAATATTATTGCATTGGTAAATAAAGAGATAGATATTGTAACGCGTATAACATATGTATGTATATGTATATGCTATATTCTGGAAAATTATTAAATTATTTAAAAACATATCGGTTTATTTATGTGTAACTTCAAAGATACACGGGTCAATAGAGGGTTAATATAACTTAAGTAAAACGTGATAAGAAAAAAATACGAAATAGATAGGATTTGATTCTTAGTAATTGCGTACTTGGTCTGTCTAAAAAAGTAAACAAAATTCGCAATGTGAAACAAATGCAATGCAAGTGACAAAAATAAAAATCAGACTATAAACTTTCTCCTAAAAAAAACTGCACATTGCATGCCATGCTCTTTTTCATCAGTCAATTAACACATTAAGCTTAAAAAGGGATCGGTGTTAAGTAATTGGCAGAAAAATTACTCACAAATATTTTAGTGACCTGCTTAATGGCGATGACACAACACTGTCGAATGCGATAGAAAGAGCTCGCATGCACCGACTAAGTGGATTGTGGCGACTTCCTCGAGTGACAAAAAATTCCCCCATAAACGTTCTCATGAATTTTAACCATTCATCGTGTGCCATCAGCTCACTTCGACTGCTTTTGAATTTTAATCAAACCAAGACAAGACAGAAAAAAATAAATAATACAACACTAACAAAAAGAAAACCCACCGATGGTAACGAAAGAAAACGTTTTATAAATGTTTTTATTGTGGCCAAAGGAGAGGCACTTAATCCTCATAAAAATTGTATCACGGCTGATGCTTTTTCATTTTTATAAAGTTTTTACTATAACCTAAAAAGTAGGGTTATGGATGTTACGAAGCAAGGCTTTCGGCGTTGAAGTTGAGCAAGCAATTAGGAGGGAAAAAAAGTGCAGAGATTTTTCAGTAATTCATACAAAAATATACTGAATTTTGTGGTATAAAACAGTGCTAATTTGTTATCGATTGCTTCCGTTTGCAAATTTAAATAAAAAAGTGGAGCAATTTTGTAACATGTGTCATGTTTAAAAAAACACGAAAACACTTAATAATCTTGTCAAAATTATGGAACCAACAAATTTAACTCAATGAAGAAATTATCGAGGTTTAAAATTATGAATTAATCAAATTTGAAGTTGAATAAAACTGACTGTGATGTATTTAAAAATTTTGTATGCTTTTTAGTCATATCTTCAAATTTATCATTATAATAGCACGGAATTTTGTGTTATAAGTAGTATTACAAAGTAAAAAAAAAAAAATGGCATTTTAATAATATATTCTAGATTTAATTAAATACCTAATTAATTTATAAGTCTAAGGTATTATGTTGATGTGGCTGGTCAACCGAGGACTAACTTAAGCCATTTATGGTACATTGTGATACCACTTTTTACTAGGAGCTCTACTGGGAATCGAACATCATAACCCCTTCTTTTATTTGAGCTATTGAGTTAAGTATTCTAGCTTTGATTAAAACGTCATAGAAATAAACTGCGTGAATATCAAACTTATTTAATGAATATAACCAAATAATTCAACGATTTTACGAACTTAACGTTTTCTTATGAAAGTGTTATATTTTTTAAAAATTAGGTTTTATTAAAATTTATCAAATATCATACGCTGTTAAATTTACTCTACCATTAGCTCATATCAATTGTTTTTTAATTGTATTTTATTTGCTAATTTTATGCTAATTAAAATGGAGTTGAAACACATTTTACCTATAACAAATGTTGATTTGTAATAAAGAAAATAAACTTAAGTATTTGACTACATATATTTATACACCAAAACTTCTGGGGCGCAGATTTTATAATTGACTAATTAAAGAAATTAAATACTTTAATGCATTCTCCATTACGTTTTGTTGGTAATAAACCGGCCAAAGGCGCCAAATGTTTGCAAGACTTTATTACCCCACAAGAACGTAATCCAACGATGGGAATGCACCTGAAAACGATCCGATGCAATGGATCGATCTAGGTGCAACGCGCAAAATGAGTGAAGTTTAAGCATGAATAATAAATGTCCATCACAGAAGCATCGTAACAAAATTTATGTGTTTATTGATTTATGTCCGTAAAAACAATTCCAAAACGAAGGAGGAACGCATAAGTTTCACGATTTCAATCGCAGTACGATTAGCAATAAATCAATGTAATCAATGCGATTTTCACAGAATCGTAATTTGATAAGAAAATTAATTAGTTTTCATTTATTTTCCAAGGAAGTGGAATAATGATTCTTTTATTTTATTATATAAGTAAGTGGATGTTACTGTTAATTTATAAGCATGAATATGAGCTATGCAAACTTCTTTAATAAGGTTGAATAGAATGAATAAAAAATATAAGGAAAAGATATAGGAAACCACTAGATTTATGAAACCCATCATCATTTATATTTCATGATGAAAATAATAGCAGTTATAAATAATAACTTTTCACTTAAGTATGTTTTTTTTAAATGATGTTTTAGCAAGACGAGGATATAACTTTGAGTATTTTTTAGGCCTTAATAATCCTTTTATTTCGTTTGTATTATACAAATGTATGCCATAAACTTGCTTTTTCAGAACCCTTATCATGACTAATACAATAAATATAGTGAATCAATAAAGTTAAGTATCTCAAAGAAATTAATACAATAGTTTTATAATTGTACATAATAAGAAATTTAATAAACATTTGGGTCATTCCATTGTGACTGGTAGGAATAGTGAAAATTGTCTTAAAACAAAACTAGGGAGTTACTTTATTTTCCTCTTCAAAGAAAATTCTACCAGTCAATATTTTCAGATAAAATGTGATGTTTTAAATACTGTGTCTGGTCTGGTGAGACATTAAATTACCTCATCCTTGTACCTTTGCTCATTCATCAACAAATTGTAACTAAACTACTATAATTTTTTGTTTACATTGTAATTGAATAAACATATAAACCTTTCCAAAGAGACATACATTTATATGCTAACTGTTGTGAAAAAGAAAATATAACATTTTCAATTTGCGACCGGTGGGACAAGTGCGATATCAGTGAAAATCCACGTTCAATAATTCAATATTTATTAATTAATAATGGACTAATACAATTATGATTATAATGAAAATTAAAATTATTTCAGCATCAAATTTTCCAGTTACAGAATTAGTCCACAAAATAAAGTAAAAGCTATAGTTATAAGGTTTTTTTCCTTCCTTTTTTTTGTAGAAGCAGCCCATAGTAGTAGTACGAATTCTAATAGAATTACTTAATTTACTAAATTACCACAAATGATGTTGCCAACTGAAGCAAAAATGTCTATACAGTAGTAATTTTAGAAACTTATAATTTCTATGGACGAAAAACATCATTCGTATGTATTAGGAAAGTATGGACCTTTACCTACAGGTTATTGTTAAAATAAATATAATAAGAGTAAATTGAAAATGTATGGTTTTTTCCTCTTTTGGGTGGAATGACCCATTTGCTAATTAATGACAAACCTCCTGTGTTTGACATCATAAGTGTTTAATTTTTCAAATTTTGATATGGGATACCTACTAAAAAGGAAATTTTTGAATTTTTTACTATGATTTAGATTCCAATTCAACAGGCATTTTAAAATAGTTGCTTCAATTAATTTCTGTAGATACTAGATATAGAACTAATGGGTGCCTTATCTCATAATAGAACATTTAAAATTGTTTCATTTTTTTTTAAAGAAGATTTTGTCTTTCCAAAGAGCTGCGTGAAAAGTATATCCATTATAAAATTAATCTAGGTAAAAACTACTTGTTTTGCACTAGTTGATCAATACAATTTTACCAACAAAATCGGATTTTTTTAATTTTTTAACCTAGAATGACCCCTTAAAGCGATATTCAAAAGAAAAGTTGTATGATTTTCTCATAATTTTCCCAATTTAAAGAATTTATACCAATTTCTTGAATATAAGAACTTGATGCGACCAAAAAAGGAGGGAGCTATTGCCCCTGAAGACAAGACGTTGCCGAAATGAAGGCGATAATTCATCGCCCGAAAAGAGCCGTCACGTCTTCGCTATCCGCTTCAATTAAAGAACGGCGGCGCGGCGGCGGCGGCGGCGGCGTGTGCTTCGGTTAGGCCCATTTTTCACGGTGTCATTAAAAAATTGCAGCTGACCAAATTGGCGACTGCCGGAGAATGGCAGCGGTCGGAGGTATTTTGGGCGATAATAAAACGCATGGCCATCAGTGACCAAAATGGTGAAAACTTTTTGGCATTGCTGCCACCTCCTCGCGATATGAGACGGCCAAGAAAAGAAACAAAGGCCCGAGCCTTACGTAAGATGAGCTCTCCTACAGCCGTAAACCCAGTTAAGATGGACTGGAGGTGGCTGTCGGAATTTCTTGTCTTCCCGCGAACGTCTTAAGAACAGCCAAAGCTCCGGTGGATGCTGCGCGCTTGTCGCAATTCGGAACATTTCTCCTCTGTGGCCAGAGCCAGTCATTGTGTTTCGCGAACCACGCCGCCGCCGCCGCCGCTTCTATGCAGATAAGATGGGCCGTGTACCGCGGAGACGTAGGTGCCGCGATATTACCGTTAGAGACAAGCTCAGGTGAGTGGCCACTTGTCGCGCGATGTGACCTTAATTAAAAGGAACGACAGCTCCGGGGTCCGGATTAATAAGAGTATTAAAAAATAAATAAAAAAACGCGCGAAACGGCTCCGTGGCGGATGTCATTCCAGATCGGATTTGTGATTGATAAATGGCTTGAACGGCTCAATTAGGACAGGCTTGCGAATTGAGTAAAGGAAAAATTCCAGCTGTTGGAAGAAAAAAAATCTTTAGTTTATTTAAAAGTAGTTAGCAAATCTAACCAGGAGCTCCCCACGACCCACGCGAAAAAGTGAAATTTTCTGTCCAATTGGATCTGGTTGGCTGTCGAAGGTTTGCCGCCTTCCAAAAGTGGGTCATGTCACGGTATATGCGATCGCGATCGCTGCCGAGTGGTCAAATGTTTGGGTCGCGACTGTATAATTTTTGGAGGAGCCTCAAGACCCGATCGGTTATTATTCGTAGAACAATTAATGTCTATTACACGGTCAAGATGTTTGATTGTCGGTCGCATGGTCATACCGCGAAAAATATGCCTCCGTTTAGCGGTTTAGGTTTGGCTGCAATTAAGTCAAGGCCGCGCCAATTATGAGATTATGTAACCAAACAAAAGGCCATTAAAATCCGTGCAAGGTGTGTTGTCTGCCGTCATATATATTTTTTGGGAAAGTGTATTTTAAAATATATTTAGTAAATTTATGAAATTCTTAATTTAAACCGCATTCAGAAAAATGCTTATCATATTAAAATAAAGGAAATGTATCATTGATTGCTTCTTCCTATGTTTAAAAACGATTTCTATTAATCTAATGAAATGTTTTTCAAATAAATGAAAATTGTATCTATACTGATCTTTAAGTATATACAGCTTACTTGCTTATATATAACGAAAATTTATTTATTTCAAGGAAGGTTATACCTACATTTTAAATAAGAGAATTATATACAGATCTTACTGGTCCTACTTTTAAGCCTTAAACTTTCCTCGTGATTTAACAAATAATATTGGAAATGAAACGACAAAGGTCCTTCTGTAACATATTCTTTTTATTTTCAAAGCAAATCAAATTAACAAAAATAATAACTTTTTCTAGTCGAGTGCTGCGCATAAATATAGGACCAAAATGATGTGACAGATTGGTGACCAACTATCCTTTGAAATAATATCCTCGAGATTTGGCACAGATTCAAATAAATGTTTTAAAATATCTCTTCAAATTTTTTCATTCCTCTTGAAGCATGGATTGAAGTAGATGTACTGAATGTGGCTTTCTTTTGGAAAACCTCATTTTCAAGGCACCACAGACATTCTCAATAATGGTGAAGTCTTTCTAATAGAAAAATATCCTTGCTCATCAGCAAATGTTGTGTAGATTGAGCAACGTGAGGATGGGCGTTATCTTGTTGGAAAAGTGTACCTTTCAATGGCATATCCCATTCGAAAAATGGGAGTAGTTTTCTTTCCAGGATGTCAACTTGTTGGTACACAGGCAAACAATATTTTTTATTGGATACATTGATTTAAAGAAAAGAATCATTTAAAACACTTATTTCTGAACGATCGGAAGTAATCTAAACGTTTTGTTTGCATATTTTTAAGAAAATAATCAACCATATATTTTATATTCCTCATTGAAACACCATAAGTGATAGAGTTTTTAGTTTAACGTTTCAGACAGGGCGAAAAGAGAAAAATATTTTAAATAAAGATTTAATGCAGTCCAGATTAAATATACAACACCATATAACTATAAATATATGTATTTTGCAAAACGAATCATTAAAAAAAATCACCTCTGTACCACTTTTCACCTCGGTAACACTATTTTTTGACCTCAGAAACCCGAATGTTTTAATATGTAAATCAATGAGTTAGTCTGTCAATATGAAAATATACGTTGAAAGGTATATTTAAATAGTTGTATTGAATTTTTTACAAAACTATAAGGCTGTAAACTTTAGTGTTAATTTTAACTAAATAACTCCATGAGAAAAAGACTCCTAGCGGGCGGAGGAACAACAAAATGATTCTATAAGGGAACCCTCAAAAATGCGTCAAAATAATTTCTTTAATTGGTAAAATTCTTTGCAAGGTTGTTTTAAAATTGGAATCATAATTCATAAAATGTTACAAAATTGTAGTTAACACACACATACCATTTTCCTAAAATCCGTTGAAGCTATCACCAAATATTCTTGTGATGCCTCTGGACGTCATTCAAGAATCAAGAAACATTTAAATAAATATTTTTATTGCGAAATTAATTCCTTCAAAAGAACAAAACCAAACCAAGTTTTGGAGGAATTTGACTTTGATTGGATTGGAGATAAATTCCATTTCATCAGAAGTTATCAAATCGCCATCTATATGTTCAAGCATAGTCATGATCATAGTTTTGATCGAGGTTTTTGGGGGGTCTAAATTCACCGGTTATTCGTCGGAATCATGTTCAATAAGTCACGCACGCAAAACGGGTTCCACTTGTTTCTTCTCGAGAAATTGACAACAAACCTCACACACGACACAGCACGATGCGGCGGCACTGGTTTTGCCCTGGCACGTTCAAATTTTTGTTCAGTTGTTAACACTTGACCTCACCGCGGCGACATGCAGATTCAAAGCTAAGACCCTTGTTTGAGACCGATCTGCGTTTACTGAGTTTTAACGAATATTCTGGGAAATGCTACTTCCTCTTTGAAATAATTAGTATGCATTGTTTTCCCAAGAAAGATTATGGGTTTTTCAGGGATCAAAAAGTCAATGATGAATACGTTAATCCATATACTAACATTTAAAATTCCGGATCAGAAGTCTTAGAAAATAGAAATGCAATTTAGAGAGAATAAGACTTTCTGCATAAATGTGCATAACTTAAATATGTTAAATAAAAGGTCATCAAAAAAAGGTACCCATTGTTTTTATTGGTTCCATAATGGTAGTAAAATCACATTAATGTCTGCATAAAAATCCATATTTCTTGTGTTAAATTATTACACAGGTGGCGAAACATTAAGAATAAACGATATATATTTCTTTATAGTAGCTTTTACATATGTATGTATATGTAGCAATTATAAATTTCCGTAGTGTTTTCACACTACAGATATTTGTTAAAGGAGAAAGTTATTACCTACTGAAATAATTTTTTTCTTCAAAAACATCTTCGACAATAAAATCTGGTTTAATTTTACGGAATCAATGTTCATGTTTACACCAATTTGGTGTAAAGTAATAAAATTTTAAAAATTTATTAAATATAACATCTAAAGCTTAAAAGAATTTTAATTTCACACTATTTTGGTGTACTACATATGTATGCATAAACAATTACTTTTATTTTTGCAATCGTAGGCAGGTACTATAAACTTGCTCACAGAAAATAATGTGAAATTGCTTTGAACTTCAGTGTGATTTTACACTTAGTTTTTAGTGTAAAAGTTTTAAAAAAATTATTGGTATATAAGATTGTTGTTTTCAAAATGCTTATTTTATTCGACAATTTAATTGAAATTAGAAGTTGTACTAAAATAATTTATAGAATATTATATGGTATGTAGACTAGAGTGTTAAAAATTGTTTAAAAATAGCGTTGCGTGCGCGTGCATGAAGCACGCTAATTATTCAAAAAAGTATTCAAGAAAACATAATTCTTTTTTTTAGGGATCGACGTACCTACATATATTAAACTAATTTAGAATTCGAAATAGAATCTGAAGACATCATGAACCACCCTGTATATCAAATGATAACTTTTAAATTGCGTACTTTTAAATTTCTTCGACTCATTTATAGGCCCATTATTTCACTTAGGATATTTTGCAAATTTTAAAGTAGGTATTCTTGCGCATGTGAAAACAGACATTACATGCTAATGTAAACTGAATGTATTTTTGTATATACAGTATAGTGCCAGAAAATTATAACCACTCTAAGAAGTTTCAAAATTTGAACTCTGATTACATTTTTTTCGCAAACAATCAAACAGATTAACATTTCCTTGCAGAGTTGCAATCTTTCCTCCTTTGTTATCATTGTTTGAAGAATAAGTAATCGTTACGTTACGAGCCAATATGCAATATGCAAAAGTATTCCCTCATTCATTTATTCCAGTTCTATCAAATATAAATATCAATAAACAAATTTTCATGTTTCCGAGAAGTATTACATGGTATACCATTTCATTTAACGCCGAAAGCATAAATAGTTGCATCGAAGAAAATCGCGGAGATTAACAAGTGTTATTAAAAATATGGTTAATAATACTAAATACTAGAAATATTAATTTGCAAAATATGTGAATTTACCCTTAATTTAATGTTTATCTTAATCGCGTACGAATATAATAAAGTTTTTTTCAAATTAAAGTATGGAAGTATAAATGTTGGTGGTTATAATTTTTTGGGACTGTACTGTAAGTAATTGAGTTGTCTGCATAGAGTCTAGATAAAAGTGCATGTTGTTAATAATAAAGGTAGCTCTAAAATCTTCATCTCATTACCTAAAGATGGTTCTATAAGATGGCGCCAGTATCAGAGAGCACGGTATCTAGTTTATTTTATGATTATGGCCTTTTTGCACTAACAATGTATGTAAAACATCGTGTGCATCATTCATCCAGCCTTAATAATTTATGCTATGCTGGTACCACGCTCTACCTAATTTTACCTGAGCGCCTTCCATAACACATAAAGTGATGCATTTGCGAAATTCGTAGCCATTTATGGCAGCACCTTAAAAATATTAAGGTAGACCTTCTGCTTGGAGCAGTTAAATCCATCAACATTTTATATCATTTTTGCCGTATTCGCGCTGAATATTTTTGGGTCTGTGTCATCGACGGCTTATTAATTTTCACTTATTCGAAAAAGTGTCACTGTACCCACGTAGAGAGCGCATCGGAACATCGCTAAATTATTTTGGCCATCAATATATTATCAGAAAATGTGTCGTGTTTTGCAGGCAGTTTTTCGACAATTTGATACGAACGAGTTGGAATATTATAAATATAAAAAAAAAGATTGTGTGATGGATGAAGACAGTTTAGCTCTGCATTCGGCGGAAAATAAAATCTGATACAAAAGAAGGTTAAGTGCCAGTTAGTTACCTGCAGATTGAAATGTACAGCTAAAACTGGAAGGAAATTAAAAATGAGTTTTTTTGAGAGCTTTTTGTAAGACTAAATAAACGAGTTTTTGAAGATTTATCACTTGCATCTTGAGAATAAAAGGAATTACAAAGAGGCGGAAAAGATTTAATATGCCTCTGTGAAAGGCACTTCATGGTTTCCGGAAATTTATGAACTTTATAGATGTTGTTTGCTTTCTTTAGTAATTTGAAACAAAACGGCTAGAAAATTAGTTAGTGAAATGTAACATAGAGAAACTAAAAAAAATTATTTTATTTAGGGCAGATTTCTCATGCACCACTTTAGTATTCTTCAAATAAAAATAACGCTATTTTTTAAGCCTATTTGTTCAAATTTTCATTTATATAAATATTAACAGAGACATATGTAAATTATATATTATTTTTCAACAATAAATTAATATCTTCGTAGTACGGCGATAATAAGTGATATCTAATTTGTTTTCCGTCTAAATTTCTGAAATTTCAGCCGATAACGACCCCAAGCATATGGCTTAATTCGTAAAACTTTGGATGAAATCGAAGAAAATACCAGTTTAGAATTCATTTCCTTAATCTCAATCTAACTGAAAATTTGTGAGATGAAGTCGGCCGCAATATTGTAAGGCTAGGTTTCCAATAATACGGACCAACTTTGGATTAAAGTTCAGAGCGGCTGATGGTGGTCTAACTGATTGCAAAGGGATTACCTCAAAATATCAAGATCTCAATATTCCTTTCATTTTACAAGTATGCTATTTATTTTACCCTTTCAACTGAATTAAAACTGTAATGTTTAGTTAGGTAATTATTTTTTCTAAGAATAATAAATTAGAATCTCTTCCATATTGCTAATTATATTACAAAATGCTTACTACCCTGTTAAATCTCTCATATCATAATGTTAAGGGTTAATATTATAAATTAGGTAATACTTAGTGGATGTGTCATTTTTTTTTTGTCATCACTGTATGTACCTAATGAAATGAAACATAAATTTTTTTATGTTTCAATAAATTTGTTTCTCTATATTTACTATCAAAATTAGGAATTTTAGGATTGGACAACTTCCATATAATAATATGTAAAAATTATCAGAAGAATAGATTGCTGAAATATCCAATTTCAAAAATTTAGTATGGGGAATCATGTTACCGTCATATTAATTTTCTTAGATATGCCATAAAGAAAAAGTTTTAAAATTAAAATAAATGCTGAATTTTGTAGCTTTTGAGACCGTTTTTCTTCATTTATCGATAACCTTCCTTTTATTTGGCAATAAATGTGACATTTTCGGATTTTTAAGCTTGCTTGCGATATATATAACAACTTCTTTAAAACAACGACGACTTTTCGAATCAATATCGATTATATTGCACCCAATGAAATTTGCATATTTTTTTAAAGCTTTGAATAAATCACTCAAATGTTGAGCCCAAAAAGCATCCCCTTTTTTCGAAATCACCATCCCATCGTTCCAATTTCTTCATTTAGTGCGATTCGCTTTGTTCGGAATGGTTTTTAGCTCTCTAGAGGTTGCGACATGCCTCTGCAAATAAATTTGCATGCTTAAGCGAAATTTAATTAGCTTAATGCTTCGTGGCGCGCGGCAAAATCCCAACCCATCGCTGGAGCAAATAAGGCCGCATGCATCTCCCGTTTGCCATTTAAATTAAATTCAAATTCAGAGCCAGCAATCGCCGAACCTTGGAACCGATCGAAGCCAATCGAAGCCAATCGAATGCATTTCGCCCAGCTCGACATCTTTTCCGATGAGTGCTTCTTTAAGAATCCCACGAGTGTCGTACCAAGACGCTTCCTCCAAAATCTGCGGCGCTGCGAACTTATTTTATTGCAGCGGGCGACCTTCGCGTTTTTAAATTCGCGGAGAAAAGGAAAATAACTTCGATTACGTGAACGTCTGGAATCGGTAATTACTGCAGATTGGCGGGCCGCCGCCGGGTGGCTTTGTTGGTCCAACTGGAAGCTGTGCTGCGGTGCGATGCCAGGCGGTTTTTTTTCGGTAATTTTTGAAGCGAAAATCAGTCGAAATTATTTTATCCGCAATTAGTTATGACCAGGAGGGCATTTCATAATTTTGCAATTGCATGCAGGTGCTGTGATTTTATGCTGGATTTTTTATACGCCGCAAAAACAACAGCGAGTTTCCTTGCTCAAATTTTCAATTAAGCCTTTTTCAGTGGAAACAATATCGGTAATTTATTTTGTTTCCTGTGGCTTTTGGGAAATGTTTAATTTTCTTATATGTGAGCGGTTTTACTAAATTAATTTTGGGTAGGTAATATGCAATAAATTGGAAGTTGTAATTTATTTTTTTCTATTAAGCTCAGCCGCTTCCAGTCAGAACCTATCAACAATTTACTTTCACCTTGTTTAAGTTTTTCAAATCAAATTAGGCGTAAGGCAGAAATGGACTAATTAACTAGCTGAAATTGCCATGAAAATTGCTATTTGAGGGTTTTTGAAAATGCTGACTGCGAATCCACTTTCAGAAATTAGAAATTCAAGATAGGTAATCCCATAATCCATGACTAAATTTTTTTAAAATTCAAGTACAATTAGTGATATGAGGATATTTTTAGGCCACTAATTTTGAACCAATACAATTTTTATAATTGAAAGGGTTTTAATTAAAATAACTACTGAGGGTATTTTGCGGAAACTAATAACAAAAATGCTATCAAAATTTCGAAATAGTGCTGGGTTAGTTATGATACACCAGGTGAAATCGAGTTATTCAGGAAGTTTTGAATAAACATCACTTTATAAAAGGAAAAGAAATTCTTTGGTAATGACTCGATTAAACTTTAGATAAATATGTGTTAAAAGCAATTAATTTTTATTTATATATAGTACAAATAAGTAAAACAAGGATTTTTTTACAATGATGTAGCCAATAGTTATATTTTATATATGAAATCTAAAACTTTGAGACATATCTCACGATTAAATCTCCATTGGATGGACTTGATACTTCTTAGAATAGAAAATGCCAAAATAGTTGCTTTTTTCTTAGGCGTAATGTTTAATTTAATTGAATTATCAACAAAATTATTCTAACTCATCTTATTATCTTAGTGAACTTTACTTATAACGACCCAAATTACAATACCAATATTTTGTTAGATATTATTTTTCAGACATACAAATTATTTGATATTAAAAAGTAAATACCTACATAAAAATCATATTTTGGATTTTTGTAAAGTTATTGAAAACAGGCCAAGACAAGATTGCTGCTGTCCGATCGTAAGTATGAAGTTATCGGTTTAAGAATAAGAAGTTAATTTTACAAGATATTAAAAAAAATAGTTAATCTCTTGAATTACGATATTTCAAAAATGGTCAATAGTTTTTTTAAATTTTTCTTGTTGTAATACCTTCATTAATTTATATATAACCTTTGACTGAGTTCTTCAGCGATTTTTGAACTCATCCCCAGAAAAATTAATTTAATTAATTACAATTGAAATCATTTCATCTGATTCATTCATTCTGGCATCAGAAACATTTACAACACACAGATAGAGTGTTAAATATTGTTGCGTATAGATTTTGTAAAAATAATTTTAATTATAACGAGTATACTTTTGAACCTTTATAATAAACAATTGAAGAATTTATTTTTCATGGGAATTAATATTTCCTCAACAAACATTGGCTCTTATGCATAAAAACTGAGCAAATGCTCAATCTTAGTTTTTCTATAGAAAACTGGAGCTCAATCTCAATTTGGGTGAGATAAAACTCGGGTTTTCTATATAAATATTGAGATTGAGTATTTGCTCAGTTTTTATGCATAAGACTCATTGTTCATTCGGATTTTTTTTTTAAACTACATAAATAAAAAAAACTTAAGGATCGTTTCAAATATCTTCTTTATAGATCAGCGAAAAGCAGTAAAAGCAGTAAAAGCAGTTCAGTCTATTTTCTGTAATAAAGAAAATAAAGTTTTAAACAAGTTCGAAACTTTGTCTGAGTCCTAGCAAAGAAAAACTTCTAGACCTGCAAATTGCATTCTGACTTGATCGATGACCTCTTTACTGAAAAGTAAACCTCTAAAAAGTTGTCCGTTCTTTGTACACCCATGGAAAATCCATTATTTTTGAATTACTTCAGCCGCAATAAGCCACTGCGGGTAGTCAGCGTTTACTCGTAATTTGGTTGAATTGTCCGAAATCAGATAGAGAAGTTGCCCTAGAATTTAAAAAAACAAACACACCGTACTAAGACTAATTTCGATTTCGTACTAATCAAATCTTTTTACAATTGCTGCAGGTAGAACATGGCAGGGTTCTGAAAATTAGATAACAGTGCTGAGTCAGTTCCACAAATCGTTACGAATTTGGTACGATTCTTGAAGCGTAAAGTGCTCATTAGTCACCTTTAAACTCTTAATGCTAGAAATGAATTGCTCTTATTATAACTTTGACATAAAGTAGGTGATAGTGCTGAAATGATAATAAAATAAGGCCTTTAATTAAGAGTACTTCTTACTGTTTGGGGAATTGTATAACTAACTTTCGAGATAAGAAAAAACTCATCTTATATTCTTCATAATCTAAAACTCCATCACACACTGAGTTGTAATTCACGCTGGTAAATTGAAAAACAATTTTTAATATTGCACAACGCTTCAATACTTCATGATTTGCGAACAAGAAATTCAATTTCAGAAGGAAAAAAAATTGTTCGACTTCAAGAAAATGTTTGCAGGCGTTGCTGTTGTTATTCGTGAAGTTTTTATCTTCACAGTTTCCTTTGTATTTCTCTTTTCTTATGTTCCCAGTTTGAAGTCTCAAGACTTGTCTATGGCACTTCTCTAGATCAAGACAATGCGGTGACTTACCGGTTTCGATCAAATTAAAACTACAAAGCCAAGTGTAAAAGTCGCTATAGCGTAATAGACTTATATAAAGATTAAGTTAAAAAGGTAAAATAAAATAATTTTGCAGAAACATGTCCAGATCAGCTGTATTGTCCGAATAAAAATTAAAATTTAGACTTTAATATTTCCTTTCCTTAAAATTCTTTCGGAAAATTCAAATATTCATTCAGTTTTTCTGATTGGCTGCGACTTTTCATAGACAAATACTATGGCTTGCACCAAAATGTTTTAAGATAAAATTTAACTATAAATTCTAATTCCACAGCAAACATTATTTACCATAATATATATATTTTTTTAAATTAAAACGGCGTGAAAAAATAATTGTATTTCAATTTATTTGTCTGTTTTTATTTTATAAAATATAATACTTGCCAAACAATATTCCAACCAAGAGGTTTCGCAATTTTGCTTTTGAATTTTACAAGTTTCAACCTTAGGATTTCTTATTTTTTTTTAATTACAGAAGATTTGATATGAGCTGCTTAATAATTTGTCAAGGTACTTGTAATATTGAAACTTTATGAGGAATTTTGTAGTTTCATAAGTTGCCATCTAACCTTTTTAATGAATTTATGAGAAATTCCCTAGTATGGTTTATTACTGACATCTGAACCTTTTGTCCATATTGAATTGGTGCCTTTACTTTGAGTAATAGTTAGGGAAAGTTACCATAACTTTAATTATGGATGGAAAATTAAAAATGAAGGTAGCTCTTTTCTTACCTCAGACAAGGGATGAAGCAATTTCAATTTCATTATATCTTCGGTTCACTCTCCGATTTAAACGCTTTCGTGAATCGTGAGACGGATTTATCTTATTATCTTTGTTTTACATTAACTTATTAATTTTTGCATCATTTGAAAAAAAAATTCATATTACATTAAAGAAATATTGATCTTCGAAACAATATAAAAAGAATTTGAAGTTATTTTAGATACATATTTATTTGCTATCGATGAAAAATAAGTATTTCTTTGTATTTTTTAAAATGTAAAGAAAATGTAAAAGGTCCCTATAATGGAAGTGTGAATGGAATTGTACCTAAAAAAAGCTTTACATTTTTAGAGTCAGAAAATACAGGGTGGTTCAGACAAAATTAAAAGTTCTTTAGTAATAAAACACTTCATATAAAAGTTGTTCACTGGAAAAAAAATCAAGTCTTTTCATTATCTTAGATGACCTTGAACTTAAAATTAAACACCAGTTTTATTTTCTCGGTCCTCATATTTTGCATACTCAAATACTTTTAGCCTGCACAATCTGAATGCAAGATACAATGATTTAGAATATTGAATAGTTAGAGTTAGTTAGTTTAAAAGTACATAAATAATATAATTCTTTCAGATGGCGAATTGAAATAGCAATAAATTTGAAAATTTAGCTACTTCAGATAGCATCAAACTAATTATTAGCCTGGCTACTTGGCAAGAGAATGATGGGATAAAGAAACTTTAATTATTTGGTGCAAATGTAAAATTAAAATAATAAATAATAACACTGAACAAGATTTTTTATGTTCGTTTATGTAACAGAACAAGTTATATGTACCTACCTAATATCAACAGATTTTTTTCCGTACATTACAAAATCGCACATTAAAATTTTTTATCACGCGAAGTTTTTGAAAAAAACTGAGTAAAATCCTAAAACAGCTCGTATTTGAGTATTTTTATAATTTAAAAAAATGGTCGAAATATAAGTCTAAATCCTTATCTCGATATATGAAAGAGCATTCCGGAAAGTCTCAAAGACTTTAGTATATTAATATAATAGCTTCAAACTTTAATTTAACCCACATTTTAATCTCCTAAAGAATCTGTTATTTTGTAACGAATTTTTAAATGTCGAAGATACAATATTTTAAACTCTTCAAATTTATTTTTCTCTAAAACTTTCCTTGTTGGGACATTAATCAACCGCAAAAGTCTTATAGAAATAATATATCACTTGTTTTGTGGCAAAATGTTGTTGACCGGTGTAATTTTTAAGGTACATTTTTAGGATGACTTCATTGCAGCGGAAAGACTTTAAAATTTATTGTAATTTTTTCCAAATTTTCTGAATAAAAATGACTATTCAAATTGAGTGATCAATGAAAGAGGATTATGAAATTCAATTTTACATTGTAAAAACTACCTAACAATAATTTGCTTGATTTATAACATAGCAACCTTAAGTTATTTAATTTTCTTGGAACTACCCATATCGCATTAAATGATTGATCTACAAAAACCGTATTTTAAATGGACATACATACTTCATTTAACATTCGGTCGTCGTGCTTATTGTTCATATTGGCGTAATTAAAAGTATCTCACATATTGTGCCCTTTTTAGTCTCAGAAACCCTTCAGTACGAAGATGAACTTACCATAAATTAAGAGCGATCCTATCTTTTTGCTCGCATTCCGCGAATACTTTCATTCGGATCCTATAATCAGAAAAACTGATATTAATGTCACAACCTGAAAGGAAAGTTGTGCAGCATGTCATCTCCATGTTATCCTAACTATCGCATAAAAATTGCAATAAATTCTTGCGATCTCCGAGCACAGTGTGTAACTTCAGCACTTTTACCTTCATCTCCGATCCCCGGGCGATGAAGACGACGACGATTCGGTGCGGCGCGCGCGGCGCGGCGGCACAAATTGCGAAGTATCGCGTTGCCGGTGATCGGACGCATCACTTTACCCAGTTTCTCCGGTTGCAAGATGTTGCATGTATCTTTAAGATGGTATAGGTGTATCTAAGTTACCATCTAAGTATCGTGAAAAACAAGGCGATTTTTCCTCCTCTTTTCTGTCCCGGTAGTCCCCCCAGTGAACGACTACGTCGCGGATGTCTTACATTCGCTCTCATCACAGTTCAGTCACTCGAAAGCATTTGCAATATCAACGTGAACTGCAATTTGTTTCTTAACCGGGCCGCCGACGAGACGTCTTAAAAGATATATATAAAAAAAATAAAAAATCGAGTACAAGACAATTAAAGTCGAATAATTTCCTTGTACTCAAACAGCAGAAAATCGTTTTTATACCATTTCGACCCAACGTCTTTAGATCTCGGGTCTAAGCTTTTCATCAGTTTTCGGCTAATCGCGAGCACGGCAGCACGCACTAGAGTCTAGTGACTAGACAGTCTAGCCAGTTAGCCAGTTTGGCCTTTGTGGAAGGAAAGTGTTAAGTCCACGATAATTAACAAAACTCGGACAACAAGTTAGTTGTTTTTTTTCTTACTTCTCTGAGACTTAAGTCGGTGCTCGTTGATGTGGTTTTCGAGTCCGTGGACTAAAAAGTGAGAGTGGAGCCCGATTGAGTCACTTCGGTCAATGTAGGTTTTTGGTAAACTTCTTAAAACGTTCTGCGAAAACTGCCCTCTGGCGAAAAGTTGAAGTGTCCCGGCGGTTTTTGTGTGGTGTTTTGAAAGTATTAATAATAATAAAAATAAAATCATATTTTAAAGGTTATAGTACGCGATATTTTGAGTAAAAGTGCTACGAAGGTTCAGTGAATTTAGTACGAGAAGAATTAACACCTGTAGCCATCATAAAACAGCGATTGTAGCCCCAACCTAGGGAAAGTGAGACTCCATCTGCAGCAGCGACACGGCCCCCAAACACTGATTATGATGCTTTTGTCCGCCTTGAAGCTGGGTATTGGCTAAGTACTTTTTGCACATATTCAATTTTCATGATTTCCCTTGCCTTTGTGCATTTTAATGAGTTTTCCTCAACTCTTATAGTATCAATCATTTTCACCTGGTGGCCACCTTCTCGTGTCGTGGCCGTCTGCTAATTCATGTGAGTCGCGTACCTGTTTACTAGCCACACGGTGGAAACGACCGCAATAATATAAAAAAATAAAATTGCTTTAATGTCACTGGAAGTCGACAATTCCGCTACAAGAAATCCTTGAGTTATCGTCTTATGAGCGACTAAGAAAAATAAAAAAATTAAAATCAATAAAAAGCTAACTGCTAAACAGTGACTTCTCAAATTAAATAGGACATTTATTGGATGTAACCGAAACCCAGATGATCATCTTCATGAGAAAGTTGTTACACGGGCCAATTACTCGAATTTTAAGTTATTTTTTTTTATTTTCAAGGTATACAACTTCGGGGGAAAGACTGGTTTTCATGCTGTTGGAGGTTGTCCTAGTTGAACGGGTATTGCACTTTCCAGTTCGAAGAAGTGAAACCATTTATCTTCGAATAACGATTTAAAATTAATATAAACTTGATTTTTAGCACTATTTACAAGAGTGTAGCGGATCAGATGATCCCATGCCTCTTCCGCTCGATCAGTTTTATGCTTGGTGTTGCAAAAGATCTTGAATAGTTGCAAATCAACTTTTTTTTTCGATATTGCCTCGCTCCAACAGCCATAGATCACATATTCGTCTGCTTTATGCATAGAATACTAATTATCTTATATGTTCCCAATGCTTCTTCTTAGACGGTGAAAAACTAAAATATCAAACATTCGAATTAGGATTGCGAACGTGTTGTTATTTTATTGCTTTGAATCGATTTTATACCTCGGTTCGATATCTTAAATTGGATGGCTACACATGCATTAGCTTATACGTGCGTATCTATGCAATTATAGATCAAAATATACAATTTTTTATAACAACAAAATCATTGAAGGAAATTAATCGATGTGATTAATTTGTCTTAAAATAACTGCTACTTATCAGTGAAAAACGATAAACCAGTTATTGATATTCGGACAATTTCAAATTTGACTAGTTCATTAGGCATAAATTTATAATAAAACAGTTTACCTAATTTAGTAGCAGCACTGCCACTTTTTGTAATATAAATAAATTATTTCCGCAATTAATATCGAAGAAAAAATTATGTAAGCTAAAGAACTAGAATATAATAAAAATTCTTCAATCGTCTATATATGAAAATAGGCGCAAAAGATGTGTTTTTCTATTTTTCTTCGAAAACATTAAACGCGTTTTTCTCGAAATTACGTTTTTTGAGTTGGCAAGAAAATATAGGTGAATAAAAAAGTTGTAAAGAAGGTTAAAATTTTCCATATTTATCTGCGAACCTGAAAGAACAAATTTTTCAAATAAAATTGGTATTAATTAAACTCAAGTTTATCTGCCTATACCTATATTTCCCATATGTATTATCTGAGTTCGGAATATATAAACTTCGGGTTTCTTATTTTGTAGGTAGTTTTCAACAGTCATAATGCATTTTTGGAAAGTTAATTACATAGACTCCAAAAATAACCCAAACAAAATTATATTTTCATACACTATAACTTTGATCACCATTGAAAATTAACCTGACCGCAGTGACCTGAAAAAATATATTTGATAGTTTTTCAAATTTGATCGGAAGCGCTAAGAAAGCCAAATCAAATTAAAAAAGAAAAACATTCTCCACTCCCTTGGCGAATGCTTGAAATTTTCAAATTGAGCAAAATTTTGAGCCAATGAATGTATACGCAAAATTTTATTGAAATATATTAAGAAACATAGGAGTCTTTATATGCATGTACATATTATCAAACAAACAAAATTTCATACATACTACAAAAGTATGTGCCTCATTGTTTATAACTTTAGTTAGCTGCCTTTTGAAATAAAAATAAGCTTTTTATGTCTTCTCAGTGATTAATTGACAACAGAGCATTCGCTTTTTTACGCCCTAAATATTTGTTTCAGCAGTTCCAAATAATTGGTACATACAATTTGTAATATACCAATTTTTTTACTCTAACCATAAACGGAATTGATTCATCGCAGCTCATTCCACACTAAAATCTTACAAAACTAAACTAATTTCGTGATTTCATTGTATTTTCATGAAGGTTTAGCTTTGTGTTATTTTATGTATAATGTACCATACTTGAGTTAATTTAATTGCGCCTGAATATAAGCTGTCCACCGCGCAAGTGAAGTTCTCAAATATAGACAACAAATAAGCATTTAAAGCTGTTAAACGAGGAGATTTCCCCGATCGGTCGTGCACTGACATTTTACAAAACGGGGAAATCTCCGTAGAATTTTCTACGGGAGTCCAGTGGAAATGGAATATCATTTTTTATAGTTTTAAAGTTAAATATCTCAAAAATTATAAGCAACCGATAAATTGTTTCTGCATATCCGTCTTTGTTGACCCTCAGTGAACAGTCTTACAAAGTTTTATAAAAATCTGTGAAAAGATCGCAAACTCAATTTATGCCTTTTTGATTGTCAAATTTCCTTCAACACATTTTGACAATCAGTGTTGTTTTGTGCCGACTTACAACATCTAATAAAATCTAAGGATAGTTACATTTGCATTGCGAGTAGCAATAGAGATTATTTTTTATACTGTTTCAGGGCTTTTGATATTTTAAAATTTGGCTGAGAGTTAGTATTAATTTTGCAGTAATTTTGTAAACAGTATAGAATTTTATAGAAAAATGTATAAAGTTATCTTTTCACTGTCATTGCCGTTTGAGCGTTGTGTCCATGATGGCCCATCAAGATCGCAATATTTAATGTCTATTTCCTTTGCAGGGAAATGTCTTAAATTAATGAGAACAATGGCAATTGCCCAAGGCTCTCCAGTGGCATTTAAACACCGTCAAACTATAATTTTTAGACATTCCTCTGAAAAAAACCATAAAACATTTTTCGCTCATTAAACAACAAGCCACTGCCTGGGGAGTCTTAAGCAGTGGCCGCTGGCCGTTCTTTGCCCGCGCCTGAAATTACTATTCAGAGAACGACTCTAGGAAAAATTGGCCCAACTTCTATCTATTTCAAGAAATCATAATCCCATAAGCACTTAAGCAGCTAGACAACTCTATCGAGTCGAGCATAATCGAAGTGGCCGCAGCGCATAATTTGTTCTCTCGAAACAAGCCCGACACCTCGAGTGGCCTGTCCGTTTTGGGCGGAAACGTTTGATGGACACGGACCTACGTGGGGAGCGTTCTTAACTTAAGCTGGATTCCCACAAACAATGAAGACGTCCAGTGAATCTTTAATTAGCCGGAGGAGGCGAAAGCAAAGTTGAAGCACCTCCACTTCACCTGGCGCGATTCGCCTCGCCTCTAATGAGATCAAGAAATCCCGATAACGCTCGAAGTGCTGCCGGAGTCGACTTCCTTTTGTTTATCCTCGCACTTGTCCAGATCTTAGATTCTAAGATGACCTCGACAGCGGCTGCAGATTTGCGAGCTCGCGGAATTTAGATTTTCTCCGTGTTTTTAATGCTTTCCGCGACACGCCGACCTACCTGCGCGGCGACAAAGTAGCGACACTTTCGCTTTCTTCGTAGCCCAGTTTTGCCGCGATTCTTCGCGTGAAAGTATTCCGTGGATGTGGAATTTATGGGCTCTTCTGGGAAGAGGAATTCTGAACGGCTGGGGATTAAATTTATTTGCTTCCTTTACGCTGAGGTTCTCGGAAATTCTTTCCTGCGGGGGTTAATGTACCCAGTACGTTTGCTGCAGGATTTCTTGAAATTGTCGTAAATTCTGGAAATTGAAAAAAACGACTAATACCATCGCCAAATGAGTTTTACGACCATGGAGCCGGTTTTATGGCAAATAATACACCACTGGCAGAATTGCTTGACACCGAGACTGCATCTATCTACGCCAGGAATGTGGTCTGAAATTTCAACAAATTTTAATCGTTGTTTTAGAAAAGTTTTCTATGTCGTATTTTTAGGCGATTTAAATTTAGTCGGTTTTTTTTTTTAACGAAAATATACTGTAGTGTGACAAACAAATTTGGAGGAGCTACATTCTATTTTCTAATATTACAATTTGGACAAGCTATCGAATTTGTAAAAAAAAAAAAAGAATTGAGAAATCAATCAGAAAAATTACTTGATTTTGCACCTCGATAATATCGACTGCCATATGTCTTCTAAATGTTTTAAATATGCTAAATTATGCTTAGAAACTTTCAACTTCATTAAATTTAAAACCCACTTAGAAGGAACATAAAAAATTGTTCTTACCATCTTACCGTATGGCACGGAGCATTATTCTGTTGAAAAATAAAACTGCAGGTGTCTCCGAAGACAATCAAAACAGATGGCTCCAATTCATTTTTCAGAATGCACATAAATGTAGACATCTGTTGTTACTTTGTAGCTGACGAAGCACAGCCTTCTTTTTCGATTCCAATCTACCGCCAAAATGCAATTCGAACCGAGAATATGACCTGATTCCTAAAATATGTTCTTGGGCCCAAAAAAGACTTTATAGATGCCAACGCAGATGCAAATTTACCTAAGTTAGTATAAATCTGTTTCTAAACTCACTCATTGTGCTTCAAAGAAAATTACATCTTCCAACAAAGAATTTAAAATTTTGGTAGAAGGCCATTCGCAGTCTTTTTAGATCTCCTTTTTATCAGATAAATATCGAAACGAAACATATGGTATTAGTATTACATTGTTTATTTAACTGTAAATTTGACTTAAAAACTCAGAATGGAAATATACATAAAATTAAACATGTCTCATTAATATTAACCAAGTACCCTTAAATATTGAATAAGAACTAGTGGACATTTTTAAGCAGGCACTTAATAAAATCAAAAAGTTGGTTTTGTAATTTGCTTTACCTGACTGTAAATGTCCGACATCAACTAAATGTTTTCCTTTTATAAAATGTCTATTGACTAAATATTTTCCTTTTATAGAAAATGCGTATTAACTAAAAATTTTCCTTTTATAAAGAGCCTATTTACTAAATATTTTCCTTTTGCAAAATGCCTGTTGACTAAATATTGCGTTTTAGGTAAGTAGTTTTAGCTCATTTGTCGGAAACATAATTGTCGGGCATTTTTACCATTCAAATTCTCAATCTATTTGATTGTTTGTTGCTTGTAATTCTCAACTTATTAATGTTAAAACTTCAGAAGCGATAGTTTGCAAATTGATGATCATCAGAAGACAATAATGCGTGCTTGTCGCTTTGTTGTTACCCGTTTGGAAACATCTTTTATTTTGTTTAATTAAACTTTGTATTTTTTCTAAATCGTCGGCAATTGGTAGAAAATAGCGGAAAATTTTCGTTTCCTTGACGTTCCGGTTCTTTAACAAGTAAGGAAAAGTGCAAAGTCCGGAAAATGCATGGTGCTGTGAACGCCCTTCTTGGCGCAACTTCCTCAACCGAAGTGAAGAGGGAGCCTGAAGTGGCTCGCCGCGCAAAAAGAGACACATTCCCTTTAACTCACCCTGCCGAAGAGTGTTGGGAAATTGCGTGGAAAACGGGTGCTCCTCCCCCGCAGACACCTTGCATAAGTCTTAAGTTGCAGCTACTTGCTGCTGAAGCAACGAGTAATTTTCCATTGCCTCCCGTGCAAAAGTTGCAGGTGAGGCCCGTCGCTGCCGCCGCGGCCGCAGCCGCTTGTCGATGTCGAGTAAACTTTCTATTCGCCGTGTGGCTGTGCGTCGACTTGAAACAATAAGGCGAGCAAATAAAAAGAAATTTTCACCGGTGAGTGGAAAACCCAACACGCGAAACTTGTTCTTCTTACGGGGGGCCCCCACCGCGGCGCGGCGCCCACCCGACCATCCACAACTTCGTTTTTATGCAATGCAACGCCGCGGCTGCAGGGCCTCCCTGCGTCGCGTATGCGTTCCCCGCGCCGTCGTCGCGTTAGTTAAGGCGGTTAAGTAGGAATTTTCGCAATTTCCCATACCGCCGCAGCCGCGAGTTTCGCGTTACCTGAAATATCGGCGCTCGGGTTCGCCCGGCTTGCTTAATATCACCTGGAGGCACGCACAGGTGACCGATTGCTTGATTTTTCAAATTGCAGGTGATTGACATTGCGCCGGATCGAGTCGCCGCTCTGATTAGGCCCCCGGGGCTTTTTCAGCTCACGGAAGGCTCAATTCGCTGAGTCGTTTCAAAATCGAAACTGCATTTTAGCAATTGCTCAAAAGTCGCATTCAGCGCGTGACAATTTAAGTGCTTTATGCGTCTTAACTCGACTCAAACTCAAATAGCCTTGCATTGCTTTCGTAAAATCTCAATATAATAAATACACGGTTTGTCTATTTAAATCCAAAACAAACACATTTATCACTCAACTCACCTTCAAATCAAAAACAAAAATAATTAGGAAAAATAAATAAGTAACAACTCCCCCTCAAGGAAGTAAAACGTCTGAAAGATTAAAATTTTTCAGTTTTATTCCTCACGTACGACATTAGCATAATTCAGCGGAATCTTTTAACTTCCCAAATATCAGCTCCGTTTATAACTAAAAGTGATTAGGCCGCTTGTTGGACATATTTCTGAGAATTGATGTTATTTTCCAGTTAAAAATAAAATAAAAGATTAAGATGCTCGGAAAGAACAATTGATCGAAACGAAGACGTGTGTGGCATTTTAGTCCTGGATGAATCATGACAACAAAGACTTATAGGTAGTCTGCTTAACTGATAGTTTTTTATAAATCATGAATATTCAATTCAATTTCTTCATTTGACATTTTACCTTTTACCTTAGCTTTATACAATGAATATAAAACTTAGCAAATTGGTCATCCTAATAAGCAACATAACTAGAATTGTTGACTTAAGTATTTCTCTTTCCAAACACAAAAAAATTTCCTACACGGAAATCATCCGATGTGTTTTTATTCGTAATTTCTAGTTTCTTCAATTTTGTATTAACTTTAACATTAAAACAACTTAATTTCAAATTATTTAGCACAAAATATACTTTCAAGTTGAACTCATTCAAATATACATATATATCTCTTCCGCAACTGTGTGAAGCTCAATCCTTCTTTATTTATTCATCAAAGAGAGCATCAAATATCTATTTTACAAATATCAGTTTAGAGTGTATCAACACTCAACTAAGAGTTTTGTAGTCTTCTTATGTTGTCAAATAATATGTTTATTTAATATTATATATACTTATGGACACAAAAATAAATACGTGTTGTGATAATAATAGCTACCATTCCAGTACAAAAACTTAATGTAGTTTTTTTCCAATTTTATTTAGTGGAGAATGAAAAGCTATATCCTATTTTTCTGTTTTTATGAAACATTACAAATAGTTTACTCCAGTATTTCCATTTGATATGTTTTATTTCGGAAACGCTGTTTAAGAACTCCCAACAGATTTGCAATAGGATTCAAATCTGGTGATTGAGCCGGCAATCCACTCTCATTTACCAGCTTCGATGTGTGCTTCGGGTCATTATCATGTTGAAACACCCTTTGAAGCGGCATTTCCCATCCGACAGATGGCAAAATTTGCGTCTCCAAAATACGTTTGTAAATAAAACGATCCATAATTTTCTTTATTTAAAAAAAATTGCCCACAACATTCGCCGAAAAACAGGTCCAGAAAAATATTAACTTCAATAAGATATGTACGTTAGATTGTATTTATATTTTTGTCTACTCAAAAATGTACCATTTGTAGAATTTAGTTTAAACTATATAAACGCAGGGATGTTATCTGGATAAGGTCAGTGCGAATGCCGGTTCCGTAGTTATCACTGTGTGACTTGTGAAATTAGTTGTGTAGAATTTTTGCAAGAAAAAGAGGCTACTAAAAAATTGTTGTCCATAATGTAGGTACTATATACCTGGATTATTGAGCTTGCTTGGAAGAGTTAACTGAGCGAAAAAAATAAAAATATAACTACATTAAAAGCTGACAAATCAATCTCGCGTTTTATACTCGTCCCTGGATGAGCGCTTCAATCTATTTTACAAAAAAAATAGATACTCGAAATCGAAATTTTGATTTAGACTGATAAAACGATTTTTATTATTTTTAAAATTCGAAAATTCCTTAGGAGAGTCACTTTCAGAGGAACTTAGAAGTTAGTTTTAAAACTTTGATGACAATATTTTTAAGATTCTATGCTAATTTTTATTATTTCTTTTTTATAAAAAAGTAAAAGTAACTCATGAAATTAAAACAAATAAGTAAGTGAAACTTGATTAAACTTGTGGAATCTCCACAATGTCTCTATCAGAAGAAAAGAAAATATTAAAAAGGGGGTGTATACCGACTACCCCATGTGTCATTTTATAATCGTCATTATAATTTAATATACCTTTTACGTGTGTGGATATTTTAATGAAAGGAATTACATGGTTTATTATGCAAATTCGCTTAATGACATTCCCAGCCTATTATACAAGAAAAATCAGTTATATCTGCATTAATACGAGATTGTGTCGGTTATTTAGAATAAATTACCTTTAGTTCTTTAAGTAATAAAATTCATAATAATCACAACAGCGTGGAAGCTAATTGGTAAAAACAAGGCAATAAACCGATCAAAGCCCACAGCACGCCGCATAATCCGATGCAATTTCATGCGTCTATGCTTGGACTTGTGCGTCAGAAAATTATGGTCACTGGCTAAAAACTGACCATGACTGCGTGCTCTTCCCGGCCGCCGCGGCCGCGGAGGAATCGCTTCAATTTTCAATGGAGCCCTCCATTAGGGTCAACAAGCAATTCAGACCCGCGCGGAGCAATTGTCGCCGCGACTCCCAGGGGCGATTAAGTCGCCCCGAAGCCTTGTTAATCATATCTTTTACGCTGCAAAAAGTTAGACAGAAGCTGTCGAGGGATGCTATGAATTACACTTTGATGGCACTCTGTTTTCGCGACAAGTGGCTCCGCGAGAGGACTTCGGTGTCACAAGAGGCCCATTCCATTCAATTATGAATATGGAAATCGCGCTTTTCTGCCCGGCAATCGCTGTAATGCCTCAAGGTTAGCCGGTGACAGTTACAAGAACTCTCGGAAATTCTTTAGGAAGTTTTTGTACAGCTGCAGCTGTGTGAACCGGAAGCTGACGATTGTAAAGAATTAGTTTTTTGTCTTTATGTTTTTTGATGTCATAAGGTTGTTATATCCAACTATGTATTCATATATGTATAAAAATTTACAATTCTATTATCTTAGAAAAGTAGGTACAATAGAATGTTGTTTATGCTGAACTCAAAAATACAGAACACTCCAATCTCGGTCTAGTGGATTGTTCAACACTCTGGCTATACAAAGGACGTTTTGCAAGAGATTAAAGTTTTTATCAAGTTTTGTATTATACTAAAGTGGCGACTGTTGTATTTTTTTCGGTGTGAATGGAAAATTAAAAATTTCGTTCCAGAAAAGTTTTACAAATATGACTTAGGTTGATAACATTTAAAAAACGATACAATGTAATGTGTAAAGAAACAAAATCCTAATAATTAATAAGAAATAAATCATATAACACCATAATTAGGGCGTTGTTGCACTTATTTATCTTAGCTCTCTAAATAATGGGTACAAAAAGGAAACAATTTTTTTTTCACGAAGCTATAAAATGTGTAAAATGATTTTTTTTTAAAATACACATAAGTATCTATGTACATACTAGTGTTACGTATAATTTAAAAAAAAAGCCAATAAAAATAAAAAATTCAAAAATGGTGGAGATATGAGCCATCAAGTAAGTTCCTGTTTTCAAATCCCTTCCTTATACATGCTTTCTTTATTAGGCATCAATCCGATTTACATCGAAACTTTGAGCTTTAAAATTTTATAAGAATTAACGCAGCATCCATTCAAAAAACGGGTTAAAATTTGATCAAAATCGGTTAAGTAGATCTTGATATGTCTTGCAACCGTAACGTAATTTCGAGTAAAACTTAAAAGAAAAAAAGAAACGTGGCGTGTCGGTGGACGCCCGGCGGAAGTGAAACTTCTACGCATTTTTCGGTGGAAGTTAGCTTTGCCCTCCATTATTTTGACAGTCGGGTTTAAATCAGCGCTCCCGGAAACCCCCAAGTACTAAGTTTGGTGAAAAGCGCACAGTCTTTAAAATTTGTCCGTTTGGCAGAAATCGCATGGGCTATATTTTAAAATTTACCCACAAAACGCGAAGTTAACGGTGCCGATCATTTTTTTCTCGAATTGCTCCCCAGGCGCGGAGCCTCCGTAAAGAAGCTTCACTTCAAAAAACGTTAAAAGTGAAATGCAAGGAAAATTCGCTGCCGCGTTCATTTCAATTGATTGTAATTCAGGTAATAACTTTGACATGTGGAAACACTTGAAATATTCTGATATGTACTAGCAATAAATCTAGGCGAACATTTTAATTTCTATTTTTTTGAAAATCTCAAGGTGGTGTAACTCCTTAAGTAAACGCGGAGAATTCTTGTCATGTATTTAAAAAAATCTTTAATTCTATTTTATTTATTTATTCGGCAGTAGAAAAACAGTTCTAAATTGGTTAACCACTATAACTCTAAGAATGTAATAACGAATTTAAAATTCCATATTAGTTCTGGAAATGGAATGTTATTTGACCGGATAATAAAATAAACACTAAAATCTGACATTAACTTTCTTTCCTTGTAATAAAAACAGTTTTCTAAGTATATCCGTCTAAACAAATTCATAAAAATAATACAAAGCAACCAAAGTTTAGCTATTTAGTTGTTTAGCAGAAAATAGAATACCATTTAATGCACCAATCGGAATGTAGTCATATAATTTGTAATGTCAGTGACCATGGCCTATAAAAACCATCAAAACTACGCTTGCAAAATCGGACAATGAGACTAACGTCTTTTATTACAAGCGCTTTAAGAGTATTAACCTTTTTAATTTGCGCTTTAATGTAAGCTCGTTTAACCGGTTCGAATTCTTCTGACCTCTAATGTTGATAAAAAATTTGTACTTGGTATTTATAATATAAATCTTTTTTTAAAAAAAAAACTTGTCACACAAATAATAGCAGAAGCCATCTAGTTTTGGTTTATGAAAAGCCTAATAAAATTCAGTCATCAATTATAATATGAGAAAATTAATAGATTTAGTGATGAATAAGTAAATAAAAATATTATACAAGTTTCGTTTTTTTATAATATGGTATGATATTTACTTTCAGGTTTTTGTTTTTAAAACTATTTTTAGAATTCTTTAAGTAGAGTAGAGAAAATATATGTAACTACACAGAAACAAATTTGTTGATTGAAAAAGTAATTGAAGTAAAATTGTTTGAAGTTTTGTCTAAAAATTTTAATAGTAGGTATGTAAATTGTAGAATATTACACATATTTTTGGAAGTGTACGATCAAGTAAACTCAAAACAATTTGAAAAAATAAATATCAAAATACTGAGCACATCATTTGACACGCAGTTGAATCAGTTCTAAGATGTGAAATTTGGTTTTGGTTGTTATTCTGTAGGCTTTAAACTTTTTTGTAAATCAAATAAAAATTATGTGTTGACCTTAAATTTGTTACAGATACAAAAGTTTAAACTTTTATTTTCTTCAAAATGTAGCACCACATCTTGGTCAAAGGTTTTGCTACAGTATAATATTGTGGTCGTGTTTGTTGTGACGACTTCCTCTCTGATGTCTTCACCTCTTAATTTAGTCGACTTAACTCAATTCGTTCGTAACTTAATTGAATATTTTTCGTCGTATAAATTATCGCTGTCAAAAAGGGACGTCCCTCGAAAGAATTCCTCGTCTGATTCTCACACAGCTATCCATTCTTATTCTGGCATTTTCCGCGACTAAGTCTACCACGGAATATTCTTCATGTCAAATTTTATTACTGGAAGACAATTTGGTCGGAATTTTTATGGATTTTAGTTTGACTTTTTTCATACACCTTCTGGGTAAAATGGTTAACTTCCTTTACCTTCTGCCACGTACCATGGGAACTTGCAAATAAAATTCCTAAGATAAAAAATTCAAGAAAACGCCTTTGAGTTAAAACATTTTTATCCCTCGACCAATCTAAATTCCCATGGAAACTTTTATCTATTTTTAACCGAAAGAATTTTCTGCTGAAAGACGCTAATTTAATGTCGTACCCGTTTCTTTTGTCCCTCGTTCCAGGCACAGGAAGTTCCCCCGCCCAGAATTCGACACGGAGCATAAGTCCTAATTCGAATTCCACCAGCCAATTTAGTTTGCATCATAATAGTTCGGGGAGTTTGGGCAGCTCGACGCCCACCTCGTCCCATCCGCAGGTAAGGAAACGACTTCATAGTCTTCTTTTTTTGGATTCGATCTTGGACTGCATCTTGACCGCTTTCTTGCATTTCAGCAGTCTTCCGTTTCGACATTTAAGACGACGACCATTGCGAACGGCAGCACCACGAATCATTGTGATAACAACATGCCCGGAGGGATCCCGACCCCCGGCACTCCCAACTCTAAAGCAAAGGTTTGTATGTGATCTTTTTTACATACCTTTTACATACATCAGTTTGTCCGATTTTGGGACTTATGTTTTATGTTTTGGAACAAGCATTAATTTAATTCTCCCAAAACAGAAGTTAAAAATTTGAAATGGACGTGGGAATATGTCACACTGCAAAATTTAATAAGATTCAGAGCAGCTTAAAAATACATTAAATTGCAAAGACTTTTATTCAATTTTAAGTCAAAAATTAATCTGGAAATTGTTCAGTTCAAGATATCAAGTTTTGCATGAATAAAAATCACGGCAATTTGATGCATTTTTGATGCAAAAAAGGTCTTACTTTGACGATTTATTTTGGGAGTATGGAAACAAGTATAGAATTTCTTCTCAGAGGGTTTATTTAACAAATATTGAAAAATGAAAAAAGTTTTATTTATTATTATTTTGATACAAAATGACCGCGAAAGAGCCAGTCTTTGAAATCGCCTTTTTTTTTAAGTCCTTCACGGGAGAAAGGATTGCTTGTAAAGTATTAAGATCGGGAATAAAAAACCAAAAACTTTTATAATTTATTTACTATTTATTGACTATAGTTGTGTTTTTTTGATGATCTGATCTGGATCTGGAATTTCGCATTGAATAGAATTTTTTAAACTGTTACGTTATAGCAAAGTTTTTAAAATTGAAAACAGTCCATCAAATTGCAATGGTTTTTGCTCATCCAAACGTCAAGTCATGAACTGAATAAATTACTGGATCTAGTTTTTGATGCAAAGTGGGCATAAGTCAATGAAATTGATTCTCTATTCATAAAACTAAAAAGTTACTAGGACTCACTATTTGCGAATTTCAATTCAATACAGAATTTGCTGCGACAGGTATGAATCAGGACATCAAAAAAACAACTTATGGAAGTATATAGGTTTTTTATTTTTGACCAAAAAATAAGCAGTACTAAATTATTTATATAAAAAAATAAAGTTTACTTTAAATCGAAAAACGGCTACGTACATACTTCCATAGAGCAAGTAATTATGAAGCTACTTTCAAAATTTCAGACCGGTCCATGTTCAAATAATCTTTTCTTCCAGTATGAAAAAAGTGGTTTCAAGAAAAACGTGTTTAATGTTTTACGAACTCTTAAATCCTTAATATTTTTTCAGTATTGTTTAAGTCAGATGAATATCATCGATTTTTCCAAATTCCTAAAGTGGTGTAACACCTTAAATATCACTATATTTTTATTCTCAATTTCTTATTTAGCTAAATAAAAATACATATTGTAGAATTTAAGTATTGTTTTTTGTTACTCTAAAGTCTAAACAGTCTAAACTTTGAATTAGTTCAACACTATTGAGGATAAGATAAATTAAGAACCAAAAACTTCAGAATTATTTAAAGGAAAATTTCCATTTTGAATAGGTGTTTCGTAGTAATTTTCGTTTTTTCGTTGTCATGATCGAAATATTTTTCAAGAAACTTCTTTTAGCGTTACCCAAAAACGTTTTGGAGACGAGGCATTAGTCAGTATGTAGTTAGTAACCTTTAACTTTGGCAGGTAATCATTCGAAATTTCTAAGAGTGCGCTTGAATAGTAATCCCTGGAATTAATAAATTATGATGAGTATATTGAATTACATTTTAACACATTCAAAATTAGTGAAATGAAGCAGGTGGTAGTGTTTAAAATTTCTTATATTTTCAGAGTAACTTTAACTGCAAAATAATTGGTGCCGAATAGCATTTATAGTTTTATCGTAGAAATAAAAATGTTGGATCAGGTAGTATTTTCTAGAAAGATAGAGTTAAAGAGACAAAAGTCCGTATTTTAACCATTTTTGAAAAATAAGTAAAAAATAATCAAACGATACCATTAATGCCTTTTAAAACCTTTTTTAAACATCCCTCGGATAATCCGTGATTTTGTTCTTATAGAATTCGGTCTTTTGAATTTTTTATTTCTATTTTTTCGAAAATAAGACCTGATCCAGCATTTTTACTTGATAAATTCATAACGAAGAAATCTAATAGAAATAATATGCATCTTGTTCGGCACTAAATTAGCTATTGACCTGCATTATCAAAAAAAATTAAACACTTGAACATTTATAATAGTAAATGCGATCCTAATTAGCGACTTAGGTAAATCCACTGACGTTAAACAACAGATTGCTTGTTAATTTTAAGAACATTAAACCATCTGCAATGACATAGAACTACAGCTGCGAGTACAAATTAATTTGTATTGTCCATTGAAACATTATATAACATGCAATGAACTACTTTGAGATGAACTTGATATTTCTCTGAATTATTACATAAATCGCATACTTAATTAAATTTGTTGTATGCAGGTATGTATTTAATTTACATATGACATTGTTATTCACATAATTTCATTTTGAAAACAATAAAAAGCTTTGATATAATCCTTGTGGGAGAGTGAGGGATTATGTATTGAATAATATTTGCTTTGAACTGCAATGGAATTGCTTTCATGGACTGGATATGAAGTGAATTTCTGATTAATTTATTTAAGGAATTCAAAGTGCCCGGTATTATGTGTTGTATTTATTCTGAAATATATTTTTTGTTGTAATCTTGTTTGTAAATTTATGTCCGGCCTATAAAACATGCCTTCGATGATTGTTGAATTTAATTACCCATGATTATTAATTGTCTTTAGTATTAAACTTTTATTATTCGTATTAATCTCTTCAGATCTGGCACATAGCCAAAAATTCTTTTTAAAGATATTGTTTAGATGTTATCTAAATTTTGTAGTTTTGTTAAAGTAATATTGCCTAGTTTACTCAACGGGTAGTAATTAACCAAATGTATAGTGTACTGACATTCCAAAAGTATTGTATTATTATTAATTATTTACAATTTAATTAATTTCTTTAAAGATATTATTAATTTGATAGCACGCATTTATTTGCCAAGCTCGTACTAAGTGACAGTTACAGCTAGTTTATAATTTTTTTCTTATAAGTTGATTTTATAAAGATCAGGAAGTGTTTATACAGCAAAATATTCATTTTAACAGTGTTTTCCACTTCAGAATGGTCATGATCTAAGTATTATTCTCATATGAATATGTCTATTAATGATTTGTCGTGGAAATTTCATTCATATAATTTTGAAAAGAAAACTAAAATGCCTTGTGTTACACGGAAATCTTTATGAGTTTTATCATTGTACCGTATATTTTCAATCTTGGCACAACTTGAGCAAACTTAAATTAAATTAACTTAAGCAATTTTCTTAATTAAGTTTGAAATATTGCCACAATGATGTGCTAAGAAAATCCTTGCTATTTGCTGCATTTTCGTACAATATTTGAAAACTTAAAAATAATCCAGGAAAAGCCCTGAAAGTCCGCCCAATCAAGATTGATATTTGTGAGCAGAAGAGGAGCTCACAAAAAGAAAAAAGAAAAAAAGAGTCTGCGGCGTATGATATTTAAAAAGCAGCACTAATGAACTCATAATGATGGCAATTTATATACCAGTGTCCATCAATTATGAAGGTTCATTAAAATAACAAATTTTTTCTCCCATCAATATTACACCACTCCAGCCCACGCACTCGGAGCGCGGACGATTTCATTCCCTGAAAGACCTTTCAATTCCTGGAGATTAAGAGGCGATTACGTTTTCATCAGCCTTGTGTCGCATATCTGGAGGACGGGTGAATTATATCAATTTTATCAGCGAATCGAAATTCCCCCAAGGTTCCGCAGATGTGCAGCTTTCCAAGTTCATTTGTTCCTAATTGTTGAATTTGGCACGGGGTTTAATTAATTTTATATTTTACGAACTAGCAGCTGATAAAGCCAGTTTTACTAATTAACTTATTTTTTTTTCTCCAACTTTCAGGACAACTCACATTTTGTGAAGATCGTTGTTGCGCTGTATCCGTTCAAAGCCATCGAGGGAGGTGATTTATCATTAGAAAAGGTAACTACGAAAAATTAGCTACGTAATTCGTTTTCTGGATGATTGACGTGCATTTAAATGAATTTCACTGCTGGTAATAAGTTTTTAATTGAGTTTCGGACGCTTATTTGCATCTTCAGCCAAGATCGAGCGATCATGCAACGATGTTAACCTTAATTTCGTTTATTGAGCAATTTTGAATTAGATTTTTTTATTTTTTTGATCGCAGAAAATTCCTAGATATATGTATGTATACAAATCATTTGTGAACACGATATGCGCTCTGAATTGAGAAATCCGAAAACAATGAAAACTCTTATCAAAACGTATCGTGAGAATAAAAATTTCGTTCTGTTAAAGTTGCTACTCAAAAGCGTTAAATAAGGGTCTACTACCGTAAACTTTCAGATATCTTTCAGGCATTGTTCTAAGTAAATATTTTTTTTTTCTGGCTTCTTTAAGACCAGTTTAGTTGTTTCATTTTAATTTCCCATGACAAAATAATTCCCAATTATAAGGGGAGTTTAAGCTTTTCCTCATTGCGGTAATTGCAAAGCACCACAAATGTATCTAAACAATAGACAATGACCAGAACAAATAGTTCTTGTGGTTGCTCGTCTTCTCTCAAACCTGTTTGAAAGTACCCTTTTCAGTTCTGCTATAAATCAAATTTTATGAGAAAGAAGTGCGATTTAAGATAACGTCTATTGGGTCCTCTTTCCATAATTTTGCAGTAAATCAGGAGTTACGCGTGTCGCAGGCGTAAATAATTAAGAGGCAATAATTAACTAATGCTTTAAACATGCTGATATTACTTGGTCTTGGACTTAATAGCATCTACTGTATATTAATTCCATAAACAGCTCTATATTTAAAAATTTGCATATGTCTGTGAATCGTTTTTTTGTTGAGTCTATTATCCATTATTATGTTCTGCTGAGTCAAAAGACCAACACCTCCCACACTAACGGCTGTGCGAAGTTAAATTCATTGATACTGCGACGTAAAAAATTGGAAACACCAGATTTGGAAGTGGTATTGTTTTTTTCTTTCAGTAACATCTATCTACGTGTGAACAATTTATTAAAAATAATAACAGAACAGATATTTTGAAATATTTCTCTCAGTGGGTCATTCTACTTTATGGTGACATGTTTGACCATCAAATTTATTAAATGTAAAATTTCGTAAATTTTTGTAAGATAACGCAGTGTAACAACGATCCAGAGGCCTATAAGCTATATTAGGAAAATATCTACGACATTACCACATTAACTAACTAATTAATTTGGTAAAGTTACAACACAAATCAACGCAAAATTATGGATGTCCATTATTGTTTTTATTATGTTCATTTCAATTATTAATATTACCAATGTTAAGTAATAGCAGAAAGTATCGGGGTTTTAATTAAAAGTTATAGGGCTTTAATAACTTTACTTTTACCTAGAATTAATTTTTATTCATCACAGAAAATTCCAAAGTATAATCGCATATCGCTGGTGTAACGTTTAAATTAAACATTCAGTTTGAAGTGAATCAAAAAGCATATGTTTTTGTGATTTACAAAAAAAAAAAAGTAGTAGAAAGAAAACAAAATTAGGGTAGAAATAGGGCAAATCTATTTTGTATTTAACATACACATATTTTTAAAATTTAATGGACATGATAAGAAAAGATGAAATAATAGAGATTGCTTGAATTGGGCCCATATTTTATTCATTAAATTGTGTAAAAGTTGCCGATTTGCATAACGGTTAGAAGCAATTTCATTTCACTTGTAATTCTAAGCTGTAACTTTTGCTCAATCTTATACCTACATTGTCTTCTCGATTTAATGAAATTGTTTACTAATAATAATTCGGTAATATTAAATTTTCTATTTTGTTTCAAATAACTTCTATCCTTTAAATGTTTTGATTATTACAAATTCCCAACCATTTACAGTCATAATATTAAAAGTATACCTAAACAAAATCTACTTTCTGAATTTTTAAAACAAGTTATTTTATAATTTTACATGTTGTCTCCTTTGGCGTTTTAAATTTACGTTCTTTATTTTATTATATCTTATTATTGTAAGTTATTTACTTTCTTAAATAACTACTTGGAAAATTTAAAGTTATTAGAATTCTTCGGTTAGAAAAATAAGACTCATAATTTACAAGATTGAGGTAGTGGAAAGAAATATAAAATATAATATATAGAATATAAAATTGTTAGTCTGTTTGTCCTTTCAGTCAGTTTGTAGTGCATATAATAATTTCCGCCTTACTTCAGATTGACCTCCATCGGAAATTCAATTTTCAATTTCTCTTCTTCAGTGTTATTTTTTTCTCCCTGTTAAAATATAATGAAAAGATACTTCGACAAAGTTAAGTTCTATTACGTTTATTTTCAAAACCAGCTAAAGTAAAAATCGGTTTATAAGGATAGGATTAAAAAAAGTCGAACTAAGAATCCTTAAAACTCACGGAATTTTATGTAACTTGTAGGAATTTTCTTTTGGAGCTCAAATGAGCCAATGTGCAAAAAATTTTTGTCGAAAAGGTATATTTTCCAAGATTTTTAACTTTAAAAATTTCTCGCAAAGTACTTATAGCTTTCCGACAAAAACTTTTTGCATATTGCTTCGTTTAAGCTCCAAAAGAGAATTTCTACAGAGTTTCGCAAGAATTCGTGGCCTTAACAGATTCTTAACTTAAACCAAAAAAACGAATTCAGAGTTAAACATTCATTCAAACTCTGTAAGGCAATTAATTAATTATACTTATTATATAAAAAAAGGACTGCTGATGTTGTGCATTTTCTCCCAACTACGCTTATTTCTATTTTTTTTCATTAATTTTTAGAATGCCGAATATGAAGTAATTGATGACTCCCAGGAGCACTGGTGGAAAGTAAAAGACCAGCATGGAAACATTGGTTATATTCCTAGCAACTATGTTAAACCAAAAGCGTTACTTGGCCTGGAACGATACGAGTAAGTCGAATTAAAAAATTTAAATTCTGAGAAATAAAATGAACTAAAATCGCTTTTCTTGTTCAGTTGGTACGTGGGGGACATGTCTCGTCAGCGTGCCGAGTCCTTACTTAAACAAGGTGATAAAGAAGGCTGTTTTGTAGTTAGAAAATCGTCAACAAAAGGATTATATACTCTCTCACTCCATACCAAAGTGTAAGTAAGCTCCCAGAAAAATATAAAATTAGAGAGGAAGCGAAGTAAATTCGGATTATCCCTTGCAGTCCGCAATCTCATGTTAAGCACTATCACATTAAGCAAAACGCTCGCGGTGAATACTACTTGTCGGAGAAGCACTGCTGCGAAACCATTCCCGATTTGATAAACTACCACCGACACAATTCTGGAGGCCTGGCCTGTCGTCTGAAGTCATCTCCCTGTGATAGACCCGTTCCCCCGACTGCTGGATTGTCGCATGGTGAGTGCTTTTTAACCCTTTTTTCGAAGTTTATTCATATTGTCAAAAAAATAAAAATATATTATTAGATAAATGGGAAATTCACCCGATGGAACTGATGCTGCTGGAGGAGCTCGGATCCGGCCAATTCGGAGTTGTGAGAAGAGGCAAGTGGCGAGGTTCCATAGACACAGCAGTCAAAATGATGAAAGAAGGAACCATGTCTGAAGACGACTTCATCGAGGAAGCAAAAGTCATGACGTAAGCGTCTTTCTCCGGAATATAAATATTTTCTTTGAACTTGAAATAAATTGAATTTTTCATTGTTCGCGCAGAAAACTTCAGCATCAAAATTTAGTCCAGCTGTACGGTGTCTGCTCCAAGCATAGGCCAATTTATATCGTCACTGAATACATGAAGCACGGATCCCTGTTGAACTATTTGCGACGGCATGAACAATCTTTGATCGGCAACATGGGCCTCCTCCTAGACATGTGTATTCAAGTAAATCAGCGAACCAAATATTCTCTAGATTGTAAATTTTCAAATTGTCTTGTTGCTCTTTCAGGTAAGCAAAGGTATGGCATATTTGGAACGACACAATTACATTCACCGTGACCTTGCCGCTCGCAACTGCCTTGTCGGATCTGAAAACGTAGTGAAAGTGGCTGACTTTGGGCTGGCCCGGTACGTCCTTGATGATCAATACACGAGTTCTGGCGGCACCAAATTCCCCATTAAATGGGCCCCACCTGAGGTCTTGAACTACACCCGGTTCTCGTCTAAAAGCGATGTTTGGGCATATGGTAAATTTTTGCAATAAACTGCTCGAATGAAATTTGTTTATTATTGAAATATTTTATTATTTTGATCGATAGGAGTTTTAATGTGGGAAGTATTTACTTGCGGAAAGATGCCATATGGTCGCCTAAAGAACACCGAAGTTGTTGAGCGCGTTCAACGTGGAATTATTCTAGAAAAACCAAAGTCCTGTGCCAAGGAAATTTATGATGTAAGTTCAGAATCTTTCGTATTTTAGTTTTAAGAGTACGATTTAAAAAAATAACTTGGGAACTATTTATAATACAAATTTAAAAATCGTCTGACTATTTTGATAGTTGTTTGATAATGCTGCACATACATAACTTGGACTAAGATATTCAGAGAATGATTTCAAAGTGGCAGAAGAGCTATAAAATTGATTAAATTTAATTTTTACATTAAATATTGATGTTTCTTTAATGGGATCGACATTTAGTTTTTGTCTCAACCAAATTTTATGAATATGTATTTGATTGGTAAAAATTTATATTTTAAACCTATTCATTTGCATTTTTAATAGGTATTTGATGCTCTTCCGAAACTATCAGGGAAATAATCGTGGTGACAGCGAAAGTGCGTTACTTTTACATCACGCAAATTTTTGTTGTTGCTGATACACTATTATAATGCGTTGGTTTTGAAGAGTTTTAAAGAATTGCGGTTGGTTGGTTGGTTGACTCTCTGTTACTACCCAAAGGTAGTGCCGCCACTGCGGCTTATTTGGTCCCGATCGAAGAAACCAAATTGATCATGCTTCTTTAAAGAATTGCAAAAAAAACAGTTATAATTAATAAGACATAAAAATGTCAAAAACTTCAAATACATATGCAAAACTGTTACATATTTCACTGAAAAATCGAAATGCTTTTTATGAACATGAAATTAACGCAATCATGCAGTTGTGGAAATTCGTTGTCTAAAACATTACCTACAATTTTAGAAATCTATACATAGTTTAATTTTTAATTTAATTTTCAAGGGTTATACCCCAAGGCCTAGACGGATAACGCATGTAAATTACTAATTAGTACTAATTATAAATTTAGACGTTGTGTGTAATCAGACTGCTAAATCACGAAAAACCTCATAATTTATAATTTGCTAAATTACCAGGAAATGAGGAAAACTGTGCTAAAATTTAGCTGTTTTTATACGTCCATATCAATGGTTACTGCAAATAACAAGTAGAACTTTCGCGTACATATTAATAACCGGTTGACAATCAGACATTTCCTTTATACATATAATATCGCTTCTTCATTTCCAAGTTGTTATATTGTATAATGAAATTAATGAAAACCAGTTTGATTGCTTGATTTCGGTCCATTTTGGCGCTATTCTTGTCACATGGAAAACGTCACAACTGACAGCCGATTGTTTCTAATTAAGAAGTGGCTTTGTGTCACCACGTCACTAATTAGTAATTTATGCTAAATGACTCATTTAGTAAATCATGACTTAGAACGTTGTCTGTCCAGGGTATTAACCTTTAAACTTAAATCTAGCTCGTGCCAACATCTCTTTTTCTCCACTAATACTTCACCAAACTTAATAAACCAAACACCAAATGATGTGTTCCGCTTCCGACATCGCATACTCACTTAGCATTAAAATGTGCTATTTCACGGGAAAAATTTTTTCAGAAATAGCCCTGTATTTTCCGACGGATTTTGGGATAGTGCATTATTTCGGTAGCATTTGTGAAAAAATACAGGGATTTGAACTAAAATTTAAGAGTATTGTTTTCTCTTGCGTCTATCATAGTATCGCTCTAAAGATTTAATTTTAAAAGCATTTCTTTAGATTTATCTCTAATATCATTTTTTTATAATAATTCTTTTGTTCAGTTATATCAGTTGTCTCTTAAATAATTACCTACAGCAATTAAGCTAACAATTTCAATTTTAATAAAATAAATAATTGTAAGAGTTAAACTGCGTCTATCCTTCTGTCGCGCAATGTATAAAATCCATTCCATACAGAGTGAATTTCTTTTCTTCCGGCGCACATCACCTCAAAATCGGATTATTTACATTCAGAGGTTCTAACATACCCTTCAAAATTTGACTACCATAATTTTTTGAGCCTCGGTTTTTTAACCTCTATTTTCCAAACGACAGTTTTCAGGATTAAGTAGGGTTTAGACTTTCAATTAGTATAATAAAACCCACAGTTTAAACTTCACTCTGAAAACGAAAATAAGTTTAAAATGTTGTTATTGATTTATTGACAGTCATTGTAATGTTTTATTTAAATTTGCAGGTAATGAAGAAGTGCTGGTGTCACAACCCAGAAGATAGGCCATCATTCCGAGTCCTGAAAGAGCAATTAGCACTGATAGCGCAAACGCTCACGGATTAAGTGGAGGAGCAGCCATCACCGCTGGATGGGCAGAACATCATCATCATTCGATCTACGGTTATCAAAAAGACCTTCCTTCTAGGCGTAAAAATTTTGTAACGTGGCCAGCTAGCGCCACGCTGTGGCTAGACTACCCGAAATTCTTTTCCATTTCGTGCTTCTTTTAAAAGATAAACAAATTTGGACCCTAAGACGATAATTAAAGATTGCGATTAAAGATAAAATGTCTAACAGAGTAAATCTAGGTAGTAACACGCGAGAAAGGAGCGGTTTCGCCTCCCCGGCATAGTGCTATAAAGAGCTAGTTTAGTTACGATCTACCCTATGAAGTTTTTCATTATTATTACTATTCATTGTATCTGTAATTATTTTGTGATGTATGAGTGAATGTCCCGGTGGAGTGTCGAGTAGCTGTATAGGAGTAAGTCAGCGAAGGAATTTTTCTTTTCGCAACGCGAACAGCGATACTTTTTAAGCTCAGACTCACGTGCTCTAAACTTTTTCATTATTTCGTCTACTCCCTGCTCATTTTTGCTTTTATGTTTTTTTACCATTCTTACCGTTTTTAACTCGTTTGTAATATATTCGAATTTTAGTATGTTTGTGATCGGTGACTCAATCACCGGCGTCTTTAATTGACTGCAACTGATTTGGCAATATTTGCGGTTAGCCCGATTTTACTTTTATTTTTAATTAATTTAAGGAATGAAATATTACTTTATGTATTAAAGTAAATTTAATTTAATACCTTTTGTGTTTTTCTTTCATACCTTTATATTTATTTCATGAAAGTTTATCTCATTTATTAATATACATATTCGAAATTGACGATATCTTAGGCTTACTCAGCGTACCTGGAATAAAAATAAAAATTATACTATGTGACTATAACTAGAATATTCAAAATTACTTTCCTTAATAGTAAAAAGCTGTTAACTTAGTGCTTCCACTTTATTCTATTAATCACTTAGATAATTTCAAGTTATTTGAAATCGCAGATTGTTTTTGATTTGTATCGGCAAATAATTAAGAGATTTTTTCTCGAGGTATTGTAATTAAAAGATTTTGTATATAAATCTAAAATTAACAATTCATCGTTTATAAGTTTAACACGTTCCCTGCCAGAATTTTCAGGAAAACTTTCGTGAGAGACTTACACGTAATAATGCATTTGTTGAGAGAGCTTTCGTTTGTGTACCGTTTTCGGTACACGTGGCAGGAAACGTGTTAAAAATCGACATGAAAATAGGTAGAATCACAAATCTCACAAAACAAATTGCCGCAAGGACAAAATTTTTTAAAGAAATAATTAAATAATAATTAATCTTATAACAAAAATTATTTTCCACGTCGCTTTAGCTTTTTTCAATGATTTCGTACATATTTTTCGCAATACGAAATTTAATAGAAAAACGCTTGAAAGTAGAAAAAAGTAAACGTAATCAGACCTTTTTGTTAGCGAATTTACTCGTTTTCGCAAGGACATGCAAAGTCTTATACCGCCCACAGTTTTCAAATTAGAAGCAATTTTTTTTATTTTTAAGAGAACATCTTTACCAGTTTTTCATATTTTAATTCACCAGTTATCATCAGCGCTATATTAATATCTGCCGTATGCTTTTCTTCTTATTACGAATTTCGAAATTCTTATTAGGAACCAAGTTGATTCGACGTAGCAAAATATTTTCTCACTTTCTTATATTGTAGCACGGATCTTCGAATAGCCCTGAATGCCTCGAGATCGCTGTAAACTAGAATTTATCTCCCAATTTTAATTTTTTTTTGTATGTACTACATATTATTTTGTATTTTATATCAAATTTGCTATCGTAAAGTTTAGAGCACTCCAAAAATGATAAAATTTAAGGATTGAACCTCAATATAGAAATCAAAATCAAATCAAAATATGAATCAGGATTAAGAACAGAAACTGAATATAGCCCTCCTATAAACATTGCCATTTTTTACGATGAGATACAGAAATGCATTACCACATAAACTAATTAGTTACTATTACTATTACTACCGCAACTATTTGTACTAATCCCTAGACATGAAGAGATCTGCTATAAAAAGAAAACGAATCACTTACAGATCTAGCTGCAAACGAGTCAAATAAACTGCCAGAGAGCCAAATATTTCTGTTTTTTGTAAGTTTTTAGAATTCGAAAAAAATAAGAAGTGAAAAAACAATATTCGCATTGTTGCTTGGCCGTGCAGATTTAAAAAATATGTTAAGTGTGCAGAGCGAAAATGCTCTTTACGTTTTTGATTCCATAAAACAAAATGGGCTTCTTGTACTCAATTTTATACAAATGTTCGACTAAGTTTGTGTATATTGCATTTTTACCAAAATTTTGCTTTTGAAGCAGAAAGTTTTTAACAGAGGAGACAAGAGATGATCGTCAGTAAGAATATTATGAAGTCATTGTCTTGCACGTTTATACACATTTACATGAAATAAATGTATTTCAATATATCAGAGTAATTTTTTCATCTTTCCTACTGTGTACAGCTTTCGTCTTGATTTGAAATCCACAATCAAGAAATACTCCAGTTTTACAGAAATCTCGAACATTTACACATATGGACAACTAAATTAAAAACAACCTAATGGATTTTAAAAAATCAAGTTTTTTTTTACAATTTACGCTACTGCACTTTGCAAAAATCATTCTAATAATATTTTTTGGTAGCCAAATTTTTCAAGGAATTGTACCTCTTTACAACTATTTCAAAAACTTTTTAGGTATGAAACTGGACTTCATACTACTATCAAAAATTAATTGGACAATTAATTAGAATCAAAACATCATAAGTTGAAAAAAATTATTTTTATTTCAAAACTTTTACAGCGAATTAACTACAACTTGGTGGAAAATCAATTTAGGAAAATTATTGCTTGAAATATTCTTTTCATTGCTAAAATAACATAGTTTCCTTAATCTCTTTACAGGAATATGCTTTTCCATGCCGTCTTAATTGCATTAATTCATTATTATTTTCATTTCATTTTTATTCATCGTTATTTCTAATATTTTGTTGAGAAACATAATTTTTTGCATCAACGCAAAGATGCTCTGTCGGATTTAGGTTCGGACTGCATGAAGGACACTCAAGAACATCGATAAAATTGTCCGGAAGAATTTATTTTGTCAGATTAGCCATGCACTTTGGGTTATTATCTTGATGGAATTTCCAAATTACAGGTAAATTCTTTTCAGCTCGCGACAACATTACGTTTTTCAGTATGTCTTATTTATTACCTGGTTTTGCTCGATTATTTGAACTCACAAAAGTCTTCTTTTGTGAAACCCTACCATGTAGCCCTAGCCTTCTTCTAATGATTCTTGATAACATCTGTTGTAAATTTTTGGAGACAATTTTTTGATGAATATCAGCAGAATTTTTTCGAGGACCTTTTTTGAAGCTCTGATAATTCTACGATTTCTTAAGAGAGAACTTTTGCGAGATCTTTCTCCGCGCGATGCTTGGATACTTTCAGAATACTAAATTAATTTTAATTTCACAGAACACATGTGTTTTTATTTAGTTGCCTAAACGAAATTGCAATCATTTAGAACCTTTTTGCGGTGCACTTGTTTACTACAAAAAAATATTTAAATAAATAGTACAAAATATTCACCTGAATTCTTAATCCCGACAGAATTTAAATCTATTTGGGATAGACTCATATTCAAAAGCAGCAGATTTTGGGAAAACAGCTAAAATATACTTTAAACTTTAAAGAAATTAAATCAACTAATTTTAAATGACAAACAAGGTCCCGAGCTAGTTGTAAGATTAATATAAATGAATGACATTAAAATTTATATGTAGAAAAAACTATCGCAAGCCGCACTGAAACTTTTTATTCAGTCAAAACCATAATATTAAAATATTAAAAGCTATAGAAGAAAAATTACATACTTGCATTCTTTAATTAAAGGACAAGAATTTAATTACAGATTTTAGCGAATATCTATTGATTCTTCTAAAATATTTATTTTCTGTTTCAGATCTGGAACCGGTACATAAATATTATTTAGATATTCGGCCATGGATCGAATTAAAATTGATGATTATTAGTTGTTGAGCCGGAATTGAATTTATTTCCGATACCGGCGATACCGGACATTAAGCAACTCTGATTGCAATGAAAATTTTAACACCTCGGCTTTTTGAATAAATCTGGTAGTTTAGACTTTCTGAGGAATCAATGGCATCCAGTTTATGTTCGTATCTATTTTTTACTAATTACGTTTAATTTTAAATTAACTTTTTTATAGTTTATCGTAGTTGGAGAAAAAATAAACGAAGAATATCGTTTATTCAAGTAAAATAGTTATTAAGCAATAATCTTCAATAAGTAATATACCCTTCAGGTGCTTCGAATGTCAAGCCAAACAGTCAAGTGGTTATTCAACAGATGACCCGACAAATGCGCCTTTCGTGTTCTTCGCAAATGAATAGGAAATTGGGTCATTTTTTTCCTGAATCGGGTAAGATCACAGCATGATCGTGGCGCCAGGTCGTTTAAATGACTTTTAAATTAAAACCGAAGCGGAGTCTTACAGCAGCCCATTAGCAAGTCCGCCAGCATTAAGCCATCAACAGACATAATAATCATGAAATGCTAATTGGGGATCACAGATAATCGCGTTTTAAGATGAAAACTAAAACGCAGCGGATATAAACTGAGCCGTGAGGCATGTGAAAGCCAATCGAGTTACAGTTTGTGATCTTAAAAGATCAGACGGTCGTGGTAAGTAATAAATAACTTTCTTAACCTATAAATGGATAGACGGCGGGAAATCGCAAAAATCAGACGCAGATAATTATGCAAAACCGATTCGAGGACAGATCCTCGAGAGATCGCGCTCGTGTTGCAAAAATCACAAAATTACGGGTGATCAGCGATCATTTGGTGAGATTTTCACTTAAACAAAACTCACCCAAACGAGGCGTTACATGCGACGGCCTACGGCTCCGTGTCACCCGTGCGCAGCTGACTCACGTCACCCGATCTCGTCTTTCCTTAAAAGACGCTTTGACCTCTAACCGACTGGAGGCTGGAGGAAAACGGCACAAGAAATTCGCGCTTTTCTTCAAAATTATTAAAATTCAACTGGCTGCCGGAACTTTCGATTTAGACTTTTCGGAGAATAAGCGGTAACCGGTAATCATTAGGGCGATTGTTAACTTCGAAAGTAAGTGGAATTTGTTTTTGAATTTTACTTGCATCTTTACTTGCACGAATATCGTCGAGGTAATTTGGCCTTGCTGCCGCCTTACTTGGAGTTTGTCTTGAAGTTTTGGTCGGAAACGAGAGGCCCAATTGAATCGATTGGTCAGTTCTTTCAATTTTCTAAATATGGGCATAAGTTTTTCTTCGATGGCCGATCAGAAAGGAATTGTCCTACTTTTTCAGCGATCGTTTCAGGCATTTTACGAGAATGCAGAAACGAACAGTTGGAAAGGTTAAATGCTACCACATATTAAATGGATTTTAAAAATCAATTAAATTTTAACGATAAATTTACCGTAGAATGCATAAGAGCATCGAAAGAACTTAAAATGAAATCCAAATTACCCTCATTTATATCTGGCTAACAAATATTTTATTATTAGTTTTCTAGAAAGTGATTACGTTAGAGAGAAAAATTGGTACATCTTTCTTGCATAAAGTAGGTATGTACATTATTTATAAAAAAAAAAGTTAATTTGTAAGAATTGTCGTAGGAGTTTCTAAGCTTTTCGTACTTTTATAATAATAATAATAAATTTCCTTTAACCAAGGCTGTAAATCTTATAATTAACTACTCAATTTTAATTGTCGTATCGTATTCCACCATCAATCTTGAATAAATATGTATGATGATGGAATTTCTGATGAGCGTTACTTTCGTCCAATTGACTATTTTAGCTATTTTTATCAAAATTGTAATATAATAGAACATTTTCAATTTAAAATTCGTATAAACACCTGAAAAAATGCATAAAACATTTATTAAAACTTTCTTTAGACAAATTTCGCAAATAAGTTCAATTCTACAGGATAGACGAAATGAATCCCAAAATCTATTAATTAAATTGTATAGTTTGAATATTACTTTAAATTAATCTTGTAATTGTAGCTTTTTATCATGCAGAAATGACAGGAAAATAAACTAGGAAAGAAAAGTGAGGAAAATACACTGTTCTTGTTCTTAACATTAAAATTTCTGTATGTTAAGTATGAGAATAAAAGCTTTATTGTTTTGTTATTATACATATATACTGTGAGTATATTTCGTATTTTTTATAGATGCTATACTTACTTGACCCAGTTTGTATGATATAATGATTTATTGTGTACCATGCCTAATAGATTGTTTGTCCTTGAAAACCCTGTTAACTCCCAGATGTAATCCTCATAACCTAAGTAATGTGCCTCTGCTCTATATTTCTAAATTTAGAACTTATGGGTATTTCCAATCTATAAATCATATGTGTTTGAGTGTTAATAAATTTGCTGCATTGTTTGATACTGCTATTTGTAAGCAAGCTCTAAAAAATATCTGTGTATGTTTAATTATTTTACATGTTATAGTTTGGTGTGTGGTATTACTGGCGGCGGGTCAAATGATGATCAGTTTCATGCAAGATATTAATCTTCTCTGATACTAGGCTAATGGTCCTCTTATTACTATTTATAACCCAAATATCTACAGAAAAGAATCACAACGATTTGACAATAATTTTGTGATTTACGGACTTTCAAAAATTACTATACGCATCTAAGTTAATTTAAATTCATACATATTTTTACAATATTGCCCGTCAACGGCTGGCTGACAAAATAGCACAATTGCCCTTCCTTGCAATTCGTCATATGGGGAGGTATTAACACTTTTTTAAAGAATAATTTTTGTTCGCCGAGACAGGTGAGTGCAAAAAGTGGTCGACATTTCGCTCCAGGCCACTGGCTAGATATCTTCAGTGTAGCTGAATGGTCAGTGCCCCTGCCACAGACGCCGCGATCGTGCGAACCGAACCTCATACCTAATTGATTAAAATTTCAAGTGTTAATTACGAGGAATGAAAATTTTGTAACAATACATACAGCATATATGAGAAATGTTTATAGCAACATAACTTTCAATAAAAACAGTTCCAGTAAGACACAGTATAGATGTGCTTCTAGACATAGACTAGATCTACAGGTATTTTTGAATTAACGGAGTTGTTAACCACCCCCTCATGCTCCGTCAAGTCAGTTCCACCTCCGTTTAGACTTGAGGTACGTCATGCAGCACAACTCCCTCATGTGAGTCTATTAAAAAATCCGCCCGATTTTGCGGCAGCAGAGGAAGCCGCTCGGTCGTAGGAGTCGACAAAAAGTCATATTACCTAATTTGGCCTCCTTCGCGGCAAAAACACCCCGGAAAGCTCGGGGCAGCTTTAATTCGTCCCTCTCACGCAACGGCGCTGTTAGCCGAAGAAACGAGCCCAAGAAAAATCGTAGTTATGTTTTACGGCCTGCATATGTGGAGCGGGTGTGAGGAGGTGTAAAACGCGTCAGACGGCTGCAAAAATCGCGGTGAAGAAGCCCCCAGTGGGGCTTATTGTTAGTCAGAGCGGTTTGTTTGCTTTCCGTCATTCTGAACGGGCCCCATTCCGACGACTACGTTAACAGCACCTTCTACCTGGCTTTTCCCTCGTAGGTGCCGTTGTCACAACTTGGGGCTTTTTCTACTTGGAGCTTTTGCTCGGTTCCGTGGGGGGCACCGGCGACAAGTGGCTCTAGAAACTGCTTCGACAGTTCCACAGTTGCCGCAGTTCGACTTGTTCCAACGACTGTTGCCGCAAAGTCGCCATTAAAATCGCCGACTTCAGTCGACAATCTCAGCTCATTCCGCTTAGTTTCGCGCTCTCTTCGACTTCTTCTGATTCTTCCGACGTTAACGAATTTAACGAATTTCGAACAAGGACTGCAATTGTTTAAAAAAATAAGATCACCTAATTAAAAATTTACAAATTTGGACTGATCATTTCGAACATTCAGTGTTGTGATTCTATCAAAGTTGCTACCTGGCTGTGATTAAATTATCGTTTACTTAGTTAACGTAAAAACGGACTCATCGTTTTTAACAGATTTAAAGGAATATTTACACAGGAGGCATAATCCTTGCTGGTAAGTGCCGCATTATTATAAAATTTATTATGAAAGTGGAACAATCTCAATGCGAAATGTAAATATTTTGAAAGACAAGACGCACTCAAACAGGAAATTTGAATAATAAAGGTGCGATTTGTGAGCATCTCGGATTACATTTTTTGTTTTCAAGTTCATTAGTCATTTAATCAGCTTTTTTTTAGTTCCACTTGCTGGCCTTTTTTGAGATAATTTTTTAATGTTTCTGGTGGTTGTAGGAAATGATTGGCCATTTATAATTTTATTAAAATTTGCAAATTTGAATATCTTAATTTAATTTGTTGGCATTGTAAGCAGCAGTGTTGCCTTAGGTAAATTATAAGGTATTAGTTCAAAATTTCTTCTAAATAATTTGATACTTTTGCGCAATATAATATGTACTGAAATAATAATTAAAATTTTAATGCAAAAATGCAAGTTACGTATTGTGCATTATCACGCAACAGACAACTTTATACTTATTATAAAAAAATTGCCTGTAAATTTTAGAAACTTTTCTTATTTTAAATGAGAGTTTGACTTTTAAACTTATAAAATAAAAGTATTAAAAGCTTCAAAACTTTTACACAACATTCCGTAAATTATCTTAAGGGATTACCAGTTGAAAAAACTTTAAAATGTTCATTTTATTACCTTTATAGCCTTTTAAATCACAAAAAATATTGCTAGATTCGGAATTGAAGATTTAAATAAAATAGCACCAGTAGTTCTGGTTTCGGTATTCTTTAGTTGAAGCAATGGTAATCGATATCTATATTAAGAATATCTTTGAAATATGCACAAAAAAATCGGCTTCTTAACTATTAAGAAAACATCCGTCTTTAAAATTAAATTTTTCGACAATAGCCGTGAGCTGTTTTTTTTTTAAATATACTTCTCCTGCGAAATAATTTTCAACAAATTTTCAAAAGTGACCAAAATATGGGTTTTTTGTTTTTAATTCTACTTTTTCACAAACGTAAAGATAAAGAACCCCCAAATACCTAATATTAAAAAAAGCTCTTAAAATTAAAACTTTTCAGCGCGAAAATTTTGTAGACTAGTATTAAAAATATAATTCACTTCGAATAAAAGTTTTTTACGCATTCCAATTACGATAGTTGCCTTTTAAATATTTAATGCGGAAATTCACACAAAATCAAGCCGCTTCGACTACAGCATTAAAACAATAATCACAAAGATTTAGCAAGGAGAAAAGAAGAAATTAGCAGGCTTGATAAATGAAAATGTAATTGATTTATGCCCGATTTCTTCACAGTTGTGGCTAACCGACCATTAGCTAAACTAGACATACCTACTCAAAAACTGGCAAGAAGTATAAATTCCTTCACAATTTTTCGGTGCTAGCTTAACTAGACTTGGAAATTAGAAAGCTGACTAGGAAATATTTTAAACTGAGGTATAAAATTTAATTTGTTTTGGGTAAAGTAAAAATAATTTTATCGGTGCACAATAAGCATGCAAAGTTTTTCTACTAGTTAGCCGGAAATTCATTTGCCAAGTCCTATTATTATTCTATATTCTATTAGTCAACAAAATAAAATTTACTAAATAAAAAAGGTAATTTAATATTCAAATACTTGAGATGTGAGTGTCAAACTAGGTATTGTATTATTTTGCAGGAACATGAAACACCATTTCAAAATCTTTTACTCTCTTAAATGCACTCATGCAATACGAATGCTGGTTTAAAATATTCAAGAGGTGTTTGAACTATGATCAGAATGTGCCAAATTCAGTTAAACTTTCTACGATTAAGTTATGATTAAACTGTTTCTACCTAAAGCGGACCAGCAAAGACGTGCCGAAAATTCTAAACAACTCTGCAAGTAGTATTCCTTACTGGTAGCTCAATGGCTTCAATTTTAACAAGTATTTTATGTGGCAAACTGGTTAGAAATCAAGTTTTCTTGGAGACAAATATGCTTGGACGGCTTGCAATTTAATTAAATCTTTGGTTATTTCCTTATCTGTGAAATGTTGCATTAGTGCAACATTTTATTACTTTATCTGCATCTTTGGATATGTTTCATAATAATAATATTTTAAAAATTAACTGCCATCAAAATTTTTTAAAAAAAGCAATTCTATATTGCACTAGGTTTTTACATCGTAAAGATTTGATCAATTTCATAGTGAACCCAGTTTTGGAAACATAATTTGTTTGTAGTCGAAACTTTTTAAAAACAACAAGAAAGAATTAAATTATGAAGAGTTTCCGCCTCATCAAAAGTCCAAAAATAATTAAATTAAGAACATATATTATAATGATGTTCCGAGAACACTTAATACACTTGTTGATTAAAGTTATTACTATGTAATCGTGTCGTGGATTAATTCGCGCTCTAAATATAGAGCACTCTATCAATTGCAAAATTAATTCGCATTAATTAGAAATAAGACAAGCAATTAGTTGCGGGTGTAACACTGATCTTAACAACTTTCAATTTTCTGCAATCGGCGTAGGCAGCAGTTGTATCAATTCCGCCCTGTCCGATAATTCCAATAAATCAACTATACTATTATTTAAGGCAATAAAGCAACAAAAACCGCCTTTCAAAGTCATTACTTCCTTATGACTATTAAAACCACTTTTTCAATTAAATGGTAAATTTAAGCACCAAAAATGCTTAACCTTGTTTCACACCTAAGCTCACCTCACAACTCAGAAAGGAAAGATCTAAAAAAATTATTTCCTCTCAGTACAATGGCACCCATTTTAAGAGCTTCCCACAGGAATACTTTTTTATTTTATTCATTATTGTATTTTTTAAAAACTTCTAAAACTGCTAAATCGGATTAGTCGAGAGGAGCTTGCACCAGTCATCCTCGCCCACATAAATAGAAAGATGCAGCTTTTCTTGGCAAAATCTTATTCTAAAACCGGAATATGCGTCGTCGGAGGCATCAGAAACACCAAAATAAAGCATCTGATGTCACCGGCATTACGTAATATCGTTTATTCTACTTCGATGGGCATAAAATTTTAACACATTTTATTGACACCGGAGCAACACAAACAAAAACAGAGTTGACGAAGATTAATTAAATCAGCGAGGAACGCGATTTCCATCCAATAAAAGATAGTCTAGAAAATGATGATGCATATCATGAATGGCTGTCTTGTGTTGTGGAGCTCTTACTTTCGAAATCACGTCTGTCGTTTATGCTTCTTTCTATGCCTCTATGCTTCTATGCCATAGGAAACATACCTGAAGATGTCCGATCAGACCATGATCCACGATCACTGCTCAAGGACACGACCGGAGCAGCATATATGGGTTAATTTAATCAAATCAAAGTCAAAGCCACAATAAATTAGAGGCAGAACTATTTCTCAAATGTTATCGCGCGTGGAGTTACCTGAGCATGATATTTTGCCTTTTTTGACTTCATTTAGTTTTTTTTTTGGAGCCCAAAATAAATTATTGTGCAACGCATGGAAAATTGGTAGATATACATCAAAACATTCAAAACAAATTTTTGCTAATAGAGTAGTTGTTGAAGCGTGCAGTGCCCATTAGTTTGGGTTGCCATGAGGTAATCTAGCCGAAATAATTCTATGACTATGACCAATTTTAATTTAAAATGGCACATGCATATTATTATATCACGTGTGGTAAACAAATGAATTTATTATTTTTAGATTAGAATAGATTTCAGCAATCGTTTCATTTAAAGAAATTGGGACAAAGCCATTCATTTATTTAATAATGTTTGATTTACTTTTACTTGAACTTCATGAGGATTGACTTGTTTTTCAAATTTTATTGAATTGAATTTGGGAAAGAAATAGCTTGATATAATTACTAAAATTAGCACTTTAAATGTTATCCAATTAGTCGCATATGATACCAGCTGAGGTCCAGTGGATCCGAATAGTTTTGAATATCTCTATAGTTTGAATTTTCTGACAAATTCCCGATATTGTTTGATAGTGTTGGTAAATTGAATATCCGAATTCTGAAATAATGATCAATTAAAATAATATTACATATAATGAAAAATTAAACTGTGGATGTTTGGAAAAGTTTTTTTTTGTAAAAATTAGAGAGTATAGTCTCTTTCTTGAATGATTCTCTTATCTTAAAGTCATAAAAATATCACGGAAAAAAAAGTTGGAATAGTAAAAATCTTCCCAACCAATTTACGAACGTTTGCCATAAAATCCACAACATATATTGAAAAAGCAGCAGATCTCCTTAACAGTATAGGAAATAATGTCAACATTTTACGCTGGCCCTTAAATTTTAGTTAAAATCCTTGTATTTTTCACAAATGCTACCGAAATAATGCACTATCCCAAAATCCGTCGGAAAATACAGGGCTATTTCTGAAAATTTTTTTTCCGTGATGTTTAAAATAGGAACCGGTTTTTAATATCGCTCCTCAAAACAAATTTGGAGTTGAAGGAATTATATATTGAATGAATTTCTATAACTCAAGATTTATGGAGTTATAGAAATTCATTGGACTAATGACATTTTGCAAACATTTATTTAAAATTACTCATTGCTAGTATCTTATAAGGTTACAATTATCGAATCTAAGAATAAGCGATCAATCTGCCAAAGTTTATGGATAGGACTATTAATTCAACTAATGTGGGCGTCAATTTAACAATAAGAAATATGAATTACTTTTCAAATTGACGTTACGCCATCATCAATTAATCAATAGTCACACAATTAACAAGACGTGGTGGGATCACGCTTAATTTGAAATTTTCTTCAAACTCTCTGAGAATTTCAGCTTGCTTTAAAATATACTACGAATTTGAATTACATTATTTATAATTGAACCTCCATTCACAATTTAAATGGAATTCTGACTTTCAAGATAATTCTTATAAAATGGAATTTATTATGTGGAATTAATTTTAATCAGCAGTGAAGTGAAAATTTATCTCATTATTAAAATAAACGTAACATTTAATTATGCAGAGCCTGAAAAATAAGTAATACATAAACCATGATAAATAAATAAATTAAAAATTAACGAATTGCTGGCACAAATACAAATATAATATGTTTTGTAGAGATGTTCACTAATCAACATTTTATTATTTATTATATTCTTGCTGGTAAACATTTAGGTTTAAAACTTAAAAGAAAAAAAACTTGAAAAGTATAGAAACCCTAAAAAGTGTAAAACGGTCTAACGATTTATATCCTAAGAACAGCAAACATCTTGTTTTCTACATTCATACCTACGATATATGTATGGCCGTTTTGAACAATCATTCGGTTCATTATAAGAATGACACACAGCAAACTCTTATTTTGATGGTTAAAAAACAGATTACTCGAAGTAGAGATTTTTTACGTGCAAACGTATTAAACGTACTTTTTTTTGTTTGGTTCCATAGTCCAATGTTGTACATCTAGGTCTAAGACTAACCCTCCCGAATTTTCAGACTCCCAGGTCAAACTTGGTGAATAGCACAAATAGCAATTAGACTCCCATACAATTTACATGGGAAAATTATCATACTTTTTTACATAAAGGTGAATAACTTATTTAAAAATAATTTTAAATAACTTCTCGTATCAGCATTTTATTGAGAATAAAATTTACTACCAGAACAATCTCAATTTCATAAAAAACCAGTAGTTTCAAGGATATTACTCATTTGAATATTAATTGTGTCGTTGGTGTGTCGCTGGTATACCGTAAAAATTCATATTGATAGAATTCAACCGCTCTATAACGTTTTAAGACTTCCAGAATCTAGGGGCCATTGGCCATTAAAGTTCGTTATTCAGGAAATGGTTTTTATCGTTAAGTTATTATGTTTTGAAAGTGTTCGTATCATAAAAATTTTTCATTATATTGAAAAGTTCGTTATAATAGGGGAGAATTCGATTTTAACAGATAATCATTATCAATTAAAAATTAAAAATTCAAAGAAAGTTTTATACTTGTCATGACGCATCTTAAAATAATAACTACTTGGAAATCGTTACAGTTCTTGGAGGAAAATAATAAGTTATATTTAGGTTGTTGAATAAAAGTAGATATATGATTTCAGTTTATAGTGAGATTAATAACAAAATGAAATTTTCTCTTATCCTCCCACGATTTGTTATATATCTAAGATAAATTTTGTTTTTTTATAGTTTGCAAAATTTCGAGAAAATGAAATTAAGGATAAAAAAAATACTGATAATCTGTTGCATTGCGCTTCTAAATAAATCTACTTTTTATTAAAATCTCTTTTTGAAAAGTATAAACACTTTTAATTAAATTGCTTTAGCGTGTTGCTAATGGTGCACCTGCAATCTGTATTTAAGATATGCAAGACTTATGACTTCAGCCGCGAAAAGCGCCAGACCTGCACACAGGGCAAATTAACATTATAATTAAAACTACTCGAAAAGTATTAAGCAAATGAGAGTAGCACTTTTGCAGTATTTTCTTCCTCCTCGGCTTGCATACCAGAAACTTGCGTGAGAGATGACCTTCTGCGGTGGTCGTGGTATCGATCAAAAATCATCAGAGTTATAAAAAGTTATATTGAGGCAAGAAAGAGTTATGATAATGTCCGTGTTTATCTTTTTCAAAATGAAATTTATGAACACGGAAGTAAAGGATATTTATTCATGCTTTTACCGGTGATGCGATTACCCTGTATAAGTCTGGCAAATGGATTATGAAGCAAGAAACGCTCACATTTATGATTAATGCAGCAATTGCTTTCGAAAAGTATTGCGAACAGTTTCTTTTTAAAGAAATCCTCGTGGGAGGAAAATTCATAGCGTAACACGCCAACATTTAAATTCTTTAGAGGAGAAAATCGTGAAGGCCTCTTTAAGATCGAATCGTACTTCACATTCCCAGACAATGTCTGTTCAATGGAAACAGAATTTTCTACTTAACAAAAACACGACAAGTCGATATTTTGGGAAAATGTGGATAAAATTCCATGACATCGGTGTCACGAGCCCTATCCTTTTCCGGTTGGGTGAAGTGAAGAAGCCTTCGGTCGGGTGGGACAGAAAAACACCCCTTGGCACGGAATGGCACCTCCTGACACATAGACAAAATCTTACAGGCTGCAACTGTGTCTAGCCGAACTAGATTCAATTCTAGATTCAAAAGCGAGACCCAACTCAAGAGTGATTTTTTGGGGGAGAAAATTGATTTTCTTGAACTGTCTCTTCGATGGGCACAATGTAGGTCAAGTTAAAATTTATTTGTTAATTATTACCTGGATTATTTAGGCTGGGTCCCGGGATCTGTGTCAATGCTAGCGCAACGAGCTCTGTGGAGGTGTCACACTTTCTGGGTCTGAGGTTGAACTCGTTGCGAGTTGCAGTTCTATAAAAGAAATTAAATTGCAATATGGAAAACAGCCACAGCTGAGATTTAGTGAGCCTCTGTAGAAAAGTTATTACCTCCGGTATGCCACAAATATTTTCATCGATCTGTTTATGTCGTGGAAAATATTTAGGTGGATGTATTTATGCAAACGAAATTGTTTTGTTCAAGTTAAATCAATTTCTATGCTCGCATGCAGATTCGTAGATTACATATTCCTTCTGTTTTCTTTAAAAATTTTTGACTACTTTTTTGAGGTTGACTAACTAATTAATTTGAGCTCATGCAGCTTTTTAAAGAGATGATTTAATTTTATTACAATTGGAACAACAAAGTCATTCAGTATTTTGATTATTCAGTTGTTAATCAGCTTTGCGATTTTCTGTTTATTTATTTTTATTTCATATTTTGTTGTTTTTGAGTATTGAAGAATTTTTTATTCTTGTGCTACATATTTCTCTTATACGTATAAAAAGATATATGTATAATATGTATTTAAAACAAAACTAAACAGCGCCCTTCGCTTTAAATGAAAGGAACTTTGAACCAAAATCTTTTAATTTTTTTAATAAGGCATACACGCGACCAGGTGCACATTTAGTTGCTCTATGAAATCAGTGCTAAAAATGTTTTCCCAAAAGTTGTTTCTCATCCTTCTAGCAATCTTTTTTATTTTTAATTTATTTCATTTATTTAAGTTTGAATTCATTTCTAAAAAGAATAAAAATTTCTCATTTTAGTGCTGGAAGTACATTCTTCATTCATCTACGATATTTTGTAATTAGACCAACAGAGGTACAATTTTATAGAAATCTAAGATTTTGGGAAAAGTAATTATATTCTATTTAAAACCCAGTGAAATTATGTATCCTAACCTATCTATACTTCACCTAAATCTTATTTACTAACTATTAACTTTATTATCCGCTATTCTACATTTTTCTAAAAATTTTTGAGCTATAGATTATAAACTTTGGTAGTTATGAAATTTACGTTTTTTGTGAATTTTTCGCGATTCATTTATAAGATAAATACATGTATATAGTGTGTTTTATTAAATATCTTTCATAATCCAAAAAAATTTTGTGATTTGCTTACAAATTACTTGTGTAGTGTTATTGCGCGTAAATAGCGCCTTTGGGGGAGTGTGAACCAACTCTAACAAATTCGACCGTATCATTTGAAATTCGTCAACAAGGGAAGACGTAGTTTCTTCACTTGCGAAAATTGTGATTCTAACCTTGATGTCAGAACGAGGAATAATCCTATTGTAATTTTCTCATTCATTTTCACTTTTGAGCCGTTAATAAACATTTAATTAAAAATAAAACTCGTGATCTTTTCATTCGTTGAAACTTGTGCAGCGATTTGGTTGCTGAATTGTCTTTTATTGTTCAAAAAGAAGTACTAATTTAACATAAAAGTCGATGTATGTTGATGTATGATGTATGATGATTATAACCGAATTTTAGTGTTGGGTCACATTACTCCAACATTTTGAAAAATCAAAAAAAAAAAAATCATTTTTTTCTGTGCCAGTTAAATTTTGTTTTGAAATTAAAGTATTGAAAATCGCCATTATATGATGTTAGGATTTATCTTTCTCTAGGACAAAGAACCACAAAATGTTTAAAAATCCAATTGTTTGACACTTTTATAAAGTAAAATAAAAACGTGGTTCACATTACCCCAACTTACCTAATCAGGAATTCGAAGAATTTTACAAAAGCGGTTGAGGGTCCAATGCAATGAATAAGCAAGTCTTAAAAAATCTTAAGATAAAAATTGTTTTTCTTTATATGAAATGCACTTTTGTTAAAATATTTTAATTTATTTTATTTTATATTAAATAAATAAATTATTTTGTTAAAGATGTTTGTTTCAAATCTTTCTATTCTTCCAAAAGCTCGCAAAGATTATTTTTTGCAATTGAATCAGAAGAATTTAAATTTGTTAAACTTGACTATCTCATTTTCAAGTGAATGTGGCTAGGTAACCTTGTTTTTTTTCCTATACCCTGCATAAACATACGCAGATTGAGAAATCGACTTGACAGCGTAAATGCATCCGGGTTGTTAAATGTTTTCGCAAAATGTTTGTATAATTTTGACAAGTAGAAATAATTATCTTGTCTTCAGATGTACCCATATTTAATATTTATAAAAGACACTAACCACAACTTCACTTTTTAACACGCAACAAAATTTCCTGGTCATGTTAGCTGCTATTTCGATTTCTCAAGGCAATGTTCAAATTTAGATTAGGACAATAAATAGATGTACCCGCGATGTATTTAAGTAAGGGGATAAAAATTCTAAATATTTGTAAAAATACATAAGTAAGATGGTTCATTATTACTTGGATATAAGATTATACAATTAAGCTCTAATCCTAATTCTTTATATTTTTTTTTTAAGCTCGCTATTCTGTCAACAAATTATGCCTACCTTTATTAATTCTTAATTTCAATGATCCTGAACCTGATCTACTTCTATTATCTAAGCCGTAAGGTCCTGATATTCAAATTTTATTGTAGAGTAACCATCTGTTTTTAATGCCAAAAACACTTTATACTTTGTACGAAAGGTTTGACATATTTCCATTCTTCTCTTCGCCGTATTAAGAATGAGGGTAACCATAAAGAAGCCAATTGTAACATCTTAATTTAACAATATCCATTAATATTTTTAAGTAAAACAATTATTATTTTTTTTCAGATTTTTAAATATTTTGTACGACGTCCGAGGCCGCAATTCTGCCCGCCGCTGCCATCGTCGAAGCGCCGCCAGATCGCCATGGGAGCAGGGTTCGAGCAGCGCCCGTGGACGCCGACCGTCCGCCGCGGGAAGATCGCGGCTGAGGCGGCCAGCCCCGGGCCGGCGTGCGTCCAGCTGCCTTCGCTTTTAGGTGAGCGCTTCATTTTCATAATTAATCAAAGGTAATCGGAGGAAATAGGTGGAGACGCGGAATTTTTAGCCGGCAACTCGCAATTCTCGTTGATGGAAATTAGCTGGCTCTTAAATGGATTAATCAAGTCTTTACTCCAATGAGTGGGAGGAACTGGAAAGCAGATAGAAATTGCTAAGCTATGCCTCGACGAGTTCTTCTATTCTAGTATCTTGGCACGAGCTTGAATTACGCTGCAGCTCGATTTGAAAGAAAGAAAATCTTTCCAATCCTAAATAAATATAGCTAATCGAATCGAGGAACTGTGAAAATCAGACTGTCTGAAATATTTTTTTAAAGGGAATCAACGAGTTAAGAAGCCAACAAAATTTATTTTATGAAACGTGAAATGTCGATTTTTATAAGCAACAAGCGTTTTGTCCGCGACTTTGTCTACGGAGATTGCGAAATAAATATAATAGAATAGAAATAGAAACAGTGGATAAAAATTTGTATGGGAAGTTTTGTCATTTCTAATGTTAAAAACATCAAAATTTGAATTAGTTAAGGATTGATTTCTCTAAAACCCTGAAATATGTTATATAACTGAACTGCAAACTAATAGTCTAAATACAAAATTATACGTGTCTAACTTTTAAAGTGACGGATTTTCATACAAACTTTTATCCTTCATTTTACCCCCGTAGGTTGAAACACGTCATTTTTTTCCAACCAAAAACCTAAATACTAGTTTTCATGATTCGAATACAATGCGGAAAATGGTCTCTGAATAGATGTGGTGCTTAAGTCATAAATGAAACCTGCTGTCCAAATTTCATGTAATTAGCTGTCCAAAAGATATGCATCTGGTATTTTTCTCATAGACAAAAACATTTTCGACACATAATTTCTGATAATTTCGCAATTTCTCAATACGTCCATTCCGATGCCACTTAAAATTTCCCTTTCAATTCGTATTCAATAGATTCAGCATCAGAATGGAGGTTTTTGAACCGATTAAAGAGTTGTTAGCCTTCAATTTAGCCTAAATTTTCTACACCACTAATAGAAACTTTATTTTATGGCTAAATAAATTTCGTAGTGTTAAGATTGCGGCAAATTGAATGTTTATCAGTTAATATTATACTAGAGTATGTGATTTTTCGCAATATTATTAGTTCAACACATTTGACATTATAGTCAAACAAAAACAAAATTGTATAATATATTCTAATATAAATGCAAATGTATTCAATAAAAAGAAGAACATTTAGAGGAATCGTAAATTGCCGCGAAACGTAAGTTGAATATTCTTCAATTCTACCTACCCGGAAAATTCTTAGGTTAAAGTGAAAACTAAAATTTTAACTCCGATGCAATGAGTATAAAAAAGAACCAAATTTGGATGATAAAATAATCCAACCTTTATATTGTATAAAGAATTATAAATATATAAATAAACCTTTATTTTAAAAGAAGGAAGAGTACATTTTGTAAATAATGATTTAATTTTTTCTGAACATTGTTATTAATATAGGTACATCATGATCTGAATTCAGGAAAATTTCTTTACTATGCTCACATCATGAATAAAGAAATGTTGAAAATAATTTTTTCAAATTTTCTTTTTGATTGAAAAGTTGTAAGCTTAATTTATTTAGTTATGTTAACAGATGATCGAAATAATATCAGAGTTTTGGGAGATATATAGAAATTCAGTGGGTCTTGTTTTAATTTTATTAAAAATGTAATTTTTTTTTCAGGTACAAAAGTAACGGATTCCAAAAAGCGTGCATCACCTGCATTTAGTTTTGGACAACGTCACAAAGGCGGAGATGATTCAATTGGGCCGGGCCCCGCTCAGTACAACGTGACAGGTCTTGGGACGAAGGGCCGCGACAACCCCCCCGCGGCGTCCCTGCAAAGTCGACCGAGGGACCGGTCCAAGTTCACCACCCCCGCCCCCGGGGAGTACGACATAAACAGAGCCGCCAAAATGGTCGTCGACGCCGCCCCAAAATTCACGTTCGGACTCAAGGCCTCGACGGAGAAACCCAGCCAAACCCCAGGTAAACCCTTCCGAAGACCCTTCAGACCAGACTCAGAGGCATTTTAGGGTTAACTTGCGCATTCATTGGTGGTCTTGAAGACTTTTGGTGGTTATGATATGAGCGACTGTCTGATTTCAATTTGAAAAGAACTCCTTCTCTATGGAAAGGTACTCAGCATGCTTCTTACTTTGCCTGTTTGTCAGCTATTTCAATTTAGTTTGAATTTTAATTTGTGTTTAAGTTCTATGTTCGTTTTGCTGCGTGTAATCTGCTTGTTTTGTTTGTTATTGGTTTTTTGCATTTTAGTTAAAAGTACGAGTATGTTAGTTGATTTAAAAAAGAAATTTTTATTTCATCAATCAATCAATCGTTTTGTTTGCATATTTGTGTATTTCAGATTTGTTTCTAAAGTTAATTACATTGAAACTGAAATAGGTACGCTATAAGTTAAGTGCAACTACTTTGGAATTTCGTTTTTAATTGTTTAATATTTAGTTTTTAAACATATCAGAACTTATATCAAAACTTATATCAAATTTGATTCCATAATTTGTTAATAGCATAAAGGCAGCAATTAGAAGCCAAACAAATTTACGAAATTTCAGAATTTCATGGATATTCTATTTCGTAGGTAAGAAAATCTCATTCAAACCATTCAAATTTAGAATTCACAAAATAATTCTAGTAAATAAGAGTAAGATAGTGACATTTTTCTATCCTCTTACATCAATAAAATATTAACAGCTATGAGTGTGACGTGTGATGATCTATACTAAATCTCATACAGAATCGAAAATTTATGAATTTACAAACCAGTCTTCTTCAAAAGAGTTAAAAACACTTAGATAAATGAAAAAACATTCCACACGAATATGAAAATTAGAACCAGGCCCTAAATTTTGTATTGAATTGAAATTTGCAAGTATAGTGACTCCTAGCAAACCGTTTTCATTTTGTGAAAAGATCATCAAATTGCATTGACTCAATTAGCATCAAAAATCAGTATAACTTTCCGTAAATCTTAATAACTTACCATAAGTTACAGTTTAAGAAATGTTATACAATGCGAAATTTAAGATCCAGATCAGATCATCAAAAAAACACAGCTAATGATGTTATTATACATCATAAGGAATGACCCTTTAAAAGTTAACATAAATTGTTCTATCTTTTGGTATGGCAAAATTATTTATAAGAAATTTAATTAACCTAAATGCTTTCCTCGATTATGCATATAATTTAAAAAAAATCTTAGTTCTTGTATTTTAAAATTATCACAGACTAGTGTTATTATATGCTATAAAAAAAATTAATTCCAAAGTAATTGAACTTGAACTTTATTTGTTGCTTATACATATGTATTTTATAAGTTTGGTTATTAAACATTCCGCGCACCTCATAGCATTCGTAAATATGTTCCTTTTATGTTCTCTGTTCATAATTTTGTTTATTATTTACAATGTATCAAACACATCTTATTTTAAATTCATAAACGCACAGTGGTGTTTTCGTAAATTAAGCATCTTCGATTTTCCGATTGCCATCACTTCGCAATTCTTCAATCAAAAGGTTTTTTAGTTCTCAACATATCCTAGTGCATTGGCTTCATTTTTCAAAGGGAATTTGCCCACAAATTCTTTTGTACAGCTCCGAGCACGTACCATCGCTTGTGTAGCTCCATCAAATTCATTGGCCCTTAAATTAGATTAGCAGAAAAACGAATTAGAAAATGATTTCGATTAACTTTTGTAGCACCGAACAGATATTACCCCGAACGAGTAGTGCAAAGTAGTTCGCCGAAATATTCGTTTGGTATCCGAACGAAAATCGTATTCGATAGGAAAACGCCAGGTAATTAGCCCACATACCACCGCTCCTAGTAAAGTCGTTAAAAAGGTTTGAACCCCAACACTTTAATTAGTTTTGCATTTTAGCATGAATTTGCCCTTTGCTCTTGCCTTTGCTGTAACTATGATCAATGTGATAAATTGATTTTTTAGCGCCTGGCGACTACTGCCCCGAAAAGGCGAAACTTGATAAAACGCCAGAATATTCGTTCGGTCTGAAGACCATACAGGAAAAACGTGATGAGATACCAGGTAGGTGCCACCATTCTTTTGTTTTGCTTCAATATTTATTTATTAATAATTTTTGCACAAAGCACCTGGCGCTTACATGCCCGAAAAGGTAAATTTGGATCATACTCCAGCTTATTCATTTGGGGTTAAGGTGAATCATGAAAAGCCAAGCGAGACACCAGGTAGAGTGGTTTTTGAGTTAATTTTAAGAAAATTTTGCACAGCCTTTATATTTTGAAAGCTCCTGGTGCATACAGACCAGAAAAGGTGAGATTAGACAACACACCTAAGTATAGTTTTGGTCTAAAAACGATTTATGAAATCAAAAGCGAAAGCCCTGGTAAGTATTTTTATATTTTGTAGGTCATTTTAGTGGAATAGATACTATTAGATTAATATTCAAAATTTAGCTCCTGGAGCATATCAGCCTGAAAAGGTAAAACTGGATCACACTCCAGCGTACAGTTTTGGCGTAAAAGTGAATCATGAAAAACCAAGCGACACACCAGGTTTGTAATTTATCGTTATATCTCGAATGCTGAACAGATTATGGTTATCAGCATTTAAACTCTTAAAGAACAATTTATTTAAATAATTTTGCTTTAGCTCCTGGAGCTTATAAACCAGAACAAGCAAAGCTTGATCACACTCCCGCCTACAGTTTTGGTGTTAAAATCGATCATCAAATAACAAGTGATGCCCCAGCACCAGGTACATACAAACCTGAAAATTGTCACTTGGACAAAACACCTGCTTACAGTTTTGGTCATAGAGTGAACCATGAGAAACCAAGTGATACACCAGCACCTGGGGCATATCAAACAGAAAAAGTCCATCTAGACCATACACCTGCCTATAGTTTTGGTGTTAAAACAAATCATGAAAAACCAAGTGACACACCAGCGCCAGGAGCTTACCAAACCGAAAAAGTTAAACTTGACCATACTCCTGCTTATACTTTTGGGACTAGGACAAATGTTGAAAAGCCGAGTGATGTTCCAGCACCAGGAACATATAACCCAGAAAATTGTAATTTAGATCACAATCCAGCTTACACTTTTGGAACTAAAGTCAATCATGATAAACCCAGCGATACTCCAGCTCCTGGTACATATCAGCCAGAAAAAGCAAATCTGGACCATACTCCAGCTTATACTTTTGGTGTTAAAACCAACATAGATAAACCAAATAATGTTCCAGCACCAGGAGCTTATCAACCAGAAAAATGCAATCTAGATCACACACCCGCATACACATTTGGTGTTAAAACAAACACAGAAAAACCCAGCAATACTCCTGGTCCAAGTGCATATAAAACAGAGCAGGTTAATTTGGATCATACACCTGCTTACAGTTTTGGACATAGAGTAAACCATGAAAAGCCAAGTAATACACCAGCGCCAGGGGCTTATCAACCAGAAAAGTGTCAATTGGACCATAACCCTGCGTACACTTTTGGTGTTAAAACCAATGTAGAAAAACCAAATAATGTTCCAGCACCAGGGGCTTATCAGCCAGAAAAATGTAATCTAGACCATAACCCAGCATACACTTTTGGTGTTAAAACAAACATGGAAAAGCCAAGTAACACCCCTGGTCCAAATGCATATAGAACAGAAGAGGTTAATTTGGATCATACGCCTGCTTACAGTTTTGGTCATAGAGTGAATCATGAGAAACCAAGTAATACACCAGCACCAGGGGCTTATCAACCAGAAAAGTGTCAATTAGACCATCACCCTGCCTACACTTTTGGTGTTAAAACCAATGTAGAAAAACCAAATAATGTTCCAGCACCAGGGGCTTATCAGCCAGAAAAATGTAATCTAGACCATAACCCAGCATACACTTTTGGTGTTAAAACAAACATGGAAAAGCCAAGTAACACCCCTGGTCCAAATGCATATAGAACAGAAGAGGTTAATTTGGATCATACGCCTGCTTACAGTTTTGGTCATAGAGTGAATCATGAGAAACCAAGTAATACGCCAGCGCCAGGAGCTTATCAACCAGAAAAATGTCAATTAGACCACCACCCTGCGTACACCTTTGGTGTTAAAACGAACATTGAGAAACCAAGCGAAACACCAGCTCCAGGAGCGTACCAAACAGAAAAAGTTCATTTAGATCATACCCCTGCTTACACTTTTGGTTCTAAAGTAAACCACGAAAAGCCAAGTGATACTCCTGCTCCAGGAGCGTACAAGCCCGAAAAATGTCCATTGGATCATCCGCCGGCGTATACCTTCGGTGTCAAGGTGAACCATGAAAAACCAAGTGTAACACCAGCTCCTGGTGCCTACCAGCCGGAAAAGGTTCAACTTGATCATACACCTGCATATACCTTTGGAGTAAAGGTTAATAATGAAAAATCCAGCATTGTGCCAGGTAATCTCTTTAAATATGATAATTATAAGAATTTTATACGCTACTTCGCTCGCGCATTGCTATATTTTTCTCATGCCAAACATTTATGTAAATAAAAATCGTATTCGAAGCTATTCTTTAATATTAAAAAAATATATATATAAAAATTCATTTAGATCTACTTTCATTTATAATCCAAAAACAGCAAATATTATATAGTAGAACAAATTGTTCCAAAAAATTCAAAATATGGAGCATTTTAAAATGCTACAAAAAACATTCCTAAATTTCGAATTATTAAAATTATTATTTAGACTCCAAGTCTTTTCTGAATAATCTATAAATAAATTAGAATGGCTGAAAGAGGAACATTACATTTATGCAAAGATATTCTAATTATTTTAAAGTAATATTCCAAATTTCATTTTGGGGTTGCTGAAAACCCATCTTCCCATTTTTATATGATTCGCCACATTAAATTTATAGTATACTGGTAGCATATTTCGGCATAAAAAGTCAATCCGTTCTCGAGTGACGAGGTAAGAAGCTTTAAAACGGGCAAACAAATTCTATTTGTTAGTTTCAAAGCAATCGTTGGGCAAACCTTGTTAAATTTTTTGTATTATCCCTACACCTCCAAAGTTCGCTTTAAACAATATATTTTGTTATATTTTTTCCACAAAATGTATTTTGGAGGAGCAGCGATGATATGCAAATATGTATGAATATATTTTTGACAAAACACTTCTTTTAGCCCCTAATACATATCAAACTGAAAAGGTTAAACTGGATCATCCTCCTGCATACACTTTTGGTGTGAAAGTTATCAAAGAGCTTCGAAGTGAGGCACCAGGTTATAAACTTCAAATAGAAAATTGAATTAAAATTACAAAATACTTGTTATTTTTTAGCTCCAGGAACATATCAGCCAGAAAAAGTGAAGCTGGATCATACTCCAGCCTATACTTTTGGTGCTAAAACCAATTTGGAAAAGCCAAGTGATGTTCCAGCTCCAGGAGCTTATCAGCCAGAAAAATGCAAACTAGACCACACCCCAGCATACACTTTTGGTGTGAGAGTTGAAAAAGAAATTCGAAGTGATGCACCAGCCCCAGGAACTTATAAGCCAGAAAATGTTAAATTGGATCACACTCCAGCGTATACCTTTGGTGTAAAAACCAACGTCGAAAAACGAAGCAACATTCCTGCTCCAGGTGCTTATGAGACTGAAAAGGTTAAATTGGACCATACACCAGCATACACTTTTGGCATTAAGGTTAACCATCAGAAATACAGTGATACTCCAGGTATTTAATTTTAGTATAAATATTTCGCTTTCTGGATTTCATGTTGTCTCGTTTGTTTGTTGTCATGTATAGCACCAGGCACTTATGAAGCTGAGAAAGTAACACTTGACCATCCACCTGCATATACATTCGGTGTTAAAACAATTCAAAAAATTTGTGTAGATACACCAGGTACCATAGCATTGAACCATTTACTTTTAATCCTTTAACTCGTTTGTTCTTATTTGGAGCATCCTTTTAAAGTAGTTTTGCTCTCCAAATTTCAAATCAAATAACATTGTCTTTAAATACATTACCTAATAATAAGTTGGAATAATATATTCTATAATGTTATAAAAGTGCTCACAACATATGTATATGGCATATACTTGATTTTAACCGAAATGAAACTATCTTGTTTTGGGGCAATATTTAATAACATCATATACAATACTTACTAACTTAATGGAATTACCGGCTAACTAAAAGCTTACCATTTTATCTAAATAAAATTTAAATTATATGGTGAATTTACAAAGAAAAGTCCGTAGTAACATTTCTCAAATCAATTCTGTAGTAAATCTTTATTTTCTGTTTGTAATTTATCATTTTTTCACATCTATCGCCTACATTTTGGCTTTTTTATTTAAAAATCTAATTTCAATAAAAATTTTAAATACATATTCAGAACCTTGAGGTTGTAATATGGATTATGTACCAAATGAATAATATTTAAACTTTTCTTATAAATTTTCTCCATTTTAGCTCCATCAGCATACAGGCCGGAGGATGTCAAATTGGATCATACCCCATCGTATACATTTGGTGTTAAAACTAGTCGACATGTAATCCAAAATGGTAGCACACCAGGTAATTTTAACTGCTTTCAACAATAATAAAAATTTCATGCGATTGCGTAATAAAATTTCGGGTGACGCATACATTCAATGATTTATATATACATATGTACATAGCTATGTCCATTATACAACAATTTAGTAAGCTTTCTTTTCAATCTTTGTTTGAACCGCATGCTGTCGAATTTAATTCAATTTCAATTTTAATGCCAATTATTTCATTAATAGTTGCAGAAAATATAGACCAAAATGTAAAATACATTAGTAGATAGCATGTAGAAAATCGTTACTAGATTTTATCTCATAATGATTGTCGGTCGTATTTAGTAAAATGTGATGATGATGATTGAGCACGTACTTAAAATATCATTATTTTTTTTATAAAAGCGTGACACTGCTTAAATTCTCTAGCGCTTTGATTTCCTAAATTTATGTATATTAAATTGGAATTTAAAATTATTTTTAAAGTATTCGAGGAAGCATTTATACTATACATACAAGGGTACAACTATTTAATCACTTTAATCAGTATTTTATGTTATTCAGAGTAAAATTTCACATTTTATTAACTTAGAGCAATTTATTTAAACGTAGGAAATTTTATTTTGCATTCTAGATTTGATTTAAGAAAGTATAACTGAAATAAGTCCCAATTTTTAACAAAAATTACCTTTTCTATTACCTATGTTTTTGGATTTTTTTAAATTTAATTTAATAATAACAATAGAATAAATATTAGCGGTTAGATTGTTTATTTTCAATTTGATCAAATAACAAATAAACAAGTTTATCTGCAAAAACTAAAATTTGATAGTAGTCAGGGTAAAAGCTAATGCAGATTATATTTTCTTACAAATATCAGTAGACTTTGAATAGTTGGCAAAATGAGTTTATAAAATGTTTATATAACAGAAATTAGAGTAGTTTGGTTAAAAGAATGCGAAAATAACAAATATAGTTAGCATAAAAAGTTCGAATTAACACTAATTTTCATTCTCTAGCTCCAGGCACACATAAAGTAGAAAGAATAGTCGTTGACCATGCACCCGCTAAACTAAAGCACGAGAAACAAAATGGCACAATTGGTAAGATTGTAAATAAATTCGAGTGAAATCACAAATTTGTAAAAATTTTGTAGCTCATTGCGATTACAAAACTGAAAAAGTTTCAACAGATCATACAAAATCGTACACTTTCGGGGTAAAAACAACGAGCAGCAGCCATCACCAGAAGGTGGTTAGGTAAGCATACATCAAGCGAAAATTCAGCGCTTTTGTTTCACGTTCACTTAACTCATCCTAACAACAATAAAATCAAAGGTAAGTAACTAATTAAGGCAGCCTCTCGTATCATAACCCGTAAAAGAATCCATTTCATCATCATGGTAAACCCCAGTCCTCAAAATTTTTTGGTATTTTTCAAACTGAGAAAAAAGATTTATTTTGGATTCCCCAAATAGCTCCAAACGTATATAAGATTCCATCAGTTTTGGGCACTAGCAAGGAAGGACCAATTCGATCAGCGCCTGCCTTCACGATATCCGGGAAGCACAAAGACCCGCCTCTGCCCACAGTGGCTGTACCTGGACCTGGGGCCTACGACGGCGAATTTCGGGCAGTTAAAAAACGACCTCCGATGTACTCGATGGGTGCCAGAACCAAAATTCCCGGAGATGACTTCAAACCAGGTCCAGGAGCTCACTGTCCCGAAAAAGTAAGTTATTTTATGATTTAGTCGATGAATCTTAAAAATTCAAGCGCATATCCCTTGCTAAGGTTAACTTGACATTCAAATCCGCACCGGCCCCAACCTTTTCAATCCTCCATACTCCTTATCTTGGACTTAGAAAGGCTTACTTACTGCCGAAGACTTATGATACGCCTCAACCGCTTCTTATGAGTGCATGTCCAGAAAAAAACTATTAAGAACAAAAACTGCATTACAAAATTACAAATTTTTGATTTTCTTGAAGAAACTTTAACCTCAAAACAGAAACGAAATCAGTTAATAATTGTCTGAAAATTTTTGGATTCTGCGATAGATATTTCAAGAAATTTATAAATATTTAATAAAAATATTTTTATACTGTATAATTCTTTTTTTTTTAGATCAACCTAGGCCATGTACCATCTTACAGCTTTGGTATCAAACATTCCCCATACCTTGGACAATTCCACGAGTTGCACGCTCAATGAAACGTTGATCGCGTACTAGCTCAAAATATCGGCTAAGGAGCTCCACAAATTTTTATTTAGGAAAGCGGCCAATTGATCACCCTGCTAAGTGCCTACAACAACGAAGAGATCGTCAACACCCCAAAAACATTATTTTTATGTTTAATAAAGCAAATGCTCAGCACGACAACGATGCGGTCCCTGCTCGATTTTGATCTTGCCAACTGTTAACATAATTAACACACAACGATGCTCGCAGAAAGTGAAACATATTTTTTTTTTATTTATTCGCATCTCGAATTCTTCCACATAAAACGAAAGTTGTATTAATTTTGCTCATAAAGTGCAATTTGTTAATTTATTAATAATATATTTGTAACGAAAATTAAAGTTGTATTATTTATGTTAAAATAAAATAAATTAATTCAGCAGGCTTAAAACCGATAACGAGGGTTAATGTTGTGTAGCTCCACTTCAAATTCAAATTCAAATTCAAAAGCCCTACTTTAAATAAAAAAGAAAACTCCACCAATGAAAATTGATTTATCATACCTAGAAGAATTATTATTTTTTTGAAAATTTTTAAGACTGTTGTCTTAATATATCTAATCGAAGGATGAGTGAAACTTTTGTCCAATTACATTGAGTGCAAAAATCAAAAATTACAATTAATCCTAAACAAGGGAAAGTCTAAGTACCTACATATTACACCGATTCCGTAAATATCCTGAAAGTAATATCCATTATTTTTAAGTTTATAAATAGATATGGTTTAACTTAATTAATCTAAATTCCACATTTTCAATAAGATATTTAAATAATCCTCTTAATTGTTTCTTCTCTTGAAGAGAATAAGCAACGAACCATGCGGCCGTATAGTCTACCATGAAAAAATCAACCCAAACCATGTGACAAACATTATTAAGGCCGTGTGAAAAGATGCATTTGGAGAAAATAATTTCATTGACAGAATTATTCAATACATTGACAGTTAGCAAATGGCATAAATATGCTAAGGAAATAAAATTTGGTGAAAGTTCTTCAGCAAGTTTAAATTAATAAAATATTATTAACGATTGCAGGTTGGTCAGGAACATTTAACCAGTTAACTTCTTTCGACGTTTATACACGTCAATCCAAATCTTCATTTTGGTGCGATTGACGGATATACACGTCGTGTAAAATAAAAAATTGCCATTCAAATTTTCATTAAGATGCAATACAAATATGATTTAGCGGTATGTTTTCCGTATAAATTTAACAAAAAAGGTTAAATACTTTAGTATAACAATGTATTGTTTTTACAAAATGAGTTGATTAAGTTCTCCAATGCATCGTATATTGTCACTTTGTGTGGTACCTAGTTTTGGAAAATACCACACTTAAATTAACTGAATTACTTAAAATATTCAATGTACACGATCCCTGAATTTGAATTAAAGGATAACCTATATAAATTATTATGAATCTCCAATCCGCAATAACTTTATGACGAAAACAGAGAAAAGTTTTAACAAAAGCAATTAGCAATAAGACACTCTTAGTGATTAAACTTTTACACAGACTCAAAAATTTAATATAAGGTAATACAACACGTTTTGATTTTGAAAATCTATTTAAAAATACGTAATTACTTTCATTTACGATTTAGTGAACTGATAACCTTCGAAGGTTGATCAAGTTCAAAGGTAATTGCCTAGTAAACGACAAATAATTTCGGATCTACATATTTCGCTTAACCAGATTTGTATAGATTACAATTATTTCTGCTAATGTTCTTGGTTATCTAAACGGGGTTGACAAACTGATTGCGAGGTATAAAAGGAAACATTTTTAGCTCTTTGCCACCAGTTGTTTGATTCTAAAATTTCAGAAACAATGAATTATAAAGTTCTTATTTTAACGTTTGCGTTGCTGATTCACATCGGTTTGGCATGCGTAAGTTTTGCTCAGCTGTGAAAAATATATTTCAAAAAATAACTAAAGGATTACGTGTGTTAAATTACTATCAAATTTTCAAAAACATTTACCATTTCCTAATAAAAAAGTATTTGTTAAAAATAATTGTTTTTGGACTTAAGGGAGTATTCCATAGTGACGACCGGACCGTTTTTGTATAGTTAATTCAGATATTTTGTTCTATGAATGTATGAAAGATTTTCGAGCAATTTTTTGTTTCCATCCTTTATGTACACAAATATATTTAATGTATAAAAAAAACAAGATTCTTGATACTAGGGCCTGTTAAAGTTAAGGTGTTCACTCCACGGAATCGGAAATAAAATGTCCAAATTTTTATTGATTGTTAACATGTTGCCTTTCGTCCGAACCGCTGAAAAATTAAAATATGTATTGAAAATTACAATAGTTGGTTTAAATAAAAAATTAAAAATAATATCAAGTTAATCGCAGTTACGACGATAACGGCTGAAAATGGTGTAAAAGTACAAATTGAGATATGGTGGGATACTTATTTCAAAAACATGATTTCGAGAAAACGGGTTTAAAGATTTGGATATATGTACGTGTCGAACGTCTAGGGTCTATAATGGCCCTTAATTTTATGAATTTTCAAACACCCTTTTGCAGGCATATTTTTAAAGGTTATTAGAATAAAAAACTTCAAAAAAGATAGTTGTTTTCAAACCGTCACTACAGAATACGCCCTGAATAAAAAAACGTTAATTCATTTTTAAAATAATAATACCACTTATACCAAATTAAAAATACACTAATTGAAATGTGATATATGTATGTACTTGGTTACATGATTCTTCAAGAGTTCTTTTAAATTAGTGAATTTATAAAAAAATTAGTTTTAAATATACCTGAGCGAATTATAATTGCTTTAATCTTTGGTAGAATGGCTATAAAGCAAAGTTGCTATCAGTGAACCATTGTGGTGGTGATAATCAAATAATAGAACTTGAAGATGGCTTCACAGTAAAAATGACAAAAGACTGCGAGTTAGTGCCTAAAGGATGTATAAACCACAAGCCCTTTGGAAAAGCTATGGTAAGAATTTGTAGTATGTATTTAAACATAGTTTACAATTTTATGCATAATTTACAGTCGACATATTCCGTTTCGAAGAATGGAATACCCCTCAGAGAAGGCAAATTTGACTTATGCGCAGCTGCCGACGTTGCCGACGCCGAGGGAAAGAACCTCATGAAATTGTTTTCCCTACCCGAGCACTGTCCAATACCAGAAGTATTACCATTTACAATTTAAGTAATAAATACTAACTTAATTTTTCTTAGGGAAAAATTTGTGCAGATGGAAATATAAAGGTGGACATGTCGAAATTTAAAGCCCTCATGAGTATGATGAAAGGAAAACTTGATGTTAATAACACAATTACGCACGATACTGTAAATATCTAATTACTAATTTGTTTCCAACAAAATACTAATAATATAATTAAATAATTTTTAACAGGGTATATCTTGCATCCACATGCAATTGGAAATCGAGAAGAAATAATCTTACTATTCCAATTTGTTGGCAGTCTTTTTGATTTAGAAATAAATTTATCGAATGCCCTAATGTACATTAAATAATTTAAAATTTTAAATAAAGACATAAAGCATATTACTCCAGGACTTTGACTTGAAATATAACTACAATGAAATATATGTAGCTACAAAGTCAGAAGCGTTTTGAATATCAAAAAATACGTTTCATACCTTAAGAATGGTTATTAATTTTAGTCATAGCCACTGACATATAGAACTGGACTGCCGATCCAATGCAAAATCGCACCTCAAAACTAAGACGACTTTTTGACATAAGATTCCTATCTCTTTCCCCCATCCGGCCCCCAGGCGAAGTGCATATGTAAGACAAAATAGAATATGTTTTTATATATCTGACTCTTGTGTTCTTCCGGCCCCGAGCTGGTTGGTGTCGGAATGTTTTTTAACAATTACTCAAAATATAGGGCGAATTGAAAGGGGCTGTTTTGTGACAACTTATATTTATTTATTTTCTTTATTTTAACATACATTGCAAATAATTTAATGTGTTTTTATAGCATGAGTTTTCCAAGGTAGGCTTGCATCTCCACTTAAAATGGTTTGCATTTCCACTTAAAATGGTCTCACTTTTCGACCGTCGATTGGCAGTCCAGTTCTATATGTCAGTGGTCATAGCTGATCTATCCTGTTCGCATTTTTGTCCACTTTCCTTTATTTCCCCACCTTCTTTTACTGTTTTTAGTAATTGCAGCAAAAATTTCAGTATTATTTACTGTCATTTTTTAATTAATAATGCAAAGTAATGTTAGAAGGTAATCAGAAGTATTATATATTATTAATTGGTGAAAATTGCAAAAAATAACAATATTTTCTATGTAATACCTTTAATATTTACAAATCGTTTTGTAATTCCTGCAATACATTTCCTTAAAGAAATCTGACAGCCACAGAGGTCATTTTGCTTTGCGGCTCTCTTAAATCGTAATATTTTGTGGGTTTGATTTGGTATGGATCTATAACAACACATTCGTTGATCTCCAGATTGATAAACAAGCATCAAATACCAATTGCAGTGATATTTCTTTTATGAAGTAAGACTCCTTGCTTTGGTCACATTATTCATATGTACATACAAATGTATAATATTCAAAACCACATGATTAAGTAAAACTAAAGAACTATTTGTATTTTTTTGAATAAGTTTATATTAATTATCTAACAAATGACTTTTACTTTAAGCCTATACACTTCACTTGTTCGTGATTTTTTAACTAGATATTGCTTTGTTATTTCTTTTTTGCTAGCATTATTATTTGCAATAAACATAATGTATAACTTTATTTTTTACAACATACAGGAGTTCATATGAGGTTCGCTAATGTCTTATTTAAATATTGCACCCTTTTCCGATAGTTTTTAAACACCCTGTATAATACAATTCAGAGACGAAGAAACATTAGAACTTGGTTTATTCGTCACTTACACATACATTTATGTATATCCATGTTAAAAAAATTACAGAAAGATATTATTAAACTTAGTAGTGCCAGTAATCAGTATTAAAGTAAAAAGAATTGTAATTACTACAGAGCTAACTTGCTTTAAATACAAAAGGAAAACTAGGAACAAAACTATTGTATGTGAGTTCTAGGTATGTATTACAATACAATAAAAGTATGCTATAGGAAATGCAAAAGATACGTTGTTAATTACATAACATTGTGTTTGATACCAAATTGACAAGAAAACATACATACTTGGAATTACAAAACGATACACTGGGAATAACAAAAGTGTATATACATACTTCAAACTACACTAATGAATTTACAAAACTCACTTTGTAGTTATTGCAAAATTGTTGTTGTCGTGGGAATTACCTGTTCGTATATTTTTATAATATAATTACTTTAATTTAGTTTTTTTTCCCCTCAGTTTATATCAAAAGAAATGTAAGTGTAATAATGTAGTTCAGATAAAAATAAATACTAGAAGTTTTACCTTAAAGCATAGATAAGTAACTATATTTATTTATCTGTGCTTAAAGTTTTCGTTAGTTCTGAGAACTGAGCCATATTGAAAACTAGAGTAAAAAATTGTGCAATACACTTATCTCAGAAAAGGCTTGCAGTTACTATATTTCTTCATTCTATACATGGTTTTATCAATTATGCATTTTTCAAATTCTCATAATGGAACCCAAAAAAAAATAAATTAAAATTTCATTGAATCCAAGCATTCCAGAGCAGTCTGTAGCTGTGGAGGTACGACATAAACTTTTACTTTCGAAGCAAACTCGAAATCCATTCCTTTTCGTTTCCTGATAAAACTCCTGTGACATGAACCCCGGTCCCCGGGCGTTATCTGCCCTCGTGGCGGTTTTTGCTCCTAAAATTTTAATGTTTGAGAGTTTGAGTCGAACCCACCGAAGGCGGCTACTGTTTTTATGGATTCGGCAGCCGCCAAAGGGCACTTGAAGCTGGTAATTGAATAGTTTTTTAGGGATCGTCGTTATCTCGGTTCCAGTTGACAGGAGTTATGTGAAATATTTAACGAGTAGTTAATCTCGCTCAATTGAAATATTGTTCGAGATCACGGGTTGCGTTTTATTTACATATTTATGACGCGTTTTACAGTGACAGAATCTTAATAGGATCATAAAATATTTGGACATGGCGCCAGGGAAATGATTTTCATTACATTTGATTATGTCGCGTTGGTTAAGACGTTAAAATATATTGCTTATGATTACGGACATGTTTTAAGAATTGCATTATTTATGGATTTTTTCTAAATATATATACTATAAACCATCTTCAATGTAAAATATTTTACATATACTTTTAAGGCTTTCTGACTTTATTAAAGGAATTCCATTACGGTAGCACTTTTGTTTTTGTATTATAAAATTCTCTGAGATTTTCGGCATATTGCCGTTGAGAATTGATACAAGATCGATTGAGAGAAAATCTTACTTTCGGATAAAAGTAGTTTTCAATTGATGTTCAATCATCAAGTAAAAGTTCGCTGCCCATTATGGTGGTATGGTATGAGAGAGAGAGTGTCCCATGATTTTTAAACCTATTTTTCTCAAAAACGTAACGAAATCAGAAGTATAAAATGTTCAGAAGATAAAAATCTACATATGTATATGACAATCACAAAAATTCGTTAAAAAAGTCTTATATGTATTTTGCCTACATACAACTCGGAGTAAAAATAATATGAGTATAGTTTTTCAAGAATTTAATCCCTCTATTTTTACCCCTCAATATAGAAGAGCACAAAACTGATGATGAATTCAATTATTCTGAAATGTTATTATTATGCTATGCATTTTGCTGTTGTCGAAGATTAGCGAAAAGGAACTCCTCCACTTTTACCCGCATACCCCAAAGTAAAAGATAACTCCAGAATCGGATTCAATACTGCCGAAAATATTAAAATTAGCATTTTTACATACTTTCTTGCATATGTAGTAAATATTTTCATTTTTCATTTGCCGGTATGGCTTGTTCTCGCAAAAAAACTAAATATTTTAAGATTAAAACCGAAACGGAAATCCGACATAAGAGCTTAACGCAGCCCTGACCATAAGCTCAACATTTCCAAGTTTTCTTTCGCTAAGCTAAAACCTGCCCCAAGAAAGCCCACAAATTTCGTCCAATGAGTGAAAACGAGTCTATTGAGTGAAACTCAAAATCATCCCTCAACGACTCAATTCCACAATTCGTTTTTATGCCGGAAAGATACTCAAAAGTATCTGAACGCTCTTTCAAAAGCAGCCCACTCACGAAGAACAAGTTTAGTCGAGTGGCTGCCTTTCTACAAGTTCGTCCGTGATAGTGCGGTCAAGTCCGTCGTAATTTTTCGGTTTGACCACTCTTTGGTCAGTTGTTGCGACTCACCTCATCAATTACCTGTTGGCGGAACAGAAATCGTCGTGACATCGGCCGACGCCTAAAGGAAAACAAACGTAAACGTAAAAAATAAGTAAGGTTCCAAAGAACAAAACGTCGCCTAAACCGCAGTGCGTGATTCAGGTTGTGAATTGTGTTCGTGGTGTTGTGCCTTTATAGTGAAGATCGCAAATTTTTTTGCAGTGAACAAGTCAATTTCTTCAAAGTGATCTCAGGTAGAGTTAAAAAGATCAACAAGTGTTACGGTGTGGTGCAGTAAAAGTTAAATATTTCCATATTCTTGGATTCTTACTTCATAAGTCAACAAGATCAGGAAGATCAACTTCGACAAGATCATCAAGACTTCGTCTCGGTGATTCATCGGATCGCTACAGTCGCCGCAAATTGTGTAAGTTGAGTATTGAACTACCTTTTGCGAATTTTTGCATCCAGGTGAATGGAGGTGATCTCCTCCACACATGGAAGACTCGAAAAAACCGCGATCACTTAACAAAGTGTAGGTACTATAATTATGCAGACCTTCTACAATCCACACGCAAATAAGCTTTAGGCGCGAACGGGTATCTCAAATCTTTCCCTGCGCTGATACAGCTTTGTGCGAACGCTTTTCTGTTGTTTACCAATGAAAATATCTTTTGCGTGATAAGACAAATTGAAGAAATTTTTTATGCTTTTTATGCTCTGACTTTGGCTTTTGGGTCGTCGCGTATCATAATCATAAATTGTTTTGTATTGCTCAACTTTAGCCCTGCTCGCGCGCACTATCTGCGCGTGCAGCTGTTCCGGTCTCGCAGTATATGAAGAAGTTGCAGCCACTTAGCAAAGCTATCTGCAGGAATTTATTATTCTTGGAAATCACGTCATAACTTGGCTTTGGTTTATATCGGTTCATTGGAATTGGCAATTCGTGCTAAGATGTTGATACTATGTAGTTTTGAAATTCCGAAAATTTCTAAGGAATTACTCTTATTAGTCTTGTTGGAATAAGATTTTTAGAAAGCATTGACTGTTATAAAGATGTTTTAAATTTACATATCATTATGAGGTATATTTCTACTATAACTACCTGAATAATTCATATCGTTGTTTGCCACCTACAAACACTTTTGGTATTTATAATTTTTCACAATTTACTCAACTGCTCCAAGCAAAGTGTTCATAGTAAGACACTATTATGCGGTTTAAGCAACTTAGCTACAATTTGTATTAGGTCTGTTGACCGGAATTAGTCAGCATATTTTTCGTTGACGGATATTGTAAATATAATCTCGCATGCATGTAACGTATTCATCAAATTGCCGCATTACAACAGGTAATGAAATAACCCAAATTTACCATTGAATAGGAACCGGTGACTTGCGGCAATTCTTGAAATTTTATTTCTTATAAATTATGTATAAACATTTCTAAATTCATTTAGTTTTTTTAAACAGTTCCGAATAATCTTGGAACCGTAATATTAACTATTATTAAGTAGTCAATTAATTTAACTAGTTATCATGCCAATTTCAACAAATTAATAAAATCTTAGGATTAGAAACTGTAATAGTGGAATATTCTGTTCAAAAAGTTTTTTTTGGCGTCAAGATGGTTTTTCAAAACTTTATAAAAATTAAATGTTGTCTTGGACATTGCTCAGTCGTTAATTTTTAGCCAAATGGCAAACCGCCCATGTCTATTTTTTTAGAAGATCTGAGTAAAAATAATGACAGAGTTTTTGGATTTGGTGAATGTAGCCCATAATACTTTTATCAAAGTAAATTGGTGGCGCCGGTATAAAAGAAATAACTTGAACTTAGTATCCCAAGAATTGAAAATGCAGTCGAACTCGAGCTACACGTGAAACAAATTAATTGGGGCTATACAGATTTGGAGGACAGTCTTATTTCTCTAGCCCAATGGGTTCCAAAAAATTTTACTGCGCTTAATTTTCTTAACATTATCCTTTAATTTTTCCATTTAAAAATACTTAGCAAGTATTAGCGTAGGTAGCGGAGTAAAATGTTTCGAAACACATTTGCAAAAGCATTGGGCCTAAGAAGACTCTTACCCAGAATTGTACGTTTTGAATAATTTTTTAATAATGTTATTAGTATAAGCTCCAATCGCTCTCATATATGTTTTGAAAATTATTGTAAATTTGATTTCAGATAATTTTTAAGAGTGCTGCAAATTACATGAAATGGACTTTTGTTTTGACATTTGCATTTCAGCAAGCACTGAAGACATTATTTTTGTTTTAAAACATTACTCTTTGTATAGTTTATATTTCCAATCACAGTAACAAAATCTAAAGAACTACGAAATAAATTCGTATGAATTCTAATGCAACATGCAAAAAAAGGAAAACCGTGATGCTTTCATTTTGAAGAGGTGCGAACACTCCAAAAGCGTTCAACGTAGTTACAATAGAACTTAACATTTTTGTTAATAGTTACGAACCTTAAAAATCCAGTCGACTCATTATTGTTGTAGCATTGAATGCAACAATTGAATGCTAATGAGCTCTTTAACACCCTGGGGACTATTGGCTCATTTAGCAACATTATTTAATATATATTTCTTGCTACTTTGCAAAAGCAAGTAAATCTGTCACAGGTTTATTTTTTAGACTATTAATTAAGAATTCTTTATACGAAACACAAGTAAAAAGACAAGAAACTTAACTGGAAATCAATGCAGAATGGTCCAAATGACTAATGCAACTTGAGCTGAATAAAATAAAAAAGTTTTAGGTACTAAAACTTGCGGTAACAAGGGATGTTAATTAGTGAATAAACCAAAATAAGAAGTTCGAAGAATTACTGACTATTGATTGAGTCACTTTTAGCCAGCATCAAAGAAACTTTGTGTTCCAATTTTTTATATAAGGCTTGCAGCAAAGTTTCATTTGAAGATATCTTTCATCATCGCTATGCGATGTTTTAGGAAATTTTTAAAAATTCGAGTTTTCGTGCTAAAAAGGATAAAAAACCATTTTTGATTAAGCTAAATATACAGCAAATATTTTACAAGATACCGGCCGGTGATGTGTTATTTGTGGTATTATAGTTATAAGTTTTTGAGCTCACAAAGAAATAGTGACTCGAATTGAAGCCCTCTTCGGACATGACCCATTTTATTAGAGTATTTGATAAAGTTAAAGTAGATATTGATAAAAAGTTTTGTAAAACATAAATCGTTGTAGAAATTCTAAACTTTATTTTTAAATTTACCATAAGACTTAGACAAACTTTACTTTTAAAAGTAAGTTTAGGTATTTTGAAACTTATCTTAACTTAAAAGTATGCAAAACTGAATGTGTTAAGTTTATGGGCATACTTAAAATTAAAAAATTAAAATATTTTGGAAACTTATGTCCACATCTACTCGTAACGTTGATTGAATTGATGAGCAAACACCAACATTTTTCTTTCTGATGCTTTAAGTGTTCCGAATTCCAAATTTGGCAATTTTCCAACGCAAATAGACAAATAAATCATTTTAGAGAGGATGCTTATGGCATTAACTATTTACGTTCCGGCAGTTCACCTCATAGGCCCTCATGGGGAAGTAGGAAGTATGGGAAATGATTTATTGTCTGTATCGGATCCAGAACTTCCACAATTTTAATGGGATTTACCCCTGTGACAAAAACATGCATACGTTTTATGAAATTTAAAAAAAATTTTTATTAAACTCAGGGTTTTCTATGTTTCTACTTAATGGGATTTATTGTCTTAAGATTGATTAAATATTATAAGCGGGCTCCTTATCTATCTAACTTTTATGAGAATGTTGGGGAAAAGAGGTTACTCGAAATTTTGTGTTGAATTTTAACATTACGCAAATTCTTTCTATCAGTGGTTATTCTGAAAATTAGCGAGTTATTCCCCAAATAGATTGTATCATAACTGACGAAAGAATTAAGTTTTCAACAGAATAATTGAGGATTTCAGTTTAAATTTGGCGCATAATTCTGCAAGGAAACAATTTCAACCGCGGCTACAAGATCGTAAATTAAAATTACTTCCAGAAGCAAGTTACTTCGAACGTGCTTCTGGAGGCCGCGACTATTTCGCGCCTCGTAATTAAGCAAATCGCCTCAGACACTTGCCACACCGCCTCCGCGGGCAGCGCGTCATTAATTGAAATAGCCACATGGCATCGCGGCGAAAAAAAGTCCATCAACGGAGCCCCGGAGCTCCAGAGCAGCCGCAGCTTCCGTTGAAGCGTAGAAGATCTTCTCACATGTTTCTTAAGTAAAGGAAATCGCCTGACCCACTTTTCTCGGGGAAAACTACCCACATCAAGACTTCGACAGTCTCGCTGCTGAGCAGAAAAAGTTTCGCGAAATTCTCCTAGCCATCGACGCGGTGGTCCTTCCTCGACGATTGGTTCTATCGGCGAACAGCAAGTGGTCAATAATTTCAGAGATGAAAAGTAATTTTTTGACGCCACTAAAATAAATAACTCCGGCGCCCGCTCTGCTGCGGAGTTCAAATGGAATTCCATCAAAATAATGCTTTCAAATTATGCAGGCCTCCTTCACCTTGACGTGACCTTTCCACGTTATTCCGAGTTACCATGAAATTTCACAGAACTCACTAACTTCAGGGGGTGGGCCGAGTTTTCCCCCAAAACAGGTGAACTTGGCAGTGATATTCTTGTAAAGGTTTTTACGCGGCGCGGGGGCGGATTATTGTTTAATTGGAAACGATTTTAGGGCCAGACAGAGGGTCAAAAGAGCTGCTTGGCTTGAAACGATAATGCGATTGCGGTTTGATGGGTTCATTTAGGAGCTTTTTCAGAGGATTTCTCATGAATTGTTAAAATTAGATTAGCTGGAAATGACGAAACGAGCTTATTCTCTGAAATCCGCTCAAATATGACACTGCGGTACCAGACTTTATTAAAATGTCCTCTGCAGATTACAAATTTGGAAATAAAATATTAAGGTTTTCAACTTTAAATATTTTATGAAACGAAAAGAAAAATTGATTTAACTATATACACAAGAAATATTTAGTTTCAGGTTTTTGAGGAGGGATTCTTAAAGTGGGCAAAACGTTTATAAACACAACATCCTTTGCGCTATAGTCGCAATTTCTTATTAATTTTCTAAAGCGTTAGTTATTCGAATAAAAACAACGACCTTTCAGCGGAAAAAGAAAGAAAAAAAACTACCACCACTTTTCAACACAACTTAGAACTACATGTTGTTAATGTGTATTTTAAGTTTGCTCAATAGACGTTAAGAAATACAAAAGATTTGGGATCCAAACCATTTCTATATAACTTAGGCAGCCCCTATAACCCATTATCCTCATTTATTGCGTCTAATAGGTGATGTTGTTGAGAATGATAGAAAAGATAACGAGGCATTAGGAACTTATTGCAATAAACAAAGTTATGTAACGACATCTTTAAATTTAAAAATCAGACCTGGTTTAATTTGGGACCATTCAAGTTTCGTGGCTTAACTTCACTAAAGTATGTTGAAAATTTGTAAATACTTTCATTACAATGGGATGATCAGTTCCAAAAATGTTCAATTTTAAATAGGTATGTACGTGCTACCAAATTTGCACTGAAACTAAATTTGATTTGGATGACATTTTTTATGACTAAAATAAACTCTGTAGACTTCGTTTAATTTTATGACTAAAATAAATACTGAGTTTTTTGATTCTAAAATAGTTCAAAATTTCTGTTTAGTGTAAAGCAATTTTTATCATTCTTGCTTCTAATTGGTATAATAGTATTAAAAATTCTGTCGCATGGCTAAAAATTTTGCTCATAATTATAAATGTTTGTCATATTAGACAATAGAGTTGGTAAAAAATCATCCAAAAAGCATTAATTCAATATTCGACAGGTTTAAGTCCTAAGCTGGTAATCTGGTTTGAAGTAAATTATCGAACGAAAAACCTCCACTAAATGTTTCTCTTTATCTTTTATACAGACCACCTTTGGCTAAGCATATACATATTTACCTAAATACATAAGGACCTATACCAAAAAAGGTATGCAAAATTCGAGTTCTTGCCATGACATGGAATTTCGAGCGTTCTCCCAATTGCTTGCAATTTTCTAAACCGACAAAACTATTCACAGAGATTTTCTAAAGAATTTTCCTCGTAAATTCATTTTAAATAGGAAAAACACAATGCTGGGTGGAGGGCAGAAACTTTTGTTGTCGTCTGTTCCATCTGCACGCTTCCAAGCTATATTTTATGCGAGAAAAGACATTTTCTGGGAATTGTTCCTTTTTTGAAGCCATTTAGTAGCAACAGCCGTTTTTTAAGAGAAATGTGATGCTCCACAATGTGAATAAAATTTGCTAAATTTGTTATTTTAATTGTGAAGTCTTTCTTGTGAAAGGCTGCAAAAAAAGACCTTCTTTGTAGTATCTATGTTTGTTGAATTAATTAATATATTAATAAAATTAAGTGGTCCAATTCCAAATGAAAAGGACTGAGAGAAGGATTTATTTGAAATTTTAATATTTTATCAATATGCTTTAATATAAAGTAGGTATACTAACGCATGGTGTACGATACGACATATTAAATTGTTCGTACCATGCTCTACATCATGCAAAAATTCTTTTCATACTTTTCTAACATTGTAGTTTGACACATTTTACTACGTAAAAACAAAATCGTTGTACCCTTTGGTTGTTAAACTTGATAATAAATTTTTCGTAATATAGAAGGCAAGCTTTTTTATGGGAAAACTATTAACTTACATATATGTTTTACTTGTTTTTAATACCACACATCACAAGGGTTACAATCTAAGCCACAGAAATCGAAGTAGTTAAGTGTTTACACTCAATTACGAGCACTTTAAATGACGTTCCAACCCGAGTAGAAATTTTAGTTTTATTTTGAACTCAATGATTCAAAGACATAGTGGAGCACAGAATCTGTTTATACATCGAATCCCATTTTAATCCCCAAGACGGTAGAAACATCCGCTTTAGGAGGATTCGGGATCAAATCGATATTTATGAACTTTATTTACATAGGTCTTCTATATCCTGACTTCGGAGCAAACTTTTAACTAAATTTCGACCCAAGAAAAGAATGAGTAAATTAATGTACAACTTTACCTTCGATTTAATTTCTCTCAGGCAATTGAATGTCTAGTATAACAATGGTAAATTTACTGAGCCCTTTATGGGCCGAATATTTGTTTTGCCTATAAAAAAAATTAATATAAATTAAAATCGATAAAGATGAAACCGTAGATAAGCAGTGAATTCAGCAATTTTAATAATTTTATAATAACAAATACATATTGTGACTGTGATTAAAATAGCAATGGCTTACAAGGTTAGTACTATTATTATTTTGATGTAAAATAGTTCAACTACTCGCTTTTTAAATGATAAATATAATATTACCCTTTCTGTTTTACGTCAATTCTACTTATTCTTGTTCCTATTTTTATTTTTATATGATTTTCAATTTTTTTAGTCCTCTAAATTATTAAAACTAAAAAGCAAAGAAAACACAATCATTATCGCAAATATACTGAACTTTACCATTATTATGGGCTATTGTTGAGAGTCACAAAGCTTATCACCACATACAAATACAGTAACAAATATTATTTATGAAATGCAAAATGAAATATATTATATTATTAAATATACTTGTCACTTATATAATTCCTATGCTCTCTCTTGTTTTATAAACATCGATAAAAAAGTAAAAATAATGATAATTGCAAAGATGGTACATTCGACTTTTTTCTGCAGCAACATCCAAAAGTATTTAAACATTGATTTTTAAAGGTTGGAGCTAATAGCGATAATCGAGAATATTACTGGTAAATAAAGAGATATTGTAGTATTGTAGAATAAGGTGTAAATTGTGGAAAATCATTGAAATCTTTAAAAAAGTATAAGCTTGTTAATGTGTAACTCGAAAGATACAGGGGTTCATAGATAGTTAAAATTATTCTGCAGTGTAGTGTGATTGTCTGCCTTTCTAGAAATAAACTAACACAGAAATAAAAAGAAAATAGCATGAAATTGCTCTTGATTTGCAGGCCATATAAACTCTTTCCTATTTTGCAATTTCCACACCACTTCCCGCAGGAATTCGTTCAGATATTTAATTCATGGCGACTGAAGCGATTTCTATCAAAAACTGACCGGCTTGCACGTTCCACGCGAAGAAGCCAGGTTACAGGTAGTGCAGCAATCGGGGGAAATTATACAATCAGAATCGAATCCCACCTGCTTGCCTCCACACAATTGAGCAGCTTCGATCGGGTTTCGTTGCACACCTCCGCCGGTGCAGCGAATACCTGAGGCTGAGGCCACAGCGGCGGGACATGTGAAACCATCGGCCTCAAGAAGTCCACTCAGCCGTGTGGTCGTATGAATAATGAAATTCCACGGACACCGGTCAGTCCGTGCCTCATGTGGACTCACGGAATTTTCAAATTTATAGTGCCGCTTTCGTTGTGTGCACTGTAAAGACGAAAAGTCATTGATTTTCTGCGGAATTGTATTCGTGACGTGACGCTGAGAAAAACTGAGCGGTATGATTTACGTCACAAAAGGAAAATTTACTTAAAATTGGCCAACATTCGAAGAGTGTTAACCCATTAACTAAGGTGTGAGCGATTCATGGAAAGCAACATGTATGAATTGAACATACTTATGCTTATGCTTATGTTGACAGTGCTGACTGGCCGTGTTACTAGCCAACGTATTCGGACTGTTTCAATTTCATAACCCGCTTTCGTCGGTCGTAAGCGCACCTTTTCGAGGGTTCAGGGTTAAGCGGATTTAATGAGTCATTATGACGAAAAAATAATTCCGTTTTATGACTCTTTTCATCCGTCTTGGCGCGAAGGTTTCTTTCCGGTCTTCAGACAATCTCAGTATACTTTTAAAATTTTATGAACCGTCTGAAGAAAGTGCACACTGTCTGCTACATAGATATTTTTATATATGTAATGCACATATAAAGAAAAATTACGTACCGAAAAACTCCATTGTGAAGCGTTTTAGATGGAAGAAAATATAATTTTACACCATTTCTGTGACGAGTTTCACCTTGCTGCGAATTTACAGCAGGTTTTTCCCCATTTACTAATGTGGCGAAACATTTGATGTTTTATTAGGCTTGGCACCAAAATTGTTAACGCTACTGATTGGAGTTGTTTTTTAAATCTTTCGCTTGCGTATAGCGACAATTGAGTGCGACACGATAAAATGCCATCAGACTTTTTTCATAAGTAACAAAATTCTTTAAGAAAAAGTTACCGAAGAAGCTGAGCACGCACATAAATCCACACAAAAGAGTTCATAATACGTATAGAAGTTTTAAAAGTTAGATTCAGAAAATATTGTTATCAATTCTCTTAATCAAAATAGTCCCGTCAACTGTAGAATTTTTTCAGGTAAAATTGATTTCTCCGATAAAATATCACAGTGATCAATTTTTAAGAAAACAAGGAAATAACGAGATTATTTTTATTTTATTTTTATTGTTGACTACTTAAATGGTATGAGTAGCTGCAAGTTATTAAGTCATTCTATTTACAAGATCTACTAAATACGAATAAATTTCAATTCAATTTGTTTATTCCAATTCATCGCAACTATATTGTTTTTGGGAAAAATCTTTTCTTGAAAACCCAATAACAAAACTAAAGTTATTCTTACTCACATACAAAAGCTGCAGACAATAAGTAATCCTGCATTAATTATAATGTTTTATTGGGGTCTACATACGTTATTCTTTAATTAGCACGTTTTCGGACCAGGAACGTCTTGAGACTGTTCGTAATGCGTTTCAATTTATTACTGATGAATTCTAAAATTATCCCAGTAATGGAAAAGTACCATGAAAGATTTAGCATCATTTTTAAAAATTGAGTTTTGGGCAACTTGAATTTTATTTATGTGCGTTTTGGCACAATTACACCACATGAGCGCTCCGTATAGCATCAGGACTTGAAATATAACTTTATGAATTATATTAGTTTATTTTCCAGGCTTAGAGTAGATCTCCTGATGTTTATAAATGGGTAGGTATAGGGTTTTTATCAATATATTTGTCTTGTGGATTACTGATGTTTATTAAAAGTTGGTTTTATCCAAAGTCATGCCTAAATATTTGATGTGATCGGCCCATGTAATAAGCTCAGGTTGCTAGTGAGAAGATTACATGGACTTAAGCAAAAAATTACTGTGTCATCTGCAAAAATTGAAGAGAGAAATTTGGAATGTCTGGAAAATCGGCAGTATAAAAGTTATATGAAATTGGTCACAAATCCGAGCCTTGTGCAATACAAGTAAATAAGCTATCCAAAATATTTTAGTATAAATATACAAATCTGCAAGAGTCTTGCAAAAGAGACCAAAACTACACGGACAAGACCTACTCTAATTGTAAGACCAAGACCAAGTTTAAGCCAATTGATTGAAAACCAAGCCAAAGATCGAAAATCAAGATTATATGTAATAGTTTTGATCTTGGTTTTGTTTTGTTCATCATTGAATATTTTTCTATAATATGTATAGTTATTAAGTACATACATACAATATTGTTTTTTTCTTCAATATTGTTGTTGTTAATTTACAAATTAATATTTTAAAATTTATCAAGTAGCCGTGGTTATCCCATTGCAACACCCACTTGAAATTGCCCATTTTGAAAATTAATTTCACTTGCGTGAAAATGTCTCCCATGTAATAAATTTGCAACAGCCATCAGTAATCACTAAGTAATGTGTTTAATTCAACCATAGCAGAAAAACAATTAACGACGTCACAGTTGACATTAAGAGTGCAGTCACAAAAAGATATTAAAGCATACATAGGCGGGGTAATGGACACTGCCTAATTGCGCTATGCATCATAAAATGTGTCGCATTACAATTGAAAGCGCGTGCGGAATACGAAGAGGGAAAATCAAGGTAGGAAAAGGTTAAAGGCCAATTTTCCAATAAGAGTTCGGCGGAAACTGATAAATATTTGCATGCGAAAAGGGAATTCAGTGGAACTGAATGCAGGCACGTCCCTTTCTACCGGCTAAATGTGCATCGCAATGAGTGGGTTTTAATGCAAAATCCACCGTCATGACTTCGGTTTACGGCGTTAATTCTTTCACCTACTCTCCAAGCAAAGACGACGTGAAAGTTTCTCGCAATGCCGCGAGGCAATTCGCGAAACAGCAGCTAGGAGTGAAAAGGTGGAGTTTTGAACTAGTTTTACCGTGGACTAAACGCGGTTTTCATGTGCTTCTCGCGGAATTTATGATAGTTTTATAGTGATACGTAATAAGATAAAACACGTAGAGTAGATAAGCCTTTATTTTAAAAAAAGGTAATATTAGAGCGCATCAGTCTAACATCCTACGAATTATAGATAATCTTTCGAGAAACATGTTCTTTCCGCTTGTGCTATCATTTTTGTTGAACTAAGTTGATTCTAAAATGATTTGTGACTCCAGTCTGGATATAAATAGGTATCTTTATTGAAAGTACTTTTTCATGTAGGAAATAGTTATATAAATTTTTGTTAATATTTACACGTTGATACTGACAAATTAACCATTAGAAAAGTAAAAGTACAGTCATTTTCAAAACATCTCGATTTCTGTTTCAAATTGACTTTATTCAACCATTGTGTTGCCAAAAAAGAGTAAAGAAACCCATAAAATGTCAACAATTTTTATACATACATGGTGGTTTTTGCGGACTTTCTGTTACCTAATTTAAAATTTGATCATCTTCTAATATAGCCCATTAATTAAAATTTTCAAACGATTTCTGCGTTTACAAAAGTGTTTTTTCCATGAAATTTATCTTAAGAAAACCAAAGTTTCCTTATCTGTGGTTTCAAGAGATATTAAAAAAATTGAAACATCAATTAGATTTTTCTCTAATGATAAACTTTCGTGAAATAATTAGGACTTCACGTCGGATGAACAATGCTTAATTAAACGTAGTGTATAATTGTAAATTTATAAATTTATTTGGATTTAGTTTTGCTAAAAGAAGCTTAGTTTAGTAGATATATGAGTATTATTCAAACGTAGATTCAGCAATAAACTACTATGAAAAATTACACGACTATTAAATTTCATCTCTTTTTACGTATTTTGTAAAAAATAAGAAAAATTTACGCTTGAAAATTTGGTAAATTTGAACGTAATATATGTATATAACTATAAATTAAGTGCAAATGCTTTTTATTGTTATATTTAATAATTATGTTGCTTTATTAAGTATTTTTAAAGATATTTGGACCAACATAAATCGGACGACTGACAAAAGAAATGCATGCAAGCAATGAAACAATGACAACACAGTACTGACGAATTTAGTTAAAAAACAAAATATCTTTTCAACATTTTGGAATATTCAACTGTTTTCGGTCTCATTATTTAGTGCAAATTTGAAAAGGTATTATAATAAAATAAAATAAAAAATAATAAAATTGGGAATAATTACAAATATTTAATTGAACAAATCTTTGATTGAAATTGCAATAGTTTGCTTAATTAGTAACTATAACATCAAGAGATATCAAATTTTCGTAAACTGATCCACACAACATTTTAATTTCAGTTTTGAATAAGAAAATTAATCCTTCTAAATTAATGCTTCTATATCAAAGTTATCTAAAACTGTACTCGAAGCAGATTATGATTCATGATTTGTTTAAAGGAACAAGAATTAAAATGCAAATTCAGTTTAGTTGGTAACCAGAATTTTTCGCTAAAAGTTGACTGACTCCTCGACATCTATTTTTAATTCTTTTTTTTTCGGATAAGTCTAATTTAAACATACGCATAATCATCCCATATTTACATTTTTTTAAGGTTAAATCGGTTTAGTAGTATGTGGATCCGTGACTAATTAAAAAGGAAAACTTTAAAATTAATCAAATTAAACTCATGTAGGTTTGTTCAATAATAAATAATTATGTGTAAGTTCTCCTTTTTACTGTTAAGAGAAACAATAAATGAAATGAATTTTATGAAAATCCATACAATGCAGACCCCTTCTAGTAAACATTTTATTGCTTTGAACTAACATCATAAAACTGGGTAATTTTAGTCGTACAAATATCGGTCAAACCTAGAAAACATGGCTAAATGCTGGGATCCGTTTAACAGCAGCACGGCCAAAGGTAATAAACACTCCCATAAACAGCGTGGGATGAGACCAGGTGCAATTGCAAAATATTTTAATGGCCTTTAACTCTTAAGCTGAACATATTAACTTTTGGTGAACAAATCAAAAATGAATGTTCAGTCCCAAACCTCCCAAAAGTACATAAAATCAAATAACTTTTGGCAATTTACGAATTAATCAAGCTGCAACTTGGGAAGCAATTTAATTTGATCCTTTTGGGGAAAACATTGCTTGCTAATTAATTAGCACCTTGGGGAGCGCTACTCAGTATCGCTTGATGGCACGTAAATTCAACTATGTCGTGCAGACAGTAGAAAACTCTTAGTCTTCTGAGAAAAATCCCAGGTAATAGAAAATGTTACGCTTGAGATCCATTACGAATTAGATCCGAAATAACGAGGACGCCCAGGAGATTCCCGCCCTCGCGCGCCTTTCGTCGTCCCTTTTAATTACAGTGTTACCTTTGGACTCGTATGACACTGAAATTACTAAGGCTCGCGAACGCCAACCTGCAGGGGATAAGCTGACACGCTACGACAGGGTGTTTATGGGGCACCCGTTCGCTTGTGTGACGCTTATTTATTACTAGACAGGGTGTGGTAAAATAACCCCTGTTTACCTTACTAATAAGCATGACGTCAAGTCCTTTGTCTCTTAATACCTCGTTAGATTTGATTATGCATCAAGTGGGACTGAAAAGAAGCAGTCACGCTGTAACGAAACCCGAATTAAACCAAGAAATTGAAGACCTTCCAAAGCTTCTTTAGGCTCCCCACAAGATGCATATGGTTTCTATCTGACCGCTGCTATTTTTAGAAAACTTGAACATTTCAAACTCGGCTGGGCGCGATATCTGCTTCTCGTTGCAGCACTTACACCCGCTGCAACGTTTCAATAAACAAAACTTTGTTCATATAAATAGCGAAATTCAGGGCAAACGTGGTACTACTGAATGGAACCGATAAAATGTAAAATTGCGTTAGTCTGCCGAATTATGCACATGTGAATCACATTTGCATACTCAGCTACTCAAGGTAGACGATCCAGCGGCTAAGTGAATCACGATGTTGACGATGCGATTTGAGAAGAATGCGCATTCGCAAATCAAGGTTGCTATCACGATCGCATTTTCATATATGTTTGTATAATAGACATCGATTAGCTGAAAGGTTTTTCTTGTAAAATTACATACTTGAGAATTTGCTGGTTTTAAACTATTGACATAGCGAAACGTTTCCGTTTCACAAATCCTTCTGTAAATATGCCAAGATAAGTAAAGTCAAATTACAAACAACATTATACTTATTCAGTTACGAAAGGGTTTGAACTTCCCAATATTTGTGACTAGAATAAACACAAAACTTTACCTGGCATTAAGGGGTAATATCACCTTGTGTTCTCTAAATTTTACGTGATTTTCTGAGACGTCTCACGGACGATTGGAATTAGATAGAGATATGAGGTTTTGGGCATATTAAAGTACTGGTGTTTAACTACAAAACATATGTTTTATTTTAATTTTACGATACAAAATGGCGTCACAGCAAGGAAAACAAAAAATTTCGGACTTTCGGCATGGGCGTACCGCTACAGGTCACAATTTTTAATTTGGAACAAAAAACAAAAATGTTTCTTAAAATATAGTACAAAATCTAGTGAATGTCGTAGGATTTTTTTGATAACTTGATTTTTATAGATTTTATAAGCGATTTTCGGTAAATGTTGTTCGAGAAAACAAGAAAATAAAGTTCAAACTAACGCCATTTTCTTAAAATTCAATATTTCGAAAAAATCCTACGACATTCACTAGATTTTGAACTATACTTTAAGAAACTTTTTGGTTTTTTGTTCCAGATTAAAAATTGTGACCTGTAGCGGTACGCCCATGTCAAAAGTCCGAAATTTTTTGTTTTCCTTGCTGTGCCATTTTGTATCGTAAAATTAAAATAAAACATATGTTTTGTAGTTAAACACCAGTACTTTAATATGCCCAAAACCTCATATCTCTATCTAATTCCAATCGTCCGTGAGACGTCTCAGAAAATCACGTAAAATTTAGAGAACACAAGGTGATATTACCCCTTAAACAAATTAACTTCCTACATACTTCAATGACAAATATATGTATATGTATAACCTTAAACTCATTTGGGTCATTAAATTAATGTATTTTGAAATAAGTTAAATTAAATTAAATTAATTAGAAAAATATATGTGGCTCGAATTTCGGTGCTTAATAGAAAACACAAACTTATACTTAGGTTTTATACAAACAACAAGGTTCATAAGTAAATAAATCACTGATGATATAAGTTGGATTTAATAAGATTTCTTTTCTGACACACCTATTCAGTTAAAAATACCAATGAAATTAATTATATCTACAATTAAGAGATAATTAAGTTTCCTTATTCTTAAAACGTGGTTTCAATTCAAATTGGAAACATAAGGAATAAGGGTTTGACAACGTTTCCATGTTATATATATTCTTTACTAATCATGTTTGTTATACAAAATTGGGTTTGATTCAACAATATTCAAATTACTTTGACGTGACACTATTTAAAACAACTCCAATATCTTCAAATAAAACAGGAATCAAGAATAGTATGACTTGATAAAATAAGGAATTTTTTTTTGTGCACCAAAGTATGTAATTTATGTTAACACAGATGGATCACAATTTATGTTTTGCTATAACGAATAGTTCAATGAATTCACCAGATATCTAGAGCACTCTGAGAAAAAAGACACCACTACGCAGTAGTTTTATGGTATAGGCACATTCAAAAATTTTCCAAACCAAATCAATTGATTTTATTTTATCACAGTTCACTGAAGTAGTTTGATAAATGTTCTTGGTGAAAATTTTCACAAAAAGATTTTACCATGCCATCCACGTTATTCAGATGAATAAACAAACTTTAACATGGTTCTGTAGATGCGCAACTTATGGAAAATATTTGAGGATTTTAGTTCGGTGTGTTTATAATGACCATCATGAATTGAACATATTTTAAGAGTTGAAATATGCAATCGTTGTTAAGAAAGCTAAAGAAGGTCAAATAACTTATAACAAAAAACTATAAAAGATATTAAAAAATAAATAAAATGAAATAAGGTTTTTTCACAACTTTAACACAAGCAAATTTATAATTCTCCGATATATTTAAATAAAAACTTAAAATAATGATATTCTACAAAAATTTACATAAGGGGATTTTTGAGTTTGTTAATTTCATAACATTGAATATTGAGCTAACTCACGTACTAAATGTGACGAATTTTTCAGAAGAATTTGCATATGGGGCTTTTTGGAAACGACAAAATTAGCCAATTTAAGTAAAGCAAAGTTTCCATTTTATGATCAATACAGCATCATTTGAAAGTTCGAAAATACTGTTCAAAATTTATGAATGTAGGTTTATAAACACCTACTTTAAAGAAAGGAATTACTTGGAGTATCGCTAGTCCGTAGTCGTAAGTTTTATATAATTTTAACTAAAAGAACTCGTTTTCTATCTACAATATGTTGTAACCATCGTCGATTGAGTATAAGCTACAGTAGGTATCATTTTTTTCATGTTTCTTACATTAAGCATACAATTTTTTGTTTTTAACTTTATATGAAAGTCTGAAGTTAGTTTCATCAAAAAGTACAAAGTTATCACTAAGCGTTAGAAATAAAAGGTTGGGGGCATCGAGTGTTCAATTTTCTAGTAACATTATCCTTTTTAACATATGAAAATATAAAAAAATTAGATATAAAAGTAGTGGACAACAGAGCAGACGCCATATCTTAATACCTCGACTTTCCTACCAACAAACAAAAGCGAGTGACCGCAAAACATAAATAACCGCGATATCTAGTGGCGGGTCGCATTATGTATGATGTTGGAGGAATTCGCATTAATCTAATCATTAAAAGACCGAACTTGAAATATTGTGATAATCTAGTAAATGTGTTTTTTTTCTTTTCTTTTCTTTCAGATTTCGAAGCTTTTGATAACAAGCGTGCCGGCTGGCGTGTGAATTTTTTTCAACCACTCGAGGACTTTGTCGCGAACGCAAACGACGTTTTCGCAGTGAGCTGCAGACGTATGAATGGGATCACTTTCGCGCTTATTTCTGCCAGTATTACTCATACCGAAAACAACTCCAAGTTTCCTTTTTCCAAACATGTAAACAAGTGATGTAATGAATCAATGCCTTAAATGAGCACCGCGAATTGCTGGAGCTACTATCCGAAAATAGCAGAATGGAATGTAAATGTGATCGACGGAGTGATTTATGAATAAAATAATTTTAGAAGAGTATATTTATGTGATACACAAGTGAGTCGATGTTTGATTGTGCTGAGCACTAATTTATGAGTGAAAACAAACAAAATGCATTTTAAACGCCTGAGAACAACATTGCCCAAAGCAGCATTGCTTACAGTCTTTACATTAATTGGAGTAAACCTTATATCACCAGCAAAAGGATGTAAGTTAATTTGAATATTAATTTGTTTGTTGACAAAAGTCCATACATGCATCAGAAATAATTAACTCAATTAAATGAATAAATCTAAATTGATTAGTTTACGTTAATAATTCTTGAAAGCTACATCAATTAAAAACTATTGCATTCTACAAATAAGTTTGCATTTAATTATTGTGCGGCATTTCGTTGCGTCGTATTCTTGCGGTTTATTTTAAGAATCATTCATATAATCTTAGAAAAAACTTTCAAGGTATTTCGAAGAGATGTAGTTAATAAAGTGATTTCTGTTTGATTCAACTGAAATAATTAAAATTCGTAGAATTGTATAAGTCGTACCTAAAGTGGTGGCCACGAATTTAGCACTCTCTTGCACTTAGGGTCTTTAGGGATGCCAAAATTTGAAAACTATATTCTCGCACCTACATATGTTAGGGATACCAGAATTATAGCTACAGAATTTTTTACTATATTGCAAAAATTATTGATATCATGAATATTTTGTTGCCCTCAAATCCATACAAATTTTTCTCAATATTATTTCGAATTTTTTTCATTATGTAGTGAATTTAAAACTAAGCGATTTTGATCTTTCTGTTAAATTATTTCTTAAGTTTTAATTTGTTCCATATGCTCCCCAACATAATTTCAAAGGTTTCCGACCGAGTTAAGTTAGGCTGTAGCATTCTAAAACATCGACCTGATATATTATCTCTATTCACCTCGCAACTACATAGTAATTACATGAGAAGTGCGTTTAGAATCATTATCGTGAATGAAACGCCACAGGTAAATGTCGACTTACAAACACTCCTCTGCAAAATTGTTGGGCACGCATTGGTCCTAGATAGAGTAGTATATAATTTTATGTACTACTCCTAAAAAATATAAATAAAAAAAAAAATATTATTTTAAATTTTACTTCATTGCTCCGTTTATTCTACTTAACAAACGGAAATAAAATAAAAATTATAAAACGGAGAAATTGAATATCATATTTTAAGAAATTTATTGATAATTTTGTTAACTTAAAAACACTTTTTAACAACATTTAAAATATTTTTAGAAGCATATTCATGAAATCTGTCAGATTCAAGCTAAAAAAATAAATATGGAGCAAGTAATATCAAATCGTAAGCGAACAAATTCACGTTTTAATTATTGAAGACGCTGTTCAATCTTGTATATTAGAAAATACCGCAGACACTTTGGACATTATATATTAAATGTTCAATTAAAATAATTATTTAAATTTATTTTAGCAAGTTAGCTACATTAATTCCTAAAAATGTTTAAGGTTATCTTAAGTATAAAAGTTCTAATTGTACACAAAAAATATAATTAAGGAAGTTGACCAATTTTCTATAGTACCTACCTAGGTTAGGTACCTACATATGTACATTTTTTACTAATTTTAAGTATGTTATCAAATTTTTGATAGTATTTCAAAAAGGCAAATAGTTACAATATCAGTTTTTAGGGTTGTAATCTTTAAACACATATATGTATGCATGTATCTACAATTCCATTGAAGTATTCTTTATAATAAAATAATATAATAAAATATCCATTGCTTCTGATATTGTTTGCGTCATAAATAGCTTTTAAAAATATTGGATGCGAACAACGAAAAACGAGGGTTCTTATCAAGCGTTGATATGAATAATATTGATACAAACAACACAGCTAAATACTTCCATTTTGCATACCTTTTGTGATCGAAGACGCACCTATACCTCGAAGTTTTGTTGTTTGTAGATACAATTTTCTAATCATAAAGGTAAAGCCGAAATATTTTTTTTTTGAATTCAGGTACGCCTCAGCAACAGAATGCCTGGAATGAGGATGACAACAAGGACAAGAGTTCAACTGATAGATGAACCTAATTTATACCCCTAAAAAGGTGTTTTCTTGATAGATTGGCTTCCTAAATAAATTCGGCGACAAGATGCCATTAAATCGAAACTCTAGTCGGGTTTACCTTTTTTTTCAAAATTTTTACCTACCGCCCGATGAGCATACAATGGCTGCCACTACCTTGAGCAGCACTTTCATGATTTGCTGTCGCACAAAGTGCACACCGCTGGACAGACAACCGCATGATGATGGTAGTCAGAAACGATAATGGGCATTTAACATTCTTGACAATAGCAAAAAAGAAGGAAAATTGAAGGCTTTGTCCGACCGTTGCGAGGTTCCGATAACGAGCCAAAGGAACGTTTCACTGCTTTCTTTCTTCAACTTTGCTGTAGTACTCGAGTCCACGGCCATTGTGGCCGGATGCAACCAGCGATTAAAATTGTTTTCTAAAAATTGTGCGCTCTGACACTCGTGTCCACCACTCGAGATATGCTACTCCCAATTTGGACACTAAAGAAATGAGTGTTATCAAGGCGATTTATGATTTTCACAAGAATAAAAATAGTTTGGTCCTAAAAAGAGTACATGTGTATGTTGCATGCCAATGACATTGTTGTCCTCGACTTGGAGGAGATTAAAACCTCAGAGGCATCACCTAAAAAACATCTGCCATACTTCCTTTGGCGTGGTTTTAACCAGACTGTCTTTTGATAAATTTATCAATTTTATGTTTTTCACCCTTTTATCGGTTACGGAGAAACATTGTCCCAGTCGAAATAAATCAATCGCGTTTCGGTAGCATTTGTACGGAGTTGAAGTAGATAAATTGAATTTCACTTGTTCCAAAAAGTCTGCACCAAATCCATGCTGATTACCTTAGGACTTTTCCGAAGAAGTCTGGCAAGTGGAAAACTCTTGATAAATGTCTAGTCATTTCTTGTTTCGTTTCGGATTACACAATGTCGGAGACCTTGTCAGTCCGCTTACCTTAACCTGATGAAGAAAAATTGCTGTTGACATTTACCATTTTGGTGATTCTCGAATTTCCAACCGATGTCATGAAGTTTATTTTATGCTGTTGAAATATTGAAAGATATCAGATTAAGTGCATGCTAAATACTTTTTCATCACCAAGAGAAAATGTATTTTACTATTCTATTTGAGGTTTAAAATAAAGTTTATTTACAAATCTTTGAAAGCTACATAGATAACATTTGAATCGGCCTATTTTTTCGAGATATTGATATGTACTCTTTCAAAGTATTGTCGGTGTCTCGATGATAAATATTGATATTTTTTTTTACAAATAATTACAAAAGAACCCTGCTTCAAATGTTAGAACGTAAAGTATTTCCTTTATAGCTTTTGTTTTTTCAAAAAAAAAATAAATGTTTTCCAATTTATGTAGTATCAAATTAAGTTTGATTATTGATGCGATACAAGCAAGCAAGCAAAAACACCTACTATGTATGTACAATTGCACTGAGAAAATTTTTTATCTGAATTTGCATGGTCCACTGGGCACTAAAATAGTCCTTAGATATAAAATTTCTACAATATAGTACTAGATTTTATAGTTATAGTTCTGGCATCGCCTATGCGAAAGCTAAAACTTCAAAAGATTAGCTGAAGTACTACTAATTTTATTCTTTCTTTAAACGCATTTGCATCTATATTTAAAAGTCCTTTGACCACACAAAAGTTACAATTGAGGATTATTTCAGGATTATTTAATTATACGAAATAATACATGTCACAACTATAATATAGATTTAAACTTCTAGTAATTTCATTAGATTGGGTGCTGTGATCTGCAAAGGCCGACGACGACGTGTTTTTGAGTATAATAAAAGTAAAATAGCGTACGAAGTAGAAAAAGCTCATAAATATTTCGTTATGTCGATAAATAAAGTAAAAGTTAACTCATAAATACAAAACATACATTAATGTTATATTCGATGACAGCAAATGGTAAATTTTATAAAAATTTATTCAGTAATTGAAATCTGTCGTTGATTATTAAGTTAGTTACATGTTAATATGATTTTAAGCAGTTTTGGAAATATATACATATGAATGAGACTCATACACATAGACATATGCAATAAATACACAATATAATGAAATGTTCAATGTTCAATGTCGCAATAACTATGTATATTTTGAAGTCGGAGTATGATAACATTCCACGTAGTTCAAACATCTATACATATATGTATATAATTTTGAGCTAGTATTAAGTGGTAACAAACTTATATCTATAAACTAAGTAGACCTTACATATGAACTTATATTTTAATCGGATCACCCATAGAATTGCCAGAAATTTAGTCGAAGCGACTGGATTAAAGGATGTATATAGATGTAGGGGTTAATTATTTAAGTTATAGCAAGTGAGCAGCATATAGTTCCAAGTGCCCATTATGAATGGTTCGACTTTCGAGAAGACATTTATTATTAAAGATGATTAGAATTTATCGTTCAGATAACTATAAAATAGAAGCAAGGACTTTAGATTTTTATCGGTAGAAATAGTCAAGAAAACCATTATGATAAGCGCTGTTTCCATATTTGATGAGTTATCGATTTATTTTTAAATATAGTTCATCGCACTAAACGTGTAATTCTCCCAGAATATAGTTAACAAATTTCCTTTAATGAATATGTACACATATGTATATGTATATACAAACATATGTATTTCGTCTCAAGGAATTTTTAAACTTTACGTAGTCATTTGTAATTGTTTTAGGTAACTATTAAATTTAGTAATTCAAAGTTAATAAATCATTTTAGCCTTTTATATTCTTAAATTTGTTTCATTCCTAAAAAAATGTTATTCTCGTAAAATATTTATTTGATGTTATTTTTAATATGTCTATCGTTTGTCCAGTCTGCAAACTTCATGCCCTTATTACGAAACTCTGTCCGCCTCTTTGGATCTTAACACCTAAAGAACACTTAATGTTGAGGTCGTTAAATCCAAAATTAGTGCGTACTCCTCTGGGGAAAATGCTCACCTTCCAGAAAAGCATCAGGTGCTTGTTTTGCAAACCAAAACTTCAAGTAGTGATAAACAGCTCTTTAGGGAAACAGTGGGAGTTTCCTTCTCAACAACTTCGTTGATTAAAACTTTCAGCATATAGCTTTGGTTGTGATGATACTTCTCGTTGCAAACTTATAAAATTGTTTTTTTAATTCAAATTAAATCGGGAAAAACTTTTTAATACTTTATCTTTAGGTTTAGCTAATAGTCAATTGATTAGTTAGTTATCGATTTTAAATTAGAGGAACATATCTTTTGAAGTGATGGTTTGTAATATTTTATACATATATATATATAAAATATTTTAACTTACAAGAAAAGCATACCTCTTCAATTTTGATCTTGTTTTTAAATTTGAATCGAATGGACTCCATAACCCGCAAATTTCCATAAATCGTAATTTACAAACTAAACCTTTGTATATTGAACACCTCGCTAAGTGAAACCTGGTGACATTCTGTAAGGTAATAAGTGATTTGATTATCACCAATTACTCACTGAAAATCAACTTTCTAGAGTAGAAACCACTTAAAATATCAAAAAAAAAATATTTTACTGTAACTTATAAAAAGTATACATATGTATATTTCTTTAACCTGCTCAACAAGAAGCAATTGTCAATCTTTTACCCGTCATCCAAATCAACGTTTTAGTGAAACATATTATTAAAAGGTATATTAAGGCGATTTATGGTATAATACATTAATAAAATTAATATTACAATTAGGTATTGTATTATTTTCTCTTAGTTATTAATTAGTTAATTAATTATTATTAACTAATTATTTAAAGAGTCACATCTTATACCTCCAAAATGTATGATGCAAATATTTTACTACATACATACATATATTATTATACAAACAATAAAATATTCGAGAAATTACGTTTTTTCTCTATATTTATAATTAATATAATTAATTTAATCATACATTTCAGGGTTTCAAGAAAATGAATACATTAACAACTTTGCAATGGACGAATTTGGAGCACCTTTAATTTTCCCCACCAAATCGGATGTAACACTTGAAGTGAATTCAAATTTCACATTTCGTTGCGAGTCCAAAAAACCAATAACATGGAGAACTGCCGATTTATATACCCAAATAGATGAAAGTGATATTAAAAATTCTTACAGCGATGCAAACTTTGACCGGCCATATGTGAGTATTTTAACTCTGCGCAACGTAAATTCCGAAAATGTTCAGTACTACTATTGTGTGGAGGAATCTGAAAAAATGGTCGAAGATTTGGATGAGGTTATAGAACAATTCAAAGCATCGAAAATATATGTTTTTGTCAACGGTGAGTTCAAATGAATGATACAATGAACCTGATTATTAATCATAAATGATGTATTCAGATTTGGATAACCTGCTGGCGCCACATGGAAATCCCATCATACCTGGTTACCAGTATTCTGACGTTGTGATACCATGCAAACCCACTTCAAAAGAAGTTGACGTAGAGCTGTTAGCTCCAAACGGCGAGGTGAGAAATAAATTATTACTAGTTTCTGTGTTTTATTATTTACAATCGTATTTCTTTCTCATATCGATTCTCCTTAACTCATTAACAATTTTTCAACGCAGATAGTTGTTGACTACGATCGCTTCGATCCGAAATTAGGTTTCACCTTTCTCAATGTTTCTCACACAAAGTACATCAAATGTAAACTCAGTCAGACATCAGGCGGTAATTTGACTGAAGATCATCTTTTTGCTATTGTTATTCAACGTATGTGCATTAATTCTATTAAAGATCTATACTCTTTTGTATAAATTATAATAAAATATATATCTATTTATAAACAGGCACAAATCATTTAAAAGATGGCGGTAGCATAGAATGCCGTTAAAAATCATAAGCAGGGAAATTTAAATCAACCAATTTTTTTCTGTATTTATAAGTCATCCGAGACATTGATCGATTAATTGGCTTATGTAGTGCCATACGAGCCTAGGTGATAAAAATAAAATCATACTAAATATGTACACACTTTTGCAATAAAGATTATCATCTTTTATCTATTTTGTATCTCTATCCCATCTATACAAAATATTTGAGTTTATTACGACGAAGAGCCTCCATATACTAGATCATTAATCATGAAATAGCAAAACTTGCAAGATTAATGGTGCAATTCAGGCCATTCCATTAGTAAAACATGCCTATAATTCGGCTGGCAGTGAACTGTAGAGATTTTTGTTCGCCCTTTCCACCCTTCCAGAGGCGACTAGACTGCAAAATGTTATATTACATCACAAATAATTCAATAAACCTAAGTTCTCGCTCTAAATTCAAGAAATTTGTTCAAGTCCATTTAACTTTTACCGGAAAACCATGAGAAACGACATGATGGTCTCCGGCTAAATGGTAATGAGAATAATTCTGAGTAACTTCTTCATGAGCTAGCATCGTAATAAATGAATGTCATTACAGTGCCGGCGGTGCTAAGTTAAAGAGTAAATTTTATAAGATAAGGAGCTCTTAATGTTTCTACTATTCATTTGAAAAATTATGGAGATATCCTCGTAAGTTTTATAAGACATCATCCTTTTTCACTGACGTTATAATATATATATACTTTATTTATGATTGTTTCATTAAAAATCCTAAGTCTGTTATCTTCTTTCATTAAAATCAGAATAAGTTAAAACAATTTAAAACCTTTTTACCAACTCGAAAAATTTAAAAGCAACAATACTTTTTCAAGCAAAATGAACAGACAATTAATTTTCATTCAATCTTAAAAATATTTATTATTGTAAGTATTTTGCTGTTATAAAAATTTTACAAAAAACCGCTTTCGTAACTTCTGAATCTGTAAATCTAAGAGAAGAATTTTTTATATTCACTTTTGAGTTTAGCTTGCTTAATATTAAATATATTTGATACCTTTCGTTTCCTACAAAATGGTGATTATAAAATACAAAAAAAAAAAAAAAAATGGTTGATTCTTTTCCCTGCTAAATTGTAAATATTTTTTAACGCATTACACTCATGATTTATTGACTAATCTTTAAAGTAAAATAACAGTACAATTGACTTATATTTGGAAAAACTACATACATATATGTATAATAAATATTAATATCTTCTGAAATAGGTCTTTAGCAATTTCAAAACTGCTGAATTTTTAAATAGGTTTTTAATTCATACTTTGTAACTAGATTCATCAAAAAAAAATTTAAAACTTACAAATTTGGTAGTTTTTGTAGTGCTAAAAAAATGATAGTATTTTCGTGCAGTATTTCTTTTCTGAAAAAACACCATGTCCCCAAAGCCCGTGTGTTATCATTCGGACCCCAACCCGAATAGAATTTTTGGGGGGTGCAGTTAAAAGGCCCCTACGAGGTTTGCCACACTACCTCGTGTGGACCTTGTGAGGCGCATAAAGGGCATATAACGCCTTCCCTCATTCGCGCATCATATGAATGCGCAAAACTTGATACTTACGGGTTTTTGGGGTCGCTGAGGCATATGGTGGGATTGTTCATTCCATTGTAAGTTATACATGTGTTAGGTTTGCCTCATAAGACTCTTATGAAAAACTCCTAGACCACACACACACCTCACTTCAGTTGCTGATTTTGTTTTGGAGTCCTCATGAGGAATATAAGGGGAAATCCGCTTTTAAAATACTAAGTACATTTTTAATATTTCATATATACTATATGTAAATATTACTTGATGATATTAAAGTTTTAAAAGAATATAAAAATCTCCTCCCTGAGAATTCAAATTTTCAGTTGTAGAACAAAAACAAAAAGAGTAAATGATCCAGTTCTAATAATACAACTTTATTGATTCAGTAAACATTCATTATTTTGAATAAAATAGTTCGAACGTAATTTATTGATGATGTCTGCACTTTTCGGACTTGTAGCATAGAATTAAAAAAATCGACAGCCTACATATGAAACTAATGAATCTATTTTGTGCATCTCATCGGCTTCTAAATGTTTTGAATAGCCAACATAAAAGTGCCATATCAAGCCGTAAATTTCGTGGGCGGGTCATCGTGCATGTGCCGTCCAAGCCCACAAACATATCGAAGGAGTCACGCAAGAGGTTAAGTACCCTCGTATTTATTTAAATATTTTCATTTTCATCCATCCAGTGATGAAACTTCCCATGAAACTTTAGCCAGCTTGTGATACTTTTTTATTTCAACATTCCATTTCAGTAAATTAGAATATAAAGACTGTTTGGGCTACGCAATTTTTTCCCGTCCTTGAACTGATACCCAATGAAATTTTGCTGTTGATCTTAAAATCGCAGATTATTGTCGTTTCAAATTTTTGTAAATATTTTAAAATTATTATTGTTTCAAATATTCAAAATATTTGCGCAGCAAATTTTGCCCACGCATATAAAATATTTCCCACTTTGTTTTTCAATTTATAACTTTATATTCATACAAAGAATATAGTGTAAAAAATGCTCAACCTTTAAGATAAATATAAAAAATAGTAAAATGTGGATCAATCATTTTTTAGTCTTAATTAAAACCTACACTGAAACAAGAAATCTTAAACTTAAACAAAATTTATTTGTTTTGTAATGTGACTTAAAGCTAAACAGTAAAAATAGTGTCATGTATCTCATCATTAGTTTTTCTCTGAGAATAAATAGTTCTCGCTTGATTGAATATGATCATATTTTTCCTATTTTTAAGAGTTATTTAAGAAACAGATCTCGTTCGTTTGTTATTTCCCCTATTTGTCTGTCCATATGTCTGACAGAAAATAATTAATTTATTTAGCTTTATCTGGACTAAATTTTGAAAAAACAATTCTATTCAATGATTTTTGAAAAATTTCGGAACGAAAGAAGCTTCTTTTTATAATTATTTTCTGAATTTTAAACAAGAGCTGTTGCTACAAATATTGTCACAATAAGGAAAGAAAAGATTCAAATTTTTCGAAACCGGATCAATTTTTTAGTTTCATCATAATTTTAAGAAGAGTACGAAATAAATATTGATTGCACTTATAATGCTTAAATTGTATACAATTTCTCAACCGAAGCCAAAATGTAATAAAATAAGGCATTTACATTAAAGCTCATAAAAGACAGAAAATGGATTCTCTGGATTACTTCACCATGTGAATTGCATAACATAAATCACATTGGTTGTCATCATTTTAGCAGCTAAGTAAATATGATCACCAGTAATTCAATAGTGCTTAGTTATTTCTACCGCACTGCCATTTGCTTCTGATTAAATTAAGGTGTGATGTCACTTTTAATTTTCCCATCTCCAAGGGCACGTATGCGATTCAGATGTTCTTGCATTATGCAACAGGAACACTAATCAATTTTCAATTTACGATAGAAGTAATTGTATCATTAATCATCCTGCTGGACCTCTGCAAATGCTAGATCAGAAATTAATTAATATTTCCCAGCATATTTTCCTGTTCGCTGCAGTGTTTAAACGAGGATATAAAATAAGTACCTCTGCGCCCTTACTAACCAGCCACATATTTTAGTTTTAAGTGGTCTCTTCCTCTCGTGGAGTTTGCAATTACAAGCATTTTGGGAAATATTACAATAAATGAGTGCCTTATGTTATAGTTCCCAGAATCCTAGTGTGGTTTTATAAAATGAAAAAGCGCTTTTTAAATGGATATGAAATAATGGGCATGAATTTATGAATATTTTTTGATTGAAATATTTAGGATTACTTTAGTAAATAAAACAATGCAAGACTTAGAAATTAAAATTATTAATTATCTATTAAGAAATATAGTTAAATACTTCGATCTCGATTCTTAAAACAATTCTCTGATTTTTTTTTTATCCCCATTTTTCGATTATTTTCTTAGAGAGTTAAACTAAGACTTCAGAATAAAATAACCTTGATCGATCTAAAAATATTTGCCGCTATCTATCCATTAGATTTAATGATCGGATGAAATAGAGAAATGTTTAAGATTTTCCGTTTCTTCATTGAATTTTCTATACCTACTAATTCTCTTTATTTTCTTTTCCCTGTATGTTTTTAATTAACTTTAACATTGTAAAGCTAAAATAAATTGTAATAAAATTCATGTTACCTATTTAGACCTATTCAAGCATAACCGGTGGAAAATACGACCCAAAAATTGGTTTCATAGTGAAACTTCTGAGTTTAACTGACGGTGGTGATTATGCTTGTAAGCCAACGAGACCAGCAGTAACGAATATTGATGAAACGATGCATTTCTCAGTCAATATGCTAATGGACTGTGAGTCAAATAATAGTAGTAATTGCAATGGTACTGATAACAATGATTACGGGGTGATGGTTAACAACAACAACAACATGTCTAGAGTGTCTACTTCAAAATCTAACAAACCTCAAATTCATTTTTCTGCAAATGCTAACAATGATCATAACAAACGTAGATCGTCAAAGGTAAAGCGGGGTGAAGAGGAGGCTTATAAAAAGGAGCATCGTTTAATGAACGCTCAAGATTACATCAAAACTCTTGCCAGCCCTTCACCTGCTAGTAAGTTGCTTATTGGGATCGGTTAATTGGTGCTTAATTTTATCGGCTTTCTTCTTCTTTTAACTAAGATGCAATAAATTTGGCCTTTAGCACAGCTTTCTTACCTTCTTTAGTCACGAAATTATCACGAAATTTTCCTGCTTTCTACACTTTATCGCCTCAAAGGCTAATCGACTACTATAATAATTTGCCTGTTGATTGTTTCCTATCTGCTGAGTGTTTTAATGCCTTGGGAAGTGTGAAATGTTTTCTTTGGCGCTATGGATTTTCTTAATTTTAGCACATCTTAGATTGTTTGTATCTTCTATTCGTTTTCGTGTTTAGATTAAGATTTCTTTGGATTTGTGTTACACTGCAGAGTCCTAGTTCTTCTATTAGTCTATATAAAGTAACTTTATATGTTATATACAAACATAAAATGCATGAGCATGTCCTGCATGAATCGTTGCATGAAATACATTGATTTATTAATTTAAAATTTTTACACAAAAAATGCATGACATTATACACTTTTTGTAATTCAACTGAATATGTGTTACGTTTTACCAATTTACATAAAATCAATTAAGGTAAAAAACGAAACAATTGGTAATTGCTGTTAAATAGACCTTTATTCCGTGACCATTTGAAGCTTTAATGCAGAAATACCTTAATCACACTATTTTGTTTAAGGTCAAAGTTCATGGATAAAAAGTCAGTTTGATGTTATTATGTACTTTAGGTAAACGTTGAGTTCATGCAAGGTGATGGACATTTCAGGTTCAAAAGAAGAGCAAAGGGGATGAAGGTCGAATACAACAGAGAAAAGGCGTTCTAATGTTTTCGTTTACGTCTAGGTACTTTTAAATTTATGGCAATAAAATGAAAATACCGAACATTGTTACATCAAGTCCGTGGCAAATTGTATTCAGGTAGATTACCGACAATAAAATTTGATGAAAATAATAGAAACTCGCATTTTCTAAATTATTCTTAGTAAGTTTTTGTACAAAGAATTACTCCTTTTGTTATATCCATATGACTCAAATTTTTCTAAACATCATCTGACTAAAAATTCATATTTCGTAAAATCACCTACAATGTTGTTTATTTCTAAAAAATTTTACATTAAAATCTTAATTTGATATTAAATTGAAAGCCCCCAGTGTTAAAAATTAATTAATAAAAAAATATTTCATAAAAAGAACATAGACAAACGAATAGGTAATTGCTAAAATTGTGAGGTCGCAAAAGAACATACTAAAATTATTTATAAATAATAACGACATATTCAGTTAAATTACATTGTTTATATTATAAAATAGAATGCGCATGATAAAACGTCATTTAATGAATCTACATATTTGTAATGAATTATTACAAAAATCTTTAGCCATGACCAGATTCGTGAACAAGCCAATAATAACTTCAGGAAGTAGTGGCCATGCATTAGAAGGTGATACCTTTAATTTAACGTGTTCTGTGGAAATAACTACTGGAGTATTGTTTACAATAAACTGGGAAACTCCTAAAGATAGTTTAGCAATAAAGGTGAGTATCACACATTGCTTAGGTTTAAATGAATTTTTTGATTTCTTAATCATATTTTAGGAAAATCGTGCAGTTATAAGCGACCCGATCAAAGAAACCATGGCCAATTCTCAAGAAATTGGCAAAAGTATTCTTACTATTCATAATGCATCAAAAAATAAGGACACTGGATATTACAAATGCGAAGTGGAAGATCATTCTCGGAATAAAAATTCCAACAGCCACCTCATTACTATTTTAGGTAACTATTTTTTCTTACGAAAACTCTTTCTTATATAGGTATATTAGCTACCATGTAAGATTTCTTTCTTTAGATGAGTATTGTGTATACTTATTCAATTAAAGTATTTCTGGTTCAGAATTTGAAATATGACTAAAATTTTCGTACAGTGTCTGCGAGAAAAATAAAATAATTAAGACCTTTAAACACAGAGCGCAAATTTTAAAAATCCATGTTTAATGTCAATAGAGTCTAAATAATTTATATATGTATATGTATATGCACTTTGGGTATAGTATTAACTTACTTGGAATGAAAACTATTCAAATCCTCTGATTGCCATAGCACAGCACTTCTTTTAAACTATAATAAATTAATAAAAGCTTTCAAAATCAGTTCATAACTGAAAGTCCAGCTTAACTTGTTCTTTTTAATAATAATAGAAATTCAATTTGAGGAACGCAATGTAGGTACAAAAAAAAGAACGAATAATTTTAGATTTCTTCCATATAATCAATCTTTGTTTATTATGTTAGAACTGATATTATTTTCAGCACAAGTAGTTAAATTTATAAAATTTATAAACATACATATGTATAGCCAATAGAATTTGTTTCCAAATAATCAATCCAATTGATTTTAAATTGACTAATCTACCTTCTAACAGAAAACCCAAAGGATAAAAAAATTCTAAAATCCACCTCATGGATATGTAAATTCCACCTGCTTATATCGCGATTACAAAATGATTATAGCACAGAACCGAACAGTAAGTCTGGTTCTTTTCGTGCATGAAATTATGCATTTTGATTTTTCTTACCACTGACAGGTATATCCCCAACAAAACCAAATTCATGAAATAAAGTTAGTCACTTTTGAAAGCATGAAGCATATTGCAGCGATAATATAAAGAAATCTCATTTCATTTCCACAAAAGAAGTTAAAATTTAATAAAAGTTACATACGCACTTGTACATGTAAAAGTAGATGTATCCTATAAACCGAAATGTATGGCATGTAATAATAAAGTAAAAATTATTTAGAAAATGAGAAAGAAGTAATTTATACATAAACGAATAAACATAATTTTCTGATTTTCTCCCCTTTAAGGACCTCACGAGAGTTATATTAACCTGAGTGAACCATCGAACCACTATAGAATAACAGTCAAAGCAGGAAGACCAGCCCAAATGTTGAGCTTCTATCGAGGATACCCACGACCATCATTAACATGGTTCAACAATCGAAACATATCAATATCGGAAACTTCGGCACATAACAAATATATCATAAATCAAACCGATAGTACAATTACTCTGAAGATAACTGACACTACGCTAAAAGACAGTGGGGAGTACTATCTCCGAGGTGCTAATGGAATTCTTGAGGTCCACAGCGAACCGTACAAACTTTTGGTGAAAGGTTCGATTATTTAAAATTATAATTTACCACAATATAAGACAATATTAACCTTTTTATAAACAAATTCAGATAAGCCACAAATAACCATGGAAAACATATATATTCAAAAAGGCGGTGAAGCCAGAATTGAAGTCAGAGTTGATGCATTTCCGAAGCCTACTGTAGAGTGTTCTTTTAAGCCCTGTAAAATTGAACCAAAATGGCCGTCATGCGATAACTCAAGGAAAATTACTTTTGGGGTAAATATTTATATATTCAAATATTTTAGGAAGCATCTCTACAGGTACATTTTAGGAGAAGAAATTTCTTTATAATTTAAACTCGTTCTTTTTATAAACTTCAAAGTCAGATAGTGCAGCCGAGAGTTTAACACAATCAGGGTTTGTGGGTCGAGTTTGGCTCGAGTAGAATATATAACTTTTTGAAAAATATTAAAAACGTATTTTTTTCGATGCGAAATATATTTCTCAAGATATTTTGTCTAGACTATTCCGATTTTTTAGAAAAGCATAATTGCTATAAAATATAATTTGATTTTAAGTATGAACTTGACTTTTAACGTCTTCTCAGAATATTTTATTAGAATGTCAAAATCCAAAACTTTACTGTTCCTTTTCCTTAGTTTTCAATTCCCTTTTTCCAAATTTAAAATTGCAATAGATATTAAAGTTATTACACCTCTTGATATATTTTAATATAAAAAACAAATAATCTATAGAAAAGTAATGAAGGAATAACCACAGTTTGTATCTAATGGACAAACATGTACTTTCCGAATTATTAATCCTATACCTTAAATTTCAAAAAACGAATGGTGATGGCACCATTAGGTGACTTTTTAACTTTTAACAAACCCTTTAAATGTCTGGCGTGAAGTAAAATGAATTATGTTTCGGCATTTTAGTAATACATATAATTGCATTGAAAACGCTCCACAAAATATTTATAATTATAGTCTTAGAAAAACATTGCTGCTATAAAGAAAATTGTCCTTAACAAATCAACTACTGGAGCTAATACCCTACGTAATTTATTTCTTTAATCAATTATTTTGTTGAGTATTTTTAAGTTTTTCGAGTTTTTTCAATGGTTTAATTCTAAAAATAGGAACAGACTTTTGGTCTGTTCCTATTTTTAGAATTTGCGGAATCGGACGATGTAATGAAATTCTTTCAAAGTCGTGACATCAAAATCCCCGCGATACTCACCTAACAAAATAAATACCTTTTATAATTATTGAAATTATATATTTGCCTTTAATGATAAGAATAAACTTTGTTACTACGTCTAAATCTTATTGCGTTTCAATGCAGAAAAGGCCAATAGAAATATGAAATTATTACCGAAGATAAATTAAGATTTTGAATAAAAATGTAAATTTACTGTGTATTTATATTCCGGGTCTCCAATATGCTCTTTAAATACTCAAAATTCTTACAGAAAGACAACATTTACTTGAAAGAAGAAGAAGAAATCTACCAAACGTTTGAAGTTCGTTTTGAACCTGAAGAGCCAGGTGAAATAAATTGTGTTGGCACAAACGCACTTGGAAAACAAGATAAAATAGCCGAAGTTTTAATTGGTGATTTAATCGAACCATTTGCTGTGTATGGAATCGATGATAACAAAAAAATTGCTGTTGGCGACGAGGTGTCCATTACTTGTGCTGCCCTGGCCTATAATTATTCAGCAGAATTATATTGGTATTTAGACGATGTACCAGTACAAAGTGGTGCTGGTAAGCTCATAAAGTGTTTTTTATTATTATAACTCTTATGACGATAATATTTTATATTGTTTAGACATTCAAGTGACTTCATCTTACACAGACTACTCATACAGAACAATTTTAAAATTCAAACATATTCAACACAAGGACAAGGGACTCTATGAATGCCGAGCTCGTCCTGTTGAATACGGTCGGGGAAATGAACAATTTGAAACTAAATTCATCGATGTTCTAGTATATGGTAGGTGGTTCATTAATCTAATTTTTTAGTTCCAAAAATAAAAATCTTAAAAACAATTTAAAGATCCATCTGCACCCGTTATGGAATCATCGAATTTAGATAGTGAAAGCCTAAATAAAAGTCTCGGAGATTCTCTATGGCTTGAATGTAAGGCTTCAGGCATTCCAAAACCTATTGTAACTTGGTTCAAGGACTACAATCAACTGTCTTTAAATGTGAACAATAGCAAGATATTTCTTCAAGAGGACGGTACTGTTCTAAGAATACCTTTTATAAAACCCGAACATGAAGGCGAGTATAAATGTGTTGCGGCTAATAAACTGGGCTCAATTGAAAAGAGTACAAGATTAAGAATTTCAGGTAAGGTTACTAAAACAAGGATTTTAAATTTATTTAGAAAGAAACTTACCATTTTAATTTAAGATATGCCCGGATTAAAAATGGGATGGATTATAGGAATTGCTGTGATGTTTTTAGTTTTAATAATTTTCATCGTGTACCTTTGTATAAGAATTTGTAAGGAGCGAGAGGTACTTAAATTTTAATTCTTCAAAATAATTTTATATAAGTATAATTCATTAGTTGAGAAGACAACTCAAAGCGGCTGGTTTGGCGAATTTCGAAGAAGGAGCCGTGGAATGTATCAACCCAGCATTATCTCTAGACGAGCAAGCCGATTTGCTACCATATGATAGAAGATTTGAATTTCCGAAAGAAAAATTAAAACTTGGTAAGCAAAATCGAAAATTAAATAGTTGTCTTTATAATCTTAAAATTATTTAAACCCAACAGGAAAACAACTCGGCGCTGGAGCCTTTGGTGTCGTACTTAAAGCAACTGCAGATGGTATTATCAAAGAAGAAGAAGAATCTATTGTCGCTGTTAAAATGGTAAAAAAGACTGCAGATTACGAGGTCATTAGAGCTCTTGTATCAGAATTGAAAATTATGGTCCATCTGGGAAAACATTTGAATGTGGTAAATCTACTGGGAGCTGTTACGAAAGACATTGCTAAACGTAAGTGCATAATTTTAAATCTCTCCTGTAACAAAGTAATCCAAATTAAAATGCACATATAGGTGAAATAATGGTAATTGTCGAGTATTGCCGATATGGAAACGTTCAAAATTTCTTATTAAAAAATAGAAAGCGATTTATCAATCAAATTAATCCAGCCACTGATGAAATTGATCCAACTATTACCACTCAACAGAGGCTTTCTAGTGATTATGAATACAACAGGTAATTTATTATTGGGGACCAATTTATTAATAAGCACATCACACATTGCTTTTCATTTCATCATTGAACATATTTTATTGATTTGCACATTTAATATTAATTTCAACTAAACCGTGGTTTCTTAAATAACAAACATCGACAAAAAACTATAAATACAGATAACAAATACATAATTTATAACATAATTTTTAAATAAAACTTATACCTTTGATTTTGTATTCCCCAAACACTCCAATACTAAAAAATAATCAAATAAGTAAGTTCAAAACATCATTCATATAATACTACTTATTTATAATGTAGTTTAAATACGGTGGAAAAAATTAATTCATAGTTGCCTTATTAATGGTAATGTCATTCGATATTAGAGAGGTACAATAGCATAATTTTATAAAACGATATCAAAACAAATTTTTTAACTTTATAAATTTTAGTTTGCATGATAATCTTATACCTACATATGTATATTGCTTTGGGATGGATTTCACGATTCATTTTCTACCGTTTGATCTATCAAAAATATAACACTTTCCATAAAATCACTTTTCCTCTGCATAACACAATTATTAACAAAAAATTTTTACGTTCTGAGAGGTTCTTTAAATTTTAACTAATAAGGATAATTTTAAACTTTCCTATGTCTGTCTCTGATGCATTTGTTTGCTAACAACAAACGGTGAATGTTAAATGGTGATGGTATCGTAATTGTCTTGAATATACTTAGTCAAGGATTAAAATATGTAAAACTGTCCTTTCCAAATCATGTTAATGATAGTGGGGGTTCTCGTCCAAATACCCAAGGATACGTTCGTCAATCAGAAATAGACTACATCGGAAGTCACATGGATAGTTGCAATACCGAACAAACTCTTATCAGCTCGGCTCCTGAAGGTATGTGTTAAAATACATATCATATTTTTTCACACTGTACAAATTTTTAATTATTCAGGAGAATCGGTTTTATCGAACAACTCAGTTCAACCTGCTTGGAGGTCTAATTACAAGCCGGATTGCACGACCGCGATGGACATCACAACGACCGATCTAGTTAGCTGGGCCTTCCAAGTGGCTAGAGGCATGCACTATTTAGCGTCTAGAAAGGTGGTGCATGGAGATTTAGCAGCGAGAAATATTTTACTTTGCGATCATAATATTGTGAAAATTTGCGATTTTGGGCTCGCCAGGAAAATGTATAAAAACCAAAATTACAAGAAGCAGGGAGAAGCTCGACTGCCTATTAAGTGGCTTGCCATTGAATCCTTGGGTGATCAAGTATTTAGTACATTCTCAGACGTTTGGTCTTTTGGTATCGTACTGTGGGAGTTCTTCTCCCTAGCTAAAGTACCTTATCCGGGGATGGAAGCTAATCAAACACTGTACCTGAAGCTTAAAGATGGATATAGAATGGCAAAGCCGGAATTCGCCAATCAAAAATTGTAAGTTAGTTAATAGTCCAATAGCATGAAATAAGAAAAGAAACCTTAGTTTCTTAAATCCCTTTGTTTAAAATTGTTTAATATATACCTCGTTTACGACCTCTCCAGTCGATGTAGATCGACTTAAACCACATTAGCTTTTCAAACCGCATCGATAAGTCCTCATTTCGATCCAGCTTGAAATTTTTCAATCCACCTCGAAAAGTGCCATAAACATCTGCCGTATTGGAATCGAATTGAAAAGAGAAATTTTCATAAATTCATTTCAGTAAACTTTCACTTAAATTAATTTTTCCACTTATAACGTCAAAATAATTCGATTGGATTTTTCTATCGAATTATTTTAACCACTCCGATAGAAAACATTCATTGAAGTCAAAGATTAGTAATAGTGTTAATAACTTTATTAGGGAAATTTTATCCAAAAAGGGCTTTTGTAAGATCTTAAGTTGACTAATGGCAGTTTTCAATCCGGATGCGAAAGGTCATAAACGAGATAATAAACTCGAGGCGAGTTTCTTACCTCGTTTATGACCTTTCAAGCGTTGTAAGATCGAAATTTAACAAACAAACTTTCAATTCAAAAGACGATTATTTTTCATTCGCCACCACCATGATGAAGATTTGAAAAAGTTTTTCAAAGAAAAGTTGTAAGAAATTGACAATTTAAGAGACCAATTTTATTTTACTACCTACTGCTGAAGTAAAAATTTATAAAAATATAAAAATCGGTTGTGAAATCCGTCGGGATCGAATTTAATATGTATAAAAAGACACATAAATATAAAATATATCCAAAAATTGGGACAATCTGACGTTTCTTATATAGTAAAAAAAACCATACTTTTGGACTATTATTGGACTATTATTGTTAAAATACTTTAGAATTGTATTCTATATTCCCCTTTTTTAAAGGTATGATATAATGCTCGAATGTTGGAGTGCAAATCCGGAATCTAGACCACTTTTCAATGTTTTAGAGGAAAATCTTGGAAGACTTCTTGATGACGAAATGAGCGCTGTAAGTTATCTTTTATCTTTCAAGTTATTATATCATTACAAAATTATTACTGTACAGCACTATATTGATCTGAACGAGCCCTATTTGAGAGTCAATTCGCTTTATCAAAAAACTGGACAAACAGACTATTTAGCTTTAATGGGATGCCCTGATGAGCCTGCACCTAATGCACCAGACTATGTTAATGGGCACATACAAACATATACAGGAGGAAGTAAGTTAATACTTAATTTATTTAAAAATTCTTGACTAATCCATTAAAATATAGAACATGGCGATTCTGGTTCTGAATACCTACAGATGAGTCCGTCCTCAGGAGTTGCAATATTCAGTCCAAGGCCTACAACTGAATATGTCTCACCAGATAAATTCATATTCCCTCAGCCTCCTGCTTCACCAACGATATCAAATAATTTGGACAGTCCAATGTCGAAGACTCGAAAGAAGCCCTCTATTCCAGAAGAGATACCAATTCTGAAGCAGGGTCACTTTGACTCGGAAACAGAAAGTAGTCCGGATCCAACAGCAGCATCAAAGAGTTTCGCCAGGCTGCAGGACAGGCCGAACAATGACATCGAAGCGAGGCTAGAAGCCAACGAAAACTACGTGAATGTCCATTCGAATGGCAACAACCATAGGAAAGCTGCAACCAAAGACGCCTTTAGTAATCCAAGTTATCTGATGCTGCAGACAATTAATGAGACGAAAAATAAATAAACTAAGAAAGAAAGGAAACGCTTTCTTTCGGTGTTGTGAAATATAAAAACAAGGACGCTCCTTCGAGCACGTTTCAACAGAGACGAAAATTGATTGGCGTCAGAAAGGAGATATAACTCGATTTTTTCAAAATTTCTTGAGCGATGTATTTTTGTACATAAAATGCTTTTAATGTATGTTTAAGTGTATGCGTCTGATTAGCTTTTATAACTTTCCTAGAAACGCCATCGATTTTAAACTGATCTTTTCGAATGCTATACTTAAAATCTCCCACTTTATGAACTAGATGTACAAAATTTTATTATAAAAGTATGTTACACAAAACTGGTTGTTTCAATGAAAAATGGTTTTTAATCACTAATTTTATTTGATTTTGAAAAATATTTAAGAAGCCGAACCCGAACCTGAAAGAAAAATGGTAAGTAAATGTTATCATATTCTGACACATTACCCCTAATAATAATGCATTATGTATTGAAAAAAATCTAAAGCTTTTTCTTAATAATGAGAGTTCCAAGCAGAAAAAGTAACACACGTGACTAGGATTTTGTTTTTAGGGAAATAATACTACATGTTAATCCTTTCATACTCTTCATTTAATATCATCAATTGTTTCTCTCAATTACAGAAATATTACAACGAACAACAACAATATAGATTCCCTTAATTGTTAATACAACTTTTTTTCTTACATACATCTTGCATCGTCAATTAAATTTTTTTTTTACAAATAATGTGACATTCTTTAGAATCCCTATTTACAGAAAAATCTTAAAAATAAGTCACGTAAACGAATTTGGAAAAGAAAACCTGTTCGCGTTCAATTAAGGAAAAAAGGAAGCCCTGTAAGGCAATTGCGTGAGGAAGGGATTTTTGGAAGCAAATTCAATATTTCAGTGCACTAATTATTAATCGTTACTTATATTTTATTTCAATTCATATTAACACTTCCCGCATTAAACACAAAAGGGCTTTTAAAACTCATGAAAAGTGTTCTTTTTGATTTTAAAGAAAAACACTTTTTATGTTTTCAATGAGCGAATTATTCTAGCTTGAGTTGGATGTATATAAATTGTAAACTAAAATGTTTATACCTGCGACCAAGTTACATAAAAAGTAACATAACTGTTTTTGATAATAGAAATATGACATACATACATACATACATATGTACGTGGAATGACACGTACATATGTATGAAGAAAACATTATTTAAATGTTGCAAAACATTGCTTCAATCAAAATTCATTTTAGATCCTTTCAAATGCGTGTTTTCGTGTTTTTCTATTACCATAATTGAGCACGTACGGCGGCAGGTAAAATTAAACATCTACTTACAAATTTTCACACCTTTTGAAATTTTTTTATAGACTTTTGTAATTACGTATGAGCCAAACCAACCAATTGATTGAATTAACTTATTAACTTTTTTAGAGTTATGAATTTTTAATAAGAAAGAGATATTTTTCAAGTATAAAAAACACTCGTATTTTATTATAAACATTTTAAGGACAGTTTCAGAAAAAAAAATCGCTAACACAATCAAATAATAACTTTTTTGAATTTTGATTTAATGTGGAACACATAATAACCGAAATTTAAACATTAAACTTATGGCTCTAACACATTTTCTGAACATAGGACCCTTCCCATCAAACGACAACTAAACACTTGATTAATTCGCAAGATCGTTAAAAATTATATATATAAAAACTTGATTATTTTCCTCGGCACTGTCTGCCATATATGTATTTCTTTTGAATAGAAAATTCCCACCCTAATAAAATTTTGGGAAAGGATTCCACTAAATGTGGCCAATAATTGACTGAAAATAGAGAAATTGCCTCACCTGATTGGTGAATAATGCGAGATCAATTTACCATTTCTTGTTGCTTGTTAGCCATTTATTATTTAAATAAGTACAACTTAATTCATTCACCTGTTCTGCCACCCAAGAATCTTTTTGCCAGTTTCTTATTGATGGTAATTGATTCAAATAAAAACGAAATATGAAGGAAGGCAAGGTACGGGGTTAAATAAGTGGGCAAATTAATCTGTGCGAACATTATATTTACAAAATAAATCATTAATGACCAAAAACAAGCAAAAATATGCATTTTAGATATAAAGGAAATTTGCTCAACTGAAAAAATATAAAAAAATTGCATTTCTTACGAATTATAACACAGCAATTATTGCTTAAATATTACATAAACAAATAAAATAACACTTTAAGCGCCAGATAACAATGTGCATGATTTGTTTTTTATTCTATAAACAAAAAAATTACATTATAAAGGACACACGATTACGAAAAGGATTTAGCACAACCGAAAACATAGAGAAATTATCAGTTTGATTTGCAGAGTTTTGGACAAAGGGCGGCGAAAAATTATGAATGAATACTTCAAGTCCTGGGTAATCATACACTTAAATAATTTTAAACATTTATGCAGAAAATCATTTAAGGTAGAAGTCGCAAGGAGTTAATAAAACAGTAAAAAGTAGTTTTAAAAGCGAAATCTATACAAAAGATTTTTACGCCTATATATAGAGTTTTTGAGAACTTAAATCTTCAAATTTTACTCCATTTTGACGCCAATTAATTGGTTCTTACGCTTTTCCATCCCTAGATATTACGTGACCTGTAACATCAGGAGAATTATTTAAATCTCAAAGACGAGAAAATCACCCATCACTAGCATATAATATCTGATTCCGCATTTAGATCTTACTTTAGAGCTTGGCCACGTTCTTCTGCATTACTTAAAACCACTGATAATTTCCTTATGATCATAGATTCTCTTTAAAGACAAATACATTGAATGGCGTTTTGAATTTCCATAAATTCTATTAAAGCTTTTCACATCCATTTTATTCCATCAAAGCGAAAAAATATATGAATCAGTCATATTTCCTTTGAAGCCTTTTATAAATAAACGAATTTCTCACAGGCTCAAAGGAACATACCGAAAGTAATGCTTAGCTAAATATTTCTCTTCACAATTCATTTAAAATGGCCAATATACCCGATATATAATGCATCATTTAAGGGCTCTGATCAGCCCGTCGCTTTTACTCGTTGCGATATTTGTTGTTTCTTTCGTCGTCTTCGGTCCACATCTTTCTCACTTTACCTTTAAATATCTACAGTTTTAAGTTGTTTCAACTATTCTGTTTTAGTCTGAAATATAATTGTGTTCTGACTTAAAACTAGTTTAAGCATTGTTGTTCTCCCCACAACACTGAATACAGTCCATGCAGTTATGCTATCTATTGCCTTCATTTTTCTTATTTAATTCCACCGCTGTTAGTTGTTGCTGCAGATTTAAAAAGAAATTTTGCTTTGAAGATATTAAAAAATCTGTACTGCGCACTCACCTGCAACGATCTGACTGTGTCCAGTAAAGCTTTTTTCTCAATAAGAAGACTGGCGAAGTCATCCTGTACGGCTTTTAAATACGTACGTAAAACTTCATTTTCTTGCTTCGCTTTTTGCCTTCACAAGAAAAACATAATTTGAAGAAATATTTTTGCAATTTTATGCACATAATTTTATTACCTTGCAGTCTCAGAAGTTTCCTTAGCGGTTGTTAACTGTTTTTTTAAATTTTCATTATCTAATTTCAACTGCTGTAGTACAAGTTGAAGAGATAAAAGTTCTCTGTCCCGTTCCTTATCTCTTTGGGTATTTCTCGGTGTATTAACTTCTAAAATAAAAAGTAAAGTCAAATAATAAATACAAGATATAGGGTTGACTCCTATCAACGCTTATACATGTGATACCTAAGCTCAAGATTAGTAAAAAGTGTCATACTATAGACATAGATTAAAAGGTTTGTAGCGCTATCTGGTTAGTTACAAGATAGTAAAAAATATGAAACCAAATCATTCATCATCCTGTATCTTGAAAACCAAGCAAAATAAATCCCCATTTCTATAGTATTTAGAGCTAAAATATCACTTCCGTAAATATTAATAGGAGTCAGACACCATTTTAAAAAAAAATTTGACCAATACCAGTGCGTTGTACATCTTCAGTTTTCAAATTCTCTGGCTGAATGTACAAAACTCCGTTGTCATCACGTTTAACTATCATTTTTCCTATTTCTAAATTAATGGGAACGGGTCCTGGAGAAGTTATATTTACAGGAGGTCGATCCTCTATTAGATTAACTTTAAGATTTTCAAGTAAAATCTAAATAAGATAAAAATTTAAATTGTTACTGTGCTGACTTCGATTTAGCTTTAACTTACATTTAAAGGCAAGGGTTTTGTTATAATTTCATCTTCTGCCAAATCACCCAACCCGGTGATAGTGCTCATCGAGAGATCAAGATTTAAGTCCTTGACACGAATGTCGATATTGTGAGTAAACCAGCTAAAAAGTACAATTATAATTCGAAAACCAAATTCTCACTTAAAATGTAATCTCACCTTTGAATACTTTTCTTATCCTTAATTTCTTGAATATTTTCCGGTGGATTAAGGGTTTCTTCCATTCTTAATTGAATGCATGGCGGTGCTTCTGGATTATAAGATGCTATATTCCACGCTCTGCATCTAGCTCCAAATTTCGTCTGAAAATTATCATTCAAAAACAGATTGTTAACATCATTAAAACTAAAGACTTAAAATAACTAAACACTACGGTCTGTCTAGGGTCATGCAAGATCAGGCGATAGAAGATAAATTCTAAACCAAAAGCTGTCTAAATTACCACCGATATTTTTAAATATAAAGCGAAACTACAAAACTTTGTGATTTTGCATCTGAGCCGCTACAACAACATTCAAAGTGGAAAAAAAGCGACAGGTGTGACAACCAAAACATAATCCTCAAAATAGTGTTTGTAAAATTAATTTTTTTTACAGGCGGAAAAATCTTGTTCTGGATGGGAGTACTTTACTGTTGAAATATTCAAATATTATGCGTCGACATCATCCAGGCTCAATTGAAAGATTCGCGCCAACTATATTTGAAGTTTGTAAAATATTCTAATCATAGATATTTAACACTTTTGTTCACTTTATTAACACAATTTTACTCATATAGAGTACATTTCTGATAAATGATAATAGATTTTAATATGTAGGATTATTTAACAAATTCAAGCTACAACAGTTGATGCGAATTTCCCAAAAGAACCTTAGATTAATTTTGAATAAATTACAGCCTTGAAGATTTCCTCAAATTGAATACCAATTTAAAAAAAAAATTGTTTGTTGGGTTGTGTGATTGAAATGAACCTGTACACGCTTGATATAAAATTTTGTGAAAATACACAGAAAATAAAAAACTAAAAACGAACAGAAAAAATACATTACCAATTAGAAAGAATAAATTGATAAAAGCTAAAATGTAAAGTTAATTTGAAAACCACAACCTATTAGCCGCGTTAGCCGCTAAAAAAAACTGTTCCATTACTTACTAATAGGGTTAACTTATAACATATTGAATAATCTTTCAATCTTTCAAACTGATTTTTAAATTTTTTACTAACCCAATTTTTCTAAACAGTCGTACGCTTTGAACAATTAGCGACAGTTTTATTTTTTCTTGAACGCTCCGAAAAATTTCCTGATATATGTATAGAAGCTTTTGCTAAATTGACATATTTCAGCAGTTGGTTTTAAAAATCATTTAAAAGTTAAGCAAAAAATTTTCCAATTGCTTGGTTTCATAAGTTAACTTTTATTACAAGAATTACATCTTTATATGAAGGTCGTGGAGAAAGGTATTTAAAATCTCAAAACTCCTTCATAAAGATGTTTGTCAACTAATAAAAGAAAACACGTCTCTCCCAGATTAGAATGGAGAGCAACATATTAAAAGGAAAAAAAAATTGGAGGGTGGCACCGCTGATGGTTTTTTCTTTTTAATTAATTACAAAATTTAAATTTTTAACAAATAATTGGGCATTACTGAACGAATTTTGTAAAGAAATATAATAGACAAATATCGATTGAATTGCACAATCTTAATATAAATAAAACCTTTTTTTTGCTTCGATGATAATAATAACAATAATAAACACATTAATTAATAACAATAAAAGAAAACTGTAAGCTCTTAGTCCTTAAAAAGCCCAGAGGGCTTTCCGTTTACATTGCGTTGCACTACTTTTTATCTGAAAATGATAAATTTAAGCAAATGATGGGAAAAAAATTATCTACATGGACAGGCGCAAGGTAGAGTTGACGAGCTAATTTGAAGGAGAAAAATTAAAAATAACCTTAATGGATTGACTTATGGCCTACATTGCTGCAAAGAATACATGTTTCCATCTCAAAGGGATCATTTTTCATGCAAACACAAAATTTCACTTTCAAGATAACGAGAGGATGTTCTGCTTGTATGTCTTCTGTTTAGTAATTTCACTTAGCAACACAACTAAACTCCTAAAAAAGCAGCGAAACAGCAGTTAATAGGTTTCCATAGAACAACAAAATCAGGAAATGAAACCATAATAATAACAAACTGAAAACAAGTCAACAAACGAAATAAAAATTTCAATAACTACAACGTTCGGTCCTTACGAACTAAATAAATAAAAATCATGTAGAACTAATACAATATGTACCTTTGTTGGTTGGTGAGCAGTCTTTAGTGTTTCATTATTAAAAATTTTGTCAGTTTCATATTCGCAACGATTAAACATTTTTATTTTTTTATATAATATATTAAGACACGAAGGAACGGACCACGGATGTTTTGCATCATTCAGTACAATTTTGGTTTCATTTTCCAGTCAATTATATTGTTTAAACAATTTGTCAATTTTTTGTCATAGAAGAGAGGAGAAAGCATGCAAAAAATATAGCGACACATTAACATATTATTCAAATAAGTAAAAGTTGATATATTTTTATGATTGTTTAAAATTATGGTTACACATGTGTAATTGTGGAACGATCAATGAACGTATTATAAAGATAACTGAAGGGAAACAAGATAATGTTTAGCAAAAGTTAAGAGATTAAATAAATAACTTTAGTCAAGTCAGAGATTTAGAGAGAAAGTATGGAAGTTATATTTACACCAAATATTTATAGTTTCATTTTAGATAAATTTTAAGCTTCGATTTTTGCTTAAAGACAATTAAATGCAACTTGTCCTTTGCTCTTTCTGTTGATAAGAAACTTTCGTTTTCGTAAACTCGTTGGAAAATTAATAAATATTAATATATATACATATGTATATTAATGTATTAATTGTCATCTGGACACAAGATTTCAATTAATTACTAATTGGTTTTTTGATCATCCTGATCTTCATTCTCATTCATACCAATTATAGGAAAACCGAAATCGTAATGTTCGACATATCCATTATATTTGCTATTAAGATCTTATCTTTTTAGAGAGTGTAAAATGCTGAGATATTTTTCTATGGTCTGGCTGATGAGTTTTTTTTTAGAGAGAACGAATTGTTACTGATTTACTATTTAAATTTTTAATATTCAATTTTCTTAACGAGCTAATTTTTATTTATTTTCAAGTAGAAAATTGTATAAATTTATATTAATTAGAAAAAAAAAGTTATATTATCATGAAGCGTATCGAAGAAATTTTAAAAAAATCCTAATATTTCTGCCTTTTAGCCATTCCGCGTCAAATAATATTGAATTAAAGGTAAAAAATGCTCAAGTAAAGCTGTTAACAATTCACTCCAAGTGCCAATCTCATTAAACTTAAGCAGTTTGAAGCAAAGCATGAACCACTTTTAAGAAAAAGAAGTAACGAAAATGAACTCGGATAAATGTATCCACAAGGACATCAAATCTTCAGAATTCCAATGACGTTTTGAAAGAATCTATCACACCAGAGAAGAGTTGCATTTTATTGTCCTTTACAATTATTTTCTTTTTAATTTTTATTTTTGCCTCCTTTTCAATTAAAGCAAAGCCACACGAGATAAATCTAAAGGAGATCAACGAAATATTCATGGGAGAAATTTTTAAGTATAAAGAATTTCAACATTGAAAACTGAAGCCGAGATATTGTGAGTATAAAGTAGTATGACAAAATAAACGAAAAGGAAAAATTAATAAATAAAAGTATCAAAACTCGTATCATCTAAATTACCTGCAGCTCATCCCAAGGAATTGCCCCGCATTCGTCACATGAGAGCGCTGAAACTTGAAGACGCAGAGACGAGGTGTATCCTTGATTTTGTCGAATCAATTCAACTGTTGTAAGTCTACAATATAAAAATTTCATAAAACATTAGATAAATTAAGACAATTCAGTATAATTTCAAACTATTTGGATTTATACTAACCTGAAAGTTGCCATAGATACTAAATCTCTTCGGCGCCAGCTACTAGCCTCCGACGGCTCAGATGGCGAAGACATGTTAGTTTTATAGTTCGGCTCTTCACAAACCTCACTAGCTACTTCTACAGGTGATGCTTTCATTGTAGTATCACTAACAAAGGGGTTTAGCCTAAGAACGGTCACATCAATCAGAGTTTCAATTTAGTTATAAAATAACTGACCTGAACATTACGTCCATACAATCAGCAGTCTTATCGTCAGCAATTACAATTGCATAGTTCTCAGAGTCCGAACTAACATCGCTGTAAATTGAGAATGTATCACTAGCATCGTCTGATGCACTCGTTTTTAGGGCTGAGTCTATTGATGTCATAAAACTTGTGAGACCTTTTTTCATGGACATTAAACCTGTACGAAGAGAGTTATTTCCTAAAATTTGAACCCTTACTAGAAACTAACTGTTTCCCACCTGAATTAATTTCTTTTGAAAAACTGGAATCTGTGATGGAGTTTCTATTCTTTCCACCCCTTCCCGAGGATGACGAAGAAGCGCCACCATCAATTCTTGATCCCTGCCCAGTTGTTGACGCTATATGAGGAACGCTTTGAATCTGAACGTTGTGTCTTTTTCATACAATAAGGATAAAGAAAATAAAAAACTATTTCGTTGGCTAAAAAGCAAAAAATAATACCCATGTGTGTTTGGATTCGACGTGTAATTGCCGCCATCGAGAGGCGGTTCTATAGTAATTGGTGATGGTGTTTCTACACTTCCGAAGGGGTTCGTGCTCCTAATATGATCTAAAGGCGGAGGGGTGGGCCATGTCATATTTGTACCTAAGTTTTAAAAATAATATTTTACTACTGAATTTTGAATTTGTACACATCACCACAAAATCTTTTGCCTAGTGCAATTTTCAAAGCCATCACCGCATTCACGCTCAATCCTTTAACTATCCTCAATTTATTTTATGTAATAATTTAAGGGGCAGGCTACCTTGAACTATCTGAGGATTAAATTTTTTTTATATATTGCAAAGTCGGATATGTGCTTAAGTTCAAAAGAGAGTGCCAAATAAAGTTTCAACTTCTCAATTTTATGACAGTTAAGTTCAAGAAAGCGATAAGGATTTTTCAATATTCTTTACTCGAATATGCAAAATATTTTAAAAATATGTAGTATAAAGCACAATTGATTCTATGCAAATTTTGAACCAACTTTTGTTCCCGGCTTTAAAACCATGCATTTTAAAATTCGTGCAATTTTAGGAGCTAGTAATTTTATTTCACATCTCTTAGCTTAATTTTAATAATGAATCCTTTCCCAAATTTCTCCCAATTTAATTTACATCATCATCAGCAATTTACAGATACTACAAAGTCTAAAGTATACTGCCGCCTTAAAATATTCACTGAATCCAGGAGAAAACAAATTATTCCTTCTATATTCTGAGTTAAAAATAACAATGAGCAAAATCATTTCAGCTTTTTTAATAATAATGAATTTGCAAGGCTTATTCGGTTGACCAAGATTTTTGTTTAACGACTTTCGATGGAATTCGCAAAAGACCATGATTATTTGTTGCAAAAATACCGTGATAAACTTTTCCAAACCTCCAAAACTTCTTGAGGATTTATTTGAAAACTTTCAATAAACGTACAGAGCGCGTCTTACTCATTCATTATAGAGACGGAAAACAAGCTACCTATGTATATCGCACGTGTTTCCATTGCACAGAAAACAGGTAGACAAATTTAAAAATCATCGCTTACCCTTGAATAAGATAAAACAGGTTTATTTGTCCCTCATTAAACATTTTAATGGTATTAAAATTAACATTTAAAGATCCCTTATGAAAGCTCTGTATGTAACAAAGCAAAAGTGTTTGTATTATTATAAGTAGAATAAAAGAAAATATCTAACCTATGAATTTATTTTTATCCCAAAAATGCGCCTACCAACAATAAAAAGCCAATAAGTAATTAGAGCAAAACAAATTTGAAAAATAACTAACCAAGCATTTAAGTGTCCACTCAAAAAAGTGCAATAATTGTATATAAATAAAAATAAAGAAAAATATAGCTACCGAAACTCTTACTATTCATGTGTAAATCATCACCCAAACTAGCTGAGTCAGGTAAAACACTTTCAGCATCACCACCGCTTGATTCCTTACCGGGTGTGGGGGACGGCATCACAAGAGTAACTTCGACTTGTGGTACAACACAGCCGAATATCAGAGATTTTGTTGTATTTTGCTAAAATATTAATATAAGTCTAATCGTAAGACGCAGAAGAATATATATTTAAAGATATTAAAAAAAAGTTTTACCTTTTGCAAAATCCTCTCTGCGTCCAAAGACAAAAAGGTTGTCAATTCCGTCATGTCTTCTGACAACCGCAACAAAAATAGATATTGATAGTGATCTATTTGAACACTAACTAAATTTGAAACGTGTGCTATCGCATGTAGATCTGCCGTAACTTCTCTATCTTCTTCACATTTTTGGTTTTTATCTTCAGAATACTTCGGTGGCTGATTTGATTGTATGTTATTGCTATTAGCGTAATCAAGAGGTTTCATGCTTGTCTGCGACTGCTTTCTAGAATCATTAGAACTTTCGCCAAAATCGGTGAACGTTTTTTGAATCTGCAAGTAAAAACTTATTTCAAAAACGCCTCTAAAAAGAAAATCATTAAGTATTAAGAACCTGTTCTTCCAAATCATTAGTTTCAGAACCATGAATCCAAATAGTGATAGGAACTGCATCTACAAAAGGTATGGACTTGTTTACACCAAGTGAGCGGGCTCCCAAAAAATCTATCCACACTGGATCGAGTTTTATACACCACACATCTCTAGGCTCCGCCCACATTGCGTAGCGTGTTAAGCTATAGTTTGAAGCATCAGCCGATTGAAGAGTCGGTACATCGCTGGCTGCAACATGAGATAATATTCTGTCTGTCACGATGCACATATCACCACCGGCTGACGGGAACCCACTACCAAATACTAAACTGCCTTCTTGCAATGAATGCAACGCCTGGGCTAAGTCCGCCCTAGAGGATCCCATTTCACGAATATTCGTCATTGCGAATCGTGATATTTGAATTTGCATGAGTTTCGGACGATCCCTTTGCGAGCTTTCTAATGAAGATTCAATCACTATCCGAGGCATTATTGCTTCCATCTTAACATCCATATACATAAAACTGGGCTCAGATGAAGGTGAAGATGCTTTAGACTCATTTGCAACATTGGTTCGCAGCAGACTTTCATGTAAGTTCAACGCAAATGAATTAAACCACAGAATGCTGCATAAATCAAAGTGGATTTGTACAGGATTAAAATGTACAAATATTTTGGACGGAGGTACTGAAAATGAGAAACGTATCATACAATTCGAGTTGTCAACTTATAAAAAAAATAATAGTTACATGGGAAAATAAAGTCGCCCGGGTAGTAGAAGTACGTGAATTCTGCATGAACTATAGGCATGTCCGGAGGAAACGAATACCGATCTTTGTCACCTGCAAAAAAAAATCATACTTTAGTTATTTCCGATTTTCTTGGCCGATAACAAGAACATTAACAGCATGCAATCGAACAGAAACGCTTTATACAAAAATTTGAAACATATTATTACAGGGAGGACTTTTGTAGCGAAACCTCACGTTCTTTCTGTACCTTAGTAAATAATTCTTAGAATACTATTAAATATATCGTGATTTTAATAATACTATAACTAAGACAACACAAAAATTTAAATTGCAAGCAAAAACAGAACAGCACCGATATGAATTAAGAAACAATACAGAGTGTTGCGCTAAGGTCTGAATGGCTATTTACCTCTCGATTCTATTGTACATGGTCTCCTGACCTTCTCCATAAAACAGACCTTTTTCAATTCCGATTTTAAGGGTGAAACACAAATTAAAGGATGAGGAGATTTCTGAACAAACTTAATAGCCGTTCAGACGTTTTCACAACACCCTGTATATATTCCCAACGGGTGTTCAAAACCAAATCAAGAAAATATTTAAAATTTTTATAACTCATTTTTCTCAAAACTATCAAATTTATGTTGTCAAGTTGTAATATTGAAGTGATGTGATGATAGTTCCTACTTGATTATGGTGAGTATTTAATGAAAGCCTAAACAACGTTGTGGTTCTTAGACTAAAAATATATAGCTTTATTGCAGAAAAACGAAATGGATGAATTATATATTTTAGCATATTCATCTAGAGAGGAATTAGACCCAGTGCTGTCCCTAATCAAACAATTTATTCATAAAAAATCTAAAGCATCAAGACAAAGCAAAGAAAGATTATAAGGTATAAACTACATGCAAACATTTCTTAAGGTTGAATGATTGCATAATAATATTTAGCATACTGATAGCATGTATCGAGGGTTTTCCCTCAAAGCCGCAGTATGATGGTAACAGTTTTAAAAATATGAAACTTTTAGCATATTTCTAGAAGAGCTTGTACGATAAAATTTTGTATTTGAGTTCAATATAAATTCGAAAATGTGAAACTTCAATATAATGACTTAAAAAAAAAACAATGTAAAACCTATTTAAAGACATGTTCAATCAATTCAAAATAATATGAAAATGGCTCATACTCATACACAAATAGATAAGTGCTACTACAAGTTTAACTCCAGCCCCATTAAACCTTATTCTCACAAAAAATCACGAGATACCCGCAACCGTAATGTTGCACCCTTAAACATTTTTCTATGTGTATTCCCTCAAAACGCTAAATATACAAAAATCACCTGTAGATTTAGCCTTCCTCTTTTGTTGCGCTAAATGTTAACACCGTAAAATAATTATTAAAAATGCACTCCTATTTTAATGCTAATTCGTATATAGAAAACTCACCAGCAATAAACTCCTTCGGGATAGACTTCTTCCCTGAGGTGTTCACCCGATATAAAGTGAAATCCTCTATACGTAAAACGACACAAGCGCTCATCAATTTTGAAAGATTTGCAAGGACAGCCTTATGACCAGCACTTTGCTGACCTGCACTAGGGGTGGATTGTCCTGAATTTGGTTGGCTTTGCTGCATCTGTGGTGTTGCTCCTGGAGTTGTTCTCTCCAAAGGAGCATGAGCTGATGGACGATTCGGATTGCTCAAATTAAGTACAGCCTCTCGAAAAACGCTAAGTGACTGTTCTAACCAAAGTGCTGGTGAAGATGATGTCTCCTTATACCTAAACATTTTTAAGAATTTTAAAAAAGTAATTTAGTAATAAAAAAAAAAGTTAATACTTGGCCCAATGAGATCGATCAGATTTAGCTAAGTGGTAAGGGTAATAATCAATCTGAAACCCTTGAACACATATTTGCAGAGCACCACCATCCTTCAATTCTGGATGGCATGACCGCCCCTCTAAAAATTGTTAAATATTCAAAACACCATTTTCAACAAACTATCAATTTTAGCCTAACCATCCTCATCGTCGCACAAATGGAGATCAATTCTCTGGCTGCAAAAATGATAGGATGTTTCACGTACATCGACTGCATTAAACATTTTTTGCGTTGATGTTGTATGACTTAACTCAGTCTGCCTGACCTGCTGCTGAGCCATTTGTGCTTGATATTCGGGAAGTGTTTCAAGTTTTCTTTGTGCCTTCGTCTTTTGTGTCGCAGCCGTTGATGCTTTAATAAGGCCCGACAAAGAATCGACAAAATGCAATGCAGCTTTTAGCTGAGAATCGGTGAGCACCCAAAGTAAATCATCTAAAATTAACACTAACCGGGAAGCTAAAACACTGCAATCTAAAAGTATTGATATTGAAAAACAGAAAAAATAACTAACTATTTTAATTATTCGAACCAGACAGCCTCTTTTTTATAGTGATCCGACAGCGAGCATGATTCGTTAAAAGTCTCAATGGAGTTAAAGATTTATCCTGCGTTGAACTGGCCTCAATTCGAACAGTTTGCCAAGAGAGCTCCTTAAAAATAAGTATAATGCCTTTTTGAGGATCTTTTAGTCGCGTCACACGAAGATCACCATTCAACCACTTTGGAGTTTTAGACTCTACTCTTATTCGTGACATCTGCATGAAATAATTTTCAAAACTCAAAATGTTTAACTAAAAGTGAACTTACTTGAACTGTTGCTGTAAACGCTGCACTAATAAATTCAACGTTCACAGTATTAACTACTATCGTTATTCCATCAACGATTTTATGTATAAAACTATACTTCCCCTGCGGCACCGTCAGCGCTTGCAGACCCGGCGTCGAAGCCCCTGTTCTAGCATTTTCACATGTTTCTACAGTTATTTTGACGTTGTCGAGCGTCTTAATGATAAAAAGTGATAATAAACATTATTTTTAATATTTTAATTAAACACTATTTATAAAACTCACCAGAGTTATAGGAACACTTTTTAGTTTTGTCCAACTTATCCGGAATGAGACGTGATCACACCAAGCTGATGTTAAACGAAGCCATGAAGGAAGCTCCAATAAATCTGTGAGAACATTTTCATCTAGTTGAAGATTGGAGAGTTCACCCTCTCCCCGGAATGTGCTCAAATTAATTTTGTCAGAAGAGAGATTTTTTGTATATCTGAAGATCGAAAACAAAATAATAAATAAAATTCCATAAACCATCAAGAAAAAAAAATTGTTCAGTTCCAAAAGAAACTGCAGAATTTAAAACAAAATAATTTCAAAGGGATAATGGTGAATTAGGAGTAAATTCTGAATTTCAATAGTCCTCATAATTTTTTCATTTATTAAATTTATCATTCGCAATACCAAATCTATTATCATAAATATCCAAAGTATGATAATGAATGCGCAATCGGTGTCCCTAGAAACCACTCTGTATCGATTTTCTTTAAGTTTGAGAACTATCAATCGTCACATTAGATCTACATTCTTGAAATATCAACTTTAAATTGAACTCTAGAAACTCCTTAAACCCATATATGTAATCACATCACACATTTCTAAGTAGACATTTAAATGTAATTGAGGGACAGAAAACAGATCTCCCATTTTGTATATTAATAGTTTTAGGTCGATTCGCGGATTAAAAGAATATATAAGATTTAACTCCTTATACTCCCTAAAAATCTACGAATCAAATAAAAGGCTTCACAAAGCCCAAGTTTTTATTGGGTTAATAGAGTTTTCAAGATCTATCAAACACCACAACATCCTCTTTTTGTAGTTTGATTTTGCTTGATTGTATCTGTTAACTTTATATCGAAAAATCTTTATAATTTTTAAGTGTTACAACACGTTAATTTTTATAGTTTTTATAATATCGCCACTTACATGTTGAGAAAAAAATTCATAAATGTAAATTTAATAAAATGTCAAAGGGCGATTTTTTTCGAACATTTGATACAACGAAAATATAATATTTTTAAAGTATCGGAGTTATCGAACAACAATTAATCTCAGCATTTTTAAATATTCCCTGGAAAATATAGTAAATCACAGACAATAAGATTGTCTGTGGTAAGATACAAAAGAAACCTGTCTGTGGTAAGATACAAAAGAAACAAATTTCTAAATCATTCAAATTTTGACTAGGGTATATGACTAGATCAACACAACGATTCCTATAAAACTCTATTTTAAAATGTTTTTCTGTCGACTCGTAAGATATGAAATATTATCTTTTCAAATATTCTTATCATTTTTAAAATTAAGTACACAGATTACAAAATAAAATGTAAAAAGAATCCAATTACATTTCGGATTGAAATTGAATAATTTAATTTCGAATATATTTTGCAAATAACACAATTTATTTCAAACGTATAATTTAAGTGGGTAAATTCAATTCAAGTTTGTTACTCATTTGATGTTAGCTAGATTTTTGATTAAACCAAAAAATGCTTACAATTATAGGACCATTCGATCAACAAATCTACGTACCTACTTCTCGTAATTAGATGACACTGTCAGCTCTTTTATTTTTATACCCGGGAAAATATTTCCACCCACATTGTTTATCAGAGGACATTACCCTTCAAAAGAAATTTATTCAAACAAAAATAGTCTTGTCGATACACATATTAATCTTATGTCTACTAAAGACGAAATTCGAATTATATACCTTATTAAGAACATAACGCACGAAAGACCTGCGGCACTATTCGATTAATACAATTAACTTAGAAGAATAGTCTATGGTTCAGGGAATAGTACGGGCAACGAAAGGAAAACAGATTTAATTGTGTTTTGGCTCGGCTCCATGCGAACCCTTGCCTTGCAGCATTTAGGGCTTAAAGGGTACATTTTCAATAATCCCCTCTTCATTGTCCTCTGACGACTGACGGCCTTGACAATGTTAAGAATGGTTTTGGTATCATTGTTCAAGGCAAAGAATTTTCATAGGAGAAAAGAAATGTGAAGGAGTAATTTGGGGACGCTTTCTCTACAAGCTCTGATAAGGACACTCACGGAAATGTTTCTCCGGGATATTCTCTATAAAAAAAAATATACAATTAAAAAATGTTGAAACTTGAAAAAAAAAATTTACAACGAAAATAAGTTTATGGTCTCATAAAATATTAAAATTCTTTCAAATAAAATCAATTATATAATTCGACACACTTAAGTGTGACTTATGATAACAAAATTAAAAGCTACTTGATATTTAGAGCTTGAAGTGAGGAAAGAAGACGCCTTTTTCTGCGAATTCCGATTCGAAACCTATCATTTCGTCTCTTATCATTGAATTGCTGTAAACATTCTTGTAAGAACAATTATATGCAATTCAGCAAGAAAAGCAGACAGAGGCCGAGGTATCGTGTTTCTCTGGTATTAAGGAGAGTAATTTTATCCACACAAAAAAAGGAATGGTAAGGACTTTAATTTTATCTTACAAAAAGAACTGTGTTCCACACTTTTGCAAACTATAAACAATGTCTCTTCTTACTGACGCATATATCATTGGTTGAATGGCAAAAATGAACAAGTGAAAAAAAATTGTGATACTTGACTTGAAAAGTTCAGTAATTACTTTTTCGATTGACTATAATTTTGCTACATAATACAAAGTCGGATCTTCTGTCCAAAATAGTTGTAGAACGCGGCTTTTAAAAATTAATTTAGTAAAGTCAATGAACTGAAAATAACAACTCTTAGTCAATATTTTTTTTTTCAATTGACTATGTCTTCATATTTAATATTTAAAAGATTTTTTCGCTGACATTTTCAAACGATTTTTATTTTTATGAATTTTAAGAAAATTTAAAAATTGTTTCGAATCCACCAATCTATTGTCGAATTCAAACAGATATATGTAACCGCTTAAAGGAAAATTTGGAAAACAATGATGTTTTCATAAATTTTTATTGCAACACAGAAGAAATAAATATTCTAAAATATTCCGTCTTGATGATGATAATGATAAATATAGATTCAGTAATCAGTAAAAATTAAATTCAGTTTTTCTCGTTTTGTCATATTTCCAATTTCTTTTTCTTAACTGAATTAACTTTTCCGGATTAAATTTAAATAAAAATTTAATATCAAGTCCGACTTTTCCTCTCCCATCCCCATATGTACATGTATGTATGTATATATGTATGTACATATTACATGAATAACACCAGTTTGAGGATTGAGCCTAGAATAAGTCTATCTGTTTCGCCACAACTTAAAAAGTTAAAATTGAAATATGTATTAAAAATTGACTAGAAATGTTCGTCGTAATCAGATAAATTGTAGTCAAGATATCGTTGCCGCATTTTAGAGCAAAATTCATTTTATTGGAATATGTTGGAATCTTATATACTTCTATAATTTTCCAAATTTAAATCTTCAATTTTTTAGTGTATGTAGCTACACAAATTGAAATTTTAAAATAAAAATTAAATTAAAAATTGTTAATACCACAAGGAAATGCTGAAACCTTGGAAGGAATAAATACGAAATATAGGTAATCAAATAATCTTTAAAGTTTAAAACAAGATTTTGTAGATATGAGTGACAAAGCCCTAAACAAGACGATGCGGAGCTCTGAGAGTGAGTTATCTAAAATCTGTCCTTTACCCAAATCAGTGGTAGTACTTGGCGCAGTAGAGAAAACTTATCAAAATTCCACTATTGACCTTTACCATCTTATCATCTGTAGAGACTGTCGCTTCTTTAGGCATGTTTATTTGAATTTTGAGACTAATTAATACGAGCATGTGCTTCCATATGTACCCCACGGGGCGGAAGCTCCAGCCTTTTAGGGGTACCCTTTCCTGCTGCAAGAAAGTCCCCTTTTCCACTTTGCACTGGAAACCAATTTTCCGCTTCATTATCAGCCGTTAATTGAAGAATCTGCTTCACTTCCTGTTAATTTGCGGGAAAAACAGGGCAATCGCAAAGGTGTGGCTGCAGCAGCCCCCAAGGATAAATTCCACCAGCAGATTCCTACGTGGACCATTGCTACTTTATGCAAATGCCTCCAGCGTTAGTAATCATTTCTAACTAAAAACACCCGCTGTCCTCGGTTCGGTAGCATGCAACAAATAGAAAATTGGCCAGCGATTTGCTCCACAGGATGGAAAAATCAATCACCACAGACGGAGGATTTAGGGGATTTGTTTAATCGAAATCACAAATTCTAGGGGCACTATACCGTGACAAATGCTTTAACAGCTGATTCTTGATAATCGACACCATTTTCCCGTAATTTTCACGCCGATTGCTCGCCGATTTCCCTGCTTTCGACTACTTTTTCCTGACAAAACATTTGCTCACTGCCACCTTCACTGACATTTCGCTCCACTTCTGTTCTGTGACCTGTGTGTTACCGTTTCCTCGCAATCAGCTCCGCTTAAAAACTTGTCAACATTTTTACCAGTGGCGGAGTATTTTGGACAACCCTCTTACTAGTTTAAAGATTTTACAGATTTAAATAAGAATTTTTGTTTTATATTTATAAAAGATATAGTAACTGTAATTTTAAAGACATCATTGTTAAAGATTTTATTTTAATTAAAAATTTCAAAAGTGAATTCGCCCGAAAAAAAAATATCCGAACCGGTTTTTACACCACGTCACATCTGACGGAAAATTGACATTTGTTCCAGTGGTCACTGCATCGCACAGTCCAAAGATTGTGCCCCCGGCAAATTTCGTTTTCTCTTGATTAACGCGCTTATTAAAATAAGAAGTAATGGCAGAATTGGCGAAATCCGCCTTTCTTTATGTAGTCAGTGAAGAGTGCTTCGACAAGTATTTTTACGAATTTGATTTTTTTGACGGTAAGGATTTTAAAAGGGCTCCCACTCTATAAATAATTTTATAAATTCTTCCTTGCAGTGGGCTGCTTCAAAGCATCACTCAGCAAGGGATTAGGTCTGGGCATCATCGCTGGATCACTGCTCGTTAAAGTGCCCCAAATCTTAAAAATATGGACGAACAAAAGCGCCGAGGGCATAAACATCTTCAGCGTCCTCTTGGACTTGTTCGCGATCACTTGCCACATGTCCTACAGCTTCGTCAGTGGGTTCCCGTTCAGCGCCTGGGGAGACAACACTTTCCTGGCCCTGCAGACTGCTATCATAGCCGCATTCATCCTGTTCTTTGGCGGGAGACCTGCCCATGCGGGGCTCTTTTGCATGCTCTACGCGGCCCTCTGCTACGTGCTCATGGGCGGAATTACTCCTGTTGACTACCTCTGGTCCATGCAGGGATTCAATATTCCAATTCTAGTGCTAGGAAAGGTAAGACTTTTAAAAGATTTGTCCTGAGATTCTGGAGACCTGAAACAGTCTCAAGTTAAAAAAAAAAGTTTAGTTCCACCTCACTCATCCGCACTGAATGTTATTTGAAAAATAGAATGGTTCATTAGTTTACTATAATGGTTCAACTCTGACCTAGCCTAAGTTAGTCACTTTGACTTGAAAATTGCTAAAAACTTGAGTTTGGCGCCATTAATTTTCCATGCACTTCATTAATCAAATTTATTAATTTTCACCCATGAACTAAAAAAAATTTGGAATTCAATTATATCTAATCCGCCTCATTATGTAACTTTAATTTCTTTTCATGTAAATATTTAAAAAATTACTATGTTATCGTAACTCATAATCCCCAAACCGAGGCCGTAATCTATCCCGAGCAAAGATTTTAATAAGAAAGAATACTAATTCGTGGGAACAATATCATATTTAGAATCATTAAATTCTGAAGTCATCATCCTAATACGTAAATACGGTCTGATAAAAATATGTTTGCTGTGGATAAAACTAATCCCCATATAAAATTTATATTCTCTCGTAATCTCCCTCCAATTTCCAGTATTAGCTTTAACTAATTAATTTCTCAACAGTCTTCCCAGTTCTACACAAACTACAAAAACAAGAGCACAGGGCAACTCTCTGCAGCGACATGCTTTTTACTGTTTGCTGGATCTTTAGCGAGAATCTTCACCTCAATTCAGGAAACAGGCGACCTTATGATGATCCTGACCTACACGGCGTCATCCACCCTCAATGGGGCCATCGTCGCACAACTCCTCTACTACTGGAACAAGCCAGCCCCCAAGAAAAAGCATAACGGCAAACAAAACAAGGCGAACAACAAGACGAAGGCGAGGAGCAAAAAAGCAGACTAGTCAATCGATCAAATCTTGTGATTTTAGCTAATAATTGCAGTATTTGGACAAGTCGTTCAATCACAATAAAGCTGGGTCTCATTTTTTATTGAGGTTTAATCTTTACCCAGTGCTAGATGAATGAAATGTGGTTAAAAATTGGATGGCGTTCATCATTAAACATAAACTGTAATTTAAAGTAAAATAGTACAAACAAATGTTTCTTTGTCTGATAAAAATACACATAAAATATTAATTACTTTTGGTCGAAACGAAGAAAAAATATTTAATTCCTGCTACAGCTTTTGGCGTTCTATTTACACAATTTAACGATTCATTTAACTTTATATCGCTCACATATCTAGCAGAATGCACTGCGCTTAAGAGTTATATTTTAAGAGAGCAGAATGCACTATCACGAATTTGTGATCTTCAATTTACATAGACATCCCTTGAGCCTTGGACAATAGAGAAGTATAAATACTAATTCTTTATTTTTCCAACGACCTCGTTTACATTCCAGTAGCGTATTCTCGTAAAATAATTAAAACAGTACCTAAATTAAAAATGTTTGTCACTTACTTTATTTATGTATAAAATACATTTTATATTACAAATCCTTAAAAGCTTATGAAAACTTTTTCTTTTAGAATTCTTCGTAGTTCATGTTCCTGTCGAATATAACTCCCAATATCTGTGCTTGGTTGCACTTCTGTAGGGTTGGCTTTTCTCCTTCGCCTAGTTTCCATTAATTCATCATCACTTTCCTTATCTTCGTAATTTGCAATAGGCTTCCTTTGTACCGAATTCGAAGGCTTCTCTTCCACTTCAACTTTAACTAAAGATTTCATAAAATTGTTGCATAAAAGACTAACAGGTGCCATGGCATGCGCAGACATTTCTGTTAACTGTGAAGTGGAAATATTAGATAAATGAAAAGTTGCTTTTAAGATATTTAAAATTTAAAAACAAGTGTACTTGCTATATATGTTAATTAATTTAAAATGTTAAATTTTTTCCTACTAAAATAACCATTTATAACCAACTCACCCTTTTAGCAGCAGTTTTTCCAGGAACTCCAATTGTAAAAGCACTGGTATTATTACTATTTTGCTTTGTCTTAGCATTTATTTGTTTAATCGCAAAGGTGCCAAATGTAGAATATTTTGTCGTCTCTTTTGCCTCATTCATGAAACTTGGTGCGATCGATAGTTCAACATCATCCTTTGCTGCCAAAAACATAAGTTCTTGGTTGTCTGTTAAAAAATAAAGTGTAGACATCGATTGCCAGTCAATATTTATAGATTGGGATTTTGGTTTCGTCCTTGGGACCCAACATGCACTATGAATTGATGGTAGTTTTGTTCGTCGGTAAATAACCATTGGTGCATTCGGAAGAAATACATACACTGAAATATAGTTATTGATTACAAAATTAAATAAAACTGCACATTTTCCTTACATTCATTATTTTTAGTAAATGCAGCAAAGAGGCTCGTCAATGGATCGACTACCACTTTGTGCACAGACAATTTGAGAACACATTGTAGTTTCAGTGTCAACAAATTCCATATTAGTATTCTATGTTCCGTACAAACAACAACCTGTTAAGAAAAAAAAAGGAAATTATACCTCATAGGACATAAAAGTACATAGTGAAATTACTTACAAAATGAGCAAATTCTCCGGTGCCGAAATGCACACTTTTTATCGTAGACACTATTTGAAGTGGAGGTAAAATATTTCCTCCTTCTGACTTATGCCTATCCTGACTTTCTTCCATCTTGCCTTCTCGTAAGACCCCATTACAATTTAAGTAATCATTACTCTTCGTTTTTCCTCTACTTTTGTTATTGGTGTTCTTATTCAGATTTAATAAATCGAGTAGAGGAACTAACTTATTGTTTATTTGACTGCTATAATGCGTTTTACGCGCAATATATTTATGCAGTTTATATTTAGCTTTAAACCTATGTCTACAACAAATATCTCGAATCGACTGGGATAAATTGCTTTCAGCGCTTTTTGCTGCATTTAATGTAGAGTTTATATAACGTAACATTTTCCCTTTTGATTCCTCTTGAACGGAACAGAATATTTCAAGTTTTTGATAAAGGGTTAGTTTCTGGAACAGATTTAATTCATTCATTGATTGAATCTTGCGAAAAAGCATTTCCTCCTGCTTAGCATTTAAATTTGGTAAACAATCAATTTTCGTTTTATTAATTTTCGGTTTGGCCTTCGTTATTTGTCGTACTAATTCCCCATCATTGTTTTCAATCGTTTCCTTGAAAAGTTGCAAAATTTTCTTCCTTTTTTCATTTAAATCACCTTTATTAGGAGTCTTACTTTGCTGGATACCTTTAGGCAAACAAATTTGAACTTTTTGCACAGCTCCATCGTATGCTGAAGGCGCAGTGAGTACAGTTTTTAATTTAAATGATTCAGGTTTAAATACACATAAATTATTTCCAAAGCCAGCGGCAAGAAGAGAGCCATCTTGCGAGAATTTAATTGATTGTATCGGCATATTTTTGTAGGTGTTGGCTCCAATGCAGTACCATACCTTCCCCTTTTCTAAATAAATTCATGTAGAATTTTATCAAACCATCAGTATTTATACTTACTGTAGATATCATCTGAATCCTCCAATGCCCAGATTTTAATAACATTGTCACTGCCCAATGTGGCACACAGAAGATTATCTGTTTCATATTGACTTGAAAATTCAATCGCTTGAAAACCGCCCTCATGAGCTAACTCAACGTTGGTGTTCAAGCTATAGCTACGAAGTTAGAAATAGTGAGATAAGACCCAACATTTTCTCAGTAAAACCAAAAACACTTACCTTTTTTTATCTTTTTTAAATTGCCAAAATTTAAGCCTGACTTCGGGCGAATGTTCTTGATCGTCCCAAACTTCACCGGTAACCATCCAACTAATGTTAAAGGCAGCGCGAGTAACGCGAATGTCGTATAATATTTGTTTAGTTTCCGGTGAAAGTCTATTTTGCATGACGATATCCATCTGAAACCATTTATTCAAATTATCAAAGACATTCCCTTCTCAAAATTAGAAGAATAACTCACATTATACAAAAAACTTTTTGTATATGTCGAAAAGAACTGAAGGTATCCTACGCGTCCGTTTAAAACTAAACAATTTTTCTGTGGGTCTAGTTGCAAACCAACAGGGAATTTATCAAGCCCGGTTTTGTCATCGTTAAAGTTAGTAAAATTTTGAATTACACAGACAGGTTTGTTCTGAGCGTCCAAAATATGAATACCTTGAAAAATTTCAAACTTAATAAATGTTATAATAAAATTTGAACGCCTTACCATTATCAGCTGTACACACTGCGGTGCTTCCTTTATCTGGACTTGTGCTTATATGCAACAAGTCAGCACTCATACGTGGCACATAAAACTTACGATCTGGATTGTCCAAGATCCACTTTACTAAAACTGCTTCTTTTCCGCCTGAGTAAAAACTAGTGCCTGCTGCAGTAAAAACGACTGATGATACTGGCGTATGATGCCAGTGATACAAGAGCTAAAGTGGGATACATGATTTACACTACTATTAAGTAGTAAAAAATGAAAGTAATATACCGTTTTAGGCCATTTATCAGCCCAAAATTCTCGCCAGACAAATATTCGCCCTTCTGCGTCTCCTGTTGCAACCAATTCTTCTTTAGGATGGGTTTGAATACACGTTATAGGTATTCTATATGCATTTACACCCCTATAAATAAATACTTTTGTAATATTTTTGGGTTTTATCTGAAGAAATATAGAAAAATAGTGTCTGTCTTTAGCGCTGCAGTTGGAATATTAAAAAGAAACTGAACTGTGTTGTAACGCCGATATATTAACCCTTTCGCTACAGCGGGACTTGCTGCAGAGTGTTTTGCTCGGCACAGAGATCCGTGCAACAGAACTTCCAATTGTTTACATGCCACCCATACACAGCATCTTCTGGCGGGTGATTATAGCCACCGATCGTGTACAGGTGGCGTTTTGTGGCGGATGACTATAGTCACCGTTAGTAGCGAAAGGGACTAATTGGTAAGGGAAATTTTAAATAAGAATATTTCATCAAAAATCCGAATCCTTTAAATTGTGCTTCTTAATATAAAAAAAAAAAAAATTAAAATGTTTGTTGCTCATATCATACCAAATTTAAAATTATTAAAAATTCACTAAAAAAGAAAGTTAAGGAAAACATATTTTAAACAACCCGTCTACGGTCAGAAAATATATATGTATTTTACAAAAGCTATTTTTTGAAAACTTATCTTTACAGAAGAGCTTACCATTTTGTTTTCCAAGATTTGTAGTCAACAAACCAAATTTTGTGACCTTGTGCAATTGTAAAATAATGGAAATTCTTGTTGTCGACGGATACGCACGCTGGCTCATCCCTGCAAAATAGCTTTAATTGAAAAACAGATTTCAATGCAATTTAAGAGAGATTACGTTAAATTCATTCTGGCCGGACACCGCAGTCGTTGCTTTGAATAAATATCAACAATTATCCACTGCACATCTGGCAAATCGGACCGAAAGGTTATTAACGCGCAAATTGACGAGGCATTCAGCAGATGGAAGGACTCAATGCAAACGTTCCGAGGAAGACCAGAAAGTTGCACCTCGCTGTCAATAGCTCCCGTCTCCCAGGCCCATTTAATTAATTCCCCGGTTCTACTGCACCCAAACAAATATTTTTCATCGGTTAAATCAAACTGGAGCCCCACCAAAGTGTCTTTAGCACCCTCAAGACTCCTTAGCGGCTCTCCCGTTTTTACCGAGTACACTAGGATTTTGTTTTTGGAAATAACGAAGATAAGACTGAGAAAATAATATTTTTAGGGATTTCATTAAAGAATTTTTTTTACGGCATCTTACTCTCCCTCCGGTGAAAATAAGGGTGGAAATTCCACAATGCTTCCTCCTGCCAAGCGAGTTAGCTTCAGGTCATCATCGGTCGTACTTTCGGCCATATCGTCCATCCTTTTTGTTTTATCACTTTGTGAAGATTCCTCCGATGGTTGGCTATTAATTAAAGTTGGGGCACAACAAACCATCGCCTTGAATTAAGAGAAATAAAACTTTTTACACAGCCACACCACGTCCCGGCAGTCACTTCGAGGTTAAAATGTCAATTTTGACAACAGCAGATGGATGCACGTGTGGTACTTTTCAAATGTGCAGTGGCGTATTTTGCTCTAGGGGCAGATTGTTTGTAGTACTAGACGAGTGTTTACGTGTGAGTTTTTCAGTTTATTTATAAAAATATGTCTTTTTTCACAGGTCAAACAATTGATTAATGTTTAAATTAATTTTAAGTTGTAAATTTTTAAGCAGTTTCCCATCTTTGAAGCCTTATTATTAAAATAAAGTAAATTTGTTAAACAGAGCCATAGAATTTTAGCCAACTTCATATGGTAACATGAGCCAGCTGATATCAATCAAAATCGATTTTCGGAGAGGGTGATAACATCCGTCAACGAAGTACAAATCCTAAAAAGCCTAAAAAAGCAAATTTTCTAAATAGAAGTGCCTCGCCGGCTAATTCTCATGGCAAAATAGAGTGCTGCTGAACCACAATGTACCAATAAAACACGCAACGGGAGGAATGGATTAGACCGCATCCCAAGAAAAATTTTAGTCTTAAAACATTCGCAGGAGACGACGCAACGTAGCAGCAAAAATGACAACCTGGCAACTACTTATTAAGTTTGAAACATTAAACGTAATTTTTATAATTATAGCACAATTATTCCATGTCACAGCGGCCTCAGGACCGCTGCAGGTTGTTTACGCCGTAAACTGTGGCGGTGACGAACATATTGACAGAAATGGGATCCGCTACGAGGCGGATCCCCTGAGGAACCTCATTGGGACCGAATCCGATTATGGGAAGCAGCTCCTAATGATCGGGCGGGTGCCGCAGGCAGACGAAATCTTGTACCAAACGGAGCGCTACCACACGGGCACGTTTGGGTACGACTTGCCGCTCTCGGGGGACGGGGACTACGTTCTTATCCTCAAGTTCTGTGAGGTCTACTTTAACGAGCCGCGGAAAAAAGTCTTCGATATCCTGATCAACGGAGACATTACAGCCGTCGCCGAGCTGGATATATTCGCACACGTGGGGAAGGGTGTCGCCCACGACGAGTATGTCTACTTCACGATCTCGAAGGGTCGCCTATACTACAAGGAGGATCCCACGGAACTTAAGCACGGCAGCAATAAGCTGCGAATTGAGTTCGTCCATACTGGAAGGGATAATCCAAAAATAAACGCCTTCGCCCTGCTCAAGGGTGATGTAGAGCATGCACCTAAACTGGCCCCAATTGGGGGCGACGAAGCCCTACCCACCGTCGAGGTGGAAAGCACAACTGAAGAAGCAATAGAGAAACCTGCCAAACCTAGAAAGACTAGCGGCCCTAAGCAACCCGATCCGTACTCTGCGGACGACTCGTCCGTGATGCTTCCAGTATTTATTGCAATTGGCGCATTTATCCCACTTCTGTTCTGTTTGTGTAAACTGTGATCGCATTTAACTTAATTTTTTTCCTCTCCCTAGATTGTTTGAATCTCACGTTTAGCGTTCAAATGTGCAATAGTTTTATTTATCAAATCGCCAACTTTTCCGTTTGTACAACATTTTTTAGATCAATAAATTGTACATGCGTTGAAACCGCATCTTTTGATTTTCCCTTTTCCTTCTGATAACATAGGCCGGAGAAATCTGGCTAATAGGAACCCTTTTAAAGACGATCGAAACATAAAAGGTGCCTTTTACGTTGCTAAATAAGAGTTTGGACATTCAGCCACTACATAAAAAATACAAAAATCTTAAAACCTCCTAAGACAATTTAATTAATTGTGACTATTTAAGTTGTAACAAAACCACGGGACGAATCGCTTGTGCCTGTTTAAAATGTAGTTTACAATAATTTTTACAACCAATGTGCGTATTCATTCGACTATTAGACAAAACGAAATGATTCGTTCCTCATAATAAGACTAACCTTGCTTCACTAAGGCACAGAACCGCGCTTTTCAAGTTTAATTAACAATGCATTTTTGGCTTTCTATTCTCACTATTCATATTTTTTCTGTTTATCTGTCTATTCTGCTCCAACTCTTCAACCTCTGCGCGCAGGAAACTAATACATACAAATAAGTATCATCTGTGTCCATATTCTTAGACCATATTCCTAAATATCATATTGCTAAAAATATAGTTTCTTAGTTTATGCACTTCAAAACTAAAAGAGCGTAAAATTTGAGTTAATGAATATTTTTTCCTTTCAATGCTATGTATTTTAAGACAAAGTAGTTCTAGTCCTGCAATAATTTTTTCCTAAATTGCACATATATTTTATTCTAAGCAGAGAATTGGCGATAACTTTGGTAATAATGATTAAATGTCCTTTGGTATTTTAGAAAATCTCTGTCGAAATTTCGGAACCGGTTTCTAAGTTGCTCTAAACTTTTACCTTAATAGCCGTGAAATTACAAGATGCTGCTTTTGATAAGAACGTGATTACAGGTGAAAATTTCATTTCACTTTTCGCATTAGTTTATAAAACTTTTCTAATTGGTAGTGAAAATATACTGAAAAAACTTAAAGATTATTTTCATTCTTGGTCTCTCGTTTAATCTTACAAACATTTAATTTAAAATAATTATCAATATTAAAAATTATGAAGTCAATACTTCGCTCCTCCCTTTAATCGTTAGAATAAATGATTTATTTGGATGGTAGCATAAAATGATTGAAAAATTACCGACTGATAAAAATGGAAAACCACATCAGCTAATAATTTTCATTATTTTACATCGGCCATCATATATGAAAATTATAGATAACCAATAAAAAATAAGGAATAGACGTATTTAAAATGAAAACGTCTAAAACAAAACTCTGTCTCTTGGTAGCAGCCTTTCGATTTATCTCCCCAAAACAACTTGAAATGCAACGGATAAAATATGAGATTCTTTTATGACGATTTAATTAATTTACATATTATTTTGCTAGTCATTCTCTCAATGTCCCACTCTCAAACTAAAATAATTAATGATTATGGATGCGTGTAGAATCTTAAAAATACTTCGATAAATCATGACCAAAATGACCTAGCTTCTGATGCAAGTGCGTGCATCTTAAAGAGTTGCAATATCTTCAAGCAATGGGATGCTTTCCGCTGTTATCAATTGATAACATTCTCTTTATCGAGCAAACTTTAAGAGACGATAATGCCGGTAGTTTTCTTGAATTTTTCAGTCCGCTTTTCGAGACCGAATACCAAAAACACCTATAAACTGGTTTTTCAAGAAAATTCACTTCCATCGGACGACACGTTCATGCATAATATCAAAACAGGTGGAGCGCGATTATAAAAGCGTTCTCAACGATAGCAACCGAGTTGAGTCGGTCGAGATACATCCTACTTTCTGTAGTCTAAAGAAGTTCGGTTTCGGTTATCATGGATGACGATTACAAGGTAATATTATTATCAGTGGTATAACTTCGGTCTGTAAATGTTCAGTGAAAGTTAACTGATAACGTTCAAATTTTTAAAAACAACATAAAAATGAGCAATAACACTTGGATTTTCCGGATTTTTAGTATTGACTTGTTTAAGAAGTTTTCCGTTTTAAAGTTTTAATAGTGCATGTGATGAACGACTGATATTTAAAAAAAAAAAAGAATACGTAAATAGTGCAACAAACAAATAAATTCAGATCTTGTCGCGCAATTTATGCAAATTCTGCGCAAATAGCATACAAGAACTTAATACTCATATCCAATGAAGTGAAAATAAAAATCTGTGCAGATTTTTGATTCATATTGTTATTAAAACGTCGATGAACATCGATGAAAGAATTACGTATCAAAAAATCAACGAATACATAATTAATTAATTGGTGTTTTTAAGTTTTTAATCTTTAATCCATTCCACCCGCTTTTGTATGTAATTAATCATTTATACCAAAAATCTTCTAGATTTAACACGTCGCAAAATGAAAATAAATTTTATATTAGGGGATATTTTATAGCTACGATTTAAGGAATTTGATATTTTTTGTATTTCCAATAAGCAAATTTCACGACAATATGACTTCACAAAGATTAGCCTCTATTGGCTGCTCACTAAAGGGTCAGGTGCAGGACGAATTATAATTTTATTTCTGAACTCATTGCTAATATAAAAATCTAGTTTTCAAACTCGTCACATTTTTCCGATTTTGTTAAATATCAATCAATATGTTGTAAAAATTTTTATGCTACTTCCAATTTTTCTGCACCAGAATAGAAGGTATAACAGGCCAAAGTTACTATTAGCCATTTTTTTAAAGAAAAATCAAAGACCCTTTTATAAATATTATGATTTTGTTAGTATTTATCGGGCTTTGGTTCGCACTTCTCATCAGAAGATCCTCGTTGTCCAAATGCATTACCAAAAGACCAAAATTCACCGCAAAAATGTGCCTACGGCCTTTATGCTGAGCAGCTATCAGGATCAGCCTTCACAGCCCCCAGGACAGAAAATGTGAGGTCCTGGCTTTACAGAATTCGACCAAGTGTGGTGCATGAACCCTTTAAAAGGTACGATGTGGCGCCTTTTTTTACAGCCAATTGGGATGAGCAACCCCCAAATCCAAATCAGGTAATATTTGATTGGTTTCTTTTCCAGTTCATCATGTTCAACATATAAAAAAGTTATTTTATTTTAATTAGATGAGATGGAATCCCTTCGACATTCCACAAACAGGGAAGATTAACTTTGTCGAGGGGTTGCATACAGTTTGCGGGGCTGGGGATGCTCGAAGTAGGAATGGTATTGCTATTCATGTCTTCCTTTGCAATCATTCCATGGAAGATGCCGCGTTCTACAACAGCGATGGAGATTTTCTCATTGGTAAATATGTTTTCAACTTGTAGAATTATTTGCATTTCACTGGACAATTTTATGAATTAGTTTATTCCAGCTTCTTTTTGACCTTGTTACCGTATAATTTTTCGAATTTTTCATAAAATATTCGCTAAATTCACTAACGCAAAACAAAACACTGTCCGAATTAGCTCGGTAGAGATTTAAAAAAATGAAATCAGTTTCATGGGTCTGAAAAAGTTCTAAATGTATGTACACAAAATGTAAGCTCTGTTTGTAATAAATGTAAATTTAGTTTGTTACTACACATCGAAGGTAAAACTACACAAAAAGTCAATATAAAGCTACAAAAAAAATTAACCGTGTAGTGTCTAAAATAATTTTTATTTTCATCATTTTCCTCTTGCTCTTTTGTTTAATTAATTTATCGAATACATAATTAACGTTTTTCTCTCCTTTTCTTTCTTAATATAATATATAATAAAAGTATAGGAAATTAACTAAAATTTTTATTTTTATAGTTCCACAGGAAGGAAACTTAAACATAACCACTGAATTTGGGAAAATGAAAGTGAAGCCAAACGAAATTTGCGTTATTCAACAAGGAATGCGTTTCTCTGTAGGAGTTAAAGGTCCATCTCGGTAAAATATTTAAAATATTATAATAATTAATGTGTAAATTTGGAAATGCATCGCTTCTAACTATAAAACTGGAAACTGAAATATTTGTTAAATTATATAACCAGATGACTGCTATATTGCGTTAAAATATTTGAACCAAGTAGATGAAGGCGGCCAATAATAATATTTAAAATATTTCTTTAATTTTTTCGTATTAAATTTTTATGCCTAATTATCCCATTATAGAATTGAAAATTGATTTTGTTATAGACTTAGCATTGACTAGAGCCGTTATTTTAATATCAATTATATTTTAGTTCCAGTTTGAGGATTTTGAGTGTTATAGCAATTTTATGATTATTTATAACTACTTATGAAAAGTAAAAGTGAATGAACCAATTAATTTATTGAGAAACCAAACAGTTCCAGTAATATGTTTTCAAATAGAGATCTAATTTAATATTTATAACTACAATAACGCCTAACTCCAATACATACCTTTTTTCAGAGGTTATATTCTTGAAGTATACGACAACCATTTCAAGTTGCCTGATTTAGGACCAATTGGAGCCAATGGGCTGGCAAATCCAAGAGACTTTGTAACTCCTGTAGCTTGTTTTGAAGATCGTAGTGTGTCTGGTAATATAAAAGTAATTTTTGTTCAAAACACTGTAAATGAATTTTATATTTTAACAGAATTCAAAATTATATCAAAATTCCAAGGAGCACTTTTTGTTGCTAAACAAAAGCATTCTCCTTTCGATGTTGTCGCGTGGCATGGTAACTACGTCCCCTATAAATATGATCTTTCCAAATTTATGGTTATAAACACTGTGAGCTTTGATCATTGTGACCCCAGCATTTTCACAGTACTCACCTGTCCAAGCCATCGGTATGGGACAGCGATTGCTGATTTCGTTATCTTTCCACCACGGTGGTCCGTCCAAGAGCACACATTTAGACCACCTTACTATCATAGTAAGTCTAAAAACTCTTATATATTTAAATAAACTGAATTTTTTAAAATTAGGAAATTGCATGAGTGAGTTTATGGGACTTATTTTTGGAAAGTACGAAGCAAAAGAAAGTGGATTTAAACCCGGTGGTGCGTCCTTACACTCAATGATGACACCTCATGGACCTGACAAGGACTGCTTCGAAGCCGCCTCTAATGCTGTATTAAAACCTGAAAGAGTTGCTGATGGGACCCAGGTAAATTTACTAATAATTTTCAAAAATTTTAATCTTATAACAATTATTTGTAGGCTTTTATGTTTGAATCTTCATTGAGTCTAGCTGTTACTAAATGGGGAGAAGAAACGTGCCAGAAACTTGATAGTAAATATTATGAATGCTGGCAATCGTTAAAGAAACATTTCACTATATAAAAGTAATCTTTATAAAGAAACTAGTTCTTACGTGGAGTTATTGTACTAACTAGTTACCTGCTCAAATAAGAACTAATACTTTTAAAATAAGAATGTTAGACACTTATCAGTCCAAATATAAATAAAATGCTGTTCTATAAAAAAGTAGAATCTGCTTTAAATATACGATTTTATTTTTGAACCAGAATTCAAATTTATAGCACTCTAAAAGTTCATATTTATATAGTACTAATTGTACATTATTATAATTTCAGTTTCGTAAATTGTTAAATGAAAAGGTAAAATTATATAAAAATTAAACACCATTTCTCCTTAATGAAGAAGTTTTTATTGAAATTAATAAATTTCAAAACGGCAATTAGAAATATTCTTTTAAAGAACAATTTTACTCTACTCATAAAGTAATTTTACGTTGACTATGTAATAAATAGAAAAACAATTTTACGTATTTAATAACGAAACAAGGCAAGGGATTAAATTTTGTTAACATATGTTACAATTGACAAAAATTCTTTTTTTGTTTTTTTTTTTCATTTAACTGAGATGTGATGTACATATGCTAAGAGCGTGGATGTTTTTTTTTGTAATTCCAAAACTTCCTCTTTTTTTTAATTGAGCGCACAAAGCTGCATAAATGTAATCCACCAAAAATTGAGAATAAGTTTTCTATTAAATTTTATATTTTTGTTTTGTAATTTGATTTTTATGAATTAAAAATTTATATTTTGCATGTAACTCTTGGAGGATGTCTCAGAATTTCAGAAATATAAAATGGCAAAACTGAACTACAGAACAAGAATATCGAATTTGCAGTCAGTCAGCATTTTTTATTTTCATCCATTAAATTGGGTCCCTTTTTCGATTACATCTTTTATAGCTGAATTACATGCATTTCAGCAAAAAATTCAGCTATATTTGACGAATCATTCATATCTCATTCAAATTTTCATAACTTTTACAAAGTTCCACCAAAGAAAATGCACATACATATGCGCACATAGTCCGACGGAACATTTAAATGATTAATTTTTTTTAAAGTCAAAATTAGAATTCAACGATTTGTCATGGAAGGCAGCCAAAGATCTTGTGAAGTGAGTTAAATGAAAGTTTTAACTCGGGTATAAAGTTTTGACTTCTTGCATTTTCGGTAATTTTCTAGATAAGGTCCCCACCCCCGGAGGGGGTGGGGCGGGGGTTGGGGTGATTCAGGGGGGTGTCCACATCACCCCCCCATAAAAATTTCACGGCGGTCACTCCATAAAAAAAAGTTATAGCCCCATAAAAAAAAAATTTAACCCCATAAAAATAGAGGTTTGATAAGGCCCCCAATCCCAGAGAGGATGCCTCGGGTGTGGAGGTGATTCAGGGGGGTGTGCACAGCACCCTCCAACAAAAATATCACGGCGAGCACCCCATAAAAAACGTTAAAGCCCCATAATAAAAAGTAATAACCCCATAAAAAAAGTGGTTTTTGCGATATATGTAAGAACGAAAAATTTTAGCTTATTTACCGATTACTATCTCCGAGGACACACGGTTCCTCAATTTTTAGCCCCCCTCCCCTTACCTACCCCACCCACTCTCATCATATTACACAAAATACATGACATAACCAATGTACATATGTGCAAGTGAATATATGTGGAGCGCATACTTATATGTATGTATTATATGTGTGTGTGTGCGTGAACTTATGTATGAATTTGAATATACATGCACATTGGTACATACACAGACAGGCTACACACACATACAAACGCGCGCGCGTTTGTATGTGTGTGTAGCCTGTCTGTGTATGTACCAATGTGCATGTATATTCAAATTCATACATAAGTTCACGCACACACACACATATAATACATACATATAAGTATGCGCTCCACATATATTCACTTCCGCATGCATTGATTAGTGCATGTATGCTTGCACACATGCATTCTTGGACGGTATGAGTACTCCGGCCCGGAGTTACTGGTGAGTCGGCATTTATTCCTTATATTATATTTGTAATAATATGAGAGGGGTTAGAGTAGGTGGGGGGGAGGGGGGCCTAAAAATTTAGGAGCCGTGTATTCTCAAAGATAGTAATCGGAAAATAAGCGAAAACGTTTCGTTATTATATCGCAAAAATCCCTATTTTTATGGGGTTATCACTTTTTTTTATGGGGCTATAACTTTTTTTTAAGGGGTGGCCGCCTCGAAATTTTTGTAGGGGGGGTGTTGTGGACACCTCTTGAATCAAGCCCACCCCTGACCCACCCTCTACGGGGGTGGGGCTCTTATCAAATCCCAATTTTGATGAGGCTATAATTTTTGTTTATGGGGCTATAACTTTTTTTTATGGGGTGACCGCCGGGAAATTTTTTTGGGGGGGTGATGTGGACACCCCCCTGAATAACCCCCACCCCCGCCCCACCCCCTCCGGGGGTGGGGACCTTATCTAGAAAATTACCGCATTTTCTACATACGAGTACATATTTATATACATGCATTACCTTTGGTAGTAGTAAACTTTGCGTTATCACACTTAAATTCAAACTACATTCAAATTATTTATTTTCAATACTAAAATGCTGTTAACGTTTTAGATTACTTTTTTTAAAATTAACGAATTGTACTTAGAAAAATGTTACGAAAACGGGTAAGATACTCAAAAACGTATCATGGCGATGATTACAAAAATAGTCATAGTAATTATATAACTAAAATATTGCGAAATAAACTATTACAAAAACTAACAATATGAAGAAATGATTGGAAAAAACACTAACTATAATTGAGTACAACGTATTTACAATTATTATTAACAAAATTCTTATTTCGATTATAGCAAAAGATGCAAAAATAAATAAAACTGCACCGTCAAATAGATCGCAGATTATATCTTCGTACTATCCTGAAATTATTACATATAAGTTAAAAAGTTTACAAATCCACTCGAAAATCGGCACATGTCATTTCTTGACAACTAGTGGGAAATCTTGGAAAAATATTGTAATTCAAAATCTTCAGAACCAATTTGGAGAACTTTCTCATCGATAAAATGATTTAATCGATAGGCACTACACTTTGTTATAAGTTTTTTTTTGTCATGCGTGTTCCAGGACCATATCCTGCACCATGTACCAATGTACAATAATTCGATAATAATAATAAGTATGCTTTCTAAATGTTGCGCACGTGTAACAATTTAATTAGAATCAATATGTGAGGATTTTTTTATAGCTGACAACGTGCCATGGAAATGCCTTAAATTGTTTATTCTATAATTCACTCTTTTATGCTTTTTTTCTCTATGAAATCTCTGTCACCACAATCTTACGAAGTCTTTAAGAAAATAATTATTATTGTACAATGTTAAATTTTACTTTTATTCTTCATTTTTTTTAAAGATAATTACTTTTAAAAGTTCTATGGAAACTATACTCTTTTTACTTTAATTTATTGAATATGTTTTAAATTTTTTTCTTGTAATGGAAAGCTGAATGCAATGGCATGGATATAATTCATCTGCTTTGGTTGAATTGTTCAGCAAGTAAATGACGCAATTAGGGTATTTATAAGAATATAACAAACATGCAGATGTTTCTTTTTTTTTATAAAAAAGTTGTAAAAAATTAATAACAAAAATAATCAACATCAAGGTTTTTCATAATATGAAATGTGTAATGTACATATGTAGGTATATGAATATATCAAGTTAAAAAAAAACGTTTGAACCAGAATAAATTATTAAAATATGTAAAGTTTATCGTATCTAATGCTAATTTTATTACTTTACTACCTAAAAGACCTTTTGAATTGATTGGCATAAATCAAAAATGAACATAATTCATTAATATATACTAATATTATAAAGTTGAAGAATTTGTTTGGTTGAACGCGCTTATCTCAAAAACTAATGGTTCGAATTGAAATTTTTTTTGTGATAGATAGTCCATTTATCGAAGAAGGATATAGGCTATATAACATCACACTACGACCCATAGGAGCGGAGCATCAATGAAAAATTTTGCAAAAACGGGAAACAATTATTCCTTTTGAGGGCTTCCGTTGCGTGCGCTGCGTAAACGGTTAAAGTTACGCAAAAATCATATATGACGGAATTGTTCCCCTTTAAAAGTTCTAAAACAAAAGTCAGCGACAGCATATGTCAATCTTTTAAGGTTGACTCACTATAACCAGTTTTATGGTAATCAAATTTGTTCTAAAATAATGCATTATTTGCGAAGGTGTTTTTATAAACAAGATATTAATCCTTATCTAAATAAATACGTTATTCATCACAAGTATTTAATTTTGAACAAGTTTTTATTTCGTAATTTCAAGCATAATTTAGTAATATATTTTGAAGAGATCAGAACATATACCTTTAATTACAAATTCTTATGTTTAAAACATATCTGAATAGAAAGGTTTTAGCAACAATTATGAAAAATTAAAAAACCGGCCAAGTGCGAGTCGGACTCGCGCACGAAGGGTTCCGTACCATTATCTATAAAAACGGCAAACAAATCATGTCTATTGTATGGGAGCCCCACTTAAATATTTATTTTATTCTGTTTTAGTATTTGTTGTTATATTTCAAGTTTCTACCTGTTATCGTTATTAAGACCGAGAAAAAAATTGGAAAAAAATCGCGTTTGTTGTATGGGAGCCCCCCTTAAATATTAATTGTATTTTAATTTAATTATTTATTTTTAAAGTGAATAATATAACTCATTATTCTGTGAATATTTCAATCGTCTACCTGTTGCCGTTATCAATATCGAGCAAAAACAAGCAAAAAAATCACGTTTGTTGTATGGGAGCCCTCTTAAATATTTATTTTAATCTGTTTTTTAGCGGCAACAGAAACTAACACGGTTCATCAGATAAAGCCTGGTAACAGACGGACGGACAGCGGAGTCTTAGTAAAAGGGTCCCGTTTTACCCTTTGGATACGGAACCCTAAAAATTAACAATTTTTAGCTATAGCTTGAAATTAACGCTTCCAAGAAATAAAAAAAGATTTCCTTTTTTTAACATCTAAAACAGCTTAGTAATAAAATTTTGTTCGGCATAAAAAGTGGTAAAGCTATAATGACTTGAAGATTTTACATGAAGTAGCCCATGTTTAAATTTTGAATATCCAATTGGGTATAAACATACCTTTTTTATTAGCAATTATAAAAATTTCTCCTTATTTTGGAAAGAGCAAATAGCAGAGTAACCTTAAAATGTTAATTTTTCATTCTAAAAAAAAGTCACTGTTCATTAAAACAAGAAACATATGGAATTATTTAAGAAAAACAAATAAAGTATTTACAGCAGCAAAAAAAAAGTTGCAATAGTTCACAAAATAAATATATTTACTGCAACACATATCAAAATCTTATTCTTTACAATTCAATTAGTTAAGAAAAAATCAAAAAATTGCGCCATTTACATATTTAAGTCGCATTTTTTAAAATGTAAGCTTATGACATAGATCTTAGTTAGTATTTTTAATTGCCTTTTGATGATTGTTTTCTATATCTCTAGTAAATAAATAGGAGGGTAGTAGCATTATTTTTCGTATAACTTATTGACGTTTTAACAATACAATTAAAATGGATGAATAACCAACAAATCTTACAGACATACAATTATTATTATTTTTTTCTCTTTGGTGCGAAATATTTGAGGCAGCATTCCATAAAAAGTACATTTTCAAAAAATATTTAATATTATATCACAATTACACACAACTAAGCTTGACCTAGACAATTTTTCGCTTGAATAAATATATTGATCCAAAGCAGAATGGAAGTAACTATGATCACTAACTTACTGAATGAAAAAAAAAGATATTGTGGTCAGGGCCTCGAATATTTCGCAGAAATTTTTAACAAATTAAAGATACTAATAAAGTATATTCAATAAGTGCACTTAATTGATGAATGTAATAAATAAATACGCATAATACATACAAATATAAGTAACTCTACGAGGCAGCTCATAAATCATCACAAACTTAATGTCCATCAGTAATTTAAAAACGTTACAATGTACTAATAAAACTTACCGAGGGTCTTATTCAAAGAGTTTCTTTTATAAATCGTATGCTTTGCTTAGCTTGCTTGATTTGTTCATATACAACTCAGATAAATCTATTGAGTGAGAAATGTGAGCCGAGTTCATTTATACAGGAAAACGGAAAGATAATAAAATTGCACACTATAAATTTAAATACACTTTCGATTCTTGAAAAGCTCTTGCACTGCACAGGTTTCAAAATTAATACGAGTTGATTATCTCGAACTTATATAATTGGAAAGTTTTTCTTAATTATAATTATGTTCCTTCATTTCCTTTTTCACTGCGATTCTAAATTAAAATTTCTCAAAAGGGCTTTTTTTAAACTGGTCGCTGGTACGATAACTGGAGAACAAATCATCCAATCATGATGATTTTTTTAGTTTTTTCATCATCTAAGTATGGAATTGATAAAAATTAGTAAGTAAAAAAATATTTCAAGTTTATATAAAAAAAGTATATAATCAATTTCTTAATTGCGTTTTTATCGTAATGACAAGATTTTTTTGAAAAGTCCTCACCATCGTTGTGATGTGCACTTTTTTAAATGAGTCACAAATTTTGCAATTTTCAACAAAATTACTAAAGCATTATAATTTATACGACATGTTAAAATCTGATTTTCAATATTAATATTAAAAGCACAGATGTGGCAAACATTGCCGGAATTATTTTCTTTTGGTCGAAAAATTATAACACTACATATTTTATTCCATTTGCTTTATTTCGAACCAAAGTAATATTTTTAAACTTGACCCTTTGACCTGCTTTCAAAATAGGAGGAAATCTTTAGATAAAGCGAAAAAATACCTTTCAAATAAGCGGACTTAAAGGAACGATATGCTCAAGATTTGCTTTACAACTTGGTAAAAGCCTCTTTGGAAGGGCCTTGTCTGTTAGCAAAGTTACTTTCATAAACATATATAATTTACACATATTATTTTTATGATATGAAGTATTACAGTATGTCAGGTACTAGATCTTATATTTGGTCGAATTAAATTACCAGACATTGCCCTTAGCGATTAATAATCGCATTTTATAAATATATTGTATTTAAATTCATAGGTCGACGACTAAGCGACAAAAATATATTTGAAGCAGAAGCAGCACAATAAAAAAATTTCCACAAAGCTTAAATATACAAGAAATTCAAAATTTCTACTTCGACTCTTGTTTTATTTTTGTAATGAATGTGCTTCTGTCTTAACTCAGTCAATTACTTTTATCTTTTGTGTTGCTTTCTGTTAATATTTTTTTAGGATATATAAATAAATAATAATAAAATTACACATAATTTTAAATTTGTCGAACTCTTTAAACTACGCAATGTGTGCTTCTCTTTCACGATTTATGTCCGGGTAATTGTTCGTTGAATATAATGTTCATCATCGTTTGGAACCACACTATTATCAACAAAATTATTTAAATCAATATTACATAACAAAATATATTGCTGCCCGTCTAATATCGTAAACCACTTAAAAAATAAAATATAAAGCTGAATAAATGAACTCGATAACATGCTACCAACTGTTTTGTTTCAGCAAAATTCTTCCAATATATATTTTTTTTATTTCATTAAGAAAATCACCTGACAATTCTAACAGAACGAGAACTGATTTAATGCTATCTACAACAAAATATTTACCTTAATTTGGGAAATAAACAAAAGTTCACAGTTAAAATTGTCTAATATCTTAATTAACTTGAATACAGGTCAACGATCTGGTGGAATTCTTAAAGATCGTAAAACTTTACTCGCCTATAAAAGAACGCAAAGAAAAAAATTGGAATAAATACAAACAGGTTCTACAGCGATATATCAACGTTGAATATATAATGTAAGTATAGGCTACTCAATGCAAAAATTATATAAAATACATAAACTTACTTGATATTGCTCCTCGGTATCGATAAGTCCACGCACCGCAACTATTTGATATTGAGGAGCTCGCATGGCAGATGGTCCTCTCCGAATCAGTCTTAAAGAGTCTTGTGACGAACCTAAAGCAGCTACTTGACGTGGACCATGGCTGGGATCTAATACAAGCAATGTTAGACCAGATGCCCTTTGCTCGATGCCTATAATTGTTCTAGAATGTCCTGGAAAAATAAAATATCCAAAATATAAATGTAAAAATGGATTCGTTTTAAAAGACAAACCTTGGTGTTGAAGATAGAGTGGTGGTGTGTGAACACGGGGCTCTTCGAAGTATTGAAGAACCCAACTAAATAATTCTGGATGTCTTCCGTCAGGCGAAGTTGGGCGATGAAAGTCTACCAGTTGACAATTAATTCTAAGCCATGATAGCACTGTTACTACTTCGGTTGCCCCTATCCATTTGCGTGTATTGTACAGTTTACAGCCAAGTTGTTCTGATCCCTAATTAACAACCAACTTGTATAATGCAGAAAAGATTTAAGGGCAAACCAATTATACCTGAACATCGAAACCTTGCGCCCAAGCAGCTTCAACCATTTTTTGCAGCCGTGATATACTTGGCATGGCAGTCCGTGAGGGTCCATGAGTACCCCAAGCAGAATACAAAGCTTCGTTGTAAGTTGTATTCTATAAATACATATATATAATTCCCAACTAATATTAAATCATGTATAAGAGAATAAAATATAATGTCTACGATTTTCACAATATGTTTTTAAATTTTTTGAATCACCCGAACTAGATATTTGGACGGATATTTGAAAAATCTAAAACATATGCTTTCCTTATATAAAAAATATGAAAATTGGAGACAATATATTCTACACATTATTATATTTTAAAGACCTACTTGAAGCAAAGATGAAAGAAGCATTTGTAGATTTCGATAGCCACATCCCCAGCCTTTATCTCCGTAACTCGACGCGTAGTGGTCGACCGATGAACACACTAAAGATTTGATAACTCCTGGTGACGACGTGGACAAGGACAGTACTCTGGCTGCAACAGATTTTGTACAGGAGGTTCCATCATCAATGCCATGGGACTCCGCTGCTCGAAGGCCAACCTGTCTCTCGTAGTAGTCAGCAACACTCATTTCTCCGGCATAAACAGCTCTCTGCATTGCAGCTGCCGATTGTTCCCGAAAATTACCCTGATCATCCATGCCGTATTGAGCCCGAAGCATTTCAAATTCTCGCTGTTCACGCAATTTTTGGGCTTCCTTTTCTAAATCGACGTCAGTATTTAGACTCCTGGGACTTTTTGTAAAGTGGCTCTCTATGTGCAACTCCATCTCCTGAGACTTCATATTATCCAATGGGATGTTGCACACCGGACAAATGCTTCCGGAATGGCCAAGAGGAAAAGCTGTTTCATTTGTGTTAGGCTTGCCAGGACTTAAAATATCTCTGAAATTTTTAAATTATAAAGTTTTCAAAATTGCTCTGCAGCGTTTACAGATAAGAACTAGACATTAAGAGTTCTTCCTGGTTTATTGGTGTAGTAAGAAAATAAGAAATAATTCTTATGAACCCAAAAACTCCCAATAGAATATTCAACGTTTTCTCAACTAAAAACTGAATCCGAGTTTAAGCTCACTTATAATAGAATAACTTCAAATAAATTCAAATTCATTCAATTCGTTTGGAACACCCTCTAGAACCAAATAAATCCGACATTCATTAAATTATAAAGTTAGAAAATCCATTTTTAGAGTTTATTTCACAAGCTATTCAAAGAAATAATAAAAAAGCTCAACGACAGGACGTATTTGGTGGCTCGACCTACCGCATCGACAGCACGGCTTTGTTGAATTTCGTTAGCAATTCAGCAGTTACCCTATTGCCAAATATTTTCGAATTTGCTTTGTTTTTCAGGGAAAATAGTTATTTTATTACTAATCATATCGAAATATTTTTCGAGTTATGGCCGTGTAAAAAGAGAAACTGGATAAGTATTAAAATATTTTTAAATAAGGAAACACAATTTTTAAAGTAGGAATTTGTGAAATATGTAATAATACAACTAGTTTTTTGGCCCTTGTAAGCATTGCAATATAGTATACCTTAGAAATTTAACGAAACTATTTATTTTTGAAATAAGTTTTGCAGTTTCCTTCGAAAAGGGTTTTTATTAATAAAAATTATTTAATTCCTAACACACCGTATACTATTTATGTAAGTCTCAGATGTGATTATTTGGTTGCCGCTAAAAAATATCGGTTTAGTGGTGATAATGCGGTCTATTTTTAGGTTCGATTTTGGCGGTAGATAAACACTCGTTTGAAGGGACCGCAAAAGCTTAAGAAAAAAATTATGGTAAACTTACCTATGCTCTATATTAACATGAAGCTCCAGATCAGACGAAGTTTCGAAAATACGCGTACAAATAGGGCACTGCATTGCACTCAAGGTGTTGTTTACATGATTATTAGAACTTGAACCGTTTACTCCTGGACTGAGTGGATCAAAATGGGACCTGTTTATATGCTCCTCCAAAATATTTGCATTATCGGATGTATACGGACACAATGGACACTGGATGGATCCAAAATATAACACCTTACAAATACCTAATAAAATAGTAAAACTCACCTGTAATGGACTTTGTTTTCTTGTTGCTGGTGTATGACTTTTCAATTTTAATCCCAACTGAGATCTCGACGGCGAGCCTTGACCAGCGCTTTGAGCAGTTCCATTCGGCAGCTCGAACCCATTGACGCCGTCTTTGCTACTATTACTGCTGCTGCTACTACTTATACTACCATTCATATCACAGTTTTTGTTAGCTTCGTTAAACTTCTGCTGTTGTACACCTATATTATTCGAACACGACGGCGAATGATTAAGATCATGCATCGGTGACATTTTTGCGTTGGCGTTATCGAGCTGCGTCCTATGCAAATTTGAATTATTGTATGATATCGTAGTTACAATCGCTGGTGGTAATTGCTTGTTGTTCGGTGTTGTTGAAGAGTCATTGATTTTCAACTTTGCTATATTTTCACTGGGAAAGGCAGCCAAGTTGCTCTTAGTTGTTGCTAAGTTTGATTTTTGTAACAAACTTTGATTTTGGTGATATTGCGGTGATATTATCCGAGAATCTGACATTGAATCAGAATCGCCATCGACACTGAATTAAAGAAAGAAAATGTATGTATACAATTTTATCTTAATTCTCTAATTTTTTAACTTCATTTATGTTATCAAAATTATTAGCATGTACTAAGAACATGTCTAGCTCTAAAAAATGTTTTCTTCCGTTCAAACATACACTTTGGATTGTTGAATAAACAAACAACCAATTCCACAACAAAATGAAAACTTAAGTGGTCTTTAATTTATTTCGGCTGATACAGTTTTAACAATACAAAAATAAAACCAGTTTTTAAAAAGTAACAACTGCAAGTGTAAGACAGTTCAACTCCTCTACCTCTGAGTGCTTCAAGTATTAATGTACTGTAACGATCAGTGTCAAATAAATCCCATTCGGCGTGATCGTTGCCGGACCATCTGTTTAAAACCACTCCAGGTTCAAAACTTTTTTGGCGACTCGGGCAATAAACTGCATCATGAAAAACAACTAGGATTAAGCATATACTGAAGCCGTTTATGATCGTGTCGCGACAAGAAAAGAATATTTAGGAACAGAGTATGCTCAATTAAGAATTTTCTGCGAGGAGTAATATGTGCCGGTTTCAGGGTTAGAACGCAGATAATAAAGATGAAGGGTATCAGGGACCGGGATATTTATTAGGGTACCTTAGGCAGAGGAGTCGACAAGTTGGTACAACGTGAATTATGAGTTTAATTTCTTGCAGTACGAAAATATTTGAAAAATGGCATTAACTATAAATTCTTTTAATTGAAAAGATGCATGTTGTGACCATAAATAGTGTAATTTGTCACCCCATTGAAAACTCTCAAAAACAGATTTTCCGGAATTTTCAGAGTGATTTTAATCCTTAATTTAATCTTATTGAACTGCAACTCAATTCATTTTCGCAAAATTATTTCGGGTTCAATTTAAAAAAAAGAACTAATTCGCCAACTCCATTAGAAAAAAGTGTATTTAAATACTTTTTATTCTAATTACCTTGGGGCTCTATTACCTATTAGAGATTAAAACGCGAAATTAAATGGCCATGTGTTTCGGACTTATGAGATTCCAAGACATAAAGTTTTCTTATTTTTCTTTTATAATTATAAAGAAAATATGAAACTCGAATATTTGTTCGAGATTTAGGCCCAGGAAATTTGATAAACACAAATTTCTTTTATAGGAAATTATACAAAATGTTATTTTAATAGACTCTTGAGATAAGAAATCAAATCGCGGGAGCGTCTTTTGTATATGCGAAAAACTTAATGGATTCCTAAAACAAGCAATTACCTTTAGCCACCCTTATGTTACATAATTATTTCAGTTGACACGCAACCAAGGACGCACGTGAGCTGCCGTGCGGTTCATAATTGTCACGTGCTGGATTCTGTCCACCTAATCGCGGGCCTTTTCTTCCTCATTCGTGAGAATGCTAGTTTTTTATCGATTGTGAAGAACCAGGGCAGGAGGCCACTAAGAACGACCCATGTGAGTTTATTTCACACACTCTAAAGGAATGAGAATCTTGAGTTTATCTCGCATTTCAGCAGTCCGGTTCACTGACTTTATTACTTTCCGAAAAGTTCTTTACACCCATATTTAAATATATATGTTCTGCAAAGTTATAAACAAATTTTGAAATTCCAAAAGTTTCATAGAACTATTGATGAATATGAAAATAAGAGAGAAAGGCTGAAGTTCGTTTTAAAAAAATCACTCAGAAAGTTACCCCCAAACTTGAATGAAACTACATACCAGTAAAGTATTATGAGGAAAAGATTATTGGATATTTTTTTTTAATTCAGGCTTTCAACTACAGAGACATTTCAACATTTTAGGAACCTAAAAGAAGAGGTCGTAAGAAGATAAGGGGTATAAAAGATCCAGTCGACGCTTTTCCCCAGCAATCAGATCACACTCTCGTCCTCTTGAAAGGGAGGTTTCAGAATTCATTAAATTCGATTTTACTATTTACTATACATCTTAAAAATGATATCAAACAACATTTATTGATGAAAGCATTCAATGACGATTTGTATAAATTTATTTTTTTGTCGATTATTCAGACAATTTTTTACTGCCGGCGTTGGAGTGCCTTCAAAAAATGCTATTACGTGTATATACAGTTGATTCGCCATTTTATTTTAAAAATTAAAATATAAAAAATTGCTGTTTGTATCTTAATAATCTATAATAAATCCCTAAACCTTATATTGATTACTTCATCATTTTTGGGATTCAAATATATAGGTATTACCCCTTAAAGTAAAGATATAAATTTGAAATATCCTTTACTGTATAGAGCACACCTTAAAATTTATTTAGCCTATCTATATCTTGTCGCAAAATTATTAATACTACCGGACAACCATTGACTTGAATTCCGAACTGAATTTGAACTTGTACGATAGTTGCGCGATGCTTAAAATTATATTTTATACTTATATTACTAACTAAACCTGCGCTTTTTTTGCCATCGGATCCGAATTTGAACTTAATTTAACGTTTAACTTTAACGGAGAAATTAAAAGCACTCGGCATAAGATTGCTGACACGTTCCCTTTAAACTAATTCAGTGTCTTCAGGAAACTGCTCAATTCAGCCTAAGCGCTGCAATAACTGAATTGACTTGAAATTACATTCAGAGAGGCCTGATGGTTGCGTTTGTAGCAATTTGACTAAATGAGAGGACTTGAAACAATTACATATAGAAATATATGCCAGAAGTAATAAAAATGAAACCTTCGATAAGAAACTACCTTTGGTCTAATTAGAATTATTTAAGATTAGATTATAATTTCAAATTTCCTCGGAAAAAATTATTGTCACTGATTTTCACTTTTCAGGTAAACAATTACTTTAGTTACTGGGGATGTAGAATTTTAGAATTAACTGATTCAATTACTATTAAGAAAATACTCATAATTTGAATAAGAAGTCCAAAGAATAAATAAAAGGAAAAGTTAAGCCTAATGAGACCAACGATATTTTATCAAAATGTCTTTGAATTATTCTCATTAAAGCCCTCAAAGGCAGTGACCTAAGTCTGAAAATTTATGATAGCCATAAATAAAAACATATGTATTTCTAAACATCAAAATAAGTAGCTATTTTATCAGAGCCATGGACGTCGACCATCGGACCAAGATAAGCCAGGGTGCCTAAGTAAGTTAGCAGAGTTGTTTGTACCCGCTCAATTAATTTAATTCGGCTCATGCATCCACCTCACTTAGCAATTATGAGCAAACTTATTAGATAAACATTCTCCTCAAATAGTCCCTGCGTAACTAGAACACAAACAAGCCCCAATTTGTGATTCGAAGGTCATTCACTCCCCGGAATGGAGTTGGGGGCAAGTGAAGTTCCCAAATAGATAAAATAGCGCGACACTCCCGAGGAGCTCCTTACCTTGGGCTCTGGTCGTCTATGAAGCTCATGAGTTCGTTCTCAGGTGTTAAGTAATCGAGATGCGCCTGGTTCACGTGGAGCAGGAGTTCAGCGGGCAGGACTCCGCTGAACCCGCAGAACGGGCACTGGGCATTCCCTTCGACGTGGCAGGTGCGGGTGTGCTCCCGCATAAACTCGTCGGAGAGGCCCGACATCCCGCAGATCTCGCAGCAGTGCTCCTGGGCCGGTATGTAGCAGGCCCCAGCATCCTCATCAGACATTTTACAACGCGTCCGGGCTCGACCTTGCGATCTGCGGGGAGAAAAAAGGGAATATTTTAGTGGACCTTGGAACGGAAGGATCTGTCGCAGTGGAAAACTAGCACACGACAAATCGCCCATGCACCAAATTCTGAGGGCAGAAAACCTCTTTCTCTTTAACTAGCGTTCAGCACGTTTTTAGGTTAAATCGATAAAACACTTTCTGATTACTTATTTTTTTCTTCGCCAAGTCGTGGCCCTCACAGATCTTATCGCTGGAGAATTTTGCGGGCAATGGACGAGTCCACCTCGGATGTTTTCATCCGATGATTTGTTGCGAATCCTTTGATCGTTCTACTCTTAAAAATATTCACTCAAGAACCTCTGCATACCTTTCTTACAACTTTTTCACACGGAAATCCTTCGTCTTCCTTTCCTTCCAATTAAATCCTCACCCCGCACTCCTTTCGTGAGCTTTTGACAGCATTATCCTGGAAATTGTCAAAAATGCGGAAGAGTCCGGATGGGAGGCAGGAATACTTCCCAGATGGACTCTTTTCGCAACTTTTTTGGTTTCTTATTAAAAAGTCGAAGGACAACTTTATTAAATTATGACTGCGGCGTTATTTAACTGAAATCAGCCACAAATACTTCGTTATAAAACTCTGAACAAGAAAAACGTAAATGGCGTTGAAGGCGCTAAAAAGATATTTTGGGACAGCTCCGTAAAACAACATGTTGCGATGTTGCTGGTAAATGTGTTGCTGGCTGCTTGTCACAGGAATAAAAGTCAAATCTTGCAGCTGATGGCAGGGTCCCCCGCAGATTCCACGAGAGAGCGGGAGATTGTTTTGTTATCAGTGCTAATTGCTGATAAGACGATTACCGTCATAATTTTAAGTGCCAATAAGTCGCAAGTCAGTCCTGAGCCCCAAAATGATACTCCAGAAGTTATTCAGCAAATCGGTTAAACCCTTGGCTGCGCAGACCTGCAGGGGAGGTAAATTATGCAACTAAATTTCAACTCCTAAAATCGAATTAATTTCTTGATTATTCCACAGCCACGTTCGCTACGAAGTCTACTTCTAAGGGTAAGTTATTAAAAAGTTATTTAGACACATTATCGCGCAGTTCTTTAGACGGACCCATCTAAAAAAAACAATTTTTCAGCACAATTCAACTGGGAGGATCCTTTCAATCTCGAATCTCAGCTGACTGACGATGAAATCGCCATCCGGGACTCCTTCAGGAGCTACTGCCAGGATACGCTCCTGCCCCGGGTTACCCTCGGCAACAGAAATGAGGGTAAGTGAAATAATAATTTTGGAATAGTTTCCGCCTTATTTTTCCATATTTTATTCTTATAAAATCGTTGGCGCATTTCGGAAGATCGTTTGACTGCTTCGCCAAACTGACTTCAGACATTCCACGCTAAGTGCCTTATCTTTTATTAAATTAACTTCGCTCGAATCGAACATCTCTATAAATTATTTTCTAATTTAGTTTTATAGAGTATTTTCATTGCAAATTCGAATATCTTCTCTAGATTTATCTTGAACACGATTTTTTCGATCGATTCGATTTGCATTGAGATAGTGAAAAACATTCCTCCAATTTTTATAATATGCAATTATCTCGGCAAAATAGATAAGATAATATAACTCGGGCTTAATGTTAATTATAATCCCTGGCATATTTATGTATATCAATATTCTGAAAATGTTAAAGATTTAAACTCGACCGCCGTTTAAGGAGCCATTCCTTCATGAACTTTTAAATATACAATTTTTTTGCTAGCGATGTAATCATTAAAGACTTCTCAAATGTTCAAATTTGATAGGTATTTCTAAAATCTGTTAAGGTGGTATAAAAAAACCTCTAGGTACTAATTTTTCTGGCATTTTCTTAGAGTTTATAATTTTCAACCGCCATTTTAGAACCCTATTACGGATAGAGATAAAATTTATCATAAACTATGACTATACGGAATTTTATTAAAATCCACTCGGTAGTTTATTCGTAATTTTTGTACATACAGACAAAAATTTCAAAATTTTTCTGTTGTAGAATATATTTCATATACATATGTACATACACGAATCTGTTGCAGTTTTATTAAATATATATGTATGTATATGCAATAAATATGATTATTATTTTAATTTTAAACAGTGTTCCACAAAGAAATCATGACTGAGCTAGGAGGACTGGGTGCCTTGGGGTGCACGTTGAAAGGGTATGGGTGCGCGGGCGTGTCCAGCGTTGCTTACGGGCTCCTGACCCGCGAGGTTGAGCGCGTGGATTCTGCGTACCGATCAGCTTTAAGCGTGCAAAGTTCTCTAGCCATGGGAGCTATCTACGACTACGGCACAGACGCTCAAAAACAAAAGTACCTCCCCGAAATGGGTAAGTTTTAAATTAAAATTTTATCATTAATTTATTGATTGTATCACCTTCAATAATATTCAGCCAAAGGAAGGCTGGTGGGCTGCTTTGGGTTAACCGAACCAAATCATGGAAGTGATCCCAGCGGGATGGAAACCAGGGCGAAGTACGACAGCGCCTCAAAAACTTATATTTTAAATGGCAGCAAAACTTGGATCACAAATTCCCCAATAGCCGATATTTGCATTGTTTGGGCAAAGTGCGATGACGGGAAATTGAGGGGCTTCATCATTGATCGTAGGGAGTCCTCCAAGGGATTGTCCACCCCCAAAATTGAAGGGAAATTCTCCCTACGTGCATCTGAAACTGGAATGATACTCATGGACGACCTCCACGTCCCCGAAGAGAATTTACTATCAAATGTCGAAGGCTTCCGGGGCCCGTTCGGTTGCTTGAACAACGCCCGCTACGGGATCGCTTGGGGCGCCCTGGGGGCTGCTGAAGCCTGCTTTTCCATAGCCCGCCAGTATACTCTGGATCGCAAGCAGTTCAATCGCCCGTTGGCGGCGAATCAATTGATCCAAAAAAAGCTCGCGGACATGTGCACGGAAATTGCTCTGGGGCTCCAAGCCTGTCTCCAGGTGGGGCGCCTGAAGGATGAGAAGCGCCTTTTACCTGAGATGGTTTCGATGGTCAAGCGAAACAATGCCGGAAAGGCTCTGCAAATTGCCAGGGAGGCTAGGGACATGCTCGGAGGCAATGGGATTTCGGATGAGTACCATGTCATCCGGCACGTGATGAATCTGGAGGCCGTGAACACCTACGAGGGCACTCACGACATCCACGCCCTGATCTTGGGGCGCGCCATCACCGGCATTCCCGCATTCGCCTCATAATTTTAAGCTCAAAGTTCAAAGATATTTCTTCTATTTCGATGTTTGCATTTGAATAAAAGAGTTTATATTTTTATAACTGTTTTGTAGTACAATAAGTGCAATAAATACTATAAATTTTTAAAACTTTGCAAAACTTGCTTTTTGTTTTTTAATTCTAAGTGCTATTTTTTAGCAACTTCGCTCGAGTTAGGATTTTGCGTTAAACAGCGAATACTAAAATAATAATAATTAACTAGTTTTGAAAGAATAATTTGTAACAGTTTTTTCTTCATTTAAAATTTTAATCATCTTAATCTCCAGTTTATATGAATATTTAAAGTTAATTAAGCAGATCAAAGTCTCTGTCTTTAACAACAATTACATATATTTGAACTACATTTTTATTAATTTGTTTACTCAACGTCCATAAGCCGCTGTAAAAAACCCAATTGGAGAATTGAAAAATTTATTTATTTTGAATGATACACAAAGAATTTGAAAATTTTTAAGTGCTTACCTTCAAAAACGCGTCACTTATCCATTAACGAAAATGATTTTTTGTGCCTTCAGATAATGAAGGAAAAAGAGTTCTAACGAATTTTTATTAAAAGTTCACTTCCGTTTCCGCGAAATATGCTTCCTTAGCAACAGGAAGCAGGATACATTCCACAAATATTTTCCACACAACTTGCAAATTGAAAGTCCCGCATCATGTCCGAGAAGGTTTTATATAAAATCAGCATGAAGCCAGCAGCTTTTTGAACTCCAGCAACATGCAGCGATTTGACACTTGACAGTCACAGAAAAGAGCAGACGTCAGTCGGGAGAAAATGCGAAGGTTTATTAATGTGCTTGGTCAGCAATGTCAGACGCTTCGGTAGATGAACAGGCGTCCGGCCAGGACGACGAAATCAAGGCGAGACGCGAGGCGCGGAGGCGCAAGATCCTCGAGAACGCAAAGAGCCGCCTGGAGAAGCTCAACGGGCGCGTGGTGCAAAGTGAGTGGCCTGACCCTCGCCCGGGTCCTTCCCGCAGGGCGACTGAACTTCGTTTTCTTGTCTTTTTCAGATGGTGACGTCAAGAAGACAGAAGAGATATTCCCTGATCCCGAGGAAGAGAAATTAGAGGACTTCCCGCTGCTTCAGAACCGCATCAACAGCCTGCCACGGACCTTCAACAGCCAGCCCAGGACCTTCAACAGCCAGCCCAGGACCTTCAGCAGCCCCCTCGCGCAGAGCTTCAGCAGCTTTGGCAGCCGCCCTGAAAACATTTTCGAACTGCTCAACAATTTCCCTCAAGGACAGCCCGGGACGTCATCAAGGCGGTTCGACGACACTCCCACCCAGCAGCAGCCCCCCAGACTTCCGAATCGATTGAGCAGAATCCTGAGGACCAAGGTGCACCTCGTGCTGATAGCCCTGGTCACGTACATTCTTTTTGCGACTGGGAATGAATTCGTGGTGTCGTACAGCGTCTTCTTTCCCCTGCTCCTCTGGGAGCTGATCGAGTTTTTCTTGCTGAAGCAGTACCGCTCCCAAGAGCCCTCGCTGTTCAGCATCGTTTTGTTGATCTCAGGAATTTCTCCAGCGCAATCAACGGCACTGATTAAGACGCTGGGGACCCTCAACAAGATCTTTAAGGACGTCGGAGTGTTTGTCTTTTTCTTCGTGCTGTACCACATCTTGGCCACATGGCTCCTGTCCGGCGGGGCTCCGCATCTGGACGTCGAGGAGGCGCTCCACACACACAGCTTCGAGATGTAGTTTCGCTTCCGTTCTGACTCACACGCGTGGCCTGGAACCCTTTTGTACTTCCTTGTAAAATTGCTGGCTAGTCCCTAGAGCGCAGGTGGTTGTTTGTATATTACTATTAAAGCGGGGATTTATATACACTACCTTCTTATTTTTCTTGTGGTCCTAACTCACAGCTGAGTGTCTGCTTTTACCACCTCCTCCTCTGTACAGAACACCCTCCCTGGGCTAAAGAGCTTTAATTTATAATATTTTCAGTTTTTGGACATCATTATTTATTTTTGAAGATTATTTTAAAATCGATTTAACAATTAGTACGAGAAAATTCACAATTTCTAATTTCTTTTACCAGTTGATTTAAACTTTAATACCAATTAACTAGACATTAGCTTTGAATAAATTAAATTACAACTCATTATAGGAAAATTTTGTTTCATTAGAATTAAACTTTCCTTGAAAATAAAGAAACCTGAATTCATTTAAATAAATCATTAATAATATGAAATCGATATATAACTCATTCATTCATAAATTTGCAATAAATATTACGTACAAAATTTATTCCCAAAATGTAGTTTATAGCCAATTAGATTAGACTATTTATTATATGCAGAAAAGATTTCCAGAAAAGGTAAGAAACTTTTCGAGTTTTTGTTTTGAAGAGGTACATACATATATACATGTCTTATGTCCCGACCGTCACAGAAAAATAGTTTGTTTGTTTTAAATTTTAAATAAAAGATATCCAGAATGTAACGAATCGTAAGTATGTAATCGGTTTTACTTGTTTTTTGAATTGTAGATGTGAACTAGAATATTTTATTAAATTTCAAAGAATTGGTAGACTTTGAAGTAAGTTAATTTTTTTTTAAATACTGTATTAAGTAAATTTTTCTTCATTTTTTGTATTTGCTGAAGAATGATGCTAAAAAAAAAACATACGCATTTAATTTACTCATTTTTGATACCCCCGACAGTCGCAGTCTTTGAGAAAACATAATTAATTTAACATTTTATAAAAATAATGCAAACATATTTAAAAGATTATCAGAAGCAAATTTTTTGATATCAAACAAAAAATGAAAGTTTTTGCTGGACTTTCTAAAAAAGACCCAAGTTTGAAGTGAAAATATTGGTAAAACAATTTCTGAAGTGTTCATTAGAGAAATGTTGGAATGTTATACTTACAGGAAATAACAAAATCAACAAATTAATTTTTCCAAATATAAAAACTACCCGTCTTTAAGGGGGGTAGTAGGGAATTTTTCATTTCTTTTTTTTTTTATATTAATGTGTGTTGAAGGCGATTGAAGTAAAACTAACGGGGATATGGAGTTGTAAGTCGGTAAGTCTCCGCCTATCGGTCCGGTTTCACGCTGCTGCGTACTTTTACGTGTTTTCTTACACTTGGTTTTTCAGAGTGGCACCTGTAGTTCAAAATTTATTGCACCGATCCGTTTGAAATTGTACACACTCTTTCTTTACATAAATGACGAGGTAACAACGGCGAGTTTTTTTATTTTAACCTATTTTAAAGTAACAACATTTTCGATTTTTTTCATGAAAAATCGGCATTTTTACTTCTAAGTGCTGTAAAAAATTGAAAAATCAATAAAAAAAATCCCGTTACCTACAGAAACTTATCAACTAATAAAATCATTTCACATTATTCAATGAGTTCTGACTACCTCCGAAATAACACTTTTTGAGACGTCCGCGGAGATTCGCTGTCAATGGCTCATTCCTTCATAAAAATTTATGAATATCTCACAGAATATTCTTCAAATGTTATTTTATTATGTAGTAATTATAAAAATAAATATATGTATATTAACTGTGTCGTCAAAAAAACTATCGAAAATATGCTTTTTTTTTGTATCGAATTAACCTTACTATCACCCCCTTAAAGCTAAAGAACTAAACCACAAAGCAGTTGTAAGAAAATCCAAATTTTCCAACAATTAATAAATTCAATCAAGGTTTCTGAAGAAAAAAACAAGACTTATTTTCGTTCGATTAAAATGTGTGTAATATACATTCATATATACCAAATTTCTTCATTACTTTGTATATTATAAGGCACAACGCAGTCATTTCAATTAGCACAAAAATTTGTTTTTAGGAAAATAGTAGGAATAGACTTCAATGTATAAGTATATAATGTTAACAGCTACTTTTATTCATATCAAAATACAGGAGAAATCCACAAAAACAAAAAAGTACGAGCAACATCCTAATCCCGTTTGAAGATAGATTTGAACCTTTTAAAGATTCCTGGTTTCTTTTTCGTGTTTATTTTCTCGACTGTTTGGGCAGCCTCACTACGGCTGCCATTGGCACCCGTGCCCCCCTCGGAACTTACCCCCGCAAGCGGTTCTTGCTGCTTACTCTCCAAATGCTCTTTCTCAAGACGTTGATGATGATGCTTATCAAATAAAAACTGTGACTCATTTATTGATGCAGAAGGCGAAAATGAAGATGGTGTGGAGGCTTCCGAAAAGGGGCACCCGATTTCCTATTCAGACTTAGAGGTTTTCCTCTTGGGTTTCGCCGGTGGAGGATCTATCAAAGACTGGTTTCGCACAACGTCGATGTGCCCTAGACGCACCATTTTCTCTTCCCATTTTGAAAGCTCCTGTCTAAAATTGTAAAGTTTAGTGTTAATACTAGAAATATGATCAGAATTTTCTACTTGTATTTTTCAAAATCTTTTTTTGATTCCTTGACGTAGGGCTCCTTTTGTTCGTCAGACATGCGGGACCATTTATCGATGATTTTCGTGTTCCATTCTTTGTAATTTAAATCGAGTTTTGAATCCGCTTTTCGCTCTTCAACCATAAACTTCAAATATGCAGTAAGGGGCCGTTTAGGGCGCCCCAAATCTTTCAGTCGCTTCTTAAGTTCTCTCTTTTCTTTGGCCTCGATTTTTTCTTGTTTTAACTGTTTTATTTCGTTCCACTGTTCGGGCGAAATTTTACTATCGTATTTCGCCCGTCTTTCAACGTAGCCCATTTGTTCCTTTTTATACTCTTCATGGAACCTACTTTTCGAAGCATCGTCGAGTTCTGACCACTTTTTGGCGACTATTTTTATAACATCCAGCAGTTTAGCTTCTGGGTTCTGTTTCACGATGGTGGGACGAATCTCCTTCATGAAACGGAAGTACGGAGTTAAGGGCTTTTTCGGTTTCGGAGGCAGCCCGATCCTTTCCTCGAGGGTTTTAACTCCAGCGCAAGGGCTGCAGAGCGGCAAATTCTGCCTGAAATTGAAATTGTAAACAACGTAAAATCCTAACCTCAAAAGTGAAGCCGACGTTCCAGATTTATTACCTGTATGAATTTAGCAAACATTTGTACACGTTAACGCCCGCTGTAATTCCTAAACCGCTTTTAAACAAAAACATTTTGACTTGAGCAATCTTGAACGTTGTTTTCGCCTAGAAAACTGCATGAAATAAAAACTCAACTCAACCTGGAAACTGTCAAGTAAACTGACGTTTCCGCGTGAGACGCGAAACTCACCTTTTCACCACACAAGTACCAAGTACATTTTGGGACAAGTTCTACAACATTTGTATCTAAACATTGATGCAATGTTAGTTCAGGTTCGGCGCTCTGGAGCTGAGCTGGATTGTGTCAGATCGCTGGGAAGAGATTGGATTTCATTGATAACAAAACTGGAGGCTCTGCCCTCTAATGAAGATCAAATTTATTATTAATTGAAATCTAAGTGAGTGAACCAGACAAGGCCATGGGAGAACTAAAAGGAAAGACAATTCTTGTTACTGGAGCAGGCCAGGGTAAGTTTTAATTCCTATTTTTCGGTCGAACTATCAGCAAAGACCTTAAGCAGTTGTTTTTATATCATTAATTAAAAATGCTTGTTGATAGTCCAAATAAGTATTATTAATAATAGATGAATAAATAGATAATGCAGCAATATTTGAAGACGGGAGTACCACAAATCCGGCCCGCGGAAGCATTCAGCAGCGCTGAGTTTTCTTTTTAATCATGCAAAAAAAAATCAAGCTTTTAGAGCATTTCCACTTTACAATTCTCAATTTTAAAATATATTTTATTTTTACCTATAAAAGCGTCGTATTTGAAGTCATATTCATAACTATGATATTTAAAATAACGGATTATTTTCCTAGATTATTACACTCGAGGGATTAATAATATATTTTACTTTTTCTAAATCCTAAGCTATTCAATTAAAAGACGAAAGGCTTTAGAATTTTTCAAAATATTCCATGAAATTTATTTGATTCATTAGCTGATTATATAAAAACATGTAGATCCAGGGGTTCTATTTTTGAATCCGTTCGAATCGAATCGAAAAGAGCTTACAAAATTTCCCTATAAAAATCCAATCGAATTATTTTGACCATTATGTGCGGAAAAAATTTATCAAAATCACATAATCAAATGTGAATTTGCGAAATCACGGAATTATTTCTTAAACAAAAATAATGCTTTTTTAATATAAGTCTAGCGAATGTTTTTCCGACCAAATACCTAAGAAAATCTTTTTTAGGAATCGGAAATGCTCTCTGCAAACATCTTCATAAGCAAGGAGTTCAAGTAATTGCTGTTTCTAGACGTCTTCAAACCTTAGAAGCACTAAAATCAGAGTGCCCCTCAATCCAAATAATTGCCGCTGATCTCAGTGACTGGAAAGGTACGAGAGAAGCCCTAGCAAACGTCGGAGAGTTGGACGGACTAGTCAACAACGCTGGAGTGGCTGTAATAAAACCATTCCTCGAACTGACCGAATCGGATTTCGATGAGTAAAAATTGTTTAGAATTTAAAGAGGCAACTTACCACATTTCCAAAAATTTTTAGTACCTTTAACGTGAATATAAAGGCAGTTTTTAACGTAACTCAAGCTTTGATTCCGAAACTGAAAAACGGCTCCAGCGTGGTAAATATCTCATCTTTGGCTTCTAGTCGATCTTTTGCTGGACACTCTGCGTACGGAGCTACTAAGGCGGCTGTGGACTCCCTCACAAAGAGCTTAGCCCAGGAGTTTGGACCACGAAAGATTCGCTTCAATTCTGTAAATCCAACTGTTATACTAACGAGGATGGGACGGGAAAATTGGAGTGATCCGAAAAAATCTGAGCCATTGCTGAACCATATTCCGTTGCACAGGTTGTTATCGTTATTTTTTACTATAGTTTTTTTCTCGTAGAAATACATACTTAATATTTTCTTAGATTTGGCGAAGTCGACGAAGTTGTGGACTCTGTCGTGTATTTATTGAGCGATAAATCAAGTTTCGTGAATGGTCATCACTTGCTGCTGGAAGGTGGATATTCGGTGTCTTAATTCGAAATATTCTGAACAAATGTACAAAACTTGCAATATTGGGTTTACTTAATTTTTGTATCATTCAAAAAAATAAATATCTATAATTTTCATTTGAAAAATTTTATGATTTTTCCTGTTTTTAAGTTTATTTTAAAAAAGGAACATTAAAGATATCGATTAAGAAAACGATAAAATAAATTTAAAACTTAAATTGAATAAGAAACACGTTAAATTCAAATTTTCAATTATTTTAATTTTAATTACGTCATAGATGAATGCATTTATTCTATATTTTTAATATAAGTTATAATAATTTACAATAAATAATTGTTTTATGTGTTCATACTCTCAGAGTAGAAACAAAATCTATTCGGATAGATTTTCACATGACCTTAAATTAATTACTAGAACTCGATTTACTCTTTCTCACTTAAATCACTAAAAATATGCAACTTGTTAAACTAATCGATGGGTATTTGAAAAATTTTCGATTAGATTGATGTTACGGGTTTATGCTACTCTTTCTCGTTTGTTTTTTAAAGAATTTCTTTACATAATACTTTTTCGACACGCTGCTGTTCCAGCGGGAATATTGGATTTTCCGATTTACCGACTTATATGTATGTATTTCTGGGAATAGTACAATTTTCTTGTTTTTTTTTTATCTTACACTTATTATTATTCATAATGGTAAAAATATTTATTGCATTGTTTCATTTCTTCCTAAAAATATGTACTTATGAAGCAACCTCTTGTGTACTTAATGATTTTATTACTAGGTTCATTTCAGCTGATTTTATTTCTTTTCCTTTGAGATTGATATTGGCGCTGTTGCCTGTGAGTTGCTTGTTACAAATGGTTTGCTGTGATAAATTAATTTACGAAGTTTTCTATTAATTGTACAAATTTTGTGGAATAAAAAATTCTTGTAGCTGAATTGGTAATGAACTTTTGAACTTTAGCTACACGATTTTTCTTTTAAGTTAGACAATTTTGATCATACTACTCTTAACAAATCATGTGTAATTTAATTTTAATCATATGCACTAAACATTTATAACAACCAATTAAGTTGTTTTTAAGGAAGAAGTTAAACCGAGAGATTGCGAGGAGACTTAATTGTTTGGAAGGAAACATCCGCAAAAACAATCACATTGACTTTATCACCAAAAGGAAAATGCAACTGAAGAAAAATTTAGCTCCACTAAAATTGTTAAATGTACTAATCACTAAATGGTGAGTTAAGAAAACCGCAAAAGTATCTGCTACTGAAGCAATCTCGATGGTCCGGACGGTTTTAACTACTGGTTTCATAATCTTACCAAAAATATTCTTCCTCGAATAAGCAGGCACTGTTAAGTTGCGAATGCAAGAGATTCAGAAAAGTACACAGAGATGTTGGCGGACAATTTGGGATCTATTACGAAAGAAATGTTGAGTCAAGAAAATTCTATATCCATAATAGGACCTTTTAATTTCTTATTTGAAAGATGTCGTCAGTGATCAGGAGTTTATTATCGTCACAGATCGGTTATTGTTCACAAAACATTCATCAAAGTATACAATTAAATCTTCCTTGTAAATCAATCTATCTAATCGTGAAAACCGAAATAAAATTCGTTCAGTAGTTAAGGAGAAAATCTCGCACAGACAGACATACGTAGTGAGGGTCTTTGTTTTATAAATTGTACTGATTATTGTTTGAATACATTAAAATTTTGCAAATATGGGCAATTTTGATCTTTTGTAACACTCTCCTTAATATTTTGTGATCAAATTCGGCTGCGTGTTTAACAATAAATTTCGCCCACTCGATATTTTGAAGTTATTTCAATGGGAATGTCTCCGACAGAAATTGAAGATGTTTAGTTTTCTTAATGTTTCCTCATTTTTAGCATATAAATAAAAATGTCACAGAATTCTTCAGAAAGCGATTGGCATTAAATATAGTTTAATTTTAAATGTAAACTGTGGGCCCTATTCTCGAATCCGACCGAATTGTAGGAAATTCACAAGTAAGCTCGCACTTCTCAGAGAGCTCGATTCTTAAAAATCTTCTTAAATATTCCATTCTGGTTAGAAATTTCCTACATTTCGATCGGATTCGAGAATATGGCCCTGCATAAAATAGACACGAGAATAATTTTATGAAATTATTATTCGAATTTAACGTAATTTATAAAAGAAGTGCGACAGTATCTCACTCTTACGCATAGTTAAATTACATGTAACGTTTTTTAGAAAAGTTAAAGTTCACCACCAACTGTGTTTAGTATGTCTTTTTGTAATGTCCCTAATAGAGTTCAATAATATTTAAATTTAAGTATATATCGTTTAAAGCTGTTTGAAAATACAAAAATCGTTCGACAATCCAATGGCAACAAGGCAAAAACAGCAGGCAACACCGCATAAACGGGTTTATCTAGCATTGTTGAAATTTACAAGATAATATCAACAATTGGATCTCTACTCCCAGAATAACAGCAACAACGAATGCTTGAAAAGGCACAATTAAGCTTCCTTTTGATATTAGTCCTCCAACACGCCCCTCGGTTATTTACCCCGAACTTAGTGTTCGCGTTCCGCATTTTACCTTAAAGTCTTCTTTAATCGCATAAAATTGTTTTATCGTCATCGGCTTCTATGGCTTCTATTACGGGTATAAAAAGTTTTCGTTTACATGATTCGCGCTTGTTTAATACCTAAATTTTTTGTGTAGAAAATACTTTACAGATTTCTCCTCCTTTTTTTCACCGGATTAACATTATCTCCTTTTTATTTTAATATAATTTTCTTTATTACTCGAATAAATCAGTCGTTTGCAGATTTTTATGCTTTAATTTAACTTTTAAATGTTCTTTTTTTTTCAGAATGTTGTTTTCCTCTAAACACTTTCGTCGGTTCCAAGGTTTCTTGGTTTCGTTTTACTTATTTGAATTTTTTATTTTTTAGTGGATGGGTGTTACGATATAATTTTGCGTGAGTAGTTTAACGTTTATTTATTTTTCGTTTGGCAGTGAAATAATACGATTTTTTTACGTTAAGTTATTTTATATTTCGTTTCATTTTTAATTTTTAGAATTATGCTAATGTTTACTTAAAATTATGATGCCTCCAGTCAAAATTATGTTCTTCTTTTCACAATTTCTTTTATTTTAATTAAAGCCATTTTCAGTGATTGATGCAGTTTCTTTTTACTTTACTTTATATGGGAAAAAATACCAAAAATAGGAAAAGGAATTTAAGAGTTAAAATTAGTACGAAAATTAATAGTCTTAAATTATTTATTACAACAGCAAACGTTATAAGTTAAAGTTTGATTTGTTTAAATTATTCGTACCTAGTCTAGTCCCTACCTTTATGCAAATTTTAAAGCAGAATTATTTTTTTTTATCATGAGCATAAAAGAATATTTATAAATGTTAATAGTTGATACTGGATGAAAAACTTCTTAAACAAGATATGATTTTTAATAGGGGCATCGAGTGATTCACTTTTAATTTGAGTGATTTGAATTCTTCCTTAAATGGGGATAATATTATAATAAATACGTATACATACATATATAAATTGTATATACAGGGTGGCCGGTGTGAACTGTTACCAATTTAAAATGTTATAATAGATCCTCTTTTAAAGATTTTTACTTCGTTCAAAGCCAAACATAAATATACATATTAAATTTTTAAAATATAAGTTTATTGTTCCTTTTGCGTTTATAATTTTGTATAAAAGACGAAAAAAAAGATTCACACGCTGCATGAATGCGAGTTGGAGGAATTTTGTTCCATTTATGAATCAAAGTGTTGTTTTGAAAGAGTTCTAACTCACATAATTTTTGATATCAAATTTCATTGGAATGTCCAAGGTCCACGCTAAAATATTTAGTTGCCCAGGGTTTTATAGCAACTTCCAAGACCATTTCGGGATACTTGGTAGCATTTGTTTTGATGCCAAAGTCCAAAAACAAGATTAGTAACACTTCATTCTAGGAACCCTGTATTTTTGGAATGTGATCAAGACCATTCATCCGATACCAAACACGATAAATTTATTTTAAATTTTTAATTAATAAGTCATATAACCTACGACACGTGGAACACTGAGATTGATGATTAAAAAATTAGATGAGAAATATAAAAATTATTGAACGGACTCGAATTCTCCCAATATATCGAATTTTTAAGGTCCCAAGCAACAACCACTGAAAATAATCTTGCGTGAAATTAAAGATTTTAAGGAAGTTAACGACATAATTTAGATTGGAGGTCGTATTTTAAAATTAACACGTTTTTCAACGGTCGGCCACTGCATTTGGTACTTGTATTTATTTATTAATTATTTTAAGTTATAATAGTCCTGCCCGTTTTCTTTTTTTTTGTTCTTTTATATTTGTGTGTTAAACATTTCCCTAATTGGTGCACTCAAACGTTTAATTCGTCACGCGTCCAACGAAACCGCCTTTTTCGGTATGTACATAGATATATGTGTATCGCGGGTGCGCTGTTAAATATCAATTACAATTATTAAATTGTTAAGCAATATTTTCATGCTTCGGCATTAATCTCCTTTTTTTGTATTTTTTTTGTTTGTTTTTATATTTTCTTTTACGTTGTCGTCTTGGGAGGATGTCTGTTAATTCCGTTTACTGAATCGAGAGATACTCTAGCTTCTTCATTCAACACTGTCTATCTTAGGGGTTTAGAAAAAATTTGTTTTTAGCAAAAAATATCATTTCCATCTCTTGTCTAAGTAGGTATCTGTAGTAAAATAAATTTTTATTCGTCTTTATTTATTTTTTAATTTTTCTGAGTAGATAGATTTGTTTACTTTCTCACTTTACTTTTCAATTTACCTTGCTTTTTATACTTTTTACTGCACTTTAACATCTACTTACTTTTTGAATAGTAGGTATATACACGCACGCCCTTTCGCCTTCGCAAGGAGGAAAGAGTGTCAAACTATTACCTGGAATATAAATAAAAAATGTTTTTGGAAATAAGAAAATTATTAAAAAATACATCAACAAAGTATAAAGTTGCTGAGTTTCTAAAAGTATTATTTTATGCAAACATTTTATTGATTTTGAAAACAAAAACATAATATAAAATCGTCCAATTCTTATGTCTTTAATTTCTGTTCAAAAATTATTAGTTCTTAACTGAATTTGTTTACTTTGAATGCAGAATGGTTTGCAGTTTATAGGAATTGTTTCTAAATAGAGCCTTCTTACGGATTTTCATAATTGTATCACGCATTGATTTTTTGATATTCATAAATTCAAATCGCATAGAAATCAAGAAATCAAAGAATTCTTCAACTGAGAATTTGGTCGTTGGTCGTTTAAGATGAGATGTTTTTAAATTTTACAATAGTCCAATCTTATTACAATATAATTCCGCTTCACTGTACTTCAAGAAATTTACTAATGCTGCCAAAATGAAATACTTACGTCTTTTGTTTTTAGAAACTTAAAATTTGAACAACTTATTTCAATTCATGAATGCTAAAAAAATATGTAACGACTAAATTTGAATTGAATTGTATAATTAACATTTGTTTTAAATTTCCATTTTTGAAAGGGATTATTTATTGGGTTGGGATATAGAAATAAAAAGGTAACAAAAATAAAACAAAATAGAATCACAATTTCAATAAAATCAATTGTTATTTACACAAAAATTCCTTTATGCTAACTACTTGCAATCATTGTCAGCAGAAAAATGCCTACTCAAGTCGTTTACTAAAAAACAATTCATTTAATACAGAAAAGGGAAATAAAAGTAAAGAATATTATAGTAAAGAAAAAAGAAATTGCCGTTTGTCACCTCTTTCACTCCTCGCTGTCTCAAATAAATACAATCCTAGTTTAGCAAGAGGTACGTGGTTCTCACAATTACTTTACTATAAACATTTTTTGAACACTTTAAATACTCTTTTGCATTAATTAGAATCCTTATTATAATCAATATCTCTATAGTCATACCATAAAATTTGTATTGTTGCTATGTACACATATTTCACAATTCATGATTCATGTCCACTTTGGTGAACTGCGTACCATCTTGCTACGTTTTAAATTGGCAGTGATTACTGGTCATTTGCTTTTCCTAATTTAACAATTATTCTTTAAAGTTTTGTTTTTTTTTCAGATTTCTTCTATACAGTGTTTTAATAATTGGATGCCGTATCTCCACTTGGGGCCCTCTACTTCTGTCGAGTGCGCAACTGCGACACATTTCGAGGACCTGAAAATACTACTCCCCATTTTCCTTACCTAATTTATGAAAAGAATTTTGTGTTTATTAATTTTAAAATAATTTTAGTACTTTTGTTTTAGGGATAATTTTATGTTTTTTTTTTAATATAAATAATTTCGTTTTTGCCAATTTATACAATGTTCATGTTCAAAAGCAACATTCTTTTACGATATTTATTTCTTTCCAATTGTGTTTTATGGATAAAATTTGTTATATTTTTTTCCTTAAAATTGCGTTTTCTTATTTCATTTTTATAACTCGCCAAGTCAAACCATTTCCTTAATAAATTGCAATCAAATGAAGATTTCCTACGTGCGTTGCTTTGAAACTCTTTTCAAAAGTTCCAAAAGATGAAAAGTATTTTGAATTGTTGTTTTACTTTGTTCCGAACAAGCGATAATAAAGGAGAAACGACAGTGTTTCGATAAATGCAATATTTCAATATTTTCAATTTATTTAATTATTGGGTTAAAGAAATTTTATTAGATTTTTGCTTGAGTTGTCCCAACAAGTATGTTGAAAAATTTAAATAGTGGATAAACTTGTATTAAATGTTCGTCTTTTAAGAAAATGAATAACATGGAGATTGAAACGAATATGAAAAATGCCAAAATTGTAATGAAATGAAATGAACAGTCTGAAAAAATAGTGACTAGCTCGAATTTTCTTACTTTAAATCAGAGTATGTCATGTATCTTAATTATATGAGTAATGAATTAAAGAACGTACTGATTACTGACTTCGCCTTTAAAAATTACCAGCAATTCTTAATGAGCATGTTTATCTAATACAGCCAATGTCATGGATGAAGAATTTGTTAAAGATACGAAACTTAATTAAATTTAAGTTTACTGTATATTACAGGATGAATGCAATGTTCTAAACAGCGCATTAAATTTAGATATTTTTATTAATATATGTTAAGAAACCACAAAATAATAATTTTGTTTCTTTGATAAAAAACTGATGAAGTTATCGAAATCATGATGTGCAAAGTGCATAAAAAAATTGCAAAAATCGCAATGTTACGTTTCGATATATCATAAATACCCAATGAAAAATGACATATTGCAAGCAACTCTTGTGCAATTAGCATTAGTAACAACAAAATAGAATGATACTAATAGCACAATAATTTGAAATTTATGACAAGTAGGGATTGGTATGAAGAAAAAAATGAATCGAAAACCGAATGAGTTAATTTTAATAATTTTGAAAAGTGTGTTTATAGGGGAGTTGACTTGATAGAGATTTTCTCTTGAGCCAGCAAAAATTTAACTTAATGCGTAGTGTAAGAATATCAGACACTAACATAGCAAAATGTTAATAACAAAAGCAAAAAATATGTTTCACTGATTTATATTTGTTAATGTGTTACAACATAATTTTCTTTAACCCAATAATAATAAAATACATAATTCGAATACCGTGCCAAAATCTCAAACTCTACTCAAAAATTGTTTGATCATTCCTCCCTCCCAGTTCGAAGTGTTCTACAATAACGCTAAACGAGAGTTTTATTTCGTCGATTTTACTTTCTTTTCGTTTTCTTTTTTTAATTAAATTCAAAATTTAATTTATACATTTAAAATTAAAAGCACCTGTAGATTGTTTTGTCATAGACAAATAATTTTCCACTTGTTTCTTCTTGGGCAGCGTGAACTTAAATTTTTTGATCATTTTTTTGTTTTTTATACCAACTTTCGAAAAACATTTTTCAACGAACAAAATTTTCCTAAGACTTTTTAAATATTTTTTTTTTTGTATTTTAAACATATTTTAGCCGAACAATTTACACAAATTTGTGAACATAATCTGCCGCACATATTCCTAAAAAATGTATCGAGCGCGATAAAATAAAATTTATCTACAAAATTAAATTGGCTTGGTTATATATTTACAAATTTCTTGGAAATATAATTTTGGTTAAAATACATGAATAAAATTTGTAACTAAATAATTCGCATTGTGTATAACTTCGTAAAATTAAGTTTGAGATCATATGTTTTAACATAAAACTTTATACATTCGCTTATACTTAATCCGAAGTGTGAATAAATTGGGGGAAACGCTTAAACTTAATCGATACCCCTCTCTTTCACTTTCATTTAGTAAATTTTTTATACTGTTTTACGCATATAATGGGTGAGAAATCGGAGAAAAAAACGCGAGATATGTTCGATTTTATACATATTTCTCTCTCGTCATAGTCTTACATTCTAGTAAATTTTACAGGATAACTTATATCATCTCTCGCGAACATAAAATTTACAACAACAAACGGAACCACGGCGCACAATCATTCATATATCACGCTGACTTCATTGTCAACTTCTAAAAACGCACTAGAAAAAATTATATATTAAATATTTCTTCATAATTATAGGTAGCTCCTCCGCTTTCTGCCCAAAAACAATGATCTTTAAACATTTCGTAAACAGTTCTTAAGAGTAAAGCATAAGGAAGAATTTGTACAACACAATATATCTCTCAGCTTATTTAGAAGCAAAGCAGTAAAATAAATAATAAATATAACTTTCTCTCTTTCTGTACACAATTGTAATAAGAAAAAAATTTACTTTAGGGTTGGCTTTCGTTTTAAGGGATAAAGGGGGTGAAAAAAATTTAACTAAAAGTAGGTTAATATTATACGCCCAACATATGGTTCGATGGAGGCTTGTGTAAAATGAATGCGTCGTAAACCTGTGTCAGCTCGCTAACCCGGTATTCTTCAAGGCAAACGAAACCTTGAAGCGTTGGAGATTGTTTGCGTGCGCAACTCATACAATGAACGACATGCCGCTTCTCTTGCTCCCTTATGAATAGAACGTTGAATACTTCAAGCTGTAATAAAAATTATACATATGAAATTAGTCTGCACTGAAACTCATTAGTAACTTTAAAAGATACAAAACATAATCAGAAAAATAGTTATCTTCATTCTCTTTCAGTAGAACGAAAGTTAATAATAGAAAACATCATTTAATATAAAAAAGATAATTATAAGCATAAGTTTCACTTACCTCACATTGGCCGCAGTAGTGTGAAGCTTCGTTTTTACCACGACCATGAAACCGAACTTCGATACCTTTTGACTTAACGTATTCCAAGGTATGTATCACATTTTTAAGAGTTTGCAATAAGCACATCCTGTTTAATAAAAAATTTTAATAAGAAAGTGTTAAAGCCTCTTTTTATTAACTAAACTTACTTAATTAATTCATAAAGTTTCGGATCGGAAACTTTGATATTTCTAGCCAAATTCCAACTTAAATGTACCATGGGCACTATACTCTTAAAACTTTGTAACTTATTCCACTCGTATCGCTCGACAGCTAAATGATACTGACGGGCTGTAAGTGGTCCAACATTCCATGCGATGTTGTTGCACCATCCCACAGCTTGGACCCAATGAACACAACTGCAAACAAAAATACCTTTTGTAAAAAAATCTGTAAATCTTCACAACATCTCAATAAACTTACCCTGCATTTACCCAAACAAGATCACCCGGCCTCTGGATGAATCGATAGACTGGAATGTTTTCCTTATACAAGTCCTCCAGCACTGGCCACCACGACCCATGCAAGTAATTTATGTTGTTTCGCTCGCATAGTGCATGAATTCCGCCCCAATATGCATCGGGTACGGCGAACCATTCGCAATCTCCCGGCCCAATATTGATGTTAATCGAGCAAAAATTGTTGTTCTCCTGATGACCAGGCGTTCGGCTGCCCGGTACTTTCATGTAGAGTTGAACTGTGTTCATACCCAATATCACATGGCCGACATGGGACAACATATTCGCAGCTGAGACAACACGGGCAAAAGCGGGCAGCTTTTGTAGCTCTGTTAACTGCGGCCGCCACTTTCTCTCGTCCGATAGGTCTACATTTGTACCAAATCTGGAAGAGATATTTTTTTTGTTTAATTTTCTTCCCCAATTTTCATTATTCAGAATATTTCTTAAAGAGCAAAGAACTAAAAATAAACTTATAATAGACTAAAAATACAAAATTTTGTGATTTAAACGCCCCTTTTGCTTAGTATCTTCCTACGAACAAGCTCCTTTTCTTTTCATAAGCGTGGAAAACTTAGTTTTGTAGAAAAAAGAGGGCTTTTAAAATACATTTATAAAAATATATATTTATATCTCGGCATCGATTTTATTCAGTTTTATATCGGTTTCGCAGGGTGTCAAAAATGTTGATTTTTTCCAAACATAACAATTTTGTATTGCTGTACCTGTTTGAAAATCTTTCTTGCCATGATACCCCCGGACGTTTTCTATAGAATTCAAATCTAGACTACATCAAGGCCAATCCAGTAATTCAAAGAGTGTTTTCTTGTTGAATAAGAACGTCTTTTTCTGCGAAAAACCCTTCCATATAAAGAACAGGACTTCTACACAATTAATATTATAATATTATCTTGAAATATTCATATAAAAAAAATGAAACGTTACCAAGAAAATCCTCCCAATTCTTTCATCATATAAAAATTTTTTAAAATAGAGTACATAAGGCAAATAAATTTAGATACTCACGTTTTCCTAAAATTTGAGCCCTTATCGCATACGAAGCCATACATGGCTGCTAAAGTTTCTAATTCTTGTTTTGTATGATAAAACGTTTTTTTTTTTTCAAAACCAACATTCGATCCTAATTGTACAATTTCTTCATATAACGGAACGTATTTTTTGCGGTCTATAGTAAGTGCAAACTGCCAAACTAATATTAAGTTATATGCATCGTGCTCTACCGTTGAGGTGCATTTAAATTATTACTGCTTCTATCAGTCGAAAAAACATGTAAAACGGTAATATTTAACAGATTATTTTTTCTAATTTGGATTGATTGCTTATAAAGGTTTTCGCTAAAAAAAAATTATCCATATCCTTCATAATTCATGCAATAAAGTGTTAATTTTATAGATAAATTACATAATCTAATTCTTGGAGGTTCTTCTAAATCACGAATGTCGGAAGCATTACTATCAAACACTTAAGTAAAAAAAGTGTTGTTAGTGAATAGTATTCCTTCTATTTTTGCATCTTACGAAAATATTTTAAAATGAAGTTTAAAATACATGAGATTAAGATGCTTAGCAATAAATAAAGCTTCTCTAGTTTTGTTCAATGACTTTGTATTTCGAACGAGCTTTTTCATCTTTTTTCAATATTTGCGCAATATTTTTACAACTGATCTTCAGAACTTGTAATGAGGTTCTCCATTATAAAGAAATAATTTAACCATACCAGCGGGCCAACGTTTTAGGGTATATGTGCTTTTCTAAATTATAAATGTCGGGAGTGTTACTATCAAACTCACACTCAAAACAATAAAGTGTTGTTAGCGAAAAACTCCCTTTTATTTTTGCATCTTATGTAAATATAATTAAAATGATATTTAAAAATACATGAGATTAAGATGCGAAAAAAAGTAAACAATTTAATTGTATAAAACAAAATCAAAATAAATAAAATTCAAGACTCACCTCAGCATCTTATGTCCATTTTTCAGCTTCTTCTTTTTCCCATTGGCTGGATTATTGCATATAGAGTCCTTAGAATCGGAATCAGACATTGTGTGAATTCCAGCACTCTTCTCCCGTTCCTCCTGTTTTTGGAAAGAGAAAACCTTCTATTAGTTCCTTGAAGTGACTTCTACAATATAGTGTCAAAGTTCCTGCCCTAAGCAGCTTTATGCTATCAGTCTATTAAATCGTCTTCTTCACTAAAACTTCAGTAGAACGAAAGTTATATATATATATATTTGCATCATTTGTCTTATACTTACGCAACTATCACTCACTAAACATACATAATGATAACTATACCTTTAAGCTTTCCTGGAAGCTCGAAGCCTGGTACTGGGCATATTTCGCTATTGTCGTGTGCGACCGATGAGATATGCAGCCCCATACACGTTTCCCTTGCGAAGCGTCCCAATTTTCGTCCGGCGACTGATGAACCTGCGTTCGCACTTCCACACTATGGTCAGGATTCGCCTCGACTAGATTTTTTGTTGAAAACAGTCCCAGATCCAATTTGAGGGCTCCTCCCAGTCCCCGTACCACGGCTATAGGATGTTTAAGGCAGAACTCCTGAAGTTGAGGGCTGAATGCATGCTTCTTATTCTCTAAATGAACAGACGGCGTCGGCGGCAGAAGTTGTTCCCTGGTTAATCGTTGTGGCGGACAGTCCGGCGGCGAGGGTGGCGATGAATCCATATGCAATACCGAACACGGTGGTGGAGCTTCTTTTGTTCCTAACTTTTTAATCGCTAGCATTACTTGCTTCGAGTCCATGTCAATGGAAAACTTTGGAACTTCATCTTCTTCGAACAGTTTCTCAACTTTAATACCCGGCTCAATTTTAACATCATCTTTAACTATTGCACCTACACTAGATGAGAGCACTGAACTAGTTGAGGTAGCTTCGCACCTCAGTGTTGGGGACTTAGTCCTTAATGTTGGCATTATATTACTTATTTCTGAATGTGATGCCTCCACTTCTTCTTTAATATCCAGACCGTCCGTTGTGAACGTTTTCAGAATATCTTCGGCGAACGATGTCGCCAAATCCTTGCGCGATAGAAGCGCTTGAAGTTCTTGATCTGTTACCCCTGGAAAAGTTGTAGATGAATTCCAAAATATTTATGTGTGCCTTTTACGGCATTTTGTAAATTATCTTATTAAGAAATCGAACAATACATTGTCAACGTTCACTATTAATTTAAAGATTGAAAATTGTATTTTATTGTATATACTTAACTAAAAATAAAAATAAGACTGTAAAAATTCATTAGTTTTGAGCAATTTTTTATAACGTACAATTGTTTGGATACATCTTTAAAGCCATGATTCAAATAAACATTTTCACATTTTATTGTAATAATTCTATATACATATATATATTTCTTTTAAATCTATTCTATTATATAAAGATTACAATATTTTGTGATTTTTTTTAAAATCCATCCCAGTTAATGCCAATTTAATAAAATATTTTGTGTCACTATTCTTAAGAAATATGCCAAACATGACAAAAGTTTTAAAGTAAAATTTCATGAAATTGTTACCCTTTTGAGTAAACAGAATTACTTGTATCTTTAACTTGGAATAAAATTCGGCGGAAGGTCAATATTTGTTCAATAATAATTCCTTTGTAAGTTGGAACTGTAACTAAGCCAATATAAAAAGAAAATCGAGTTCTGGAGGCATTTAAAAAAAGAATTTCCTTTAAATTGCCAGGGAGTTGAACTTTTTATATTGTTCATATGTTTAAAAATCATTGGAGGAGATTTCATAAATAATATTCATAAACGGAAAGTTCTCCTTTCATACACGTATTCATATTTAGAATAAAAATCTTCTTCAAAGACATTTTTTAAGATGGAAAAATATTCATTTCCAGCTCTTAAAAATAAGATGAAAGCATATAAAATTTAAAACGAGTTCGTATTTAGTTAAGCTATATATGTACATATATTTCATATTTCCAATTTTTATGACTCCAGTTTTGTCGGACTAAAATCCCAATGTTAGCAGCCGATCAGAAATATCTTCTGCCATAAGTTAAAGCAGATTCAATTCGGTTTGCAAACAAAGTACGTAATGTATATTTTTAAAGTAAACCTAATATACATATATTAAAAAATTGTTTTATGGAGTCTTTATTTAATAAAATATAACATGATAAAAGGTGAATGTATTCGATTATAATATTTGTTGCTACATGAAAGAGAAGAAGTTTATCATGTCAAGAGAAGGGAGCCATGTTAAAAACGGGATGCATTAAAATTACATCTCATACTCACAACTAAACTCTGATATGGTATGTAGGAATTATGAAAAATATTTATCTTGAGTATTTGCAAAGGAAACGTGTGTGGTGGGCATAAACCCAAATCTTGACATATTACCTATTTAGAAGTTTTTTTGAACTCTGAGTGGCATGTTGCCATGTGAAGAATTGCGAACACGTGGAGATATTATCAAAAGAAAAAATCTGAACGGATTGAGGTGAAACTGGGTTAAATATATTTTGGGTGGAAGATTAATAAGTAATCCACTCGATTTTTTAAAATTGTGGTGGTTTTAATATATCTCCCACAGGTAAGTTATTTGTAAGATTTATGTCATGTGCTGATAAAAATTTTCAAATGGGTTCTATTAATACGAACTCAAGATTACAAGATAAAAAGATATATTGTATAACATTTACATTGTATCCCTCAAAGTACATATCAAAATAAAAAAAAAGTGGTTAAGTTTCACTTATTTTCAGAGTTTATTTGACTCTTTAGGCTAGGTTAAAAATTGGCCCACGTCTTTTATGAATTGCGGGGCGAGGAAGTTACCCTATTTTGATTTATATCTCCAAAACAAAGGAAAAATAAGTTTTTCATAATTTTTTTCTTCCTTCCTGCTCGAAAATGTTTTAGAAATCGTTCCCAAATTGAAAAACCTTGGAAATGGTAGACCTGCCTCAATATAATAAATATGTATCATGAAATACATTAAATTTCTGACTTTTTTTTATTTTTATTAAATTCTATTCAATATTTTTATTGAGTGAAATATATTTTTACATGGAATATTGGCCCTTATGAATAAAAACTGAGCAAATGCTCAATCCCAATTTTTATAAGAAAACCTGAGTTTTATCTCACCCAATTTGAGCTCTAGTTTTTTATATAAAAATTAAAATTGAGCATTTGCTCATTTTTTATGCATAAGAGCCATTGAGTTGATTTCATGAACTTCATGAATGAATTTTAGTTCGAAAAGCTTTTAAAAATCTACCTCCTCATTAAATTCTATAATGTTTTTACAAGAAAGTTCCGTACTCACCTAGATCATTTTGTTCGTTTGTCCCCTGCCCTATGTGAGTGTACGACGAAAGCGGAGAGTTGAAAGCGTGATTTTGCCGAAAATTTCCATTGCTGGGAATGTTCGCCGACTTATAGGGCATCCCAGCCGCAGGTTGAGTGTTCCCCGTCGCCGCAGGGAAGTTATTGTTGGCATTTTCGACATTAAAACTATTCGTTTGTGGTACTGTGGCCGATTGGGGCGTCCTGGCCCCAGTCTGCACCTGGTATCCGGCCTGGATAACAGCCGGCTGTTGGACCCTTTGCTGCTGCTGTAACCTCAGTTGCTGCTGGTGCTGCTGCATCAGCCGGTATTGATGGGATAATTGCTGAAAAATTTGCTGTTGCTGGGGCGTGAGGTTGTTCTGATTTTGCTGGAGGCATTGCAGCATTTGCAATTGTTGCTGGGTGAGATAGAAGCTCGGCTGGGCAGGTCGCGTGGCGACACCCCCCTGACTCTGGAGCTCCTCATTTGGTTTGAAACGTTTCGTCGGTATCGGGACCTGATTGCTTGGCTGGCTCGGATATGGTGGAGGTGGTCCTTGCGTACCCTAGCAAATGAGAAGAAAAAAAAAGCCATTCATCTCTGGTCTCCAGAAGAAGGAAAAAAAATCGATAAAGTTCAATGTATCTTGAAGGAAGGAGGGTTTTCTGTTCGCCTTTTTCTACATGCAAATCCCAATATTTTTGTTAAATGCATTCATTGGGAGGCGACTTCACTTTGCCGCTGGAGGGCATTCAAGTGCAATTGAATGTGCACCCAAAAGTATATCCGCGACCTCCTAAAAAAAATATTAAATTTCCAATTTTCCACGAAGGAAAAAAAAGCCACTTAACCTAAAAAGCCCACGTGTTCTCCTGAACTCACCTTTTCCCAGCAATCCCAGAAATTTCAACAGCCATTTTAAGACCTAACGGCACTCTCAACTCCACACAATAACTATTTACAAAATCAATCAGAATATAACGGGAGAAACTAAAGTAATAACGGATAAAAAACTGACTTAAATCTAAAGCTCGTCTGCCTCGGTCAAGAACTTCTGCGAAAATGGAGGAGCCGCCGGCCGGGCAATTTCGATTTTACCGAAGGTCACAGTCCGCAGACAGGAGAAGCGGCGGCAATGAACTCCACCTTTGCATGTAGGTGATTGCCGAGCGAGCGAGACGGCCGCACATCCCCCGCCCATCGGCCTCCGTTTGTGGGAAAAGGCAGCAAAATCGCCATTCATGTATTGCGATTTCGCGGGAATGTTGTGTCTAGGAAGAGGGAGGATTCCGGTGGCTAGACGGTGCCGGTGCGTGTCTACGATGCCATAAATTGCCAGTGGAGACATCTCGCGCAATAAAAGTGAATCTTTGTGATCCCAATGAGGAGTGGATTCAGTGGAAAAAGCTGCCGGTCTGGCTTCGGTTGGGCGCCGTCTTCCTCCGATCAAAACAAAGAACTTTCCTTTGGGCACCGGAAAGAAACGAGAAATGTGGAGAATTGCTGGTTTGGTCTGAGAATTTTTTTTAAGCGATAAATTTCTAACTACATTTAATGTATTAAACCATTAAGCCTCATTCTCACGATTTAAGGGGTAATATCACCTTGTGTTCACAAAATTTTACGTGATTTTCTGAGACGTATCACGGACGATAGGAACTAGATAGAGATATGAGGTTTTGTGCATATGAAAGTACTGGTCTATAACTACAAAACACATGTTTTATTTTAATTTTACGATACAAAATGGCGGAACAGCAAGGAAAACAAAAAATTTCGGACTTTCGGCATGGGCGTACCGCTACAGGTCACAATTTTTAATCTGGAACAAAAAACCAAAAAGTTTATTAAAATATAGTCCAAAATCTAGTGAACGTCGTAGGATTTTTTCGAAAAATTGATTTTTAAAAAAATGGCGTTAATTTGAACTTTTTTTTCTGGTTTTCTCGAAAAAAATTTACCGAATATCGCTTATAAAATCTATAAAAATCAAGTTATCAAAAAAATCCTACGACGTTCACTAGATTTTGGACTATATTTTAATAAACTTTTTGGTTTTTTGTTCCAGATTAAAGATTGTGACCTGTAGCGGTACGCCCATGCCGAAAGTCCGAAATTTTTTGTTTTCCTTGCTGTTCCGCCATTTTGTATCGTAAAATTAAAATAAAACATGTGTTTTGTAGTTAAAGACCAGTACTTTCATATGCACAAAACCTCATATCTCAATCTAGTTCCTATCGTCCGTGATACGTCTCAGAAAATCACGTAAAATTTAGTGAACACAAGGTGATATTACCCCTTAAGGACGTAGTGTGATGTCCGGATATCGGAAAATCATTTTTTTCACATATTTCGAAAGTATAAATGTTGAGAGAATACTGTAAAAATTTTAGACCGAAATATGAAATATTTACAAAGCTGTAGCACATAGTCGAGAGCACGCTGTGATCGCGAGGCAGCTGAAATCAAAACTTTAAACGCGTTTTTCTCAAAACTACATTTTTGTAAGCGCGGTGGTGATTCAACAAATTCTATCTATACAACTCGCTTGCTTTCATTTTTGCATAGGGTATTCTACACAACAGTGGCTCTGGCCGGTATCAGAATTACTTAATTATACAAATTATTTATATTTTTTCACCGATTTTCAACAATAAAATCACGATTTCTTAATTTTTTTTTAAAGTCTGCCATTTTATTATTTTTTAAAGAAAATGTTTAATTCTGGTCGTTCCAGAGCCACAAGTCTACGGAACAACAATCAATTAAATTTGTTTGTTTCGGATGACTACAAGAAGTAACACGTAATCACCATCACCACCCATCTACCGCCTTTTAAAGCTGTCTACTTTAAAAAAAACAATCGAAATGATTCATTACGTTGCAAAACAAAAAAAAAAAAATCCCTGAAATAAGGCGCCGAAAGAGCCTGAACACCAGACTATGTCCTTAAAACCAAAGATTAGCTACACCAAGATGTGACACTCGCGAAATTTTTTCTTTTAAAAATTCGACCTTGGTACCGTTAGTCAAACGAACTTGTGATTTTGAGAGTAATAAGGAAGTCATGTGTAGGAAAGGGATAAAAATTTGGGTGGAAATGAGTTGGAAACGGACCGAGCATTAAAACACTGTACACTGTACAGGCCTCTTATTTTTACAACTTTTCTATAAACGCACTGCATTTATCATTTATCATTGATTTTTCTTTTTAAAATAAATAAATTGTTAAATAAATCCTTACTCTCATATTATTCCAAGATAAATTCTTTTTCTCATACTTTTTCGCCACGCACGCACACAGTCACCGCCAATCGCCTAAAACTGCAGAATGAAAAAATGTAAACAAACGCATCCGTATTTCAGGCAAGTGTGTGTTACCTGCCTCTTCCCCTTCTTCAATTCCAAGCCATTCCTATACCTGGAACATTGGAAGGAATTTACAGAATTTTCATAAGGGATGGCAGGCAGTAGTTCTTTACTGCCTGCACTAAGGCAAAATTTTTCTTGATCCCGTTTTCAGAATTGCATTTGGGTGAGAGCTTTGTGCTAGTATAAAGAGTGTCACATCTTGTTTAGTAAATTATCTTTGCTTAAAACCTACAGTAGCGAGCAAAAAAAATGCCACAATTAAGCCGCTCAGTGCACAAATCGATTAACTCCACCAGTCACATAAAAATTGTAACATTACTGACGATCATTTTTTGGCTATTCTTTCTTATTAATTTTATATACGTTAGATGCAAACTACATCTGTATTTATAAATTCTACAATATCTATTTCAATTTATATTATAAAGGTAGTTTTAAAGAAAAAAGTCTTTTTTGCGATAGACCTGATTAGAAAATATGTCTAAAAACCATGATTTTGACGGTCCCCTAAAATGTTAATTTAAGTCAAATGACACATGCATAGGCAGAATTAAAAAATGTATTCCCCCTTCAAATAGACTCAATTTTGGATTTGCTATCTTGAATTCATAAAATTCATAAGATCCGTCGAATATAAGAAATTGAATACCGTAATAGGCCTGATTATTTAATTTGCCTTCATCATTCATTCATCAATTATTGCTTGCGCCGATTCTTTTTATTGAGATGAAATTAAATTTGGAAATTTCTTTTCAAGGTTTAGTGCTGCTTCATCCATTTAATTGGCGTTTTAATTGTACATTTCTTCGATTGTCCTGAATAACGCTCGTATTTTGTAACTTCATGATTGATAACTTGATATCTACATATGTATGTATGAAAACTTTGTATCAAAAAGGTGTGATTCGTCTTTTATAGAACTCCTTAAGTTTAATACAATGTTATAGTACATATATTTCAGATTCTTATAATAAATGTGGAATAGGTGGATCGCACTTCTCATCAGAACTTAAAATAGCTCGAGGCATGGGCACGGAAAACTCAGTTGGTAAGAGCAGCGAAGTGCAAATTCGAAGGTCGTAAGTTAGAATTCTGCCCTAGTTATAGTCGTTGCTTTTTCAAGTAAATCCCACATACATGTATCATTCAGTGTACTTGGTATTATGATATTATCGCTTTTAAAACAAAAACCAGATTCATTTTTTTTAAAGCAAAACCTACAAGACTGAAAATCTATTTCGAAAGTTATCGAGTTGCATGTAGTGTTTCTATTTAAATTAAATAAAATAAAAATTACAAATGTCTAATACTGAAAGGAAATTATAAAATAAAAAAAGGTGAACAAAAATTTAAGCTTAAAAAGAACTGAATGTCATTCTACCAGCCAAAAATCCTCTAAATTGATGCTTTTGCTTTACTTTTAAATCATTTTGTGGCCTGGTATACCTGAGGATTGCTACTGTGATTTTGTGCATGACGCAAGTAAAAGTGACATGCTTTTTATTTTTCTGTGAAATTCGTAAATATATTGCATGCATAAGCAGTAAATAATAATTATCAAGCTTTTTCTCACTTCATTTTTATTTAGATACCCGTAATTAAAGCAATTACGAGCAATGTTGGTCAGATAACCATAAAGAAAAAAAAAACGCCATTTACCTTGGTAAAGAACAAAAAAAAAGGCAAAGTAAAAGTGTAAAAGTCTCGCAAAATTTAAAATAAAATATGAGAAAAGAAACATAGTCGAAAACTGACTGATTGTCTCTCATATTAAGGAATAATCCCTTTGTGATGGCCCAAAAATTAGTGGGAATTTAGGGAATGGTAAGAAAACTACAAATGCGATTTAATTTATTTTTTTACACACTCTTAACGCACATTCTGATTAATATATGTTTATAATTTCGGGAGAAACTATTCATATTTTACTGCGTTCTGTAGATTCATGTTGAAGATCGCTGCACCAATGAGGCCAGGTGGTGTGCATGATTTCGCTCACCTGGTTGGTACGAAATATAAAAAGATATTTTATTCATAAATAAGGACCCTATTCTGAAATTCGTTGCATTTAATAAAATAAAATTGAATGTTGAACGAATAATGATTTGCAGAATAGGGCCTTATGTCGCAGTAGCTATCGTTTAATTTAATTTCAATTTTTAATGTCAACGAACATTGAAGCAAATGTTTAGAAAGCGTCGAGGCTGTTTAAAAATTTTAGATTTCTTTTAAATAACCTATGTTCGAACGGTTTTGAATTGCATTAAAATTAAAAATATTAGTAATTATTACTTACGAAATTCAAATCCGTTTATAGGAGTAAGATATTACGAATTCGATGTTCGAAATCGCAAGCTGATTTATTGCATATATTCTTAGTTTAAAGAACATAATACAGGGCAAAAGTAAAAGCAGCACACGCAAAAAAATCTAATAATAAAAATCATAAATAAACGTTTTATAACCTTCAATTGAAATATTATCCATAATAAAATAAAATCCTTTCGGCTGTAAAACTGGTTTTGGGAAGTTTATGCAAAATTGATTTGCTTCAACAAGGCGGAAATATGTGAGTAGGAAGATGCAAGAAATCCATGATTTTGAATTATAGAGTGCTTTACCTCATTAATGTCAATTTTTTGTTTTTTTAGACATTTGAGGATTGTTATTTATATTATACATATGTAGTTTTTTATTAAAATGTAAAATTAACTTTATTTATATATTTTACTTATAAAATTGATTCTTATTTCAACCCATATGAGACGATTTTTGGTTTAAAAAATAATTCAACAATGTGAACGCCCCCAAGAAGTGTTGCATGCGCGTGCATATAATAAATAAATCCTACTATCATTTGTTTAAAATAAGTATGTACTTGAAACTCATGTATTTGTTGCTTTGGAGAATTGTAAAGTAAAGAAATTACCTCAACAACTAGTATCGGCATGAGTGATAATAAATAATTCCATTAAACAAATTCGCGCAACTAAAGAGTTCAGAGTGGCAATTTATTAGGATTTGAGTTAATCTTTCCCTTTCTAAAAATTAGACATACATACTTAACATGTATTCTCCCTCTCATAATATATGTACTCCCACGCTAAATATAATCTGATAAGTAAACGGAGCTTAACATAAAAAAACAAATTGTAATGGCATGTTCGTTGAATTTAAAACCCACACAATTCAACTTCAACCTACTGCAACCTGCAATAGTAAGTAGGCGTATACAAACTCATCCAAAATTTTAAAAGCAAATTCTTAATATTGAAAAATAATCGTGGGAGAGTTCTTAAGATGAGTAAAGTCTACTTATAGTCCTTTTGATACTGGAAAAATTTCATGCAATTAAAAAATAATCATCAAAGAAAACAAAAGTTTAAAATGGTTAGATATAATTAGAACAATTAATCAAGAGTTCTAACTTTCTTTCCCCCAATTATATACTATCGTAGGTGTCAAGCCATTTATGTAAAAATAATTACATAGCTGAATTCAAGGAATAAAAGGAAGTTTTGTTTTATAAAGATTTAAACCGTCTCTAACGACAACATATCTGTGCCTATCGGCGGAATACGGATCGGAATGCATACTCTAAATCTGACACAGATAACCACAGTATAATCTGATATATTTTGTACCAACGATAGTATTAAAATAGACCGGTAGAAAATATTTCTTCTAGCAACGGATATCTATCTCCGTAGAGCCGAGTAGAACATTACCAGTTATTGCGAGCCGAAGTAAGTTCGCAACAGGCCCCCAGAGGTGAACACCTGGGCAGGTAAGAACTCTAGACAGAAACAGCTGACTATAGTGCGAAACGGTTTTCGCCTGTGCATTGAGTTATCACCTCCAGACGAGTCAAATTCTGGCGCAAGACCAGATCAAGGGGGTCAAATATAACCCTAGACATAGCGCAGCTTTTCTTTATGAAGCAATTACCATTTAAAAAGGTAAAAAAAGGCTAGCGCCAGTCACTTACCTGAGGATATCCTTTTGTGAACTGCCTCTGCTGGGTCGTAGCCTGAGCATTCTGCTGCTGCTGCCTTGAGCTCATTTCAGCAGATATTGGTAGATTCCAGGCCTCTTCGATTGAGAACAGCTGGCGTCTCTTTGACGTTATGCTCGGCATAGGAGCTTGGGCTAATTGCGATTGAAGAAATTTAATTCTTTGCGTTAAACTCTGCGGTTTTCCGCCACTCGCCGTTACCGTAGACTCTTTCAATAAATTTTTGCTACTAATTGACGGGGACACCGGCACCGATGATGCAGATGACGGTGATAGGCTTGTATTTGCGGCTACAGATGGTGTTGTCACGGCTCCGACAGCCGTTGACGATGATACGTTTAAGTGCTGAATTTGCGATGAATGCTGAAAAACCGAAAGAAAGGGGAACACAATTACTTAAAAGTTTCAAAAAAATAAAACAAAAGCGAAATTATATTTAATTGTATTTTTTAAAAAATACGTCAATCAGCCATGTGCTGCCTTGAGCGCATTCTGGATCGGTGTCACGAGATGTTGCTTGCATTACGCTCAAAGTCTCCTTTTAACCTTGCCGCTTTTCTCCCCATTCGAGGGTCAGCACTGAGGTAAAATGTGAGGAGGAACGAATAAGCAAAATTTAGCAATAAGAGCACTTTAAGGTACCCACCAGCATGAGTTAGGTCTTTAAAAGGTTCCTCTCAGCTGATTTTAGGTTGCCTTACACTATTGAAAGATCCTCGCATCGCTACTCTAGCCTTAAAATCTGAAACACACAATAAAAATATTCTAAAACACCAACTTACAGAATCAGTGCTCCTAGTTGCGTTCAAATAACATGCATACGCATCTCTTGGCTGTCCACAACTTTCGTATAAAATTCCTAAATTAGTCCAGGCAGCTCTATGAGTCTTATCCAGTTGAACAGCACAAATGTAAGCCTGTAGAGCGTCTGTTGGCTGATTCTGTTGCTGATATAACACTCTGTAAAGCCGCAAAACATATATAAAACGACCAGGTGAGAAACCACGAGATTTAAAAGGTATGCAAAATAACTTACCCAATAGAGCACCAGGTATCTGCGTTACCTTCGCTCTCCTCAACGGAATTTCTATATGCTATAAAGGCATCGTGAACTTTATTAATCCCGGCGTAACATCGTCCCAGTAAATAAAGTGATTGTCCTGATTTTGGATCGGCTTCAATTGACTTTTGTAGATAATGGATAGCAAATGATTCACGCTGTCGCTTATCTCCTAATGATTCGACGCAGTGATACATCCATCCTGTGGAAATAAAATATTAATTTTTGTTAATTCATTTCATCTTTCAAAATTCTGATGTTTATAATCTTTCTTATAGTATTAGTGAAATAATATGACATATTCTCGCAACTTTTCGAAACGTAAGAAAACACGATAGTAATTCTTAGAAAACAAAATCCGTACAGTGCGTTAAAATATTTTAACAAAACATTACAACTTTATATAAGCAAAGTAATACAAATATGTACTGAGCAATAAAATAAATAATTTTTCAGAATAAAAATAACAAAAATACTACATACTGTAATCAGTTTATTTTGTTTACACAAATTAATAGTCATTAATCCTGCTATTAAACAACTGTAAATTAATGGATTCAAATACCTATTTAAATAAAGACAATTCGTCTGATTAATTTATTTTATTTCAATGCTTCTGATTAATTTACTCCTATGAATGGTTTGTGTAATTGCCTGCGAAAACATTACGATTGGACAATTAAACGATTGATTCCATTTAATAATGGAATTTCCATCGCCCCAACCGAGTGCATGAAGTGTCTGTCTGGTGGTCGTTGGTCACAAAAGTGTGGGATGATTATCTGGAACCTTGAGCCCTATAGTTGCAGTCGATTCCTAGATATCTCTTTAGATAAATTCATATTAAAGCATCGTAAAGAGACATTTAAGACTTTCAGATTTGGTGCTTCCAGATTGGATTTATCACCTTTAAATTGATTAAAGAAATTTTATGACCAGTGCTCTTTCCTTATTCTGTTAGATAGATATTAAAAGGAAAAATTGCTATGAATAGGACTTTTCATGATCACTGATTCTACATGTTTTATACACTCGGCAACAGTGCGACTACTCAGATTTTCATATTTAATAACTCACCTAAGCTCGATTCACATTTTAAACCAACCGTGAAAACATTGTGTTCATGCAAAAAGGCACCCTTTAATAAGACGTCATGCGCTGACACGAAAAAGGCTTTGAAAGCAGTCTCAAATTATAAAATAATAGAACGTTTCAGACCAGACACCTTTCATAATATTACATGCACTGGCTGGTGCGACATTTCACCTTGCACGAAAATATTTTTTAATTTTACCTCAATACAATGGCGAAAGCTTTTATATTTAAATTTTTTTTTTTGTGTACTCTTGGTAATTAATCCAAATTTAATTAAATGAATTTATTGTGGAAACGCACGTGTGCCGTTTTTAAAAAAACATTATTTTACCGAACAAAAGAGCCAATTAATTCAGATTTATTACAAAAAGTAATAATAAATATGATAAAAGTGGAATGATTTTTTTTTTGTTTATTTGTCATTTTTCTTATCTTTTTTTTCGTTCTTATTACATATAAATATCGGTGAATTTAAAAGAAATTGTAACAACTAATTAATATTAATTGAAGAAAGTAATTGATTGATTATTTAATTCTTCCATTTTGAAGAATTAAATAATCAGAGTACATACTCTCTACTGCTACATTTTTACAAGTTCCGACTTTACTTCTTTTGGTCCCAAATTAATGTTTCTAAAAGATTATGTCAAAATTTGTGAGAATTCCTCTTTTAGGTCAAACAGGCTACTTTTAATCAAATGGAGTTCGTTAAACGTTTATATAAGGTACCTAAAGTGCTAAAATGATTTAATTAAGCTACATGGGGCTTATGGCTGAATAGCCTACATTTGCGTTCAATCAATTATCTCCTGATTATTATTTTGAAATAGCTTATACTTGTTTCATTGTAGTTTTAAAATCCCTTTTTATCCAATTAAATTTTTAACACACTGACTACTAGATTTATTCAGCCACGTATTCAGCTATTGTATGTCATCCATGTGTAGTGTTGACTTAGATAACAAACATTAAATAAATTAATTTAAAGATTAGTAAAAATCAAGTTTAACATTTCTATGCCATTTAACGATTTATTGTCAGTACAAAGTATAAAACGAGGCAAAATAAAGAAAACTAAAAATCTTAGACAATTTGTTAAAGTGTATAACTAGAATTAGTGTGCATCAATATGAGGCATTGTTTCAATTCAATTGCAATAGAATGGAATTCTCGCAACAATTGGAAATATTTCCCAACCGAATTTCCGAGTGCACGTCATGCGGTGTTGTGCCGTTGCATTCATGCAATTGCAATGATCGTTAAATTGCGTTGACCTTACCTAACTGGCGATAAATGTCGGCCTTCAGTTGCAGTGTCAGCTGTTTTTCTGTGAGGAGTTGCTCATATGCTTCTTTTGCTGCTTTGTGTTTGTTTTGAACCTCATACAGGTGAGCGATGTGAAAGCGTACTGCAAAAGAAAAAGAGGAAAAGTTAAGAAAGGTGCAACTGGTAGCTAGTGAAACAGGTGAGTGTCGATGTCGAGACATTTATTCATTTAACCAAGATGCAACAAAAACAGAAGAAGACGAACAAAAAATTGCCCTATTCTCGATTGCGCGCTTACTGAGCGATATTACTTTCAAGCACTAATTATTCATTACCGATCGTGGAAATTGTGAATCACGATCGCGCGTCCACAGTGAGGAAATAAATGAAAAATTACAAGATTGCCGGAAAATGATGCTGTTCGGGGCCCCGAGGTAATTGAGGCTCGCCTGACTCGCCCTGGTGGTGATGCGAGGCGATGTAGCTCGTCTCTGGGAGTCCTATTTGCGCGGAATCAAAGTTTAGCTCCGGCATCTGATAGCATCCAATAAAAGCAATTGCCCTTTAGCTCGTCGGCATCGTCAACTAGCTAGCGAATTCTGCAATTCCCGCCCCCTCTGAGGTGGGAGTCGTTCTCAGTCAGAGCAGAAAAAGAAGGTTCGAACCCACAAATGAGGTTGGGTTCAAATCATTTCGGGTTAATTCTATTTGCAGATTCAATCGCGCGCGCAAATCTAACACTGATATCGATGACTTCGACGGGTTTCTGTTGTTTAGGAAACGATTCGCGGTAATTGAGACGTGGGCAGCTCCACCGCGGACTTTGTACAAGATTACCGCAGAGGTACTGCCGGTCTTGACCTTAGCCAACAATACAATGGTTTATTGGGGACAGGCGCACGGCTCGAGATTTTCTGATTATTATTAGTCAAAGTCAAGACAAGTACGAACAAGGCAAATTGCGGAATTTTTAATTTTAAAGTACTTAGCAATTTCTTGATAGATTTTCCATGTTTACATAACTCGTAAGATTCACGTTATGCGTGCTATTGAAATTCAAATATTCAGTAAAGCATTCTTTGAACTTTTAAGTGATAAATTCATTTCTAGTTAACTTTCTAAATATTGATATCCGATGTTTACTAATCGGAGTAAAGCAAAATCGTAAAAGGTTGTGATTTCCTTCCTTGATGCTATAAAAACCTTTATTTTGCTATCAGAATTATTAAAAGAAGCGCCTTATTTCGATTTCATTATCCAATTATCCAAATTATGGACTTGTAAATTCAGTTGGATTTACCTGAATTTGATATCAATAAATTGGTTTCTATTCCATTTGATTTTTTATTAAAAAGACAAATATGCTTAAAATCTCTTAAAAGCTGGCCAACATTTGAACGTATATGTATAGTAGTATCGCATTTACACATCCGGTTTTGTCGTTTTTTGAAAAAAATACGTTCTTTACCATTAAAATAATTACAAAGCTCGTCGTGGGACGGTTTTCAGATTTCTTTAAAAATATTAATATGGGATATATATTGTTCTTGGAATATTTATGAAGATTTTAATAAAAATATTCTTATTCAATTCAAAGCTCTAGCTAGTAATGTAATCAAGACAGAAAAACTCATTCGGCGAAAAATATTTTTACAACGGCTGAAATATTTTTGGTATGGTGATTATGAAACAATTTCCAAGAAGCAAAAAATAATTAGATGAAATAACTACAGCAACAGAAGTCTATTCCCTCTTGGACATACTCCACCACTAATTACTACTTGGCTTCAGCCTTACTCAACAGTCATATGCAATGTTTTTAGATATATTTTTAATTAATTAAAATTAATCCTGGACAACTATCTCGAACCTTTACATGTTATTATTATAACATTAATGATGCATCTTCATTTGAAACTTCTTTTTTAAACGTACGACGTGAAGCATGGCTGCTTAAATAATTTGCACTAACTTTAATGACTTGAGTGTGTTCTTTTGAAGACTAAGATGCCTTTTATAGCTCGTAATTTATCAAACATCTAAACAATCAACATCACTCACCGTCAAAGTCGGAAAATTCAAGAAAATCCTCTTTGATAAATTCAAAGCGTGGAAAGCAATAGCTATTTTTAAACTTGAACCTTCTTACTTTTATTTTATAGACATGAAATAGAAACAATTTCTTACAGCAAAATACTAACTGCTACTTTTTAATTATTTTTGTTTTTATTTTTGTAACTGAAATTTAAACCGATATGGTGCAATGACTTTTTCTGAGGAATTTTCGCTACCAAATCGAACATTTGCCTTAAAATGAACAAATATTCGTATAGGCTTGGACTACTATCGTAAAGGTGATTTTGGACGGTTCAATATATTAAGATATTTTACACGATAGTGCGACAGGTTTTTTAAACCCAAATTCCCAAGAATTGCCTCTGATTAGATAATGAACTAAATTCTGGGTTAATTAGAAGAAAACGACCTCATCCGGTGATTTATAAAGACATATTATTGTACTTCAAATTTAATCCATATTTATTCGCTAAAAATGACTTGATTTTTTATCTGTTTTGGAATAAAAAACACGACTCATTAGGTTGGATGAGACGCAAATAGACGTGAAGCGAGCCCTTAATCCAGGGAAGCCTCAGCATCATTTAATCTAAGACGGGATGTGTCAGGAGGAGTCGCGAGAATGGCAATTTAAATAAAAAAAGAAGACTAAGATGAAAAACTCTTACGAAAATAGCGCCGTGCCGCAGCCATTCATCCCTTCCAATAAATCAGATTATTCCACAGGGAGATTTCAGTTAAGTTGCGACGAGATTACGCCGAGGCCAACGAAAGAAGACACTTCCCAAAATAAGAACTTTCCATTTGATCGTTTTTTCCCTTTATTTTGAGAAGACGTCTCCTCTGCATATTTTAGACCGGTGTCTACACGGGCCGTCGTCGTCGTCGCCGTCGTTTGGAGGAGCATTCTTGCCACGTGCAGCATCCATCCAGGCCGGGGGCTCCTCTTTTAGCCGCAACAACTGCGCATCTTCCCTACTTTTATGCAGTTCTCATAGAGGTTGGGATGGGACGGGATGGTTCTAACTGGTCGATCTTGTGGTGAAAGTTCATTCACCGTGCCCGTGCCGGGGCCCAGGGGCTCCGCAGGGCTGGGGCTGCCATTGCATGGCTGGGCATGGAATAGCACGGCATACGTACGTGTGCCGACGTGACATGGAAAAGGGAACAAAAGGAACTGCCGAAATTTGTCTGGGGCTCTGCTGCCGTCGCTGCAGGCTCTAGCCGCGCTAGAATTGGCCGCTCTACAGCCGGAAAATGAACTGGCGGCGATGGGGCCTAACTCACGCACACCTTCCAGCACTAAATATTACCTCCGGCCGCCGGAATATAATCACCCTCCATGAAACTGGATGGGCGATGTGTCGGTGGTGCTTCATTGTCGACAACGATCCGAGCCTCCACAGTGCAAACAGAATGGGGCCCCATCCACAAAATTTTATATAGAGCTCGTCGAGAGATGTTCGCTATAAAGTCGACGGGTTAACCTCAACGGCTGCCGCGCGCCAATCGAGTCCAGGACAAGGGGCGCTGCTCCTCTGCTCCTGAATTATTCTGCTGCATTGACGTAGCGTCTACGTCTACGCTGTGTCAATGACTTTTGAGGGGAATTTGAATTTTTTATCAGAGCAGGCAAAGTAAGATGTGCTCCCTCCCCCGCACTTGCACCGAGTGCAGTGCCAGGTCCGCGGCGCTCCGTGTGACTCATGGCTTATGAAATACAATCAATTTTTTCCCGCGCGCCACAATATTTCCTATGGCGTTACGCGCAGTCAACAGTCGGCACTCGAACAGATTTTTGCTTTGATCCAATCGAATTTGAAAACTTCGATAAATGAACTCCTTCGCAACGCAGTCATCACTTCTTCATTGGGGCTCCGCGCAGGGCGTAGGGCACCTACCACCGACAAAGTGGTGCTGGAGTGGTCCTGGAAGGGGCTGCTGATGTTGCTGCAATTGACGTCGGTTGTAATTAAAAATTTCAATTAAGGTCTCCTTCAATTATGCTAATGTCCAATTAAACGTAGGCTATTTGTCAAAGCTCTTACCGCTCGTGGTGTGTGGATATGTTTAAAGGGGCTCTCAAAAGGTCTACTGTGGGGCCCCGTGTCCACCCCAACCGGGCGGTCGGGAAATGGGGAAATTTCATTAAAATCTCTCATAGTGCCTAGAAAGGCTGTTCCCTCGGCCCAAGTGAAGTAGAGGAAAATCACATAATGGTAGACTATTAATTGATATTGCATTTATGTCACATTCCTGAAAGGAGTCTATAATAAGAGTTTTAATAGAATAATTTCAAATTTGTTGAATGTCTAGCAGAAAATATCTCATCATGAATCGCTCTGGACCTTAAAATTCAAAAATTAATATTTAACTGTCCGCCTGAGGTAGCATCTTTATGACTGCATGAACCAAGTAGTCATAAAGTTGTTAGTTTCCCTCGATTTCTTCAGTAGTGTCTTTACTATCATAATAAAATTATGAGCGATAAATTGCAACCAAAACTTATGCACACAGTGCACTTAATGTAAAATAATTATGTATGACTTGTGTTATTTATTACTGCTAATTAAACCATTCAAAAACCTAAGTATAGACAATGTATGCAATGAGTCGAAGTAAATAAAATCAACTTTCATAACCGTAATTCCAATAATAATAGAAAGTCGTTTAAGATATGTTAAAAGTTGGAATACTTACATTGAGAGAAAAATAAATTAGAACTGAAGAAATCAGTTCAAAATTGAAGCGTTTTCACTATAAGAGTGAATTAAAATTGAAAATTTTAAAATTAAAGATGCAGCACTTCGAAAATATTGTATGATCGAAATATAAAACTTTTCGATGCGAATATGATTCATCTTCGAAATTAAGTGGTTTTGTTTCATTTAAAGGAAATGAAGATTTTCCACTGAAAAATCAAAATGTTTTCTGCTTCATATTCTAATTTTATTTTGTTTAAAAACTCTCGTATAAATTTTTGTAAAATTTTGAATACAAACGCTTATTATTTTCGACGCCCCTTTGATTGTGAAAATTGAATTTTCGCAATTGGGTACCTACTAAATTTGAAATTAGTGAACTTAATAACTCTGTTAATGTTAAGTGTTATACCAGTGTGACACGATCGGAAAATCGAAAAAATGTTGTTTGCTTTTGAGAATATCGTGTTGAAATTTCAACGTAATATCTCAAATAGTTTGAATATGGTAAGCTTTTATTGTAGAGAGCACACAACTTTATCATAAAGAAATCGACAGTAACAACTTCAAAATCGCGTTTTTCGAATTTTGTGCAGCTCTAACTTAAAAACGAATTATCCGATTGATTTCAAATTTTAATAGCGTGTTCTATAGGTACATGTTTGCCATACAATGAACCAGGGATTTTTTTGATCGGATAAAAAATGTCAATTTGACATGGGAAAACCATGGTTAATTAGGCGAAATTCGAATCTTATTTCAAAACTCCGCCATTTTTATAATTGTAATTTTTCCAAAATCCTGATTCATTTTATGGGAAAAACCTTGTAGTTTAAGTGTTTGTTTTTAATTTTTTGTTTCAGGTACCCTAGCGGTCGCAATCACTGCACCAGTGGAGCAATGTTTTTAAGATCCTCGACAGATGGCGCATAAATTGCTTGCATTCAATAGTTTTGTACCAATTGCTTTTTGTATTTACTTCATATCTACAAGAATACATCCCCCAAGTTTGAATATATTAGATCTTATAGTTTTTTTTTTTAATATTCCCAAGATTTTAATTTTAGCCCGGTCACGCTGGTATAGCCCCTTAATATTAAGAGGCTAATATTTTGAATTCTAAAAATTTGGTAGGGCTAGACTTAAAGTAGACGACCTCCTTTTTTTGGAAATCAGTAAAAATAATTTTATACCAATGAAAACGATCTTGTGAAAGTGTGTAAGTCAAGTAATTTTTTCTTCTTTAGCTGGGGTAGTGTGTTTCTTTGCAATGTTATAGATGGTCTTAGTCTTTTTAATCGCTACTAATTTTTTCAAGTTAAATTGTAGTATTTTTATATTCGCAGTAAACAATTCCGATATCATTTGGAGATTCTTTGCTTTGATTTGGCTCTAAACAATAAATTATATATTGGTATTGTAAATTAGATTCTAAATTTCTTTTTATAACTCCAATTAGACTGTCCATTCTCTTCCTAATGGTGTTCACATGTTTTGTCCAAGTTATGAGAAGTAATCTCATACAATTCGATCGTCTTTAGAAATCTGAAACTGCCGGAAACCGATTTCTATTTAAATCAGAAGATATTAAGCCTTTACTAATTTAACTATCGATCCAAATTGCAAAATATTCTCCATATTCCGTTGGGTAACGACTTTAATCTTAAGTTTATTTAAATGATGATCTCGTGGTTTAAATATGTAAGAAGCGCGGAAAGGTGTCACTGATGACTTAATAAAAAACGATAATACCGACTTAACTAAAAAGCAAGGAATCGACCTCGTTGGAGTAGATTCCACAAAGAACCGTAAAGGAGGTGCAAAAATTGTAAGAAAAGATTAGAGGGAGAAAGGTAATAAGCTAAGACGGCGCGAAGAAAACCAACTAAAACATGAAAAATATACTTACTTTGGAGCTTCGTAAAGGTGCTCGGCGCTGAGTCGAGCAATGCAAGCTGCAGGTGTTTCAATGATGCCTCAAAGTCACCATTCACTTTAAACATAAATCCAAGGCGCAGATGAGCTTCATTGGCACGTGAGAAGTCTGGACAAACGTACAGCAACTGTTGAAATGCCTTAATCGACCTGAAATGAAAAGATGCAGAAACATCGATTACTATGAGTTCCAGTGACCGGTGGTGGTTGCGAGTCGCTTAGGGGCACTTTCGGCCACCCGGAGCACTTCTTCGGAGGAGGAAAACATTTCATAATTTATTAAGTGAAGAAAGTCTTAAGCAAAGTGATCTTTATCACTTCACTACCAACGGGAAGTGACACTGAAACGCTATTATTCTTGTTGCGAGCCCCTTGCGACCCAGTTTCAGTTGCAGTTGCAAGTTGCAGTTGATATTTCAGCGACGGCTGCTCCTGGTGGAGCTCCACCGTCGAGGAGATTGCGAAACGAAAGATTCTTAGATTATGCAACCATGCCGCATGCACCGGATTCGCCGACAGAGGCGCTCGCGGAGGTGGCGGCGCGCGTCGCGCGAACAGGTATCTCCCTTTTTTTTTATTTTCATGAGCATTTTTCCATGTACTGAACTTTCTCAAGGAATGCTAATAATTGTGATTTGCATAAATTAATAGTTCTCCGCTGATTTACGGCGCGTCACGCAGTCTTTGGATACGTGCGGTGACGTGATATTTACATATGACTCCGACTCGACAGAAGTTGAATCGAGGAAATATTGCGGAAATATAAAAAAACCATATGGTGAAAAGGGTTCACAGGTAGCCGCCTACTAATTTATGATTTAATTAGAAAAGGATAAAAATGCAAAGTGGGTACTCATTCACGTGGGTGCCTATAAAAGTCATTTGCATGCATGCTAACAAAATTGCTTGTTGAGCCGGTTATGCTATCAAATGACGGTTTTATGCTCCTTGTTAGTATAATTGAATGAATTATTATCGTTCCCACAGAAGTAGGAAATAACAAGAAAACATTTTATAGTCTGAAGAGTTGTGTTCTTTGCACTTTTCCAAGTTTTCTGTAAGCGGAGATAGAATAGAAATTCAGTATAGAATTTTAAATTAATTAATTAATTAATTAATTAATTACATTAAATTAATATAGTGAATTTAAATCCCATATATTTGACCACCGTTTGTATTAAAAGTCAACCCTACTTTTATCAAAAGCCAATCCTACTTTTATTAAAAGTTCAACCAACTTTTATTAAAATTCAATATAAATTGTAATTAAATATCAATTGAAACATTTTATTTAATATTCAAGCCTTTTAAGATCAACCTAAATTCTTAAATTCTGTGTTCGAAGTTAGAGTTTATATGCCCATACCGTAATATTTAATTTAATAGAGTCAAATAAAATAAAATAAAACCTGATCAAAATGAGTCTAGAGTTTCGAATCTGTAGAAAAATTAACCAAAGCAAGTAGTTTTTTTAAGAAATAAAATGTAAAATATCCTTAGATCATAGACTTCTATTATCTAAGAAAATATCCTTGATTATATTTTATCCGACAATTCTTTTAAGGTATCCAATATAAATTTTTAGTTTTTGGTTTTCCCTTCTGTGAGTAACCCTCCTTCTTACATAACTTTTTAGATATCAAATTGTAATTTGATATTTTTCGACATCCCCTCCTATATTCATATTTCAGCAAATTGGCAATTTATTTGCTTTGTGCTTCTAAGGTCTTTCCATTTATACGTTTATTTTTTGGGTACGTATGATGGATGCCTGGGAAAAAATACTAAAAATTGAATTTTAGACAGAAATTGTTATTTGCGTGAAAAACTGACGGAATCGAGACTGAAGTGGGGCGGAAATATTTTTTCAGTTCAAAAAGCGAATGTAGCCAAACTAAACATTTTATATTAGCATAGTATGTATCGGAAAACAGATTGAAAGACTAAAATATCAGTCATACTTGATGAGTATCCACTGAAATTTTTCAATATTTAAACTTAGAGTTGAGAGCACTTACTTAGACATTTTTTAAAACTGTTCAACTGCTAGATGTAATATTTTTCTTTTCGTTATTGAAACTAATTGAAATTGTCGTCTATAACCCGTCTCTTATTCACTACCTTAGTGTACACTCTAAAAAATATGTTCTAATTATATCACAATTTTACAATCACCTATTGAAGATTAACATTACTTTAAATATGAATTTTTCACATTGCTGCATCATTATTGATTTGATTTGATTTTAATTTTAGCAGATTTAAATTCGGATTATTTATTCCTTAGATATGTAAAAGTCAATGATACCCGTGCAAAGAGCGTACTTTGTTGTAGTAGTACTATATCAGTGATAAAATCTCAGATTGAATTATGATATGTCATATAACATGTCAAATATCTGTTGCTGTTATATTCACATTATCAAACTCTAAATTTGACACGATTGTTGTGATAAATCATCTGACAAATTCAGATAATGTAAAGCTACCTTAATTCTGCATTGTAAAATTATTCAATCATTTTTTCAGTTTATTTTCCAGTTTCCCTTTCATAGAAAAGACTGGTAAATTTTTGATTTCCATCAAACAGGGCTAAGAAAAATTTAACAAATGTAAGCTTTCAAACAAAGTTGGTTTATCGATTTTGGAATTATTGATGTAAAAAACAGACAAACAAAGTGATAGACAAAAACCTTTATTATTATAACACCTCTCTTTTTGAGGATTTAGAGTTAAAACGTCAATGGATGGAAAAAACAAATTAATAAAGATTATCTTTCCCTTTAATTAATTATATTGATTTAAAGTGCCTACATGTAATTTACGTTTTTCGAGATAAAATAGCAGTTTCATTCGACGAATTCACTTATTGCGATAGTTTCAACAGTTTTCCCTGTGATCCTACTGACCTCATTCCCGCCCAAATGAATCTTTTTGCAGCGAAATAACTCCAAAAATAGCTCCTACTGAATAGCTTACCGTAAAAATCGATTACTTTTTTCCCAGAATCGCCTATATCACGTGAAAACGATATCAGCAAAGAAGGGGAAACGACCTAGTGATAAAGATTATGAGATTAATACGCAATCTACACCACTCAAAATTAATCCGAGATTGACTTTGCGCGCGCCACCCAAAAAGTGTTTTCGAGTGACCAAAAAAGGCGCTCTTTTAAATTGCATACCTCCAGCATCAAGCAGCAGCAGCCGGACTGCTCCACATCTCGGAGTCGCCCAAGTTTACCTGCTAATTGTGTCACAAACTAATCATCTCGCCGTTAATCAAAGGTATTTTTTCCCCGCGAGAAAACCCATTAACGCGGCCAGCCCCACGTAATTCCGCTCGACCGTGCGTCGGTCGGAGCAAAAATTCGCACGACATCGCAACGCTCGAGGCGATTTTGTTCCTATTCCCGCGTAAAGGCGGTGCCCGCGAGTGCAGTTTTCTCCCAGCCCAGCGGCCCAATTAATATGCACTCAAATGACGGATGTAATTGTCATTAAACATTTATTTATTTTTTATTTTTTTCATATTAATTGCAGATTGCGTCCGATAGCCGCGCATAGGCCCCCGGTAGAAGTTTCTCTTCCGGCTGAGTGCGTGCTGCTGACCGATGGCTATCGTGAATTTGTCACTTTAAACAGCGCACTTCCTCCCTGCTGCGAAAAAAGGGGCGCACTCCATCCGTAAGTGAAGTCTTGCCTTTTCGTGAGAAAGTGCATTATTCTTAAATGTTTGCAAATTTCTCAATTTTTTTCTTTTTAAATATTCAATTCTTTTCAATTTCGAACTCATTTAATCCGGTTAAACTGAAATCAGTGCCCAGCGGACACTGCTCGAGCCAAAGGTCGTTTTTGTGTCCAGCGATTTCCTTAAATTGTTTCTTCAATTCCGCCTTAATCGCGGACTTTATGCATTATGTAATCAATCAGGTCACTGGATCCGCTCGTATTGAGACGTCTTGTCTTGGGCTCGACGGGATTATTTTTTTTATTCGTCCGCTAACAAACTGGATTTCGTTATTTTTTGCATACATATTTGCATGTACGAGCACTTTCTCGAAGAAGGGTTATCGCTTCCGGAAGGACTAAATGCATTTTTATTATTTCCTTTCGATTCCTCAATAAATTATTATCCAATCGTTGTGGTAATTTTATTTTTTGCGTAATGTCGATGTCTCAATTCCTCGATGTAGACTTCGGAGAATTGATTAATTTTTGGTAGTGCGCCTCTTTTTTCCCACAGCAGGGCACCTTTTGCGATTTTTTCTTACTTGAAAACTTTATCGCACTTCTCACCGGTATCAAATATCCTTCAAAATGTGCTTATAGCCCAGTCATTTTAGACAGAAAATAGCCCAGTCTGCGAAAAAAAATATTCAGTGAGACAGACCTTCGATATCGGGTTTTAAATAACAAGTCAAAAATCGATATTCATATCGTCCCGACAGTGTGATATATTCAAGGTCAAAGATCGCGAAAATCAAATTTTCGCTAAAATCTTATCAGACGTCGATAGAAGTTACCATGAAAATCGTAGATCAAAATAAAACTGTCTAAAAAATGTAATATACGTTTTCTTGCAAAATAAATTGTTTTCGTTGTATAGAACGCATTCCATGGCAAGACTTACTTAGTGCATATGTAATAAATGTATCATATTTACGGTATATATTTTGTAAGTAGGTACATATGTATGTATATACATAGATAACAAGGAACCACATAGTATTGTAGTAACTCAATGCTGGCATTCCCAAACTGTTCAATCAACCTTGTTACAAGACCCTTCCCTTTATTACCTGCCAGAGCCTTTAGTATATTTTTTAATTCAGTTAAAAATTTAACGCTATAAATAAAATTTTTTAATGAAAATTTCTAAATTTTGTAAATTTAATCCAAAACTGTATTTTTAAATTCATATTTTGGTACTTCTTAATGCTTTTATCGAAAAAAACCACCAACATGTAAATCCCCTGGCAGGTATTTCGTCCGGAAATGTTTACTTAAGTTATAAAATTTTCCTACATAAGCAATAATTCAAAAGAAATTATTTCAGTTCTAAACTATTTCTGAGAAGTCAGTGATTATTTCTACTATGATTTTTTTGTAAAGTTTGCTAAGTTTATAAGTATCCCCTAAAATGTGGTAATTCACCTAGAATGCATTTTTTTTGTAAAAATTATGAGACCTAATGTTGTTTTCATCAAAAAATTTTAGTAAATTAGTTAAGTATATTTGCTCAAAATTCTCCTAAAATAGACATTTTTCTAAAAAAAGCGGTTACGTCAGGATGCGAAGTGGATTTCTTATGTTTTTCTGTGAAACATGACATTCAAAATTCTGTGCTTTACGTCAGCATGCATTTTGGATTGGTTATTTTTTCCAGTAGAATTCACTTGAAGCACGAAGACTTCACTGAAATATCTAGGTCAATATCTTAAATAGCCGCCATCTCATACCGTCATTTTAAAGTTAAAATTAGAGTGCAAAAAGTCGCAAGCCTCATTAATTTTAAAATTAGGTAGCTGCCATTTAAGACCTCGTTAAAAAAATGAAATACATCCATAAAATCATGAAAATAATACTTCATTCGAGATAAATCTACTTTTAAGTAACCTTTGGGGCTATAAATAATTATTTATCGTCGAAGGAGTGTTGCATTGATATGTGAGATGCAATCAAATTTACATTAAAATAAATCAGATGGTTGTTATAAAATCATAAAATTTTAAATTTAGATCGATAAGTACTCATGTGGATGGGAGTGAATAACTGACACAGTACGAATTTTAATCTTAAGAAATTTAAATTAGCATTTAGAGTTATATTACCTACTTAAAAACAACTGATCGTAAATTTTATTATTTTAATGACACATAATATTTTTGAAAAATCTTGAACTAGGAACATCAAATTATAATATGACCGCTGTTTTTCGGATTGCGATTGGCCTTTTCTTCAAAGTAAGATATATTTGTTGTGTATAAGTTCAAGCTAAATACTTTCAACTCAATTACCAATTTGAAATTCAAAAAGGCGGGAAAGACGAGAAAAAAAAGAGTATAGGTCTTACACCGGCCAAACGTTTCTTTAGTTTAAACATATTTGAAATCAGTTTTTACGTCCTGGAAATTCCTTTTTTTTAAAATCCCCCGGAAACTGAATCTACATTCTGAAGGAAACGTAAATAAAAAAGAACAATGGTATTAGTAAATTTGTATACAGGCAAGCACGCATAGGTGGTTTACTGGGTATTGAACTTCAAGTTTTTATATTGCGAGGCCATGTTTTCAGGATATGGATATAAAAAGATTCTCTTTAGAAAACTACGTATACGAAAGCTTACCTACTGTATATTTTTTTTATTTCTAGCATCAACTTAACAAATTATGTTCACCTTATAAAGTAATTTTAAACTCCAAGCAGAAACTGCCAACATCCTCAAATTGAAGGTATTTGCAAATGATGCAAAATAGCCGTCACAACACAGTTAAATGAAAACAAAATACGGCTGACCTCAGCGAGGGTCATCATTACTTTTACAATTCAAATTAGTCCGATTACATGATAATGACTCATATCAATTAGACCTGGTCCGTAAATCGCAATAATAGCGTACTTTATATAAACGCGCGCACCGACGAGACGACACGATGATCTTGAAGTGAATCGCGCGCCAAAAAGAAAACAGCCGTGACCTTCGTGAGAGCACCACTTCAGCACTAATGAAGGAGGAGTGCTGAGCCCGAGATTGGGTCATTTCCGTGGAATTATTGAAATTTAAGGGCTGCTTCTGCTTCTGCTGCATTTCTTGCCCAGCCCTTGAGGTGTATTTTTTCTTTCTTGAAAATAAAATAAGCTAAAAAGAAGGGAAGATATCGCTCAGGTCGTCCAATTAGAATTTTAAAAATAACCATCCATGTGCTAGGGCTAATCCCTCAGCCTGAGGGCAAGCCTCAAGACGAGTCTGACAAGGAGCCTGCACCTACCGCCCGGTTAAGGAATAAAGACTACTTCCGAACGCATGCATCTGTCCCTTCGAGCGCCGAAGTAGACGAACATCTGCAGCTGATTTTTTTACTCTGACAGCGTCTTCAAGGAATGGTCCTTTCGGGGTATTTTTTTTTAATCGATCTTCACCTGCTCGAGTATCTCGTTATTGGAAAAAAAAAGATCCAAACACATGTCGAGCGGGGAACGTGCACAAAAGCCCTTTTAAGGGTCCTTTACCTGCGCGCAACAGTGCAGGGATCGTGTTTGGATTAAAGAAACACTGTCTACTGGTCCGAATTTATTAGATAATGAAAAATCCGTCTTGCGAGTAAATTCTGAGTAAGATTTGAGCAGATCACTGCGATTCAACCGTGTTTCGGTTGAATGAGGCCCAGAAATAGAAGACCAGGTGCACGGCCACACCTCACAAGATCCGCGCTCGGATCAATGCTCTCCTACGCTCAGTTTAGCCCCGTAGCGTTTGTGTTTGATAAAAAAATAAATACATTAAAATCTGAATCCCACGCAAGACGCTAAAGTGTTTACTTAGTGCCGAAAGATTTTGTTATTTTTAAGAATTAGGAACAGCCCGCGGGGGTCTGATAAGCAGAGCAAATATACAAACAGAGGAAGTTGTCTTGTGACGTCGACTGTGCTGCCGACACCACCAGCCCAGATCGAAGCGGAGCGCTAGATGAGCTGGAGCTGGTGGCCCCATAAAACACTGACCTGCCGCAACAGCGCGTCCGCCGGAGATTCAGCGGCGCGGCCAGGAAATCGGAGTTACGTAATCGCGCGGCGAATTGCCGTCAGCCAGCGGCAGGTTGGGTATTGTGCGATCGTCGAACTCCGCCACCCGCTCGCCACACTTTGCGACGAGTATGTAAATGGATAAATTTATAGCCGCCACCAGCTGTTCCGCAAGCCTTTAATTATTTTGTAATTTTCATTGCCTCTAGCGAGGAGAACGTTTCGCGCGACGCGACGATCGCAGCACATCACGCGGTTTTAAGTTCATCGGGCGGTGCGCGATACATTCGCTGCGCACGCTGCACGCGCTTTCTCAATCAAAGAGAAGCAACAACATAAAATTCAAATTCTTCAAAAATACTAAGCGCGATTAAGAAAAATCAAAAAAAAATCACAGCCCGTGGAAACAATAAAAGGCAGGCGCAATGCAATAAACAGGCCGCCGCGCAATCATTGGGCTCCGCTGCACCCTGCGCTCTTTTCCAGGGGACAAAGTCTCCAAGGAGTTATTGAACTCAGCGCTAAGATAAAGGCAAGACGTCGCACCGCCACTGAACCGCTGCACGAACTCGATTCGGTGCGATTATTGATCAAAGGAAACGCAACGCAACAGTTGGCAACTTCCGTGTTTTCCTGGGTGACAAAAGATTCCAATTCAACCCAAGTCCCGGACAAACAGAGATAAAAATCCGCTAAAAAGGCGCTATTCATGGGAACTCGTTTTATTTACATCTTTGGTCATCGTGTCAACGTTCTCTGCAAATATTCCGCAATAGACTGACGAGCGGGCAAAAAACAGGGATTCCAGGGGGTTGAAAAAAAATAATAGCAACAGTTGAAAGATTGTATCAAGTTTAATTTCTTCTAGCCATGTAAACACAGGAACAGCTGACGCACGGTTCGTTTTCTTTGCGTCATAAATCAGCGCGTGTACAAGTGTCGCTCAAGTTCACTTGCTAGAAAGCGAAAAACGAACAAGGTTACGTTACTATCGAACCGAGAAAAACTATTCAAACTGAGTTATCAAACATGAGAAAAAAGTGAAAATGTGCACTAAATACCTGTAATAATAACCCATTCATTAAAATTAAATAACACAGGCTGACAAAATTTATCCGACATTTTAAACCGGAACATTTTTGACGCAATGTATCCGATTCTGGCCTTAGAATGGCTCCATTAGATCATGTTTTTGGAACAATCCGTTTGTTTATTTTATATGATATATTATATTTGATGTAATTTTTCTGCGCAAAAATAATTTTTACAAAAAAAAAAAAAAAATAATAAAAACCAACTTCAAAATGTAAAAACTTAAACTACAAATTTAAAAATAATATTTTTTATCACTTTTACAGGACAATATACAAAATTATTGGTTCTTTGATATTTGCAATATCTAATCATTTATTTTTGGAGTCGGTGCCAGCCAAGGGCAGAAAAAAAAACCTTAAGTGGCCTTGGCCATCGGCTCCAAAAATAACTGATTAGATATTGTAAATATTTAAGTATCAATATTTTTGTATATTGTTTTTAAATGCTCTTTTCTCTAAAGTGGTAAATTTTTTTTTAATTTTTTAGTCTGTCTGCCAAAATATGTGCGCATCATGAAGACCTAAAATTGTGCCAAATTTCAATTACTGCATTACGCATTTTCGAGATAAAAGTCTGTGACAGACAGACGGACAGACGCAAAAGTGATCTTATAAGGCTCCAGTTTTTTTCTTTTAAGATAAGGAAGGAACTTTCAAAATCACAATGTTTTAGGATTATTACGACTAATATGTATTTTTTATACAAAAGTACTATGTATGTTCTATAAATTTCGTTGAGCCTTATTGATAAACGTTATTTATGATATTTATGCTCTTTGTATGTGATTTTCTATTTTCTATAATATGTTCTATAAAAATGAAGATTGTTTTTGTCCCCTAATAGTTACTTTATTAGATTTTAAGAACTTTTGTTCTAACTTTACTATTTTTATTAATATTGATATGATTTTGTATTCAGAATAATAAAGTGTAATACGAATTACACGAAACCAACAACAAATTAAGCAACCATTAGATTCACATGATTTGACAGGCAATAGGTTCTTATAATATCGATTTCCACACTTTACGCGTAATTAAGGAAAATCAATTGAATCAATTAATTAAGTTATATTCAAGCCTCATTAGTCATGAGGCAAGGGCAGAGTAACACCACGAGTATTTTGTTTTTGTGGCTGCAGACCCTGACTAGACTTTTTGCAAAAGAAAACTTCGTAATACGATAATTCTAATCAAATTGGCTATTAATTTAAATTGAAAAAAGAAAACGCGTCCTACTGCTTACATTTACATCTGTGACAAAGTGCAAAATCCGTCATCCGATACTAATCCTATTCCGTCAAATTATTATAAATTTTCACTTTGACCGCCCTACCCAAGTTCCACGTGAAGATTAAGATTTCGTTCCGATCGCTGGCGGTCTCGGGTCTGCATTAAAATTCTAAATTAAACGCCCTTTGTGCACCCCAAAAAGTCGGACCATCTGTACTCTAAAAATGTTCCCAAAGCCGGTCCTCGGCCATTGATTTTAAAGGATCAGTTTCAAAGAAGTGCCAAGACACCCAGTGAAGAGGAAGGACCGGGGCCCACCATCCGCCCTAAGGAGCGTCCAAGACCCACCAAAACCCAATCCGGGCAGATTGGGTTCGTCGCGCGGACATTAGAAAGTGTATAGATGTCACGGACGCGTCCCTGGATGCACGGATTAAATATCACACGGGTCTGCGAGGGTCACATGCACCCGACGACGACGACGACATTTTTGAGTCGCACGTAACCCAACACCGGCAACCGGTTACGTCACAACGGACGGACGCGACCGACGCAACGGACCGGGGCGTATTCTTTTAATAGCGGAAGCAATCTGAATAAAGGCAAAAGTGTGTTAATGGCGAAAAATAAGGGCTTTTTCTTCGCACAGCCATTTGAAAATGTTTCCCATCCATGCGAGTGAGTGGCCCACATCACGCGAGTAATAAATAATGAAAGTAATCAAGTCATTAACAATTTGCGGAACAGGATAAGCCGCCGCCGCCACACCGATGCAGTGTGAGTGCGGCTCTTCCTTCTTCGAATTTTATTCCGGCGATAGTTCGTCGACGGTGGGGTGGAGGAAATCCATCCAGAGGAGTTCCTGCTGGAAGAAGGGTGATATTATAAAAAAAAAAAAAACCTTTTTAGGGCAAGGGCGGTGCGAGGGGTTTATCCAAGACGAAGAAGATTAGGAAGGTTATTGATCGTGCACTGGCTGCTGAATTTTTTAAGCCCCCCGTGTACCTAAACCCGAACTAGTCCCAGTCGCTTCCCAGTTCCCACCCCGGGTGAATTCACCCGAGGACAATTGAATCAGCCCAGACGGTCGCTCGGTCGTTCGGCCGGCCGACTGCTCCTTCTCCGGGATAAAGCGCCTTCCGCAGGGAGAGCAAAGGATGTGGGAATTGAATGGGAGCTCCGCTGGCAGGGGGCTCTGCAACTGGAAGAGGATTCAATTCGAGGTATCCGCGCTTAGAATGTGAACATGTGTGGCAAAAGGACGGCGTTGGCGGCGGCGACGACGACGGCGACGGCTACCCAAGTGCGCTTTGTTTAGGAGAAGGGCTCGGGTGTAGGTTTGATTTTTAATGGCCGCACGGCAGCAAAAACCCTTAAAAAAACATATAATACCACCTGTCAGCTGAACAAAGCAACATGGCTCCTTTGGCTGGATTAACGCACCAGCGCTACTACCACTCGAACGGTGGCTGAAAGGAAGCGTCTATTTTACTTACATACAGTAGACATCCTCCCCGTGCACACTTTGGTCATGTACCATAATTGATCGCCAAAATAAATATGGAGGAATTAAAAACATTTTTAAGGTTAATCCTCTATGAGCTCGTGTAACTTTCAAGTCACACATTAATAAACCGATATTTTGTCAAAATAATTCAATTAGGGTATTCATGCAAACGCGTATTGACCTCATATTCGCGTAAACCGCATAAGCTTACCAGTCTCATAAATGAACTGTCAAAATTTTATGGAAAATCTAATACACAAATCTCATAACTTTATGCAGCAATTTCACTGTATAAACGATCTGATAAACATACACAAACCTCAGTGGATAGAAGACAAATTTTATTTATATTTCACTGAATTTTGCTGAATTCCCAAGGTAAGTAGATTTTGGGACACTGTGATGGAAGAATGAAACGCCATACCTACAGTTTGCAACTAGTATTGCGAGCGTTAACTCGTCAAGAATTGTTTTCTCTTCACGTTGATTATCTAAAACATTGAAAAGGTTAATTTTGCGAAAGAATTTTTACAACCAACGAACACTATCATCATTGTTTCCAAATAATTCTAGCATTAATTCTTGGCATTTTGAATGTCACTGCTTGTTGATATTAGTCGATAGCCCAAAAGTTGATCGATTTACACTCATGTGCACAATTTAAAAAGTGGTACCTACATTCATGAAATGCTGCGTGTAAATATAAGCAAATACGCAATAAATGATTAGCACTTAAAGTTAAGCTACGTATATACCTACCTAAAAACTTTAATAATAATGAAACTATTTTTTTGAGCTAATTACCCGGCGTAGTTGCATCTAACATACTTGAAGACGGATAAATACCAAATTGAATAAATAGAGAATTAAAATGAATAAAAAATTGATCGTTACATTAGTTGTTTTTTTTCACAACGGATCCGGTACTATGTTTGCTAAGAAATTTTGCATTGAATTGAATTAAAAAAAAAATCAACTAAATATATAAAAATTTAAAGTTTTGCGAAAAACGCATCCAATTCAAACTTCAAACCTTGAACCAGATAATTTTTGATGCAAAGTAGGTATAAATCCAGGCAATTCGATTTTATGTTGATGAAATAAAGTAAAGTTCGATATGGGTAATTATTCATAAATTTCAATTCAATGCAAAATTTCCTATAGTAAATCTATAGTCAGATCAGTTATGAAAAAAACACAGCTAAATTAAAAATTTATTATCAATTGCTTCTATGTTATTATTCAAATAAATAAAAAAATAAAGGACCTGTTTAATGCGATGGAAAAAGCAAAACGTACCGTTAAATTACATATATTTTACTTTCATCGAACGTAATTTAGATATATGTATTACATCAAACAAATTATTATGTAAAGAAAAATTAATATGTTGTTCAATAGAATAAAATATTTATTTTATTTAAAAATTTACAGAATTTAATTAAAATAACAATATTGTTGACTGAAATATCACATTAAAAAAATCATGTACTTAATGACACTGAACTCGTACTAAATTTGAGTTGAAATTATCTTAAAAATAATTGTTCTATTCTGCATTGAAACGTATATATGTTACATATTTTCTCCATAATAATTCCTAATTTCTTTCATTTTATTGTATATCATTATTTAAGGACGCGTTACGACGCCAGGTTTTTCCCAAGTAGGTATAAATTGGGTACCTACGACTGCAAAGATGTTTTTTTTTTTAAATTTGTTAAATTACAACAATTGTTTGGAATAAACTTGTATTTCGGTGCAAAAAATGCTTATCCACATAAAATAAATGAAATGTTTTTTTTTTTTTAATTTAATAATGTTCAAATGATAATGATTTTCAATCAGATTTTGTATAAATTTGTGTCTTTAGATTGCTTTTCACTCCATATGTACATACATAGTTGGATGAACAAAATTTTAAATTTTAAATGGATCATCAAACTTCTTACTCCATCTCTTAATAAACTCAAAGGTCAAGCTTGACTATCACATTAATCTGTTCGTCAAAAATAAAATGACAGTTCAACCACACGCCCAGATTTTCAGTGTTTTCAATCAAGTAAGGTCAAAACATACTCATTGATTGTATAGTCAAAATTGATTGATGACATTTTACGAAAAAATCGCATATTTCTCAACGTTGAGGGGAAGATTACACAGCACCATTTATGAAATGCCTTTAAGTCAACTTTTAAAGTATGTAATGAATAAGAGTGAATCAATATGGTTTCCCTGAGGTACCCCAGAAGTTTTTCTTGTACGTTTGTATCTACTCTAGAAGTGTTTCAAATATAGCTGGGACAAAACAATTTGCAAAAAAGTAGCAATTCGATTAAAAATACGTCTCATAACATTAACGGTATTGCTGTGTTTGTTGTCGTTAATTTATTGATATTGAAATCGATCATTCACGAATTTTTAAAAAGTCTTGGTTTCGTTGCAAGTTCGATAATTAAATATCGGTGTGATGAGTCAACATCAAAATGAGAGTTTTAAGTTTTTTAATTTTCAGAATTATTGAGCAAAAAAAATCTAGAAGATCTCTGCCGAAATAGATTTTGCATGCAAGGTTATAAAAAATTACTGAGTCTTTTTGAAGATTGTTCTTTTCTGAATTTTTATCAGCAAATTCTGAGAAAAGCCAATAGTTAAATAAAGTTAATTTATTCTTGCTCTTTGAACAAGCATCACTGAACATAAGTTTCGCGATGTTTCGTTCATAAAAGACAGAACAAATGGGTAAAATAAAAGTGCATTATTGATGCTAGAACAATCTAGCAAACTAGCTCTTTAGCCACTTTGTGCGTCGTGCACATCCAGGGCGGTGGCTATTATCCGGAAGAAAAATGGTTGCTTTATGCAACTGACTTGCCCTGCAAATCCTTTTCGTTTGCATCCCATGCACCACAGGGGCAATCAAAAGTCTCACGTTAAAAATTAGCTCATCGCAGTGAACTGAAACATACCTCGCAGCGAGTTTGACTTCGAACGTTCCATGAAAATCGCCATGGCGACGACGGCTGCGATCCGGTGGGTGGGTGTTCTTGGAGCTTCAAATTTTTTGTTCCCGGGTCGTGACTGAGTGCAACACAATACCCTGCGAAAATATTTCTTTACAGAACGTTGCCGCACAGCGCTCTAAGCATAAAGTAAGCAGCAACCTGGCGGCAGCAGAAGCAGCAAAAGCAGCAAAAGCAGCAGCAGCAAAAGAAGACGACGACGACAACGGCAATGAACAAAAAACCTTAAAACAGGTGAGAGCGCTCCTTGGCGAATCTTTTGTTAGCGCGACGTTTTTCTCCTTCTTCGTGTTTTAATTGTCGTCTGAACTGTGCTCCGCGCAGAGGAGCGAGTATCACTTCAAAATTTGTGTCATGGAAAATCACAGCTGGGGGTTGCTGGTTTAAAGTGCATCACTAATGGTCCTTTCCTCGAGTAACACCCCTTTCAAATTTGAATAAACTACTTTCTCACATAAGCATTCCTTTTTCCTTATATTTTTTCCTTTACGCTGCTTTTCATCCAATTTGTGCTGACAATTGGCTTCGCGAACAAACAATGAAGTGTGGACTACTCCAGGAGTGGAGAACCTGCCAACAGAAGTTGCTCTAATGTCGTCAGTGACAGCTAAAAGATAGTAATCGGCGGGCCACCACTCGAGGAGTTTATGAGAATGAAACAAACTAGGCCAATATAAGTTCACAAAACTTTTTACATTAACATTTACTGAATGCAGTCTTTGTATTACATCAAAGAAAGGCAACAGCAAATTATCATTAAGGGATTTTTATTTGAACGAGTACACAAAACGTGTTTATTATTATAATTTAGTAATAAATTGCTGTAAAGAATTACTTTCTTGTATTTCACTTTAAAAACTCATATTTGACTGGAGTAACTCATCTCAAAGGATTTCTGTAAATGCTGCCCTAACTTCAGGGCTCTGTTTTGGGACTGTTTCTATTTGGGTCAAACGCAAAACACGTAGAAATAATGTTCGGGCAGAATAAAAGAGTTACCTTACCAATAACTTTGTTAAATTCTAAAATTATTCTAAACTGATGATTGAAACAAAAATAATTTGCGTAATAACAATTTCCCGTGGACATTTAGAGGTTATTTTTGAATTATTGGAGAAAAAAATAATTCATTATTATAATCAAAAGTAGGTAGTGCTTAAGTTATGTTGCTTTTAATGGAACTAATTAAAGTAATTTTGTATAAAATACTACTTTTTGTATTTTCAGTAAAATTGGGTGAAGGACTCTTTTTCTATTCTTCTAGTAACCAAAATTTCCATTTAATATATAATATAAAATTTCCAATAAATTTAATAAATTTTTTGTTTCCAAAATGTTTGAATTTTTTTAATTCGTTCTAAATTGACTACCATATCACAAGTGACCTCTAAATATAAAGGTCCTAAACCTTTGAGGCTTTGCGTTGCCTGCTTGGAGATTAAAACACAGACTTTCGACCTACTGTGGGTTTGTAGCTTTAAAGGTAGAGCCTGCTTGGATTTTATATTTTGGGTTGCTTTATGATGTAAGTTTAGAACACTTACACATTTACACTACATATTTTCAAAAAATTTGCAAAATATTTGATTCTGTTAAAATTGCCTTACAAGGAGCTCTAACGTAGGGAGGGAGCCCCAGAAACGTAAATCCGGCCATGGGCATAATTCGGAAAGCTATAAAAGTTCATGAAGAATTGGAGTTATCCTAAAAATTCTCACAGTACTGTATTGTAAATTATGTGAAATTCGTGCTACAACGGAAACTACGGAAAAAATATTCCTGAATCTAATCAGGACGCAGGCGAACCCAAAAATAAGTGGTCGTTTCGATCTAGGACACCAAGCTGATATCTTCAATTTTAAATTAAAAATATAATTTAGATAGTAATTTAAACATTTGTCCATAAACATCCCACAGGTGCTAACCTTAGCCGAAAACTGTTTTATTTGTTTAATCAAAACATTACAATCTTACAAACATACTACAATCGCAAAAATATCGTTTATCGTGGCCCTGCTCCCAATTGAGGTATGACTTGATTCAAATATTTGTCTAATTGATGGGACAATTTTTACGCCGAAATTCGTTAAGTGTTATAGAGATGTTGTCTGTATTTACACAAAAAATATGGTTTGATATAATGCATATTTACTCAATTTAATGCATGAAATTTAAGGTCCCTGAAGTTAGCCGCACCATGGAAGAAATTTGGAAAATTTTTTGCACAGGAATTTCGAGCTATTTACAAGTTGTCGAAACCCGTGAACCTCGATTTTCGAGCTGTTTTCTTTTTCCCGGAAAATTCAAAAAACGTTTGGTGCGGCTAGGTTCAGTGAAATTAGCCCCCAACTTTTTCTAATCTTACCAGAATTGAAAAATAACCTCACAAGGATTTCGAGCTATTTTCGACCTAATTTTGAGCAACTTTCAAAATTTTCCGACATCAACCCCTGATGAGTTTTCGCTCTTTGAGTTTTTCCGGCGCTGAAGTTAGCCCCCAGAATTCGGAAAATTATAATGTGGGAGATGAAAATAGTCTCTGATTGTCGAGCTTTTTTCGAGCTACTGATTGCTGTCAACCTGGATTTTCTAAGAGCCAAGATAATCACTTACCTACCTCAACTGTTTTATCGAGGGAAATTCACTTTTTCAGCTCGATTCCAGGAATGACCCACGAATCGTTCGCTTTGTGTCACACACAGGCGCACGCGAATCGAGTCCTCACCCCTTTCCCCGTACCGGCCTCTGACGTCAGAATTTCCCACACAAGCCAAGCCATCACGCGCCCATGTGCTGTGACTTGAGAGGGCCGATTTAGTCGGAATTAGAAAACAAATTTCTGAGCTAGGGAATTTTTTTAATTTTTTTCCTGCGAAAGGGCCAAATGGAAGATTTTGGGGAAAGGATCAAAAGAAACAGCGCATGCTTAGCTATCTTACAAAAATAACGGGCTATAATACGTTGCGGATTGGCTGAGTGAAGAAAGTTGTAAAGTAAAGGCAGCGATCGATTTCCTCGCATTTAATTCTGAGAAATTTTTTAGATGAGATGGAAATGTAGCATTTTGGTGCTGAATTTATGGGGAAGGAGGATTGTTTCAAAATTGGGGAAAATTATACAAGAGGTATTGCGAAATTATTTAAAATTTGATTGGTGAAAATCCATTAAGTATTACCACGTATTGCTAAAGGGTAAGAGGTAAAAATAAAAACCAAATTTGTATTCAACTCAACCCAATGTATTAATTACTGAAATAGAAAAAGGTATTGGCAGGTAACACTCTTGTGCACAGGTAAAAAACCATGCACTTAACTCTTCTCAAGTAATGCGCAAGTACTTATCAGTTGCGCAGCCCTATTGCATAACATTCCCCTATGTAACGTCACAAAACAGAAATAAAACAACGTCGCAGACACCTCTGTGGGGAAGAGTGGGTGCGCTAGCTAATTATCTAAGGGGAACACTGAAGCAAGTAATAATAAAAAATATGTAAAATTGAAATTTTTTTATCTTATGTAATAACAATATTATTCTGTCAATCGTCATTACGTTTTTACATATTCTGACCAAACTGTAAGAGTTATCTTGATGAAAAAAAAAAAATTCTCTACATGTCGATAAGTGACAATTATAACGCATTTAAATTTCCAAAAAATTGACTTCAGGTCTAATAGAGATAATTTCTTCTATGACAAATTCTTCATATTTTTTTCAATTTAAAAGGCGATTTTTTAAGATACATATCTCAACCAAATAAAGAGGGAAATAGTTTCTAATAAGCTCTGTCGATCGAGATATAAATAATATACATAATTTGCTTTTTCACTACAAAATTATAGCTTTTTTGTTATATTTTTTACTTTGGAAAATCCAGGTTGACAGCAATCAGTAGCTCGAAAAAAACTCGACAATCAGAGACTATTTTCATCTCCCACATTATAATTTTCCGAATTCTGGGGGCTAACTTCAGCGCCGGAAAAACTCAAAGAGCGAAAACTCATCAGGGGTTGATGTCGGAAAATTTTGAAAGTTGCTCAAAATTAGGTCGAAAATAGCTCGAAATCCTTGTGAGGTTATTTTTCAATTCTGGTAAGATTAGAAAAAGTTGGGGGCTAATTTCACTGAACCTAGCCGCACCAAACGTTTTTTGAATTTTCCGGGAAAAGGAAAACAGCTCGAAAACCGAGGTTCACGGGTTTCGACAACTTGTAAATAGCTCGAAATTCCTGTGCAAAAAATTTTCCAAATTTCTTCCATGGTGCGGCTAACTTCAGGGACCTTGAAATTTAGCCAATTTTCGTATTTACTCAGTCTGTAATTGATTTTTAATTCCTTGAATGTTGAAAGTTCATGAATTGAATTGATTGAATTTGTGCCGTTTACGAAAATATTTTTAAGTTAGATCGAATCTCAAGATAAAGTTAACCTTGTAGGCTTCAAAAACAAATTTTTCTTATTAAGAGAATTGAAAACTGTGGAATTCATATCCTCTAATTGAAATCTACTGAAGGAAGTTTCTGCAGTAGTGAGGAACCGCTCCCGACACATTCCTTAGACCTGTTCGTGACATTTCTTACATAATTCCTGAATCCAGAGAAGTAACATATAAAGAATGAATGAGGCGCCAAAGTGACTATTATTGGCAATTTTCCCATAGCGAAAAATTCAAACTTTATTTTGGTTTACTGTTGGGCAATTGTAAAACTGAATAGCAGTCGGTATCACGACTTTTTATTCATGTATTCCACGCCAGCCCTGGGCATAATAAATTTTTGGTTTATTAAAACGTGTTATCTCATAAAACTTGAAACGCAAGCTGTTTTTCCACAAATTGCCTTATTAGCGGCTTAAACGCGAGCTCCACCACTCCCACCCTATTAACAATTCTCGAAAAATCGCATATAATGTATATTTTGGACACGACCGACAGTAGGCCCTGCAAGCGAATTTTGGAGCCATTTTTCATGTTTCCTGAACCCCCTTCGGGCGTGTATAGCCCATAAGTCTCTGTAAATCTTTCTAGGCAACCTGGTCCTGTTTAAGTTTGCAATCTAGAGTTTAGTAGCAAAGTCCAGTTCGGTCGTAAATATTGGACCGTTATTAATTCGGTGAACGTTGTTTACACATGGCAACACCATCTATTTACCCGGAGGGTGGCATGCACCGACAAGTAGCAATTAAGGTGAATTAGAAGGCTCCAGTTTCTGGACCCCAATCCATTGAATTGCCCTTTCCATCGAGCAGCTGTACCAATTGTCGTATACGACACTTCTTTTTTTCCCCATTTTGTTTTTAGGTATGCCCCAAGTGGCGGACTATTGATATTCAAAACCATCACGACAATGATCCGAATCGGGTGGCGGGACTTTGTCCGTGTCTCAATGTGAAGTGCACCGCCGGCCGTTGCATTGGTGGCGGTGGCGTCGGCGGTGCGGTCGCATTCTATTGTGCAAAAATCAAGTGAAATATGCCTCTAGAGTTTTGCAGGCGGCGAATTCAGCGGAGCACCGAGCTTCCATTGAGCTGAAACTGGTTATCACGTAGACCGTTTTTCAGTTCCCCTCGTCTACACGCGTCCAGAGTCGGAACGGGGGGCGCCTTACAAAACAATTTCAGTGCACGTTCGGTGTACTCACCGCGCTCGGAACGCTCTCCAGAGCAACGCGTGTGCAGCACATCGCACGTCCGCCCTGGCGCAGTCCATCCCGCCCCAACGCATCCGTCGCTACTTTCATTCGGCTCTTTCCCTCGAGAGCGTCGAATCGGCGCGCGGCAGAACATGAATCAAACGCGTTCTAAGTAAATAGGAAATGGCTCGGGCGAGGGGCTCCGCTCCTGCTTCTTCCCCCGGGCACATGGACTCCTCGTTTTCCCACCGATTACACAATCCCACCCCGCTCTCCGCACTCCGAAAACTCGGAATTCTCGCGGTGGTCATGGCGATTGCGCCTTTACGTCACCACTGCGATCCATGTAATCGCCATAAAAAGCATCACGTGCGATTCACCGTGCCATCGTCGCCCCGCGGTTCTAGAGCCTGCCACTCGCCGCCGTGCCGCGCCACAATCAACGCGCGCCGTAATATCGACACAATCGACATCGGTTTTATGTTATGAGTCTGTCGATTTTTATGGATGCCCGTATTTTATGCACCCAGAGTAGAAGCAGATCGCCTGGGAACCTCATTTCCATCATAATGGTGGCTCACGTGATTGAAGTCGGAATATATAATTTATTATATACCAGTGGCAGCGAAAAATAGATCTTCTTCTTCCCTCTTTGACGGGGCCGTTCTAGGCCCTCTAGGCGCTACAAAAGTTTAGAACCCCCAAGTGTGCGACTGTGAGTTGCGGAAACTTGTTTTCTTGAAAGACGATTCCCTCTCGAAATCCAGGAAAAAAAGGTGCATGCGCTCTCTTCGTCTCCAATTTGCCAGGGTTTGTTATTAAATACCGTTAGAGAAACAGACGAAAGGTACAAAAATTGAGTTTTACCTCTGTCACTGATTACGAATGAGATATTTTTTGGTTCGACAAACGTTTCAAAATCGACTTCATTTGATTCCCGCTGGGATCCGTTGATTTGTAAACAAATACTGCGAAGGGTGGCTAAATGAATCAAATTCTGGTCGGAAATGGAAATTTGCCCTACCCAATTTGAAACTAAAATGAATTCGCTGCGGTTACGGCTGAAAACGGGGTTTTGTGTACATATTAACATATGTATATGTGTAAGACAAGCCTATTTTTCGGAAGAGAGGTGGAGTTTTCGAACAATTAACGATTTTCACCTGACACATTATTATTATAATTATTTTTAATACGGCCGAATTAATTTATTATGCATATTTCGACTAAAACTGTGGTTAACATTAACCGATATTATAATCTCAACTTAAATACCTTTTAGTATTTAGTCGAAATTCAAGGTCATCTTCAAAGCCCTAACTTCTAGTTCCATTACGTGGCGTTTATATGGGGTAATTTTTACTGGCAATTAGCAATGTTTTCAAATGTCAAAACTACTTTCACTGACTTAATTTGTGTTCAGCAAACTGACAAGTCAGCTATTGTCGGCAAGTGTAGAAGTTTCAGTAGCCGCAATATTATTATTTAAAATTATTGCAAATGATTTTCTTTTCTTTAATATTCCATAAACTTGTATTCGATATAGGTATGTATATTTTTTTCCCATTTTAATCCAATTCTTTCCCAAAAATCTAGAAAAATCTCTCACTATGCTTGGAATTTTTCAAAATTTTTCATTTTTACACATAAAGTTAGCAAATTCATATTTACTGACGAGCCCAGCACTGACTTAAAATAAATCTCAGTACTGAGGCGTCAGTCAGTATTTACACGGAACAGAGTCTGCACCAGGTCAGTGTCAGTAGAACTGACCCGCGTAAAGGCCGAGTTACTTTTTATCATCTTTGCATATGTAGGTACAACGATGCACTTTTCAATTGTGCATTATGTTTCAAAAATGCGACAAAAACTATCGTCTTAAATCTTTAAACGCATCTTTCTTAAAATCAAATTGTTATTTTCGGTTACCGCAATAGCTAAATAATTACAGTATTTTGCTCCAAATATGTTAGTCATATATTTTCAAACTTTATTTAGCTTCTTCAAAATTTAGACAACGTCTTTCATGCCAAAGAGAATGTACATATAGGTACGTACGTAAAGTCAAGGCAATTGTATGCTCTTTTTAAAAAGTTAAATTTTTTTATAGTGTTTACAGAAATTGATTTCGAAAAATTCGGAACAAGCTGGATGTCACATCCCCATAAGAGCCCTTAATTTGAGAATGAGTGCCTTTTCAAAAAAGGGACTCTACAATATTTTAAGTATGAAGTAATTGTGTTTGTGTTGTGTTAATATTTGTAAAGTCTTTCAGTTCCATGTCGAAAACAAAACTACATATAGAACAGGGTACATACAAGTTCAAAAATTTCACCAAGAAAACACATCTGCCCACACATGTTTTACGCATAAAATAATTTTTGTAAAAGTGCCAAGAATTCTATATTAAGGACAAAACGTTGTCAGCACCTTAAACAAATGCTCTTTTCAATATAATAAACGGCTAATTTAATTGTTCCCATCCGCCCATTGCTTCTGCGTCCACTCTATGGTCATAAGATTCGATGTGCATGTGCCACAAATTTGGCAATACGTGCGCCATGTCACGTAGGAAGTGCAATAAACGAATTCTCCCAGCGAAAACATCTTCTATTCAGCTAAAAAGCAGAACAAGAGCCCTAAATGGGTTTCTATTCCGAGAACTGTAATTTATGAATAATTCTTTAGTTCAAGGGAAAATAGCAAGAAAATAGATTCCGCGAACGTTAAGAAAAGAACTAGACAGAAGTGGGCAAAAGGCGAAACTCCCAGAGAAAACAAGCTATGCGCTCTGTGAATTCCGCCTAATTAAATCCACACACATTACGGACGCAGCTCGCGATTATATTCAGCAATCTGCTCCATCGGCTGAGGGCCGTCTTGTAATTGTCCCGGTCGGCCCCACCGCGCCAAAGAGCTCAAAAAGACACCACAAGTCCAAGAAAGAGGCGTCCAACTCCAACAAAGCAAATCTTTTTTAGACCCATCCAATCCACCGGAGAGGAGCACTAGAGAAATCAGAGCGACCAGGGCTGTGCCACTGCCGAGTCGAGCCTCCGCGAACGGAACTGGGGCTACGGCGGCGCTCCGCACCGCGCTTGTCGCTTCTTCGGAACAGCGGCGCAGCACTAGCACCAGTCGTTTGGGTTTGGGTTCTATCTAACGAAAGGGCAACGGCCCCAGGCATTGCTCCGCAGCTCTTTGCCGGAGCTCCACTATCCACACACAACGGCGCTCCAGAGGACGGGGGCTTGTGGGGCTCGTCTGCCCGCTTCTGCTTCTGCCGTGGCCCCGTGGGCCCCATCGGCCCAATCCGGCCAAATATGTAACCAGCGAACAGCGACACATTTATCAGCGCGCCGCGGCGGCAGAAGGAGCAGCCCGGCCAAACAAAAAGACCCGAGATTGCTCGTAGACGTTGGGGGGTTGGAGGCCCAACTGCCGCTGACAGAGCCAGACAAAACACAGTGGAGGACGCCTTTCTGGGGGGACTGGGGCTTCGGTTTTTGGTGTCGCCGCCAGCCGTCGACGGATGTGGGGCCCTCCAGCCGGGCGCACGCGCCTCGCTTCCTCTCGAAACGCACAGTTTTTGGCCATTTCTGGGGACCGACCGAAGAATTCCTCCATTCGATTCCAATCCAATAGAGTTCAGCTGGCTGGCGGTGGTGCTCGTCTTCGATTTCCCTGGCCCTGTTCCTTCGCCTGGGAATCTGGAGCCCGAGAAAGCTCCGGAGTGCCTACGTGCCACGGCGACCGCCTCGAATGGGGCACACTCACCAGATCCGTGTAATGGGGCTTCTTTGTCGGCCTGGTTTCATGATACACGAGCTCAGCTCTGCACTCGGTCTAATCGCCGGAAGTTTGAATAATTAGACACATTTCTTCGCTGCTAGAATCTTTGCGTTCGTCCGATGGTTCACAAAATCAATACGACAAAGACGCGGAAGAAGAAGCTTAATGGCCACTAAATGGCTCTTTTCGTCCGATCAAAGTGAAAAGAAACCTTCTTGAGTTCGTAAGGACTTTTTCTGGTCCTCTAACCCCTCAATCTGAACCCGGAAGAGAAGAGCCATTAGTCGAAATAAAGTTTCAGCCCAAAGGATTATTCAGTTTAAATGTTTTATATCTATGTACATAGCTACTATATTAAGTTAATGTCACAGTTATACAGATAAATAGATTATCCGCCTCTAGCTTAAACTAGTCTAAAAATTATTTGGTTTTAATATGACAGTTCTTAAGGGGTTAGGTCTAGTCAGAGAGGTGAAAAAATTATTATTTTAAATAATTTTTTTTTCGGTAATTAAATTTATTTTACAAAACTAATTATGCAGCGTAGTCACATCGTCTTTTAACTTGATTTTATCAAAAATTTGACCCCTTCCCACAAGTCGTTTTTTGCGATAACAATCATAACATTTCACTGATTGATCTGAAATTAGTTTAATAATTAATTTTGTCCTTGATTGGAGAAAATTGAAATCCTTCGATCAAGAAAAAGTTTTTTATACTTACAATAAGCTCTATAAATTTCATCGAAATTCGTCTAATAGTTTTTGAATTATAGTTGTCACCAACTTTGAAAACATAAGTGCGACCCTTGTTTTTATATTATATAAACAAGCATATACATGTACAACATACCTCCAATGACATTAATTGTAGATAACATTGCCCTCTACATTTTTTGTTCAATAAATTTTTCTGTGAAATGCATAGTTTTCGAGAAAAATGCATTTCAAAATATTTTTGAGTTGTTTCAAACTATTTTTGAGTTTTTTCAAAAACGCCCACAGGTAGCAGGTGGCCATCGCTAGGTAAGCTTTCTTTCATCATTCTCTAACGACTCACCAAGTTTCATCCGTTTGGTTTTTTTTTCTCCATTATCATGTTTTTTTCGACAGATTGACTGTACTATAAGCGATCTAGTTCGAGTCGGGTTAGATGGTTTTACTGACGTCTATTTGTAATTGGTTGCACGAATTTTTTTATAGTTAAAACTGTCATTTGCGCTTCAAACTTACCTGCTGTGAATATTTGCCGAAGAACAAAGCTAAAGTGATGCCAAGTGTGAATTATAACGAAGGAAAATTTATGGATTTACGGAATGCGCATTTGGTAAACGCACTATTTATTTATACATATAGCACTCTGTGCAAGACAACATTGCCAAAAGATTTTTGAATATATCGGACTACAAAATAAAACATAGAATTTTTGTTTGCTTAATTAATTTCCATATTGTAGGTATCATTGGTGAAGCAATAATTATGGCGTCGTACATTCTATTTTACTTTCGACAAAATATTTTATAGATATTGCTCAATAAATTATAATGCATACATAGTCCTTTAACTATATATTATTAAGCAGGTTTTCATTAATATAATTTGTTCTCCTATCAAGTTCATGCAATTTTGCAATTCCCATTTTTCTCAGTGTAATATATAATAAGCGATACTTCACTTAAGTATTAAGGTTGATTAAATAATTTTTATACTAATTAATACCTTTTCTGAAATTGATAGTTTATCTCAAATGACTTCTATACTTAGACTTAGATTGTAAATTTAAAAGAACAGATATGTTAAACACTTTTAAACATGCATCGAAGCAGCGTGCATCACCACGATGCAATTACTTCCCGTTTATCTATTAAACGCTTAAAATGAGAATCGTTTATTTTGCGAAAATGAGGCATTGCCCATTGCGGAGCATTAATCACACCCGACCGGGACGACGGCAGTCATGATTTAAACTTCGCGCACGCACTCGGGACGGTGCGCTTGTTTTCACTTCCTGGAGATGAAAGGATTATTTGCTCTATCCCTTGATTAATGGTTCGGTAAATAAACGCCCGAAATGTGTTAATGATTCGCGCAAATAATTCGCAAAATCGGTTTAATGGTTCGCTTCAGAGGTCCAATGCAGATTTTCTCTTAACTTTTACTTTGTTTTCGAACTTTAGCGGGCAATCATTTACAGAGGGTCTGGCATTAAACCAATTGGCATATCAACCTTTGATATTTTATTTAAATAAAACAATAACATTCGATTCTATAAGAAAATTGATTTTTCCATAATATATTCTTTAAGATTTTTTTATCAACATTGATCTTTAGACATATGGTTACTAAATGCTTCCCGTCTTTCATAAATTCTCCAAGGCCTTCAATGAAGATGGAATAAATAGGCATACAGTTCGAATATTTCATTCTACCCAATTAGAAATTTACATCTCAGAGTTTTGCTGCATACATCTGCATTAATCGTGACTTGGAAGACTAAGATTTGTTGAATTTTGGTATCCCGCAGGGATCCATTCCTAGACCTTTCTTTTTTATTTTTCATGAATTCATTACTAGACTTCTCCCTGTTATGTTTTTTTTAAACTTTTTTACTTTAAATGGGATATTTAAACATTACTAGATGATTTTTATGTGCGTAGTATATAAAGTGTTTGACAGGGTTTTGAAGAATTATTGCAGCTCTTATAAATTTACCTACAATTAAAGTGGAGGTGGTCGATATTGAATTTTTCTTTGTATCATTATCATGTTATTAAAATCCTTTCATCCGCTTCATACAATACCTGTTTTAATAACTAGACTATTTACCCTCGTGATGTTTATCGTAAGCAATTTTGTAGCGCAAACATAATCGTAAGATTAAATTAGGAATTCCTAAATCTAAACACCGTCTAATTTCACAACTCGCATTCGTTTACAAAACACCAAAAACCTTATTGAATTACTTCCTCATTACTTTTAATTAATTGCATTAGATTGCACTGAGCCTCGATATAACTTTACTTCGGGACTTGACTTGACTTGTGGCTTTTCAAAATTCCAGGAGCATCAAGTTTAAGACGGTTTCCTGTCCTCTCTAGAAGGACAATCTTTGTGCGACTAATCTGATCCCATTGCTGCAGTAATTAAGTGTGGTTATTTATGGAATTCTTGGGATATTGTTAGTTTTCCGGGAGCAGGAAACATGCCCATTACTTAGCGAATAATTGTCACCACAAATCTTCAAATAAGGCGTATACGATGGGTAAGATGAAAGGACAGGAAATGCATTTATGTTTAATGTACTTTTCGGTGAGGGATTTTAACTAGGTACTACCGTCTATTTTGAGCAGAACTGAAACATTTCAAATTGAATGATATAATGTATTAATAAAAATCATGATTATGTTTTTAATTCTCCTATTAATCATTATTTATTAATGAACTATCGAATTACCATAGCAGTAATAATTATATTTAAAAATACGCAAATTAGTACACTGATTTAACACCCTTTCATATATAAGTACTTATGTTTTATTTTTATCGCTAGATATGTAAAATACTCCACTATAAATTTAAGTTCTTAGACCTTTGTACTCCGTACACTTTCGTTTTGTTTTTTAAACTTCAAAAATAATAGCTATTGTAGAGAAAACGAAGAGGGTTTCATATATGGTACAATCCAAATATTCGCATGAGAAAAAATCGGGAGCAGTTAAATTCGTAGAAGTATCGAACAAAACAATTGATCGACGATCAATTGGTCGGTTTTCAAAATAACGTTCAATAATTTTCGTTCGCTGTACTATCGTGTGACCTTCCATTTAATTTTAAAATTCAGATTCTTTAGATTTAGTCAAAATAACTAAGCTGATGGGCTCCAATTGTCCAATTGTATCAATATATAGGAAATCATGCAGACTGAGGATCATATTATTAAATTTAATTAATTTCTACATAAATTCAATAGAAGAGTTATTTGGAATAGTTAGTATTATAAAATTGGTCATATATCTAACAACCTATAATTATTTGGATTCCAAAAAGCGTTGAGATTTCTAAAACTATTTAAGTGGGAAAACTAATGAAAATAACTCTCTTTTATGGCTTAATCATTGCATACCATGCAAGACCAGTAGTACATAAAGATATTTATGAAGAGTTCATAAAATATGGTTAGCTTAATGACCACCAATCCATTTTCCCTGTTATTCCTGAATCTCAAGGCAAACGAAAATCGATGTTCGGACTGTAGATTGCCACTAATTAAGACCTAATTGCAGCAATCGAGAAGACATTTTATTGTCGTTTGAGTATATCTTTTTCAGTAGCTCGAATAGTTGCATCCACTGAATCATGACCGGGTCGGTCAGCCTTCGAGATTGCAATACCGCGCTGGAAAATGCAACTGGTCTCCTTGAGCGTTTCACGTTTGCCGCGTCAATTAGCATCCATTTATTGGTTTTGAATTGAAGCTGAAATTGAAAAAAAAAGCAAATCCAAACAACGTCATGCTTGTCGATTTCAGAAATTCCAAATGCAACTGGGTAATAGAATTTTCCCCCCGTTCGTATCCTACCCTCTGGATTTGAATAGTTTTTGATGAAATCACCTTCTTCTCGGCGGATGACGCGACGTCAGCGTGTTTTGTGTTTATGTTCCGTGTTACATGTGTCAGGTCCGTGGACGGCAAACGGCGTAGTGGATAAGAAATAAAAAAAATAAAAAAATAAAAACGATATAAACGCAATCGAAGAGCCCCAAGTGCACTGTTGCTGCTTGGAGTAATGTAATTCGACACATGACGACACTGCCATGAATCAATTCTTCCCAGCGGCGTAGAAAGACGTCGACGACGACGGCGGTGGCGGGGAGCGGTTTCGGTGTGAACAGAACGTCCGTACCTGGCGGACAGATGTTGGTCTTGCCTTAAAAGTATAAGACACACACCACACGCATACAACAGCCAGCCCGTGCGGCCAGGGCCTTAAATGTTTTTATGACCAGCGAGCGCGAGCATTCCCCGGGGTATAAATAACGTCACCGCGCCCGCTTTACCCACTTGTACATGTGTTCCGCAGCCAGCTTCATTCGGGTGACTACCTTTTATCGGGTTCATCATACACACCGGCGCGCACCGAGCGGACAGGTAAGAAAACTTGAATCAGCTGATGCGATGCGGGGCTTACCTTCTTTATTTTTTTGATTTTTATTTCATTTTCATCTTTCTTTCGCAAGGCTATGGCTACGGCATTCCAGTAACTTGCCATCAACGAACGGTTTGTTGCTTTTTTTATTATTCTTTATCTCGTTTTTCTTCGATTACGCTATTACTCACCTGAACGAAAGTTCAGTCAACCTTTATTGCATTCTGCAGTGACTTTTTGTCCCCTCTCCCGCGGGGTTACCTACGCCACTGGCCAACCTGAAACTCTTCGGTTCTTCGCTGATAGAAGGAGCGCGCACCCAGAGCATTTCCTCACTTTTATAGCGTGATAATGTCCAATTAATGTTTATACAACTTTTTTTTGTTCAGCAAATTGCATTACAGGTGATAACTAGTCGGTTAATAAAAAAGTAATATCTCCACGAACCCATTGTTCGAGATGCATAGCCCCCACGTGCCAAACCTACCACCCAAACGAAAGTGGGTAAAATTCACCCAAAAATTCCGGAACAAACTTAACCGGACGGAGGAGGATGAAGTGAAATTCTAAACCATGATTCATTCATTTTTTTTTTTCGCAATATACGTTTTCACGTTTTCCCCCCTCCACCCACGGGATAAGTAGCGGTGTATTCCGCGCGAGCACCGTTATATATAGGTGCACTCTCGCTGTCTCTTCGAAAGGTGTGTCACCAACCTTACGATGATTGAAGGCAGGAAGGCGCACCAAGACGATGATGATGACAGCGATGTCGACGACGTTTAGAAGCCTCAACGTTCATAATATAATTCGTGAATGAGACTTTACTTTGGGGTTCGTCTGGGATCGCCGGAAGGCAGCATAACCATACGACGGCATGCCACGGCATGCGGCATGAGGCGTCGGCGGAGGCCCCGCGACATGCAACTGAAAGTGGAAAACTTCACTGAAATCCAGCACTAGTTTATGCTGGCAATCGAGTCGTGGTGGCTGCTCGAGTGGCATTGGACTAATTGATTTTTTTTTTCTTTAATGGTTTTCCACTTTTCAACTCTACAAGAAGCTATCAAGGAAATTACATTTCCTTTTGATACAAGCTCCTTTGTATGCATTTGGGGCTTAAGGACTGAGTGTGGGACGTGAAATTTTACCACACAAAACACACACACAACAAATCCACAAGCTGTTGTGCAGTAATGCCAATGAAGGTCAAGTGTGGATCTATTTAGGTCAGTGAAAGATCTTAGCCGAATGGCTATCCACGAATTTAAGAACCCTACTCAACTTTATGATTCTTTAAAACTAGCTGAATCAATTTGCTGGAAATCAATCATATTAAAATGTTTGACCTTTTAATGAACCTTTTCAAACTTGCTTACGAATGCATTTACATAGAATATGACTATTTGGGAAACCACAAACTCAAATTACCGAAAAATTATCTAATTTAAGAAATACCCCAACAAAATCCACGAAATGAGTCGCTCAATTAGTCTTAAGTCATTGCATGTAGTTAGAACTTACGTCAATGAAGTCCTAGTCTTGAATTAATTTAATTTTATTTAGAATAGTTTTCGCTTAGACGAGAATTTTAATTAGAATCATTAGCAAACTATTTTAAGAGGTTTAATTGAACTTCCAGAATATAATTAATCAGATTTCTGAGCAAACATAAATTAAAAAATCCCCTGTCTAGATCAATTAGCTTTTAAAGATACTTTTGCAACAAGTTAAATGGTTTTTGCATACATGATATAATTGGTTTTAATAAATAATTTAATATTGGACCAACTTACAGTGCTGCCCATACAAATTATATTTGGTATGAAGGTCACACTTTTGTAAAATTATGATTTATAAGTAATCTACTTATTTCCGTAGCTTTTAATTACACTTTTTTAATTCTAAAATATTGCGAGCATTTCTGATGTTTTGTGGTAAACTATTGTAGTAATTAATTACAGTATGGATTAGGTAATTCTTAATTCGGTTTGTCTAAGTTATTCTGGATTTCTTTTATTAAAGTTAATCTGATCAAGGATTAAGTGCGATACCTTCCAATATTGAAATGGCCTTTAATCCACGTGTCCGTCTATTATTAGTCCTAAGTATTTATTAAGAGATATTATAGTAAGTTCACTTTCGTTAATGCATAATTTAATAAATATGTCGCTTTTTTTGCTTTAGTATAATGTAACTATACTATTATTACTATAGTTTATTGCCTCGGAACCAGTTTTCATATCGTTTTAGATTCATGTTTATGATTCTTTCTAGCTTCGTCGGTGTATAGTAAAAGTTTGTTGCCAGCGTATGTATATTGCATAAATATTTTTCATTTAGAGCTTTATTAACAATGTGTAGCAAGAAAAGCAGCTGGCCCAGTATTGCCCTTTGCGGTATCCCAAATTAACCATACTTCTTTCTAATCTCATTAGATAAATACTGTCGATGTTATTGATTTTGTTTATATTGGTTTAGTCAGTCTGTTAGCATCAAAATACGCTTTGAAAAACCGTCGGCGGGCATTCGAGTACCTATACCAAGTTACCACAGGTTAGTTATTCATAAAGAACTAATTTTCAATAGCAAAAAGTCAAGAATACTAAAATAACTACATAAATAAATATCAAAATTGACATCCATAATGTGCAGAATGCGATTAGGTTAAAATTTACAACATCTTAGATATGATTGGTCTCAAGACTATGTTATAAAAAATCTCCTAACTAATGCAGAGTTTCAATTTAAAACGGGTTAATAATGATAATTTATAAAGTCAATATGATAAAATACTATCAACTCAGATGCTTTGTAGTCAAGTTTCCCAGAACTAGTTATAAGTTTACTATTAAATAGCCACAAATGGAATTGATTCAGAAAAAGGTAGACGGTATATTTTCACAATAATATAAACTATTTATTAAAACGCTCCGACCAGATCAAGGTACTTTAGATATAGTTGGAAATAAAGGCAACATTCCTTAAGTGTGATGATAAGTAATTCCGTCTTGTCGTATTCCCATTAAATAGCTCTTAAGGACATAAAACAGAAATTGATAAAGAACTGTGACAAATCATTTCACATTATTCGCATATAAATTGCATCTAAAGCGCAGCACCAATCTTGGTAGCGGCCACTCTTCGGCGAAACCACCAAGTCATCATCTAGCCTCTTTAGCCGCGACGGAAGGTGCATCGCACCTTCCACAAAAAGCGCACCTCGCGAAACATATCAACAACAAGAGTGCGAGGCGCAGCAGGAGCAAACCAAGAAAAAAGTTTTAAATGATTTTTCTACCTTTGGTATGAAGAAGTTTTCAGTTTGGCATCGAAGTCGTTCGGGGTTGAGTCTTGAGTCTTGGGACTACTCACGTCAAACCGAATGTGTGTTTTATGTCTATTTTTATACGCCTCCCCGTGCGGCGTGGAGCCGCGTTCTGGCCACAGCCCGGCCACCAAAACGAAGGGCAAGAAGTGTGTAATGCGATCAAAAACCGGATTCGTGTATGCAACATGCACGCCACTGCGATCTCGGGCCGAAGAACTATGTTAGACAAAAGGAAGATCTTGACGCGAAGAAGAAGAAGACCTGAAGACGAAGAAAAGGTGATCCTTCCTCGGGCACAAAATGACCAAACCGAATAAAACTAGCTGCACACAAAAAGCAGAGGCCATTGGGCATACAGACCGAGCGCACCGCGTCCACAGTTCAAAATAGAATCAAGAAATTAATTGCCCCGAAGACGATTTCGACGATTTGGACGACTTTCTTGAAGCAGAAAATATATCCTCGTTCTGGAGGCCACTGCCTCGCCCCGGGTTCGGTGAGCTCTCGCTTTGCGCGAAAAAGGAACTTGGGAGCCGAAAAACGTCGCGATGGCAGGGGCTGAAAACCGCGAAATACCCAAAAGAAAAAGTCACCGCCGCTGGTGATCGGTGGACTTATTTCTGATATGCAGGTTAAAGGCTTCAATTTGATAAAAATCCGGCCACAGTGGTCAGAAGTGGAACCTGGTCAGTGTGAAATTTTCACCAGAGGACCACGACCGCGAATCCGGACCTAAATTAATTTATTTGATACTTTCACGGATCAGGTCATTTAAAATTTATCAAATTTTCTTTAATAGAGAGACTGCACCAAATATCGCCGGGACGGGAAGCCATTTTGGGTTCTACGACCTCAGACGTCGGCGGCGGCGGCACACTCATCGCTGCGATTACCTGAGCCACCGTCGTCGTCGCCGCCACCGCCACCGCCGCCGCTTTTCTCAGGCGCTCTTTTAAGCTTTTGTTTTCATTTTTTACGCATGACCTTGATGGATGCAGCTGTGCCAAGAATTGCTGAATTTCGTGGTGCATAAATCAATGACCCCGCCACAACCACAACCTACCCATTAAGGTCGGTTTTAGAAAATTCCCCCAAAAAATACGTTTTTTATAATACAAAGATGTCCAGCGATTAGCAGTCCCGGCAGTTTGGTTTCTTTTCGACGTCCTACAGGAATTTCAATCAATTTAATGCAATTAAGGAGCTTTGCAAATCGCCTTGGCCCGGCTAGCCTGGCTGGACGCGATTTGCACTATACCGGAGATAATGAACACCTTGAATTTAATGGCTTTATAATTTGCCGGCATTGAGTAAATCAATGAATCATTCTTGTAATTTTGGCGAAAATTATTAAGAAATTTTAAAGGGTGTGTCGAGAATGGCTAATTTATGAGTGTCTAAGATCGCCAAACCCTTGATTTTTTGATAACAATTAACTTAAAAAGAGGCATTTATTAAATTAAAGTTATTTGCTTCGAGGCTGTACGATGCTAATGATAGTTAATGGATAAGTTAACGAATTGATGCAAAGATGGCGACACTTATAACAAAGAAGACAATTAACCTTAAAGAGACTACAGTCAAAACAAATTTATTAATGTGTCAACTCTTTTCTACAGAATACTAAACTAGAGGATCATAACGTCTTTTGGAACTATGAACTAAACGTTAAACTGTTCTTGAATGACCGCTCAAAGGTAAAACATGGAGGTAGGAACGTAATGGTTTTGGGGTTGCTTCTCATAAAATGGAGTAGGTTCAATACATCGTGCAATGCTATGACAAGATTTGAATATTTAGACATTATGAGGAATATGTCATGTTACCCTACGCCCTTAGTTCAGAAGCATATTAGAAGGAAAACGATTCTAAACATACTTCCAAACTATGTAGTCAAAGATATGTTTTTGCAGGAAAATATCCTCATAACAAATTGGTCAAATCAATCTCCTAGCTTGAATATAATAGAACTAATATCTAAAACATTCTGGAATCTTGCAAAACTTAGTAGGGGAATAAGGAGAATGACTTCAAAACTGGGTGCCACATTTTTAAAAATTCGACATAACGGATCCAACATGGTGAATAGCACAAATAAAACCTATAATTCATGAAAATGGAATAAAAAGACAATCAAGACGGTTTTATCAGAGATAGAAAATCCCAATAATAGTAACATTTTCAGAAATTTAAATGCTAATTTCTTGAGACGAAATAAATTTGGTATTTTTGCAGTTATGAAACATTGATGATCTCATTATACATAAAAACAAAGCATTTTGACAATGAATCATCAAGTTTCTAAATACCCTCTAGGTATGTTATTTCAACTCTAAAACCGAGGAATGTGATGATACACCTCATATGCATCCAAAATGTTAATACAAACATATTCGCGGCCAGTTTTTAATAGCATTTTGTTATTAGTCATCTAATCGTTTTAAACGATTATTAAAATATAAATCTATTATCATATTGGACTGTCTTCCGTTTTAAATACCCAAGTAGAAACTCGGAAAAATTACTGTTATTATCCACTAGAGCATTGTACCAAGCCAATTAATTAGAAAATTAAAAATAATCCACAAAAACTGAGGCAGTGAAGCTTAAAAATTCCTCAATTTTACTCTATAGGCGTAGCACCTGCTGCTTAAGGAAAAAAAAATAACCACTCGCACCTACATAATACAGGAAATGATTCTTAAAAATTTTCAAGAAATTCAATAAGTAACGCTACCCAGCCCCACGCTGACTGTGGCTCCTAAGCCATTAACAAGCCCGATTCAAGCTTATTCACAAGTAGGCTTGATTCATTGTTAATTTTAAGCACATCGAATCAGAAGAACTGAGCCCATCGACGTGTGACTGACCTCTGCGGCCATCTTAAAGGCAAAAAGAACTGCGAACCTTACGCGCACTGCGCGTAGTGTCATCAACCTCTTGGAATCCCTCCAAAAAAAGTTAAAAAAATATAAAAATGCCACGCAACTTCTACGCTGTGCGTATACGCACGTCGAGACTAAAGACTACCGCCTTTGGGGCTCCACTCCAGTTCCATTCCGGCACAAAATATCGGAAAAGTAATGAACTCCGATAAGTTTTATTTATAGCCCCGCAAGGTTGGCCGACGGCGACGTATCGTAGAAATAAAAAAAAGCTCCCGCCCCGCGGTAAACTTGAACTGAATGGAGTCGCGCGCTATCAGCAGAAATTGGAACAAGTTGGCTAAAAGCGCCCGATGATTCACAATTAGTTGTGAAAGCCCGCGGCTAGGGGTTCCGAGAAAACCCACATTCTAGCGGGTCTGCCAGGTGGGGAGACGCGCGCGTCACGTTAGTGTCACTATACTTCCGGTGAGGTGTAGTGTGTAACTAGCTTTAATTTGAGTGACGTGACGCTGCGTGCCAGATGAAACCCACAGATTTTTCCCAAGCTTAAGATATCCTCATCTTGCGCGGTAATCACCCGCGAGTTGTGGGGCTTGTGATTTGCTCAACCTCTTTTCCGCTTTATCCGCGGGGCACGGTGGCAGCGGTGTCATCACGAGCCTCCGCGCTCCTCTTACGCGTAAAAAAAAAAACGCTCCACAAGGCACGTCAGAGCATGTGTTATGTAAGAGAGGAAAAACGCCCATGTAGCCCCAGCCGCGTACCACACACACCTCGGCTGCCCACTTGTAAGTTCTTGTTTACTGTAGGCTGGAAATCTCAAGTCATTTTCCTCTATCGCTCAAGAAATTCTTTTTATCGCGGGCTCGGGGGACTGTGTCTTGTGGCCCCAGGCGTGCCGTGGTCGTCGCGCAGCGCACACAAATCCACGCTACGAAAAACGCTGATGAAAAAGCTTCGTCGAGTTTTATGTTGTTTTCTTTTATTTTTTTTCCATAGCGAAAATAGGTCAACTAAATGGAACGCCGCACCACCACTCCGCTTTTCTAATGGAACAATAATTACATGCTCCAGTTTTCGACGTCGCGTTTTATGCTCGTTGTGCCGGCCTCAGCTTTTCATAAGCGTTTTCCTCCGCGCTCGCGAATAAAATCGACGACAGAGCGCCTCCCTCCCCCTCAGAAGCCCGGATTCAGGGCAGCGGCAAATTCATGCTCAACGGATCAAAAGTGGAGACAGTGCGCGCCGGAAATGTTTGAACACTTTGGATTTTGGGGCCGCAAGACATGTGGATTCTCATTAAATGGGATTTTTCTAATTGCTATTCTTGTTAAGCGCGGTTTGTGGGCTAAATTACAGACGTTCAGCACCCTAATTACCGGCAATTTACAAATAAACCATTCACATATCTTAAATAACTTTCTCTAGTTTATGGTGCGCCTCGTGGACACACATTCGGTTTTACTCAGCTGTTTGAAGCTTCAAGAAAATACGAAGATTTCGAGGTTTGATTAAATTTCAGTTAGATATTAGCAAACATTAATGTAAGGTGTATTACTAATAAGCTAATGGATCTAGAACTGCATTCCTTCACTTGGTCCTTATAGACATTCCACAAGTCCTTAAGTATAGCTTGGATCCCAGAATTCCTTACTATCCGAATAAGTATAGAATAGAGCTCTGTTGCAATGTCGGTTTGGTTAGACACATATTGTATTAATTCTAGTTATGTGTATTTGTCACTCGTATATCGTATGCAAAAGGACACGCTACAATTAATTTCCAGCATCATCCAATTAAGGAAATTTAGGTGAAACAAAACGTCGTTTGTCGAATTCAACATTATAAATTATCTAAATTCCAGTCTGTTTTTTTCACATGTTTCACACCACGTGTCTCTTCAAAATATCAAGTGGAATCGATGAAATTAACAATAGATACCAAATATCATTTACCCAAGCAACTGTTTAAACTTTAAAGTGCGAAAATTGTTTCAAATATTTATTAAAGCTGGATTGCGAATCTATTGAAAGACATAGAAACTCAGTTAAATTTTTAATTTTTTTATTTGCTCAGCGTGGAGTTCAAGTAGTCTAGTAAATGTATGTTACCACAGAGGTGCAATGTGTTTCCATCCCTGTTCTTAATTTTTTAACTGTGGGTTTGCAATATCGTAAACTAACTTTAAATGTTCCTATTGGACACTATAAGAAGTGGATTGGATTGGACTTATACTGTATTGGTGAGTGTTCTTATTTGAGTCTTATTTGTTTGCAATGTATTTTCATTTACTTGCAATCGCGAAATTTTTCAAATTTTAAGGTTTCTTCACTCAAAACAGTGATCATTCATTTGAAAGCTTGAAGAATTTTCTGCCTCATACTTTGCAGATTCGTTGTTGATTATTAAATACTTCTGTCTGAATTTTTTTCTGACTAAGCATGTATAATACTTTCTTAATTATTATATTTAACCTATAAATACTCATGAATATGACATGGGCTCGATCCAGAGTATTTATGGCGCATTATTACGCAGAAATTAAGGTAGTAGATTCTATACCACACGAATTATTAAAGAAATGACAATATTCTGCTATTGTTTTACACAGGCGTTTTACGGATTTCTAGAATAATTTTATTAAGTTGTAAACGAACTTATTTTTATTTTGAATTCATGATTGTAGAGTTAACGTAATTTTTTTTTCAAACTTTTGTTTCGCACAAATATTTTGACATTATTGGATTTTCTTACATTTGTAATATCTGAAATTTAACGGACGTAGCATGAAAATGTAGCCATCTGCAAAAGCGAAAATCACATTAAAAGCAAAGTATTATGGCGGATAACGACGTAACAGCTAAGTCGATTTGTTTTCATTGCTAATATTTCTTTTGTTACAGGTTTTTAGGTTTTTTGTTTGTTAAAAAACAGTGAAAATGTGTAGTATATTGTGATGTGAGTTTGTTTTACTTTGGATTTGATTGAAATTGTCCAAGTGTAAAAGAATTTTGCTGTGCAAATATTCAATTTCTAATTTTTACAAATTGTCGACATTCAAAGTTGAATATTTCCTAAAATATAGTCAACCACCTCTAAATTCTTTCAGATCCTTCCATCTTAGGGCAAAATGAAGACAGCTACAACATTAGATTGAAATCGAAGCGAACTCCTTATTCTTCACTTGTTCCCATTCGTTCATTTTACATTTTTTAAACATTCTTCCTTCACGGAAAACATTTCTTTTAGTTCAAAACAAAGGAATGTGAAAATAAAACCATAAGAGAGAGAGAGAGCGACAAATTAAATAAAAAATATTTGCACAAATTTGCCCATTAATCAATTTCTTACCTTGCTATAAATACTTCAGGGCGGCAACACTGACACTCAAGTAAACAGTCTTTCTATTTTTAGTCGAATGTTTTCCATAAAACAAAACAAGGCCTCAACACGGTCGTCGCGCGCTAAGATGAATTCCATACATTCCTCATGGCAACCCCGCGAATTTCCCGAAAAAAATGAATTCTCCGCTCCGTTCGCGGCGATGCTTTGGTTGGCTCCGGCGCGATTTGCGGCGATACGAAGAGCAAAAATTTTCCCTCCCCGCGTGGTACACCCAAGAAAATAGTCTCAGGTGCGTGTGAATTTTATCTCGCGATATTTCCCTTATTTTCTAGATATTTTACGTGCGGCGCTCTCCCCCTAATTCGAGCGGCGAAGAGGCGAGCAGCACTGGCAGAAGAACAATAAACGGCGATTTCCCTTGTGTATAAACAGAGAAACGCGCGATGAACACATGAATTCGCCCAAAAGAGGAAAAAAATTAGAACACAATCATCAGGCAGTGTGAAGTTGTCGACGGTCTCTCGTTGTCGATTTTATTTCGATGTCGCCTCCGTTCCGTCCGCCCCGTCCCGGCCGTGTCGGCGGTGATTTACGGTATTACGAAACACTTGCGCTGCTCTGCTGCGGCAGCGATCGGATATCAAAACATTTGCATTGATCAAGTCGCGAATTTTTCGACAGGCGGTTATAGCGGATCTGTCACGGGACCCCCGAGGAACGGACCTCTTGTCAATTTAGGGTAATTATTTTCGCCTTATTATTTCCCCTATTTCTTTTTTTATTGTTGTTTTACGTGGAAAATGAACACATTCGGCATACGCCACTGATAAGCGAGAGCGAGCAAGCGACAGCCAACACACGTTCGGGTTCACGTCGATCGCGGTGCACACGGTGGTCACACACAGCCACACGATTTCTTCACTTATATTTTATTTTTCTACTTTTTCAGCTGAGAGAAAAGGAAAAGAATTTTATACATGCGATACACCCATACACACTTCTGTGCACCGAAAAGTTTACGTGCGAATATATAAATACACACAAACACCACACGAACACATTCGTCGAAGAAAATGAACACAAATTTTCCTTTAAGAAAAAAATAATTCTACGGTCGTCGCTGATGGATGAACTGACCGAAGACGACGATTAACGGGATGTCTCTACTTAGGAGGCGACTAAACCTTACGTGATACACTACGATTTTATACTTTTATTATTTTCGATAAATTAATGAGTGATAATCGAAAATTATCCTTATACAAAATAAGTCCTTAAAAAGGCAGTAAACGGGAAAAACGGGACAGCACGTCCGCAAGCGGTGGCCGATCGTTAAAAACTGAGGCTCAAAAGAGCACCATCGTCGCAGGCAGGTCGCTCTTGGTTTGGTCGGGGGCTTCGCCCCTCGCCTCCCGAAGGCCCAGTCGGTCGAGGAGGAGGCAAAGAGGGTAAAAAAGCACAACATAACAAAAACAGATGCACTGCTGCTGGCACGAATCCGATGATTTCGGAACGTGCGACTGTCTGCGCCTATGCTGCTGCCACTGCGTTCAGTGTGTGCGTCGAGCTTCGCCACGAAAGAAAAGGTGATAATTTTATGGATCTTTTGCATGTAGTCGTTGGAAAATGTTATCATTTTGAAGAAAAATAGTGTTGACAGGGTAATGCCATTTCCCTAGGTGGAGGAAAATTGAGCACTTTTCTGAATTAAATCCTACTATACTCGGGCATTTCTGCTGTTTGCTCCTCTAACGGAGCATGTGAAATACTTTTTTATCAATAATAAAACGTCGACTTAAAAATAAATTCTTTCTTTTTTATTTCAGATGACTTCAAGCCTCGAATGGAAGCTAATTTTGTTTAATGACGGCCCAGACGGTTTTCAGTGCTATTGGAGGATTTTGCGAAAGGAACGAATGCATTTTGCAAAATGAAATTTTGGTGGAGATTCTTTTGAGGGCATTTTCATCCCATGGAACACTTCCGTTGACTTTTCCTTCAACCAGAATTAATAGTGCTGAATGCATTAGCGTTTTCAATCCCAAACTTCTACCGTTTTCAGCTGCGCCTTCTTGCTCGTCAGTCCTAATCGTATGGAAAATCTATGGGACATACCAGTGTGACGAGTTTATGCAAAAAATAAGTAATACAATAACGTGAATGCTTTTCGAATAGCATTGCAAAGAGCCTGGTCTGAAAATACATTTTAAAAAATTCGTCGAAATTGTGCCGAACGGATTTATCGCATTAACAACGAGTCGAGGAGGACCAACAACATATTAAACTTCAAAATGTTTTCACAATTTAAGGAGATTTTTATGAATTTGACGAATGGTGATATAGTTATGAAATGTGTACAATAATAATTTTTTATATTTGAATTAAAATATTGAATGTTTTCTATTAACATTTGATGTATTTCAACTTACCGTCGAGACATTGATTTAAATTGCTGGTAAGGATAAAGATGAAATTACAGCTAAGCCACAAGAGAATCTTGATAACCTTAATATTTGATTAAAGTCAAAAAAGCTAAAGCTCAATACGCAGAAAATGAAATCCAGTTCGTGAATATAGACGAAGAATTAGATTAGGGCTATCTGTGGATGAAGAAAGATTTGATACGATAAAGAAGTTAAAATATCTAGGAATAAAAACTGACAATAAACTGAAATTCGAATTCAAGGAAGAATCCGAAAATATATGTGTGTAATCGACAACACTATAGTGAAACCTCACATTGAGTACTGTAGCAACCATATTTATGAAGACTAGGAAGTGATTTTCGATTACAACAATTTAAGAATGCTGCTATGTAGTTTAGTTTATGTTTAGATGTTTGCAGAAGTACAATGAATTACCATTGGAGATTATTATTATTATTATTTCGGACGAGCTACCCCATACGGTTGGCACTATGATGACCAGACGATCTTTTGTGTGAAGGCCAGAGAAGAGTAACGGCATAAGATTAATTATTTATTATTAAAAACAATGGATCCCCATATGTTGTATTTGTTTTATTTACAATGAACAAAAGTTTTATGACATGCAGAAGTAGCGCGTAATAAAAACAAACGTGTAGTACCTTAAGAGATTACGAAGTAAAATATTTTGAATTTGTGCAACACACAATATAAAAATAAATATGTTGCAAATATTGCAAAAAGAAAAACACAAAAAAAATAATGCAAACAATCCTAAAGTGCGGAAGTAGAACATGTAAAAACGATATGCTGATAAGCTTATCAACTACAATGTTCTACTGTCAGTGTTTAAAATAAAGTTCTTCAGTTCAGTTCTCGGCAATATAAGAAAGACAAGTCAGATTTACGACAAATTAGGATTACAGACTGCGCAGGGGTGACTTAAGACTACTTTTTATTTTACGAAATTAAATTAAACTGAAAATAAAAGTTCTCGATGTTGTCTTCCATACTCTTTTATAATTATTTGTTTGTGAACTAGGACTACATACATTCCAAAATTTATTATTATAATAACCTCTTTGCTATATACAAGCTTTTAATTAAATACAATAAGGTGCATTTAAATATCCATCACTGTATTTGAAATTTGCTATTGTCTTTTGATTTTTATCGATTGAAGCACTGGATTTTTTAATTTTTATCAATTGAAGAACTGGATACTGGACCTATCAATTAAAACAATTAAAATGAATGAAATATGCTACTCTAATCGATGTTTTACGATTGCCATGTGTTCATTTTATCAAAAAATAATCGCATTTACGTAACAATTACCAAAGATAAATGCAATAAGTGTCGTCTAGGTATTATTTAATTCATTTAAAAGATAAGGGTTTTATGCTTTTAGAAAAATTAATCAATGCAATAAAAGAAGTAAGTGGACAGCAACTCAAATAATTACTAAATATTGAGTTAAGAAAGATTAATAGAGCCTTTTCTTAAAGACGAGTTTTTAGTAAATATAGGCATTTACTAATTAGTTAGCTCCTAGAATATATTTTCCGTTGCGACCAGCACGCATTCGTGTTTGGAATTAATAAAAAAATATATGTTATATAGGGTGTAAGACTAGAAATAAAGATATCACGTTTTCAAATGGCGGAGTTTTCGGAAAACAGTATAACATATCCTTTTGCAAAAGCTCTTAAAATGCAATTTGCGGAGAAATATTTTGGTATAAATTGCAATTTTACCATGATATTGTACTTATACACTAGACACTTATATTTCAAGAATATGCATTAATAGATTTAATTTTTGTGGTTAAAGAGTTATCTTCACTTCAACTAGATATCTCCAGATTTCCCTAAGAAAAAAGGGTCTTGGGCTTGGCGGACAGACGGACAAGAAAGTGATTCTAAAAGGGTTCTGTTTTTTCATTTCGAGGTACAGAACCCTTTAAGAAAAATGATTTCAACAAAACTAATTCAAAATTCTCTGTGTGCTCCAGGTGGACCGAAAAATCGGAAGGAAATTCCGCAAAGGCAAGTTGTCATTACTGCTTCTGTACCAGCACAGCAGCCATCCGGACCATGTAGAAAACAGTTACATACTGTGTCCTTGGGGGAAAATTCACAAAGCACAAACACACACACGCGCACACACACATACAGCCGGCGAGGTTTTAGTGTAAGAACAGAGAAGAAAACAGAAAAACCCCTTTCTGGCAACAGTGCATAAATTTTCCTCAGAATCGGAACAAGTATGTACGTAGCTGTGCATGTGCTCCGTGTATGTATTTCCGCAGGAATTACATTATGTAAATAAGAAAAGTGTTACCGTTACGATAATCGCCTCAACGGCCGATGGGTGTTATTTTCTTCTTCGCTATTTTTCTTCTCTTGTTTTCCTCCGGTTTATCTCCCGTGCATTAATTAGAGAGGAGCATTGACACCTCGTTCATTGTTTACAGTGAGCACCTTTCTCGCGGAGGTTCGCTAATTAGGGAGGAAGGGAATTGTATTTATATGCAGATAATAAAAAAAAAAAGAGGCTAAATTGGAAAAGTTTGCTTAGTTTTTCCTCAAATCGCTTTCCGTCTCTCAGTTTCGTTCCTCCTTCCAGTGGCGGACGTGACCACATAAGCGCGCACCGTTGGAACTTTCACGGGGGCGAGGGGAGAAGGACAGAAAAGGTGCGTTTGCAGACAGAAACAATAACACAAAAGGGAGAAGATGTGAGAATAGGAAGAGCCCGAGGAGGAATCATTAGAGACGGCGGAGATGAGGGCGCAACAACAGAGACGACGATGATGATGATGATGAAAACAAAAAGCCCTCCACCCTTCGACCCCCCCGCACTCCGATTTGGTCCATTCGCTGGAGCTGCGGATGCTGGGCGGGCGTGGAGCAGGAAAGAAATCCGGCGCAGGGGCAGAGCAATCGGGCACAAATCTCGCCCAAAACAAAACTAGGCAAAAGGTGGAAAGTCAGATGAGTGCCAGCCCGGGCCGAGGAGGAAGCAGAAAACCGCTGCACAGAAATAGAAGTAGCTAAAACTTGATGGAGGGAGACGAAGGGCTGCCAGCAGCTCGGTGTTCCGCCGGAGATGTGCTTGAACCGAGGCTCGGCCCTCGGGTTTCCCTCTCCCACTTCCCGGAATGGATGAACCGAGTCCAGGTCTAGTGGCAGGCAAATAGGACGTCATCCTTCATTACAAAATCCATTTGGCTTCCTCGCCATCTACCCATAGCGGCACAAATGGGCTCCCAGGGAATCGGAGGTACCCGGACCGGGGCTTCGTCCGTCGCAGTAATGCGCCCCGTCGATGCCCTCGTCCAGGCCTGGCATCATATGAGCCGCCGCCGTTCGTCTTCCTGCTGCCTGCAGCAGCCTGCCTGAAGCCCGTCGCACACTTGGTGCTTATGTGGCCTGGCCGCAGAGAGAATTGACCGAGAAGCAAATTCAGAAAGGGAAACCGAAAATTTTTGTTGCTCTAATCAATTCCGTAGACGGACGGGACAGGTATAAAATATTATGTCGCCCGCCGGCCCATTTTTGAGGTTCTTGAACTACTTCGACGGGAGAGTGGGAGTCCCTCCCAGAAATTGTTGGAATTATTGAGGCCGTGGGGATGTCTGTGGGGAGCTGGAGTTGGACCGATTAGACGGCATTAAACCCCTGCGGCTACACACATTTATTTGCTTGGAGTTGGAGAAATTCCAGAATTTTTTTATGAAACTATTCGAGAAAAGCAGAAAAAGTAGTTGTAATGATCAGAATTCATAAATTATCAAAATAAATAATGCTTATAAAAATTGCCCGCTGCTACTTAAAATATTACATCTAACCCGAAAGGATTTAAATCGTTCTTTTGAAAAAAATTATTATTTTGAGCAGATACCACTTAGCGTTATGGAAATTTAGGTATAAATTAATCATCGATAATTAGCTCAGAAAGGAGACATGTTTAAAAACTTGATAACGTTAAGCGCAGAGAAGCGAATTGAATGTAATTTTCCTAATAATTGTTTTCAAACTAAAAATCAATGGACGAGGATGCAATTACTGGATTATACCTTATACTTTATTTTTCTACAACATTACTTTATTATCTTCTATAAGAATTGTTTGTAATTTGTTGTTTTTAACAAGTTTTTAAATTTTTATATTTTAGTTTAGTTATTATTGTTAGTTACTAAAACTTAAGGTTGCACATTTTGTAATCAATGAATCCCTGGTTTTCATGTAATACAGATAGTAGACATTATGATTTCAGTTTGTCAAAATGTAGCTATGGTAATTATTTTAATAGATGAGATTACTTATGATTTTATTAATGGTGTCGCTGCTGGGACTTCCTTCTCATTGAAATATGAAAAATAAATAACACAGAAAGGGACATTCTGCAGTTAAAATTATGGATAAATTTCTATTGATTTATGTATGTATATCTTTAAAACATGCTGTTAAAATTGTATGCCGAGGTTAGAATAAGTTTAGAATTTATAGCGTTATCTGAGCAATTGCAAATTTTAAACGCATTACACTCAACAAATCTATGTATTTTTTCATTAACTTTCATTATTTACTAATCCGAATAGGTTAATTCCATAGGATGTGTTTTTTTTTTAATTTCTGTTAACTAATAATACATTTAAAGAAAAATTTCTTAAGATAGTTTTAATTACAAAGGCGAGATAATTTTAAAATGCAAATGGTGCTATATGCAAAAGGGTTAAATTTACAAGAAGGGCATTAGAACATTAAATTAAACTAATTACATACTGCGAAAATACAGAGCTAAAACTTTCTTCGTTTAGGGCTTTACAACATGATGAAATGTTTCAATAACTTTGCGCTTCGTTCTAGTTTCTTTAAATGGATGAACCAGAAACGACACCTGTACAACTTTGCCAAACAACGCACAAGATCGAAAAAAATAATGAAATAATGCCGTGCAAATTAAAAAAGCCTCCCACAATTGAGGCGTGCGAACCAAAACAAATACCGGAGCACCACCGGCGGCATTTCGGCGTGAATGAATGGCGCAATAATAGATCTAAGCCGAGAAGTGCAAAAAATTTGCAGCCATTGACCTTGTCAAGGCTTTCCTCCTAAAAAGCTACCTAATCTAAATTGAGATGATTACCAAAAAATAAAAAAAAAAAACCGTGCGTCCCTGACCTACGCCAAGGCGGTAAACGTGAATTCGCGAATTCGCAACTTTCAAACGTAAACAGAATTAGCAACAGCCAGGCGGTGGCGGTTTGGATCGGTAATTGACCTTTCTGCCAAATGAATTTTTGCGCACAAAATACCGATCATTTTTGTCTGGTCGCGAATTTGGAAAAGGTGAGATATTTTTCCACATTTTAGTACCAGACAAATTTTCTGTTTTTTTTTTCAGAGACGAATTTCGAAAGAGGGATAAGACATTTTCCAGGAAGGACTTAAATTTAATATACAGCCGTACGCGTACCTCCGGAAGGTGTTTAAATGGTCCTAAGTCGATTGTAGGGCAATAAAGTGCGAGTTGTTCGTCGCAAGCATCGGTTAATTACCTTCAAACGAGTCGTAAAAGACAACCGTAAAACCACTTTGGTATTTGTTTTGGTTGCAATACGTTAAACTGGAGTCTACAAGACATTTTATGGCTATAGAGTTAACATTTTTTTAGTCCTGAAGAACGTTCCGACTGAATATCCTTGAAGGATTCTTCTTAAATTTTTTGAGGACAGCTACGCACCGCGATAATCGACAAGCGACTTTTTAGTTACTATTCGGTGTCGTAATTCAAACTTTATTGGGAGAAAGAAATTTATTGCTACATACCTGACGACTGCCCTCCGATGTCGTAAATAAACCCAACTCAGGGTGTTTAATGCAATGTTTTTATGTCAGAAGGTCTACAGTTACAAGAAGTACAAGCACATTATCGCCACTCAATTTTAGTTCAAAAATTTATAACTCTTCTTGTTGTAGCATAAATAACGACAATTTTTACGTTATTTTTCGAAAGAGAATAACGATCTATCTTACAGAATGTTTTCTAAAAACCGACGATAATTTCTGAATACCGATTACTTTAAATAGATTATCATGCATACGACGGAAGTCGGCCATAAACCTGAGGAAATCGCATTTTATACATTGCCATGTTAATGCCTAATTTTTTACGATATTTCACTGCTGGATAATAAATACTTTGATGTTGTTAGAAAGTAAAAGTTACTCAGGGTCATAAAATTTTAAATTGCATTTCGCTCTAAAATCCTTATTAATTAACAAAGCAGTTCAAAGCACATCTGTGTTATTATATAAAATGGCTATTTGCACGTAAAAGAGAATCACGAACAACTTTAATACCTTAGTTAACCAAATTCTTTTGCAATTAGTAAGAGCTAACACATACCTCTAGAGTTCTCGAGTAATACAACAGGATGTTTTAAATAGACAGATTATTTAAAAAAACTTAATTTCTTGTATTATGTTACACAGTAAAATCTTGATAATTATAGCAAATTTAAAGGAAAACAGTTGTTCGTCATATCCAATTTCGTTATGACCGATGAGTATTAAGAGGTTTCAATAAAAAGTACGTATATTTTCCATTGAAAATACCGGAAAAATATATTCGTTATAATGAGGTGTTCGCCAATCGCCATAACCGAGTGACTTGTAACAAAGTTACAAATAATTAAAAGTAAAAAAGAACTAAAACCCGACTAGAGAAAAAACGAACTAAAAAGTATAAATTACTTAGTGCAACTTTTTATTATCAGATAATAGTAGATAAGTAAAGTAATTTCATGCTTTGATTTAAATTAACAGCTTACTGTGATAACTAGTAATTTTACATATTTGAAAGGAACAAAGAAATTTATACATATATAAAGTGTTGTCATTAGCAAGGAAATCTTATCATGATGATAGTATAATATATAGTTTGAGAAATCGTTTCTGTGTTTCTTACAATAAGCAAATAATTCTTTTTTAAATTGAATTACTTGTGACGTCACATAACCTAGAACACATTCTGAATTCGACTTGAACAATGTCTCATTTTTTTATATTGGCTCAGTATAGTAGCTTAGATTGTTTGTCATCTGCCCTGAGTCGTTCGAGATCGTTTTAAGTAAAATAATGAAAAGAACCGTTATTTCTTATACAGTATATAAAACTATATGAGGCAAAAAATAAAATCATATACCTAACATTTATTTATTCTCGACTTGACGTATACAATATACTAGTCCACTTTTAAATATTAGAAGACAGATAAGTGAATAAAATTACTAGTTTTTTGTTTGTAATAGAAAGGACAATGCCGGATTTTGTATGGAGAGTGGCGTCTTTTTTTTTTCGCGCGGCCATCAATCAAACCTTGGTATTTCAGTTCAGAATAAGGTAACAAACAAAACTCTTCAAGACATGTTACTTCTGTTCTCAGTCAGAGCCGAGTTATAAAGGTTTGAAGTTTGAAAATAATGCTCAATTTCATTAGAAAATTAATTATTTTGTAGCCATTTTTTACTTAGGCTTCTCAACTACTATCACACTAGTGGCAGGTAAAGTCAATCGAGGTCACTAGAATCTACAAATGTTCATGAAGGTCACACAAGGTCAAAAATTCATTACTGTAATTAGAAGCCAAGAAAGTTCATTGAAGACGATTAAATCCTTTTTTTAAATGAGAGATTTATTTTAGGATAAGAAAAGCTCTATTGTGATTCCCACATAGGAAAATTGAAGAAAGTCATAAACAGTTAACAAAATCACACTAATATTAGCATAAAAATAAAGCTAGGCTTTTTTTGGTCATTTTGGTAAGTAGACGGTGTACTTTCCAGGATTTCTGTGAACTGTGCCTTTGAAAGCCCAATATAATAGTGAAAAACGTCGATGAAGAATTCGAAAATAACTAAATGTTAAGATCGATGTTAAGGTGCCAATTATAAAATGTGTGCGACAATACAAATCCAAGCTATGATTTTTATTTTTATATACGGCCATAACAATATATGCACAAATCTACATTTTTGAATCTAGAAATAGTTTTTGAGCTTCATAATTATATTTACTATTGACATATTGACCTTTATGGACGTCCATAGCGTATAGTAGACCTCAATGAACTTTTATATGCCTATTGTGTGATAATAGTTGAGAAACCTAAGTAAAAAATGGCTACAAAATAATTAATTTTCTAATGAAATTGAGCATTATTTTCAAACTTCAAACCGTTATAACTCCGTTCAGACTGAGAATAGAAGAAACTTGTCTTGAAGAGTTTTGTTTGTTACCTTATTCTGAACTGGAATAACAAGGTTTGATTGATGGCCGCGCGAATAAAAAAACACGCCAATTTCAGGCATTGGCCTTTGTTTGGTTTAAAATGTTGCTTTACGTAGCTAGGTATTTGTATGATTTTCTACTCTATTCTATATAATATTTTAATATTTCAATTTTTAGTTCTCTCTCCTCTATTAACATAAAAAGTTAATAATATTTCTGGTAATCCTTTTTGGAATGTTTGATTTCTTGACCTATTTAAAACCCCTGCATAAATTAAAACTCCGACCTCTGTTAGAATTCGTGAAAACTACTTTTCCAAGTTCTGGTCGAAAATTGGATGAATACAGTGATGGCCAAAAGTAAGCCAGTCAAGGTTTTACCAATCACATATTTGTAAATATTACGTCATAATACAGGGTGAGTCTGAAGTTGGAGATAAGAAGATGGGACTCATTATAGTTTGTAAGCACATAGGTCCACAATCATTGGTGACTTATTACATTTTAAAAATCGTCACTTTTTGAGATTGTGCAGAAAATAGTCATGTTCAAATTTATTAATATAAATAAGAAATAATATTCCTCATCAAAATCTCATCAATATTGTACTCGTAGAATGATTACGAAACACCCCTTCTGCAGAACACAGTTATTCAGAAATCGCTAAATTTTAGAATTCGAAACTTTCATGAGCTCTCTATTATTTTTACACTCTCAATTTTATCAAGATCGCATGATTGTGCTCAGGTGGACCAGTCGTATTGCGCAAGAGTGGGCCGGTGAACAATCGACCGTTGAAAAAAAGATTGCAATCAAAATAAATTTGAAAACTATTCAGTTGGTGCCGTAATTGAAATGAATAATATTACCTTACCTTACCTGTAATCAGAAAAAAATAAAACCGTAGAGGAAATTAATATATGAAATATATGTACTTAAAAAAAAAGAAACTTAAAAAAAAACAAAAGAACGAGTATTGGAAGATTTTAAGGAACGATTTTTGATTAATGAGGTTCAATATTTGCCACCATTGGAGAGAAATGTTCGTTCAAAAAATTTTAAAACTCTACGAGCAGTAATGAAAAAGCTAGATTCTCATTTCGTAATGTCAGAGTTTTTGGCGCAATATGAAGACTGTGGAGAAATGGGATTATTTGAAAAAAAAAATCTGTCTGAAAAATATGTTGTTGCAAATCATGATTTGGAAACTAATGGGGCGGAACCGGAAATAATGAGTGAATGTAATAGATGCAAGAATTGCTTAGTACGTATGTTGTTTTAAGGTATTAGATTAATATAATTTTTATAACGAGGCTTACAAAAACGTTTCAAAAATGATAAAAATTGTATTGATATTGTCAGTGACACAAGTTCAATGCGAATATTCTACGAGTATGAACGGAAACAAAGAAATGTTAATTGTTATTGATAAAGAAGTAGTAATTAAAAAAATATGTATAGGTAGTCCTGAATTTTCTAATAATTTAATAATTTAAATAATAATTATGCATCAAGATGTGATTTTGCATAAGCATTGCATTTTTTTCTTTTTCTTTTTTTTTCTTTTTTGTTAGACAAATTGGGCCGGTATTGAACTGAATTCATGTTCTCTTTTACCTCTATATAAAAAATAATACCAGACATTTATTAATCATTTTATAAAAATACCGGTAATACATGCTTGTGTTGGGTTGGACAAGGGCTTTTTTAAAAATATGAAATTTTATTGCGAATAAATGAATTAGTAAACTTAATTCCCAGACTTGCTTTTGGAAAGGAAACTTACTAATTGGAAACTGTTGGTTTATTTTATAACATTCTTATTTTTTTAAAATCTGATATTTAGATTGTTATTTCATGTAATTCAGTAAAAACATTAAAATAAATATACATATGTACATTCGATAATATTGTTTGATACAAATGTAGTTAAGATATCGTATGCACAAAAACACCGTTAAAATTGCAACACCCATAACTAAAATCGTTTAACCCGCAAAATAAAATTGCTAGTTGTTCGAAATTAATATGGGCATAGATATTCTGAAGAATGTTGGGTAAGTAGATTTCTCTGCTGCAATAATACTACAGAAAGTCCCGTTACTGTTTAAAGACTGACTTTTTTCGATAAACTGTGATTTCTTTTTTTGGTTTGATTTTATATGCATTATTATTCGAAATTGGCGATTTGTATAGTCGAGGTTTAGGTTGAATGATGATTTATAATTCTTATCTGTAATATACACTTCATGCAAATTTTGCCCCTCAAAATATTTTAAAATCAAAATATATTGTGGTTGAGTAGTGTGGTTCCAACTTGTCTGCCCCTATTTATTTTTATCCTATATTTTGTCTGAGAATCCGGTAATCTTCATTTCAGGTAATGTACGAAATTTACGAAATTAATTTAAGGCAAACGCGAATTATTTAAAAAAAGACACATAAATGTTTAGTTCTGATAAGTGAAAATTAGAGCCTTTATTCATACCTACATAGATAAAGATAATAGCAGCTTTTAAATTAATAAAACGATTAACGTTTAAAAAATTGTATATCCATATCCATTTAAATTATTTCGGTAGCTTCAGAGCAAATATCTGTAGCGTAAACTCCGTTTCAATGTAGGACATGAGTGCGATGCCAGTGATAGTTTCATTTGAAAAAAAGGGAAATCTTCAGTCACAGATTTCTTTATTTAACTTTCCTGTTTTTACGACAGCAAATTGCTTCGGAGAATTGTGAAAATTAAAAAACCAGGGAAATAGAGCTGAAAGCTCATTTTGTGGAGATATAGGATATAGCATAAAATAAAGTTTTGAAAGTACTCACCACTTGTAGGCGTTGTAGTGAAAGTAGACCATTCCCAGTCCGTAGAGGAACGGCTTGTCCTTCCAGTGGTCAGGCCTTAGATTGAAATATTTTTGGTAAGCAGAGAGAGCTAGAGACGAAACTGAGAGTAAGCAAGTGTTACAGTCGGAATGCACCACACTCCCCACCTTTCTGGTAGTCCTCCAGCAGCAGGTGAAAGTGACCCAACTTGCAGTAGGTCCTGGGATCGATGTTAATCTGCTTCTCGGCTTCGGCAGCCTCGTTGTTGTTCTCCTGACTCAAGTCCTTCATTTCGACGTCCTCGATCTCGACTTTGACCACGGGGTCCCCGAGACTGTTGCTGGTGCCGCGCTGGAGGTCGGACGCCTTCTCCTCCATCTCGACGTCAATATTTTCGGTTTTGATCTTGAAATTCGCATCGGAGCCGACCGGAGTCTGTTCGCCGGTTTTTGGCTGTCTCAATTTCTGGCGCTCCTTTTGCTTCTGGGCCTGGATAAGCATCCGCTCCAAATATTTGACAGCTTTGAGGACAATCGCGCGCGTCTTCGCATGTTCGGGTGAGGTTAGCTTGAGGAACCCAAATTGTCGGCTGTGGAGTAAAATTGAAGGGAATTTTTTTCATTATGCGAGAAGTGAACTCCTTGCGGGTGGTTGGATTGTAGCATGCATTCGGGAACAAGGGAGGAAAACGCCGCATCATTGAAAATGTCATCAGCGGGCGGCATGACAAAATTTTGAGAAATGTCAAACCTGTCCAATTCTGACAGAACCTGGAGCTCCTGCGTTGTCAGGTTGAGATCGTCGCTGTCCGGCTCCATTGCACGAGATAATTCACTTTATGCCGTTCACAACCGTTTCGGACGCACTCGCCGCGGAATTACGCTTGTAAATATGTTCGGAAAATTGCAACACTAAAAATAAGTAAACAAACTAGTTTCCATTATTTTAAAAAGACACGTCCCGCCATATTGAAATTTTTACACTGAGATGTTGGTAGATCGCTCTGACGTAATTCAGGGTGGATTTAATGGCGTAAATGGAAATAACTTCACGTTGTTCATTTCAAGGTATAAAAATTAATTTAGAAGAATTTTTATAAACTTATTTTAAAAATACATTTCTTATGACGTAATTAATAAGACAAACAATTAAAAAATATATAAATTTCCCGAAAATTGCAACAACTGATACCAAAGATATCAACCACAGCCTCTTAAACTCACCTCCTTTAGTTCACCACACCGCCCGAAAAAATCCGATTAGTTCCGAAATTTGACAACTTGCAAAAAACAGGTCCGTAACTTTTGTGCGGTTTTGTAAGTGCGGAGTTCTGCCGGAAAAATTGCGAATTTTAGGACTAAGCTCAAGAACTCGAGAGTAGCAAAGTTCTTCAGGCGAAGAAGGGGTAAATATGAACATTTCTAAGGAATTAGTTGACCGCTCTCGTCCCCAACATCCAGTCACACAGCAGGCGTTGGAGCCCGTGTCACATGAGCAGTGGGGCTTTTGTCGGCTCAAATCGGCGCTTTCATTTGTTTCTCGGCCTGACAAAAATTCTAAATTTAACAGTGATTTAACGCGTAGCATCTCAACGCCTTAAATAAGAGTCATTGCTGCAAGAAATCAGCTGCAAGGTCCAGCACCTGTCTGAACCTGGAATCGCGGTCGCGTTACGTAAAATATTGCAAACAGCGACTGAAGAAAACCCTTTCCGTGTTATTCATCTTCTTCCAGATATTATGAGCGACTGGACAAAATCGAAGAAGGACCTAGAAAACAAAGAACTCGAAAAGATGACGAACCAGGCCTCCAAGTTCCTAGGCGGAGTACTCGGCGACATCAGCAAGAAGTCCGCCGGCACGCAGATCGTCATTGGGGCCGTTTCAGGATGGTAAGCACCGTGCATCGCCGGTGAGGTGATGTCACGGATCCGCATCATTTCCTCGAGAATTTTCTCTATTTTCGGCACGTACGGGGGGGCTGGGTGCTGCGATTTAGCAAATGGCCTCGAGAGCCGAGCTTTTAGAACAGAGCGGCAAAAGCAGGTGAAGTCAGAAATAGCCTTGGATCAGCGAGTTCTAGGTCGCTAAATTCATGCAAATCTTTTGTGCAAGCAGAGCTACATTCCTCTGTTTTAATAGCTTTTATTCTAAAAGAAAAAATCATGAGAAACTAGCCCTAACCAATATTTTCTATCCTACCAGCTGCTAGGTGCCAATTTTTACACTCCAACGACCCAAAGTAGTGAGAAAAACAACGCTAAAACTCGAGAGTTGTTTTTCCTGTAAAAATGTTAATCGATGTTGCCGCCACACGCGATTTGAAAAAGAAAGCTAGGAAAAGAACTATGCAAAATAAATTTTGTAACTTGGGCCTGCTTATCTGAAGGTTATTCATTAATCAACATTAATATAATTTACGCCCGCCCCTAAATAAGTTGCTTTCCAGATTGGTTAAATAAAAGGCAGACATTCACAACAACACAAAAATGATAAAATAAATATTACAATGTATTTTATAATTATTAGTTTTTCGTTGGGAAAACTTTTTTATGTCTTAATATATCAATAATTTAGTTCCCAGTGTCTCCCAGTTTCAAAGAAAAGACGACATTTTCCTACTTTTTGTAAACTTTGCAATTTATGTTTAGGTATGCCTAGATCTAATCTTGGCTTGCTTTAAAATTTGATTAACTTTGTTTGCCTAGTTTAGTTCATAGTTGGTCAAACCTGACTAGAATTGAGTTTGGCTGAAGCCGAAAACAATCTTAGAGTGTTTTTTTTTAAGAAAGGAAGGTTTAAAATGTTTGTTGCCAATGACACTGCAAAAATACATGAAAAAATCAGGCAGTGTTCACGGCGAATCTCAAACATTTTAATTTTTCAAAATTCACAAATAAACAGAAGCCTTTTGTCATTTTGCAGCACAGGCACATTGAACTGCTCAATTTACGGTACAGTATCGCAATGAAAAGTAGCGAAGCATTTCAAATCTACCAATATTGGCTTTTAAATGAAAATAACTAGTTTGGGTCCTGTTCTAACTTTCGTACGAAACAAGTCGAAAAGAGTTTACACAAGAGCTGCACACACAGCCAAAATAGCTTTATTGCACGAGAAATTCCCGGGACGGATTATCTCGCGAAACAGCGATGTCAATTGGCTACCGAGATCGTGCGATCGATCTCAAAAGTAAGGTGTCTGTTAATAGGCCAGGAACAATTCAAGAACTAAAGGATGAAATAATAAAGCATATTGGTGGAGCAGTGGAGCAATTATACCAGTATATCATCCAAAATTTCGAAAAAAGGATTGATGTGTGCCGCCAAAGGCGTGGTGAACATCTAGCCGATACTATCGTTCATATATAATTGTTATCCACCAATAAACATAATTCAAAAGAGAAATCAACATCATTCCAAAGAAATCAATTTTTATTTACAATTCAAATGGTGAAACACTTTGTGGCCTACCCTTTATAATATTTTATATCACAATTGAAACTTTAAACATTATTTTTTGAATAGAATAACTTCATAAACATGATTTGTTTTCCATGGCTTACACTGTACGTGCCGAAATCAAAAAAACTATCATACAAAGCAAGATTAACTTATTTCTTAATTCTAAGACATCTATTAAAAAATAATGGAATATTAACTTGAGGCCTTTCCCAATAGGGTAACCGGCTACACTACAATGAAAGTAGGTAAAATAGCCGCGTTTGCCATCGGAGGCACAATAATCCTCGTCGAAGTCGCACACACGCAGGGCTATATTTCAATTGATTGGTCGAAAGTCTCAAGCAAGCTGGACCGAGTCAGCGACAAAGTGGAGGAAGCGGTCACTGGCGATGCCCCCAGCTGGATGGATAAGGTAAATATCACAAATTACCAATTTTTTATGATATTGAAAATAAAAGAAATACGACCCATAATATTTTCCTAGGCTGCTAATTTTGCGAAACAAAACTCAATGTTCGTGACTGCATTTATTGGGGGAGTATTCATCGGGATTGGGTGTGCCTGAAGGGGATTATCCCGCGCGAAGTGATAGCTTTCTCTAAAATAGAATTTATAATTACGGAATGCTCCAAAGTCGCGATGTGTTTAATCATTTTAGGCTTTTGTTACGCATTAATTTTAATTTTGTAGAGCTCTCGAAGCTATTTTTTCAATAAAAGTAGAAAAAAAGGCATTTAATCGAAGCACTCGAAATTTATTTTGTTGTATCGGATTGTGTTTGCCCTTATTCTGAAGATATTGGTTTTGGAACAATAATTTTAAGGATGTGAACAAACGTGCTCTGAACTTATTTTTACAGGAGTTAGTTCATTTAATTTTACGGCGACTTTTGCAGAATTGTTTTAGCTAAAATAAGCGACATTATTTAGAATTTTTTCGAAAACTATAAGCAGATGGAGATTTTGCTAAAATGTTTACCTATAGTTTGTTGTTTTCACTGTTTAATTCAACGATCGTAATATTTTCTTCACTTCCGTAGTCCCTTGAAGGTAAAAATTAAAGTTTTATGAATTAAAATACACTCGACTCAATTAGACTACTCCTTGTGAGTGGGATAGTCATTCTTAGGGCGGGAAAATATAATCCAATTATTCGTTAAGGCTTTGATTTGACCTCAGAAACTAGATCACAACTACAAGTTATACCGCGTCAAAAGAAGTCCAAGCAAAGAATACCTAAATGCAACTAGAAAGCGGCAGAGAAAACAAGAAAAAAATATTCAAAAGTATGTTCGAGGAATTGCCAAAATTAGTGAGATTTTCCAATTTTCTTTTTTACAGACGGAGCGTTTCATCGATCGGAAAATTGATCGGGCCGAGGATCTTCTTAAGGGTCAAAAGAAGAAGGCGAAGAAGTGGTACACGAAGCTGATTGGAGACGAAAATGGCCCTAAGTTGAACGAGCTCCACATTTTCATAACAGCGTTCTTGGGCGGTGTTGCAATCGGAATTGCCACTGCCTGAAAGTAGGTACTTAAGAACAATCCGCACCACTTTGCGGTTTCCCCCGGGGCTTCAAACCGCCCTTAGTGGGTGATGATCACTAGCTGCTTAGAAGAGTGGTTGAATGTATTCTATTTCATTTTATCATTTTACTTTAGAAACGAAACGGCGCTACCTAGGAGTAGAGCCACCTAAGCCGCCGAAAGATCAAACGTGTTTCAATTCATTCTCGGTTTTACCCGCGTATTTTTAATTTAATCATACTTACATTCGCTAATCGCAGCCGTGTATTTCGTTTTATTCTCATCATTTACTCGTTCCGTATTGAATTCGTAGACCTAAGACGCAAGCCGAATGTCCTGCTCGAATCATACCAAGTTATTTTACATTAGTCAGGTTCTCTGCGATATCTTACTCTTGTTTTATTATTTTTTATATTTATGAATAAAAACAGTCTACTTGAACAATCAGACTTTTATTTATTTGGCCCTGTTCTTCAATTTGCATTACGGTGACACATTTTAATAGTTCATATTTTTCTGTTTGCTTACAGTTGTTTTAGATATTTTACTAAAAAATTTCAAACCTTAGAAACTAATTTCAACAATCAACCCTTGAATTCGACTATAGGCAAAGAAATACATCATTGTCTCCTCTTAGACGACTGCCAATTTTATTGAAAATTAGTACAAAAGTGAGTTCGCACTGTTCGGAGCCATTAATTTTTAGGATAATGGGATGTATTCTGAGATACGAATTTAAAAAGAAATCAAAAATAAGAAAAACAAATATTTCAAATGAATAATAAATTTAAAATTTAAAATTCAAATATCAGACAAACATAAACATTATTTGTCGACGTCTAAACCACAACGAGAAATCAGTCACAGATTGTCGCTTGAATTAAATCATAACTCGAAACTCGATGAAAACGACAGATTTTAATTATTAGGATTCTTGGCTTAAATATACAATAGCGTCACCGCTCGGATTTCAATTAAATTGAGTAGGTGCTTTCCGATTGCCCTAAAACGAAAGGATCTGGAAGAATTGAAGGGCGGTTATAGCTTCCGAAATGTTCCACCTTAATGTAAGAAAATGTAAAAATTAGAATTCACCATTTCCAGCGAAAAATATTTTTATTTTTGCAAAAACTTAAATGCGATCAATTTCCCTAAAGAACATTACACTATGTACTCCACTTTGTACTTACATACATGGTTAAATTATGAAAAAGAACGATAATAAAATGTAAACTAAAATCTTCCAAGTCCGAATGACATTTGGGTTGAAACACAAATGTCCGCGTAACAAGCTATATACATATTTAAAAAATATGATATACACCACAAATGCGTGCTTGTCTGCAAAAAGCGCGTAGTGTAGATGGAATTTTGCAAAAATAAAGAAATTTTGCATTGGAAAATGGCCTCTGGAATATTTCGGAAACTATAGCCGATCTTATCAAAATTCCTTCAAATCCTTCCGTTTTATGGCAAACGGAAGGAACCTGCTCAATTTCATTGAAATCCGAACGGTGATGCTATTGTATATTTACTCCGGATTCTTTTCACAGTTTTAATTTTACTTTTTAACTTATTCCATGTGATTTGATTCACGTGAATTTCGCACTAGGTACATTCACATGAAGTGGAAGATAATGGATAAGACGATAATTCAAAAATTTAAAGTTGAATAAACTATGCATTTAATTAAAAGGTAACAATAAAGACACAATTCAGCGGTTTTATACAAAGACCGGGATTGGGTTTGAATTAAAAACTATGGTTCCATATCACACCTATAAAAGATTAGCATCATGATGAAACTGCAACTGGGTGAAAACATCTCCAGGATAGGTGTTACTTCTTTAGGAATTTCTCTTTTTTTAGACTATTTTTTCAAAGTTTCGCTATTACATTACATCACTCTTTAATAGATTTCCACGAAAATCGATATTACGTTGGGTCATTGATTACAAATCTATTATTCATATACCGATCACAAATGTTGAACTAGAAGCGTTTTGGGATCTAAGGTTTTGGGTTTCGGGTTTCTCTTTTCACAAATGTTTTAAGATAACACTGGTCAACAAGTTTTTTGTTTTGTTTTTTTTTTTTTCGATACCTGGAAGCATAATGATAGAAATTTCTCGGTAGAATACGAATCCGAAAATAAAAATTTTCCAGCACGTCAGGTGTTTGAGTAATTATAGTATTAAAAAAATTTAAAAAATTCCTTATTTTGACCATTTTTGAAAATTTATTAAAAAACAGTGGAATGACGTATAATCTCGCCAACATCAACTTAAATGTTTAACTGCACTTATAAAATCAGTTATTTGAAAGGTCTATCAAGATTTGTTCAGTACATTTTTGCAGGAGGAGGACTTCCTTCTATGCCCGCAGTTCATTTATTTCATAGGGCCTAAGCAAAGAATCATGAAAAGCTCATTCTGTGAGCAAATTTTAAGAAAGTTTATTAATAACTAATTTTATATAACTATCTATATAAGAATCTAATCTTTTATTAGAGGTATGTTTCACAATCGTGCGATAACTCGTTATTTTTGAAGATGCTTTCAAATATGTCTCATATACATATATATGTGACTTTTTTCGCTTTTCAACCCAATATTGTTCGAGAACGTGATATACATGGGTTCAGCACATTTTGAAACCGCCATATCCATCATATTTTTATTTGAAGTAAAATTTCGTTGTTACACGTGTAATCGGAAGGGTTTAAGAAGCAATTGAGATAGTTGAAAATACATAGTTAAATTAATAGAAATGTTTTAAGCTCAATTGGAAAAAACTACTTATTTTTTACCCAAACAGAAACAACTTTTCATATTCATTCTATGTACATATTTTATTTTAAATTCCTATATCTTTAGATTGTTGAACAATAGTTGTAATGAGGATAGGGTAATAAAAGTTCTTTCAAGGTGTTTCAGTGCGAAAGATATTAAAGATAAAAATATCCAAGAAATGCCCGACAGACCTACATCAATATATAAATTTTTTCGTATAAAAACCACTGGGGCAATATTTCGAGTGTTCAACCCAAAAATGACCCAGGGCTGTACTTGACTTTCAGTTTTCAATTAGCGCAGGTGTTCCGCTAATAAATCCCCGATTGGCTTCAATAAATCACGCAGCTCGCGTCTTCGATATTTCCTCAACCCGGCCTATTTTCCGGGAGTCTTAGCACCAAAGTTTTCAGTCCGATTTCAGCCATGGAGCTGCCACTGGGGCTGCTTCTTTTGCTACTCCCTGCCACCTTCGCCGCGGATGAGTGCCACTTGTGTGAAAAAAATGGGCTCGCGAAAATGCGTGGACTGGACGAAAAATTCATGGAGGAGTATAGTCGCGTTCAAAAACGATCTGTGGACCCGACGTTTCGCGGAAATCCGAAGACGAAAGGCGAGGTTTGGGATACAAAGTTTGGGGTCAGTTCGGCACTCTTTGATCAGTCGATTTCCCTAATTTCACTATTAAGCAAAATTGCTATTGAATATTTGGATAAGTGCCCTCCGTTTGTGCTCTACGACACCTACGTGGAAAATTCGGAAAATTTTATTCTGCAAAATCTTTTTAGGGTAAGATTTCGTCTGATGCCAATTTTTGATTCTAACGAGTATGTTCAGAAATTTCCACTTACTTTCTATCATGGAAAAATTGGGCAAGATTTCAAGTTGGAGAACAAAAGGCTCATCGAGGGAGGGGACAACACCTGCAGGAGCTACATCCTGTTCACCTCTGACCCGCAGATGACCAGGAGCATCATCGGGCCCCAGATCGAGAACAAGGTCATCGTGGTCGCAAGGTCTTCCCAGTGGAAGTTGAGGGATTTTTTGTCCTCGGAGGCTTCGTCGAATATCGTCAACCTGCTCGTTATTGGAGAATCGCTCACAGCAGATCCAAAAAGGGTATGTAAGGCTGAGTTCTAATTAAAACTAGTAAAAGAATTAATTATTAGGCTCATTATTCGTTATTGTGTCAACAAAAACAGAAACTAGATGAAGATTATAAAAAGTAGCTAAAGCTACTGCTTTTTGTATAGAGCTAGAAGTAAAACATGTTACCTATTTATCATCAAAAGAAGCTAGAAGTGATATTTACGAAAATAATTTTTTTTAAACTACTACTTCTTCATTGATCATGATAATGCCATTGCCATGTTAGAAAGTAACGATAACGAATTTTATTATTATTTGGAAGTTTTCGGGTTAAGCATATTTATTTGTCGTAGGTACATAATTTAAATCAATTATTGGGACTTTTACGTTTTCTTTTAGCAAAATATTGTTTGTAAGTTTCATTAAAATGGACTGAATTATGTCGGTTTAAGGAAGATTATTTTATCAAATCTAAAACTTTAAAAGCATTTCGTGTGAAATCATTTGCTTTTTAGAAAAATCGCTTGACTTAGTTCAAGAACTACTGAACCTTTATTTCATGAAATTTGGCCAATTACCTTTTTCTTATAAACAGGATCTCTGATGATCCATTTTCTAGCAGAAAAAATGATCCTGGAGAAACTGTAGTAAAATTAATAATTGATATTTAATAATAAACATATATGTATAATATGAAACAAATACAAAAATTCAAAAGACAATTTCCTGAAAATATGCTCTTTTTATTTATTTATTATTTGTTAAAAGTCAGGGAGATTTGGTTTTGAGTAAAAATATATCAAAAATAACAATAAATCGTAGAAAAATTGTATTTCTGTAGTCTTTAGATCACGGAAATTCGACTATGGCATGCCAATTTCTAGTTATTATCCGAACACGTACTATGTTTGTGTTTACTGAGCACGAAACACTAAAATATTTATTCGAAATTGAATAATCCTAGTTTTCAATTAGAACTTCTTAATTTCGTACTAGTTAAGTTAATGGTTAATGCTAAAGTATAACTTAATATTATTTTGCAAATTTTAAATTTTTATTTAAATTTGATTTTTTAAAATTATTATACTTACATACTTAGGTGTGACCGTAATGTTTTAAAAATTGCTGCAAAATAAATACAAATGAAAGAATTAAATACCTTCTTAGAATCCAAAACAGTTATGCTGAGATGGGGCTAAGTAAAGTTGGTGTTGGTGGTGGATTTTTCAAACGTTTCATTAACAATTTTTTCTAGCGCAGAAAGTGAAAACGTCGCAAAAGTGAAAGAAAATCAGAGGCAAATTACATTGCTATTGGAAAATTGGCCTTCGAGTTGCTTCGTCCTAAACTCGGTTATTGTTAGTGGAAAAGTAACATCCCATTTGGATAGCTACAGATCAAAGTTGTAAAAGAATACAAGTTTTTCGGCAAATAATTCTTTTGATTTAGATATGTGAAAAGTATATTCTTTAACTTCACTTCTGATACTGGGACTTACAGAAACCAACACTCACATTCTTTGAAGTACTATTTTCAGTCAATTGAATTAATTAAGAGTTTTAGTGACTAAAATCATTTTAGTTACTTTCGTTTTGTATCGGGGGTTAAAAAAGGCCCTAATCTCTTTAAATAATAAAAAAGCTATGATTCAAATATTCACATATTTTTGATGTATTTATGTAAGTTAAATTATGAATTTCTTCTAAAAGAATGCAGTCTTTTACAACTCTGCCACGAATGATAAAATTTTACGAAAATTGTAGATTTTGTCAAATCTGCGGTTAAAAATAAAGGGCCCCTTTTTAATTGTTATTATTATTATAATTTTAAATTCATCTTGACGCCACTTTAGGAACGTCCGCACGTGATGTACACCCACAAGCTCTACGCAGACGGCTTAGGCTCGAACGCACCCGTCGTCCTCACAAGTTGGGTCCGGGGAAAACTTTCCCGGCCCCACGTGAACCTGTTCCCTCCGAAATTCGCGACTGGATTTTCAGGACACCGCTTCCTCATTTCCGCCGTGAACCAGCCTCCTTTCATCTTCCGGACCAAGACGATTGACAAGACGGGGACGGCCAACGTCTTCTGGGAGGGGGTGGAGTATCGTCTTATAAAACTAATTTCGCTGAAGCTAAACTTCTCCTACGAAATCGTGGAGCCAAGAAACACCGCATTTTTGGGGTAAGTTTAAGGAAACTTCTTAGAGACTGATCTTAGCTTAATTGGGATTAAATATTTAGGTCTGGTGAAGCAGTCAGGGAAGAAGTCGAGCTCGGACGAGCGGACATCGGAATGGCGGGGGCGTACATTACGCTGGACCGACTCATTAGCATCGACATGTCCGCGGGTCACTCGAGGGACTGCGCCGCGTTCATCACTCTCGCATCGAAGGCTTTACCAAAGTAAGTCTAGTGAACACCTTTGTATAAATCTTACTCAGATCGTATCGAATCGGTTCAAAAACGATTCCTGCGTTTTGCCCTTAATGGTCTGCCCTGGTTTGATTCCCTCTCCCTTCCACCGTATATAGAAACCGCCTTAAATTAATTTGCATGGTAACGCTAGAAGATAGGCGCAAAATTTCAAGAATAGTCTTTGGATTCAAGATTTTAACCGGCGAATGCGACAGCCCGCAGTTATTATCTTTGTTTAAGATTTCCGTGCCTCGTCATGGCCTCAGACATTGCAATTTACTCAGGATTGCTCAGCATCGAACTAACTATGGTTTGCATGAGCCCATAACATCTATTGCCCACTTGTTTAATTCGCATTCTAATATTATTGATTTGAATTTTTCGGTTTCTCAACTGAAGGATCGGTTGACGAAGTATTTCACTTAATTACAGTATTCATCTTTTGCTTTCTGCACTTAGATTGTAAATGTTATTGTAATTATTGGTTGATGGTTTCTTTGTAATTTAATAGACATTGTAAGTCTGACTGCGAATAAATAATAATAATAATAACACCATACAAAAATTTTAAGTTTTATATGTATGTAAATTGTAAATATAAGAATTATGTTTTATTTTACTTCCCAGTTTAACTCTTTGAGTCTTGAAATTTAGAATGGGTACAGGAAAACTATGCTTTTTCATCTATAAATATTATTTAGACTCATCGAAATAATTTTATCAAAAAACATATGGACGGTTATGGATGGTTTGTTGATCAACTAGATAAAAAAAACTTATTTTTCAAGGTCATTCACAAGTTTTAAAAAAATATTTTGATGTTAAGATACGACTGTAACTAGATATTTGTTTTCTACGATTTTTATAGAGATTTTCCATTAGTCTTATTATGACTTAAATTTACATAAAACCAATAGAAATATACAATACAAAAAAGTAACTCTTTCGACCTCTAATGCCAAATTTCAAGGCAATGAACTACATAGAGTTTTTTGTACCCGAACGGGGCGCTATCGCAAGACCTTTTTTTTTATAGACGGGGGAGATTATTTTACAACCACTGGTTAGGTTATTTGAAAACATCCTTCTTTTGTGCAGGACCTTAAAAAATTTTGCAAACCATAATTTTAGAAATGGTGGGGTTTTGTATACCAACCCACAAATCTAATTTCAGATACCGAGCCATCATGGGTCCATTTCAGTGGCCCGTTTGGGTCGCTCTGACCGCCGTTTACCTCCTGGGGGTCTTTCCCCTGGCCTACACCGACCGCCTGTCTCTCTCCCACGTGCTCGGCAACTGGGGGGAGCTCGAGAACATGTTTTGGTACGTCTTCGGGACGTTCACGAACAGCTTGACGTTCAGCGGCAAGTTCTCCTGGAGCAACTCCCAGAAACTGTCGACCCGGCTGCTGATCGGGTTCTACTGGCTTTTCACGATCATCATCACCGCCTGCTACACGGGCTCGATCATCGCCTTCGTCACGCTGCCCGCCTTCCCGGACACGGTCGACTCTGTGAATGATCTTCTTGGTCTTTTCTTCAGAGTTGGAACTTTAGGTAAATTGGATATTTTTCGTAAATACATTTCATGAACTTACAATTTTCGAAAATGATCAAATCATATTTTGTTTGAACATTTGTATTTTATGGCAAATATTCTATAGAAGGAAATAAGGTTAAAATATGGAGGAAAAAAATATAAATAGAAGTTTTAAGTATAGTAGCTTAGTAAAATTCTTATAGTTATGTAGATAAATAAAACGAAATCAAATTCCTCTAAACACGAATTGAAATTATAATAAATAAAATATTTGGATACTTAATAATTTGTAGAATTAATTTTTCACATTTCTAAAACTATCTTGTATTTGACGAATCGACAGCACTGGAACATTTGTGTAATATTTTTGATTGCTGATTACTAGTTTCTGGTAATTTAGTTGGTTATTTACAATATTTTTGGAGTGGTTTAGAGTAGTTTTTTGGTTCCTCTTCTATTGATAGCAATATAATCTCAACAAAGCTGATTTAAGATACTGATTCTCGTCAAGTGGAAATCAATATTAGTGTTATTATGATTAACAACGTAAATTATAGACTCATAATAGTGTTGGCTTCACGTTGGTTCGAGAAAAATTCTTTCGAAGTTGCAGCGATGCATCGATCATGCAATGAGCATCCGTCAATGGAAAATATGGAATAAAATATAGAAATATCGATATTTAGAGGCAATCGATTCATATCAACTTCATTACCAGTAAAGCCTATTGTTCTTTAGGTATCATAAAAAGATGTTGTAGGAAATTTTACAATTCGGATATTATTATTATTAAATTGAATTTTAGTTTATATTTTCTTACTCGCTTTAGTATTTAGTTGTTTAATGAATAATAAAATTAACAAACAGTTCCCAACTTTGATATGGATAATAAAAAAGAACATAAACAAACAAATTTAAAAATTCTCCTAGTTATTGGATTTAACTAACTTATTTATTATAGATAGAGGTGGCTGGGAGAAATGGTTTGCAAATTCCACCCACGTACAAACAGCAAAATTATACCGAAAAATGGAGTTCGTCAGCACAATCGAAGAAGGCGTGGGCAATGTGACACAGTCGTTTTTCTGGAACTACGCCTTCCTCGGATCTCGGGCGCAATTGGAATATTTGGTTCAATCGAATTTCACAAATGAGTATGTAATTTATAATATATATGAAGGGTTTTTTTTATATAAATAGTCAAAAAAAAAATAGAAATAAACATATCTAAAATATGTATAATGTAAGAATTCCTACATCTCAATTGTTTTGGCTGCTTTAGCCACAAATATTCTTTGTTTTAAAAATTCGCCGTTTTCGATTATTCTTAACTTATAAAATAATTGATTATTTTCGAATTGATTAACGTCCATGAAGAGAAAATTAAACAGATTTGAGATTTTCATCACCATTAGGTACCATTTCTTGTAATCATAATTGTTATGATGACGGTAAAAACATAGTCAATTACTTTATTGTAATTAAGAACATCGGTCCACAAAAACTGTTTTTCTTTAGTTTCAGTTTATTTCATGATTATTTTATTTGCCATGTATGAAATGAATAATGAAAAAATACCCACAACCGGCTTAAAGTTTGCTTTTATAGTGTTGGTAGTAATAAAATAGATTTTGAAGACCGTATTTTGACCATTTTTGAATGATCATTAAAAAATAAAGTATTATCATAGAACTTTGTAACTTGGCTTAAATGAAAGCCTATTTATTCCAACAGCGCTTTTTAAACACCTTCTCGAACAAGTTTTTCATGAGTGTGCGCTTTGTAGATTTTTCATAAATGGTGAAACTATGGCCTTTTTGTACTTTTTAACCCTGCAAATTCTTTGAGAAAACATTTTGTGTAGACCTTGTGCTATTAATGAGGTACTTAAATTAAAATGGATAATGGTGGAGCTTTATTATTAATTAACTCTCAAGAGAAATTCGTTATCGTATTCGCAAAAGTTTTTTTGGGTATCAAATTGATATCCCTCAGTTAAAGTCTAACTTTACACTAAAAGGAAAGTAACAAATAAATATCTCGAATATTGTTTTATTTATTTTTTCGCAACAATCTGTGCGATGGACATAAGTATTTGAAGCCAAAATCTTTTTTTAATTTGATAAAAAGTCAACTAGGGCAGGTGACCCGGTTCTGGCCATTTTAAGAGTTTTTCACCCACCCATGCGTTTGGTGATTCATCTTTTTAGTTATCTCGGACTTCATGTTCATCTCAAGTCATCCAAAATATATTAATCTTACCCTATAGAACCTTGTAATTACAAAACTCGCAATAGATGTTTTTTAAAAAAAAAAAAAAGTCAGAAATGGTGTTAGAGCCATTTTTGGCCACATTTTACCCATGGCTGCTATCATCTCAGTGATGATCGCTGACAACTCTATTAGTGTTGCCACAATTCGTGATTGCAACTCACGTACTATAGACTTGTTTAGTTATCTGTACCTTGTTAGCATCGCTTTTAAAGTTGAAAATGGCCAAAACTGGATCAGTGGCCAGAACCGGGTCACCTACCCTAAATGCGAGTATTTTAAAAAAAAGTATCAAATTGATACCAAAATCTCCTGAGGGTTAATTACATTAAAGTTCAATTATTTATTGCTTAACTATAATTCGATTACAATATTTTTCGCAAAATAATAATCAAGTGTTTTATGAATGATATATTAATGGTTAATAAAATGTTTTCCCGTCTGTGTGTTAGAAATTGAGGGAAAATATTTTTCAAAAACCTATAAGTAATTAGATTAAAGTAATTGCAAATTATGTAATTATAAATTATATTTTACCACCAGAGTCATAAGTAAGCGGTCCGCCCTTCACCTCAGCGAGGAGTGCTTCGCCCCTTTCCAGGTGGCGTACACGTTCCCGCGAAACTCGGTTTACGCGAAGCGCATCAACGAGTACATTTTGCGGATCCAGCAGAGCGGGCTGATGCTGAAGCTGCAGAACGAGGTCTCCTGGAAGATGCAGAGGTCCGCCACCGGGAAGCTGCTCCAGGCGAGCTCGGGGCACGCCCTGCGCGAGATCATCCAGGAGGAGCGCCAGCTGACGACCGCCGACACCGAGGGCATGTTCCTGCTCATGGGGGCGGGCTACCTGATCGCGGCGGTCGCGCTCGTCTCGGAGGTGATCGGCGGGTTCACCAACAAGTGCCGCCAGATCATCCAGCGCCGGCGGCGGAAGTCGAGCAGCAGCTCCTTCTCCTCGGACCAGAACGGCCCCAGCGATCGCACCGCGGAGGAGGTCGTGGCCCACCTCAAGCGGAAGGCGCTGCGCAAGAAGGAGCACGACGCGAACCGGGCGAAGACCCGGTTCCCGGGCCTCGACGGCTTGGACCTCTCCCGCGCCACCCTCAAGGAGCTCTACGGCGGCTACACGAAGAAGGAGCCCACGCTCATCGTCCAGAACGGGCAGGTGATCTTCGAGTCCGAGGCGGTTTCGGTGGACTCCTCCTTGGGGCCCGACGAGAAGCAAGACCAGCGCAGGCAGGGGCCCCCCGAGGATCGCAGCTCCGACGAATCCTTTTTACACGAGGCCATGGTCCACTCCGACACTGAAATCAACGTGACCCACGAAACGCTCGGAATGGACTCCGACTCCGGCAGGCAGAGAACTGGAAGCCTCCACGACAGTCTGGCTTTAGAAAAAATCGAGGAGCAGGTCGAGGCTCCCGAGGAAGGAGGCCCCACCACGAGGCCCTGCTTAGGGCTGTGCGAGAAGGAAGTCTCCGAGGTGGTGGAGGAGTGCTTCGGGGAACCTGTCGACCACGCTGGGACTAGTCACGCAAAGAGGAAATTTTATCCGTTTTAAATTTTGGAATTGCAGTTTTGTAGATTCAGCACTTACATTCAAATATTGTTAACAGTTGTATGCTTGCAATTTTAATTTAGGTCAATAAACCACTTACCTGTAATTAATTGTATTTTCCTATCTTTTGGACCATATCATTAATTTTTATTTGTTTTAAATATATGAGAATAAGAGCCTTATTATTGCTAGAGTCTATACCAATAGAAACGACTATTACCATTCAAAAACAGAAATTTCAGATATCAGTTTTATCACATTGAATTTGTGACAGGTTCAGGTTTATCGAGGTAAAAGAACAAATTTCAAACCTACTTCATATCCACTGGAAATGGATGAAATTTTGTAAGTTTTCCATTTTAAAAAAACTTTGTAAATTAATACACCAACATTTTCAAATTCAGGAAGAATTTAAGATTTATAAAATAATGTACATAGACTCCAAGAACATTCCCCCCAATGCATTTTAATAAAAAACACAAGAAACCAATTGATGAATTGATGAATTCAGTAGTGTATTCAAAAGCATATTTAAATAAAGTAAAAGAAAAACCATTACTTAAGAAATAACTTATTATTTTTCTTTAATTCTTCCTACAAAAATCAAAATAAAAAACCTTCATAAATGAAGCCACGAAAGAAATAGCAGTCGACTTGATAATTCTGGAAAATAGCAAAATATCAAATCGAAATACCCATTATCGACTTAAAGTCGATACGCCATAGACTTGCGATAAGTTCTTAAACTTTTTTATGATTAAAGTCTAAAATCACGAAACGAAAGACAAAAGTATGAAATTCTACGTCTCATTCAACATAAATAATGTCTATCGAAAAAGTTTTCTATCTGGAGTTCAAAATGGTTCAAAAAATTCGATTACTTTGTATTGCATTCTAACAGACAATAATTTCAAGAATATCTCTACAAAATTTTCTAAAGATCAGACTAAAATAAATCTTTAAACGCGATTATCTCGAAAGCATCATTCATTCCATTCATAACTCGAAAACTATTAATGCAATCGATTTCAAATGATTGATGCAAATTTTAACCGGAAATAAAATAGAAGCTGTAGACAATGTTATGATTGAGTCCAACAAATATGAGACTGTCTTCAATCTTGTTTTGATTTTTTTTTTTTGCCAAATCACGCATTCGGGTTTTTGCATTTGTAATTTAAAATTTTCAGTAATATTTGAAATTAATGGAATTCAGCAGCACTCATGTAGAATTGTTTTCTAATTTTATTTTGTCGTTCAAAGTAGTTAAAATAATCGGATAGAAAAATTCAATCGATTAATTTTGACGTGATGTGCGGAAAAATGAATTGAATTCAGGGATAAATAAAATGAATTTGTGTGAACTTTAGGAACTTTATTAAGGAATTTTTGTCCAAAAAGGGTTTATTTTTCGATCCGATTTGAATGACTGTAAGAATAGGACCCTTAAGGATTACTATTAAAAAAAATCTTTATATTATTTACATGTATCTCAAAATGCAGAATATCATAAGCCTTCTATTTCTCAATAAAAATTTTCTTAATCTACTCTCAATATTAAATATTTTGCGACTTATTTGAATGTTGAATATTTTATATTTACTACAGTAGTCCATCAACAGATAGACTAACAGGAAAATTATAAGGAATTGGAAAAGGATTAAATATCACATGAATGAAAATAACAACAGGATAAGCAGTTAAGTAATTTTCTTTTTATTAATATAAAAAATTAAATCAATATAAGAAAATCTTCAACAAATAAATAAACACTTAACTAACACAGGAAAATGTCTCGCATTTTTACAAAGTTAACGAATGATACAAAAGTTCCTTCGACGAGATCAAATTCAGCGTACTATGTTTACAAAAAATTGGAACAGATCATACACATTTGTCTGCATTAATTGGAATCGACTGTGACGTGGAATTATATTTAATAGCATAGCGTTATTGGGCAGTTCTGTAAATATCTAGTACGTCGTTATAGAGTTACAAACACTAAAAGGTCTGAGGTCCGTGCGTAACAGTGGGGGGAGGGACAATCCATTTATTTGGTTAAACATTCAGTAAACAAGAACAAACTCAGTTTATAACTACAGACGAAACTATTTTAAAAAAGCGTGCTATTATTATGCTAAGGGGGCAATTCGGAAAATCTCACTGGTCGTACAGAACTGCTAGACAAATAACACATAAGGCAGTGTGGACCTGTGGGTTAACCATCTACACCTATTGGGAGCGTCCATTCACTTAAAAGGAAAAAGAGACGAGCTCCAGTAAAAATTTTCTTATAACAACTGCATCGTCATCGTTCATTTTGATTCATAACGTCCTCGACAATCATAGCCGGAGTCTCACACAGTTTCTTACAAAGTTACTTACTATAAATGCCTTAAATCTATGTTTTCAACAATTTTTTTTTATTATGTTGCTTGCTGCTTGTTTTATTTATTATAAAAATTTTGGAATAAAAACTCCTATGTTTTGTAAATAAATAAATAGCCTATCTCTCATTTATGTTCATGTATCATCTAACGTGGAAAAATATTCATCTTCGAAGGCTCTTTTATTTAACAAACGAATTGAGACAGAACAAAGGAAGGATCCTCACAAAAATGAACAGATTAATTGCAATAAATGCCTTAACTAACAATAAGAGGCCTCTGGTGGCTGAATACCTGGAAACAGCGATGAACATTATTTTCTTACTATTTCTAGAGCGGGATGCTGTAAGATGATGATATAACAAAACCCTGCTGTTTTACGTTTTTTTTAAGTTTCCAGGATTCTCCTTTAGCTCTACATGTATTTAGTAAAGAAAATATTTAGTTTGAGCGCTATTGGAAAATGTTGTCAGTTCCACTTTGAAAAAAAAGAAGCTTTTTTCTCCTAAGATGACGCAGTTGTCTCAAGCTGCATGAAACATTGTGAAATGCTCGATTTTATGATTTTATATCGTTTTTTGTGTGGATTTGAAAGTGTTTGCTGAAAACATCTCCTTCATATCGCTAGTGAGATCTTCTTTTGTGACTGGTCATTGTGGCTTAATACTATTGATCCGACTAGCGCTACGAGTGCTCGATCGAGCCATGTTACTGGATTCGGATAGATTAGACCACCTTCGTAGAATCCCAAGTGGCCGCCGTGCGCCACTTCAACATATGCAACTTTAGACCGTTTCGCTGGAAAGATTAAAAAATAAATATATTAGATTCAGTGTTATTTATTACAAATTCATCAAAGGTTGATTACTTTACAAATACATATATATATAGATGTTAATGAGAAAAACAAAAGGATAAACAATGCAAAATTAAAACTAACTACTTAATAAAAGAAGATTTAATAACATATTTAGATAAGTTAAATTCTAAGCTTTTAAAATTTTTATTAAAACATCGAGACATTGATGTGATTGGCTTGTTGTACCCGTAATTATTTCGATGTTGAGGTATTAAATAGAAGAAGAAGGCCTAAGCTATACAGTAAAAACTGTTAAAAATTATGGTATTGGGAAAAAATATAGTCACTGCTATTATTTTGTACCTACGCAAAATCACGATGTATTTTGTGGATAATCTGTTGAAAAATAAACAGAGTTATCTAAAAACTGGTACCGAAGATATACCGTAGAACTTAAAAAACATAAAAAATTTATCGTAACCACCAAAATTGGGACTTTATGATAAAATGTATTATGTCTGCAGATAGAAAAAAAACTCTTAAAATACTGGGACTACTTATTAAATTCGATTGTCATTGCATTAAAGATTTTTACAGCAAATATTCGCATCAATAAGCCATTAACTTTAAAATAACTTGGAAAATCGTCTTCTGCACAATAATTGTGTTTTATTCGCTAACGAGGTTTTTCCAGATATCGATATTCTTCACAAATATATTGTTAATGAAGAGCTTTGATTATTCTTATTCTTATTCTTAGCGGTTTATTTTAAGACTAATCTCTTATGGTCTTTTTGGAAAAATTTAGGGGATCTAAAGACGCTATAGCCTGTTATTTTTACATTTTTATTAAAAATGAAAGTAAACTGCCCAAGATAAGTTTGCCGTGCTAAAATGTTGGCCAAACCAAACTAAACGTCTGAGAATCCTCTGAAAAATGTGTGAAGCCTTCTCTAATAAAATGACATTTTCTGGCGAACATTAGTACATACATATAATAAGAATTTTTTATTTCTTTATTTTAAAAGTTTTCGCTTTGATTTGAAAAGACACTTAAAGCAAAGACTAACTAATTGATAGAAAAAAGTAAAAGACACATTATCGTAAATAGTTTTCCATCTCAATTTTAATTGCAATCATAATTATTTTTGATTGCCCTTTTTTTATTCTTTAAATTTTTAAGTGTATGGACAGCAAAAAAATAAATAAAATACTTAAAACAATCTACAGAGAAAAGAAAAGGTTTATATATTTAATTCGATTCAAATATCCCATAGATATTGTCCGTAAAACCGACAGCGTTATTTAAAGATAAGATACAAGGATATTTCGGAGCTTTAAGTAGTAAAATATTTACACAATTTAAGGCAAATTCTACTGAATGAAACGAGATATCGGCGCAATTCATATTTACTGTCAGATTACATGTCCGAGTATTTTTGTAGTTTGTGCTAAATTCCGCATGGCGGGCCATTTCATGGGAATTCCTTGTGAATTCGATACGATACCTATCATTGGAAATCAAACACTGTGTATTGATTGAAAGGTAAAGCCACTTTCATTAAACAGGCATTTAGAGTATTTCTGTGTAAATAATATGAATTTTTTTGTACGACTGCGACATTTTTAGTAATTCCAGAAGAGATTTTAAGAGTAAACAAATGTTAAATGCATACAAAAATTCCATATAATTTTACCTCACATACTTATATCAATAAGATAGAATGTTGAGAGCTTCTCAACCGAATGCATTAACAATTAATATAACTACAACTAGATAATAAACCCTCAGAAAAAGCAGAATAGGCCATTTAGCAAGGCAAAACTATTGATAAATATTTGAAAAACACAATTTTTATACAATCTTCCTTTTCATTAAAACATCCATTCTTACTTCTTTAAGGGCATGTGATGCTTTCTGGGGCACAAGAAAAAATTACATAAGTTCTTGTGTCGAGACCATTTTCAGGCTTCGGGTTAACTAACAAGCGTGGATTCAGAATTTTAGATAAGCTCATTTTCTTGGCACGTCGCCAGATCCGCCTACAGAACCTTTTCCAGCCCGTTTTCCGAGAATTTAACAAATAATTAAGTTTTTATGAGCAATAAATATTGCACTTAAGCATTGTGAATTTATAGGACGTTACCAAGAATTTTATTTTTAGATCTTAAGAATCAGAAAAATCTCAGGATTACATCAATCCTAAAAATTCACACTTTAATTGGTGATTAGTCGAGTGAAATTTTAATTAAGCAATTGGTAGCAAAATTATGTAATGTTTTAATTTCTTGATCTAAAACTTTGAAAATATAGTTTTTATTCAAGGAAGAACATAGTCCCATTTGAAATCTGAAAAAATTATAAAAATCGACTGCATATTTTTCCTTACAGAGCATAAAGTTACGTGTGCTGGGCTCATCAGAAAAGATTTTTTTTTACATACTTTAAAGTTTATTATTACATACTTTAAAGTTTATTTGACCTCTAAATCTGAATTTTTATCTTCTGCAGTTTTAAATTTTTCTTTAATTTTCCATTTTTTTATTATTTTGGAACATTTGGTTAAAAAAAATTTAGCTAAAAATTATTAAATTTTTTAACAATTAGGATTTTAATGAAACAAGTTTCACAAAAATTCATTGACCAAAGTTCAGAGTATTCAGACAGCATTTAAAAAGAAATAAGTTAATCATTTTTCGGGCATATCGTTCAAGGCGTGAAGAAAAGTCATGTAAAGAAACATAAACTACCTATAAAAATTTAAAAAAAAAAGTTTACCAGATCACTTATCGTAAATAAATTTTAATAAAAACCGGCCAAGTGCGAATTAAACTCTGCACTTCAGTTTCATTAAAAAGATAATAGTACCAAAACAAAGTAAAGTTTAGTTTTTATGCATAAACGCAATCCTGATAATTTTTGTTCTCAGTGTTTATGATTAGTTCACAATTTTCTGAGTGATACTTTTGGAGATAAAAATTACTTAAATATTTTGAATAAATTACTTTTGAGTACTGGAGTACTTCAGTACTTCTTAGAAAAATTAACCGAGAACATAAGTAAAGATTTATTTGAGTTTAAAAATATTTAAATTCGTTCATTCCACATTTTTTAGACTTCCAAAAATGATGAATAAATAATACATGCCATCGTACTCAAATACCAGAATACTCCCAAATTCCAATACTCTTTTATTTAAATTTCAATTTGAAATATTCATATACTCAATTATCCGCGCAATTCTTAGAGCTCTTGTGCGGAACACATATAACTATATATGTAGTTATAAAGTATTTGATAGAGGGCTTTCAGAAACTAATATATTGCTGATTATTAAAAGTCTTTTCTAATTTCGCTGTAACGATTCATGAAAAATGTGTGTTGAGTCAACTAATAATTATCACTGTTTGTTCGTTTACTTTTCCAAGAAGAGTGTTAATTAACAGAAAGTTGAGTGGTTAGTCAATTATTTAAAATCTTCTAGAATTTACACTAGACTCTTCCTCTAAAAATTCATATACAATAATCTGATTGATGTAATATTTATATTTGTACTAGAAAGGCATATGCACCTTTGAGGAAAAAACTATGAGTCATTCATAGCCACTGATAACAAGCCCGCTCCCAGCTCGAGAGTGATTAACTGATAAAAGCATCGTAGGAAAATTCAGTTCTAGCATATTCCATGACATAACTAGCAATCGGGTGACACCCTCACGTGGGTACTCTTCACGTTATCTGGAGCAAATTTGTTTGCAATTGAAGGCAATTAGGCTGATTGCCGGAGTTGAAGTTTCGTAAGTAATTCACTGAATAGTTGTAGGTCTCACCTGAAAAGTCCTTGATGGGCTTGAGGAGATCCTCAGGTACGAGAGGATCATCCCGTGCATTTATGAAGATCATCGGTTTTTCGATTCCGTCCAAATAGTTGACCGAGGAGCTCCACTTGTAGAGCTCGGTAACCGAGGTAAAGTTGTGTATCCTCCTGGTGTAGGCCTCATCCAGTTCAGGAAGTGTCGCAGCTGCGACGATTTCTCGTTCATTTAAATTGTGTCTTGATTTTACCTCCTCCGAGAGCAAGATGTGCCTGTGCTTCATGATAATGTTCTTAACATTTTCAGTCATCACGTACAGATAAAACCGTCTAAAGTTCTGCCAGTTAAGCAGCCATTTGGTCCCCCTGGAAGTACCAAGAATTAATTCAATGGGATTTTAAGAACCCGAAACTCGACGGGATCTAAAACTCACTCCACAGCGTTGTAGCCCTGACATATTGAGATGCCGCCAATTACGTTAGCCGGCCTCGTGAATTTCTCCCCCATGTACTTAGTAACTAAATTACCACCTAAGCTGAAACCAACTGCTACGATATTGCTGGACGGATATTTTTTGACTAGACTCTCGACCATTTCGGTAAAATCCCCTGTGTGTCCTGAATTTAGTGAAATATAAATCGATAGAAATTTATCAATCAAAACCAAAATGATAGACCTACCATAGGTAAATATTCGTGATGAGGTCACTTGCACGCTGGGAAGGGCGCCGATGTGATTGAGCACGGCACACCTGTACCCGTGACATTGAGCATAGTGGACGAAGGTCCGGATGTAGACGCTCTCAGATGAGTTCCCGATCCCTGGGCAAATAGCGACTGTGATATCATCTGAAATGGGAAAAAAAATTCATTTTATTCATTTCTGCTTAAAATGCAAGAAACGAAGATTTGAAATGGAAGAGAATTTGCGTTTATTATAACCTCAGTTTAATTTTATTTAATGGACTGTCTCGCAGTTTTTTTCTTTCTCAGCCTTTTAGCTTGTGGGTTTAATTTACTGAATACCTTTCTGGTTTAAGTTAATCCTATTCTATCTTTTCTATTTCAGGTGGAACTGAATAAATTTCAGTAAAAAGCAAACAGAGCCAAGAGCCTTACAAATTGCAAACTTTACACATCTAATTTGCAAGATATTTATAGAGACGAAGAAAAGCATGAGTTTTACAAAATTTTACTTGGTTCGCTTGGAATCAATTTTAAATTAATTCTGCAAACCCTTTTCCGTGTTTGTCATTTTAATATTAAATTGTCAAAGAATCCAGTGAAATCACGGAGTAAAACTATAAAAAATAGTCTGACTAAGCCGAATTTCTGCAGAAACTTTAATTTTGATGTTCCTATGAAATCTTTAAAAGTATGCTTAATTTAACTCGTGGACTTTTAAGGGTTTTTTTGGTTATAAAGAAAATTGAAATTGCTCATAAAATTCCCTGTTTTTTTTTGTGGAGTCGACGGTTCCAATTTTTCAAAGATTTATAGTGAATTAAATCTAAATAGAAAATTTGCTTTGCAATGGAGCAGAAAGGAAACGTTTCACACAAAAACAAACAATTGCCCGAAAAGAAATCGTTGAGGAAGTATTACTTCTTAAAAATAAATTATTAAATTTAATTTATAAAAGACGAATGTTACTTTAAATTAAAACAAAATCCATATACCTAATATAAAGCAATGGGCGAAATTACACGATATTGCTTTGAATTAAAGATTACTTTCGGCAAGTTTGATAAAAAATTGTCTTAAAATTTAGTGAGTTATTTTGATTTAAAAAAGTGATACTATATACATACACATAGGGTATATTAAACCTTAACTTTAAATTCGTGAAATTATTTTTTAGTGGTGATATCGCTGATAATGATTTCGACAAAGTTGATATCATACTTAAAATTTTAGTTTAAGACCCTTTAATCGTATTATAAAAACAAAATTAAATCTAATGATACATCTTCTCTTGTAATTTGACTATACACACACAGAAAAGTAAAATAATCTTGGTTAATCTCGTGAAAAATAAATGATGGTAATTATAAAATTTGAAGCCTGAAATAGTCTGACAAATCATGAAATCCAGTCTAATTAATAAATCTTCACTTTATGACTTTCTTTTATGTTTTTAATTAAGTATCTAATTTAACTTCACACTTTGCGGATCTTTCATGAAATACCTGAGAGTTTTCAAATGCTAGATTAAGAATTGCTTGTCTATTCGCAGTTGGCATGGATTGTTCTGTTGTGCACTTAAATTAATTGGAATAATTAAAATTTGCAAACAACATATTTTCATTGTATGTAAACTATGAGGATAGAAAATCAAGCCTGGTATAAAACTCACCTCATAAAACATGTTATGAGTCGAATAGCTGTATCATAAGCAATTTGTGAGATATTCAAGATTGTAAAGTTTGTCTGCGCAACTTGAGTCAAAGAGGCATAGCGTGACATAATTAAGCTCAAATATGCAGCATTTTATTTGCAATTGCAACACAGAGCTTGCAAATTAGTTCCATTTAAAATAAAGTGGATAATCCGCCTTGAAGTATAAGAATATTTTACACGATGGAATGGTAATATTAAATTTAAAAAATTATTGTTATGTATTCTATAAGTGATGTATATTGAATTGACTTATCAAATTTTTCCTCTTGCATATAAATAACCGATATAATCAACATTTAATTTATTTTTTATTTATTTCAATTAATTACAAATGTCGGGTAAAATATATAGTATAGCTATCTCTACTGACTTTTGAGAAATTAAAAACTTTAATTAAATTTAATAATATATTCCCTTTTTCGCAAACTGCAATTTATTATTTAAAATAATGAATAAACACGATGCAGCTATGGTAGAAGGTTTTCTCAATTATCTTTATTACTCGTTTTAATCAAAAATTCATTTCAGTCGTTTCAGAGCAGAGAAAGGGGTTTTTTACTAAATGTCTAGGCCCTAGGCATTGATTATCTTCCATTATATGAAAAAGTGATAATGTAAAAACTGTAGCACTATCGAATATCACTGTACTATCACTGATTGTTCCCCGATAGTGCAAATCAACTCACTATCACTGATTGTTCGGTGATGGAGTAAATAAATCAGGGGTATATCAGCATTAATAGTTAATTAGAAATGAAATCATTTTGTATTTTTGAGTAATATAAAATATTTAAAACAAAAACACGTCAAAAGGTTTAATTACTGAAAGGCCACATATCCTAAAGCATTGTTTGTTCTGTTAATAATTTCAAAATGAATCTAAAATTTGATATGTTATATACACTTATGGACAAAATAATAATAATAATTACTGAACGCACTGACGTTATCCAGATCCAGGATGTTCCTTGCGTTAATATAGAAATTTAAATAAGAGTCTACAAATGCTGCATTTTTGAGTGGAAAAAAAAACAGTCTATAATGTATCTCAAAATAATTATTGATATTCATTTTTTTCTACACCTGTTTCTCCGTTAATGGTTAGGATCCTTTTTTGTGAAATAAAGGATATAATGGACACAGACTTTTTGCCATATGCCATATTAATTGGTAATGCCGCTTCGATGGGTCTTTTAGCATGATAATGACCCGAAACACACATCGAAGCTGGTAAATGAGAAGAGGCTTCAGGTTTTAGATTTGCTGGGCTCTAACCACCACATTTATTAGCGTCTACGCTGAATGCTGAGGTTATTCAAAATACAGACTACAATACGCAGTACTATGGAGGCCATTAAAATGGTGCTTTAGTTTTAAGGCTGACATGCACCGAGCTTCGTTATTTTTTTTAAATGTTTGTAATGTAATGTAATGTAAACTTCACCTAAATTCAGAATATTTTAAGCGGGTCCACATATCAAAATTCCGATTATTACCTGAATTACAATCAATTGAAATGAGTGCGGCAGTGAATATGCCTTGCATTTCACATTCAACCTTTTTCTCTTCTACGTTTTCTTGAAACTACGTTTTTCGAACTGGTGTACAAAAAATCTTAAGATCACTTAACCGATTTTTATAAAATTTACACCACATATTCTTAATAACATTATCAAAGACGTACTTTACGATTGTTTTGATTAGATCATAAGTTTTTAAAGCTCAACATTTCATACAGCTATCATTTGTACGAAATAAGAAATATCTTTTATATTTTTTTTCAAATGATGCCTGATAGAAAAGTATGAATAATACAAGATTTTGAAAACATGGTCATATTTGATGGCTCATATCTCCGCCATTTTTGAATTTTTTTTTATTAATTTCTTTTTTAAGTTATACGTAATACTACTATGTATGTATGTGTATGCGTAATAAAAATTATTTTATATATTGTATTTGATAGCTTTGAGACACTTTTCTTTTTATACCCATTTTTCAAAGAGCTAAGGTGGTGTAACCCCAGAACAGGAATTGTTTGGAAAGTTTGAACTCTACGAACTTATCCTGAAAATATGGCATCTGTTCGCTAAATTAATGAAACCATCAATCAACTTCGTTATGTTTAAGTGGTAAACATTTCTAATTAATATATCCAACTCCTGCTTTTGCCACTCGCTAAAAAACCGATAAAATCAGCTTGAGTTTTGATATGGTTAATAAGTTCTTAAATCTTTTCCAGGGAACAATTTCTGGTGCGCACTTTGCAAACCGTTTGTATAATATCCTATACCTATTAGCTTTCGCTGAACTTCTAAGGGTAATATTACAAAAGTTTTCAGATTGCGGAAAATTTTCGAAAATCTCTTTAAACCGACCAACCAAAAAACCTTCAAGTTCAGGAAGTTGGCAATGAAAGTCTTAACCAATTTCGTTTAAACGAAAACATTTTCGCAACGCTCCCTAGGACTTTTTATTCCCACTGGGTGAAAAGTTGCAACAAGCGCTTGGTAATTGCAAAGCAGTTTTCGAACCTGCAAAGTAATTTAACTCAGGGGAGGAAACTGAAGGAAAAAATAAAATAAAAATAAGAAAAAATGTCACTTACCTTCGTGCTCATTAAGCGGTTGATACAAGTCGTAGGTGAGCGTTGATCCGTCGGGGAGCGACAGGTAGACGCGCTCTCCCAGGGGCCAAGGGCACTTCACCCGTCCGACGATGCTGTGAATTACCGTCTGCACATGGCCGCTGAAGCCCCACAGTCGCGTCGGGACGTACCTGAAAAGGGCACAAATAAGGGTTGCTTTAATGCGGGCTCGTTTCCGTGAAAATTGAGGAACTTTAAGCGGGAAGGGTGTAAAAGTTCGACCCTTAACCCGGCCGAAGGGCTTTGCAGTCGCAGTCGCAGTAGGTCTGCACTTTAAGAGGTGCTTCCGACAGCGCCTTGAGGAGGAACCTACTTTGAAGGGTTGATAGTTATGGTATGGAAGAACTACAGGGTGATTCGGAAAGAAAAATCGATTCCCTGAAGTACCCGACACTCCCTTCTAAAATTCCTTCATGGGTCATTCCACGCAAAAGAGGGTAAGACCATACATTTTTAACTTACTTTTATTATATAGAAGATATATTTTAACAATAACCTGTAGTTAAAGGTCCATTCTTGACAAATTCTAGCGAAAATATGAAAACGAGAAATGTCATTTCAAATCAAAAGTTGTATTGTTTTTTAACACTGAATTTAATTTAATTTAATTTGTTTTTGGAACCCTAAAGTGCTTTTAAAGTCAAATATCATGTATGACTTTCGATTAATTTTAGTGCATTCATTTAAAAAAAACTTCCATTGTATCCCATCTTTAACACGAAAAGCAGTCTGCATTGATGCAATGCATGCGTAAAAATTTTTACGCGCCGCAAAGTTCGACCAAACCTGAAACTTTGTGGCGCGGCAATTTCATTCCATCTCCCGCTTTTATGTTTGATTCTAGGAAGATATAAAAAAGGACTGTAATTTGATAAATGACAGGAAATCAAAAGTTCTTATTGTTTTCTATCCTTGCATTTAAGCTTACGTGGTGAATTTTTAAAGCCAAATAGTCGATATGTATTACTTTGATTAATTACACCTCGGTTTTCTCTTTAAATGGGTTATTGAATTCACAAAAATATGGACTAATGTTTTTTATTTAACGATTCGGCTACTAATTTTTAATTTTTTAGTCAGACAGAATATATGCAACTAGACATATATGTATGTATATATGTACATATATTATATATAATTTGAAGGCAATTTGTCTATAGAAGTTACTTTTGAAGCGATGACTTTTGAATTTGTGGTGCAATACTTCTGATTAATGGCCAATTCCTATAATACTATTGATACGAGTATTATCGTAGATCCATATGCAATATTATTTAGTTAGAATCTAAAATTAAATGTTAATCATGTTTGGTTTAAAGTATTCGCCCAAAGTAGGTACAATGACTTTTTCAAGAACTTACAATTTTCTTAAAAGTGTATTCTATGAAAATGTATCGAAAAGTAAGTCAATTTTTTTAAAATACCAAACAGATATAAACCATAAAATGGGTTTCTAGTCCCAGTTAAAATCTGGCAGTAAGCCACCTTCTTTGCGACATGATGCAATCTCCGTATTCCCCCGATTGGATCGATGAGGGTGGTCCGGAGGTACAACAAAAGCCAATTGGCGTCGTAAATTCAAAAATAGAATCGAGTCCATCTCGTCCCTCAGTGGTGGATCATATTGATTTTGCGATGTCGGCGGAAAAGCATTCAGTCCGCCCCCGCCTCCAGCCTCCTCGTAACCCTTTTCTTCAGCGTTTTGAATTGCACTCGAGGTGGCAAGACGGCGCGGCGTGCCTCTGAATACTTTGAGAACTTCCTCTACCGAAAGAAGTGCTCCTTAGTCTTGAGTTATATCACTAAATTTTCTTCTCAACCTTTAAATGGGAGTGCTCGCTGCCAGGAAAATCTCTCTTAACTTAGAAAATTAATTGCTACCGTCGCATCCTGACTGCGAAATTAAATAATAATAAAACTCTTGGGACTCTATTTCAGGTGGAAGTAGAGTTTCACCTGTTCTTTAATCTAAAAGAAAATTTTTAAGTAGAAGGTATGTAGGTGCTTTATCTCAGGAGGTCATTATAACAATTTAAAAAAGTATTGACTGAAATAAACTGTTTGATTTGAGGCACAATTTTCATTTTTTAATAAAAAATAATGTTTCTGTTTGTATTTTTAACGACCTTTGGATTTTGGGGTTTAATTTTTATCAATATTTTAAAACCTTTATTTAATTACTTTAAAGTTTTAACCAAGCAGTATGAACAGTGAGGGGTAAGGCTTTTATCGAATTTAAAACGAATCAATTTTGACCATTATGAATAAGAAAAATGAATATACCTTAGACTTAGTCCTGCGAAATCCCTTTTGATAAATTATATTTAAATTTTTATTCTAGGTTTAAATCTGCCGTCTCATTGAGGACTTATTACTAAAATACCTACTAATCTTATAAAAATCTTGAATTACATTTGCTACAGCTATTATTATATTTTTGAAAAAAAAACCCTAAAACCAGCCCTTTTCCTTGATTTGAGTGAGCGTGGTGTGATGGTTTCTAGAAGATGAGCTTTTTAAGAAACAGTGCCTATACCATATAAATTCTTAATTCTGCTGAAATACCTTCGGGGTGAATGTAAAATGTAATAAGATGTATTTCCATAAATTTCGGGTGAGTTATTCAAATCTGAAATTTGTGAGTGTGTATTCATTTTGTCCTCTTTTCATATACATCTTTTCAGAATCATCGAACCCTGTGAAATCTTGAGGGCGGTGAACTCTACATACAAAAGTAACCTGTAACTTTCCGAAGAAGTCCTCCTAATTGCCACTTCAAAGATTCCTCTGTTCTAGTCATCCATATATACATTATACATATATGTATGTATTTTTATGCACATATGTGAATATTCTAGAGGCAAGAGGCTTTTATTACTTTCGGAGACATCCCAACGTCGTTAAAAACCTGTCAGATAAATAGATATATGAGCGCACATGATACACGTCCTCCGCAACCACATGTCACCCAAGATTCCAACAAGTACGGAAGATCGACGACAAAGTATCTTTTGCGAAAAGTTTACGGAGTTTTAAGTTGGACAACAAAAACTTGTAATATTGCTCAATAACTTAGCCATTCATGTTTATTGGGGAATTATTATATTATCACTTTGGGGAAGAAAACCATTTTCAATTAGGGTAAATAATATTAATATTAATAACGGACTAAAAAATCTATTTTTGTTTTTCAGCGATTCCGTAGGTCTGCAATGAAAAAGTTTTTTTAAACGAATGTTTTTGACTGTTATAGATGTTTGTCTTCGAAATACATGTCACGTTTTAAAGAAATTAACCCATTAACGCCGAGGTGATCAGAATTTTTACTAACTTTTCAACGTGTTTATTTATTATGTTATCGGACCAAAAAAATAATGCAATATCTCTATTCCTATGCGAAATTTGATGCTCTTTCAGAATCTGAGCTCAAAATTTCGATTAGACACCGAGAAAACAAAATATGGCCGATTAAAACCTGAAAAACGTGAAAATTTTCGAAACAAATTTTTTTTCGCATTTTTTTCACAGATACCGCAAAGGTATCAACTTTTTACTACGATCAGAGGTGATCATGGCACTCAAACATTAAGAGGAATTTTTTTCAGAAAATTTCATCGACGCGTTTCTTCAAAATGGCGGCGAGAATTAAAAATCTTAATCTATCGTTTTCTTAAAAACAATAAACTTTAGAAAAAAAATTTTAAGAAGAAAAATGTCTTTAAACTAGTCAAGGAACACTCTCAAATTTTTTCAGAATTTTTGGAGACAATTTTTGAAAAATTGGATTTTTTGAAATTTTCATTTATATAAAATTAAATTAGTTCTTGGTGGAAATGTATTCGGCGATTTTTACACATTTACATTTAAAAATATACATCGAAATTGGGTGAGTAAGCAAAAGGAGCAATGGATCTTTTGTAATGTAATGAAATATTTGCAAAAAATAATAATAAAATGCTTGCTCTATTGAATGATGATATCAAGTTGCCCAACTTTTGTAGAATCACCCATATAGTATTAAATTTTTGAGGATAATTATGAGATCTTTGATAAGTATACTTTACATATTAATAGACTTCTCCGATATTCGGAGTAAATTACCCAAAGCAGTCGCTGTCATCAGTAATCGAACCTTCGTCGATAAGATCATCCCGCTCAGGTGTAGGGCCCCAGGCAATATTTAGTTTAGCTTAATTGCTGCGATATTTGCCATGTCAGCCGGAGTACGTCACAAATAAGCCCTTGGCGGTAGTATGGCAGGAGTATCGACGTTTTTTTACCTTTCCAGGAAGCAGGGCATAAATTCGGTACAGTGCTGTCCCAGGATTACCTTGAACTTCACGATGCTTCCTCCTGGCCCTGGGAGTTCTTTACGACTGGCTCTGGGGCCCAAAGTAAGTAGCAGGCTCGTTGCCCGATGAGTCTTCTACTGAAATCGATAAGACGAACGTCTTCCCCCGGCCCCGGGCAAAGGCAATCATTTCAAGCAATCACTTTCCTCCGATCGACCGGCTTTTTGTGACCACCTGAAGGAGGAAGCATCAAAGTCCATTTGCTTTGCTCGTGCTCCCCCAAAGGCCAGGTAACGTTCGGATAAATGCGAATTCAGTGACTACACTTTTCCCAGGTATCCAGACTTCCCGGGGAAATCCCGCATAGAAAAGAAAACAACCGGGAAAATCCGTAATTACCTAGAAAGCAGGCGAGTGCGGGTGGGTGGCCGCGGTGTATAATCAAAAGTGCATTTCTTTTCACGGGGGAAAATATTCATGCAAAAAGTCTTGCCTCTGGCTCGACGGAGGCAGAAATTGCAACGTGCATCGTGAGCCGTTGCAGCCGGGCTCCGAGACTTTGACAAAATAATTTCATGCCATGGGGACTCCGCAGAGGCAGACGGGCAGCGGCCGCATTTTCTAGTCCGGCGAGCACGAAAGTGCTACGCCCCAAACGCTTAAATTACGGGCGATTTTTCGGAGCCCCATCAAAAATGAATGCTCCCCGTAATTACACATGGATTTTTGGGGGATCAAGTAAACGTGCCACTAATGCGCCTCTCCTGAGTGACCAGCCCCCGCCCCTATTCGAATCGGAAAAATCAATTTTTTTGAGGCTTTTTCTAGGAATAAAATTTTCTTTGGTTGACGCCTTTGTCGTTGGAGCTGTTTCTGCTTTTCATCTGAGTGATTGCCGCTAATTGCTAAATGGAATCGACTGCGTGACCTTGCAACGTGTCGACAAGATGTGGGTGCAGCGGCTCCCGGTTGCGAGGGTGCTCCGGGGGATGTTTACTAAATGGATTGCGACCCTGCCGATTTCTGGCATTGATTTGCTCGAGGGAAATTACCACGGTGACCGATTCAAAAAATCGATATACGAATTTGCCTACGATTTTGAAATAGGTTTAGATGTTTCTAGACTGGGGACATTTTGTTGGGAGGAAATGAATCGATACTCCAAGAAATATTTACCAAGCACTTGTATTTTCAGAGTTTATTTAACTTAAAAATTAGATGATTTTCACTTGAGATGACTTCACATACTCATTATTTCATATATTCTCGTACATAATAAGACTACAATTTGTTTTATAGCGAGTAGGTATACTGCATTCACTGCATTTTGTGTTTTTTGATAATATTCAATAATATAATATAATTTATAGAGTATTTGATTTAAGGAGTCATGCTCAGTCGATTTTCTAACAACTTTCTAAAAATATTGCCCAAAAATTGCTTGCCCTTACAAAAAAATTCTTAATAACGTTTATTTTTTTTAAATCCTACTTCCTTAAGAGGAAATACCATTTTAGGATTTTTTTTTTTTCAAAAGTGCACCAAAATTTGATTTAAAAAAAAAAGAACTCTATGTACCTACTTCCATAGCCATAGTGTATAAATTATAAAACTTGTTGGTTTTTTGTTCCAGATCTTATTACGAGAATTTCTTTCTTCCGTGAAGGAGTTTTCAAAAATTACGAATTGAAAGTTTGGCTCTGTCACAGCCATTTTGTATCAAAATGATAATAAACAATTTAATTTCATACGTCAATATGTGTTAAATGAACCCTCTGAGAAAAAGTCATTTTTCCATATTCCCAAAATTAGTTAATGGTCAAAGTTACACCCTTTTTCGGCCGCTAGTGGTGTTACCCCTTAATTAAAAATATTGAAATTTTTGAGAAACCAAAGCTAATTATATTTAAATTAAAAATTAAAAATTCAAATGAAAAAGAGGATTTCTAAACTGAATATTTAAGTAATTCTCTACTCCTAATACTCGTAAAATAGTAGTTTTCGAGGAAAGCAGGAGTTTTAACATTACAAGGAGAAACTTTTTAATTACATTTCTTTTTCTATCGAAATACGTGACTTTAGGATGCATTTATGTTAGGAAAGTTACACATTAAATTTATTAATATATTGTTCGTTTACGTCAGAGAACTTTTTCAAAAATATTGTTAGAGCATTAATGGTAGAAGTGTTCGTTTATACGTAACACTGCCCGGATATTTTAAATAATGCATTTGAAAAGGAATATGAATATTAATAAACACTGCTCAATTTTTAATATAAAAATATTTAACACACGTATAGATATGTATTTGCAATTCACCTTCATTTTCTCTATTCAGTTCTATGAATTTACAATTTCCTACGTATTTTTACATACAAATATTTACATTGAGAATGATCTAATCATTCTATGCATATATGTATAAGGTTGTTAAATTTTCATTCAATATAATTCACATGTAAAGTTTTAAGTGGCAATTTATAAGCAATAGATTTTGTAAACTAATTCCTAAGTCGAATATATCGAACGCAAGGGTAATAAGGATTGAGATTTTCATTTGATAATACAAGTTTTAAAGTGCTATTCGGTCACGGTTAAATTAAGAAAATCTCTATGACTTCCAACATTTTTCTTCTATCATGCACCTAGAGATCTAGAAATCTAGAAATAATTACATATGTGGCACGGAAATTAGTTATAGACTCAAAATTCTTTAATTTATAACTGAGTTCAATTTTCGGGATGTAGGAGCTGTTGAGGTCACACGAGAGGATGCAAATTTAAGCGAAGACCTAAAATCAATGAAACGCATATATATTTTAATGTGAAGGCGTTTCGAAATCCTTTATTATATTTCTTTTCAGGAAATCCAAATTTCTAAGATATAAGCAGAGGGTGAATTGATATAGAATTGTTTGGCATACACATATTTTGGAATTAATCGTGGTGGATGCCAAAATGTTAATACATAACTGTTTGTCAAGTATAGTCAAGTAATAGATGATTTTGCTTTGAAACGCTGTCCAAAACAGAACAAATTTATGGAAGCTCTGCAAATTGTGTCCGCGAATTCATTTTCGATCCGATACGGAATTCTCGATAGAGTTGCTCGGGGCACGACATGAAACTCATGCACGTGACCAGGTGACCTCCTCGTTATCAAACTCCGGATGGCAACCGACAACCGACCCTTTGTCGTCCGCCGGAGCCTACCGGGTCCGTTCCCCCGGCGGTGATACCATCAAAGGTTGCGTGCACGACATTTCTCCATTCGCCTGGAGCGATAAATTCGCATAAATGCGGCGTCCGCCTCAACTGAGCCTCTCCGCCGTCTCGGATCAGCCGCAAAGGGCTTACGGCCATTATTCGGATTTAAAGCTGAGGCCTCACCTGCACCGATCCAACTCGAGGTGCAGTAAAAGTGGAAATATCGAATTTCCATTTCTAACTAATTCACGCTCTTTGGGGGAAGGCCGAACCTTTCATTTTGATTAATATGTATTAAAATTACCGCCCAGCAGCTGGGGCTCTATTTTCAGTCCAATAAATTTATTTTCTTCGATACTTTTAGATAGTAAAGTGAGGGTCATCGGAAGAGAGGTTCCTCCGTAGGAAATGCAACTAGATAATAAATTTTCACAACTTTAGAAGGGTGGTTTGATCCTGACCTTGAATTTAAATCAATAGCCGCTCGTTTACTGATGATAAAAAATGCATTAACTTTATTGCATGCAAATTTTGTAGTATCATACAATGGAATTTTTCCAGACTCCACGAAAACTCACAGAAAATGTTTTTCTAGAGGGAATAAAAGATATCGTTACGTATGCATACGGTCGTATATAACTTTCGGAAAATCGAACCGAACTGAATTGTTGCGCTTGAGGATACTGCGAAATTGAAATGAATATTAATGATATTTTGTTTCTTGACTATCGGAGTTCGGAATGAATATTCATAGCTTTCTATATTCAGACTTCTGCAAATGATTTCTTGTGACCTACCGCAAGGGTTTGCAGGGAAGAGGGACGTTGGCGATCCCGTGCCAGTTTTCAATTTAAATATTTAACCTCCAAATAATGGCGATTCGCTAACGTTTTTAGTTCGGAAGCTTTTAAGGAAATTTAAGTGGAATCCGGGTTAACTTTTGCATAATTAATGAGTTACAGAAGTAATGGATAAAGTTGATAAACGTCAATTATTTCTGATGTTAATTGTTATCTAGTAATTAAATGGACTTCATTTTGTAGGTTGAGAGCTTTTCTTATTGGTTCTATTAAATTTCCCTCATTTTCTATAGCTATTTTTCACATTTATTTTTTTGTTTATCAAAATCGACATCAGGACTTCCTCGAAATAAGTACCAACTACATTACATATGATTTTTTATTCTATTATTTCAAAAAAATAATTGTTTGACAAAACTATTAGATTCCAAATTCTCGAAAAGTATATACATATTTAGAAACAATTTCAAAGAATTATGATTATTATTATAATATTCATATCATTTTAATAGACGAATACCATCCTAAAACATATTTTATTCATGTTAAAACTGTGGAAATGAATCAGCCTCTTTTCCTTAATTGCTTAATTTAATATTCACTTCCAACAAGTGTTTTGCCTCTGAAATTGTTTTTAAACGAGACCTTTCAATCAAAACTGGTTCTATAACGAATTTAATAAATTAATTAGCCTTCATTACAGCTTGTACTTTAAATTTAACTAAGTCATTTATAAGGATAAGCTTTCGATCCTTCATTTCGAGTCTATAGTAGGAAAACCGACCGCCATGCCGCTTTAAATGTCTTGGCTTCTCTGATTGAAAAACCCATTAATTTTTAAACTCTTTCATTTTAATAGACGAGTGCCATCCTAAATCATTAAAAGGTACCTTTTCTTTAAAAATTGTTGCTTAGTTGTCGAAAAGTATCTATTTTAAATGCACATACATATATACAGTTCTCATGTTTATAAGGAGAAAGTAATTGTTTCATTGTTTAGGAAATTAGAATCTTTGGAAAATTTGATGGAAACCATTTTCTCAAAGAGTTTGGTATATGTACATAGATTCTAGCATAAAAATAGTTTTTCCGATAATACTGTTATAGGAAATTGGCGATTTAAAAAGAAAATCATGCTAAACATTTGTTTTTTTAAATTTTGCATTAACACCGGGTAGGCCTGTTTAAATATACATGTGCAATACACATTCCAACTATAAACCTATACATAATAGGATACCTTTTATTTAAAAACGCTGATCCCAGCGAACAATTTTCTATTTTCAGGGATTTCCATGAAAATTGGTATTTGGAGAAATTTTTTAAGGTGGTGATTGTGAATGTGCTTAACTTAAAATTTCAAGACGATAGACCTAAAGTGACTAGTTTGACTAAAAAGTGGAACTAAAAGTATTTTAGGCCATTGTTTTCGAAAATACTAGGGGAGACTGGGTACGGTTGAAACGCAGGACGGTTGAAACAGTGCTAATATCTCTCAAACCGTGTGTGGTGGGGGGAGGGGTGTAAGGGACGAAAGAAGCGGATGACAAGTCCGAACACAAATCTCAGTGGCGCGTCGCTCACTACGCGTTGTGGTTGTTTATAGGAGGCCCCATTGTTATTTGATAAGCAAAAGTAAATATTTATGTACCAAAACTTATTGCAATTACTACACTTTTCATTCAAGTGACAGTGTAGAGTGGTATAGTTGTGTTTGAATCAATGCTTTTAGAACATGACAGCGTAATTAGTATTTGTGTAAAATTATTTTTGCCATTACTATGAACTGTTTTGTATCAAATGGGGGCTTGGGGACAGTTGAAACATTTTTTATGGGTACGGTTGAAACAATTTATTTATTTAAATTTCTTGCTTTATTCATTTAAATTTCTTGTTTTATAGATGTCGGGGGTACGTGCAAGAAAGGCTTCGCCTGGCAGGACGATTAGATTAGAATAGAAATAGAATAGAATAGAAATATTCTTTTAGTTCATATTTTCAAATAATTTCACTACGCGAAGAGCTAAAATTCGGTTTTAAAATAAATCCTGTTAATTTTTATTGTTTTCGATAACCGGATACCTACTTTATGTGCAGTTGTTAAGTAGTAATATTGTCCAAGACGACTGAAGAATATTTTTTATTATTTGTATGTGTTTCAATTGATTCAAACCACTGTTTCAACCGCCCCTGGCATGGGGACGGTTGAAACAATTTTACTTTTTTAAAAATTTGATTTTATACAATTTACAAAACACCGGGCACTCAAATAATACTGCAAATTGGAAGATGGAAACACGCCCTTGTATTTAACATGTCTCAATCGGTGCTTGGTTCGGTAATAGCGATGCTACGGACAATAAGAGCTAAATTGTTTCAACCGTACCCAGTCTCCCCTACTATGTATTAAAAATTTGGAAATTCAAAATAGCCACCAATTTAACGAAAATTTGAACCAAGACTATTTTGAAACGACCAAATTTAAGTTATTTTGATTAAAATTGCTTAGAGATGTCATCATAATTTGCAAATTCAAAATGGCGGATCCAATATATGACAGCCAAATTGTTTGGTTATTTGAAAAAATGTCCGCGATTTGGCAATATCATGAGAAATATGTTGGAATAGATTTTTTGATAACATATAATAATATAAATAACTTCATATTAATGAATGAACGAATGTATGACTGATTTTTTCATTCACACTCCTGTGACTGCGCTTTATCAGGAATGGTCAACAGTCGACTGCGTATCATATTCTGCCACCAGAATGATTTAATTTTTCCTTTTCCCATTCAGCCGCTGGTGACAAGACCAAACAACTTCAAATGTTCTTTTGATTTTTTTTTTTTCAAAAAAGCCCTACCCCTTGCAGTGTCAACCACTGTCCACCTTTTGAATTATTTAAAACAAAAACCACTGAATTTCTGATGAAAATAATAAAAATGAAAGCTCTGCAGGTATTTTCTAAAGGTTAATTTTCATATTCTTCCACAGGACAGGGAGAAAGAAAAATTCTTTTGTGGTCTAGCGCCCGATTGAGGTCGACAGATTCTGTGGTTCACCTCGATATAAAAATCAATAGTTCATGTCTACTGCAGAAAACAATTTTTATGTTTTAATACCGCTTTTAGAGGCGATGAATGGAAGTGCCGCGTCGTCTTTGAGTCGTATGAGTAATTTATTAGGTTTTAAGAAAGGGGTTTATGTTTTATGTAAGTATTCTAAGAGAACCTATGCGGATGAGATATTTGAAATTTAAATGTGTTTATAAAGTTTTCTTCCCAAACTCAAGACAGAGGATATATTTGAATAGTGGAATCCATAAAACCTTATCGGTGGTTCTCACTCAACTCGAAGTATTCCTTAAAGTTACCAGACAAAATAGATGGCAACTTGCAAATCTTCCGTCGACGTGACGGGGATTCCCCGGGTGTAACTCATTCAAGAGAAGACGACGACGAGAACATTAATTTCACTTTCAGCATTACTTTGGAGGATAAACACATTGTGCTTGTTTTATTTTTAGACTTCGGCTCGTTTACCTCCTCTAGGAGCTAGAGGCACTATGGCGCACTATGTGACGGAGCAGACGGAGCGCTTTCGGGGGATCACGTCAAAGGGACTCGTCGGAGTGATACTCCCCGGTGACGAGCCCCATTGCAGGCGGAGCGCTAGTTTCTTCCCTGAATGGGCGATATAAAAGCAGAATTCCTGCGGTGAATTGGCTCAAATTGCAAACGAGAAAATTAATTAAAAAGCGCCTAGTCTCGTTAGAAGTTGCCTTTGATTAAAGCCTGGCGGCGGGGCTGGCGGGGGTGTGATTTTTAATTCAATCGACACTTAAATGAACGTCTTGAGCGAAGCAAGAAATCAATTTTAATTCTTCGCACTGCGACGACCGCCGGGAGGGAAGCAATTACTACTGCTGCCGGCTGCTCCAATCTCCTGAAAGATGAGAATGTGATCCTTGTTGAAGCGATTAGGAATGCAATCTGTCTGCAAGACTTCTTGGGGAGCTCATCGAGGAAGGGGGGACAGGTCCCTTGACAGGTTGTTGTGGGCCTACGCCCCCAAAAGGATCCAGATCCCGATTATAATTGGCCCCATCAAGAGCCCCGCCCGTACTTAGCAAGGGGAGGCAATAAAATCTTAGGCACGTTTTCGAGGATGTTGATTGAATTATGGGCCCAGTTGCCAAAAGCAATAACTGAGGTAGAAATTGGCTCGTTTTGCACTTGTAAACCCACCCCCGCCTTCTTACCTTTGAGTGTTACGTTTGCTGTAGAAAGCCACTTTTGCTTCGTATTTGCGTAGGTAATTAAACAGATTCCATAGTCAAATTAAATCAATAAAGGAATCTGGAAAATCATCCTCCACCATAATCCTGTAGCAGGTTTATACACGGGTACTGAATCACGGCACAAGTACAAATAGAACATAAATTTCAATTATGTAAAATATTTCGTAATTTTGGTTATTTAGAAATTTCAAAATATTTATGCAGCAATTTAAGTCATTTTAGTTTTGTTTGTTATTAACAAAGTCCATATGAACTAAAGCCCTAACTGTACCCTAGCTACTCAATTCATCGTGATTCGTAAACAAGATCGACGTTTCTTTCATAAACATCTATAACATTTCTGAAATATGTCTTTCAATATTCAAAGTCGTTTGGAATGTTATATTGGATGAATTTTTGTGACATCTTAAATGAAACGCAGATTTTTGGTGTTTCAGCTGGTTTTTGATTTATGTAAATGGATTTATCATATATTTTTAGGAATTTTGCTTTTGATTTGAATTTACTATTGATTTTGATTAATCAAATAAAATGTTTACACATAAAGTTCTTTATTAGCTTACTAAAATCGCATTTTAGAGGAATTTTGCAACTAAAAACCTAAAAAACATTTAAAGTTAATTATTAAATTGCGGACAATTTTTTGCATTCCTACAGTGAATTGGTAAGATAAAGAAATGTAAAGAAGAGAAAAGTATTTAACTCCAATGCACAGACAATTTTTCTAACTCACATAATAAAATGTTCTATCATACGACGTTTTTGAGAAAAATATGGTGAAAACGTAAAACAATTAGTATTTTGAGTATTTTTGAAGATTTAAAAAATAAGAATAGAGGGCGAAATGAGCTCGCAAGTTGGCTCAAATGAAAATCTGAAATGATATACAACTGGTTTTGTGACATTTTGTTGACCAGTGCTATGCAATCGCAATGCTGTCCGAGTATTGTTAACAAATTGTGTTGAATAGTTTAATAATTTTCAATTATTTTTGTTTATAATCTAAATTTATGGACATGGAAATTACTAATTCAATTGAACTCAAATTTACAAGCTATATTTGTATTGATGTCAGGAAGGCTTGGAAGTAGTGCTGAAATAGTATATTACGATACGAGGACGGAAACTAGCCGATTGCCTGAGTGGGCAATCGGCTACCGCCCGATAAATAAAAAGCAAACAGGTTTTAAACAGTTTTAACACTAAAATTAAAACTTTAGTTACGTGCCGTATACCAAGAGATGGCGCAGGAGGAAATTATGTGGATAAATGAACCAGCCCCAGTTCTCACATGTCAAATTTGCGTGCGCAAAAAGCGATTTATCGTACGGAAAAGCGGGCGATAAGTTGCACTTTCTCCGCATGAGTGATATAAATAATTTTTATGCCACATTCAAACTATTAAAATTGCATTCCATGTGAAACTATTGTAATTGTATATGGTGTTTGGTCTCAGGAACTTCATGAACCACTAAATAAACTTTATACTAGATCTATATACTACAATAAATTTAAGAAATTTTTAACATAGTCTTCTAGAAAACTGTAGATAAAAGACAATTGTCATTACTGAGCTTCAGAGAAGCGGACGATAGAAATATTAAACTACTTAATTAAATATGTAATAACTATCCCGAGCAACGCCGGGTTGGGGTTAACTAAATAGTTTAATAATAAATTTTAAATGTTTCATTTTAGCTTTTTATTTACAAAATTGCTAGTTTTTCAAATTATTCGAGAATAATTTTATAAGCAAAATTTATATTATAATTATTATGTAAACAAGATTGTCTTTGAGTAGAGAAACATTTGCAGACATACTCTCTTGAAGGAAATACGTATGATTGAAGCAAATTTTGTAGGTACTGTGAGCAAAAAGTGAGTTACTGTATCTAATCACGTTTCTATTCTTTTAATTTACATTGAAGAAACATTGTTTTGCTTCTAAAAATACAATGCACCGTGCTCGCACGTTCTCGGCATAATTTTAATCTTCCGGGAAACCCAGCGGCAATTTTTTCTAAGTCCTTGCGCGGCACACTCTCGAAAAATCCCCGACAAAAGCGGCCTTGCAGCCTCCGCCCCCATTCACAAATTTTCACGAAATAATTTGCCTCGTAGCAATTTCAGAATGAATTGTTTCTGGTTTTTGGGCGCTCGCCGGGGGCGGGTTTCATAATTTTCGCTGTGTCCGCGGGAAAATCGCCAGTACATCAAATTAATGACAATTTATAGCGCTCGCAGCCCGTTTCGCGGGATTCCGCTGGGCGATTTATTGCAGCGTTGTTGCCCTGAAAAAGTTTTACTATCGCCGCCGCCGCCGCCGCGCCGCGGTGAAATGAAGACGGTTTCGGGCTCACTCATGTGAGGAAATGAGCTGCTTGGAAAGTACCTAAGAAAATAAGTGCAGTGAAGACATTTCTTGCATTAAAAGTAGCAATCGGGCTAAAATGCAACAAAAGTTGATGGCCATTGGGGCTGCAATTTCTTTTGCTGAGCCCGCGGATCGATAGTGCGCTTTTCTTGCATCAGAGCGCACCCAGCAGACCCGGTGTCACCGACCTCGTTGTACGTTGCGCGATTTTAAAACCACAAAATGAAAAGTGGAATTCCTTCCTTTTCCCTTGCGGGGGAACAACTTCTAAGTTATTTTGTAACATCGTCGAATTGACTGAGGACAAGGGTTTTCGCGGGTGGTAACATGCTCCAAGATTTTGACCTCGTTGCCAGTGAAAATTCTTGTCTAAAATGCCGAATCAGCTCCTATCCGGCTCGAAATGTCTCCTTTTAGATTGTAACAATTGCCAGAAATCCTCGCAGATTGAGGCGGCAGTGGGATCCTTAAAAGTGATTTTGTCCCTTATCACGAGAACTTGAGAAACTCTCAAGAAATGCGCCAAAAAGTTTAACAATTGACTTTTTTTTTATTTTTACATTCTTTTCGTGGGGGATATTTTAAGTTCTTAATAAGTTGAGCTGCTTGTTTTTCTGTCTTTATAAGGGCAAAAGAATTATTACATTTTCGCGAAAAATATTTACTACTGGCTGAATGCCAAATTCTCTAGACGATTTAACGAAGAAATGGGCAAGGCAAACAAAACAATTTTTCAGCGGAAGGAAGTAATTCTTTTTTTGGCCCATTTGGCGGTCTTGCTTGGCTGCAATAACTACAACTTTCGAAGAGGATTGATGCAACTCTGTGTCGGATATTTCTGCCAAAAGTTCTTTTAAATATTGATTAATGCATAAATACAAATGTATGTTCCAAGGTTTGAATAGGAATGAGTTGTGCTCCGTCCTTCTTTTAAACGAAAATAAATACTGCATAAAAAAGAGGAAGAGCCTTCAAATAAAGTGCAAGACCCAAAATATTAGTAATACTTATAAAAACATTATCTATGCATAACTACATACTATGCCTTTAGGAGATCAAGTAAAGTATATAAAGTATGTATAAAATGATATTTTGGTTATTCAAAATCAATTTTATTGAAATCATCAATCGACAATGAAAATAGTCTTTAGGGAAAGTGTTTGCTTATAAAACTAATTTTTTGAATTAGAAAGTAAATTATTTTGAATGAGAACTTTAATTAAATTCAATCAATAGTCAAAAATATGAAAATAGGTTCATCATGTATAAGATTTTGCATAGAATTTTCTTCTTAAACACCTCTTACAATAGCTATACTATTTGCAATTATACTTGAAAAATTCCTGACCTATTCCTGTATCAATAAGATTATACATTTTTAATAAAACGGAGTGTCATATCTTGATTAGGAACTTCATAGAGTTTTTGATATATATGTTACTATATCTATCTATCATACACTAGCGGTCAAAAGTAAGAGACTATATTGCACAATATTAACCAATTAAAAATAATTTTCTTAAAGTACCTACATACCCACTTTTTATGATTACAACATTTGTAATAACGATTTTATTTTTAAAATGCTATATGATAAATGGAGCCCGCACATTAGTCGCATAAAAATTAATTAATATATTTAATTTTCTAAATAATTATTTTGCTAGTTTCTAATGAAAACGACCTTAAAAGAAGAATCAGTTTGTTCTCTTTTAAATAAACGCGAATTAAAATGGGAATGGCTGCATGAACGTACATACATATATTTTGCTTTAAATTGATAATAAATTTCTTGGTTATTAATGTTTGTTGGCTTTTATATTTCTTACAAATAAATAAATAAAAATAACTAAAATAAAATCTTCTCATCTGGCTCTTAATTTGATATCCAAAAAAATGAAATGTTTTGACAAAATTTCAATAATATGATTAACATTATAGCTTGTATATCGTCCGGCATATTAGAGTTTTTTGTGACGTCATAAAGGTTCTTGAGCATTAATGGAATTAAGAGGATTCCAAAGATATTTCATTTAAAAAAAAAATAAAACTTTAAATTTAATTCAAGGGTTTTTAACAGGCGAGAATTTCAATCAATTGATTATTCTTTAATTCATTAATCGTACCGGAAATAGATTACAACTTTAATAAAAAGATGCAACAATTTTCTAAAGTTCTGTTGTTCTAGTAAGAATAATTTAATTCTATGCAAATTACATTCATAATCGATGGCACACTCTATTCTATAAAATTGATTTGTTTAATTTAGGACTAAGCTACGAAATATTTTTTATAAAAATCTCCCACTAGAATTCTGGACGTCCTCTTCAACTTTAATTTTTTATTTAAGAATCTAAATTATTATGCATTAAAATTGATGTAACCCATTATGACAGTTTCCAGTCGGGTGCAATTAAATTGATGTACCCACCCGACTCCTACGCTTGTTTTTCTTTAAAGGATGCATAAAATGACCCAGTTTCAGTGCACTTCAGTTCAGGTTTTCGTGTTTTTAGTAAACATAACTCCTGACGTATCCATGGAGTTTCAGAGTGACGCCTACGCCACCGTTGTGCCAGCTACTCATTAATAATTCAAGCACCTCGATTCAGGTTCTAGCGTACTTAGAAAGATTAAAGGGGCTCATTAACGTAAATTAAATTCCGCTGATTAATGCAGTTTTCCACGGCGGCTTATCTGCGATAATCCACACCCAAAAACAGAAATATTGAGCAGTAATAATGGGCCATCGACCGGCGGAGGCCCATTTATATCCGTCCGCCGCACACAATATTCGGCGGATGACCCTAATCCTAATGAGGATATCGATCGGAGTCCACTCGAGCCACGAAGACAGATCGAATCCGTCACGAGCATGTCCAACTCTTTATCTGCTTGAGGCGGATTAATGGGGTCCTTATTAATCAAAATTCAGTTGCAAATGTTTCTAAAAGACCCTAGAAGCAAATCTCAAAGTCAAGTCGAGAAGCAGAAGGAAAGTGATATCGGATACGTCTTAAGACGCCACCAGTTTCGATAAGTAAAAGACGAAGATAAATTCTATCAGCTACAAAGACTTTAGATCGAAAGCGAAGATTTCCTTCCATACACTTGTGCCATCGGACAAATTGCAAAAATATAGATCTCGAGAGTTTAGATGATACTCGTTAGCACATTTCATTCCACATTAACTTTGCTTACCACATTTTACGTGCATTCACCAGGTGAAATAATTAATTTCGTGCTCATCGTGCGTGCGTTGCTTCATTTGTACTTTGTTTAAATAAAAACGACCTTTGGCATGTTCCATTTAATGAGGATTTCCGGGAAAATATTGTATATGTATTTATGTGATTTATGATTAGTTAAATAAAAAAATCGTTGTTTCATCGAAACGAGAGTATTTTCGAATAAAATTAAAATCTGATATAGTAAAAATAGATTTTTAATTCCAAATTTAAAAAAAAAAATACTTTTGCATCGGCCGGGAATCGAACCCGGGCCGCCCGCGTGGCAGGCGAGCATTCTACCACTGAACCACCGATGCTCTTGGTACCACTCAAGGTCGTAATCTTCATGTACTCGTGACATTGAGATTTCAATTGCATCCCAATTATTAATAATTGAGATATTAATTATTGCGTAATTTAAACAAAAACAATGAAAAATGCTAAGGGTAAAAACATAGGTGTTCATTTGCATATAACTTTCTTATTATTCATCAACAACGACTTTGGTTCTGATGATAATCGTTAGGATTAAACTGGTTTGGTTTATTCTCTTAACATTTTGTAGTAAAAGTTCACCAGAACGTAACCGTGTTTGACGTAAATCGTTACAGAAGATAGGAAAAAAGTTAAATTCATAACGCAATTAAAAGTTGTTATTCGTTTTAAAAACTCACTCATAATATTCCGAAGTTAAAACTTTTTTTTTTGCTTCACTTTTTCTATCATCTCCATAAGCTTATATAATATCTCAAAAATGATTAGTTTCAAGCTAGAGTAGTTCGATGACGATTTTTAACTATACTTTTTAATTAAGAAGGCAAACACAAAGATTTGTATCTACATACATACATATATTAAAAATATTATAATTATCCGTCCCGGAATTTATTTTACTTCTGATACATCCTCTCCCGAACTCTCTATAACGAATTGAAAAAAATGTTTCAGATAAAAGTTTCGTATTTTTCCCTTTAGAACCCCAATGCGCAATTAAATATGGGAGTTCACATTTAAAATTTTTAAATTATCCCCATCTACTCCTAAAAGGTGGGGGTAGGGGTCGAGTTTGATGTCATTGGATACTTTTCAAAAAAAAATATTTGGCACGTGTTTTCCTGTTTTTTGATCCGATTTTCAGGTGCGGATTTACCTTAGGGTACGTTCTCGGGGCCCTCATATGTATGTATGAAAGAAATAAAAAACTTAGGGAGCATTTAAAAATATATATAAAAACGAAAAGAAGTATCAGATGAAGAACCGAGAAAAAATAAATGAAAGTAAAAAAACTTACTTTCCTATTCAACAATAGTCATCTCTTAATTTGACATGACGTACATATACTTAATATCATAAAAATAAAAGAAATCTTAAAAATGCTTGGACGATGATTTAATTTGCCTGATTCTGTTGCGTGTTTTGCATGGAAAAATCAGAGATAAAATAAGGCAAATTTACAATGTTTATTACCTTGGAGTCGATTCCGAAAATTCTCACCTAAATTTCTACGAATTTTTGGTCGATTAGACTTTTGACTGCAAAAGCTACGAGGTGTGTTTTTGTTGAAAAAAGTTTACAATGTATAATAAGAAATGTTATACTGCGAAATTGATTTTTAATAGATATTGCAAACCTTTAAATTCCTTTTAAATAGTAGGTACCTACATATCTAGTTTTTGTTATATTTATAAAGGGTAAATTGATTTTTTGTTAAAAGAAAATTCATTAGTTTCCTTTTTTCAATGTTCATTTTTACAAAACAACCTTCTGAAAGCAAACTGCATTAAAAAAACGCCTATCGAGATCTCATCGTCACGCTTCAGAGCTTAACACGAAAAAAGTTTACCCATTTCAATGACGACCTCGAGCAAAAACCTGTGCTCACAACAAACTCCAGGATGCATCCAGGAACTGGAGTTGTTATTTCGATCCGCCGCTAAACAAACTCCTCCCTGAGGGAGTTTATTTTGCTAACCCGTTCCCTGTTTGGAATCAATTTTACTTTTGTACACAATTCACAGCACCTGAAAATTTTTCTGAAAGCGTTTTCTGCGAAACTCTCCCGTCGTTTAGCCGTTCCCAGATTTTTATCTTTTGAGTTTTATATATGTATATATATGCATTTAAAAAATTTTAGTAGATATAAAAATCGTCGCTCCTATTTCCACAGTCACATCACTTGCGAAAAGTGAAAAAAATGACAATTTGATATTCTCACAGTTGAATATAACGACTTTTGTCAAAATGTGAGTGAAAATACCATATGAGAAAACGTAAGTAAAATATAATATTATGGTACCATGAACTACCAAGATAAAATATATATTGTTTTACATATTATAGAACATCCAAATACATATATGTATCTTCGTAGGAAAAGTTTTACCAATCGATTCTATAGCGTGTTCTAAGCAAACTTTAATTCTTAAGCCCCTCACTTGTATAGATCACGACAAATGTTTATTAAAAAAATGTGACCCTAAAATTACCCTATTTGGTGGACCTCGATATTTAAACCAAAATGTGTGTTAAATCAAAGTTTATGATGAAATACTACTCTCAAAGAAGTTTCAAGATGAGCATCTGTTTCAATTTTGACAAATGAATGGTCAAAGTTGATTTAAAAAATGAGTTTCAGTTGAATGAGAGTTTTGATTTTCAAATTCTAATACATATCATAGAGAATGAAAAGGCATTAAAAGTTTTATCAGAAATGTCAGTAACATAAAAAAATGTTCAATTGTTAAATAAAACTCTTAAAGAAAAATGGAGATAAAAAAAAAGTAAATAAAATAAAAGTATGAGAAAATGATTGTGTCCATGAATTTTAATAATTAATTAACCTGATTATTAAATAGCAATTATTAAGCATTTTGGTTCGTTTTCACGTTCATTAGCCCCTTGAAATCAACCCCAACAGCTCATTATGTCCAAAAGGTCCACCAATTAGGTTAATTTTTGCCTATTTTTAGGGTCACTCTTTCCTAGTTAAGAAATTTACCTAATGAAATGAAATGTTTCTGAGTTAATACAATTTTTTTTATAAATGACAACACAATTGTAAGTATACATGCTTACATTTTTCTCAAAGAAGTTTCAAGATGAGCATCTGTTTCAATTTTGACAAATGAATGGTCAAAGTTGATTTAAAAAATGAGTTTCAGTTGAATGAGAGTTTTGATTTTCAAATTCTAATACATATCATAGAGAATGAAAAGGCATTAAAAGTTTTATCAGAAATGTCAGTAACATAAAAAAATGTTCAATTGTTAAATAAAACTCTTAAAGAAAAATGGAGATAAAAAAAAAGTAAATAAAATAAAAGTATGAGAAAATGATTGTGTCCATGAATTTTAATAATTAATTAACCTGATTATTAAATAGCAATTATTAAGCATTTTGGTTCGTTTTCACGTTCATTAGCCCCTTGAAATCAACCCCAACAGCTCATTATGTCCAAAAGGTCCACCAATTAGGTTAATTTTTGCCTATTTTTAGGGTCACTCTTTCCTAGTTAAGAAATTTACCTAATGAAATGAAATGTTTCTGAGTTAATACAATTTTTTTTATAAATGACAACACAATTGTAAGTATACATGCTTACATTTTTCTCTACAATTTGCAGTTACTTTTGACATACTTATAATACAAATTTCATGTAATATAATAGTAAGAATACTAAAGAAAATGTTAGGTGACAATAAAAGTAAAGTGAATCGTTAAGTGACGTGACTGTCGGAAAAGGTGTGCTTGTCAAATAATTTTTTTTCGGGTTTTTGGGGATGGGACTGCTTTGAAGGTCACGTTTAGTGGTCTGGGTGTTGTCGTAACTTTACTGTGAAATGTTTTAAAATCAAATTTCCAGCAGACGGGTTCTTCTTGGAACTTTTAATAGAGCCCTGTCCTTGGTTCACGCCAGCAGCGTTCGGGAGGACGGTGGTCCTTGAGGATAAACAAGTCATAAACAATCAGCGACTTAATTACTAATTAAGCAGGGATAAAAGTGCCGGTCCGCATCATATCAACTTTTCCGGGGAAAAGGCATTTTCTGACGAGAAAATTGTTTTACTTTTTGGAAGCCCCCCTCCGAGCAATCCCCCTTTCGGACTGGCGGAAGTATCGATCTTCAGATACTCCCTAAATTTAATTAAAACTAAGTGCTGGTGCCCCAGCTCCCAGGGGAGAGGACGTTTATAGCCACTCTCGACTGTTTACAGGGTGCTTCGGCGTTCTATCACGTCCAATGAATTTATTGCAATTTACCTTCGCGCCATAGGGTGAACAACGCCAGAATCTGCGTGTGTCGAAACCGCCGGATGTATGAAACCCGGTGGATTTTATTGCGTCACACACAATAATTCCGAATAATTCGTCGCACTGTCAACCTCTAGTCGCGCCTGTTGCTGTCCTGGTTAGCAAATATTGCGCCAATTAATTTACGAGGTCGCAGCGCCTCGGGCGGGTTCCGTGTGTCGGCGGATTTTCTGCTTGCTTAAACCCTAGCCTAGCTCAAGGATGTTGGGTTTGTTCGGGTCCGGAGGGTCCTGAGGCCGTTTATGAGGTGCTTTAATTCGTGCAAGTTTCGCCTACGGCTCCAAATCAATATGGCTTAAATTAATGGGTAAATCTGATAATGTTAATATTATGCTTGGATTAGCAGGAATTTCGTTAACACCACTTTAATATGACTCAATAAAGGGTAAACGCTGCAAAATATCCTTTTAGGCATAATGCAATTTTTGATCCTAAAACCCCTGATTGCCTTGGCCATATTGAACTTTATATCAATGAAAAGGTTTTTTTACACAATCGGATCCGAATCAGATTTATGAGGGAATTCTGCATTAAATTGAATTTTATGAGCATTTACACATATCAAATAACATTTATTTTGTGAAAATAAAATTGGATTATTTTACGTCAATAATTTAATCCAAAAGTTATTCAGTTCAAAATTTGAAGTTTGGATGGGTAAAATTCATGGTAATTCAATTGTTATGTAGGTTTATAAACTTCAATTCAATGAAAAATTTCCTAACAAAGCTGATCCTTTTCTGATTATTGAAAAAAATACAGCTTTTATTGGAACTTTATAAGAATTAGGCAAATTAAATCATCGTCCAAGAATTTTTTAGCCTTAAATTGAGTGTCAATATCTGAGAAAACTTAAAGATAAAGTTGTTTAAAGAGTAATATAATTTTTTTAATTTTGTAGCTCTCCCTCAAAATTTCTGTATTTAATTTCTATTTATTCTTATTTCCTTAATTTTTATCGAAATGCTACGTAATTCTAGAATTATTTTGAAAATCCTTGGATCTTCAAAGCTTAAAAATGAATTATTTTATGCTATCTCAAACTAACTTCAACTTAATGGGAAAAAGTTTGCTGTGAAAGGCAAAATTGAAAGTTCGTTTACTTGATCATTCAGTTTTACAATTTCAAAATAGAAGGATTGGTTTGGAAATTGGTATTTGGGGGTTTTTGAAAAGTTAAATTTAAATAAGGCTGAAGCTATTTCCACTGACAACTGACTGAAAACATATATTGCAAACATATTAAAACAATCAAGGTAAGACGTTATTTAAATTGAAATCAGGAGAAAATATTATTTTCTGTCGGGAAAGAGACTGAAGTTGAAGATTGAAAACTTTAAATTAGTTTAGCTTATCGAAAAACAGACTGAATCAAGACTGAAATTTCAGTTACCTTTGATAAGTACAAGCAAGTACCAAGATATTATATAATATATTATTTAGACTATTTTCAGCACATAATTTCAGTTTTATTTAATCAATTTTATTTAAAGGCCATATCGTCTAAAGACAGTTCCACCAGTTAGATAGTTATGTAAGGCTTTATTTTGATATTATAAAACTAAAGCTTCTAAGTTTAACTTTTCATAACGACATAATTTCTCTGAAAATCTAAGCAAAATAAATGAATTTTACTGGTCAAATGTTTTTCTTACACGATAAGCTGCATACAAAAATTTAGTTGGCTTGATGGAATTTTTTTACAATTTGACTTGTGTTTGAATAATTGTAAAGGTACAGACGGCAAAAATAACAAATTAATATTAATAAAATTATTTTTTGTTTCTTTGAGATAAAATTTGTAGCTTAAGGATGGACACTTTTTTTTATAAAAAAACCTCGTAGTTTTAAAGCTGAGAGCTTGTGTGAAAAAGGACGTTACATCATTTTTTTAATTTGTTTTTATAATAGTAAAATAAATTAAAAACCTTGTGTACAATAATGTTTCTAATAATACCCAAAACTCGAGCGACTGAAACAGAAATTTATATCTTTGTGGATGGTCAACTTCGCCGTCGTTGACGGAACAAATTAAGGTTCATGTTTACTATAATGTAGCAGGCTCTAAAACGAAGAAAACCAAACAAAGTTTTTGTATTTATGGAAATGCGAAACATTTTCGTTTCATTTCATTCTACTTCTCAGGAACCCTGAATCTAAATAATTACTAAAATAAATCTTTTTACTCTACTTTGATGTGACTAAATGAGCATCCGGAAAAATTTAATTTCTGATAAAACATTTTAATTTCTATAAAACTTTTGCTTTTTTTGTAATAAAAAACATTATCGTTGCTTTATTTAATAAATAAGCGTCATTTCATGTTTTGTTATTTGTATCCTTAACTAGTATATATATTATTTAAAATGACAGTTTTGGTCCATTGAAATCTTTACAAATTTTGCATGTAAAATAGGATTATCATTGAGTATGTTACGTGATACACAACAACTTTACCTTTTTTTCCGGTTATCGTTTACCAATTCAAGGACAATTGAATTCCAAAAGGCTTCGAAAATGAATCTTTAGAAATTTTAGAGGCGGCTCCTCACATAATGAGATTCATCCAAAAGGGGAGTATCCTTTACTTTCGACAAAATCACGTCAAAGCAGCCCCCTTATATCCGGGGATAAACGATTTAGCGGTAGGACGGGTTAAAATTTCCATAATCCGAAAGAGCTCCCAATTTGCATTTTTATTGACCAAGCATTGTGGAGCAAATCCATTCATTTGAGCTCTCCTTTTTCGCCCCCGCGTTGTTGTCGTTTAGTAATGAGCTTGTTTTAGAGGTTTTGCGTGAACTCCGGGGCTTCCCCGATAAATCTTTCTTTATATGGGTAAATGTGGCAGCAGCAGACGAAAGCATGTCACAAGTAGTTTTATATGGACGCTAGTAAATTCTTGTTAGCACAAATGATGGAAGTCTAGCGAAATTCGGTTTTTATGAACAAGGAAAATTAGCTATTTGTTGACCTTCCGGTGAGATGAGAACGAGCCAATTACAAGGAATTTGTTACTCTTAAGAAATTAGATATTTGAGGAAAAGGAGATGCGTATGTCCATCCTTCGAATTCTACCTACTTGTTGATAATTATACTCGATATAATTGACCGCATTATGCCGTAATTCTTTAAGACAAGAGAATAATTGATTGTATTGGCATTTAAAATCCTTAAGCCTGTAACTTGGTCTAAACAAAATGCTTGAACCTTTTAGGAAACTTTTTCCTTTATAAAGAATCTTATTCTTAAACTTTCTAAGAACATTTGTTGAAATTTTAAAGTTAATAATTCTTTAAATTGCCAAAATATGAATACTCTTCAAGAAGTTAATTGTACATAGGAAACTTAAATTTCACTTCTATTTATTTTGTTAAATAAATTAAATAAATTAAATACTATGTTTAAATTCCACATTTTAAATTTATTCAAAAATTGTTGACGAAATCGCAATTTTTTAACGAAAAAAAAAAAAGTGTTGTACGAAGATTTTCGGTCTTCAGTTTATTTTTCCTTCCTTATTTCAGTCTCAATTCCGTCTCAGCTTTCTCGATATAATATGTTTTATTTGTTTTCAGTACAAATAATAATATCCATTTTTTTCAGATTCAATTACGTCTAATATTAAATTTTCAGTCTCATTACCATTTTTCCAATCTCATTTATTTATTATAGGAAAACTTTCTTTTATTAAAGCTGGATGTTTGAAATCGGTGATCACAATTATTTTAAAAGAAAAATGTGACTCAATTACCTCAAAGTTTTGAATATAGAACCATAAATGACCGAAAATATATTAATTTTGGATAAACTAGTTTTTAGCTACAGTGGTCCATCGCAAGGTATATAAGCAAAAAAGACCAACAGAATGGCTGTAATTTCTCAAAATATTCTTAAGAGATTTACAAAATACTGGGATCAACCCATACTTTGTTGCTATCAAGTAAAATAAAAGTTGTGTAGAAAACTACATTTTTCGTTCCAAAATAGTGTCCTCAGAATAACCATTGTGACAATGTCGAAAATTATATCTTTAGGCTTTTGTGAACTTAAAAGGAAGAAAACAGAAAGGTTTAATTATTCAGCCGATCAACAAACGTAAAACATTATTTTAAATTATCTAAATTTTATCTTACATATGAAGTTTTCCGATATCTGCATATTTTCAAACATAATTATCAAGAAAAGTCAACAAATTATGTTCAACTAATTGACTTCAGTTTTATGTTATATGTATAACAAGACTACTAGCATTGAAGGCCATTGTCCATCGTTTCTTAACAGAAATCAAAAACTAGTTACTTTAACTACCGCTAAAAGAAAACAATTAACATACATAAATAAGTATGTAATTTTTTATTCTTACAAGAATGATTTTCGGTTAAACCCCGCTAGATATTCAAATTGACAGCAATCAAGAAATAGTTCTTGCATATTTTACAAAGGTCTTTTCGATTAAAGTTGTTAAAAATTTTCTAATGGTGAATATGTGAGTAAATCGATAGGCTTGAATAATTAAATAGAATTTGATAGAAAGTTTTCAAAAGGTAGAATTATTAATTCATGGACAAACGCCATTAAAAATGCTCTTATTATGATTGTCGTCTGTCGCTTTTAATTGGCCTGTCAGTCGAGTCAATAAAATATTCCGACGTTCTTACGTAGACTCTCTAATTGCTGTCCTTGTTAAAAGATTTCAATTCTCATAGAAAGGTTCAAATTGCGTTTTTATCTTAAAAGGAATGATAGAACCTCACAGATCTATTCAACGTCTTTGTTATTGCGGTTGTCAAATAAATCCCCATTTTGTTCCAATAATCGGAAATTTAGATCCCCATATTGTGTATCAGTGAAAAGTAAGCTTTTCGAAATTGTGTAAACTCGCATTCTTTAAATTCCCTAATTCCTGGAACACTGTTAAGTAAATGAAAGGAATATAAATGTCCTTTTTCCGATTCATTGAATTCTTCGAATTACTCTCAAAAGGTTTAGAAATGAAAAACCCTTAAAATCCCTCCTTGAAATTTCTTACGAAAAATACTTGACCGTCTTTAACAATGTTTGAAGGGGCTTCGAGTAAAGCGTTCACATGGCGGTAGAATGAATATTTTAGTAACAGAGAACTTCTCAATAATTTCAATAATATATTTACCTTGAAGCTAAATGGCTTAAGATATTTCGAAGTTCTGACTGCGGGGGAGATCAATTTAATGTTCGAAATGATGGATGCTGTTCGGGATCGTAATGCCTCGAAGGTATGCTTGCATAATTATAAAGTTCGTAAACTTTGGAAATAACATGAATGTGAATGTCACTTAAAAGGTAGGCATCTACTCCCACAACCTTTGGATGTGGGTTACGCCAATATTTTATTCATATCTTGAAGATTTGAGAGTCCTGATGGGTTTCGTGGGTGTTAAAAGCGCCTTAAGCAGGGAAGGTTATTGTCAAATAAGCAGCAATCGCAACTTGAGGGAGTTCAAATATCATTCAATTAAGATTTCAATTAAATTCTATTGTGTTTAAAGATTATATAACATTTATTTAAATTTAATGGATTTAAATAAAGTAATTTTGACGCACTGGTACATATGTGTGTTTGTTAGCAAATTTCTCAGTAAGTAATGGTTTAATTTTCATTAAACTTGTTGCATTCAAACTGGTATCATTCTATGTGGAACGAATAAAAGATATTTTAAACTTCAAGGGATCGCTATGAAAATCAACGTCTAGTAAAGTAATGAAGTTTTCTATGAATAATGACTAAATTTGATTATAGAATGGATTAACGATGCTAGTAGATAACTTGATTTTTATAGATTTTATAAGCGATTTTCGGTAAATGTTGTTCGAGAAAACAAAAAAATAAAGTTCAAACTAACGCCATTTTCTTAAAATTCAATATTTCGAAAAAATCCTACGACATTCACTAGATTTTGAACTATATTTTAAGAAACTTTTTAGTTTTTTGTTCCAGATTAAAAATTGTTACCTGTAGCGGTACGCCCATGTCGAAAGTCCGAAATTGTTTGTTTTCCTTGCTGTGCCGCCATTTTGTATCGTAAAATTAAAATAAAACATATGTTTTGTAGTTAAAGACCAGTACTTTCATATGCCCAAAACCTCATATCTCTATCTAGTTCCAATCGTCCGTTAGACGTCTCAGAAAATCACGTAAAATTTAGAGAACACAAGGTGATATTACCCCTTAAGTGAACACACTAACACATCAGGAAATTTGGGTCAGCTAAATCGGCTAATGTCGTATCCTCTACTTCTATTATCTAAGGTCTATACATTATTATTATGTTTTTTTTTTTTATTATTTCTTTAAGGTCGCTGTAGAACTACAATGGTTATTAGCGACCATTTAACGATTTAACATCAGATTTTCTGGTAAATTTCTACTGTTTTAAGGAACGTTATGGTCTGGTTGCAGCTATCGAGGTTGTTCAACATAGTATCCAGGTTATTGGGTAGTTTGGCTGAGGTCCTTTCTCGTTGGTACTGTTCATATTCTAGTAACAGGTGGTGGACGGTGAATCTACAGTTGCATCGAGGACAGGTGTTAGGGTTCGTTCTTTTGATGAGGTGAATGTGACTGAAATTGGTATGGCCGATACGTAATCTTGAAATTACACACTGGTCTCGTCTGGGAAGTTTTGGACACTTATCGAAGATGTTGTTGCGTACTCGGTGAAGAGCTGTTGGTGCGAGCTGTTGCCAATACTGATTCCAGGATTGCATGGTTTTAACGTGGATCAGTTTGATTGCTTCTCGGTGCGTTAGCTTAGACAAGGGGTGGATTTCTAAATTTGTTGCTGCCTTGGCAGATTCTCTATACATTATTATTTTATTTAGGATTTTATTATTCGTATTTTATCGTTTGTATTGTAGTCATGCTGCGACACCCTAGTCCCTATACAAGCATGGTCTTGACCACTTTTTTTTAATACCTTTGTTCTGATAACTCGACCTTGACTATTAAAGTCTATTCATCCAGTTGGTTAATACATCATCACAAATAAATATATATATATATATAAATTATATAAAAACGGTTTGACTATATACTTAAAGAAATACAATAACAATATTTTTAAACTGTGGCACTTAAAAAAGCCCTTTTTAATACCAAAAGTTACCATTAAGGGCTGTCCTCTTCTCTTTAAGCTAGATTTTAGGAGCAATTCTTAAAGGGATTTTGATGCTATCAGCACATCACATCTTAATGGATAGTTTTACGAGCTTCCGAAATTCCATAAACTAGGTTCTAGACAGGACCATCTGTTCTCTAGCAAGTGAACTTCTGATTTTTACAGCCTCGCAAGAGAAATGTCCTTCATTGGCCTATTAGAGCATTTTGTTGCCGTAATTGGAGCATTATCTCGAGCTCAGTCCTTCACTGGATGGAAGGAAAATTTAATGTATGTAGTGTTTCAAGAAATTTATACCATTTTTCTTCCAAACACCTCACACTTTAGTTAGACTTGCCTTCGAAACGTGCGTGGAGGAGCCACTTGTGATTCTTCAAGTTTTCTCAGATTATCGATAGTCTTTGCGCCCCAATGCGACAGACACTCCATCAATTCCCGATTCGGCCATTTGCAGATGGGGCGATTTTCCTCATCTTCCGCATCTCGATTTATTAAAACGACGTCATTTTCCTCTCGATATTACGAGGACGGCAGTGAAACATGCAAGGGAAATGTCGTTTTCCGGTGCGATTAAGATTTCAATACCTTTCCCATTGTCGATGCAACTGCAATTGTCTTCGACGCTAGAAATCCAGGGCTTTTATGAACATTTGTATTTCCCCAAAGTGAGGGTGGAATGCTAAAAGGGTTCCCTGTTGTATTGTTAGAATTTGCTGTTTCAGGAAAACTTTTGTTCGCAATCAAGGGTTTACTTGCTTTTTAATGTCACCGCAAATTGTGGTATATACTTCATTTAAACTAAGGACTTTCCTCTTAATTTTCAACGAATTTTTCATTTAGAAAACTTTTTGTGGATTTAAATTTTTCATACTCCAAAAAACATTAACCTAAAAAAAATTGTTTTGCCCTACTTCAATTAAAGTAGAGGAAAATGTTTACACGATTTTTTAATTTTATTCTATAACCTCTATACAAAACTCTACAATCTGCATCATGAGTGTTTGTGGTTTAAGGCGGAAGTTCTTTGAATTTTCTCGATGGTTTAAACTTAAAACCATGATAAGATATCTAGAACACCTTGCATAACTTTAGTAAATAAATGAGTAATATAATTTAAAAAGGAAAAAATAAAATAAATCGATAAGAAAATCCGCAACTAGATTAGTACAAAATAAAAATAGATAATTCTATATATCTTTTGTTGCAATATTTCTTTGTGGGTTTACGAAATAATTGCAGTAGGGTGCGTTAGTATCTTATCTTATTTTATTAAATTTTTAACTCGATTCAACTTTGATAACTTACAATTGGAATTGACTATCTTACTTATTCAATTGTAAAGCACGCAATTTATTAAAATATACCCAAAATTATACAGAGCAAACTAGCTATAACTTTTATATTATAAACCGAGTCAAAGAAAAAACAAAAACAATTCTTTAAAAATTTTATTACGTTTCTATCTTTTCTTTGAGAAGATTTCCGATAAATATTTTAAGTAAACGAATAAATTTCATTTAACTTATAAATCGACAAGCACGCATTTGTCGGGCGAAGTGGCAAACTTTTCTTTAAATTCCTCTGTTTTCAGCCCGATTTTATTAACAGTTCTAATATGAAATTATATTTATTTTTTAATATTTAAATATGCCTTAATAAAATCTAACAAATTGACCGAAATGATCTTGTTTTACATAAACTGGTCTTTGAGGCTTTGGAATTTTTAATAAAACATTTGTACTATAGTATAAATATGAATGCAAATAAAATGTCACATTATTCTTCGGTTAACATTCAAATGGTTTTTTCTTGTACTCAATTTATCTTCTTTAATCTTCAACAGATTGTGGAATTAATATGTTAACCGCATTGGAAAGGTTTTTACAGATTACATTATCTTTTCTAAACATTCTCGTTTCTGCTGACGTAAAACTATGGTGCTATTTTTTGATACCAGAATGATATCAGTAGAACATGAAATTGGGAATGAAAGCAAAATTACCTCATTAATTTAAAGTTTTTCATTTTTTTCTTTTACATTTTAAATCAATAGTTTTTGCTGTTTTCCTCTCTGGATTCTTCATAAAAGAGGATCAAGAGTGCTTTAACAAAATTATTATAGACCGGCAACAATTAATTTAATGACTCCATTAAATTTACTTCGAGCTCCATATTCAGATAATATGGTCACCCCTGCATTGTTGCATTCTCCATTATATCGTTTTATCGCATTTACAATTACATATAACAGCTTAATTGCGTAATGCACTTTAATTTAATAACATTAAATCAGTTTCAACAAAATGATATTTAATAAAGATCACGTGAAACTGGCCCAGAATAATTAAAAAATATTGGTTTGTATTGTTTTGTAAAAAAACATTTAATATTTATTTTCAATACAAAATATCACTTTAAAAATTGGTGGGAGTTCCCACTCTATTCCAGCAATTACATTTTTATCACAACTTTATAACTCTATTACCTTCTCGATGAGCCTATGTAATTATTAAACAGAAATAAACACAATAAAGGAAATGACTGTTTTATAAAAAAATTTTAATATTTTGCATAAAATGTTAAATTGTTTCTTAAATTGTTTTAGAATTAGGTAGTAGGTGCTAAATGTTCCGTCATCCGAATAAAATGAGAGCAAAAATCGAATAAACTTATTAATTTAAATTACAAATGCGTGCTTGTCAGCAATTCACTCTGTTGTGATTAGTTGTCAACTGGCGGTGCTAGCTTGATCTGAAATTGGGTCTAACGATAAAATATACATATAAGTTTTATTTCTCAAGTTCCAAAAATTTAACACTATTATTTCCATAAAAGAAATAATATGTCCGAAAATAATACATTTTTTGGACTTCTAATCGTATCATCTCTCTTAATGTACTGTTTAATTGCTGTATTTCCTGAGTAAATATATATAAATTATAATCTTCAATTAATCATTCACTAAAAGGTGTAACACCACATATAAAACTTAAAAAGCAAACGACTCTGCTCATTAATCACGCAAAAATAACAGCCCAAATTTTATGTAATGTAAATGTCCGTCGGCACGCGGAGGTCGTTAAATGGCCTGTTGCTCATTATACTAAACAATGGAAAAAAATAAAATTGAGGAAAGTAAAATAAGAAGCTCCAAAATAGACCTCATGTCCAATGTTAAGGTCGCCGTTCGACATGAACGCTCCGCACTTTTGCAGACGGGTGCGGTGGGTGGAAGAACAAATTAATTGTTGTTAAAAATAAAAATAATAGACGTCATTTGCGGACTCACCAAAAAGGTTAATGAAAACCAATGAACAGGAGTTACGGACTGTCTAAACAAGAGTTCAAAGGTTAATTGGACAAATCGAGTGACTCTTTCGCGGTGACGAATCCATCGCAGAGCTCAATTTGGCGCGAAGAAAGGTTTTGCTGATTTGAATTCGAAAGCGACTCACTCAACAAGTGGTGAGCCGGCAAAAGACCGGTTTTCATTTCGCGTCATTCAAAAGTAAGTCATTCGCCATTATGCGAAAACCGCGTGGGTTCGGTGGCTTCAGTCTATTTTTTAGCCGTTCAGAAGCAACCTTGGGAGCATACCTGAGTGTTTTTAGACGAAGATTACTAAAATTTTTGCTGTAGAATCGTCGGTTAAATGCAATTTGTATGCAATTAAATAAAGTTGATTAAAAATCTCTTCACGGACTGGCGAGTCCAATGGAGCGGCCGCGACAAGGTCGGATGAGGGTCTAATGGATGATGTCATTTTGGTATGAGATAATCTTTGTCAGTCCGGAAAGGTAGAAAACTTAAATATACCATTAAGAAGATTCTTTCGCTCAGTTACGATTAGGTTGGTACTACGGTAAGCCGGAAAACATAAAATAGGGCGGCACCGGATACCATAGAAACTTTCCGTTTCCGCGATTCGAAGGAGTTATGAAGACACGCAATCCGAAAGGCGGGTTTGTTGTCTTTTTAATCACCATATTTTTTCCATTATCGAACTGCTGTCGCGGGGCAAGTACCTACCCGTATTTTTAGAAGAAACTCAAAATAAAACCCGAAAGTGCAAAGAGCCTTTCCCTATCTAATTGGCATAACACAAGCACCTTGATAACGAAGTATTTAGAAGGTGACATAATCTTTAGATACGTTTTATTGATAGGGGAGAGGTGTGTCAATTGTAACGGTGGATCAATTGTAACATTTGTATTTGAACGATATATTTTGGCTAGAACCGGTAACTCGTGGTCGCGATCAAAATTTTATAGCATACTGCTTTACCGACCGAACTGACAGTTTTGACAGGACGCACATGCATTATCTGTACACATTAATCTGCCATAACCAACAAAAAGTGAAATACATTTTAGTGCATTATTTCTTCCATTATTATAAAATAAAACGAGACTCCCATAATTTTATGATTATTTTCGAAAAATAAACATCCGATCTACGTGTGTAGGTATGTAAAATGGTCTAATTTATCATAAACTTTGTACGAACGAATTTTAAATGCTTCAAGATGACGGTGGTGCAATAGTAACAAAACAAAGAGTGTCAATTGTAACGTGTTAGATTGATACTCTGTAACTTTATTGTAGTGAATTTACTCATGTTTTTTCATTATATTGTGTTATTCTTTCAGATTTTATACTTAATGTTATATAAAAGGCCGCAAAAGATATCACGTGGCACCGTCCCACCAGAAAAGTATATTGAAGTTTGTGAAATTATAATCAAGGAAAATAAGAGTGTTAGAATTGTAGCGAACAGCTTTGGTATTTGCAATGTCAGAATAGCTGATATTAATTTTGATAGTTTAGTATGTTAAGTTTTCGTATTTGAAGTTTGTTCTTCTTATTTTTGTGTGTTACAATTGACTCTCTATACTGTTACAATTGACCCCCTTGGTGTAACAATTGTAACACGAGGACTTGGTCTCAATAAGTGTCATTTTTTTAATTATTACTTACGTATTTGTTTCATTATGTATTTTTTTATGGAGACAAAAATATAACTTATATTTTGACCAAAAATTATTCTGCTGCGATGAATAAATAAAATGTTATAAGAAATTGACTTTTTTTTGTTACTATTGACACACCTCTCCCCTACTGCTAATATTTCCTGAACATAGACGAAACAAAAAATTCCGATATTAATTGTTTTCTTGTAAAGCAGCAAATAATGACTCATAAGAAAAGCACCGCCGGTAAAGAAATATTGTGTAAATGTTGTCCCTAAACCGTGTTTTTTTACGACGTCGACGACAAATTGCACTCGTATTTCAGTGTTCAGACGCTTTAATTAAAATGTTACAGATAGTCGTGGTGCGGTAACGTCATTTTAATTAAAACCAAGAGAAACTAACACTTGTCCTCATAACGACTTGTGAAGGAGATTCATTTGCTGGTGCATTTCTAGACGAAGTTTAAATCGTTTTTGCGATAGTCACAAATTTTTAACAGATAAGATACTTAAATAATTATTTCTCATTTTTTTTAGAACTGGTTGCAACGAAATTTCGCGTGGCAGTTTCTTAGAATTTCCTTATTAATGTACATTCTTTTAGCGTCATCGCAACTATTGATTAATTTAAATTTACATAAATTTCCCTGGAAAAGCATTTTCTAATGTGATTAGCAATAATATCTGATCTTCGTGACCTTAAAATTTTAACTACAATACATTTACGAAATTAAAGTCTCATTTGTTTATGAGTATTGAATTGAATATTGATTAATTAATTTTAAATTTATATGTGTAAGATATGTAAGCCGTGTAAACCAAAAGTTTCGGAACACCTGATTATATTGAGAAACATAAATACTTCAAATTAATTCTTTTAAAGAGTCATATTCATTTTTACCAAATTTTAATTTTCTTACAATCTTTGCCTACTAGATATCACTAAAGAAATTGTTTTTTTTGTAAAACTAGAAGTTAAGGAGGTATATCTCAGTTAACACTAGGTTTACGGGACGCGTCAAATTGACGCGTGTTCGCAGAGATAGGTATATAAGAAATGTCCGTAAACCTAGTGTTAAAATTGATTTAATTTTTATTGACTTATAACAATTTATGGTCCTTTCGGACTTCAACGCTGCAAACCGCAGGTCATGTAAACTGATGGGCAGTCCTGGTCTCGAGCTTTACTTGAGTTCGGAACTAGAGTTTTTTACATAAATATGAAGCTATTGACCTTAGTAACTATTTGATAATGTTTTTAACTTGATACCTCTAACCGTACCTGAGCAAAAGGATAATGACGGACAAACAAACAGATAGACGGAAAACAAAGTTATCCGTTTTCTCTTTTTCATTTCGAAGTTCGGAGCCCTAAAATTTACTTTTAAATTTTCTAAATCATTGTAATATGTGTAAATGGGTTGTCTTCGCTGAAAAACGGATATTGTATAATCTTTATTTTGATCGATTGATTATCTTGCATAGTAAGCATTATTACTAAGAATAGAAGTTTATTATTTTAAAGATTTTTGTTCATTCAATAAAAGTTCAAATCCTATAAATTTATATACCTCTACTTACCTGTATATCTAACAAAACATTTCCGATTTTAGATTCATTAATTTTTCATTGAAGAAAGAAGAATGATTTCTCAAAAGATAAAAAAGGTAAGTTAAAAAGAGATTATTTTTTAAAATAACGAATGCTTTTTTATAAATCCGCCCTTAAAAGTTAAACGTGAGGAAATCATTTGAGATTGTTTACATCGCAAAATGATGTTCCTGGAAAAGAACTAGGAATCATAAAAAGAAATCTCCATCCAGATGAAAGGTACCTACAGTCACAAAATCAATTTGAATAAAAAGCAATCTTGAAATTATTAAGGTAATAAAAAGGAAGCCGAAGCTCGTTCTAGGTTGCATCTCCATCGATCCATATTTTACATTTTTCAACTGATTCTGACGGTTTGATATACTTTCAGTAACATAAAAATCGTTTGCATTATACTTACTTATAGGATTTCCTTATTTCAATTTAATAAAGTATTTTTAATGAATTTTTTCCAATTCATTTCATTTTTGCGGAAATAACATAAAAGCCGCAATGGCTCTTCTTTAGCATTAAGTTCTAAAAATAAATTAAATGAAATCTGCCACGTGTTAAAAACGCGCTGAATCCAGCGAGATATTTAAATGGTTCACCATTTGTTAATTTGAGGTTTATCTTTACTTGTTGGTACTAATGATAATTCGTCACACTGTGAATTTTTTATGCCTAAAGTGACTCTTTTAACACCTCACATCATAATAAAATGGAAAAAGTGCTGAAAACTATGAAATTCTCTTCTAGGCATAGAGGCACAAAATATATTAATCAATTGCTAGAGTCATTCACATTTAAAAGATAAACTTGTAACTCTAGAATCTCGCACAAAAATAAATGAAATAAGATCCAAATTAAATGCGAAACGCGAATTGCAAAATATTTTCATAATGTGAGGTCATTTCACTGTAATTAATATAATAAAAGTTTATATTCTACGATTTTGCAGGCAAAGCATAAACTCATTAAAGTGATTTCATAATTACTGAATTGAAAAATTGCTGTAGTTAGATTGTGAGGAATCAAAGACCATCAGCATTTTATTTGCTTATTCGTTATCAGAAATCGAGTCAGAGTTCGCGAAATATCTCAAAAAGAGCTACCCTGTGAAGAAAAATCGGACAGCAAACTTTGCACTGTTTTACTCTACGTAATTTTTTGATCGAGCGCAGACTGGGTAATGGAATTTTATTGTTGTCGCCTGCCACAAAATTTAAATTTCTGTTAAATAAGTTTTTTGTGGCTTTTATAAAGAACTAGACTTAAGCATTTAAAATATTAAGCCATCTAAAAAATGAACTGGTTACTTGCTGTAGGTACCTACAAAAATTCCGCCTTTTTTTTAGAAGATCGAATCGAATATGGGTCTTTTTGATTGTTAGTTCAACATGCTCTTTGCGTCATCACACCGGCCCATTAGTTTTAGTGTTTAGAGGATTTCAATATCTTTTAAGGGTTCTTTAATAATTTAATCAGTTCTTCTAAAAACTTGATTATTTAATAATTTATATGGGCAGTATTAAAGTTCTTCTAAAGCAATTAAAGTAAGTTATTGTAACCGTAAAATGTAACTATTAATTTAAAGAATTTGAATAGTTATTTAATTGGTCTGCCACGGTTCAAGGATATTTACTGTTATTATTATTATTTGAGCGGTAAAATGAGCAATCGGGCAGTAAATATTTCATCAAATCAATTAATTTTTTTATTAACGTAAAACACGAATGGTCTCGTCTGCTGGAAAATATTCAAGACCTACGCAACCTAAATAACTATTTGCAGATCACTCTTCTTTTATAAAAGTTATAGAAACACATCGAAATAATTACTTGAGGTATTAATATTTTTAAATAAAATTCTATACACCTGCTCTTCAAGAAGTATATATAAATAAATATTGAAAAATTGATAATATTAAATTCATAATTAATTAAACCCAACTTTAGCCTCTTATCCCCTTAAATTGTCCTTTTAATGCTTAAAGATATTGCAAGCAAGACTCGTTGTTTATAACGATTATTTTATCGATTTACTCCAACGAATTTTTGGAAATATTACAATATTATGGTGAATCATTTTAGTCAGTGAACGCGTTTTATATAACAATTTTTTATTTTTATTTGAAAGCTTTAATTTCGAATACTACTTTATCAATTTTTTGTATTTTCAAAACCGATATAACAGATTTTCAGTTTTTAAGAAAAATCCAATCTATCTTTGATACTTACTTTTAGCCTTTTTTTGTATGCTTTCATGATGAGCAGTCTTAAGGAATAAATATTATTATTAACTCGCCCAACAAATGCGTCTTTGGAACATGAGTCATATTTTTCAATAATAAGTTAAAAGTTTCTTGTTTTATGATTCAGAAAAATTAAGCAAAAATTGCAATTGTTAAAATCATTTGTAAAAGGCGTATTTTTCCATAATTACTATTGTTGTGATTACCCAGACGTAGTCGCCTATTAATTTTTTTTTTTTTTGCTATTGTATAATTCGGTAATTGTAAATGCACAGAGAAATGATTACAAAAACAATGAGAAGGTTGAGAGCTTCTTCTAATAACAACTTAATTGATATTTATATGGTTTTTTCTTTAAGAATTTTGCAGGGTATTAAGTGGGACAAATACTTTTCCCAAATTGAACTTAACTATTTCGAAAAGCGAACAACATCTACTCCAACTGAACATCAGTCGCAAAAGTTCTAATTTTGCGACTGAATGGCTCGTTTCGTTTGGGTAAAATTGAATGCTTTGACCTCAAAGTAACTCATTTGAGCAGCGCAAAAAAACCTTTTGAGGCTTGGAGATGATCTTATAGAATTTAAATTTCGTATCCACACGGATACAACCAAAAATTTAAAAAGATCCCACTCGAGTTTGCTTTGATTGTTACTTAAGTTCATTTCGTCCAGTGGATTCTATGTAGCTCAACAAAAATAAAATAATAAGAGATAGTTTCGCATTTCAGCCGGAGGAGTCTTATCTTGACGCCCTCGCTAACTAGAGACTCCGCAGATGCGCAGCTGGTGACGGAATTTAATAAAACCGCTGATGAGGTCATGGCCAAATTTGTTTACTATTTAATTCGATTCGGCCGGCCGGAAGTTTTTTCCGAATCGTTCACAAATTGCTCAGCTCTCAAGGAGTAAGCTTAGCTTTATAAAAATTTTCTAGATTTCTAAGAACAACTGCTGCGAGTTAAGTACTTTTACAGGGAAACGTTTTGTAGGTAAATAAGGCGGTCTTTTTCAACGAGACAGCAACTGCCGATCGGCGGTTACTTATCTGTTGCGCAACTAGTTGACTCAGTGTATCTGATCTAAAAAAAAAAAAAGAGCAAATAGTGAACAGCTTTCCATAGTGCTGGGACTGAAGGACGGAGTCCCAGTCACTCGCCGCGGGCATGGGGCTCTAACAAATAAGAGGATTTGAGACTGAGTCATGACCGTTGTTAGGCGCTACGACCACTGGGGTACCTTGGCTAATTAAAGTGCATTTCGGTGGGGCTCCGCTGCACGAAATGCCACTGTCTCAGCTATTTCTGACCAACTGATGGCACATTTTTCGAGGAAACAATCTGCCATCCAGCGTGGCGTTGCTGGACGTCTGCCAAACCGAAGAAATTCCACAGCAGGGCGAAGCCGCCAGCCAGGCAGGCGGGCACCGGCTGAGTTTCTTCTCCCCACAATCAGCTGTGGGGCGTTGGGGACCAAAATTAAAGAAATTGTGAGAAGCGACTGGAAGGTTTTTTTTTTGTATATGCGGCAACTTTTCAGCCCGAATGGGGCGCAAACCGTGGGACTACAATAAAGTGGGTACTTACGGTTCCCTCAGTATGGGGGCAATTTTGTAGATGCAATCAAGGAATGTCTCGTCAAAGCCCCAGACACTAGGCTTCAGCGGCTGGCTGTTCACATTCAAGATCCTGAAGAGGATGCACAGGATGACTGCGATCGCTGTTAGGAAAGCCGTCGACATTGCGGATAACGTCCGGAAAACGTGCTGTCGGTCGACAAAGGTAAATTCGCTGAGTAGTTGCAAGAAATTTTGTTGGCTCTGGATGTAACTGTCATAGAAGAATGAGCAGGTAAGTTGCGCCGTTAGCATGAAACCAGTCCGGATGTGTGCGCACAAAATGTTCAGGTTTTAAGCACTTTTGCACCACTAAAAATCGGCGGGGGCCCCACTGGATTGCGTTGTGTTTTTTAATTTAAAAAAACTACTTTAAATCCCTGGAAACGAATCGCCTTGAGCGCGCGAATGACTCATCTGAAGGGGCACAGCACTGTGACTATGATCGGTTCGGGGACTCCGCGGCAACTGGCCCCAATCCAACAAGACACCGGGCCACTGGGGGCGAACAGCTGATTTAATTTATTCACTGCCAATTGATTGACAATCACTCGCGGCGGGACGAAATTCGGCGTCCGGTTCGTCGGCGTTTGGCTTGGCGTCGCTGAATTAACTGAAAATCAAATCGCGGGACACTCAGAAGGAGCTGCGGTCGCGAGGAAACTCGAAGGGCTCGGAACGGTCGGTGAAACTCGGCTGCGGAGCGGTCGCCTTCTGTTTCTGTTTATTGTTTTTCCAAGACTGATGGTTTGACAGTCGCGACGGACGCTGGCAACCCTCCACCTCCAGATTTTCCCAAGTGTCAGAGCTCCGGCGGATGGGTTCAAAATATATGTTGCAGTTTCCGAAGCATTTTTGTGGGATCACTTTGAATTTTCTTTGTTTTTGAATTATTTTAAGATGTTTTGTTAAGATTCGTAAAAATAAAAAGAGCTGACACCGGCAGGGCCTGCTGAAACTTGTTCTTTTAAAATATACTTCTAGTGTCAGACAGATGTCAGCACTGTCTAACGAAAAGTAGCTTATAAAATTAACGACTTCTACAGTGGCTTACACATGTGCCTAGGTGTCGAAAATATTGCGGACTTTTAGCGTTAGTTAATAATTTCAAAAACAACATATCTTTTAGGTAAGTAAATCAACTACTAAAATTGTGCGGGACTAGGAAAATGCTTAAGGCAGGAAAATTCATGAAGTTTTTTACTCAATTTCGTATAGAATTACATGAAAAATTAATTTTTTGAAAAACGGTTTCTACTCAGCGCTTCTCAATTACTTGTCTTTTAATATTGAAGAAGCAATACATAATATTAAAAATAGAAATTCAAGCCTTTTCAGGTTCTTCACCACTCAAAAGTTGCGTATATTTTTCTTCTATCCAGAAAGCAGATGATTTTGGTCTGATTTTAAATTTATCAGGATAAACTAAAACCTAAATTGTCTAAAGATAACGTCAAATTACTGAAATTAAATTTAGGCTGGGGGTCTACAGTTTTATTTGAAATTTCAATAAGCCTTTCTTAGCTTTCCGCAGATAATTATCAAAGTTAGGATTTAATCTTTATTAATTTTTTACTAGCCTCCACGCCTACGAGTATCTGTAGTAAAAAATATACATATTTTAATTCTCATTTTTTGCTTATTTGACTTTACTATTGTTAGGGGACATCCTCTATTTCACAACATCAGCCTTGAACATTTTAATTTGCCATTTATTACAGGGCGTTTATTCGAAAAATATTGTAAGAATATGTTTTAGAAAAACGTTGTAAAGAATTAAAATGCCCTATAAAATCTGTATAATCTGCAAAAACCATTTTAAACAGTTTTTTAATAGAAATTTTTCAATACTCAATTAGCAGTATCATTTTTAAGACAAATTATAAATAAATAAGCCACTCTCTGGAAGCTTTTTGGGCATGTTTTATGATATTTATTATTGGTCAACTACAACAAAATATTTAAAGTACTTATTTATATCTATTCTTGTGGGGCAGACTGTTTGAGCGTTATTAATTGAAAAACTAATTAAATCTTATTCAAGGGAGCTGAGTTTCGGAAACGTTGAAGTTTTGTTTTTGATTAAAAATTTAATCGAAATTCATATTTTAAAATTGAGAAGAGCCCACAAAAGTTGTATCTATCATAATTATTTTAATAAACAAATGAACATTAAAGTCAAAACTGTTTTATAGGCTTAAACTTTATTTCCTTTTTTGCGATTTTCTCCACTTATTCTTACTAGTGACTACTGACTAGTAAATACGTAGCTCTTCATTAGATAAATAAAAAGCGCCAGAAATATTCAAAAATGTCAAATATAGGTACTAATTTTCTAAAGCAAATTTTGAAAAATGTTTTCCATTAAGAGCGGATATCTAAAATTTCAAAGTTCAGGGTCTTACAATTTGAGGGCAGCGGACAAAACGATAATAAGCGAGTCACTCGTTTACTTGCTGCATTTAAAAATTTAAAAGCATTTTTAAAGTTAAGTTTTAGAGAAATAATCGTTGACAAGATATAACGACTTTTTTATGACTTTTGCGCTTCTCACAGCACGTGCAAATATCTCGAAAACAATGAATTTTTCGTTAAAAACATTCATTTCTATTTATTTTTCCTAAACTTGCAGCTGAGATAATTTGCTGTCTTTCTATCTAAGACGTTTCCTTTTAAGAGTTAACAAAAATTTGCAGATATTATATCTCTTAAAAAAAATAGAAGAAAACAAAAGACGAAATGACAAAATGTTTTCCTAATAAAATTTTATTTTTGATCATGATATATGCGGAAAACTCCCCTTTAAAACCCTTAACTCATAAAATTAAAAGACAGTAATATTCTTTATTTAGCAACAAATTTATTTTATTTTGTGAATTTTGTCCATCAATCAGGATTACACTTTACATAATTAGCTTAGCCTTTTTCATTAATAATTTAAATTTATTTATTAAATTTTTCCTTTACTTAAATTTAAATTCATGGTTTTTTTCCTTAAAATCTTCAAATCATGTGTGTGAGTGTGGTAGTTTATCGTCGTATTGAACTTGCGTGAGAACCGACTTGTTCTAGGTAATTGTTAAATTATATTGGATGAAATTAATGACAAAGATCAATTATAATTACAATTTCCTTACATGGTATCTTTGGATGTAAAATGATTTTTCCGAAATGCAAAAGAAGAGATGCCTTCGTACTTGCGCCTGCGCGCAGTGTCGCCCCGCTCTCACTTTAACTCTAGTTTACCGTAGCGAGTTAATAATATAAGTTAGTTTCTTCTCCATAATATTCTATAGTTTCTTCTCAATATATATAGTGTATATGTAAATATATATATAATTTTTTAACTTATATATATCCTCTATATGTCATCTCCATCGAAAAGATACTTCTCTCTGGGTGTTTTATACTTTTTTTTTCTTTTGTATGTCACCTCTCTTTTTGTATTGTTGAGATTTTCAAATTTAGTTATTTTGCTTAAAAATTTTTATAATAAAGAATCTTCTCTTGCCTCTCTGCTAATTAAATTACTCTCCTTTTATAAAGTAATCGTACAATGAATGTTGTGCTCTTTATTGACAGATAAAACTTCTACTAGATTTTTTAACGTGTACGTCGTTCGTTTCCCCGTTTTTTTTCCAGGGATTAGACTTCACACCGATGCGTATCTTTTTTTTTACAGTGTCGAAATCTTCCAGAAATTTCATCTTTCAGGTCTTCTTCCATTGATTTCATCTTCACTTAATTTCAGTTAGTATTATTCATACAATAATGTAAAATCACAGACATAATATGTTTTCTATAAATACATATCTCAATTACTTAAGAGTTATAAAATCGAATAAGATAAATGCTAAATAATTAAATTAATAATTTTTAAAAATAAACCTTTAAACACTTTGATGTATTTTGGATTTAAAGATGATAACTTTTATTTATTTATAGATTGATATTAGAAGTGTCCGAAACATTGCTTATAATTTTTTATTAAGGTATCAATATCCATGGAAATGCGGCTTTTGGGACCTTTTCACGTAAGTTACAGTACTTGTGATAGTCTATTTTAATAGTACGATTTTTAAAAAACTTGTAACAGAAAAGTAAAAACAACTATATCTGGTGAATTATTTAAACTTTACAACAATTTTAAATGAAGAGGCAATTGTAATGTAAAACAGTCCATAAAGAATAAAAATGTAATGGTGTTAGTCCAAATTTTAAAAATCTTACTTTTATTTAACGTTTAAAAACGTTTCAAGAAGTAAGAGCGACAAATTTCGCCTTTATATGGTATCTTTATGCAATCGATTAACTCCTATCACCTCTAGTTGCCTATGTGTGGAAAGTTTTTAGGATCCAAGAGAGGGCTTATGTTGTTTCGCACTTACTTTTTATAACACTTTTAAACTTTAAATAAAAATAAAATTTTTAAAACTTGGGCCGAGAAAGACTTTCCATTTTACCAAATGTTAAAAGTCCAATGAGTGCCTTTGAAAATCTGAATTTAATAGCCCATAAAACTTTATTTGAACTAATCTTGGAAAAACCTTTCATGAAAGGACTCTAAGAAGCTTCAAATCAAAAATCCAATCAAATTCGAGACGTTTTGTACTTGATAGGAAAAGGCGTTAGGTATTTTATGAGTTTAATAGTTAAAGGTTTGATATTTTTTTAATGTTTCTCTAAATCTAAGTAAAGAAGTTTGCGTTAAAGATTATGTTACTACATATACCAAAAAGTTTTTATCGATATCTTTAAAATTGGCGAAGTTATGAACATTTCAAATTGCATTTTTTATGGTTATCCCAATATTTCAATATTCACTTATTTGCGGAGATTCAATCCAAGATTCATCAAAGTGTCGAAGAAATTTATGAAAATATAACGAAAAAGATTAACAAAAATTATAATAAAATGCATTATAGCAAAATAAAGCGAATTTATGAATAAATTTACAATAACCTCTTATCAATCGTAATATTCCGAAATCCTACAAAAATTCACATATCCCGAAAAGTGTCCTCTCTCTTTATAGAAAAAATTTTTCTCATCCAGTTCAGAACATTAGTTTTCCATTCCAATCCAATTTTCAAAATTTTCCTACTTTTCACCTAAAATATTTTCTCTACAAAAACAAAATGAAAAAATAAGTAAAAAATAATTGGAAAAATGCGCAAACTCTAAAAATTTTAAAACAAATATTGCACAAAAGGTATGAATGAAATGGCTATGTGCCAGCACTCAATATTACGTATGCTTTCTCCATTGATGTCACGTTAAATTTGTAATTTAGATTTTTTTTTTAGTAAAATGTTTAAATCTTAAAATATGGTTCCAAAAGTTTTATACAATTTTTGGCGCCTTATAACTCTCCTATGTGTTAAGTTGCTTGTCGATTTTTTGTTTTTCGTTTTTGTAAAAAAACCCTGAAATTTTGTACTTCCAAAACGGTTGTATATTCCCTTTTAGCTCTATAATATAGACTCTTAAGCAAAAATTTTAATTTTGAATTCTTACAATTAACACATGCTCATGCCACTTAATCTGTAGTTTGTACTTTATTGATGGTGTTCCGAAAATATTTTCAACATCTTAATATCCATAGAATGCTTACCCAAAATACTCCAGTTTTATGTTTACTTTATTTATACTATGTTTATTGTACAAAAATTTCGTGAATGCTTGATGGAATTTTCTTCTTATGCGTAAGTTACATCGAAAGATTTTTATTTTAAATTTGTTTTTGTTTGCCTTACGACTCTATCATTTTACGGGTATACATAGATTTCCTTAAAACACCAATTTTCGATTTATTTTCTCAATTAAAAACGGCCGACAAAACTGGAAAGTTTTTTTATTTACTGAGGGCTTTCTCTTAGTGGAACACTAAAATCATAGAAAAAAAGCCACAACTGAATGGAAAATTGTCATAATTTCTTAGAGAAATTTGAAATTTCGACTTTATTTTTTTGTTTTTGTTTTAATATTAGTAAGTATACGTTACTTCTTCCTATGTCTAAATTTGAAACTTAACTAATCAATTTTGTCTCTGTTCTGAACTGTGTTACTCTTATGATCTAAAAGTTATTTTAATTTAGTTACTAAATTTAGAAATGTTTTTATATACATTATCAAGTATACGTATTTTTGGGTTCTTTCCATTTTTTTTTTATCCTTGAAATTAAAACAATATTTTATTTGAAATAAATCTTAAAAATATCAATAAATTAACTTGAACGAAAACTGAAAAAGATGAGAGTTTCATGGACGGGTTTTGAGTGAAATACAGATTTCAGTCCATATTGGACTGAAATGCATTTTTTAAAATTCATCGTTTTTAGCCACTAGCTTAAATATCATACAAATTTATTTGCTTTCAACAGACATCACATGCATTCATTTCATTTACACATTAAAAATATTTTTTATTTACACACGTGAGACATACTACAAGAAGTGGGCCTTTTTCAAAATAATAAAGTTTTTAAAAGATGGGAGTTAATTTGAATGATTTTTTCTAAATATTAGACGCTTCAACATTTTTTCGAAAATATTGGGGAGTTTATGCAAGTAATAAAAATTAGTACACGTGTTAAGTTCAAAATGATGGCGAATTTTACAGATCCGTATGAACAAAAGAAAAATATCGATTGCAGAATTTCTGTGCAAAAAGTAAACTCCCAGTTCATGAGTTATTTCATTATGGCATGTAGTAAGATTAAAAAATACATAATTGGATTTTTAGTCAAAATATTTAAATTGGTCCATACGGTGACGAGACCACATTTAATTTGATTAATTCCAATAAGTAGGCGAAGTAGGTGGCGGCTTTTCTGAAAATGACGTAGACGTAGAATAGGGCCTTTCTAGGAAATAAAAATATAATGGATCATTTAAAGTAAAAAAGGGGTTTTTAGGAAGGGCTTCAAGTAAGAAATACCGCTGCGATTCATATTTCAACAAAATAATTATCTGAAACACACCTCGAAGCTGCGTATGTCACAGCCATTTTACCGCAGGCTTTTGGGCTACAAAGCTGAAATTTGACATGGTTGTACAACTACAAAGTTGTGAAATAAATATTTGAAAAAATTTTCTTAGGTTGCTTTTTTGCATGTAAAGTGAATTTGAATTTTATTTATTTAATTCTCTGGAGTTGTGCTGAGGTGTTGTGTATGATATCGTTGAATAGGTCTTTTAAAAATATTGGGGATGCGTTTGCAAAATACTATGTTCTAAAGTATTTATTTTTTAAAATTACGAGGGATGGGTACTCTATGAACTAAAACGCTATTTTCGAACATCTAGTAAATGTAATTATAAAAACTTGCCTCTGTAAAACTTTTGAAGCAAATTCTTAAAAACAAATTACTTTAATAGAGCCGGGCCTATGGAACACTGTTTTTTGGAGTTCAGAATGATATCCTACACAAATATAATAAGTTGGGCTAAAAGTTCATTTGTTGCGAATTAATTTGCAAATATTAGTAAAATAGTGGCAAAGCACATTTACAAATTTAATAGCACCAGTTCCAAGTGCCAGCAGTTTTGAAATCACGTTGCAGGTTCGCATTTATACGATATTTGAAATATCTCACATCGCATTATATGATACGAGCCCTTAATCTGGAATTATTTCGAATACTTTGAAGTACTAGAAAATACTTCACTAGGACTAAAAAGTTGCTTATGAATTTTAAGATGTCTTCGAATGGATCGATTTTCAGTTTATAATTTTTTCTGTTTGTATGAAGTACGCATAATTTTTGTTGTTTGACTTGCTTATAAGATTATTATATTCTTTAATTTGTAAAATATTGCAACTTACTCTTGACTTATTGTTAGAATATTTTTTGCATGGATTCATTTCAAAAACCTCATTACTTTCATTGCATTGATCCTAAATGCCCTCAGATTGGAAGACTAAGTTGTACGAAATTGTTCTCTTTAGATACCTGAAAATGTTGATTCAAAAAAAATTCAGTTTTTCAACAAAAATGATACTTCAGCTGCAATATTGTAAAATAATAAAATAAAGTTTATGTATGTATGTATAAAAATGCCCTAATACGTTTTCATCGAAGGTTTTTTAGATTCGTATTTATTTTAGCTGGAAAAGAACAAGTTTTAGTGTTTTAAACGTTTAATGTTTAGAAATATCTTTCAAATAAAACTTTATAAGGAAGATAAATACAACGGGAAGGACATGTAAATGAAACAAAACAAGAACCATGCTTTACAATAAATAACATTTTATACAAATAAACTTTACAAGAGATAACCTTAAAACAGTTGTAAAATAGGAAAATTAATAAAAAAATATATAAGAATAATCCATAAAAATTAGAAAAAAAACATTTCGTAACATAACGTCACGAGCGTAATTAACGTAATTAGGCGTAAATACGCTTATTAATTACTCCTAGCGTAGTTGAGGTAGCATTTTGTTGTAAAAGTTCTCCAAAATTTTACAAAGTTTGAGCTCTTCATCGAGAGAGATATTACGATATTAAAACAAAAAATGAAATATATTTAAAAAGAAAAACCAAGGCTTACCCAGGGCTCGTTTGATTCCACATTTTGGAATTGTATTAAATAATATTTTATATATTTCCTGAGATTTTGTGCGCTTATCGTTATCTGTATAATTACAATCGCTTAATCGCTTAATATATTATATTATTCCATTATGTACTCTCAGATGTACTTACGACGTCATCGATAACAAACAAATTTATACACGTAAAGTTATGATGAGAAAACAATTTATAAACAAAAATGTCAAGGTCAAATGAAAATTCATAACAAATGATAAATGTAACTTCGAAAATAAGGTGAACAAATTATAGTTTAAGTGCCCACTTAAACTGAATTTCGGTTTTAAACTGAAAAAGGGAATCATTCACGCATAAACCACAATTTTTTCTCAGTTTCATGGTATTTTACAGAATTTGAGATATTACCACTACAATTCTACAGAGTTACTAAAAAATAGTATTTTCAACAACATTTTCTTTTATATTGTAAGCTCAATTAGTCAGTTTTTTAATTTTAACCTATTTTATTTGGAGGTGAGAGGTTTTTGTGTTGGCTATTGATGGTCATTTGTTTGTTTTTGTATATTTTTTTTAGGAGTTTTTCAGTCAATGATTGAATCCAATACTTTTTATATTGCAACTGTTCTCACTGTATGTTGTCTGTATGATTTTGGGGATTTGTTAAAATTAATTGAAATGTTTTATTTTAGTTAAAATAAAATAAACTATAGTAGTAAGTACATAATTGGTTATAGTCTGGAATTTCAATTCCTTGTTCTTTCTAACTGATTAAATATATGATTTTGTTTCAATTTTTGTTTTTATTAAAACAAAATAAATTGAAATACTAATTGTAATTCAAAATTCGCTGATCTGGGGTAGTAATAATTGTTAATAATAAACAATTTTCAAATAATAACTATTTTATTTTCAAAGAGTTTTTAATAGAAGGTTCAAAAATGCAGTGGTAAATGATCAAAATTTATTTAATCTTTATCAAACGGTCGGTTTTTTGTTAAATTTTGAACTTTTAAGATACATACAATATGAAAATGGTCCTATTTAAAGGTTAAAGAACTTTTTGAAGAAGTCATTGATTTCCTCGTTTGCCTTTTTGTTATCCCTTCCAGACATGACCGGGTTTTCAAGAGCTTAGTCGGTAGGTCTATGTGTATTTGAAGTTTAATATCTCCCCGAAAAAATAAATTCGAAATTGTTTGATCATTTTATGTAAACAAAATCTACGAAATTCTAATCAGATTTTAAATTATAGACGGTTAAAAATAAAACATACAAAAGAGTCCCAGGAAATTGAAATTTTTACATGGGTTTTCCAGCCTCATATCATGCCTGGAAGGGCTAATTTAAAAAAAACTAATTTACCAGTCCGACTTTCTTTCATTTTGATAAATTTTTAAAACGTTTTTTTCAGTACACTTTTATGGTATGAATTCAAGTGTATGGTCCTAATCAGAAGTAAATATGTTTTTTTTAAATAAACTGCGCAATAATTTGATGTTTCTAAAATGTTAAAATGTTGAATTTTGAAATATGTAATGTTAAAAACGGTATATGAATGTAGTGGCTGGCCTTTTTATGTAAAAGTAGACATTTTTTCTAGAGGTATACCAAAATACGAAAAACTTCGTTGTCATATACCTGATTATTCTCAAACGAAACCTATCATTTGATCATAATTTCTTATCAAAAAATCAGACTTTAACAAAAATAAGAAAACTGAAAATATAAAAAAATAAGAATCACCAACGAAAACCTGAAAAATAAATATAAAAATTTGTTACAAATCCCCAAACAAACAATTATTAATCATACAACAAAAGAGTGAAGTTTTTCTTTTTAAAAAAATAATCTTTATTATAACAACTATTGCTTCAACTATACGGAACTATTGTAAAAACCTATTTTTCTTTTTCCATTCAATTTGCAAAGCTAAGAACTACCGTTTTTGCGGAAAGAAGAGAAAATAATACCAACAATAGTAATACAGTAAAATGAAAATAGATACAACAAAAAAACTTATTTATAATATACATGATATAAGCAACAATTATTCGAGCTTAACAATTGAGGATGTGTGCGCAGTAGGACATATATCGGTAACAAATCTACAGTCGCCCAGTTTGGCGCACTGTAGGAGATATATTTATTTTATTTTTTTGTATGTCAATGTGTGCCGGGCTTTAGCTTTGCAAATTGAAGCACGCTTCTTTTTATATATAATATGTAGTAGTAGAAGTAGTAGTTTTGCATTGGACTAGAATTTGTTTATCGTTTCATTAGGTGTACTATAGATACAAAGGTGAAAATTAACTGTATTTAGAATATAAGTAACCTGTACTATGGAATTAAGGCGTGTTTTACTCTTTTGGTTGCTGTTACATTGTTTTCTCAAACAATTGCTTCTCGCTATGTACAAAACAATTATCTTGTTACTGTTTAACTTACACATTAGATATTGTATTTTTTATGTTTATTATTTTCAATTTTTTTCATTTAATAATTTAAAGTGGGGATATGAAAGTTTGATGTTTTTTTTGTTTGTGTTTACATAGTTTGGTGCTGAGTTTTCTTGTATTGTTACATTTTCTGAAATAAGAAAAGTACTTTCTCTTGTGGCTACTTACTTTTTTATAATCTTTTTATAAACGTAAAATATGAACGAATAAAGTAAACGACAGAAAGAAACTCAGCGGTTTTACTTCAACTGTGTTCTCTCATTCAAATTAAATTTAACATAAATTGCTACTTTTAGACATAAGTAAATTAACAACTAAGCCGATTTTAGATCTTTAGACATTCTTTTTTTTTACAAATTTTGTGTCATTTTAACATTAAGGCGAAAACTTAGGAGGAAACAAACATAAACATATTTTACACATTTCTTTGTTTACACTATTCACGATTTTTTATATAATGCAGTTTTAAACTGAAATATTTTTTTATCGTACTCGTTTTATGCCTATAGTAGTTTTTTAAACAAAAGCAGTGTTATACACTGGTTATCAAAGTAAATGTTTTGTTTAATTTTAAAAATCATATTAACACAATGTTTTTTTGAAAAGTATTTCCTTTTTAAAGTTTAGGCTCTTTTCGTATTTTCGTTTTTTTTTTTAAATGTAGCTTCCATTGTACCTGTGTGTTGCACATCTGACTAGTTGAGTTTTTTATTTTATATATAAATATATATATATTTTTTTACTTTACGTTATTCCAATTTTATTGTAATCTTCTGCCATCGAGTTTATTTTGAGCAAAATATAATTCGGATTTTGATTTTCAGATTTTTTTAAGAAGAATGCATAGAAATGAGGTTTTTTTACAGAATTGTTAAATTAGATCTAAACTATATTCTGATAGTATCCTGCATTTATATTCCAACAAAACTCTGAAAATCAAAATATAAAAAAAAACAAATAGGTAATGAAAAGTATAACTGAAGAAAGTGTCTATTAAATTGAATAATTGGTATTTGTTTAATTTTGTCGTAATTATTTTTTTCTCTTTTCATTGTATCCTAACACTAAATAATCATATTCACATAACACATAAATCTACGCACCTAAAATTACCTCTCATCGTTATTCATAATAATAAAGAAGAGAAAATAAATTTTCAAATATAAAACAAACTTAAACAAAAAATAATAATAAAAAAATAAATGAATAAAATTTTTAAAATGATAATTCTTTTGATCAAAAACTGATAAAACTTTTGTTTTTCTTTTTGCAAAAAGTTGAAAATAAACATAAGTATAAAAAACGAACAGTAACTAATACGTACATAAGGTATAACAAATATTTCTCTAAGAAGTATTTCTTATTTCACTTGTATCATTTTATCTCTTTTTATAAGCAAAATGGCGACATTTGTTTAATTTTTTACATTTTTTTATGATTTAAAGAAAAAAATATATAAATTTTGTTGCCGAAAACATTCTAGTTGTAGAGTTTCCTTTTTTAAATATTATTTTACGATTTACCTAAAGTGTTAAATTTCAATTTATTTAAAGACTCCACTTTAAAGAGTCAATTTCGTGGCCTAAACGTTTAATTTCTTTAATAACTTTTGTATCCTCTTTTAAAACTTATAAAGAATTTTTTCTTAATTACCAGAAATTACTTAACATTCTTCTCTTTCTTTCCGGTTTTGCACAAGTTTGTGATGTGCTCTTCACAGAGAAATTACCAACAAAAATTACAGCGTTAAAAATGCCATTCTATGATATTTTTAATTTTTGTTTTTTTTTTTACAGGGGAACTATGCACACTTAATTTCTTTCCTATTGTTACATAAAATTTTTGAAATTCTTTAGTTATTTTTATAACTGGAATTCTTGATGCTAATTTTTCTATATCGCTATGTACTTTTGACCGGGTTTTAAACGCAGTAGGAGTTTTCTGATGCTGCTGCACGTTTTGATAATTGATAATTTTGTTGTAGTTTTAAAATTTGTTGTGATTTTGAGATTTTTTAATAAAAATGGTACCGTCTTGTCTATATTACTTGCAACTGCAATGATCTATAATATTAAAATAAAGCAGCACAAAAAAAAAAAAATCCTAATACGATTTAAAAACCCAAATTTACGACAAAGCCAAAATATTTAAAAATTTTTATATTTTTATCTTCAATTTTGAAACAAAACACGAGAAAAACGAGAATTGTACTAGAAAAAAGTTTAAATTTTGTTATAAATTATTTTCACATATTCACCCCGAAAGATTTTTTTTGAAATTACTTTATCTAGAAGTACATATTTAAATTGTTTTTCATAAAACGTTTTATTTTTGTATTTCTGCATGTTTTATCTTACATATCAAAATTAATATGAAAATGTTGCCCCTTTTGCGCTACGATCGCTTTCTTGAATATGTACAAAACCCTATCTAAACATTACCTTTAATAATTTTATGAATTTTTACATAATTTTGAAAAAAAAAGGAAAATTTTATAATGTTTTTTTCTTAGATTTCTGTTAAGTAATTACTCGTATATCCAAACATTGTGTTTTTCTCTTACAACTCTGCCTCATCCATTTTTCCTTCATAGAGTAGAAATAGCCTAAATACATTTTTTTTTGTTTTTGAATTTTTTGTCAAATTTCGTTAATGTTTTCTCCCTTTGACGTTTTATTACTTCCTAAACATAGCCTAAATATTATTTACATGAATAGAAATTGTCACCATTTTACATGAGGTCTTTTTGTGTAGACATTTTTACCTTAATTTTTTTTGTTTTGTTTTTATTTTTACAAATAAATTTATGAGTGTTTTTCTTTCTTTTTTTTTATCAAAAAATGCGTTCAAAGATTTCATATCGAGATGCGTTTTGTTTTCGAACCGCGCTCTGTCCCTTTTCTGTCTTTATCAAAAGTGTTTCGTGTAATTTAATTTACAAAAATAAAAATGATGTGTTCGGCTGAAAAATATAAGCCAACCGGACACAAAGTGCGAGAAAATTTCCGAAGAAAGAGCTATAAATACGGCGTATAAATAGTGTAAAGAGAATAAGTTATAAAACAATACTATTGTAAAACAAGTCTATTGTTTGAGGTAGTTCTGTTACTATTGCAGTACTGTCTTTTATTTTGTATCTTCTATGAACTCTTGTAAATGCGTCGAAAAAAAAAATTTTTAAAATTGATAAAAAAAAACGAAATCAAAAAATGAGGTATTCATTTTTCCTGGCTATAAATATGACTATTTTACGTGATATTTGTTACTTTACTATAACTATTTATTCCATTTTTCGTCACCTGGTTTATGGTTCTCTTGTTCACGACTTTCAACAGCGGCCCGGTTTAATATTAAGGTGTAATTCAGACTCTCAGGAGGGCACCTGTTGAAAGTCGTTCTCCCACCCACGGTGAGGCTAACAACAAAAGTTTTAATGTACACCTTAAAAACTAAACTAACTAAAAGTGCTAAAGGTAGTTTTGAAACGTAGGAAGAAAGAAGTCAGTTACTTAAAATTTACAAACAAGTTATCATACACTTAACATACGATATAAACTTACTCGTAAGTGTTAAAAAAATTATGTAGATTTGGGTGTATGTGTGTGCTTCTTACAGAAAAAAACGTACATTTATCTTTCACTGTGTGTGCGAAAAGAATACCCGGAACTTTAAACGTTTATTACAATTTTTGCTGGTAAGCGAACTAAATATAATAAAAAATATATATTCTTACTGTTTTCATCATTTATTATTAAATATTACCTTTAATAGTTAAAAAAAAGACACGAAAAAGTTGTTGAACCTCCAATCACAGATTTAACTCTGTTGAAGATTGTTCAACCATAAAAAAATGATATTTTTTCTTTTTGTAATTGACTTTTTCGTGTTGATCACAGAAAAACTGGGCTGAATTCTATTTTCACATGATTATTACTGTAGAAATAAATTAATTGTTTTTATTCCTTTTATAGTGTTTTTATATTTACGGGTTTTGGTTATCTCTGTAACAACGTCTGAGCGGATTTTGGTCATTGTGCTGGTGATTGTATGGCTTTTATGGAGTTTTTTTTTAATAAAAAATTCCTTTTAGCGCTTTCATTTCTGTTTTGATTGATTTGATTTTTGTTTTAGTTAAGTTTCATTTGTTTTTATATAATATATCACCCTGTATTTGTGTTGAATTGTGAAATTGATTTTTGGTAAGTTATCGATATTTACTTATCAGTAGTTAGGTTGTAGTTGGTTGTGTAGCTTTCCGTTTAATAAAACAGATCCGGAAAATAACATTTTATTTATAACAGTTCAAGTTCGGGATAACAGTTTAAGATACATAAAAAATTGTTATGATGAAAATTATGATTTTAAAAGATTGCGCCACATTTACCTTCATCTTTATCATTACTCCAACTGATAATGCAAAACTAATTTTTAAGATTTTTTCATAAATTGCGAATTTATAAATAAAAACTGCCGCACTACTTAATTCACTTTGGAGAAAAATAAGTTTATAGTTTAATAAAGATACCAGTTTCGAAATTTTTGAAAATTCACTAAAAAATAGAGGATTGTCCCAGGATATTGTAAATTAACTCAGATAAAAGTTTGGATATTAACTTCTTTAGTATTTTAAGATTCAGACATTTATTTGATTCACAATACTCAGGTAATTGGTCCAGGTATTATTTACCAATTATCAAAAACTTTGAAAATATGTACCTTTACTCATTTTTTAACTTTATTTTTCTCAAAAGTATGGTGTGAGTGGCCGTTGTTGTCTGTGAATTCGTAATCTACGAAAAACAAACTTTCTAGAAATGTTACCAGTGTTATTTCTCATTTCATCATAATTTTTTTTTGAAATTATGCTGTTAATCCACTTTTTCAGTTCGACATTTATTTTGAATATACGCCAAAAAACTATGTGTATAATATAGGATTTGTCGTAGTAGTAGTAATAAAACAAGTTATAGTTTTAACAATATGAATCATCAAATAACTTACCCAAAAATCAATCGCAGAACATTTTAAGCTACTATTAGTGGGAACTGTAAAATGTTTTATAAAAAAACACAAAATCAATATCTGTAATAAATAAATAAACAATCTTCTGTATATGTATATGGTAAAATAAAATATTATACAATAACTGGCTTAAAAGTAACTCATTAAAATATGTATAGGTATTTTTTTCGTAAATATACGTATCACTATTGCAAAGAGTGAGCAAACAGGAAAATAAAAAATTAACTGTTCTGTTAACTATTTCAATATATGTATTGTTATTGTAGGTAGATAAGTTGGTAGGTAGTGTTGTAGTTGATTTATTTAATTTTTTCACTTTCTTTTGATTTGGACTTGATATACTCGTAGTTGTAGTTCACTGTAGTCTATTCATCTATTGTAAAATTTTTAAAATATTCATCAGTTTCTGAATACTTTGCAGGAAGTTTGGTTTCGCAATTATTTATTTCTTTTAAGATTTACCTTGGTCACTATTTTCTATTATTTATAAGTATAGTATCATTATTGTGGTAACTGTTCGTTTCTCTTTTTGCTTTTGTGTCTTGTTACAATATTTTCTTTTACTTTATTATTTCATTTATATTTGAAAATTTTGGTTTCTATGTAAATTTCTAAGAAAATAAATCAAGTTCGACTCTGTTTCGGTAACTTTTGTAATAATTAACCGACTGCTTTTCTTCAACAGATAAGAAATAGTAGCCGCTTATTTTTATTTTATATTTTGTATAAGTCCTTTTGTTTTTTGTATATTTTCATTTGATATTGAGTTTTACTGTTTTGTTTTCATTTTTTTTTCTCAGTACGATTTCGTTGCACTAAATTCTGAGCTTAATTAATCTTTATTGTTTTTTAATTATTTTAAATCAAAAGAGATTTGTCCCCACATTCTTCACATGTTTTACAGTACACAACATTATTACTTAATTATGAAATGAAAGAAACCAAACAGGAAAGTCTTCTTTAATCTATTTAGATTTTTGTGTTTTTGAAAATTTTGCAATTTTAATACTTTCCTTATCGCTTTACTTCTTACATATTCTTTTTTGAAAATAAAATTAGCCAGAAAATTGTTTTGAAGGTGTCCTAGAGATGTGTGTTTTGTGTGTGTTAATTATTCATTTATTAATATGCGTCATTTTTTTAAAATTTCTGTTTCAATGTAACAATTCTTTTGAACGTTTTTGATTGGTCCAGAAATAAGATTTATAATTTTGTTCTGATCTGCTATTGTAATAATGACAAAATTAAAATATTTTTTTTTTTTAGTGTACGTTGTAAATGTAGATATTTTATTTTTTTCTTGGTCATTTGCAATAAACCATTATTAATAGGCACCCGGATTTTACGTTATGTATCTTTTATATAATTCTTTAATTCGATTTATAACGGTTTTATTGCTTTATTAGTTATTGCTGATTTAATGAACGTAATTTTCTTTTTATTTTGTCTTCCACTTGGCGATAACCGATAAATTTTTTGTTATACATTATATGGAAAACTGAACAACATTACATCAACTATTTCCAAATTATTGTAAGATTATAAGACTATAGTATAATTTTCAAATTTATTATCTTCGTTTCGATAATGTTCAGGGACATTATAAAAAAGTACTTTATTTAATTTAATTTTATAGTGTGATGTGGAAATTTTTAGGCAAACTATTGCATTTATTTACGATCGACATTTTAAAGCGAATCAGCCGCGCCCTTATGTGAATGTTCTAGTAGTGATTGTTTAGCAATTTTAGTGAGAAAAACACACGACTAGATTAGATTTTAAAGAAAAATTAATATTTCTAAAAAGTGGAAACTCTTTCCAATCTTTACGAAATCAGATCTAAAACTGTCATATGTTCTATTTTAATTTTGGAAATAGTTGATATTAATAAAAATTAAAAATAAAATTCTAACTAAAGGGGAAGAAGCGAGTTAAAAGTATTATTTCTCACTATTTATGATTTTGTCATTTCCATAAGCACTTGATATTTTGTACGTGTTGATGAAGAAGTTTTACCTTTCTTTCTTTTTACTTTCGATTACTCAATATATTTTTTTTTCAGGTATTACCTACTATTTGTTTACACCATTTTAATAATATTTTATCGTTTCTCTCCGTTAATTTCTTATTTCCAAGTAAACGTATGAAAAATAAGAAACGGCTTTTACTACGCGCTATGTTTTATATTCCTACGTATTATCATATTTCTCATTACTATTACTATTATTACTATGTTATTATTATTTTAATATTATAAGAGTTGTGATGCAGGTACTTGAGTTTACTGTTTTTTTTTATATCATTATTTATTTATATCTCCGTTAAAATTATTATTTTGTATTATTTACTGCGTTTACTCGCAACCACCAGCTTAGGGACTCTTTTCGTCGTAGGACGAATAGAGGGCCCGAAGCGATGCTGAAGTAAATGCTTTTTCGCGCCGATTAGGGACACTTTTCCTGATAACAAACTGTATTGCATTATTCTCTTGCTACAGATCAGCCTGTACCACTAATTCAATAGCAATTAATATTCACAATTATTAAATATCGTAATGACACTTGTGGTGAAGATAAGCTGTTTTGTGTTTTAAAGGGTTCGAAGGTGTTTGCCTTGTTTCAACGTTTTGTAAATAAGTGTAGAGTGTAAATTAAAGTGTAAAAAAAAAAATAAAAAATAAAATAAAAATTAAAAGAGGGTTTTGTGTATGTGGAATATAAATAAAGGTGGACTATTGTTTGCATTGCTAACCATTCAAAAACGTTCATACTCCTTTCAACTATGATTGAGTTAAACTATTTTACAAAGTGTAAATATCTTTCTATTTTCGTTTTGCTTACTATTTTCATTCTTATTATTTTCATTTTTCTTTCTTTTCTTTCTCTTTGTTTCATTTTAAAATATTTTAAATAGCACCCTGAAAACCATTTTCAGTCAGATATAAACAATATTTAAAAAATCACTTACGCTCATTTACAGGAAACAAATTTGATTGTATTACTTTCTCTGCATGTTTTTCATTCTCATTTAAAAAAATAAAACTTAACAAAAATATTCTCTGCATGTTGCTATTGTGCTCCGATTTACGTCTTACGTCCTCTGTACAAATATTAACATGACGTTGACGATTGAAACGGGCGCCTATTGACATTGGTAACAAAAACAATTTCTTCTCTAGTCGAAGTTGAAACATTTGCTTCTATAGAATTGCTTTAAAGAACTAAAAAGAACTCTGCGCTTGAACGAAACAGAATTTCTATTGGCTATGGTTTTGTCCCTGCAATTGATTTATACCGATCTCGTGCTTGTGCTCGCGAGCGATGTGTCGTCGTACTGTGTTATTGCGGGTGAACGTCCGTGAGCAGAACGGGCATGGTACTCGTATACCTTGGTGACGCTGCCGAATGTGGGCACGTAAGTTTGTTTCATATCCATACAACCGGTCGCAGTACAGGCACTTTAGTTTCTTTCCTGCAACATTTTAAAAAAACGCATATTTAGAAAAAGTGTTCTATCATTTTCCCAACGGCTATCATTACTACCATCTGCTGTATTCACCGTCCCACTGTTTTTGTTGTTCAACTTTGTTGCATTCCACACGTTCAACATGTCTGCTGGGGCGATCGAGGCCGCCAGTCCCCCGGGCAGCCCCCCAGCCTCTGCCTTGAAGTCCACCAGTGCTGTAGGCGTGGCTGGGGCTGTGTTCGATGTCGGTGGTTGGGGTGAATAGTCCATTTCCATTTTAACTCGTAGATCTTCGGCTCCGGTCTAGAGGTTTTTTAGGAAATGGCAAAGGTATTATAGTATAATTTTTCGATTTTATTCAAACTTCATTAGTTCTTTATGGACGAATTCCAAATTTGTATTGTATAATTTTGAAAGTTTTGCGTCGATTCTTTTCTATTTTTCTGTTCTTTTGTGAGTTTTTTATGCCAATCCGCAAAATATTCGAGCTCATTTTTCATTAAGATACGTTGAAAACTTTACAATTCAAAGATTTTTTTTTCAAATTTTATCTACAACTTGCTTCTAGCATGTGATATAACATTATATAGTTAGAATATAAAATACCAAGTTTTTTCTAATTCGCTCGTTACAAAGCTAATATTTTTTATATTAAAGAAAAGTTGATACTGTTGAACACTACCAAAACAGCATCTACTTTCTTAAAAATTCGCCGAATTAGGTCAATAAAATCGTACATAAAAAAAGGCTAAAATCGCAAAGCGTAATGTAGTTATAATTTTTTGATATGTTGTTAGGACCAGTTAGGGTAGTGTAAATCTAAGTTTGTAGCCTCGAAAAATCCGTGTTTATTGCGTAATACGTGAAAATCTGTAGGTTTTTTCAGTTGTCTTATAACTTATGTATATCGTGCATTTTTTTTTAGTTAGTCATTATTTACATTTTTAAAGTACATTAAATTTGCAACAATTTAAGCCTTATCACAGTTCTGTGCGTTTAATTGTTTTCGAGATATAGCCATTCTTTTTCTTCCAAAATATTATTTTTTTTCTTAATTTTATTCTTATTTACGGGAAATGAAGTTGTTTAAATTTAAAAACAAAGTCTGTATGCCAAATAGTTACCTTTCAATCGCAAAGAAAATGGGAATTTGTAGTTTTGAACAAATGAGCTTATGAAAATCTTGGGGGAGGCGAAAGAGTTACTGAAAATGCATATTTTTAGACTATTTAAAATATGCCGAATAGTTTGGCATAACTTTACTTAAACATGTCCCGCTTTAGAAAGAGTCATAAAAAGGCCAGAATATAATGTCTATTGCTTTGATAGTCAGTTAATTAAAAAAATAAAATACGGACAAGTGCAAGTAGAATTAGGTGTAAAAGTATATGTAATGATTTTCGGATTTGTTCCTTAATGAGATATTCTTTTTGCCAAATTTCCATATTGTATTGCGTCTGAAAAGGTTCTTAAAAAATACAAAAAGTAATCCTACAAATATTGTGTAATTTAACATTTTTAACGACTAGGTATTTAAAATTTAAATTTAAAATTGTTTTCAGCATTATTCCTACTCATCAAGAGGCTAAATGTATTGTCACCGGATCATACACACATATGTGCCTCAGAAGACCATCGGGAAGTGCATGAAATATTGATTCTAAAATTTCTTGCAGATACCGCAGTAAGTAAATGTAAAGCTTTTAAAAATTCTAGAAGATTACATTTTTAGTTTTTTATAAATCGATTGAATATTCGAATATATGTCCATTAAGAGGTTTTTTTCGCCGAAATATTTTTAGAGTTATTATCAAAAACGTAATGTGGTAATGTAATAAGTTTGAAACCTTTGAACTGTAAAGTTTTAAAACGATATTGCCGAAAACACGCCAATAACTGAAACACAAAACTTGTGGTGGGGGCCGAAATAGGTTCGTCAAAATTGAGGAAACAAACATAAAGCACTTGTCTAAACAAAAATAACAAAAACAATAATACCTTAGACGCAAAACCTTTATCACTGCTTTCGTTATCTATCCTTACATCATTTGATTCCCTTTCGTCCTTGTCGTCATCGTTGGCCTCGTTTGTACTTCCGTTGTTCCGTTCCGCGTTCTCCGTGCGTTCCGTCCGGTCCTGGCACCCGCCGCTGGTTCCGTTCCCAGTGGTGCCGGCTGTTGTACTTGGTGGGCTGTGATTTTCGTATCTGCTGAATATAAAAAATTATAAATTAGCGAAAATTCGCGATTCACAACTTCAGCATTATTCTCTATTACGAAATTGTTTCTAACGAAACTATCATATTCACATTCTCTATTACAATATTGGTTTAATTCTACCCTAAACTTCAACAATATTGTCAGATTTTCATTCGAAAGTAATTCTGCTATCGAACAGATATAAAATGTAAGTAAAAGTGTGTTTTTTTCCCTGAATACAATATGTTTTATTAAATTCATGTACAAATCAACCAGTTTAAAATAGTTTGATGCAATGGTGAGCTTCATGCATGATTAACATTTTGAATTTGGAAATAAAACTATTCAATTGGCTTCAGTTTTCAATAAAAATAGGGTTTCAAAGTACAAAAGACCGTTTTTTATATGTTATGTTATGAAAAGTAATTAAAAAATAAAGAATTGCTCTAGGAGTTAATTACATAACTTTAATATAAGCTTGAATCTTTAGCTATTACATACAAATCAAAACAAGTTTAAGGTGAATAAAAATCATAAAAAGCGCATGCCTACGAAAAACTTGTTGCCAAATTGTTAAAAAAAATCTACAGATATTCCTGATATTTCATACTTTTAGGTGAAAATTCAGGCTTTCAATTGAGCCATGTTACAAGCATCTATGATAAACCTTTATTTTCTAATTAATTTTCAAATATAGATAAAATACGGTGTTTTGTGCTTTTCGACTCTCTTTTTCTCGAAAATGGGAGCTAATTTAGAACTTTCGTTTAAAGATTCATAATCTATGGAAAAATACTGCTCTTGCCGATACAAAAAAATAAAAAACTTTTGCCTGTGTCATAAATGTGTTAAAACGAATTATAATAAATGTGTTAAAAATTCGAAATGGACATAAAACGTTTTCTAATATTGTTACATCCTCTAATATCCTGGAGACTGTTGCTTGGCACACAGGAGCTTACTCTTACTCTTATCCTACGCTATTCTGATAGCTTCCTAGTACTATGAAAGTAATTGATAACTTTAATACATATTGGAGGGATATGCGTAACTCGTAAATTCTCCTTGAATTGTGTTTAAAATGTCAATAAATATCACTTTCGTTGCACGAAATAATTTCTTGAACCGGAGAGGAGAAATCAAGACCTAACAAAATGACTAAAAATCTTTAAATTTCATTTGTCATATTCATGATATTTGAAGTGTCTTTTCATTTTCTACGGATTAGAACTAATATATTTTCCTTTTCGCTATCACTGCTGTTACATAGAATGTATTCATTTTAATTTAAACAAAACTTTATTGAAATTTTCGTCAATTGACAAATTTTAGAATTCAAACAGTAAAATACTAGATGTAATTAGAAAACGTACAAGATTAAACAGATTTGTTATAGGGAATACGAATGTAATTTAGCTTCGTAAAATAAGGTTCCCGCTGAGATAGCGTTTAAACCCTAGTTTCTGTCGTAGAGAGGCACAAATTAGGGTTTCCGGGTTTTTTTTGATAGTATACCTTGACTGCGGTGAGGCTCTTTCGGACTGCATTGTGTCGGCTTCTGTTGGGGCGTTTGATGAGGTACTGCTTGAAGGTCTAAGTGAAATTATTCTTGAAAAACAAAATATGAGAAGGGATGTTTTCGTACCTATACGGTTTGTTGATTGGGCTAGCGCTTTCGGCGCTCCCCTTTGATCCATCCCTTAAAACACTGCCTCGAGCCTCCTGTTCGGCGAAAGGACTTCTCAGGTGTCTTTTTCGGGGTGGATCAAACGATAACGGCCTATACATTGGCGGGATGTACGGTGAGATGCCGCCTAAACCTGAGCTGCTTGGGTGCATTAATGAGTCGCATTCCTGCTTTAAACTGCTTAAACCTAAATGACCACTATTGCCAGTCCCACTGTGGGTATTCCCTGAATTTCCGGACATGCTGTTCCGCTGCTGCCTTCTTCCAGGCGGCGAGTCCAGCTGTGATTCATGTGACTGGGACTGTGCAGCTGCCAATCGGCCATGCTCTGTTGATAGACCCTTTACCTATTAATATGAAAAATAGAAATATTAATTAATAACACTGTAAAAATTCTTCTTGATTAATTAACCACCTAATTCGCCGTATGGTGTATAAACAGTCTCATAAAATTCTCAAATTAAAATTTTCCATTTTTGATTTATTACAATATTTGAAACTACTGAAATAATTTTCATTCTTATACATATGTATGTACATCCATTCTGTCGATTTAAAAAGGTCAATCTGTTTTCCTTTTACATTTTTTAATGAAGGTGTAACGAGTCAAAGTAGGTACTCAAGTAAATGCAAATTCTTAAAAAGAAATAAACTATAAATGCGTTTGTCTCGAAAAAACTGCTCAATTTTTTGTCTTTATAATAATTTCTTCAAGATTTTTAGAAAGTAGAGCAATTTTGAGATTCATAAGTTCATAGATTCATAAGAAAACTCCTCATAAATGTACTTAATTTTGAAGATATTTTTCGATTCTATATACCTATTTTCAAAATTTCTAAACAAAATTTCTATTACATACATCTTTCAAATCTGATACTTATTTTACTCGAATGATTTTTTGTTAAATCAAAAAGAATGAGAATTTTAAATAGGTAAGTATTTATCTGTGTCTTAAGCAAATCTATGACAGCTTTTGTTTGAGTATATTTCATTGGTCTTAATAAAACATATTTGGAACGTTGCCTTTTTAGAAAAAAAGCTTTCTTGTATAAAAAATGAAATTTAAAGTCCGTTTTCCTTATGGAGGGAAAGAGATTTACATTACACAAAATCTTTATGCAACTCAGAAAATTTGCATGCAGACAAGCACGCATTCAATTTATAAAATTATGTTTCTAGATATTGTTCTTTGGTATTTTAGTCAGAAGGATGTAGTACGAAATTTCTTCTTTATAAAAATAGAAAGAAGTTTATAAAAATAGTTTGTCTGTCAATACAGTTGATTTACCTGAAGGTTTTCCGCTGATTTGAGAAAACTGTTTAGAGCCTCTTGTGACACGTGAACTTCACCTTTATACATAAACTCCAGCAGAGCGGACATATTCTCTGGTGAAGTAGCCTCCAATATAACACAGCACTGCTGTCCATTTACAATTGGCGCTGTTTCAAAAAGTTCGGCGAATTTTTTCGAACATGCGGCCAATATAAGTTTGTGGGCCTTAAATACTGTTCCTGAAAGGATAGAAAAGAAAAAAGTTCATGATTAAAAGAGTGCGCAACAGACTATTTTAAAATAATATAATTTTTTTGTTAACTCCTAGAATAGAACGAGTATTGATCGGAATGAATTACTCAAAAGATTTATGCACCAGCAGAAATCCAGATCCAATCAGTGCCGCTGTTGTTTGCTAAACAAACTTTAAAAAGTGTTCAAGGTCAGGCAGCGGGCTGCTGAAAAGCTAAATGAGCAAAAAAAGAAACATATCATCGCCGAGCATAAACAGCATAGAGGCGAATGCGCAGTGTGTGCGGCACTGATCGCGATCACATAAAAATTTGCCGAAATTTAAACAATGCCAAATGGGTTGACCTTATCTAATCAGGTTTTGATTGCAGATCTTCCGCAAACCAGCGGCAGCGCCGGGGCTCCGGTGCACCGTGCGCGCAAGTGCCCCATTTCGTGCTGGCGAGGCAATTACAGCACAGGAGGATCGATTACGTGATCTCGCGGGCGCCACATATCGCATGTCGCGGCTCTAGGGGCGCGCTGTGGAGGCCGCGTCGCCGCGAAGCTCGCGATTTTTGATCCGCGCGCCATTATTCGCGTTCCTTGGACCTTTCGTCTAAATTCAATTGTAAACAACTCACCGAAAATGCAGTATTGCTCATGCGGCTCGCCGATCTGTAGCCGAGGACGTGGAAGATAGATAGTAGATGCTAAGATAGGCGTGCGGTTTTTTTTTATCTTTTTTTCTTACACCTATATACTATATCTTTTCCAGTTTGTGTGCTTGTGACCCATTTTTATTTTTCGTCAGAGCAGCAAACCGAACGAACGCTTTTCGTGTGTTTCGTTCACGCTCTTTTGTTCTGGGCATTTTGCGTTGCAGTGTGAGCAACATGAACAAATTCAAATTAGGCGGGCAGAAGGGGCGGAATTGTTGCCAATGCAAATGTATTTCTCGGCTGTGTTTTGCTGCTTGAATAAGGCAACAGTAGAACATCAAAAATTTACGATGACTCCATTAGAGCGTAGAGTTGACTGCAGGCGAGGAAGAAAAAATTCTGTTTTATTTTTATTTGTTTGTTTTGTTTTTCTAACAAGAGCTTTTTTCGCAATTTGATAGCATACACATGGATAATGGATGAAGCCATTGCCGTGAACTCGGGGCGAGGGAGGGGCACGGTTTCGGTTTGAAATTTGTAAGCGTATGGATCATCAATGCACAAAATTTGTTTGCTTGAAACACTTCAAAGAAGTTATGAAAATGACTTCCTTAAAGAAGAACGCAGTGGGAATTGAATGCATTTAAACGATAAAAAATTGTTTGGATTATTTCTGGTTAAACTACTCTTCGATGAAACCCGCTTGGAACGTCGTAATATGTAAGACGATCTCTAAATATATTCTGCGTTCTTGCATATCATTTGAACAAGTAACTCATATATGTATGTATTCAAACATATATAAATAAATAAACCCAGTTACTTTGAAATTGAAGAAATTTTGTCTACAAATTGCGAGAAGTTTAGTAATGAAACATCAATTTATGAAGGAAATCAGTCTCCATAAACTGTTTAATTGACTAAAATTTTTCATAAACATATACAAATTAAATACAAATTATATTTTGTTGACAAAACTAGTTACAAACCAATTATTTGTGAAATGACTGCTGCTTTTTAGATGTAGATTTTGGGTGAAAAAGCCCTAAATTAAAGGTAGAGTGTACCAAAATATGTTTGAGAAAGTGTCGAGCTATTTATACTATGGATACAATGAAAAACCAATTGATTTTGCTACTATAAAAAAGTAATAACTGCTTTGTTATTCTATAGGTCATTAAAAGTACGTACGTTACCTTCGTTACACTATGAAAAGTATGTAAAGTAATAAAATGATACATAAACTATTCAATCTGAAAATAAAACTAAAATCAAAATCATTTCGTCTTCCATCTCAATTAAGGAAAAATAAAATTAGATACGAGTTTGCAGATAGTATACGACACTTTCATATTTATTTCTATTTTCTTAATTTGGTCGCTTTTTCTACTTACACTAACTATGAATATGCAAGTGTTTTCGACACTGTTTCTCATTAACTTGCATTTTGTTGGTGACGAGGACTGAAGTAATTAATGGAATAAATTTTAGAATCACTACTCATCTCATGAACACATTTGAGTTCTTTCAATGTTACATAGTCTGATTGTTTAAAATATTCCTTGAAAAATTATAAAGATTTAAATTTGAAAAATCTGAATTGTAATTTAAATTTTAATTTAAAACTATTTATTTATTTTTAAAGGAGAAGGGAAGCAGAACACGTCATGTGAAATGCCTATTTTGAAATATTAGCTTAAAATATTTCCATGCATAACTCGTATTTATTGCGAAATTCACCACTTTGTGTTTGATCACCTGGACTTATAATTCAGCAATCTATCTTTATTCAGTGTGATGAAAAAGTATGGAAAAAAATACGTGTTCAATATTTTTGAAAGAGCTATCTAATGATAGTTGTGGCGACCGTAAACTTTAACATTTTAAATGAGAGCCAATTTTTTTATTGTAGGATTGGTGAAGAGAACATCGCTGTTCCGAATTGTATTTGTGGAATAAACCTCTTGATTGAAATGTCAATTAGTTCTACTGTCTACTGTTGTAGAATTGTAGTTAAAATATGTCAATAGATTTCTAGTATTTTTATTAGATTACATATTGGAATTCCTAGAAAGCAAGATCTATACTAAGTAGTTGGTAAAAGGTTTTGTGTGTGTCCTAATGTTTTTTCAATACATATGTATATGTATGTAACTCAGATATTCCTTGAACCGAAAATTGGAACCTTTTTAACTAAACTTCAGTTAAAACAAAATAAAGGGTGTATGTTTCAAAGCTTTATAGGTTATAGGTCAAAATATTTATAAAAAGGAAAATCTGCTTCTATTCATAGCATAAATATGGGAAAACTGCAAAAATGCTCCCTTGACACGATAAAATTAATCAAAGCAGGGACTGAAGAGGATTCTCGGTATGAAGTGGCGTAGAGGCCGAATTCAATACAACCAAATACCGGAATAATAGACCCTTTTTATAACTTACAATGCATTCACTCTACATATTCCCGCCATAATTCCCTTATCACTGTGGCAAATGGAGCAGTTCGTTGCTGAGGATGTCATTAACTTGCACATGAGTAGCCATATAAAATGACTTAATCATGTCGTCAATCAAAATGGGGCCTCTAATAAGGATAAAGCACGATAGCGCGCCCGAACGTGTCGCTGCTCAATCCCAAGATGAAATTAGGAGCCACAATAATCCTCTCTGGCGAGCAGGAGGATTTCGGGAACCTACCCCAACGCCACCGACAAATGAAAAATATGTCATAATCCTATTGATTGAGGCGTTACACAATATTCTTAAAGTTATGGGTCTGCCTCATCACGACGTCCTCCACCGCGACGGTGGTACGAGGGATGAGGGGGGCCTCAAATAAGTGGCGAACGGAGCCAGGGAAACCGATGATGGGGCCCTTCGTGGAGCCGCCGTCGCCGCCGCCGCCGCCGGATACCCCGTGCGAAGCCCGAGTGGGGCGCCCGGGAGGAAAGCGAAAGTACGTGTAATAATGCGAAATCGAAATGAAAGGCGAACGAATAAAACAACCTGAGGAGAGACCTTGAACCACCGGGAACACTTGTTGTTCGAGGAGTTCTTCCCGAAGGAGAGTGACAGGTCGACACAAAGACGCTATTTTGCCATGACGATGGAAACGTGCAGTCCCATCAAATCTGGTGAAAAACATAAGGGTGAAAATAACAATACCATCGGGTATGATGGTATCATGGTGTGGTGGGTCTGATTTACCCATTTTCATTTTTCGGAACGGGTGCGTGGGTGGGTTATACGCCTCCGGGGGCTCTGAATTCCGGGGGTGGGCTGAGGATGGAATTACAGAAAAGAAGACAACAGGAGGCAAATCTTGAAACCGTGAAACGTGAACTTCCTCTTGCCCTAACGAAAACACGCCGGCAAAAGTAGAAGAACCCGAACGACAGTATCCTGCTACTTCAGCGAAAAATATCATGGACTTTTCGGGAGGGAACTTTTCGACATTCGATAGTCGTTTCTATGGAGGCTTAACTTGTTGCTTGACTACACGCCAGCGGAGCCCCGGTAGTATTTCTAGGGATTTTTTTTCTCATTCTTCTTCTTCTTCTAGCGCTCCTTTTCTACTGGTAAACAGAAGCTTAAGGTCGGAAGCCCTGGTGAGGCTATTATTGTCGTCTTTTCACCAACATTCATTTTTAGAAATCAACAGAAAACAAGTCCGCTTAAAATCTGATTTTTAACATTTTAAATTGCACGAATATTTTCTGTAATTCTTTAAAGATCAAAAATAAGATTCAAAAATAGAAATACATTCGTACAACATTCAGGCAATATGCTAAGGCTCTTACATTACACCCATGAATAACTTGTTTTGATCTTGTCGGAGATTTAATATCCTGTAATTATGCCTTATGAAGCTCATTGGATAAATTATAAACCCGTAATCATCACTCTAACCCTCTCTTATTACAGTTTTCAAAATTCGATTTCGTACTATGTAATAATAAAAAAAAACAGCCAAGTATGAACATATATGTTAGAACAAACATAAAGGAATTCTGCTGGCAGTATACTGTATACAGAGTCTAGTATAATATAGACATAAAATTTTAGGATTTTTTTTTAATATGTATAAACATTGCAAATCTTAGTGTTTTATTTTAATATACTAAAAGTGTTTTCGCTTTCGAGTGTTTTAAAAACGAGACAATGTTAATTAAAAGGGTGACGTCATGTTAAAACACTTTTAGTGTATTAAAATAAAACACTAAGATTAGCAGTGAAGTCCTGGAAATGACACGCAATCCAAAGAAAATGATTCAGAGCAGTTAATAGCAGTTAAATGTTCTATTATTAACAAAAAATAACTCCTATAGTTAATACCATATGATAACTATTATTCCTGACCTAAAGCATAAAAATCACAATAACTTTTATTCCTGATATAAAAATATAAAAATCATCTCATCACTTTTATTGTTTTGTTCTTAAAAATAAAAATCGCAACTTTTATTCTTGATCTTAAAGAATTCAAATCAGTTGTTAACTTTTATTCTCGATTTAAAAAAATTAAAATCCCTTGATAACTTTTATTCTTAATAAAAAAAGAAAATCAAAATCATCTAATAACTTTTATTGTTGATTTAAAAAAATAAAAGTCATTTCATAAGTTTTATCCCTGATCTGGCAATTAAAAGTTATCCGATAACTTTAATTCCCTGATATTAATCATTACACAATGCGCTGCGCTGTTGGAGGCCACTTGTGCCAATAATCATTATAATAAATATGAATTATTTCCACTCGCATTACGTAAAGTGAAAATCAGCCATTAGACCAACAAAGATGCAAATAAGAAAAATTTCAATTTAGAATTCAAGAGGTGCTTTCAACTCTATTGTCTCGACTTTATTTTAACGTTTTATTATAAATTTTAAACACTTATCTTTATGCCTCTGAATGCTCTTTAAGAAGGTTATTAACAAAATCTAAAATGAATATTGCATTACTGTAATTTAATTCTTCCTTCGGTCACTCGGCAACGTAGTGTTAATTTTTTACCGCGTAATTAGTCAACTAATCGCTCAAAAAGTAGTATTTTAAAAGAACCAGGTAAGTACTTGATCCTTTTGAATATTATTAGGTTCGGCACTTAGGTCGTATTTTCATAAAAATATTGATTTTTGATTTTTTGTCATTTGGATCCTTTAGACTTACAACACTTCATTTATAGTTCAGCTAATAACTAACAATCATAACAACTTGCATTTATCGTAATAAACTTTCGTCTTTTTTTATATTATAAAACCATTGAACCCATTTAATTATGTTTTGCTGTACTGATTTTTAATGCAGTGATCTTCGTTGTCATCGACAGGAAAAAAGCCCTAAGTAAAAATTTTCATTTTTTTAGAACATGAGAATCTATTGATAGAAACATCATTAGAATTGATTAAAAATAGAGCAAATTTAACGGAAATAGCAAACAAATTTTTCTCGTTTCCTTCAAAATCACTTTATTACATTTTACAATAAGACAAAAAAAAAAATTACAAAAACGAATGATTTGTTCAAAAATTTCTTTAAGCAATTTTTCTTCTTATTAAACATTGAAAACTATTGAAGATTCATAGGAAATTTAAACATAATGGGCTGCTTGAAATGCTTGGTTTTGTTTTAATGTTTGTAAGGAAGCCTTTAGGATTTCGTTTTGCTTTCGCATTTTGTAAGTTTACTTTTGAATATATACGAGCATGTAAGTTAATACATAGCCAAACACAGGTGAGTGAAAGTAAATTAAAAGCAATTAAAAGTTGTTCTAACATTTGCTGAAGTTAAAATGATGTCCTGAATTGTTTTTTTCGAAAAATTAAGCTCCTGAACCATTAAAAACTAAACAGTCCTTGTCAATGAACTCACAAGAACACGTAATATCGCGAAATCGACGAGAACTCCCGCTGACCTGACATCGTAATCAGAAACGAGGAAAAAATCGCACTCGGAGCAAATGCTAATTTAATTAATCATTCGGAACACGCAACGCTAGTAAAATTTTGTGACAAATTAATTTCACTTGGGATAAGTACTGCCATCACCGATGTGCCTGACTAGTACGTAATTAAATCAAGTTTCCATGGGAGGTATGTAAACATGTTTTGTGCGTTACGCTCAAATATCTGCTTGATGCGTACAACGCTGTTTGAATGCCCCAAAAAATGTTTGAACTTTTTAAAACCCTTTCGAACAATGAACCTTCGACTTTTCGTCATCGGCTTCATAGTTTTTAATGTGTAATTGCCTGCTTTGTCATCTCGAATTAAAAATCCTTTAAATTTTTGATATTGCACAGAAAATTGAATAGTCGAGTTAAAATCGACACGCAAATGCCTACGATTCGTCAATATTTCATTTGCTGGAAGAGCCAGATGTGGCCTTCGACAGTCTTTCTCAAGTTGAAAACTCTATTAGTGCAGGTAGACGGTGTGTACAGGTGAAGTTAGAATAACTAATTTCGTACGCAGCAGTGGTTGAAGTTAATTAGTATTTTTCAATGTTTTTTTGAGAATGAGCAGTTGTCGTCAGACGTTTTAAATTAGAATATTTTAAGAAATTTGAAAGATTTCATGGAAAATACAATAGGGTTGAACACCTTTTTGTATGTTATGAAAAAAATTTTGTTCTAATAATGTTTTGAATTTGACATTTTTTTAAATTTATTGTTGAATCAAGCAAAATATCCATTTTGAGAGCATTGCCGTTGACAAAATTATTTGTAGATTAATATTCTTTATCCTTTTTATTGGTAAATATTCCTTTATTTTTGGCTAAATAATGGACAATGGATCAACGAATACGAATGACCAACTTGATTAATGTTGATTTTTTTACAATTTAGTTATAAATTTAAAATAATTTAATATAAGTCATATGTAGGTATTAAAAGACGATGTTTTGAGAAAAGGATGTTAAAACTTGTATTGTATTAGTCGAATGGAAATGTATACACTCTTTCTGGCGTCCATGTTTTAGGGTAAAAATAATTGGTTAAAACAAAATTCTACTAAAAATATTTATAAAGCATGTTTGTTATGCTTGCAAAAGGTGTCTAAACTATGTACCTACATAAAATTTTAATTTCCTTTTCATATTATACAAATATGATTGATTTATCATAAAGTGTGTACAAGTACATATGGCAAAAAGTTCTAATCTTATTACTTTTTAAGGCTATAAAAGTAGTCGACACATGTTAAGCAAGGTTTGCTGTTGCGTACTTAAACTGTATTAAGCGAAATAAAATAAATAAAAATTTCTTAACAAAGGAGGTATTCATTTTGACGTCATCGGCATCGATAATGATTTTGGTTAATTTTTTAAATTAGTACTGTAACTGCTGGTATTTTTGCAGTATCAAAATATTAGAATACTTAAGAACTTTCCATACACATGTGCAAGAACATTTATATATCTAATGTACGTATGTATATAGATATAAATATAATATACTTTACTTTAAAGAAAATTTTAGGTTAGCACGCGCGGTTGCAGCCTAAGATTTTGAAATTTTTTTTTTGATAAAATCGAAAAAGTTAACATAAACCTCAATATTAAACTAAAATGAAGTTTTCTATTCATTTAAGATGATTGTTTTCGGATTTTTGCATACAAATTGTGTGCACAATAAGACACTTATGGTTAAAGTTGGAATCTGACTTCATTCGTCTATTAATTGATGGTTCTTGTGGTTTTAGCAGAAATAATTTTCGATTGTTAATATTGGATATTCGAAAAAATAAGTACTTATGAAAATAAAATCCAATTACTACTAATTATTAATACAGGAATTAAAATTTCAATCTGTTTATTACTACTACTACTACTAACAGCAATCCATCATCCTGACACCGTTTTAAAACTAAAGGATTCTAAAAAATAAAAATTGTTTAAAAAAATTGCTTATTACATTTGTTAATTTTCGCGGTTATAAATAAGTGTTTCTGTTTCTATTAAGTCATGTAATTCGCATGTGGAGAATTGCTAACGTAAATTTAAAATCATTTTTAATATTTACGTTTTGCATGCTTACTTTGAAACTTTCTTAAATGGCTATCTACACATTATGGCTTTGAATATATTTTTATTTTGGAACTTTTCTACTTCATTAAAACTGTTTTTAAAATTTCTTTAATTTTAGAAACATTTCTGAAACGAACATAGTTTTTATGGCATATACGGGATCTGTACCATAAGATTAAAAATTACGCCTTAGAATTTAAAGTAAATCTTATGGTTTTAAAGATGTAAAATTCGTCCTTATATCTATACGACCTAATCTATAATTAGAAGACGGGATAATAGCTCAAATTTCATGCTGTCAATATAGGCGTCATTTTAATTATGTTCGTTTCATTGACTACTTCTAAGCAACAACTTGTTAGCAATTCTAGCGACCTTTTCTTGTTGTCCCAACCTTGGAAATCTCGGAAATTTCTTCATATTCCCATAACACCCAAATAAAATCATGTTTTTTTTTCCCTACAAGAGAGAGCTGTCGCATGGGATCTTGAATGTCACCAATAGTCATAATCGCTCATTTTTATGTTTTGCCATAATTTTCGGCTGCTCCATCACATCGACATCGTCTTAAAGCCACTCGCATGAATGGGCTCGCTAAGTACGCGACAACATCTCCAAGAAAATCTATCGATCGAACTTTATCGCCTTAAAGTGAATTTAAAAAAAAATATATTCTTGGCGGACGGGTTTGGGTGGGTTGGCGGGAATGAATTTTCACCACCTCATGAACCCCGAACACAACCACCCGAGGGGAGGTTATGAAAATAAAATTAAGAAAGAAAAGAAGGTTAGTGTGTCTCGTGATGATCCATTCATTCATTTTATGACATCCTCCCCCAAAAAACCGAGAGAAAAAAAAAGTCGTTTGTTTTGCCTGTCTCGGCCTCCCCCGGCTGTCTCGGGGGTGTGCGGGAAAAGCCCGCACAACGCCGGGTGAATTCCCATCTTGGGAGTTGGATCCCTTATGGGGCCCGCTCGGAGGTGTGGGGATGTTTTTCTTTGATTGCTCCTCCCGACGCGATATTCACTCCGTCTTGAATATCCCGGACCTTCTCAATGTTGTAACATTGGGACTTGGGAGCATCGAGCAACCGGCTTATGTACGTGGGTCCCACATACCCACACACATACTGCCCCTAAACCGGGCTGGGTGCCCCGAACCCCCCAGAACCCTGTCCCTTTTCCCGGGAAGAAACTGGAAGAGCCGGGCATCCCTTAAATGTAAACGATGTAAATCGTAAAATTTCTGGTGGAAGGAATAAGAAAATTCTTTTGTTGCTGCAATTGCTGCCGGTTTCGTGTGGATGTTTTTATTTTTTTTCTTCAGAGAGGGTGCTGGGAAAAAAAGGAGCAATTTTCCCGCTCCTACAGGAAGAAGGTATAGGCGGACAACTTTTCTATCTAAGAAAAAAAAAACCCAAGATGTATCCTTGAGTCGGGGCTGCGGGTACGACTTATTTTTATGTTTACGGCTAAAATGACATGGCTCATCATGGCAATGTGAATGTGCCCTTAAATTGTGGGAAAATAAAGAAAAACACCATTCAAGAGCTTACTTTCGTATTTTCTATTTTCCTCGAGCACCTCGGTGACAGTTGTCGGCATTTTCTAAAATTGATCTTCAAAGGGATCTCTAATTGCCTGCGAGAACGTGAGAAAATGCCTTTTTTCTGTTTAGCAGAAAATGGGATAGAAAAATGGCAACTCATTTGTATTTTTTTTTTTTTTTTATATTAGCGTTACTATTTTAGGTAGGGCATCACTAATGATGTTCATTTTAAGTGTATATTAGATAGTAAAAATTTTATGAAAAGAAACGCTAAAACGTTTCTATACTTCATTGTAGTTAAAAGATTCAAAAAACATTGATTTTACCAAATTTCATGATGTCAAAATATGCGGCATAAACGGCCGTATCTTTTGATTGCGTTGACTTAGAAGTTTGATTTTTTCACAGCTCTAAGGGATTGCAGTCCTGAGTATTTGATATTAATTTCAATTTGATACCTCCACGCGTTCCTGAGAAAAACGGTCTTGACAGACAGACAGACGAACAATAAAGTGAATATTTTCTACTAAAACAAAATTGTATAATACGTATCTACTTCGGCCTAAAGAAAATATTTTTACTATCATTACGAGTAGAGGTTGCAAATGTAGGTACTGTTATTAACTTTTTAGTTAAATTATCCTAATGAAAGACTATTATAATATTTGAAAACGTTAGAATGGACAAAATTTCTAATCCAGGGAAGGAAAAAGGTTGCACTAAAATAGTTATAATATTAAATTTGGGCGTGGCAACACGGAAAAAAAAGTTGGGATAGTAAAAATCTTCCCAACCAATTTACGAACGTTTGCCATAAAATCCACAACATATATTGAAAAAGCAGCAGATCTCCTTAACAGTATATAGGAAATAATTTCAACATTTTACGCTGGCCTTAAATTTTAGTTAAAATCCCTGTATTTTTTCACAAATTTCTACCGAAATAATGCACTATCCCAAAATCCGTCGGAAAATACAGGGCTATTTCTGAAAATTGTTTTTCCGTGAATAATTAATCTATACCTATCACCCGTGAAAATCGTGTTTAGAAACAAAAAGTTTGAATACCTAAACTAAACTCGCATTTGTCCAAAAAGGCGTTTTATCTTTAAAATTGTCGTTACAAATCAGTTGCTTGCGAGACAATGTTTATTTTTCCAATTAATCGCCTCCGGCATTATGAGAGAAGGGTTAATTTTCTATAAATATCAGAGCAGTTGACATTTCCCCGACCCAATCTTTTGTTTGAACTAGAAACTGACTCATGAATGTCTATTATTTCTTTTTCCTCACTAAACCCTATACCATTGTAATTGCCGCCAAAAATCGCAGGTATTTTCAGGAGTATTGCCCAGTCCATAGAGAATTTTGTCGACAAAAAAAAAAAGAAAACTTTTTTTTCGATTTCCAATCAAAAATGTTTGATTGTCGATGAAATGAATGAATTCCGAGGCTCGCCGTATGAATATGAAAGTGCCATCAACCGTTGGTGGGATGGGTGGGTTTACAAAAGGGGACACTTTCCATTTTTGTTTGCTCCGGTTTCAGCTTTGTGAAGTATCATTCATCTGTCGTATGAGTCCTTGGTGCGGTCCTGCGAGACAGTGGATAAACGAAAATGGGGTTTTCTGATTGTTTTCGATTTTCGTCGAGAGATACAGAGATATGTCGCAGCATCCCGCGCATAACATATACATATATACATATATTTACATAAGTGCGACGAACGTACGCTTATGTATTTTAGTATGTCGCGCTTCGGCTCGCCTCATTGTGATCAAAATCCTCGCGCGATGGGTTTGGTTTTGAATCGGGGGCGGAGGCGCGCTGTTTTGTTGTACTATGCTTCCCGGAATGTTTATGGTACAACCCTTTTTCGATGATATCCACCGAAGGATAACAAAAGTTGTTGGGTCGCGGGCTCTTTATTCATCTCTGGCACAGAGTCATGCTCGAGGGCGGAAATGTGCGCTGGAATCGAGTTCGGCTCGTATGGGTGTTCTTCACTCAGGCGAACCTTCCGTCCCTTTTGATCTGGATTCTGGATTCTGGATTCTAGAACCTGGAGGAGGCAGTAGTCGTCGTCCACCAAACCCATCATCGGTACACCGGTGAACGACTATAGCACTCCTCCCGGAACATACATATATGCGATATATGTGGGAGGATGTGATAATCTAAAAAGTATTTTCCCAGCGAAATACCAAAAAATTCTGTCTGATGTTGAAAACTGAACGAAATCAACGAAAATTGTTCGGAGGTGGAGTTTCCCCCTTCTAACATATATTTTGTTTTAATCTGTCAAAGTGAAAGGGTTTAGAAGGTACAAGGGCAGAGGATGGCGGACTGATAACATGTGCGGTTTTAGGGACTCCCCCTTCTGGTCCTCTGGATTTTATCCCGGTTTCCTATTCATTGTGCCCGTGTGCTCAGGGCATAACTCGACAACTAATGGGAAGGGCCGGGGGGAACCGGGATTAAGTATCAGTTTTCATTATTCCAAAATACAAACATCCGCGGCAAGGACAAGAATAGAACGGGTGTAGAGTTTTCGAAAATGATAAATGCTACCCTCGAGCTTCATCGTGGCAGAGGACAGAAATTCGGTTTTTATTTTTCCTCCAATTTCATGTAGATGACGGTTACGACAAGTGCTTTTTTATTTTGAGTTAAATAAAGTATTTGTTGGGTCTATGTATAGTAAACTAAATCTGGACTAAGGAAACTTAATAGGTATAGAATTGTAACTTACTATAAACTACAAATACTATAAAATATATATTAACGTTGATCTAAACAAAATGGAAAAAGTTAATGTATTTAAGCGTATTATAACTAGAACTAACTTTCTAAAGAGTAAGACTATCTAATACTAGCTGTGTTTTTTTGATGATCTGATTTGGATCTCGAATTTCGTATTGAATTGCATTTTTTAAGCAGTTATAGTATATAACAAAGTTTTTAACATTTGTAAAAAGTTCATCAAATTGTAATGATTTTTGCCCATCCAAAGTTGTGAAGTTAAAAAATTAATTAATTAATTAATTAATTAATTGCCCAAAATTTGATGTCCTTTTGACAAAATTAAACATTTTTGTTAGGTGTGATTATTTGCAAAATTCAATTCAATACAAAAGAGGAAATTAAATTTTAATACAGTACCTACAGGAATTCAATTGTAAGAAATTAAAACCTTAATATTTTATTATAATTAATTTCCATCAAGCTTTGTTTATGCTTGAATGCGAGACAATTTAGTTTGCAAAAGGAGACGACTTTTGAAAGGTGTGAGGACCTATATTTTCTTATACGCAGTTTTTGTGGACCCAATAATTCCCATATTCTTTGATCGATTTCATTCAAATTTTAAACATGCAGTCATTTCAAAATTCACTTCCTTTTGATATTTTTGATAACATTTCAATATTGTTGTACATCTTAGATAATGCTTTGAATAGTAAGAATTAAGAATATAAATCTTAAAAGCCAAATTCCATTACAGTTTTAAAAAATAGGATGCGATTTTACGAAACCACGGTGCAAATGAAACTTTTTTGACATAATCTTAAACGCTGTAAGCTCGAAATCGCCTAAAGTGTACAATTTTGTTTACGTGGTTTTGATTTAATCGTTTCATTTTCAAGTAACAAGTACCATCAACAGATGTTTTTCTGTAGATTAGGAATCAGAAAACCAACATTGTCCAAAACGTAAGGTTTGTGAGAAGGTAAAAAGAAATAAAAGGTTTCTTAGGCACTTTTGAGTTTACTTTAAAACATTATAAGCCATAAAATACGAAATAATTTGGAATTTTACGAAGTGCCCTTTCGTTTTGAAATCGTATAATCATCATCATATAAATAAATAAAATATTATTATTTATAATACATATAGGATCATTGCATTGCTAATTTGGTCTTAACTTTGAGTTGTATAATCTATTGCTTTTATGTTGTGCCCTAGGTTAAGGTTGATATAGTTGGACGTGGCACATGAGATATATGTAACCGAACCGAACAAAAAATGGGATGAAGAAATTTTAAAAGTTATTAATAACTATATTTTATTTTAGATCCTTCTAACAACAATTGAGCTTTCCTGCCCTTTTTCTACCTTATGCAAACATTTGCAAATTTAACCTATTGTCTACAAAGCTATATGTAAATCATGTCCACAACAAAGTTCTTGTATAAAAATGAGTTGGAAAAAGGCTTTTTACTAACAGAATTGCAGCAATAAAACAACTTATATCCTTCGAAAAATGCCACAAATATTCATTTTGATGGCATTTCCCATAATTTACGCACACTCGCAATGTAATCAAGCCCAAAAAGCATTAGCGTTACGTTTTACGATAGGCTGCCCTAAATTTAGCAGAGGAAAACAGAAATTGAAACTGCATTATTTAACAGAAGCACGCGATCGTTCCTGTCCCTTACCTTCCCGAATCCCGGCGACACGCGTTCTTCCAGGTCACCGCAGCGGGCTGCCATTGTTCGCGCAAAATGCAATGCGTCATTTCCCGAACGCGAACGCGGTGAAGTAATCATCGACCGCATCGCATCCACCTTAAATCGGATCGAAAAAAGCGCCGCCGCCGCGAAAATTTCGTTAATGGCATTCTGGCAGTTATTTTTTCCGCGTGCCTATGCGTCGCATTTCAACACAAATGCGGACCTTTTCTTTTTAATCTAATGCACGCACACCCACATTCAACGAAGAATGATCCAAATAAAAAAAAATAAATAAAGAAATAACATATTAAGCTCGCTGTTAGCACAGAACGTAAAAATAACGAAAAAAATGCGACGACGCCGAAATAAAAAAAACACTAGCATTTGGCCTATTTTCGCCCCCAAAAATGTGGGCCACGACTACATGCAAATTAAATGGCGCATTTTTAACGCCGACCTTCCTGCTTCTAATAGTATTAATCAATTGCGGAATTGCATAGCGTCGTCGCCGGCCAGACTCAACCTCCCAAAAGACACAAAATAAAAAATATATTAAGTGCCATCCAACGGCTAAGCCGAGTCCGCGGACTGGTTCCGTTCAGAAAAACAAGCCGAAGAAAGCTCCGAAGAAACGAAGATCTTTTCTTGAATGTTTACGTCTTACGATGCCGCCAAGTTGCCACAACCGCTGCTGATGCTGCGGCTGCTGCAGCGGCGGACAGTCCATAAATTTGGAAATTCCGGAATGAAATCACTTTCGCTTTTTTTGGATCTTTTCAATGGCTCATTCCCATATTCATGAATGGTTTTTGGACCCCTGACCCACCCAACGAAAAGGTTTACATTTCGTCCGAAAATTATGAGCTGCATTGCAATTTAAATATTTTTGTTATTTTTATTTCGAAAATTAATAAATGTTAAAATATGTATAACAAAAGACACTACCCACGTTATTTAAAATATGAAAAGTGTCACATTTATTTAATGCTTTCTGTCTGATATCTGCAAAAATCTGGATATGTTCCAAAAACGAGAAAAATGCAGCACAGATTTAAATTCATAAACAACAAAATTTCATAATACATATTATTATTTTTGGCATACTTAACGTTTTAAATTTATTTTGTAAGAAAACTACGATTTTTGCGAACTCAATCCTTACCACAATACACGATTTTTCAAAACAATAACTTATATAAGAATAGTTTAAGAAGTCGTAACACTTTAATGACTAATCAAAAAGTTAGTATTTTATTGATAGTCTAATTATAAACTTTTATTGCAATTTAATATCAAGAGAGCTTATATACAATTTTGGGAATACCTGTATTTTATTTATTATTATATCAGAACTTTCAAGTCGCATTTTATATGTTTCTATTTTAATTGAGGGTAAAGTACACTCAACTCGTTTTTTGCACGAGTTTTTAGAACAACCCATAACATTTTTTTCATCTTACACGGGGTTTTTAATTTTGTTGACATTTCTTTATAATATATGTACCTCAAAAACCCAAATATCATAGTTATGTTCCACGTATTTTTAACGAATTTTTGTAAGGTACAGGGAACATTTGATAATATGAAAAAAAATCACTTATTTAATGAATTATTATAGATATAAGTTCTTTACGAAAAATTTTTTGCTCGAACGCTCATTATTCATAGTTCAGTGCTGTTTCGAAGAGCTAGTTTGTGATTCATTTCAGACGATATAATTAAATTAGCATCGGAATTTCACATCTGCACTGTCGGTGTCGACACTGTTAGAATTTTTTATTGAGTAACGTATTTTGACGCGATATATGACCCTGGCAGAATAGTAGTACCTTGTATTTCTATAGCTTACTTTAATTCTATCATTTGGATTAAAAGTTAACTTTTTTCGTATACAGTTTTGGATATAATTATAATTTAAAATAATATACATAATAAAATTTTTAAATCTCCCCCAAAAACCGAAATTTTGTGAGATTTCGCGAAATCCCTAAGGTAATACTATTGGATTTCCCATACATGTAGGCGATATTGAAATCTTGAAATTTTAAGGAAATTTCAAATAATATCTCACAAATTCATCGTGGCATCCATCCATTAGCAGGCCTTAACAGTAACATTGAATTGAAATGGAACAATAAGTTCACTTGTAACAATTAAAATATGTTACTTGAATCATCAAACATGGTATGTACATATATACATGTAAGATGCAATCTTGTATGGAAGTCTTATAATAGGAGTGTTGTTTAGTTAAATGTAATAAATATAATAATTTTTAATATATTTTTCAGGTGTATATGTACAATTTCTCACTGAAACTATATAAATACATTTATAGTTTAAAAGTTATCAAATATCTAAATAAGAACAAATATTACGTGGCAATTTTCGACTGAAAGTAACATATGTTACAATACCCTTTATAAATTTATGAGAACTAATAACCAAAATCTCTACAATATTCGCGTTAATTCGTTTAAGTAAAAATGCCATACTTTTATGATATTATGCCCTTAAACCGAATTCTATCCACAAACACGTTTAATTATTGCCGCGCCGCGGCTCAGAAAGAAACCATTGTCATATGTATATACAATATTTAAAATTTCGAAAAAGTAAACTCCCCACACTTTCCATGAGGGCTGAAAGGATTTTCAGCATGACATGGTTTTAGTGCACTTATCTCCCTAGCCGTTGTCGTAATTAAGCCAGCATCCAGGCAAAATGAAAAAGAAACGAAACATGAAACAAAAACATTTCGTTTCATCCAAAAATCTGCTTCCTCCTCAGAAAATATATTTTCGGGAAGGTTTTTAATATACATGGCCCAGACGATCTCCAGCCCTTCGTTTTAGAAGAGAAAGCCCACCGTTTGCCTTTTTAATTAAGGCTTCTTCTGCACTCACAAGGACCTGCATCTTGACCCAAAAGAACCAAAACTGCATGGCGTTTTGCCATGTGAAAATAAAAATAAAATATACCTATAAAGAAATAAAAAATAAAGGACAATTACAGTCGACTGGTAGGTTTTTGCGGTTCTGGCTGCTTGATCCTTTTCAATCTCATCCCGTTCCCGCCCTTCTGATTATCACCCGAGGACTAACATCCTTTCAAGTCGGGGAGGAGCTGTTTAAAATTTCATGCGAAAATTAGCCACGTCGACTTGTGCGGCTTAAATTATGAAAGAATGGAAGAAAAATTGGTAGGAATGGAAGGGCGTCTTCAGTTCCTTGGCCCTCGCCGCGGATGTGTGTTCCGCGCGCCAAGATCAAAAGGATATTTTCCCTATTTTCCCTTGTCAGGGAGAAGAAGAAGAAGAAAGCGAAAAATGCACATTTCTTTTTTCGAGCGAAATTGCCGCCAAAAAAAAAAACACCACCCCCAACCCGCGAAATTAGTCGTCTTGCATAAAAAGGCGGGCGTATTCATCTCCGTTGCTTTCTTTGTCGCCGGCACCCAGCCACCAGGAGGAAATATCCTTTTTATGAAAATTTACGATACTGCCAACTCAACCGACAATTTCATGATATCGTTGGCACTTAGGCGGGCTGAAGGGTCCCTGCAAGGGCCTGATAGGGCTCCCGGTTTCACTTTCGCTTTTACAGGGTGTGACGGAGCCCGAGGGGCGGTGTTGCGAGGGGCTGTGGGACAGAGCACATGCACGGGACAGAGATGTCCTTGCATAAATAGTCCGTAAACAAAACAAAAACAAAAAAATATATGAAAATCCTCGTCCTGGAACACTCGCACACATCCTCATTTACAAACACACTCGCACGACAAGTTGTCGGAGGAGCCAGTTGAAAGCTATTCAAATAATCCCGGAAAATGGAGCTTACGGTAATTTATGCATGCAAAGGACCCAAGCAAGGCTCAGTGTGGCTGTGGCTTAGGGGTGTACTCACGCGCGAACATTCCCGAGTCCCGTCAGGATGTATTGCGTATGCAAAACGGAACTCGAGCAAAGCTTTTTTGTGCGTAAAGCTCGCACAGCGAAGGATTAAAAAGGCGAAGGACTTCCTTATCGGTCTACCACACACACGCAGCCCCATCGGCAAAGTGGAGGGATTTCGGGGCAAAAAGGGCGCACTTAGGGTCCCAAGGATGATGCTAATTCCCCGAGATTTTAGCCTAAATTCAAAATAGCCCCGGCTGGGATATGCCTGTGCACTCTTTCGACTGGAAAATGGGACAAAATCGCACACGCCCCGCCCCCGCCCGGACAGGCAACATAATTTTACGCACATCAAGTGTCCCTGATGTTAATTGTTTATTACAAGGGGAATCCCCATTCCAAAATCTACTCTTATGGGATTAAATGACAGAAAAATTAGAAGCAGATATTTTAATAATTAACTCCGGATTTTCCCGGATCCGGTTAGAAATAGCAGGGCGACAACGGCGAATGCGCGCCTTTATAATTTTGGAGATGGTAATTTATGTAATTCTCCCGACAATGCTACCACCCGCTGCGATAGCGCTATTATGTTACAAAATAATTAATCAATCTCGAGTTCCTTCTCGCTGGTAAATAGATTGGAAAAATCCCTAAAGGGTTTCACTCGCTGCTAGACCAAGTTTGAGTCGACGAGCCTACAAGTTTACACAGTCTTGTCTCCAAGATTACGACTGAAACATGTCATTTTATTAATTACTTGTTCGTATCGATCGCAACATACATTAAAATTTTACTTGAACCCAAAGTTTCAAGGTTTGAGTTTTTGAAACATAATAATTTAATTGTAGTCCAATCAGCTAAGTAAATAAAAACTTTTTACTATGCTTTTACTATAGAACTTAGGACTATATTTTGTTGAATTTTGACTGTCTGTTTTGTACACTATGTACGTATTCCAAATTTTAAAGTTATTATTTTTTAATAACAGTTGATGAGTTTTGTACTCGACCTAAAAATATCAGAAATTACACGGACTACCGTAAAAAATTGATTAAGATAAATAGCGCTAAATCAGTATCATATTTTACTAGGATAATGACCCAAAACTTACTGCCACTATTGTGAGGGAATAGTTCTTGTACAATTTTGCGTTTATACGATTTTTCGTGATAGCTATTGTATCTTGCAAATGGTATGACTGATAAAAACACTGCTTCATTTGAAAGGAAGGCCGTTTCAAAAATACGACATACAAAAGAGTGCACTCAAAATTAAAATTCATACCATTTACATAGTTATTTCAAAATATTAAAAAATAGCAAAAATCCGTATTTTTATTAAACTACTTATGTATGTAGAACGCAAATATACTAAAATTATTCTAATTTTAATATTTTTTTGGGAAACTAACTATACTATGAATATGTATGTATAGGTATGTATTTTTTTTTAAATGCGACCAAGAACGTCTATAGATATTTACTACTAGAAAAATTTTGGCAACTTTAATTTGGTGGTTTGGAATTGAGACTAAAAATATGGAGTGGCTTCAACTCTTTACAATTTCTAATGATTTTTTTCTATGGACTGACTCTAGTATTAAAAGCTTTTGAACAATCTAAAAATAGTGATTTTTGTGGGTTTTTATGGAATACTAATCAATTCTTTATTGTTAAGTAAGAGTATCTTTAGAAATATTAGTATAAGTCCAAATAAAATGACTGAACTTCATTGACCTGTTTCAATGAAGTTCAGTCATCCCAGAATCCCTAAGTACCTATAGAATACAAAAATTTCGAGGTTTTATGTCAGTCTATACTTCACGGAAGTATTCAAAGAAAAAAAAATTTATTCATTGTGGAAAATGTTTCTAATGACATTTTAACTTACAATAAAAATTAGTAATATCATATCAGTCGTTAAAAATTGTTATTTGCTTTAAAAAACCCCTGTATTAGGTTTGGATTGCCAACTGTAATCAGTACGAAATTAAAAGGTTTTCACTGAAACTGAAATAGTGATTTTACAGATAAACTAAGTTCATGATTAAAAGCCGGTTATCGTACCTCGGACCTAAATGTCACAAATTGCTTGCTCAATTGAGATTTTTTTACATTTTCGTTTTAAAGTTTTATAATAATGATATAATTTTCTGAATATTTTGATGATAAATTTATTGGTAGAGTCATTTTAAGTAATTCTGAGTAATGTGCTGTCTTTTGTAAATTACATTTTATTATTTTAGTGATTGATGATTAGTGAATGGATAGATCATTTTTAAAACTTCGTGGGTAGATCTGATTCCACATTGTATTATGTTACCACATGACTAAGATAATGATAAATGAATTAATTTTAAAAATTAAAAATAACTTACCATTACACGACAATGTAACATCAGCCAACAATTCCGATTTGAACAAATTGGAGAATGTCATTGCCAGATTTGAGGAGTAGCTGTTCCATTTTAGACAAAACTGCTGCTGTGGGTCCATGTTTGCGGCGAAAATTATATTTTTTTGGCGTAATTTCGAAGCGAAAATTTCAAGATTTTTTTTTATCGTAAATAATTCAAGAGCGTTGGCGTCCTGAATTATCCCGAAACGACGATTCGAGCCCTTTTTATTTTTTTGCGAAATTTTGAATGATTTCCAATTGCAATTTGTCGGACCCTGAAAAGATACAGAATATATTTTAAATTAGTAATAATAAACAAAATAGGTACAATTTAATCTTGAAAAAAATAGAATGAAAAATATAAATTGATACTTTTAAGAACATGACCGGCAGCGATTCATTCGAGAGGAATTTCCGATCCCAAATTCATAGAATTTTGGATGCACCTCTAACGGCGCAGCCGACAGGAGTGTTTTGTATTTCTTTTAGGTTTCTGCATGAAGGTTAATATAAAAGAAGGAGTTCGCATGGTTCACCTAACAGCCACTATGCAACCGGGGCTAATATTAATCTCTCCGGCCCACATACGGGGCCCAAAAAAATAAAGCGGGCAAAAGAAACTCTCACCGGTCCACGACATAACTCAGACTCCGCGGCCGGGAGGGTTCAGAAAAATGCAGAAAAAGAAACCTCGAGGGATGCTGCTGGATGCGTTTTCCTAGAATTTGGCTAATCGGGGAGAATTTTATAATTTGATGCTTCTTGTTCCCCGATGCGCCACCGGTTCGACAGTTCCCAGGAAAGGAAAGTTGTTGCTTTGCGGGTTTTTGGCGGTCCTCTTTACCATTTTTGGGGTCCGTTCGCGTCTTTCGCGGACCCACTAATGAAGCCGATATCGTCCGGTTGATCGATGCATCCTGGGTGTATTTTTGTGCACTCGACGGATGAACAAAAGATATAACAAAAAGGGTTTAGCTAGATGAGCCGCTGAGGATTATGTTTCATAGATTCTTGGAAATCTACCGAAAGACTTGTGTTGCATCTGAAGTTTTTAAAAGAAGTTTATATAGACGTTTAGATTCCCTTGATCGTTGTATTAAAAACACGAAATTATTTAATAAACGTATAAGGAATTAGGATTTGAGGTCGTCAAGTGTCGATTCAATAAACCTTTTTAGGCCCGAGTGTTTTCACTCGTCCGAAACAAAAAAAAACACGTTTAATATTGTTAACTATTTCATTAAGAACTAAAAAAGGCATCAAATGATTTTAAAATATAAATTAAACAAATATTACGCCATTTTAATTTGGGTCAAGATTAAAATTTCAAGAAGTTAGCTCTTTTATAATTGATTGATTTTCATAATTTCATTATTATTGATCAAAAGTCGCGAGTTCTTCTACTTCATAAAAGAAGCTAGTTGTTGGAAATTAGAGGTTTGGACCCCTCTGCAAATGAATGATAATTGTTATGATTACTAACATACAAAAATTATGTCTAAGCAATTTCACAGTTCATAGAATTTTGGTGTAATACAAATTTATTATGTTATATACGAATGAAACTGGTTAAAGTTGATCATTAAAAACAACGACAAGACGTCCCAACTCAAGTCTACCCCTGTTCGTCAGGAAGTATCAAACTATTCCCCAATATTATCTTAGTGACATAACCTTATGAGTCTATGGCTCTGTTGATTCTTTGTCGCAAAATACAGAAATTTAATTTTAATCTTCATAGCAATTTTGAAAAGTAGAGGTTAATATCAAGTATCTAAACAAATGCGGGATTTTCAATATACTGCTATTGTAAGTAATTATATATTTATATCGGTTTTAGATCATATTTATTCAAGACGGCGCACTTTGTTACACATTCAAACTATGCATATGTCTTGTTTGACTTAGTTCGAATCGGAAGACATTTTGGTTGATTTAAATCTAATTAGCAATTGTTCGCCTTGAATCAACAATTCATTGTTGCAGAAAAAATACAATTAACGAATTGAAGATACGTGGTGACTCAACAAATTTAACGAAAACATAAGAACTGCATAAGAAATATTCTGGAATTGATTCAGGCCAGAAGATTTATAATAGCACTATTTAAGAATAGGTTACTACATAATTTTGTCTTGATTGAGTTCTACTTTATCAGTGAATACATACATAAATACATACGATTGCTTTTATTGAATTTTCTTTGACCTGATTGCACAATTTTAAGTACGATTAAATTGTGTTTTTAATTTTAAAATTGTTCTAAGATTCGACCATAAGATCACAGTTCCACCATTCGGAAAAGTAGTGACCCTCTCATTTCACGCGAGAGATTTATTCCACAATCCCCGGAATGAAGCGAAAATTACATAATTCTTCCGCGGCGGCGTAGGAAAACGTAATTTGGGAAGGTTTTGTTTCTTTTTTCTATTTCTAGGTGAGTTGTATTGCTGCCAGTAATTGCGGTGAACTTGAAGGTTCCATTGTTTATTTTTCGGCTCTATTCCCATCGAATCGCTAATGCACAACCGTTGAAAATCCCATGAGGAGGCCCCAGTTCAAGAAATGGCCATTTCTTAGTCATTTTGACCAATCTAGAAGCTGAGGTAACTGGCTGCAGTTAGAAGATTCGTTCAGATGGAACCACGCGAGATACGTATAGGTACACTTTAATTTTTTTGGGGTATATTTTTTGGTGTGAAGTCAACAATCTCGGCGGGTAGGCAGCACGCGCGAATTGAACCCAAAAGAATTGAAGAAATTGCCTCGTCACGGTGACTTGGTCGAGTTCGAGAGTACCTCCAAAAAATGCATACTTACACCTCGCAAATTGGGGCCTTTCTTTGGGGCACTTGCCGCAGGGCACTGTGGAGGAATTTGATTGCCCCCAAGAAAGTAGGAGGTGTGATTTAGTCGTACCATGAAGATGAAGAAATTTGAAACCGTCAATCACAAGAAGTCACTGCACCGCGATTCGCACAAAATACAGTACACGGCGATAGATGAGTACGTTTCAGACTGCAATGGGAATTCCGATCGTCTTTATTAGGCGCTTAAAAATTTTAAGTCCAACATTAACTTTATTTCAACATGAAACTTTTAAACTTGTTCCACAATTCGACTTGACTCTATGGTGGTACAACGAAGACTCTTGCCTTTTTCGCGAAATCATATTGCAAGGAATTTTGTGGTGGCCTTGGGTAATAATACTAGGAAATATATAGTAGCGTACTAAACCATATATTACTAACGATCGCAGCGCCATCTGCAGGTGAAAATGATCTTATTTAAACTTATTCAGCTCTTATTGATCTTTCAGTGGTGGCACCCAATTTTTCCCCAATTATGGTGGCGTCTCTATTACGAGATCGAAATATGAATCTAGATAAAATTTTCTTATGTAAAACGTATTCTAAAGTACTGTTCTTAAAATTTAAAACAAAAACAATTTAAAAAACAGTAAAGAATTAAAAATCTTCAAATTAATTTATTCTAATATTTTTCGTGCAACATGCTATTATTATTAAAATTCAAAAATTTATTGAAATTTTCAATTTTATTACAACTGAATAAAGTTTTAAGCGCAAAATTAAAAGAACCGATAAATAAAACTTCATATTTTATAATAAATACCTACTGGGATTTAAACAGATCAATGCAAGATCAGGAAATCAAAAGATATTACATTTTCAATTAAAGTAAGAGCCTCAAAGCTGATGTTACGCAAATTTTTTTATACGAAGAAAGCACTATAATCAATATTAGTTAAGAGTTTGTGTGCCAAATACCTTTTTGGATAAATAAATAATCAATACAGTGATGCTGCAGAGTTTGCATATCATAAAACTAAAGCCAGTAGGTAGTAGTCATTCATGCACGGAAAAAAATTTGGATAGCAAAAATCCCCAACCAATTTACGAACGTTTTCGCCATAAAATCCACAGCATTTATTGAAAAAGCAGCAGATCTCTTTAAAAACTACAGGAAATAATGTCAACATTTTACGCTGGTCCTTAAATTTTAGTTAGAATCCCTGTCTTTTTCACAAATATTACCAAAATAATGCACTATCCCAAAATCCATCGGAAAATACAGGGATATTGCCAGAAACGACGCGATATTCCCGACAAATTTTTTTCCGTGTGCAGGTTGTCAAAAGAATTTTGAATAAATACAGTTTTTTTCAGTTCAAAACTAATGAATTTTTCTAAAAAAAAAAAACATCTTTAATTTTATGCTAAAATAAACATTTTAAATCGTTGGACCTGTATCTGCGCAATTCAATCTTTTTTATCTTCAATTTCTTGTAATATATTTCAAGTTAATTTTTTATTCTTACGCTCATAACTCGTTAACTCGTCATCATACAAAACATCATGTGGCATAGGTAATGACAAAAATATTTACCAACTGAATTTGTATGGTCTCATAGCGAAGTTTTATGTAGAATACAAAAAATGAAATAACTATTATTATTAAAATGGGTAGGTATAATGGATATGCCTAATTTATAATCTACTCCAAATCGTTTTAAATGTTGAAACTCTAAACAACTACATACATATAGTTCTGTTTAGTATTAAATTATTAAAAATTAGGTAAGAACTTTAAAAAATGTTGAGACACTGCATTTAGGAACGTTATTAAGAGTTTCGATTTTAATTATTGGAATAAAGGTAGATTACGTATCTTTTTCCAAAATTCTTTTAGAAATGGGCTTTGTGGAATCCTCCATTTAATATTAAAAATATAATTTTAATTTCATATTTTAAACTACAATATGAGTACCTACAATAGGAACCCCTATGATACCAGATATACATATGGTATATGGTATATGTATATGGTTTCCGTGAATTTTGTCACCTGTGAGGAAATTAAAATGACTGCATTAGTCGTTAGTCGTGTTTATAGAAGAGTGAGAGCAAAGAAAAGTCATTATGCATGAGATGTTTCGTCTGTTTTACAGTCCGAACTACACAAGACTTTCATCTTGGACCATTTTAGGCTATGTACCTACTCTCATTAAAACCATTAAAGACGTTATAACTTCATATTTTTTATAACTAAGTGTACCTACCGTCAGTGATGTCGGTAATTTTGATGGAGTACAGCTCATCCCACAGCTATTGTAGTCTAGGAAAAAAAAGCTAGATTTCCAAATGATGGTATGACGCCTATTTTTTGTGTGCTAAAGACATCTACCTTCGAAACAAAAGAACTGCATTGCACTTGTTCTAACGGTACAAAATTATCCCAAGGTGGGTTACCTGTCTTCACGGGAGTAGATTTAATGAATCCAACCGCCGAACCACCAAAAAGGTAAGAAGAGGAATGCTAAGAAGTCGCATGTGAACCCGAGGGTCTAACGATCCCATCGAAAATCGCGGGGAAATGAACTTGCGCAGTGCACCGTAAACTCACTCGCGCATGGAGCGCATCGAAATCTTTCGTTCACGCAGCGATTTACCTGCGCATTTAGTTCATGGTGCGTGCGTGCAGCTTTTGCGTTTCAATCTACCGTTGGCTGCATCCGGGTTGCGTCGGAACATGAACATAAAAAAGCATAAAAACATTGGGAAGATTTCTATTTGCCGAGAACAAACATAGGTAAAATAGAAGAAAAAAAAAAGTAAAAAACTATACCACGAACAAAATTTTAGGTTAAAATCACGCACAATGGACTTGTGACGAATGCGTCGCACAGTACCTGGGCGACCAGAAATTTTGTAAATTCAGAACAAAGAGAGGAAGGGTTGACTCATGCCGCGGACAAAGCAAGAAATGCTCCGTCTGCTCGGTTCGAAGTCTTCCGCCTTAAGAATTTTACCTTCTGTCTTTCAAGGTGCCTTCAAAAATGAACGACGCACGCACACACGTCTTCGGCTGCGGATTTTACGTGCGTTTTTAAGACGCATCGCATCTATCGCATTCGGCAGATACCCAAGGAGCATATCTTTTGGGTAAGGGAGGCTCAGGCGGGCAGTGTGCATCTTTTTCTGTAAGACAGCCCTTCATTTATGCTGCCAAGACGCAATTGCAGGCACATCGAACCCCAAAACATCTGCACAGGAGCCCGAAATGCCATTCAATCCAAAATTCAAAGTGTATTTGGGCACCCCACAAAAGGAGAAGTTTTTTACGCGTTTTTTATGGGGAGGAAGGACAATAGATAGATAAACTTGATAGGCTCTTGGATAAGCATAAAAAGAACAGCTCCCTGCCTCCACCAACATGTTTTTATAAGATTCTACGAACTTCTTTTTTTATGTAGACCAAGTAGAATGAACAGGATTCTCGCACTTTCTTTAGCCAGCACTTGAAAGCTAGTTCAAGATTTGCATAAAAAAAGGATCCCACTACTGAAGATGCGTGCAAAGTTTAGGGGTTTCGAGGTTATTTTTTATAGGTACCGATCCAGCGATAAGACGGTGGGAAAATGATTTAATCATAGTTTTCGCAATAGAATAAATCATTTATGTTCAAAGGTCTTTATTACATCTACGTTCCCTTTCCAGTTCTGTATATGTATGTGAGGGTTATAGCAAGAAAGAAACACTTTACTGAGAGGGCAATCTATCTTCGATAAAACAATTTCAAACTTTACTAATGTTTTGGGTTCTTAACATTGCAGGGCTTAGTTTTAATTTCCATATGGATTCGCGGCCTGAATTACTTTTTAATATACAATTTTCATTTAAAAAAAGACAATTTTTGAATTTTATTTTGAGTTCAAATTAATCCAAATTTTCAACACCAGTAAGTCCAATTTTTTAAATCATACTAGTCCAAAATTTCAACTCAATTGTTAACATTGATGTAACATATTTTTTTTTATACATATATTTCGTAATTAATAATATTTATCCATGAAATTAACAACTTTGATATGTTCACTTGATAATATTTGGATTTGCTTCAATTGCAAAACTATAACTTGAGTTGAGATTTTTGGCTAGTTTGATTTTGATTGTACTTACTGCGTTGAAAATTTGGTTCAATTTAAAATGAAAATGCCTAACTGCAAATGCTCCACAAACTATTTGCCGGACAACCTTTTGCCCGACTAGGATTTCCCGACGGCAACTAAATATTTTCCTTTTACAAAATGCCTACTTACTAAATATTTTCCTTTTACAAAATGTCTATTGACTAAATATTTTCCTTTTAAAAAATGACTGCTATCTAACTAAGTATTTTCCTTTCACAAAAAGCCTATTGACTAAATATTTTCCTTTTGTAAAATGCCTGTTGACTAAATATGCGTTTTAAATAGAAAGCACGTTTGTCGGGAATATAGCTGCCGATCAAATGGACGGTAATTACTTCTAAGTGTTTGAAAAGACTAAAAAAACAATTTTCCAGTAATAAGAAAATTAGTTTTGTATCCTTTTTAAAAATAAAATAGAAAAATGAGTGTGGTGGAAGGGTATGGTAGAATACTAAATGACCTGACCTTTTTAGTTTTATTTAACAATGTAGAATTTTAGCTAAACTATTATACCTTTTTTGTTCTCTTTGTGGTATAATAAAATAAAGAAAAAATGTATCAAATTGTTTACATTTATACAATAACCAAAGTCGGGAATTTGTTTTGCCGTATAAACGTCCAAGTCAGATATTTGGCCTAGCCCTAATTGAATTGAGATTAGCCCTAATTTATTTGAATTTGTATGTGTTTCATAAAGTAAAGGCGGCATCTTTGATAGTGAGGAACGTTTTTTGGAGCCTTGAAGAGTGGAACAAATTTTAAAACTGTGCGATATAGTGCAAATGTTCTACATATATCCTAGTTTGTGCCGTTTATATATTTAGTCCTGATTTGTGACTCTCGCTTAAACGTAGTAACTGTTAAAATAGGGAAACAATATAATTTGAAGTAAAACTATGAATTATTCACAATTTTTAAAATTATTCAAAGGTATTTGTCAAGTATCTTAAAAATGGAATATAACGAAAAATTTATTGGAAAATCTCTTTTCTACTGATGTAAAAATATAAACTTTTTAAAAATTACATATTCTGTAATCTTGTACATAAACGGTTCTCTAGAGGCACTTTAAGCTTAAGAGACAATAAAAAATATGTAGTTACATTTTGTAGATCATTGTTACTATGTGTCTAGTTTTATTAATTTCTTGTATCCCTTACTCTTCCAAAAGGTTTTTAAGTAGCATCAATAAAGAAATACCTTCCCGCACTTTGGAAAACGTCCAATACATTTCAACTACAATTTTCTGAAAAAAGGTGTAAATGACACTCACTTGACAGGAAAGGCACGCACCGAGCCCCCGGCCGCCGCCGCCCACCCCCGCACACCATCGCTTATCCTAGGAATATCCTTGAACCCATATACTTAACCACGCAATGAAATTCGCTCGAAAATGTTGTCCCACTTTCTCTGCTGCTCCCGGATTCACAATAAACCCACACCCCGTGCCACAGACACGCTCTTCCTGCTTCGAGCCGTGCGCTGCTTCCTAGGGCAGATCGACGCCCACTCCAGGATTCTTGCAATTTTCTTTCTACTTTGCAATTTTCCAGCTCCCCAAACCTCCCGAATCCGTCGTCCCTTTCGGGACTTTCTCCGGCTTTCCCTGGATAACTTTCACTAGACCGCCCCGAAGACGACGGACAGAAGACGAAGACAGTGAAGCGCCCAAGAAAAGCTATGCGCATCCCCCCGTCCCAACGTCTTCTCCACGGGGCTCGGGGAAAAACAAACAAAAGCCCCAAAAACTTTCGCCTTCACTTTGAACTTACGTAATCCTTGCTTTCTTCGAGATGGGGCCGGGGGAGCGTCTTATGCACGCACACACCCCCGCGCGCGCCCTTCCCCCCGCCCACAACGCATCTTAGGTGAACTCCTTTTTCCTGGGAATCTTTTCTGGGTTACAATTCATTCCCTACGCCCCCGCACCACTCCCCCTCCCCCCTGCCACCCCCGCAACAAAGCCGCCAAAATGGAAACAATCTCACTGTTGTCTCCATTTTTAGCCGAAATTCCTTTCAAGAGGGCTTAAGGTTGCTCTGATGATTGAAAATTGATGGTGATAAAAGAAAATTATTTGCCCGGCCGGCATACGTGTCGCGTCCGCCCCCGCACCCCCTCCCCCCGCCAAGGAGCTGCTTCCATCGAGCTAAAGTCAGTGGATTGATTTGATGGCGGTTCCTTCAGATGGTGAGAAAACGGTGCGACGCCGACGGTTAATTTTTATTAGGGCATTTGTCTGCCATTGGACTTTTCGCTTTCGGCGGCTATTTTGATTTTTTTTTTTTTTTACGGTAGGAAAACGTCTCGGAGAATTTCTAAGAAATATTCAGACGTGACAATCGTACTGAAGAAAACTTTCTTACATTAATAGAATAAGTAGCATAAGAAAACATTTAAAAATATATTACAAGGCAAAAAGTAAACTTTTGATATATCGTAAATAAATTTCGAATCACTTTAATAGCTTTCTTGTAACATTTCTTATACCAACATATAGATTTTCCAAAATGTTCTATTAGTCTAAGAAAGTTCATTTTTTTGCAATTGATTAGATCGCTGACTTTCTAGAGAAACTACGATTCGATTCGTTAATATCATTGGTCTATAAAATCTGACTTTTTATGTGCCTTTTAAATAAATTCTATAATTTTATACCATTTTCGGCTCACTGAATACGAATATACAATTAAAATTTTATAATTAGCTCTTGTTTAAAAAATATCCCTGTTATAAAAAACTATGACTTTTATCTAAATAAATTTTGTTTTTTAAGTCTACGACCTCTAAAATGAATTTTGGCATCCTTCATATTTCACATTTTCCAAAATCTTTTTATCAGCTACGCTGCCATAGGTAGTACATATTTCATATGAAAATCTGTCCAAAATTATAAAAGAAATTAGAAAACTTTACACTTACAACAAACATACAACACAACATATATAATATCATAATAAAGATGATATTATATCAATCTACCCGTTTTATTTAAATATGACAAAAGTGAACAATTAGACCTAATTATCCCTTTTAAGTTCTATAAATAGATTCAACAAATCGAAAACTGCCGATACAGTACATTTTCATGTAAATGGCCACTTAGAGCTTCCCAAAAATACCAAAAATAAATCAGGTAATACATTTAATTTAATATGAAGTAGAGATAATTTATTAATTGTTAAACAAATGTGCGATTTCGGAGATACCGCGAAATGAGAAAATCAGGGTGAAAGATATTGTCCAAGTTGTCCTGCGAAGGGTTAAATTAAATATTTGTTAGTATTTCCAATTTTTTGCTGAAATGGAACTTATAACTGTAAGATTTTTAATTTTATTAAATATAAGTAAAATTATTTAAAAATAAGATTTCAAAATGGTGCTCCTAAATACCTACTATATGTTAGGAGGTGATAGTCAATAGTACTATCTATAGAATAAAGTCTAAAAATAAATAAATTAAATAGGGAATTCTCTCGGTTATTACCTGAAACATTTAAATTCTTTCCTTGACTTCACATTGTATTATGAAATATTGGAAGACAAATTAGTTGACCTTTTCATCTTTTTTTTTTTGATCAGACTATATGATTTATGTTCTACTCAACTCGACTCGATTATATTATATTTATATTTATAAATGAGCCGTTGATTTTGAAAATTGCCGGACATTTCACTATCTTATGGAACAAAAAATAAAACGACCAGCAAATTTTTGGAAGATTACGATTTCATTTGGTGGGTCTATGTCTATTACTTTTAATCGACTATTCTATTATATAATTTTTGCTAGCTCATACCTACTTATACGCAAAGTACGAGACTCGCAAAGACCGATGTACTAATCTACTGACAAGCACGCATTTTTACTTTAAAATAATAGATATTTCCTGGCCCTGAAACGTTGAGAATATTACTGATATGTATAATAATTTCAATTGTTAAAAATTTGAAAAATTACGTGTTTTGTCCGGTCAGATTTGCAATTTGGCACACTGTGACGATGTAACTGCGTTAAAACTGCCTTTCCCATAGAGCTCCGAAAAACGCTAGCCGAGGTCGTCTAATTGAATTATTAGGAAAGGTGCAAAAAGCGTCTGCATCTGGTGCCACTAATTCATTAATAATTCACCAAAAACCGCGTACAACTGCACACGAGCGTAAATCATTTTGGAAATTGCCCGCTCTCGGGGTGCGGTTAGCCATGAAAAACATTTTTTTTCCTCTTGCTCTGCGGGCCCATTTACTTGACTTTTTTCATTTTTAGCCACTTAGCACCGGCGATCTAATGCAATTCACCTCGTGCAGGTCGGCCCAGTCCGCGCAGTCGCAAGAGTGACATTTTCAGATGCGATGCGGGAATTGCGCAACAGCGCGAGTGGCGCGAGGCCCCTCGAAGTCGATCATTGCGGCGGCGCGGTGGCCGATCCGCTTAAGACACTTGCGCATGCGCCTTGCCGGCTTCCTCGAAGTGCGCCGATCCGCGTCCCGCGATATGACGAAATGTCGCGTCGTCTTCGCGGTGATCGTGCTGCGAATAACATGCGCCCGGCTGGGTCTTGGGGTCGCCTTTCGAACCGCCTTAAGGGGAACTATATGCAAATTAGCTGCGTACAAAGCTTTTCGGATGGATCCGTCTGTAACCGTGTCTAATTCACTTTTCCTCACCACCACAGGCTCCTTTCATTACGTCGATTTTATTTGATTTAAGAAATGCAGCAAACCTTTTTTTTTTCCATGGCCTCAACATATCGGCCAAAGTTTTTCGGTCAAGTATATTTGGCTTGACTTTTACGAAATCGACGCCGCCGCCGTCTCTGCGAGGCGATCGTGGACCCCAAAAGGGCTATCTTCAGACCGGCCAGATGGGCGCGATATGCTGACTATCGCTACATGACACAGTTCTATTTTATCAGTTTGAAAACTCTGCGAAGGCATATGTATTTTTTGTTTTGTCTACTCGTTTGTCGCTCTCCAAACAGAGCATCAAAATTAATTTGCCCTTCGAGGTAACATTCAAGTTGTTGCAATCACACAAAATTCCCTTCTATGATCTTTTGAGACGTTCGAAAGGCGTGCGACCGTGACTTTAAGCTTGGAGTGAATTTTTTAGCATTTTAAATGATTGATTCGCCTTGAAAGGGCTTCGATAGGTCCGGTGTAATTGCATTTTAACCTTTTCGACATTTCAAGTTTGCTTTAATTGCCCTTTAGGCTCAGTTTTTTTATAGTTTTTAAGTTTTTTTAGATAAGGTATGTTACAAAATCCAGGCAATTGAAAAAAAAGGCGGAAGCGTCATTGAAGTTTTTGCTGAGTAGTCCAATTGCATGATCTTGTTCTACGATGACAAACAGATTTTGATGATCTGGCTATTTGTTCTCTTGGTCCAGCTCTAAACATTTCTTGCTATATTTGGTTAACCATGAGAACCACTTCAATCTATTAACTAAATATAGGGTACAGATGTGGTTGACCTTATAAAACTATACAGTCAAATAACCTAGCGAAAAACAATTTGATGAACGGAAATATACGAGAGAGAATTTTAATATTTTTAGGTTCTAATCAATTTATGTATATTAAACGTTGTTGGATACATCAATTCATTATTTATTTATTAATAGTTTTAAAATCCTAAAAAAGGCTAGATGTAATTTGATAGAGACAGAGTTTTTGAAATAAAGACAAGTATATGTCAGATGTCAGTTTTGTTGAACCATTTGGGTCATTTATATTTTGGTTTTTGATAAACATATCTATATATATATATATATATATATATATATATATATAAATTTGAAACAACATTATACATAGCGAAAAAAGAACAGTGGACAAAAGTTTCTAAAATGTAGTAATTCGATAGAATAAGATAGTAATTTCATTTTCAACTAAGTATGTTGACCCAGACTCATTCAGAAGTATGCATCAAGGTAGTAGAATAATGATTTAAGAGGCCATATTGGTATGGTATGCGGGAACTCCTTTTCAGGTAGATTTAATATGAAATAATTAGGTACATATTGCAGCGCTTCTGATGAAAAAATTTCGGAAAATGAATGATGCCAAAACTCAGGGAGAGAGAAGGTTAATTTTACTTGGCTATATATTTTAATTTATTTCCTTTTAGACCGTATATTCCTCAATCGATTTTGATTAAACTTGGCTAAAATATTGTAGCAATATCTTAGTTATATTCGCAAATAGGTCGAATCGGTCAAGGAGGTGGGCAATTCAGAATTATATACCTTTAACTAAAAATTATTTTAACCACATTGAAATCTAATTCTTTCTTCTAGCTGCCGCCGAAAAGTATTTGTTCGTGTCACACTGTATAGACATTGAGTGGTAGGTATGTTTAAAGTTTACAACAGCTAACATGAATTTTTGTTGCAATAGTCTAATAAGCATAGTATTTCTATCAAATTAATCTAAACAATTGCTCAAAATTACATTCCTTCTTACAGAGTGCATAAAAGAAATGACTACAGAAGATGTGGATGAGAATTTTTTACAGCGCATCAATTTTTCTAGCTCTAGCTGACTAGCTCCATAGCCCTGGCGGGTGCTGTTGGGCATGAAAACCCCCGGAGGTTACGTAATTCCTCGATTTGCCCATTCGTCCGTATCTTTCCATGCAATTATCGGCCAATTACCCCTCGCAGGCGACACTAAAAAGGTAGGCCGGCTGTTGACAAGGCGCGTAAATAGTTTCAGTCACCACTGACCCTAGGTCTGTCCGAGTGTGAGAGCAATTCAGATTTGAATCAGCTGATACCGGCAAAGCGATGTAATTAAGGTGCAAACTGGCTGCCCTAGATGATGATGGGCTAATGAAGGGCGCGGGGGCGGGGGCGGGGGTGGCCGGCTGACCTCAGGTAAATGGGGCGTTATAAGTGGCTGGGGCCGGCACAACCACCGACTGGGGGGCTTCGGGGGCGGAATTGCAATTTCATCTGTTAAAAGGGGTAAAAACATTTTAAAATCGTTAAACTCCTCATTTTGGCTCGGTGGACCTGCAGAAAGGCACTCATTATCGTCGATTCCGACGCAATTTAGCAACCTTTTTGGCAGTGTCAAAGGGCTCATTAATGAATCCTCTAAAGAGTTCCAAGGCAAAGACTTCCTCAACCCTATCTTGATAATCTGGAGGAAGCGGCCCATTTTACGGAATCGCTGGTTCCTGCTGCTACATCAGATTCTATCACGTCCTTGTCAAATTTCCCGGCTCCTTTCCGTGGGATGGCGACGCTTCCTGTGCCTGTGCGCCGCGACGCCTGCCTCGCCTGTGTCGCGGTTTCTCCACATTTTGGCTCCGCTAAAAATTTCATGGTCCTCCTCATCACAATAAACAAAAACGAAGCGAAATTAATTTCGGGAGCTTTTCACTTGATTGAAATTTTGCGTAAAATTTAATTTTAGTTGTCACTTGCGGGGGCTCCTGTGGTGTGGGTGGGCATGGAGACTCGGGGGCGGAGCGCCCAGCTGCGTTGCCATAGAACCATCGCTCGTGGTGGTGGTATCTCGGGTCTCAGAACAGATATAAATGTTTCGAATCATGCTAAATGGGGTTTGAAACAGCCAAGTTTCACTGGGGAGGCCTAGCGCTCCTCTTAGGTGTTTTCCAGGAACTTGGAATGGTTTTCTTTGAGTGCTTTAAGTGGGTGAGGCACGAGTTTTAAAGTGTTTTACGGGCTGCGGTAAAATTATTAACTTCAGCCGCGGTGTAGTGGGTGCGAGTGTACATCTCAAATGACGTCAGTTCATTTTAGAAAGGATCTTAAAAATTCTTAGATGTTCATATTTTATCAGTAATACACCCAATGAAAAGCAAATTAAACTTTGAGTAACAAGGTTTCCGTATCTACATTGAGAGGAGTATTTAACATACATATACCTCTTTACATAAACTTAACCCTTTACCGCCCAAATGTACTGAATTTTTATTTAATTTTGAATCTCGCAGTATGTGAAGAAAAAAATAATAATAAATAAAGATCTGGAAAATCATTTTCTTTTAACAATTTTGGAAAGTCAATACTCTCAAACTATTCAAATTGATAATATAATTAGTTATCTAGCTTTGGTTTTTTTGCATTTAAGTACTATTGATTTTGGATAGTATGGAGGCATTTTCTGAAAATATTTCAACCCTAAACTGCTTCTCAGCTAAAATCTGTCTTATGCCTTGCAGCCAAAGAAAGCGAAAAGGTTTAAATCAAAGTGAAACTTCAGCATATTTGGGCGTTAAAGGGTTAAAAATGAAGTTATGCATTCACACCTTTCTTTAAAAGCAAATACTATAAATTCGCTATTTGAATTAAAATGCACCGAAGAGTGAATACTCCTATTATTATCAATTCGACCATACTTTATTTGACCACTTGTTAACTTATTTTTTACCGACAGCAATTTAGAAGAACAGTATAAAATAGCTTTTAGTTAAAAAAATAAATAACCTCATTTTATAAATTATGTTAATTTCAAGTAAGAATAAAATATTATCCGTGCTGCCATACTGCCAAGATTTTGATTTTAATGAAATATAATCTAGTGAATAGTTCTTTAAAAGATTTAAAATTTGCAGGGAGGTTAAGCTTCGGTTTAGTTATTATAAATTTACAATATTACGAAAATTACAGAGAATTTAGACATTTTAACTAGCTTAACTTAACTTAAGATGAGATTTTTTCAAAGAGTGGATTCACACTTTTTTTATAAGATTTTACATATGTAAATATTTTTGTAAATACATATATTGCATGCGACTGAATTGCGCCTTTTCTTATAACTTGAAAAATTCTTACTGCATCACCTAATGCTTAAAATTTTATAACGAATTCTGACAGTAAAATGTGTAATACCATTTTAAAAGAATTTGTTTTGTAAAAATATGTTGAATCACAAATCACTCTATACAGCTTAAAAAACTTTAACGGAATTATGGAAGATTAAACATAAAAGTGTTATATTCCCCAATAAACATATTTTACTATTCCGTTCATCAATATGAAAATGACAATTTACGACATGAAATGAGTTTTTTTACTATAAGCCGACAAGTTTCTTATTTATGAATGCCATGCCGTGATCTTGAACTTGCCATAAGTAAATATTAAAATATGAAACTTTTGATAACAACAAAATTTGTTCAATTACTCTCAATAGATGATATCAATTGGTATGGCGAGCTATTTTACGTAATAATGTTAATCGGTAAAAATAAAATTTGTTACGATTTGTTATTGAATTGATATTTTTTAATACTAATCAGTTGAATATATTAATATTTAGAATTATTAATTATATAATCTGTGTCACTTATGTGAAGCAAAAAAAAAAGAAAAAAGCAAATTATAATTTGCATACTCATTCTTTTAGTCCATTCATAAAATGAGAAATATATGAGGATGTTAAATATGTAATTCGTTTTATAGATAAATAATTTAAATGTGTACATATATATTTCTATCATTCATGTTTCCTTCCTGATTTATATGATTTTATTTAATTTTATTACTTGATGAGACTCTCCTTTGATGTCTGATGAATTAGGGACTAGTTAACCGGATTTTAAATCAGTTATTTGTTAAAACAACGTACTAAAATTGAAATCGCACAAATAAAACATCATACCTATATATGTTAGAAAAGTGGATTTGTACAATTTTCAAAAACAAACGACTCAAAGGTTGACGTCGTCTTATGAACACTCTATGGATCTATGTAATTCTTTATAATTGACATAATCCGATACTTTCCTTATAAAATTTCTAAAACCAAGTGGCTTGACAAGTGTCAAAAACGTTTTTAATAGAATACTGATTTACATAATATGTCTGTAGGTATGTATGTAGAATACTTACATTTCATAAAGTTGGTATTTTAAATCAACATAGATATTTAATCGCAATATTTTGGACTCTTACCTGAAAAAGGAAAGAAATATGTGTATTTAGTAGGTATGTTTGTTTTGATTTTGTGAATAAAATAATTTTTAGTAGTTATGCAGGAAATTTCAAAATTTCTGATTCCTTATGGAAGTGCACACCTAAATCAATCAAATAAACCATTTTTGACTCTATAGCTACATATACATATGTTTATATCATATTTGTATCAAAAAGATATTTTTTTTAAAAAAACACCTCCATTCCCCATCAGCAAAACAATTGCCATCAATAAGATTGACTTCCATTAACTGAAACCACACTGTGCCGCATAGGGCTCAAACCCCATTGGTTATTTCATTGTTTCGCGAAAATCCACAAAAATTCTGAGAAAAAAAATGGCAGAAATGGTAAAAAAGGGAACAACCACCATGTCCAGAAATAATATCGACAGCAAAATTGAAAACTCATCCTCGAAAAGGCCTCAAAATTCCAAAGCTCAATACCTTTACCGGCCATTTTGCCGCCTCCCGTTCCCGCGTTTTGCACGTCCTAATGGAAGTGCCACCCATGGCCACTCTGAACCATCCCCAGCGAGTCGCGGCAGTCTTTCATATGAGTAGAAAAAAGTGGAATTTATGGAAAACACACAAATTTTCTAATTAAACCAATGCCTCTCTCCTAGAGGCTGGAGTATCTATGCTATAAAAGTATGCTAGCGTGGGGCTGGACCATAGACTGGAAGTTGGGGCTTCATATCTAGCTCTAAGCAGCGAAAATGTTTAAAACTCAAACCTTGTAGTCATCATCAAGACCAGGAGGTTTCTAACAACAAAAAAAGGGGCCAAAGCGTGTGTGCGGGCTTCGTCGCGTATGGGGCCCGTTCTGATCCATATCCAGTCGAAAAAATATCCGAACATTACCCCGTTGAAGACGTTATGCGATGGTTTGAGTTCGAGCTGCGATATTCGCGTGGCGATATTGTTTGCATACCACATAACCCTTACGCGGATAGTAAAGTCAGTCAGGACACCCTCATAAATGACTCCTTGCCCGACAAAGAGCCCCCCATTGGACGGACACCATACCCCCTAACCTCTAAAAAAAAAAATTGTAAGGGTTGGAACTTTTTCGAGCCATTCGAGCAATACGACGAGGGTACAACACCAGCGAAACCGGTGGACCCCGATCCCCATAAATAAAAGGCATCCTCCTTTCAATTGAAAATTGCGCCGTAGTAGAGAACGCTACGCAAGTTTGGCTATTTTTTACGGCAGCAAGGAGCATTAAGAGGTGGGCCCCCATTGCAACTCCCGGCCACGTACCGTCATAATTTCTTGCTCTTACTCCCGATGACTGCCAATTTTTTTATATATTTTTTTCTTTCATACCATGTCGAACTGGTAGAGTGATGGAACATCCATCCCCTGGATGCGGGCTCCAAATCCAAGGGGATGGTGGAGCCTACCTCTCTACATTTTTGGCACGGATGATGTGCTTTCCCAACTTTGGAGCGATACGACTGTATGCTGAAAAAAAAATTTAAATTTAGGGCACCTACTCCGTCAGCTGAACGTATAGAGTCCTTCTGCTTCGATGACTAATCGAACAAAACCCACCTTAAGCCCCCCATCTCAGATGTTTTGCCCTTTCAGATAGAAATATTGAACCGCTTCAGCGGTTAATTGAACACATGGGCGGCTATCCTTCAAGCCGTCCTCCGGGTACGTTCCGGCACAATCAGACTTATTTCGTATTTTTTGGGGAGAAAACGAAACCCAACCCAACTTTTTGTATGGAATTTGACAGTCCGCAATTCCCCGGATATATTTAACTCGCCGTCTAGCCTGTGAGCTAGAAAGATATTCACCGGGAGAGGTGTCTGCGAACCGGTCCCGGAATGGTCCTGGACTCATTTGGTTTTAGTACCATACCGTCGCTTTCCCCCCATATGGGTAATGGCCATGTTCGAGGATGGTTCGATTGGGTCAAATCGACGTTTTTTCCCCCCCTCACTCTGGCTTTCTGCGCGCGATAACGAGCGCCACCGTCACAGACATGTTACTTTACTTGACTTCCTCCTGACGGCTGATTGAGATTTGTTATCGAGTCATCAATGATATATCGGTCCCTAATGCAGGTGGCCATTAAAAAATGGCCTTTCAGAACCGAACTGATCTAGGGATGAGCCCCTTTTTAGGGCGATTGTACGCCTTTAAACACATGATAAGACCCCCATTTCTTTTTAAATTGAACATCTGATGAAACGATTAACTTAGCCAATTATGCGCCTAAAATACTAATAAAAATATAACTTTATCTTATTTAGTTATAATTGCGTTTATTAAAAATTTCAATTCAGAACGCAAGAAACTAGAAATAACAATAGCCAGTTACTTTAAGTGAAACAATTGCTGATATTGCAACTAATTTCTAATAATAGTGAGTATTTGCGGAGTTACGACCTCTAAAATGTAATCATTGAAAAATGATGTTAAAGCTCATATTATGCTAAAAATTGTCCTTTTTACACCTTTTTATTTAAACATTATTTTTTCTTACACAGTTTGTCGATACTCGCTACTTTCCTCCCGCCATACCGCACCAAGTTTCTCAGCGATATTCAAAGTATGGTTAAAATAATCGGATAGAAAAATCCAATAGAATTATTTTGACGTTATGTACAAAGAAATTAATTGAAGTGAAGGGTTATTGAAATGATTTTATTAGAATTTTAGCAACTTTATTTATTATCTTGGAAAATAATATAAAAAAATAAAATAATATAAATAAATAAAACAAGTTAAAATAACTTTCATTAATAAAACGCGCGTCTTCATTTGCCCTGATGCTTTTAATGCGGACTTGATTACCATAATTATAATCAATTTATAATGCTTATTTGTCTGAGACAAAATAAACGAGAGAATGAATTATTAAAATTATGATGATTTATATAAATTTGTTATGTGTTACGTCTCACGAGTTACGTCGCGTATAATTTTGTATTTTAAATGTAGCTTTTATTCCAGTAATCTTAATTTTGAAAAATTCTTAAAGGGGCAGTCAAAATCAATTTTATGTATTTTACATATACATGTGTTGCATATATTTTGAAGAATATGTAAGTATACGATTTTATTGCCAAATTTTCAACAGTTTATGTAAGTTTACAATTTAACCTGACTGACCCCTAAGCTGTTTCCTAGTACTTATCTATTATTATTATTATTAGCTGCGTTTTTTTAACAATAGGATCTGGATAAAATTTAGCAGAATAAGCTTAGTATCCATTATTTTTAATAACTTCATTACATCTTTTTGACTAAAACTAATCAATTTATCAATTATTTGTGGAAAAATCATATCCCATTCAGTGTTGAAAGCTTCAAATATGTAGTTAAAGAGAATTTCTAATTGACTGTGTGTACACTTCGCATATACCTAGTATTAGTATTTGATTTTAATCTACTAACATAACTAAAATAAACTTAATCATTTTTATGTTTTCGGAGATTAACGTTTTATCAGTTGCTCTAAATTTCAGAAAATTGGAGCTTGCTTTCTACATTTATCCCTCATTTGGGATCTTTCTCATCAAAATTTCTTATTGTAATGTGATTTAAAGATTTTTTTTATTTGTATCCCATCAAATATATTTGATGTTAAAAATGTAGCCAAGACTCGCAACCCTTTTACTTTTCAAAAATTATGAGATCTTATATAGAAGCCAATCCCTAAGTTTACAGTCGGTATCGCCTAAACTATAGGATTATTTTGTTATTTTAAAAATTGTGGAAATAGTGAACATGTAAAGTTCCTTTTTTCTCCAATGATTTTTCAGTACCTACTAAAAATATGAAAACATTAACCCTTTATTGTTAGTTTAACACGCTCACGTTCTGGGCCGTCAGTGGTACACGCCGGCGTGAACGCGTTAAGTGATAGTCAGTATAACATAAATTTATGCGTTAAAGTTTCCAACTGATTGACTGGTTTTTGGTATTATTATATTTGGAGGAAAACACATAGAAATGGGTTTGAAATAATTAAAAATGAACATGGCTAGCGAAATGCTGATAATTCGCTATTAATATTTCTACAGCATTTTGGAAGTATATTGTGGTTACCAGTTGTTATGGTGGTTATATAAATTTATCAAAGGTTACATAAAGGTAGGTTGTAGTACTTAAGAATTATCTTTTATATTTTCTTTATTTTATTTTTGAATAATAAAACATTTGATTATTGTTATAGAATATCTAACTTACATATATTATATTATATATTTTATTTTTGAAAAAGAATATTTAATATCTTATCATTTGAATTATTTTATTTTTTATTCCTTTCTTTTAAAAAGTTTACTTTACAATTTTGTATTTTATTTTACTCTGTAGTGATCTACTTTGCCTAGGGTTTTACTTTCTTGTTTGAGCTTCTTAGTTGTTTGTGGTCGCGTCGCCACACGTATGCTTTCAGAAAATGTTTATAATAATAATTAATTATGTTAGATGTGTAACCGTTTCGCTTATTTGTTTCATCAGTTTTAAGGTTTCCAGATGTGTTATCGTAATATCCCAAAGTGTATTGCATTACACTGTAACCCTGGCAACAAATTCTCCAGCTTTAGAAAAGCGGCTTTCAGCACGTAAGCCACACGGCTACAAATTAATTTAAAGTTTTGTCTTAGGCCCCCCTCGAGGAAAAACTGCACTGAAATTAATTGCGATACACGAGGGCACGCCTCTTTTATCTCGATCCACCCCCAGGAGGATCACCCTGGCCACGAACGAGGAAATCCCTTTCCGTTTTAATCAACACAAGTAATTAAAGTCGTAATTTCCAAGTGGAGTAGACATTTTTCCTGGAAAAGGAAACCGCAACTCCCCACGCCCTGTGACCCCCCGAAACTATTCAGGTTTTGCCCTCTGCCATCCAGAAAAGGGTATTTGCCTTGAGCCCGCACATAGTTCCTTATCTACGCCCTCTGGTGGCTCATTCCTGCACGGGTTCCGACATCTTAATCGATTGCACAACTCCCTTTGAAGTTGCTCCCCCGCACCATCGCAACCGCTTGCTCGCTCCCGGGCGGTTTTTGCAGTTGCTTCTTCGCCCGGGAGCGAACCTTTCCCGGGGAAAGGGACGTGTATCCGTGCCCTATAGGTTTGCCAAAAACCTTTTTTTTTCTACTGTTCCTTCCCTTTTCAGCGCTCCTTTTTAGCACGGAACCCTTCTTCCACACGCCCCCGCACTCGGGACGAGAAAGGACGTCCTGTTCGCATGTGGATTAAGTATTGGAAAAAAAAATTCTAGCGCTCTTAAGCATGCAATCCCACAAATTGTGGGTCTCGTGCCGTCGAGCAGTTTATAGTGCTCCGAATCGCAAAAAAAAACAAAAAATTTCCATGTCCGAACCTTTTTAACGTGTGGAAAACGCGAAGCGTCGAACACAACTTTCACTTTCACTTTCGCTACAATATTGTTGGGTTCGAGGGTATAGGGGTTCGTAGGGGTCACAGGGGGTGAGTTGAGTTTTCCTACCACCGCCTGCCAATGGCTGATGACACGAACCCACAGTCTGGGGCTGAGGGAATTAAGTTCAAGGTCAGGAAAATTTCTTTCTTTGATATAAAGAGAGAATTCCAATTTTGTTTTTTTCTGACTGTGGATGTTATTCTTCTTGCCTACTTTATTATTGCCCTACCTGTCGGGAAAGTTGAGAAAGTTATGGAAAGGTTTTTTTCTCGGCCTTATTCATTCATACCTATCATTTCAACAGAAAAAAAAAACTGTTGAAGGGATGTTAAAAATGTTGTCGATATATATGATTTGAAAATGCAGTTACCATGTATGCTCCTGAAAGGACTTAAGTCGAAAGGAATTTGTTAAGACATTCTTCAGTACTTTTTCTCAAAGTATTTCTTACATACAAGGGTACATCATCATATCAAAACCTTCATCAAACAGACGGGCATGAAAAAGGTTTTGCTGTGGTAGAGGCTCTAATTTTTAACTTTACCTTATTCTATACCTACATCTTATAAATGACAAGTAGATTATTGTTAAGATCTTGAATGTTATTGATTTATTTTAAGAATAAAAATTCGAGATTTTGAAATATATTACAAAATAAAGATTGCGTAATATTGAAATTTTCCAATATTTAAGCAAAAACGGATCATTAAAGATAAAAATATACAAATAATTATATATACGTATGTATCTATGTTTACCTATTTCACTTATTCTTTTATCTCCGGCGCAAATCGGTCAGAGTTTCGACATTAACAGTTCGTTATCTTAAAAACTACTCATCCGGCATAATTTTCTTCAAAAGTTCATTCATTTTATAGGAGTGACACACGGGGAACCTAACTTCATTATTTTACGTAAAAAAATTAGCTAAGCCATAATTTTCAAATTGCAAAAGCAGACTTTTATTTTGATATCTATTAACCAGATCAAGATCATTTGTCTTATTAAGCTCTGTTTCATTTTCAAGACTTTATTTTTAAAAGTTTGTTATTTTTTTATGTTTGTTTTTGCGCAATGCTACCATAAAACATTGTAACTTGAAAAATTACTTTTTAAGACCTTCTATATGAGAATATTCAGAATTTTAATCAAAATATTAGTTTTGCTTGGAATCAACTATTTCATGAGGTATAAGAAATAACATACCATTTGCGCCTGATAATTGAATAATCCATTTATATTTCGAATAACAATATTTATAGGTGCATTATGATTAGCATTAATAAAAGAAGAACAAAAAAAATTAACGAAAATTACCTAAGCTACGCGTAGCTGCTGCTTGTAGTGTGCAGTGTTGAGTGCATTGACCATGCTCAAGAATGAAAGAACTTTACAATTAGAACAAATGATTATGATTATATGAAATTCTGACCTACACGGAAAAAAATTTTTCAGAAATATCCCTGTATTTTCCGACGGATTTTGGGATAGTGAATTATTTCGGTAGCATTTGTGAAAAAATACAGGGATTTTAACTAAAATTTAAGGGCCAGCGTAAATTGTTGACATTATTTCCTATACTGTTAAGGAAATCTGCTGCTTTTTCAATATATGTTGTGGATTTTATGACAAACGTTCGTAAATTGGTTGGGAAGATTTTGACTATCCCAACTTTTTTTTCCGTGTATTATATTTATTTATTTAATTATTTATTAATTATAACCAAAATCGTAGGTTAAAAAATAATAAAGTTGGATATTTTTAACAACGAAAAATAGTTAATCTCCTGACGAAATGTTAAAATTTCTGTGATATTGTCGACTATCATAGCTAGGTTCGAACCTGCGATCTTCGAATTGGCGTTTCGCAGCTCCACCAACTGAAATACCTTAATAAAGCGATGTGTGGCGTGGGCTGCTTAAGAATAAAATTTGGTATTTCCTATTTTTAATAGTAGTTGTAGTAAGTATTGAACAACGAAAATTTTAAAAAATTTATAGAGTTTCGGCAATATGTATGCCGGCGCGATCATTTAACAATTTCTTTTTGCGTAAGTTAAACCTATTTGAACTTGCATAAACAATGTAAAACTTTTAAAGTTCAGAAATTCTTATACAAGAAGCTTATTTCTTCTAAATTAGTTGAATCCGAAACAAAGAGCGCCTTAAAAACCCTATTGAGAAAATTTCCGATAACAATAAATGCAATTTACGAACCAAAACTAGGTCCAACATTCTTTACTCCACAAAGACGAATAAAGATTTATGTATGCTGCCCCCAGCCCTAATAACTCGCCAGTTTGTTTTCCCATGCGAGCAACATAAGAACAACAAAAGGAGTAACATGCCATGCCAAACTCGGACAAAGGAGCACGCTGACGTGTATGAGGTTTTCTGCATGAAAAAATTTAATTTACCCGACAAATATATCACAAATTTACTCCATCTTGGCGTCTCTCGACCGGCCGCCGTCATCATAATTTTCTAGGGCAGGGGAGGGGAAGGGGAAGGGGAACAACAGATGGGTCTGCAACGCCTCCAAACTTACACCGCTCGTAAAGAAAAACTTTCAGAGGAACCTCTTTGTTACCTTGAAAAACAACGAGGCGCTGACGAGCTGGGTTGTTTTTGGTAGGATTTTTAGGGGGTGCGACGGGGGAGGTATATTTTATCTGTGAACTTCCAGAAAACTCCCAGAGCACACTCTCTGGCAGGAAGACAGGCACAACGAGGCTCATTTTTCTTTAAAATTTTCCATAAACTTCGAGACGTCAGTTTTAATGTTCCGAAAACATGCTGTGCACACTATGACTATATATACAGTTATCATAGTATAACGGTACAACTCCGCGGTGGAGCTGTTGTATGTCTCCTCCCTTCCAAAAACCCCCTGCCAATTGCCAGGTTCCTGGTCCGGACGATGGTGTGGCCGGAGCATGGCCACCTGCGCCACTCCATCATCTGAGCTCGAATTTCATCTCGTCTTTTACCTGGGGGGAGGGTTCTTGAAACGTGGTCGTGGTCCATTCGACCCTCTGCATGCGGACCATTTCATAACCCCCATACCTCCATACCCCCTATGCCTCCTGGGGCGCAGGAAAAGGTGGAAATTTTATGCACACGATACAACACCTCGCTTTCTGGAAAACAGCAACAGAGGCTAGGCCGGTGCTGTCAGGGAGGGTACAGGGTCCATAGGGTCGAACAGGATTTGGGGGTTGGACGGGAGGTCACAGCGAAGTGCTAGAGAAGAAATATCCCAAACTCCAATGACAGGGAAACATCAGGAGCACTGGCAGAGCAAGTGACAGGCAGCAGCAGGCAGTGGTACACCCTCAATGGAGGAGTTTGGGGAAGGGGGACGAAAATAAATGACGTAAGCGCGCCAACAGCGGGTATGCTGCATGCACCCCATCCCTGGGGTGCTCCAAGGGCGGTTTGGTTTGGCCAGCGAAGCAAAAACAACAACGACAGCACCAAGCAAACCCTGATGGCAGCAAAGCAGCAAGGGAACCCATTTCGAGTGACATATATACAAGGTGGTGGATGAAAAATCATAGGGTGACTATGGGGCCAGATGAAATTGCCTGCCGTCCCCAGTTGGGTACCCCGCCCGACCACCCGCTGCTGCCACTGCCAACAGCCAGCACAGTTCCGGCACCAGGAACTAGGGTTTAGGGTTCTAGGAGGGGGTTACAGAGGGGAGGGGACTACGATGGCCCAGGGCGATGTCAAGAGCACTTTCACTCTTTTCCCTTGGAAAATACATCGCCATGCACACACAAAACAGCTCTGTGTGCCGAGCCTCAACTTTCCCCAGGAGAAAGGATCCCCCCTTTTCTCCTCCCCTCCTCTTTTACAGCTTAAACCAATCTAGCCCTATATGCCTTATATATTTTATAGATGTCCTGACCCACGCTTGTGGTGGTGAACGCTTGGAGCGATATTAAAGCTTCTCTTCTCTTAAAGGGAAACGCATTTCCCGGCTCGGCAGCTCTTTCTGCTGCTCTCAGCAGAACCCCACCGAACCCTTATACGGTTCACCACCCAGAACCCTCCCCCCCAAAAAAAATTCCGGGGGGTTCCCGGGGAACAAGGGACCGGACGCCCGAAATGAGCAGAGCAAACAGCACGAACCCACCGAACCCTTAGGTACATAATTTCGGGCCAAACGAAAGTGAAAACTGCCACGACACACGACTACGACTGCTGCTTTCCTTCGAATGCCCTGCAGCAAGAGCGACAGTGGGCAGCAGAGCAGCAAATCGGAGCAGCAGCAGCAGCGGGCTCATGAATTTTCCTTTCCTTCGCAGAAAATTTTCATTCAGACTTAAGTAAACGGGTCCCGTTATGTCTTATCTTTGCCACGTGGAAAATGTCGTGGAAAAGTGTAAGACGCTGCTGGGGCTGGTTCGGTTTTCGTCCTCTTCGCTCAAGACTAACAGCAAGACGAAATATACAAAACATATATACCAAAAAAGGAAAAATTTTGAGCGGGAAAAGTGCGGAGGCGGGCGGGGCGGAGCGACCGCTGCCACTGGAGTTTCGACTGATGACATGCATCATGTACTCCCAAGGATAAAAGTGAAAACTCCACGGAGCTTTGGAGTAAACACACGTACGTTAACGTGCCTGCTGTTGTAGTTAAAGGAAGAAGAAGGGTGAGTGGGTGGGTGGACGGGTTGTGGTGGTAGTGGTAAGGGAACACAGAATCTAGGGGGTGTTGTGTTTTTCGAAAATCAGGGGCGGCGGTGCAACTTGACATATTTTATAATGAGGGGGTGAATAATTAACGACGTGCGCGGCACAATTGCGGCCAGATATCCCAGGAACACTTTTGGGGGATGTTTTATGCGACATTGGGCTCTAATTTATGGGATTCGCTACGTTTAACTGCAGTTCGGAATTTTACTCTGGAGTTGTGTTGATACTAAATTAAAGACTTCAGAATCAAAATATTCCAGTACAATGCAAAACATTCGCACTCAATATTAATTATAAGTCTTTTAAATAACTACTTAGTAATCAGGGTGACTTGCTACCTGCAGAATATGGAATACCACAAGGGTAAATTTTTGCTCCAATTATTTTTCTAATCTATATTAATAATACGGAGCAGGACCACATACACTTATGAACAACAAAATAAATACTATGCATCTACGGTGAAATTCCAGTTTATGATTTTTAAACAAAAAATGGTAACAACTTCTCCAAGTGTCCTACACTAACTACCTGGCAAAATCACATCGATCCTCTACGCGATCCAAATAAAGAAATATTTGAGATAGGTACTTAGCTCATTATTTTAGAGAGATGTAAGTTCATGTATAAAAACGAGCACAAGTTAATAAAAAGTAATTATGTTTTTATAAAGGGGCTTAATTGCCACAATCGAAATAAAAATACAGATGGACCCAGGTGAGGCTCTAGTAAAATGCACGCAATATTGTGACAGAAACAGCCTTTATTGATGAATAGGTATGGGTCTATCCTCACCCATAGGCACTTTCCAAACCGCGACTTAATAATTGGAGTTTTCTTCAAAAATGAGATTTTTTCATAAACAATGTTTGAGAAAAACCGTATAGAAACCAATGTTTAAAAACAGAAATTTCGTATATAACTATCTGAAACACATGAAACTTTAACTTAAAGAGTAATAAAACGGCTATAAATTAAAGAAGATACCCCGATCGTAATATTTTCAGATCTCAATAACCCCGTTGAAAACATTAAAAATCAAAATATGTATATCTCAAAAAGTTTATTTATAATTCATATTCATAAGACCATTTATGTTGCGTATCTAATGCTAAAATAAAAGTATGAATATAAATGAATATTATGAAGTGTATTCAATTTTACTTAAACTCTTTTAGACGTAGATATTTTTACGCTCTGGTAAACAAGAGATAAGAACATAAAAGAATATTTCGCACTACGTTTATTGTTTATCTAATTAAATTGTTAATTTTGATTAATGATTAACAAAGCTTTGGTGCAATAGCGGAAATTGTACATAAAATATTTTTGCTATCTTCAAGTATCCGAAGACCAACATTTATGTTATAATAAAAGTTTTTATCACTTGTGCTACTTGAGTATAAATAAATTAATATGCATTATACATTTTTAAAAATTCGCATTTAGTGCATCTTAATATGTTCAAAGAATTTTTAAGGTATATTGAGTAAAAGTAGTATATAATACTACAATCAGTTTAGGTCAGGTTAGGTTGATGTGATACCATTTTCTATCAGGAGATCTGGTGGGAATCGAACCCGTAGCATGCAATATGTCCAGATAAATGAATTCGAGAATTCGAGGCAAAAACAGATGACTTTAGGAATTATTTCACAAATGTTATTTATAATCAATATTACTGTCGATGAGGGTGAGAACATTTCATGAAGTCAAGGTGAAAGAACGAACAGTCAGAGGACTAGGGTAAAAGCGTGTGGCGCTAATAAGTAAGTAAAGTATGACAATTTGTTAATCATTTAAAAACGTCTTAAGTAGATACTCCTATCTGGGGTGAATTATATTTTTTTTCCCAAATATGGCAAGCAAAAAATTCTTACGTCTATAGCACTCGAGCACGAAGCGATCAGAAAATTTTAAAAATTACTTCCGAATTTTCTTTCCAATTTTATCCCTGGACAGCGCAGCGCGCAAAGATTCTCAACCCACTTCACCAACGTTGAAATCAATTAAAAAATTTTTTTAATCCCTGTTATGGTAATTAGCACTGTGCCGGAGAAAATCCGCTTAAAAAACATTTTTTTTTTCAAAAACGTGTAAGAGGAGTGTTCTCCCCTAACCTAGCCCTTAGAGCTGGGCTAGCGCCGGCAGGGTGCTTCTAGCCTAGTAAATTGCACGTGCTGCTCTTGACAAGTATCAGCGAAAAAACAAGAAATTAAGTGCATCCCTTCCTCGGTTGCCACGGGCCGCGCGCGGCCGGCCAGTGAAGTGTACACGCACATGCCCGAAAATATTTTTACATAGCTCACCCCTTGCACTCGAGCCCTAGCCAAGGGGGTAGCAGGGGGCAAAAAGGGACAATTGAAAACCAGCCCTTAGCACGCATGCAGCCCGGCTAGAGAGTGCATTTTCGAATAAATGTGGCAGTATTGATCCGAAAAATTTTTTGGTGCTGCCACCCCCCTTGCGCGCAGGGTTCAAAACCCTGCAGCCCTCCCGAGCCCTTCGAGTCCTGCAGGATTTTAAAGAGGACAAATGAAAACTAGTTCAGTGCTGGTAGCCTGCACACACTGCCACCAGAGGCGCTCCGATAGGTAAACGCACTTCGGGGATCGGGTGGTAGGGCTTTTTGCTCGGGCTCGGCAGATAAAAAAGTGACACAAATACCATTAAGGGTGGATTCGCACAAAATGCGTGCACACCCTGTTCGCCCTCGGGCTCTGCTCGTTGTTCACGTCCTCCCCCCCCGTCGCCCGGTTAGCCCGAGCCACGGACGGCAGGAGCGTGCAAACGAGAAAGTTTTATGCGTATTCAGCTGTACATGCAGCTAGCAAGGGATGATGATGGGATGGGTCCTGGTTTCTGGGTTCTGGTCCCAGAGTCCCGGACTGCTCCTGTTGTACGCATTGACGTCGCCCTTTCTATGGATTTGTGTGCACTGGGATTTTCGAAGCCGGGAGCAGTTTTGCTCGGATTGAAAATAGGAAAAGGCGGCGCAGGCAATGGGAATGGCAGCAGCAGCAGCAGCAGAGGGCAAAATCCTCCAGCTCCCGCAGCTCCCGAACCCAAAGTCCCTTTTCTTGTACATCAGTCGGCACTGTACGCATTTTCTACGCACACAAACGCAACCGAGGCGCAAGTTTAGTTTTAAACGAGGTATGCCATTTATCGATCCTCGAGAAAGTGGGAGGCGGGGGCGGACGGGATGGAGATGGAAGGAGCCCCTGGGATGGGTCAGAGGAGTGGGCCACGGTTGCCAGGCTATCGCTTTACAATGAAAAGTACTTTCGAGCGAAGTCACCGCTCCGCTCCACTGCATAATTCACCCATCCATCCATCCATCCATCCAACCATCCATCCATCCGTCCAACCAACCATCCAACCAACCATCCACCCGTCCGTCAGGAGGGCATCCACACAGCTGTGACGTAGTTTTTTTCCTACTCCACCGGTTGTACTACGCCCGCCCATAGGCCCTATGCCTTTTTCTCTATGGCAGGACTTTTTAAACGTTTTCTCTTTTAATGATAGCTGCGGGTGATTTATCCATCAAAATTCCTGACAGACATCCCTCGCCCCCCCTTGCTAACGCGCTTTGTGACTTCTTTTTTTTTTCTCGAGATTTTCTCGTGACACGCTCAGTAGTTGAAGTATGAAATGAAGAAAACCCCATGTATTCCGGCGACGGATTAATAGACCTTGCGGGGATAATCAGGGAAACAATTTTCGATTCCGGGAAAAATTTTGGTGCAATTTTTTTTTTTTTTATCGAGCTAAAAGTTGGGAATGGAAAATGTCTCGATTTTACGTCAGCACAATTTTCATCCCTTCCCTGCCAAAATCTTTGCCAATTGGGCATTATTTTTTGGGTTCTTTTAGAAGACTTTACTTAATTGCAGTCGAGAGCTAGATGCTGAAGAAATTGAAGTTGTAAGAAGTCTAGGCTAGAATAACTTTCATACAAATTATGTACCTACTAAAAAAAATTGTTTATATAATTACCTATTTTTTGTTATTTAAAACAATATATTTAATAGAAAATATTCTTACCTGAATTCTTAATTCAGTTTTAATTGTATATTAGAACTCATAAATTCGAATATTAAAATAATTCTTGAACGGATCAATCAACCAAATAAATACAAAGAAAATTATTATTTAAAATGAGAATTTTACGTTTCGACGCAAAATTATTTCCTTAACTTTTGTGATATATTTTATAAAAATCTGGTTCCAACCGTCTTTTAGTAAAACAAATTTAAATATCTCTGTATGTTCGAAAATTCGTCAGATTGAAGTGTGAATAATTCCAAAAAATCGAGATCTTGCAGAAGGTTTTATTTAACTCCTTGTTCCCAAATGTTTATTTCCTCTAAATCTTCGCCGCATCGCGCATGAACTAGCTAATTCTAACTTTTCTTTTTGTTTTTCAATTATTTTTTCACACCTACTTTTTCTACATATTAAAAAATCATAACCAAGAGTTTTTAAAAATTTGAAAGGTAGAAGGCCCCCTTAAGGGAGTAAGCACATTCAACCCGAGCCTGATACCCAATTCTTCTAGCCTCAGGAAACTTTTTTTTTAAACTTAAATGTAGGTTCTTTATGAACATAGTTAATAAAGCCTATTTTTCCCTAGGGCAATCGAAAATTAGATGCCCGAGTATATCGTAGGGCTGAATGTGTTAGGCAACCGGATTTTCGCACCCTTGTAGCAATTTCCTGCAACCAACCACGTTCGTTCTACAAAATTGCGAAATCAGCGCGCCGATGCATGATGTCTCCTCATCAGAAAAGGTGGTAATCAGCGCCAGCACGAACCTAATCAGAGCCACCCAAGCTTCCAAAAATTTCACCTCACCTTTCCCTAGCAGAATATAATTACGGCGAAAATACGGCGAAAACGCCTCGGATCATCGCATCCGAAATGAGAGCAGTTCGCGCGACGACCGACTTCGGAGCTCCACCTAATTCGCATTGAATTTACATTACTTCACCTTATCACCTCCACTCACCTGGCTGCCGGTGAATAATTGCAAAATCGCCGCCGCGCATCAGGGGCCAAGGCGATGGTGCCGTGCAGCAACAATCGCGGCAGCATTGCTGCGCGCTGCACCAACAGCCCCGCCGTCGCGGCCGCACTGCTGCCCCCCACACTTGGCAGCATCCGCGACGCGACGCAGCGGCCGCGAGAAGGTGTTATGCAATACCGTGAGAATGCGGGAAGAACAAGAAAAAAATAAAATTCAAAATAAAACGCGCCAACCAGGAAAACGGCGCGGATCAGCGCTAAACGAAAAACAAACCTTGAAAAAAGCAAAACGCGCAAAAAGAAGTTGGCAGAACGCGTGCAAGTTGCACAAGAGGAGCAATAAAACAAAAACAAAAGAGTGCGGTTCGGGGGCGGAGCGCCCGAAGATATTGTGCCCTCCCCACCAAGAGTAGGTTTTGGGGCTCCTCTCCAACACCCCACCAAACCGCTGCCGACGATTAATATGCAACTTCGCTGCATTTCGTGCGAATTCGCAGCGGATGTGCAGCACTTTGTCTCACTTTCGCTTTCGACGCGCATCCCACTTGCTGCGGTGCGATTTAATCGCAATATTTTTTGCACTTTTTGCAGTGGGGCCCCAATGGGGACATTCCGCGGCCGCCGGAGCCACCGAGCCATTTATACGCGAGTGCATTCTCCCCGCTGCTGCACCGGACAGCGCTCGGTGGCGGCAGCGGAGGAACGGACCCGTAAAAACGGCAGAACGTGACTATTACAGCGGCAGCGGTGATATGTTTGACCGCGAAATTCGCCCCAAAAAGAGAATTTGGAACGATTTTTGCATGCCGATTGGCCTGTCCTCTGTGGGTGTAGTGGTGAGCTGCGCTTTCGCGTCTTTACGGTATTCGCTGTGATTGTAAGCCACCATCTTTTTTTAATTTCTTTTTTTCCGTTAATATAATATCTTAAGAATTTGCAGCGCACCGCTGCACAAGCTGAAGAAGTTTAAGTTCTCGACGCATGCGCGTCAGCACCGTTCGTTCGGCTGGTAACCAAAAACTGCGCAGCTGACTTTCGCGGGGTATTTGTGGGGCTCAATTCCCGGTAATGATTCAACCGCCAAAATTTATCGGGGCGGTAGAAGGCCACCGCCGCGAAGACAGCCCGATACAAGATACTGATCCAAAAGTTCTCGGCGAGGGTGGGGTGCAGCGGAGGGAATCCCCCGATGGTGGCAAAAAGGTGCAACAAAATTTTCAATGTCACACAATTTCGCATCGTCGTTTTTTATCTGCTGCAGCGGCGAAACGCGATGACCGAGCGGAGGCATTCTGTTGCATGGCAGTCGGTTATTTTGGGGAATTTTTTTTCTCTTATTATTTTTTTTTTAGATATCCTCGTGCGACGCGAGCTTTTATTGGTTGCACCGTGCGCGTTTTCGCGTCATTTCTCAAGAAGACGAATGCCGCTTTTTGACACGGGGGCACATTTGCGGTAATTGTAATTAATTGCACAGCAACTCGCGGTGAACTTTGGTTCTTTTGAAATTTAAATTATGCCCATTTCCGGGTGCTATTTGCACAAGTTGCACGAAATGTTTTTAGGGTTTGTTACATTAAATTTCTCAACTTTTTGTAAAGATGGATGGGGGAAATTCCATAAATGCGCATTGCGATTTCTCTTATTGTAGAGATCAAAACGAATTTGATGTGACTGTGTCTCATTTATCTTCATTTCTGTCCAAATATTTAAATTTCTTATATAAAACACTAACACCTGTGCGAAACGCAAAAGATATTGCGATGCTACAATCTCTGATATTTGAAGGACGAGTGAGACGACAGGGACTACGATAATGAAAATTGTAAATATCTAGTACTGTTCAATTTCAATTTGATTCAATTTCAGTTTCAATTATAATCAATTATACATACAATGTCAGTTTGTATATTAGTTCCACCTAATCTCAAATACTACTGAATGGGTTTAAATCGAATTTTCACAGATTTATTATAGGTACTTATTTCTTTTGATTTTAAACTTTAAAATTATAAAAATTTGTTTTGTGGTTCTACTAAAATTATAGCATTATATTTTTCTTAAGAACCAACCATTGGGCCCAAATGGGTTTTATACTATAATCATTATTATACTCAGCTCAGATAAATCGGTCTTATAGTGTTTATTGCTTGCATTAACTACAATATAACGATGATATGAATTAGTGAATGCCATTCTGATCATGTGCAAATGAAATAGTTGATTTTGTCACACTCGCCGAGAAATATATTAATAGATCAACTTGTAAAAACTACGATGTTAAATTAAAAATGGGGCTAAAGTATTTAATAGATATCTCCTTTCTCTATTCTTCATAGTCTTAAGATATTTCTTAGAAAAAACAATGCCTCATTACTTGTACCTACAGCATTTTTTTTTTTTTTTTTTTTTTGTAAGACTAATATTATTTTTAGACGAGAAAATTAAAAAATTATCTATTTTTATATTTTCAGTTAATTGTGGAATGATGACATTCAAATAAAAAAAATTTAAGACTGTCGAAATATATTACTTAATACTATATATAGTGTTCAAATAGGATTAACTATAATTTGTGGTAATTTGATCGGATTAAAAAAAGGTAATTCGTTCATCATAAGTTTTTAAATTACGATCAAACATTTTTTGATTAACCCGGCTTTACACGGGTCAGTTTAACTCACACAGTTGTTTTGACAATTGAAGACAGTGCTCTGACTGCCAGTAAAAATGTAAAGGCCGGGAACTCTCATCATTAAAGTCACAAGTCACTTAAAAGTGAATTTGGGTTACCACTATCACTAGTGACAGTATAGTAGGTACCAGTGATAGTATTTATAATATTTAGTGAAAGCAACGCTTATTAATGCAATATGTCCTCGATTATACTAAAGAATGAAAAAGTAAATAAAAGTAAGTACTGTCTAGCTAGACTATAGACTTTATCCTTCGTCAGTCGTAAAAAAATATTCCATAAAGATAAACCTACCCAAAAAAAACCTTGCTAATCTCAACCACTTTTCCCAACAATTATCATATTAAAAGCGGCGTATTAAGAAGACAATCAAACTCCATTTCAAGTTAGTCATTGATTACGGCATTCAGAACTCATATTCCAGTTTGTATGCAGGAATTTAGTCGGATAAAAAGTAAAAATGAGGAAAAAGGAATAAAAGCGCCCCAAGGTTACCTATTTGTTTGTGCATCTGAGCACCCTCAAAAATTTCGTCGCATTAAATTCGCTGCACAGCGCAGCGCGTCCTCGGTGAAATATCGGTTGGGACAAAAAAAAAATACTCCCCGAAAAACACTTCTAGCCAATTCGCAATATGCCTGAAAAAAAATTGCAACAAAACCAGAAAATAAAACCCTCTCGAAAAGCTCCCCTGTGACTCATTGCCGGGCATGCAGGCGTCCCGGCAAAATCGGAGCCGCTTTAAAAAAGTCACCTCAAACCGAAAATTCTACAAGAATCGACTTGGATAAAAACAAAAAATATTTAGAACGTTACGGAGTCGAAAAAATGCGGGAGAGTTGCATACGCTGCGACATACACAAACATTTTATATTTATTTGCTTTTTTCTGTTGCGAAATGTGCAGCGGGGGAGCGACATTTTAATTTGACGGGTGAGCTGCAGTAGGTCGACGCGCGTATTTTTAACGAAAAAAAAGCGATAAAATAAAAATGCATAAGTCGGGGCCGAAACAGCCGCAAAATTTCAAGTTCAAGTTCTGGGTGCAGCTTTCAATTTCAAGGCCCGATCTTGAGGGGATGGGGGGGGAGTGGGCGGTATGCGATGGATCGCAGCAAAAAAATCGCAAGAGCAGCGCGGCGGGGGCGGATCGCGGCGTCTGGAGCAGTCCCGTGCACCACTCGCTGCATTGACGCTGCTTTGAGTCACCCAGACGGCGATGGGATGGGCTGAGAAAGTTTTCGGGAGGAAATTTTGCCCCGAAAAAAAGGGTTGAGAAGCTGCACATGCAAGCAATTTTTATTCCGCGGGGTGGGTGGGGTTTTGGGGGGTATAAAAACACAGCACTCGTTTGTTTGCCAAAAAATTTTTGATTTCATCCAATGACGCATTCATCGGCAGGTTCCAATTTCACTAAACGAAAAAGGGAGCCGAGCCAAACGGCCAGACTGTGAGACTTTGGGGCTCGCTTTTGTGCCTTCTTTGTTTTGGGGCTCATTTTGTCCAAAGGGGGTTTTGGCCGGGAATGGGGAGAAGGACTCCGACCTGCCGGATTTTCGGGGCTGGTTTTTTAATTTTCTTCATTTTTAAGACTGCACAAAACCCAAAAGTCTGTTGTGCTCGCCTTCTGGGGAGCGGCAAGGCAGAGCCACAGTCAGAGGCTCGATTTGAAATGAAAGAGCCCCAAACCCGGCCAGGTGGGGGTTTGGATGGGGGTGGTGGACAGGGTGGACAGGGTGGCCAGACTAGACCGAAAAACTTAATGAATGACTATGCCCTCCTGTGCCTATGAACCCTATTTTACCTACCTACACACGTGGGGTGGGGGGTGGGCTGATGGAATACCCCAAAAAATGGAACAAAGCTGCGACGTCAGTTAACACGATAAATCCAGTCTAGAAGGGGGGGAGAAGCGCTAGGGAGGATTAAAAAAAAATACTGTAATCATAAAACATCTGCAGTGTGGAGGAGCGTCTGGAAATGTTTTCACTTTCATTTTATTCGTCCAGGAAACTCGCCGAAATGAAATAACACAAAAAACGAACAAAAAATATATAGGGGTTGGGGGGTAGAAGGTCGGCTGAAAAACTGAAAATTCGCAAGCAGCAACCACTGCAACAACGAAGTGGGGTTGGGGGGTCCAGGATAGAACGTCATATAACTCCCCCGCGATCCACCCTCGCTATAGCGCGAATTTCAAAAAGTTTTGCGCGTCTGCAGCGGAATAAGACGAGAACCCACCGGGTTCAGGGGTTATGTGGAGCTTTTGCTGCCGTTGCATAAGTCAATCCACTCCCCACCCCCCCACCCCCCCCACCTTCTCCCTGGCCACCAAACTTTGCTTTGGTGGTGGTAAATCAATGGCGACCACCCGGTGCCGCCGAGCCACTCGGGTGCGCACTAACTTTCACTGCCGTTGCATATAAAATTAGAACCCCCCCTCCCCTCGCTCCACCGGGACACTCCCGGGACTAAGTTGACTGCATTACGGCTGTGTGGGAGCCACTATAACTCCCCCCCCCCCCCCCCCCCTCTCCTGCACCACGGCAGCGCATCCAGAAGTGTACAGTCGAAACCCTTGCGGGCAAAAGGGCTGCTGCAGGTTCACCGGGGTTGCAGCACTACGGCTGAAGAAACTTTCCAAAGCTCCTGCAGATTGGTGGCCGGTGCCAGAAAATGCCCTTTAGTTTGAATACCGTTTCCGGCTCCGTTATAGAACCGTAGATTGGTATCTGGTTGAGCTCGAAATAGATTCGCAGTCTGCACTTGTGGGGGAGGGGGGGCTGGGGTGAGACCACTCTCGCTTTCGCTGGATGACGCGACTTATTCGTGCTAGGTGCACAATGAAACATGGGACGACCCTCAGGACTGGGGGTGGGATCGCATGCACTTCTCAGCCCCTCACCTCAGCACTGAACTTGAATGTTCCAACTTAAAGGTGATTGACACTGCAGTGCAGTGGCCTGGCGAACAGTGGGGCAAAAACTATACCCCGGTTCATAAATTCCAAACGGAATAAAAATTAAGTATCCTTTTGATTTATAGAAAGTGGGTATACATATTCACATTTTATTATTATTATTTTTAATATTTTCTTTTATATATTATTAATATTTAAGGAATACCTCCCCACAAAATCTCATATTTAAATTTACAATATTTAATGAACAGTCATTAGTGTAAACGCGCGTCTCCAAATATTTGGTTCTGTAGACAACTTCTCAAACTGGGAAACTATTCATTCGATTTTGATTTTTTCTGTTTAAATATTCGTTAAAAGTTTCTCAACAACGTAGGTTTCTTTTCGACTAAACTACATATTTTTAAAAATTCGACAAGCATTTTAGATCGTTTTCGTATTTTTAACTTTGACAACCTGCCATTTTCTTGAAACTCAAAATTTTGGAGAAATTTTACATTCATTCCCACCGTTTTCCAGATTGTTTTGAAGTGCCGTATTTAAGCGTCATCTACAATCAACTTAAAAACTAAATTGGGTCAAACAATTTTTTTTGTATATTAGGTATCTATACATTGATGTATAAATGTAATAAAAAAATATTTTTGTTGAATAACTTAGCATTTTTAAATCGAAAACGCATTCACATTGGGACAATGTACCATAGGACAACAAGACATTATTGTATAGTCCCAGTTGCGGGTACGGGTTACTAATATGTAAAATAATGCACTACTCGTCTTATTACAAAATATGCCTATACATTAATATTATGCACTTTTCATTCATCTTGCTTACACTATTAAGGAAAACGGCATTTTAAATCTTTTAAAAGAAATGCAAACAAATAATTTTGAGGTAGGTATACATCTAAATTTTACAGAATTTCTTAAGTTTTTGAGAGATATTTTATTATAAAATGATGATAACAGTATTTGGATATCATATCAATTCAAACCAAAAAACGGATTTATTTGCAATTATCTGCTTTCACTGCATAACTAAAATTAAGGACTTAATCTTGTTCAGCGATGTAAACCGTATTTTCAGAAATGAGCATTTTGCTTCTTCGGTAAACAGTTTTCAATGAAAACATTCTCTTTCCAGAAACTTTTCACTGTGAAAGATATTGAGCAGTGGCATATTGAGACAAGACAATGAGATGAGAAGACATTGTCTTGAGTAGATATAGATCAGCGTTCTATCTCTAAAGATTATTGTCAAGCCCTGGAATAATTTGTTTACATGAGCCCCACTGTATTGGAAATTTTAAATATGAACTTTACATAAATTCGCGGTAAACACTTTCAAACTGAAATGAAGTTAAAGTAGAGTTGGTTGTAATTAATGTTTCAAAGTAACAAATTCAAAATATTTGACACTATGGTTTGGAGTAGGTGTAAGTCTTCTGTACATTTTCTCAATTTTCAAAGCGGTCTGAAAAAAATGAAGATTGCTGCTATTGTTTCTATACCGCTCAATTATGCTATTTCGATCGTAACTTTTTTCACAATATTATCTTTAAATTTAGCAGGTGATATTTATAAGAAATTGCATGCAATTCCAAAGTCAAATGTTCCTATATTCTACAAATAACGTTTGCCATTTTATTTACAAATGAATTTAAAATTTCAATGATTTTTATTAAACTGGTGATGGAAGAGTTCGATAAAAATCTAGTAATTTATTACGCAAGACCATAAATGCGGTAATGGGACATAATCTTGAGAATTTTTGGTGGCTAATTTTGTGCTGACAAATAAGATATGTAGGTACGTACGTGCTTAATTTTAATGGGCATCCAACTGCAGTTGACGAACATTAAAATTTATTGTATTTGTTTGAGATTATTAATTTCTGATTTTTTTCTCCAGAGCTGCTAATTTTGATTATTTGATAGCTACGTAAATAATAATAAATATAAATTTTTAATTGTTTTCAATTAAGAGATTCTAAAATACTAATCAACGACCAAATCCCGCTGAATTTCACGCAGTTGCAATTAATTAAATTCTGATTTGTGGCTAAACAGCAATAAAACAATGAAGAAGTTGTTTATTGCTGCAAGAAGCGGAAAATGCCTTCGTTTTTCGCATTCGCATGTTCTGCTGACTAAACGTGTTTACATCTTTCCCCCTAAATGCGAAAAGTCCTTGAGTGATAAAATTGCGTCGTTTTTTCCCTACAATAACAGCAAAAAACTGCAATCTTCTTCTGAGCTTTTGCTTTCGTATTTTTTGTCTGTTGAGAGCTCTCAGAGTGCAATTAATCGCCTCACAAGCCGCGAAGTCGAAAAGAAAAAAATCTTTAAGAAAAACGAACTCATAGAATTTCAATTTCACGCACAGTCAAGGAGTAAACATTTTATGGTCGCGCATGCATACATAAAAATGTGTTGGATGATGCGACGGCGATCGAGGGACGGGGGTTTCTTCAAACAAAACTCGTGGAAATTCAGTGTCGAAAATAAAATGACGATCCGCGATGCAATAATAAAAAGTGATAAGGCCCGCTAAAAAGAAAACAAGTTGAAAATTAATCGGAGAATTTGGGCCAAAATGTGTGTCAGTTGGCTAAATAATTTTTTTTTTGATCGCATTTTGGTCGTTATGATCCGCGAAATGCGCTGATAAAAAAGCGCTTCGCACTTATTCTGATAAAATTTTGGGGAACGCAAAATGCACCCATCGAGTGGCTGCTTGATATCAGAAAGTTTTTATTTGTGTGCGATTCGCGACCAGGAAGTACGGTGCAGAGGTTGAGGGTGGAGGTGACTTGAGGAAAACAGAAAACCGCGTTCTTATCGCTGAGATTTTGCGTAATTGTGGTATTATGCAACACGTGCACTTCACCTAATTCTTGGGCTTTGCACGGTGTACGCACGTGTCGAAGCCAAGGGTTGTGCATCCTTTGAATACTGAAGTAAGAATCAGTTAATGAAACTTTTGTATTTTACATCTCTATATAGTACCTACTTACTTAATATTAAATACATATAAAGTAATGAAATTTCCTTTCTAAAACCTACTTTTTAATCGACGCGACTGCAGGAAGGGTTAGTTTCTTTGCGCGTATGTTTTTGTGAGGGATTCTTTATTCCCGGCTGGATAAATTTTTATAAATACCTTGGCAAGTTCCAAGACAGGCAAACGATTGGGGCACTTTGATGTACCTTTAGTTGCAGTGACTCAGTGCATATTTGAACCCATATAACTTTGATCTGGATAATGCTGGAGAGCTCAAAATTTCAGGATATGAAGTAGTCGTCAGACTAATGAAATACACTAAATTTCGTTTTATTAATCCGGCTACTTTAGCTTTTATTAATAATTATTTCCTTGTTTTTGTCAATCATTGGTGATTATCCAAAATTTTAGGATAGATACCTTCTCAAGTCTTAGAAAGATTATGGCTCATGGTGCTGAGCTATTCTGACAAAAATAACTTCTAAACGTGATGTCACATTTAAGTACGGTTTTTTATTGTGAGAAGGTGCATCAGGAAGCTTTTTCTTGGAAAAAAATTGATCTTCTTATACAAAATAATCGGGAGAACGAAGGGTTAAAGTCAAATTATAATTTAGAAGGTATAATCGTTTGCTGGAAAAAAATCAAAACTTCACAACTTGAAAAATGCAAAATAAAAATGTAAATCATGAATGCATCTTTTGACTGATACAATAACATAAAAAAAATCAGTCAACTCAAAAATGGTCGGGTCAAAACCTGTCTAGAAATTACAGTGAGGAATGCCTTAAATTAATTGCGGCCCTCAAGGATAATTTCTGTGATTGCCTAAATTAGATAATCTTAATAGATGCCTTATGAGGCCTTCATATTTAAAAAAAGGGGTAAACTTACCTGAAGATAGTTTTTTGGATATCCTACAAAGTTTCATAAAAATCCGTGAGGAGACCAAAAACTAAATTTATGCCATTTAGGTACATTAGGTATATTAAGTCAACTTAAAAATAAAATATATTCTATATAAATTTTACTTATGTATTCGATACCAATAGCTAGAAGCAACATTAGATAGTCATTATAGATCTACCTATTAGGCAGAGTTGGACTAAAATTAGTTTCTTTTTAGATTTGCCTAACGTAGGTAATCAAAATTTTGTAAATCTAGTTGGATCCGAATGGACCAATGCGTTACATTTTACATTTAAGCCAAACGTCGATTTCACATGAGGGCCTAATGGGCCTAATGTTATATTTAGGCAAATCGAATATGGCTCGAACAAAATATTTATTTCTAGTACGAAAGTTGATGTTTTGATATTGAAACTCATATATCTTTTTATAATACATTTTACGAAAACTACCCTCTTAGATCCACGCGTTCTTTAAAGTGCTCAAAACGGTAACGATCTTTTTTTGTACGATAATGAACGAAAATTTACTTCTTTATCTTTACTCTTTCAACCCTTAGGTAAAACATAACCTTAAAAAATTGTCAAATTTCGTGCATAAAGTTAGAAACAAGACAATCTCATATTGTTCAATCTTTTAACTCGAAAAGACTACAAGTTATCACGACAATTCTTTGTTATACACTATAAGAATTGGCTTTTTGTAACAGATGCTCAATTTCGTTAAAGAGTAAATAAAAAAGTGGCCATTAACACCTCACCGCGTGTTCTTCTTCAATTGAAAACATTCAAGGGCCAAAAACTTGCATAGGAAGACGCATGAAGCACGTTTCAGAAGAAAAGTACCGTTAAGGCCTTACAATGGCCAACGCGATGATAAATTCGGTAAGTAGCGCCTTGAGTGCTCACTGATGGGAATGCAATTAGCCAAGCGCGGCGCGACGCGGCGTACGTCGCCTTCGAGTTCGCGTCGGTCGACGCAGCAGAAGAAAGGCGCCCCAAACAAAAGTAAAATAAGAAAAAAGTATTGAAGACACCTCATCTAAGGCCGGGGCCGGTTGCGGGACGAGCCTATCGCACAACCATCGCATCTTTCTGAATCGGAAATTGCTTTGAAATGTCCAAAATAGGCGAGTCGAGTGCAGACCTTCGCATTCATTAGCGTCGCCCCCGTCGCGAGTTCCCTGCATTCCCTGGCAATTTAATAACTTGCCGGGCTGCTGCATTTCGAGAAAAGTTCTCTTTCCCGTAATTAAAAAATCTCGTCATTGTCAGTCTATCTTTTCTGGCGCATACATTGCACAGGTTCGCAGGTATAGTCAAAATCGCGGCCTAGAAGTAGACAACTGCTACCGGAGCGGTTTCGGGGGGGTTTTTCTGGGGCGGGTTCAGAAAAATGGGTATGCACTGCCGGCTGCTTTCATTTCCTTCTCTAAATGAATTCAGTTCCGATGAGCCACCGAAGCAGTCCGACATTAGCCCTTTCAGTGCTTTTTGAGAAGTGTCTAATTAGATTTTTGTGCCGCATTGAGCCTGACTTTAAAGGGGTTCGCGGGAATTGCTGCGCTTACACGTGTACCTTTTTTTTCGTTGATGAAGGCACCTAACGTCGAACAATTTAAGCTACATCGACAATGGCGACGTCGACGAAGTCGACAGCGACATCAACGACGACGTCGACAACGTCGGCGTTGCAATTTTCATACATTTTTTTCCAGCACGTGCGACTTGGACACTCTCCAGTGATTTTCTAGACTGTAAACCAAGTGCAGCGTTGGATGCCAGTGGCGGCTGCGGGGTTTGGGGAGGGGCTTGAATTTGTTATGCTCATTTTTTTTGGTTGATACTTTGATGGAAGTTTTGCTGGAGCTGCTGATTTTGATTTGAATGGCACGGTGGAGCGGGCATTTTATCGCCGCAATCTCCTTTTCTCAAAGTGCGTTGGTCGACGCTTTGACTCGCCGCGAGTTTTGCACGCAGCAATGGATTCAAAGATTTTTCTTTTCTCTTTTTCATTCGATTTTCAGAGGGAAACTTTCCTCGAAAAACGTTTTTAATTGAAACCGTTCTACCGAGAAATTGCATCCGTCGCTCCTCTCCTCAGGGTTCTATGAGAAATTCCTTTGTTTTTGTTTTGTGACACTAAAGTGAAATAGTAGTCTAATTTACATTTCCATAAAACATTAATAGGATTAACAAAAGCTCAAGCATATGCCAATGTCTTAAATGAAGCTTGATTAAATTTTGCTTTGATGCTCCAAACATTTTGGACGATTCGTCCAATGTTTATTCGAAACAGAGTAGATTTTGATCGACTATAAACAGATTGCTTTTACGTACATATATATCATAATGGTAAGATTAATTTGAAATAAATAATAATAATAGAGAGTAAAAAGTCGTAGGCACCGAAAAAACATATAACCAAACTTTTGCAGTCCAGTAATAAATAACATGTGGATTGAACAGGATGTTGCAATACCCCAGATGAAACATTACATTTGTTGAAACCAAGTTGCCAAGTCGTGTCATCCCTCGTTTAGGAAACCAAACCTGGCCGCCGAGAAGTTGCGATTTAAATTTTTGGATTTCGTCCTTTTATCTAGGGCTTTTTAAAAAATAAGATATTTCATTCATCACCCTGTGCCGGTTCAACAACTCAAGGATTTGAACGCCACATTCAGTGTAGGGTATTGTTTTTTCATTCATCATTAATATAAAACTTAACCATATATGCCACAAGTCACAAAATATATTGTGCTTTCGATGTTGCCATGATACGTGAAATACATACATTTAACAAAACTGAAGTCCTAATAACCAAAATTTTATATACTTTGCTCCAAAATACCTACGCTACATTTGTTCAATCCAGTCGTTTTCACTCCAATACGACTTCTAAAATTTCGTGCTGTATATAAAAGTCTATAAAGTACTGCTAACTTTAACTAAATCTTATCATATAAAATAATAGCAATAAACATTATAAATATATTGGTAGATTGTAGGTATAAATGTACGATAAAAACATATGCTTGCCTGTATTTCCGAAACTATCCGAAAAAATGTGGTAATTAGACGTTTATCTCAAGTTTATAGAAAAATTATAGTAATGGCGGTAAAAAAAAAGTGCTTGCTTGTCATTACTAGATTGCAAGATCATCGGCAATAGTCATGAAGGAGGAAGAAAATAGGACACTTCCTCTATATAGAATCTAGTTGGATTTAATAGTAGAATAAATAGTCACTTTACTACAGACAGGAATCGCTCACCCCGTGTGTACAAAGTGTAAATTTTATACATATTTATTATAATAATCTTTCTTTAATCAGGTTTTCCTATATTTTTCAACAACAAAGTTATATTTTTCGTTACTCCAAACCAGGATATATGTATGTTATGAGCGTTTAAAAATGCGGGATTACGCTGACCTTGTATGACCTTTAGGGTAAACCACGAAGGTGTGACCATTAACGGTTATTTGATACTAAAATCGGGCAGTAAGAATTGTCTATTCGTCTAAGGTCTAAACTTTTATTAAAATATCTATTTGATGATTAAAACAGGAGGAAGACATTAAAACGAGCGGAAAACATACATCCTGTTGAAAGTTTTGCTCTAATGAAAACAGATCTAGTTCCGATCTTCAGCCAGCTAGCTAACAACTGGTTTTACAAAATCCATTTACAGACATGCAAATTCTTTCACCTGCAAGTGAACCAGCACGCGGTGGAGCATCTTAATTTGTTTGTCTCCAACCATTTGGCGAGACAGCACCGTTCCAATGCCGAAAATGAATAAATAAAATAAAAAAACCAAAAAATAATATAAACGGCCCTCATAAATCCTTGAAAATGCGATTAAAACCACGTGCGTTAGTAGCGATAGTTCCTGGTGCGATAGTCACTGTAAACCGCTTGCCAAAAATTGGCAACGATGTTTTCGCGGGCAAGTAGCACCCCATCGAGGCAGTTGCGGCCAATTCCGCTTTGCATAAAATAGACGCGATAAAAAAAAATAAAAGACATGAGAGCATATAAAAAATAAAGCGAAGAAAAAAATCTTATCGAAGTTATGAATCGGCTAGTTTTGTTCCTCGCAAGTTTCATCACTTGCTGCCATTGGCAGGTCGGAAACCTCTACGAGTCGAGCGGCCGTCTTTGGACATTTTGTCGCCTATCTCTGTGTGGAAGAGCGTTAGATATATCTTCAATTTTGAGCTTCATCGGAGCTTACGCACTTTTTTTTTCCCACCGTGTCGCCACTATCGCATTTTACGCGCACAGAACGCACTATCCGCGGTCGCAAAGTCGATGAAACGAAGATACACCCAGAAGCGGCAAATTTGATGCGGCAGCGACGGTGGACTTTGATAAGCGCGATCCGCGCGCGTTAGACGCACTTTTTATTCGTCTCTCGGCTGGCATTTTTTGGGCTGCGTGTATTTTTGGCTGCTTCTTCTTCCTGTCGCTGTGTGCGTGGACACATTTTTGTCGTTTTGCAATTTTATTAACGAAAACGATTAAGCTGAGACGTTCAAGGCGAAATATTTAACCGAATCGCCGCAAAGATTGTTTGGGGTCAGCAAAAAAAAAAAAAATATTTAAAATTTATACTTATATTAGTTGCTTCGTCGAGCCCGAAGAAGTGCGTGTGCAAGCGCGTCTTCATAATTTTTATGCTCGACGACGGTCTTCAATCTTCGTCCATAAGCCTCTTCTTCTTCCCGCGCTATCTGCGAACTGTTCGTTATCTTCGCGGTGCACATATACACGATCGTCAAGCCCAGAGACATTTTGATCGATATGCGAGAATAAATATGTAGCATGACGTAATATGCTGATTTTTATGGGTTTTCTTCGTTCATTTAAGCCTCTGCGGGTCTGTTGCTGCTTCGCTGCCCGCTGCTTCTATTGTAGATTCCGCTGATCTTGTGAACGCGCGACGCGCGGGACGAAGCGGGAGGCTAGTTGTAGTTCAGCTTCGATTTTATTTGTAAAAATTTTCCCAAAACCGCTCTGATCTATGCATGCTTTTTTTTTGATGATCGAACAAACCGAAGCAGATCCGTCGGCGCGCATAAATTTTTTGTTTTGATCGGAAATCATTACAAGAAGTGGCTCAAGTTTAAAGTCATCTTGAATGTTTTTCGTATGATAATCACACTGCGGTGAATTTTATGCTTTTCGTTTCAGAATCTGTTCGTCATTTTCGATTAGAATTAATTTTTGGAAACGCGAGAATTGCGTCAGATTTTAAGCACTTTTTTTGCGTTATCCTTCTCTATGTCTTTAAAAGGAAAAGAGTTATTTTAAAATAAATTTTATTATATATTTAGTAGCTGAGTAATCCGGTTTCACCTGTTGTATAACTACTATTTACTTAAAGCAAAATTTATAGATGGTGATAAAGATCCATAGTCCAAAACTTTGCTAGCTACGGTTAAGTATTAAATATGTACGTACATGCATAAGTTATTTTGTTTTTTTTTGTATTTCCAAAACATCTCTCGCCAATATTGAGTCCACCATTTTGAATTTCCGGATAGTAAATTCGAAATTAGTGACTTCTAAATACCATTTCTACTAATTTTCATTTGAATTCGTTAATTTGCGAAAATCCTTGGTAATTATACTAGAAATATGGATGATTTTCAAAAATGAATCACAATCAGGATCTCCAAAAACCCCAAAAACCTATCAGTTTTCATAACAATCCATTGAAATTATAAACAATCTATGAGAAAGACAATTTTTGGAGCATATCGTGGGCGTCTGAGCCAACAAGTAAATTCTAAAATCTAAAGTAAACATCAGTAGACCTTCAAACTCCTTACCTCGTCTCTTGTAGTTTTAAAAAACCAAAAAAAAAAAAATACTTTTATTAGTGACGGACTAAAAACTGGCGGATCCCCCGCATATTGGGTTTAGAATGACGCCCCATAGCTTATCATATCATTTTCTCTTCGTCAAACCTTTTTATTTGATACCCATATTAAAGAGATTGGGAGGAAAAAGGTAATCCGCCTTTGGAACTATAATTTTAGTTTTGCAGATTAAATAAAGGTAGGTAGGTTAGTAGCGCCCATTCTAATGAAAAACCGTATTTGAAGAAAATCTGCCAAAGTAGTATATCAGATTTATCAGAAATGAAGGCTTTTTTTTCTAAGAAAAGCTGATGGGGTACCTATGCTTGCCTAATCAAAAAATTTTACTACATAATGCAGAGAATGACAAACTCTTACATAGTAAAGCAGTTGGCAGTAAGTTAGTTAAAAGCAGCGGCAGAGATGCCACCATAAATAGAATAAAAAATATACTATAGTTAGTTGTAATAGTAACTGAAATCATTTTCAGATTTGATTTTAAAAAAAATATTTTTTTATCATGGATATTGAAATGATCGATGAGCTTGACTATTGATGCGATGCAGTAAGCAATAAATTTCGAACTTTAATCAAAACCGCAATAATGGCGTACTGTGAAATATAACCCCATAGTTTAATTATTGCTAACACTATTATTCAATATTAACTATAAAAATAATTAAAGCTTTAATCTTTTTCGACTTACCTTTAAAGGACTCGATGGTTTACCGCCTCAGAATTTTACTCTGGCAATGCTGAATCTCCTTGTGACTCCTTTCTGCTGTGACCGTACCTTTTCAAAATAGTAAGATCTCTTTAACCACCACTTCCTTTAAAATCTTCACTTTTCAACACAAACGTTACTTCCAGAACAACTTGTACCGAAACGAAATTTATTTTCTTTTTATAGATTCAATTGAAATTCGATCGAAACCAAAAATTTTGAAAAAGAACCGCTCGATTTGACGAAGAACTCGAACTCTTCTTCACAACGGCCCCCTTTAACCTCTACACACCTCCGTTCGTTTTAACTTCGAAACTTTTGAATTTTGCCCGAAGGTGATACGCTTCTGAAATTATTCAATCAAAATAGCGCGAATATTTTTCGTCAAATGACAGTAATTATTAAATTTTTTTAATAAAATCCAAACGATCACCTTTATTATTTTTATTTATTTTCTCTTCTAGTCGAACCACAAATTTTGCAGAAATTTCCGTTCAGAATGAGTTTTCGAAAAAAGAATTTTGTACGTTAACGGGGCGTTGATAGAATTTTTCCAAAATTTTCAAACCATTTTTAAGTGTTTTTCGCTTTTGTCCTTCTGCCTTGGGTTTGATGCTGGAGATTATCTTTTTGACCCATCAAGTCTGAAACACTCATTTAAAAACTTCAAACTTCTTCTGTCTTCGCACTGTTCAAAAAAATTAAAGTCTTATGCTTTATTTCAGATAGTTCACAATCGTCCTTTTACTTTACTGGTCATTTTTAAATAATTTTATTTTGAAGTTCACTTTTTTGAGTGGGGAAGAATTTAGTGTTTCCACTAACTTAACAACAGTTCACACAGTTTATATGTAGAATTTTTAATGAAAACATGTTAATCCTCTGCAAAAAGAAATGTAAAACACTTTTAAAATTGAGAAATATATAAGAATGTAAATTTCTCTATTTTAATTTTGGCGCCTTAATGTAGGATTGCAAAAAGTGAAGAACATGTGAAGAAAAGGTTTATTTTAAAATGTTACAAACGTTGTTGCACTTCTATAAAATGGGTATAATAAATTTCAACTTATATTGTTACTAAATATCTTTCGGTGCATTAATTTTGCACCGTATTCCTTCAATGCTTCAATCGTTTTTTGAAGAGTTCTTCGAATGGTGATAGTGAGAGCAGTCTTGAAAATCTCGCTTCTAAATGCTATTTTTAAATCAACAACTTTTTCAATGAAATATTTGCTTTTATTAAATCTTTTATGTGAGCGTCAAACCAATAAAATAAATTAATAAAATAAAATTTCATTATACCTACTCGATAGTTTTTTGTTAAATGCACATTTAGCTGCTGTGTAACCGAAAGTGAATTGTAAAAATTTCAAAAGAATCAGGGAATAAAAAGCTGGCGGGACAAATTGAATTCAAAAATACAATTGCAAATAAAATTCAAGGAAAACTCATGAATTCCATTAAGATTGAGATTTCCGAACTAACAATTTCACTCATTTTCAACAAGATAAAAAGATCAATTTAAATCGAAGGAGTTAACATGCTTTTGGCGGGAAAAAAAAATTTATTTTTAGATTAACAAGCCGCGAGTATACTAACGAAGTACATTACCCATTAAATTTATGCGTAATTCAATCACTGTTTCATTTATTTATGTTTGGAAGATTTAGATGGACATATACGATGGTAATTTTATGGTCAATCAATTCTTTGGACAGCACTTTTTACTTTTTATTTTATTTCTTGTCAGATAAAATATCTTAGTTAGATACTATCACAGGACATTTTAAAAAATCCGTCGAATGACGCACTTCACATTTTGATGAGGTTTAAAATTTGAGTGTTTAATAAAGTCGATGATTTGGAAATGAAACAAACCCAGTTTTTGAAAAAATAAAAGCAAATCCTCGTATTTTTTAAGATAAAAGAAAGATTTTGTCAAAAACAATACACCAGAACATTTTGTCTTGTTTTTTCCAGTGTAATCCTGTTTTCAAGGTTCAAACTTTTTGTTGTTTGTTTGTTGCAACATATCAATAGGATTTTTATATTCTTCAATATCTGCGACTATCTATGACTTCTTCAAATTATAGATTCAAATACTAAGATTGATGTATCTAACTACTAAAATTTTTTAAAAGCAATTTCTTCCCGCCAAAAGCAAAAACAAAATTGCATTTTGCATGTGCGCCGAAACCACTATTTGTTAAATTTTGAAAAATTGTGAATTTTATCACCTGAGTAAACCAAATTGAGCTAACTCACTGCTTCATTTAGTATTGCCAGAAGTTTCAGCCGTCACAAGGTATTTGCATGTCTCGACTGATTAAAGATTTTACACAATTTTTGGTAAATATTTTCAATATTTTGTGGGTTAGACAATATTCTGACGTGCTGATATGACGCAATATACATATATCAGACTTTGGTTTAGTTGTGACGTCATTTATCGCATTATGTTTGAGTATATTCAACTGCTACTTGAAGCACAGTACCAGAAACGAAAAACAATAACGTAGGTAAAATATTAAAGATACTTTGTAAAAACAAAACACAATATCATTTAATTCAATTTTGCTTTACTTGCAAGACTTCAAAACCACATTTCTGAAAATCTACTTAATTATTTTGGATTTGGATAGTAACAAAGGAATGTAGAGTCAAATACACGTGGGGAAGAAAATTCTGGTTTGGAAAGATCCCATTACTTTACCATAAATTAAGTTGGATTGGGTTGAAATGTAAAATGACTTTTACTTCAGTTTGATATAAAATTAAGACAGAGTTGATAATTGAATAATTGAAGGTATTGGGAACTTAGCACGCACAAGTATTAGTAGAAAATTTAGTTAGTCACATGAACTCAACTAAGTATATAGAACAGGACTTAGTAAATAGTCAACATTTGTGCAAACAAAGATGAGTTATGTTTATTTTTTGCACGTGGTCTGGTCCCCTTGAGCATGTCACTAAGACCATAATTTGTTAACTTAAGGAGATACTCGGTACAAAAGTTCTAAAAATTTAAATCTCCAACGATTATACATAATGTACATGTTATGTCATCAATTTAAGCCACGCCGATTACAAAACCAGGGGCACTGCCCTTATCATTGAAGTGTTAATTTTCGTTTTTTGATCGTAAGAAACATTTAACAGTGTAATAAGTATATGTGGATCCGAAAATCTAGTGATAAAGAAATTTTTGAATTCATCAATGAATCGGTTTTTTTGTTTGTTGAAATTTGGAATATAAATACTGATAACCCTGAAGTCAGACACATAATTTAGTTATAAATCTATCTTTTAGTGCTTAATAAAGTTTTCTAAAATATCGTCAGCTTCCTTAATTTTCCATATGTATTCAAAAAAACACTTTAAAAGGGTTAATGTAAAAAACCCTGAGTAGTTTTGTAATTTATAATTTAAAATGAGGTATATAGACATTCATAATTTATATTGTTTTATTACATTTTAAGTTGGCTACAAATGAAAATTAAGGTTTAATTTTCAATATTTTCTTTAAAACTACTGTTAAAATGTGTCGTTTTTAATTTTTACAGTCAATTCAATAGGTTACCTTCCCTTAAATCTATTCTAATCTTTTTAACTTTTATTTTTTAAGTCAAATAAACAATAGGTGTAAATTATATTCGCTTCTTTATTCTAAACCTAAAGAGATTTAGTGTTGGCTTGAATAATGTGAATTATATTAGTAATAAATATATAAATTCTTTGAAAATCGAATTTTGCGCTAGAAATGTACATAACAGACCTTCATTTTTAAATGATGGTTTCTTTTTCAAGACATATACATAGTTTTCTTTTACCCTGACTCTGATTCTGGCTGATCGTGATTAGAAGAAGATCATTTCCTCACAAATATGTCTTTTAAGCTTTCACGTTACTTTTTTAAATTCAGCTTTTCTTTTTATTCACAAAATATTAACAGTATTCCAAATTTTATGGATTTTAATATATGATTTTGAAGTAGAAAATTGTGCAGTTTTTAATAGTGAAATTCATGGAAAAAAAATTGTTAAGCGTTGTTACTATATGTTTTACTTTCTATTGTATCATTTTGTACAAATTATTTATATTAATTGCCGGTTTTACTTTTAGAATTTTATTTATAACTAGAACTCTAAAAACCCCTCTGATCCTAATTAAGCCTGTTATAAAGTTTTACTAGAGAGTAGATTTGATTTAAATACATTGACTTTATGGCTATTTAAAGTAATCCTGTTTTTATGGGATTTAGTAGATGTTACTCAAAAACTTCGATTCTACATCTTATGACTTCACTATTACATCTTCAGAATAAATCGAATTAAATGTGGTGTTTTGGACTCTAGGACAATCAAATGTTTGAAAAATTAAAACCACAGTAATTCTTTTTCTTTTTCTTACTAATAATTTTTGGATACGAGCTTTAGTTTGAAATGTGCCATGAATTTGTTTTCATTTTTACGACATCGTCCATGGACTATGGAACTTATTTACAGATTAAGATCATTTTACCATTGTTTTGAAAACTATCTTCGAATATGCTAGCGATTAGTCAGAATCATATCTTAGATTGTTCTAACTTAATATTATTTAATATCTAGTTTACTTTCCTCCGATCAAAAGGTATATAGTTTTTTTCGGTACACTACGAATTCACAAACGGAAATGATCCATTTTATAAGGTTATTAAGGAAAATAGGGTGAAAAGTAAAAACAAATAAATTGTATTTTGGGCTGTTTTGATCTTCATTCTATTCTATTGGCTAAAATAAAAATAAAATAGATTAAGTCTTGAAATCAATCTTCGGTCATCGGCGACAAATAAGAAAACAAACTCAGGACTACGTGTTTCCTATTATTCTTTATATATTTGTATTTTAGTATATTTGTTCGTTTCTAAAATTCTAAATACAAAATTTTTGAAATCGTCGATATAGATCGATACGCGATCACTAAAAGATATTTAATTTTGTATTGAACGTTAAAATATAACGACTGTAACCTAAACATCGCAATAGCGAAATGTTATTGTCATATTTTGTCATTTGCAATTTTTGGGAGGAGGTATGTAGGTAAATAAAATGGTTTTTAACTACTTTTTCTTTCATTAACTAGGTTTTTGTGTGTTAATTTAAGTGTAAACTTGCGCTAGATAAATGCGATTAATGAATTATTAGATATGGATTTTAAAGAAATTACACGAAATTTACTGAAAATTGAACATAGGAAAAGGTTTCAAGGAAACTTAACTTAAACCTCAACAATGTGGTATAGGAGTTGATGTACTATTATTATTAACTGATTGTTTATACATATTTTATATTTATTCATATTGATATTTTCATATCAGTAGATTTGGCGGTTTTTTCTCCTCAATCGGTTAAAGCATTGAAAGATAAATTGTCGAAAAAATACATACCTACGCCGGCAACATTCGTAACATTTTAGATGTATTTTTTCAAAAAAGAAACAAAATGTTCATTAGAAAGAATCCTCGGAGAGTACTCCAAAAATAATCGTGAACTGAATCTGTCTTCACTTTAGTTGCAATCCAGAGGCAATTTTTAAATAAGTCACGAGCACAATAACAAATTATAAAAAGAGAGCTTTTTTGCCAATCACACAAAATAATTAATTTCTTTTTCAATCACAAAATTCCGGCCACAAACGAAATTTCGGTTAAAAACAGTTCACGTGTGCCACAAGTGAAACTTTTTCAAATTTTTCCATCATCAGCGGGTTTTCAAAGTTTCGTCTTCTGCTATAACTCACTTTTTTTTCTCGAGAAATTGTCATAAAAATAAACAAACAAATTTTGTAAAAAAATAATAAATAAATACACTCAGCCGCGCTGCACCGCCTTTGATGTGCAAATTTCGGGGTAGAAACTATTTTTGCGAATTGCCTGCGAACATGTTCACTGGAGGAGAAAAAATTCACTTCTTTTTACTTTTCGCAAATTTAGTGCAAAAATCTATTTATAATTAATATTTTTTTTTTTCGGTGTAAATCTGCCCGATAGTCGGGGGGTTGTGGCTAATTTCTGTAAAAATTCTCCCGAGTCCCGGCCTGGGAGCTTTGGAGCACTTCTAATTTATTTATTTTATTTTATTTTTTTTTTTTCCACCCTGAAGCACTCACTTTTCGTTTTAATTGAAAATAAAGTAATTAAGCGGGAATTTTGAACGAGTTCATTTCTTGCGAAAAATAAATTAAAACGGACTAAATTCACTTTTAAAAACACACTTCGCGAAAACAGTTTTCGGTGCAGTTTCCGGAGAACGGTAACCAGATTTGTGAGCAACTTCGGACAACTATCGAGCAACTGTGCGCAACTTTGCAACCATTCCGGGGGTTTAGAATCACTTTTCCGAAATACATAAGTAAATTTATATTTAAAAAAAAAAACGAGAACTTTTATTTTTTGAATGCACCTCGGAATGACTTCCAGCGAGTTTTTAACCGCTCCTCGTCAAAGTCGTTGGGGTTGGTTCCTACTATCGTTCGGGGGTATTTTTTTTTTTTTTTTTATTAATTTTAAAAGAGTTTGACAAACGAACTCGGGGGGGCCTATTTTGTTTACTTGCGAGGAAGTGTTGCAGCAGCTCGAGAATCGAACAGAAAAAGCCAAAAAATGTGTTTTAAGTCAACTTTTTTGCCTTGCCGATATTTTAATAAAAATTGTTTCAAGTGCACGCTCCAAGCACCTCCAAAACCTAGGGCCGAATAGACAAACATGAATTTAGAGAGCTGCGTTTTTGGCCCAGCACTGCCGAAAATGCGATAGACCAGGATGGGGCGATAGCATAAAATGCGTGTGAATGAATATAATACTTGACGCATACATCGTCGTCGAGGCGGGCGCGCGTATTCACGCGATTAAGATAGTATTTGTAGAAAACTTGAACACAATTAACGAGCATAAAAAAAATCGTTTTCCATCCCGACGAAGCCCAACTAGCCGCCGCCGTCCCGCCGCCCGAGCGTCGACTTACCGAAAAAAGCTTAGAACGCGCGAGGCGTCGCGGTGTTAGTGCAACTTCGACCCCCCCTCCCCCTGCCCCTGACCAATTCTATCAAAACCCTGCTGCTCTACCCGCGCGCACGACGGCCAAGCGAAAAAAACGAGTTCTAATGTGTGTACATGGGCCAAAAAAATTTTTTTTGACAATATCTTCATTAGTGGTGGTGTCTTGTTTTCTATGCTTTTTGCATGCAAACACAAATACATCCAAACACCCCCAAAAATCCGCCAGCAAAAGCATCGCACCACCAGCAGCAAAAGCAGCAAGCAGCAGTTGCAGCTGTGTGAAGTTTGCCGAAAACGCCGCGAGCTCCGCCGCGACCGTAAAAAAGCGCCCCACACACACAACGGCAATCACACGAACCCGCCGCGCGCTGCCAAAGCAATAAAACGAGAAAAGCAACCCAGCGGCAGCAGCAGCAGAACAAAAAAAAGTTCAATGCCAAAAATTTCGGCAATCGCACACACAGTTGCAATGCGGCAGGGTCCAACACTTTCGCAGGTACCCCGTTGATGCGCGCAATCATGCACACCGCTGCGTGTGTGTGTGTGCGCGCGGGGAGACACCGCGAACGACAGCAGCGGCGGCGGCGGCATCGACGAGCAGCAGCAGCAGCGGCAGTGGGCCTCTTGGGAGGAAAAGCGAAAAGCCATCCGCGAACCAAAACTGCAGAATCTCGGCGCACACCAGGCCAGGGCCGATGGTCGGGCTCCGTCCGTGTGGCCGGAGCTTTTGCAGTTTCTGGCTCTCTTCCTCGGGTCGTTTGTTTCTCTTCTCTCTTCGATTGGCTGCTCTGCTCGGCGGTCGGCGAGTTGTGCGTGGATCGGGCGCCCCATTGCTGCTGAATCGGGCAGCCGGTGAGGTATGGAGGGATTTTCGTGCTGCGAATGGGTATGGCTTCTTCCACCACTGAAATTTTAATCTAATGATGATGATAATAAATTGAATTACATTCGACTCTTTATACATATACCTATGTAGGTGAGATATGCAAAAAATTATTTAGCTGCTTCACAGAGATCCTCGGTATTGTTTGAGGAAGGGTATTTAACATGAAGTAAACAATTTCTTTAAAATTTTATATAAACATTTATAGCAACAATAAAAAGTATTATGAGAAAAGCAAATAATGCTAAAAGATGGGTATATTTTAGTGTATCACTTGGAATTTTCTTAAAAGTGATATTTTATGTTCTATGGACCGAATTCTGGTATTGCACCTCTTGGAACCCCAGGTACATACATATGTATACATATATTTAGATTATTTGTCTTTCCACGAACAAATATCTCAATACACCAGGAGACGAAAATGTTCAGAAGTTCAATAATAGGTGGTTGACTAAAACTGACAATAGGATGTACAGCTTCGAAACCAAAAATAAAATTCAGCTCTCTCCCGGAATATATAGGGTAAGGTTGCTCAAGTCGTATCCCCTAAATAAATAATACTGTAATTAATATTCAGGGCGATTGAAACAAAACAAAGTCTTCTGCATTTACTGAATCTTTATTTAGTTGCCTTTTAATCAACAAACATAGAAACTAGAAAATCTTTTATCAAAATAGGTATTTTAACGTTTTTCGAAAATATAATGTACCCTCGGTTCGATTAAGGCGCCTAGTCGCCTAATTCGTACCACCTGTAGCATTAGTCGTACCTACTTAGAAAATATACTTTTAAGACATAATAAACTATATAGAAAAATACTTAATAACAAGATATCACACGAACAACTAAAAAATTAAAAACAATTCACTTTGAGATCAACTTAAAACATTTTTTCAACTTCCCAGGGTTAAACAATTTTCTTTAATACCTAAATCGTACCGATATACGAGTAAGGAATTTTGCAGAAGTACGACTTAAACAACAGGCTCTTCTAAGTTTAAAACTTAAACCACTGACTTAACTTAAAAAAGTTCTACCGTTTGAGTATGCCTAACGATTACCAGATAAGTACTATAAATATATGTTAACAAAGAAAAAGGTAAAGTTCACATTCCTGCCACAAAAAGCTTACAAATTAGTCAAAAATTTTATTGAAAATTGTTAAAACAACTTACTTTTTAAATATTTTTGCTTCAAGAAGTCGGCCGGCCAACCACTTGTTTACGTTTACGCGTTCTACTAAATAGTTCAGGTTGACGACACTAAAAGGTGCAATTTATAAGTATCAGACGAGATATTGCGGGGGTACGATTTGAGCAACTTTACCCTACATTTCTAAACTATTAACTAAATTTTTAATTCATTTATATTTTGTAATACTACGCTTATTATTAGTGACTAAAATCCTTAATGTTTGTTTGCTGGTCTTACTAGGTTTGGCAAAAGAAGCATATTCACGAAAGTAAGGAAATCGTTGACAACTTTAGTTGCATGAAGAAGTATCGATCTCCAGTTATAAGAAAATCTTCAAAATACGGCAAACATTTATCCTGCAGCATTCAAATATACTGTTTTTTCTATATGATAGGTACCCGGCGAAAAAAGTTGAAGCCTCCGTCATTATATTGAAAGTCGATTCATCCGAGAATAAAACCTGCGGTAACATCGTAACGTCAGGAAAAACTGATATTATTATTATTCGATTCTTTCGCGTTCAAGAAGAAAAAAATATGAATGCCTACCTTCTTCGATTCACCCTGTGTGTCACCTTTGGCTTCTTCACTAGCCGTCAACATTTTAATTTAAATTGTTTTCTGAAAATCTTTTCCCCACAGTTCTTACGGATTAGTTTATCCCTAATGTCTCTATCTTCTGTGTTGCAGAGCTATGGATGGTTTTCTATATTCCCTCGATGTATTTTTGCATTCATCAATTGAGATATTCTCGTCCATATTTTGCATATTTTTAATTTAACACCATCTGAAATAACTGAATGAAAATTAAAGAGTACTTTGATTACTAGAAAGAATGGTACACTTCAGAATTTTCTTTTAATTAAAAAGTGTTAATATGTACCTTTGCATAGGTCGTAAAATATTATTTAGTTCGTAGTTTAAAGTAGCAGTTAAGCCACTTATAACTACTACCACTACTACACTATTCAATACTTACTTCTAAAGTAATACCATTACGACATTACGTCCTAATTACAAATGTAGTCGCGATTTAAAACGGTGGCGGTTTTTAAAGCGATAGTAAACACGTTTTTACCCATCAAATTCAACCGCAGGTGTAGTCCCTGTGATGTTATTTACGCATAAAATTGGTAGTTCGGCAGTGAATTTAACATCCGACAACGACCCTTTCTTTGACTAAAAAAAAAGCCTTTATAAACCCTTTCCTCCCGTGAATCCCATAAGATTTTTTTTTCCTTCCCCACGTTTCCATGAAACACTTCCGTGTTTCCATAACTTGGCCGCTTGAGAAAATTGTTCACGTCTTTCGTAAAACAGAAAGCGGCCAATAAGAGCGGCGCACCTGCAATTCTAAGCAAAAATTAGAGGCATCTTCTTGGCTAGCCTCCATCTTGCGGGCTGAAAAATTTTTCTGCAAACGACAGGTTCCGTGCTGTGCGGAGGAAAGGAACGAAATAATAATAAAAAAAAAACAAGAAAATTAAAAAAAAAGCCATCAAATCAGTTCTTGTTCTTGTCCAGTTCTCGCACTAGGCCAACTTATCAGCGACTGGCCCGCCCTGCCCCCGTTCCGGCGCACCCCTCTTGCAACTTTTCTATTATGTCATCAGTACACTTTTGAAGCTCGCGGCGCTCCAGCCCCGAAAAGATGCGAATCGGAGCAGCACGCACCGACACAGACGCAATTTACGCACACTCGACTGGTGATTGTATATCCCATGATTCTGAGTGCGAAAGGGCTACAACTCCCGGTTCTCTGCCAAAAAATAAAAAAAATAAAATAAATAAATAAATAAACCCGAAAATCCAACCATCCAACACACCGAGAAGAGCAGCAGCAGCAGCAAGCAACCAGCAGCAAGCAGCAGCGGCAGGCTGGGAGACCTTGATGTTTGCCACCGCGCACCCCCCTGCCCTTACTCCGCCCAGTCCATCTCTGGACAGCATCGCGAGGCTGACGTCCAACGCATCGAACCGGAAAGCAGAAAGCAGAGCCAGCAAAGCACGAAGAGTGCGTCGGTTGCGTTTATAGTGCGCACACGTGGTGCCATACAAGCGGAGCTTGCATCCCCACGCCAAAATCAAAAATCCCACGAATCCTCTCAATTGAGCGGGGCTAAGAGAGGCTAGTTCCACCCAAACGGCGGAAGAGAGCGCGATGCAAGAAAGCTTTGAATTCACCTTCTCACTCTAACTAAAGTAAACAGTATCTTGCCGTCTCTTTTCATCAAGAAACGTTTTACTAGGCTCGGTGTACAGGAAAATTTACCACTAACACAACGGTCCCTGCCGTGTGCAAACCGGGCCCGGAGTACATAGCGGTGCGTGCGTGTGAGCTTTTCGGTCGGTGCGTGCTGTAATGTAACTGCGTGCGCTGCGTAGCTTCCCACTGAAAAGCCGGGCCGGCCATTGCAGAATTCGGTTGCTTGCTGATTTGTCCCGTAACTAAACCGCACACCACCACACCGGTGATCCGGCGAGTGTTTTCCTTTTAAATTTTTGCTGCAGAGCTTTTCATTTGTGTGGCTCTGATGTTAAAAACCGCCATCGCAGTGTGCGTGCGCTTAGAAAATAAAAAAAATAAAAATAAAAACGGCACACAGTGGGTGGTGGGAGCAATATTTTTTCTCTTGGAATGGAACGCAGCAACATAAAAACGCACTGGCAATTTTTTCGGCCGCCGCTGCTGCTGCTGCTGCTGGCTTCGGGTTCTTTGTTTTTTGTTTTCTTCGCCGTTTCGTAGATAAGACGAGAACTAGAAGCGTAAGAGGTTCGGGGTTTTCGGGTGCTTTTTTTATTTTCTGTTTGGTTGGGTCGTCAAGACCCGAGCGTTCACAATGCGTTCGTGTGCGTTGCGCTGTTTGTGCTTACACTGGCGTTTCCGGAAAATTAGAAGTAATTTTTTTTTAGGTTAGATGCCTGGCTTTCTTCTTTTTAAGGAGTTAGACATTTACTTTTTCTTCTTTTTTGTTCGTTGTGGCAGAAACCGCACAACTTTTCGCTTAAATTTTTTAACGTAAAAAAATTGAATTAGATCAGGCCTGTCGAGGGCCGGAGGGCGGGAGTTGTCCCAGCTCGCGAGGGCCCTGGCGATTGGCTCTTTTGTAATTGTGAGGCTGCCACCGAATCGCCAGGGCGCGGACTTGCGAGGTCAGTAATTATTTGAAATTATAAACAGGTAGACGATTGTCACATGTAAAAGCAATTTTACCACACTTACTGCGTAGTTGGCTCCTTGTAAAATTTTGTTTCAATGGTAGACTAGCTTAGAGAGTCTTCAGAATGCTGAAGAAAGACCTTTGGGAAGCAGCCTGAAGGAAGAAGAGAAACTTTATTTATGTACATACATATGTATACAGTCAAGTATTGCAGTCAACAAATCTTTAAGAAATTTGTTATAGAGGGAATTTTGAGGTTGCTGATGCTAAACTTCTTAACCACCATATTTGGTTCGCCATTTTGAATTTTAAAATCTGGCTGCGGACTCGTAATCAGCGATTCCAAAAATTCCTTAAAAATTTTTATATAGAAAAATAGAGCTAATCTTTGAACTTGGTATGTATTTATTCTGTAAAAGAGTTCTCACACCTCTCGCAATAAAATAAATTTAAAAAGTAAGTAGAGAACTTTGTTCGCATTGAGATGATCTATAAAAAACATCCGATCTGTTTTTTCAATGAAATCAATAGAAAAAAGTTATGCATAAGCTTTAGGTGATACATATTTTTCACGAAAATTACAAAAATTACAAATTTTTCTTCTACAATTTTACGGTAAGAAGTATCTAGACCAAAGATGTAGAAAATTCAACTCTCTGTTTGTTAGACTTACGGTTCTTAAGATATCGCAAAAAACTGTGCACACCCCCTTTTTCAAGATGGCGGCCAAAAATGTGTTGCTGCACTTTTTAAGAAATATTGACTTGACCTTTACTTTGTTCGAGCTCAACATCTTTAAAAAGTGTGTGAGTATGTTTATTTTTTAATAGCCGGATCTAGCTTATAATACAAAATGTAATACCTAAGTTAGTTTATTTATTTAGCTTAAATGTTCAATGGTCACGTTTATCCAGTTTCGCTAAAATTGTAAGTAATCTTTTAAAGGAATAAATTGAGGTATTAAAATTTTAAACCAATATTATTGATGTGTAATTTAGTTAACTTCTTAGTATATAAACTTATGCTTTGAAGTCTAATTTTAAAGTGGTATTTGGCAAGATATACTATGTCAACTTGTGTACGGTTTTGCTTTTTATTATTAACTAAGAAAAAATTCTCAGATTCAATTGCATACATGTAAATGTAATCCATTGGAGTTTGGTTAGATCATATTTGTGATTAAATTCGAAGTTGGAACATGATGTTTTTGTTAAAGCTCGATTAAAATCTAGTTGAATCTGATGTTTTATTTCGGCACATTGGATTTGATGTTTTATTTCTTGATAATTTGTCGGATTCAAATAGATCTGAACCTTTATGCATACGTAAAATCCAATTGGATCTAATGTCTATTGTGATGGAACCTAATTTTATCCTAATAGGTGCCAATTTTGGGATTCAATTTTATATGATAGAATGACATGCAGTTGGATATTATCACTTTTCCAAGGGTAGGATTCATATTATCTAACGGACTATATTCTATGTACATACATATTTCTATAGATTATGTATATACATATAGATTAAGTTTGCGGCATTCTAAAATCTAAAATTGATTTCCTTAACTTAAAATCTACTCAGCCAACCGTCATTTGGTTCAATCATTTACAATAACTTTTAAAGGGAGGGCGGAGCAACCCTTTCTTTTGCCATCTACAACTAGAGCCCATTGTGAAGATGTCTCAATTTTGCTGAAAACGAGTCAACGTCTTTAATTGCCTTCAATTACTTCCCCCATTGCGTTGCCATCTTGAGTCCTTGTTAAGCATTCATGGCACACGTAGAGCACTCGTGTCATGTAATTCAGGGGGACACCTTTCGTCCTCTCCCCGAAACGAGAAGGTTCACAAGTGCAGGAATTAAGAGTAAAATATAATGTGCGATTACGCCCCCGAAATGTGGGCCAAATTTTCGATGATTTTCACAAAATTCGGCGGGCGGCCCCCCTAGAACCCGGCCAAGAACAGCGTGTCATCACAACGCAGCGTCTTGCGAAATAGTTGGCCCTGCCGCGCCGCGCCGACTTCCACGCCGCCCTCTTGGGCAATAATTCACGCGCTAAACGATGCAACAGCCGCGCGACGCGCCGTTATGCAACGCCTTTACCATTTGAATTGACGCAACGCAAAACGAAATAATCTGCGCGACGCAGCGGCTGTTCTAGGGCCAGGGGCATGTGTGCTCCGACAGCAGGGCGCGGGGGGCTCGTTTTGAAATTATGCTCACGCGTCATTAAATCGCCAAGTGCGCTTCTTCGCCGGCGACCCTTCTGCGCGGCATCGCATAGGCCCTAACTCGGTCCCTTTCGACTGCAGTTGTGTTTGTCGCTTAATTACTTCCCGCCGCGGCCTTTCGGCCAGCGCGCGCCCGGGGAAGGGCTAGATGCGAGCAGAATGCGTTCCGTGACCTATTTTCGTGCGTGGCCTCGTTTTTTCGGCTGTTCCAAATTCACGACGCAGGCCCTTTTGTGTGCGGGCTGCGGAGCATCGTTCCCGCCGAAATGGGCGACGACGCGCATAAAGGGCGGGCGACGGTCGACGGGGGCCCTTCGCAGCCACACACTCGCGGCATTGCAGCGCTAATTCGAGCCGAGCAATGAGGTAATCGTCTTTTGATGAATTATCTCACCGGCCGTGGGCCCTTTTGATCGGGGCGCAGCGTGCACTGCTCGTTATCAGATTTAGCGAAAACTGGGGGTCTGGGGGCCCTTGTTCAGCTGGGGAAGAACACTTTCGATTCTTGAGATAAAAATGCCCAGGCCGAGGCATTGGTCAATTTTAAATTTAGTGGCAGTGTGCCAGCTAGACGCTAATCACTAGCGCTAGGCGCAACGTCACGCTTAAAAGTTCCAAGGCTACGAAATTCGAGCGCGATTTCAGTGCTCAGGCCCTTTGCGTAGGTCGAACCAGCTGGGTTTATTTTTTGAATGTGACATCATCTGAAATTATCATTTTGTTTTTAAATGTCGTCTAGTTCACTTTTTTCATCTTTGACTGGGTGCATGGTTTGGTACTTAAGATTTTGGCATGATTAAATGTTACATTATTTTTTCGAATTTTCAATTTGTTTGTTTGTTTGTTGGATTGGGAAAAAATATCAGATTTATTGAGTACACGTTTTTTTTAATATTATTGATATTGTTTCGTCTTGTCCTAAACTTTAATCATTACAGAAAATATAGGTTTACATATTGCAAAAATTGAAAATACCTTGTATAGTATAGTAATTGAGAGAACTCGTATTAGTTTAAAAGGAATATATATATCGCTAATCAATTTTGTTACTTTTGCAGAGCAACTTCTTATAATAATTATAGGCTATTGTAAAAGTTATTTTATAAAATAAAGTAATAAAATAACTTGGATTGATACTCAACAAATGTATTGATATGTACATATGTATAAAGGTACATTTGTATATAGGTACATATGAGAAACCCTGCTATAAATAAACCTAAAAAATGTTTCGTGATTCATGTATTATTTATTATCAATTCAAGACGCTTAGCCGTTATGATTTCGTAAATTTAAGTTAGTCAGTTAAGTAATTTATACATATGTGATTATGATTGCTAGGGTTGAAGGTAAAGGAGATTATCACTTATCAGTAACGAATGACGTTTGAAAGGTGTTCAAAATAAAGAGAGGTTTAATTAATCTATAAATTAACTGAGGACACCTGTTTACATTAGATTTATAATTAGCAGAAATAGTCTTATAATTTTCGAGATAAAATTGCTTTTCAAAATTTTTTGCTCACATTATGTTCGATATCTGCCAAAAATCGCTAATTTTTATTCTGACATGGGCAAGTGTCCTCACCTCGCCTGTCCTCCTCTCGTAGAGAATTAAATTCTGCACAAAATTGATTATTACCATTTTTCCCATAACTGCGATATTTTTTGAGTTATTTACGAAATGAAACTAGTGAAATTTGACAGTTTTATTTCATAAATAACTCAAAACTGGTCATTCGGATGTCAAAATATATCGGAAAATTACGTAGGAAGCCTCCTTAGGTATATGTTTTTTAATCCTTTTATCCACTTATTAAAACCTTTTGATAAATATTTATAATTTTTATGAATATATTTTTTAATATAAACTTTTATTTGTTTTAAATGAATTTTTTAGTTAACTTACAAAATGTTGTTGTTAGATTGAGAAAGGATTCGCGAATGAAAACAATTGAAATCTGTTTGTCATTTGGTCGTTTTTCTTTACCGTTGTTACTTTGATTAAAAAATAATTGTTCCTTCTGAGAAAACTTGATTAAACAAAATATGTTGAGTTGAGCGGCCACAATTACATATCCGATACAATAACTTCATATAGCGAATACTTTTAAATATCCGTCATAATTTGTATAAAAGGCAATAATTTAAGAAGTAGATTGAAAGTATCTTGTATAATCTGAACCAGAAAAGAATGAGCCAGCTGTCGATCTATGAGGGGAAGAATTTCTACCCTACTAACTTCTTTTGTAGTTTGCTGTTAATAGATAGGGCGAAAATTCGACAATTAGGGAATACCTACTCCTCATATCTTAAATTGTACGTGAGCCCAAAGAGGTCTTCAACCCTTAACCCTTTCGGAATTTCGAAAGATTCCCCCAAAAACTATTGGGTTTTTCGTGAATATCTGTGGGTATTTCTCAAAAAAATCTCTAGTTTGAAAGAAAACCCCTTCTTACCCGAAAAAAGCAGCATTAAAACAAAGAAACACGCATTTTCGGGTGTCATTGAACCCATTGCAGCGGCAGCAACATGTGAAGGTAAATAGGAAAACCGCGGAGCCAAGATGTAATTTTTCCCCCGACTTTTTGGCCGAAGCGGCACATCGGAACAGAGGCGTTCACCAATTACTCGCGAATGAGCGCTCCGGCGGCGGGGGGAGGGTCGCGGATCACGCTACATCAGCCAAGTGGGAACATCCGCGGAAGGCGAAAAGTAAGAAAGCGAAAGAAAATTTTCTTAAGCAAAACACGGCATAGCCGTGTACCGCTCTGCAGAAATTCACCATACACCCGCGGGGTGGTGGAAAAATGGAGGTGGAGGTGGAGGTGAAGATGGAGGTGAAGATGGTGCCGGATAGACGAAGATTCGTCCTGAATCTTGAAGTAAGGAACCCCACTTAGCAGTCATTGCGTAATAATTAAGGTGGTGAGCCCCGGGGTTGGGGCTCCGAAAAGACTGGGAACTGGGGGGTCTGAGACCCCGGGAGCCCTGAAGAAGGGGTGGTGAGCTGTTTTTGTGCATCCACTCGCAAGTAGCGTGGAGCGAAAGAAAAACAAGTTCCTCCTTGGCGCGCTCCTTGGGGCTATGGAGCCTTTTTCTCAGCTGGTGCGACTGAAGGGAAAAGGCTCTGGGTAACCAGATTTCGGGTCCCAAGAAAGATGCCCTGGAATTTTCCGGGGGTGAAAATAACTTTCCCTGGAAGATTCTTGCTAGGCTTGGGCATAAATTAATTTGTGGCCGCTGCTGCGGCTACGAATTACTTTTTCACGTTGGATTTTCAATTTAATAACCACCTCCTCGGTGCGTAATGACCGCCATTAGCCGGGCGCTTTGTTTTGATTTTCAAATATTGCGCTTCCCATCCGCGCTCGTCCGCAGCCTGGTTGGTCTGGCAAGGTCATTAAATTAATTTTTGCGCGGTAATTTGCACAAAACTAGAAATAATGAATGCGCCACGGGCTGTTAATCGCAGTTCTCCGAGAACTTTGCAATTTCCTCCTTAGAGTGCGGGTACAAATTTAAAAATTAGTGTAATCTGCGGGGGAAGTCAGTCAAGTGTTCCCGGTTCTATTGCGCGCTTTTCACCACAGAATTGGACTACTAGTTCTGCTTAGAAGAGATACTTGAAATGCTCCCCAATTTTCAAGAATGTCCCTTAAATCCCTTCCTTTTGGGTTAATTTTCATGCTAGTCCCTTGCCGATTCGCTTAACTTCGTCGATCCACTTTGCTACGCAGAGTGCGTATCTGGTTTAGCAAAATACGGCGCGTACACGTGGGCCAACCCGCAGAATTTGTTGGTGCTTTCGTTAAAGTTATTTGAATAGTACGTCTCTAAGGACGAACTTAAGGCGCTCTTTTAATTTTTCAAAGAAGATGGCAACAGAAAGTGGGGAAGAAAACCAAACTTAATTACTAACCAAAAATTTACTTACACTAACAAAAATCAATTTAAATTCATCAAGGTAACATTTGAATCAAATATGATATGCGTATGTACATATAATACTTTCGCGAAGGTACATCCGTATTAAAACGGATTTCTTCATTCATTTAACTACATATGCATATGAAATCTGTTTGAAAACACCAGGAACGTGTCAGAAACTTGACCATTGTTAATCATAGTTAACTATGGTTAATATTTGTCGTTCAAAAACTCTGAGGTTAACCACAAAACCTTTTGCCGTTCATAAACTACGCTGTAGTTTAATTTTAATCATATTTCTTGAGTATGGTCATACTTCGGGTCGGGGTAGGCCATGGTTAACAAACACATTTAAAAGTAAAAGAGAAAGAACTGTTAAGATAAACATCAGACAATATGAGTATTTTATCAAGAAATGATGGCCAAATCTTTGTTAATAGGTATGCCTTAATTGGTAAAAACAAAATATACTATTATGTACTTAAGAGTTTTACACAAAAAATTGCAATCTTCAAATTGGTTTAAATATATGAGTAAAATTGTGAGGAAATCTTGATTGGATTTATGAAAATGATCAACTTCTTATGTATAATACTTATAGCCACGAGAGACTACAAAATCCATTTTAAATAAAAACTGGTATAAAAATATTACATCAAAGAGAACTTGTTTTCACAGCCAGAGGATGCTTTTTCTTTTTCTATTAGAATAGAACCATGGCAAAATTAACTATTAGTTTTTCAAAAACACTTCGCGGCTAAGCATAACTTCGTAATTAAAAAGCTTTGATGTTGACTATATACTTTAGTTTAGTTTTTGAACACGCTCCAGAACTTCTCCAAAATTTTGCGAAGTTTTTATACTCATGATTTTTGTAGTGTTCTTCTACTCTTCTTAGTTATTAAATGATAAAATAAACATAAAATTAGTTATTTCTTTATGTCTAATTTAGGCTTATTCCTTTTAAATGCAATATGAAGTTACTTAATTTTGAAAAGAGGTGTAGGTACATTCTTTAAAAGTAATCGATATCTATTTGAATTAAATAGGAATCTTATTAAATGTACTGGGCAGTAAGTTTTTTTATTATGCGATGAACAACTGTTCTCTTTTTAAATAATAATTGTACATTTTAAAGTTTTAGTTATCGTTTCCTCAAAATGTACTTACATGTATTTACAAAATATTAATCCATAAAGAAAAATCCTTAAGAACCATATAGCTTTATGGTACGTAATCTTAGTTAACAATTTATGCTATTTAAGGCTATGAAACTTAGATTGATCATAGTTATTAACAGAAACTATAATTCATGTATTGGGCTAGGCAAGATGTTCATTTCATGGCATTGTTAAAAAGTTGTGTTGAATACTTTAATGATGTTCAATTATTTTCATTTTTATTATCTCATCAACTAATTACCTTCTAAATACTGTATAATAAATTTCTACAACTTACACTTTAAATGTTTCGTTTTAAGTTTTTAGTTAAATTGCTTTGAAATGTTCTTAATTTGAGTAAAATTATAATTTTCGTAGTCAACATATCCTAAATATGACCTTGGTTGGTGTGCAGAAAATTCACAAAAACTCTTCTTGAGACCTTACCTTCCTCCTTTTCCTCTAAAATGCAGCAGTTCAGAGGTAAGTGGACTTTTCTTTATTAGTGTTTAACTTAGTAATCTTTAAATTATAATAGTAATTGTGTTAATCGAAGCGATTTGAGACTGTTGACTCCAGGTGTACATATTTAGAGGATGACTTTATAAATATATCTTTTAATCACCAATCGTACGTATAGTGGGCCAATAACATATCAAGATCAAGATGTGATAATGGCTTTTTGTTAGAGAACGTTGAAATCATTTCAAGAATTATCAGCGAAACTAAACAAAAATAAAACATTTCTAATGTTATCTTAGATTAAATAATTGCACAGCAGTGCGTAATTGGGTATGATGAGATAGATGTCTTTTCGTACCGGAAATTGCTTCTATGTATATTAGTCCCTTCATACAAATCTTGTAAGACTGTCGATTTTTTTAAAGATATTTGTAGATACTAGGGGCCTGTCCGAATCCAAGTCTTCGTCTTCGTCTTCATCTCGTTATTACAGTTTATGACGTCAGCAAACAAGCTGATGTAGTGTTCCAATTAAGATAAAGACAAAGCTTATCCGTTCGAATTCGTTTGCTTAGCTCGATATTTGATATTTTAAATGAATCAAATTAAACAAAAAATGCTCATTTCGACATTATTCAAGGAATGCTCCTGCAATTTTTTCCTCACGAAGTTAACCCAGGCCCTGACTCGCTCATCAAGCTAAGCAATCTAAACTGTTATACTACGTAGCTAAGCTCATTGCATAGTCATGAATTCGGAAAGAGCTTAGCTCGGTGTGACGTCATGAACTGTCATAACAAGACGAAGACTTGGATCCGGATAGGCCCTAGGTATTTAATAGAATGCAATTTTATCATTTTTCTAATCTAATAGGACTAAATCAGATAATTAGTTTTGAAATTAAAGTAATTACATAATACTTTTGAAATTGTAGTAGTGAATAGTGAAATTGCACTAGTGCTTTTTAAACAATTCCCAATGCCTTTCAATTCTTATTATTTCTGTAAAAAATCTCTAACTTATATAAAATTACATCGATGACCTGTGAATTCGAAATTATAAACCGAATGCAAGCCAAAAATTTTAAGTTTCGGGTTAATCAATTATGGATGTCTCGAAATTGTTACAAAAATCATATAAAAGTTATAATAATTAAGATCACAGCCTAATTAAGAGCGAATGTTAATTAAAAATTATAAATGTGTATTTTAATTTATGTTCGTAAATCGTTTCACAGCATAAATTTTCATAATTCATAGATATTTACCAATTTTAAATATTCACTCTGATTGATCAGAGGCAAAAGCCAGTCCTGTGATGATAAATGTTTTTGCTGCGTCTGTAAATCAATATAATAACAGCATCCAAAAGCTTTATCATGTATTTTTTTTCAATATTCAGCCAGTTCTTGACATTGTGCCTGTTACAGCAGCAAAACATATGTAAACTGCAGATCAAGGTGAACAACAAAACTCCTAACCGAGACTTGTCGTAATTTCTATTCTAATCCGGCATATGCTCCAAGTTCCTTTTGCGCAACATTAGAGATTCAAAAACTAACATCGCAGCATATAAAAAGAAAAAAACAACGCCATAGTATCATAAATTAAGTAAAGACAATTCCAGTAACTAACCTTGAAAAGGGACGCCAGGTTTGCCTACTATGAATTTTAACTCTTCTCACTTCAACTCGCCTCTATATGGCAAAAATAGGCGATCGCGAAGGTGCTGTAGGTAAAGGCGCGGCAGGGAGCTGGAGGTGGGCGACCATCAAGATCAGTCGCAAGTTCAAGAGTGTTACAAAACCCTCGTAGAAACATAAGTCTTGTGGGGAAAAGTTCAGCGCAACGATCGCGAAGTGATCGCACGCGGTGGCAGTAATTTCCCTTTCAAATTTTACGATCGTATGCTCGCTGCCGCGACTGCCCAAAAAATGCAAAGCTTACAACGAAAACTTGTTCGACGGCGGCAGGTGTAAAGATGAGAAATTTCGTGGAATTTTACAAAAACTTAAATTATGGTCCGATCACTTTACGAGCTCTAAAGGTGCCTTGGATCATAGAAAAGTTGTGGACTTGTAGAACTTGTAAGCGACTCGTGTACGATTACTTCGGGTTTAGGGAAGAACCTCATTTACATTAGTATTCTGAACGCTTACTCATTTAGTTAAATTGCATGAAACCGAAGCCTTTATACCACTTGGCGTAGTGATCTTATTTTTTCTTTTTATATAACATCTTTGAGGAAACCGCTCTGTTAGTCATTCAATTTTAAATTAGAACGAATACAGAATAAAGGCGAACAATCCCATAAAACAAATTTGTTAACTACGACTACAAAATAAAAGTTAAAGTATACCTACTAAGAAACTCTAAGGAACTTCACTAGAAAATTTCAGTTCTTGCAAAATATACTTTTTCATCAATCCATATACTTTCAATACAGTTTAAATAACAAAAAAATGATAATTATAACGAATTTTCACCGGGAGAAAACTTTAGTAAAAATTTGCGACATTCATGTTAAGTTTACGATTCGTTAAAAAAATATCAAATTGGTATCTCTAACGAGAAATAAAAGTTTAAAGTTTCGTAGAAAAAATGAAGATGTTAGAATCATTATAGTTCATAATATCTATAATAAAAAAAAAAATTCTGCGTCTTACCTACTTTTCTGGATTCTAATGCAAAACAATTTACAAGAATTAACTGGCTTTTCCATAACAAAATTAAATTTTAATGTGGTTTAATGACTAATTAATTTAAATTAATTGTTTTTAAATGTGCTGTCGATGCTCGTTGCGATTCTGGAAACGAAAATGTTCTCCCATGCAAGGCGTTCGTAAAAAAACATGGTTGAAAATATAAGAGCAAAACCGTATTTTGGCAATTAATCAAAAATTCTAAAGAGTTTAAGTTGTAAGCCCAGATACACTTTCCTTAAAAGTATGTAAGTGGAATTCAAAAATAGTCACATTATGTGTTTCATATCTTAATACTTGTCCTTCCTAAAGTACATACTTTATAAAAAACTGACCTCTAATAATTCATACATGGCAGTCCCTAATTTAATGATTTTACCTCACTTCTCTCACTTCTTGTTGATTATTAGTCTGCTACATTTTAATTTAGCTATATGTAAAATGTGTTAAATGTATCAATTAAGAATAAAATTCTATTGGCATGATTTGACACATACCTACACTTGTTATACATATGTTTGGTTTCTTTTTCTGAAAAATGTGATATGAGGGAAAATTTTTATTTCTAGCGTCTAAATTACCAAACATTTTCTAAAATTGTCCACTGTATTGAATTTTCTGTCGAGTTTTTTAAAGATTTTGTAGATTATTTTATTATAAAATGTGTTGATTATAAAATGTGTTGATTACTGTACCGTAATACATATATTTCTAGATAGATAGCTTTGTTTTTAGGTAAATTTTTAGGCTATTTATTTATATGGGGTTTTTTGCTGACTAACCAGATGACGATTTTATTTTTCTTTTCGCAATGTTAAAGTAGGGAATGGATGACTGATTTTGATAAAAAGTTTTAACAATTAGAAGTCGTAAAATTGTTTATTTTCCCATTATAAATCTTCGCTGTATACCTACCGAAGCTATACGTTGAATTTCAAGTGACTGCTGTCAATTTTGTATAAAAAAACCGGCTAAGTGCGGGTCGGACTCGCACACCGTGGGTTCCGTAAATTTTTTTTTTTATGTTAGTTACTACAAATTTATGGTTTTCGGACTTTTCCCTTTACTTGTGCTATAAGACAATGATTCTTGTTTCATGATTCTAGGTCAACGGGAAGTACCCTCCCTGTAGGTTTTGATCCTCTTGAGAGTGTCAAAATATGTGGCATAATACATCCGTTTTTGACCGTCTTTTGACTATATTGATTTAGAAATTCGATTTTTTTACAGCTTCAAGGGATTGTAGACCTGAGTATTTGATATTAATTTCAACTTGATACCTCCACGCGTTCCTGAGAAAAAGAGTCTTGACAGACAGACAGACAGACGGACAACCAAGTGATATACTATTAGGGAACCCTAAAAATGGCGGCAATTCAAAGTTGTTAACCTCATAGCCAAACACCCTGTACAAATCTACACCGCTGTTTTGATTACGACAAAAATTTTGATACCATGATTTAAGCTTTATACAAATTTTGCACAAATGCTCTTCAAAATATCATAAAGGTCATAAAATCAAGTAAAATAGCTATAAAATCTCGATGAATACAAATTAAACTAGATGAAGGCGAATAAAACCTGATACAAATTATTACGACAACTAGCAAATGAACTACGATCTATATTAACAAAACTTTTTACATTTGTTATAAGTGTGGCGTTCGAAAAATGAACTTTTTTCCGTCAATTAACTGCTGCGTAGGTTGGGTGCGAACTTCTAAGAGGAGCATCTCCTCTGACCCCGATAGTTTCGGGCATGCGTTTCCCCCCGGTGATGGCCTCAAATTAAGTTATCAATGGGGAAATTATCGCGTCCCACGCCGCAGTATTGAGGGAACTTTCTGGCAGGGCCTCCGGTGGGTCCTAATTGCCTCAATCGGAAGACCGTATTTACTTTGCGGCATATTTTCGCCAAGATACCCAGAGGGCAAGAAACAAAGGTGAATAGGAGCAATCATAAGCAAAGGGTCCTATCGCCGCTGCCATCGCGGTAATATCCTTCGTTTTATCGCCGCAATATTCGCAGGAGCGAAAATGTTTCGTTATATTTATATATTTATTTATTTATTTTTTTCTTTAAAGAAAAAATATCTCGTTGCGTGGCAAAGGCATGCAACCGGAAAGCTAGCTGCTGGTGGCCACCCAAATAGCAGCTAGTAACGCACAACGGCCATAAAAAGTTTCAGTTTTTATACCCACCTGGAATCGGTTCGGGTCCGCACCTTTCCCCAAATTGAATTTTACCCGAATGAAATAAATTTTGGGGCCAGGGAGAGAGACCGAAAATTGTATGTGTGACGGGGCAACTGGCCTCGATGCCCCCCAATGGTCAGCGGAGCACCCGCACCTTACAGCAGCGCGAATTTTACGCCTCTCCCGTCGTCCTTAAGTTCAGAAATATTTCGATAAATTTTTTATGTGTAAATATATTCAACAAGTTTACGTCCCACCCTGTAGCCACCACCCTTAACTAGGTTATTTGTTATTTATGCAAATGATTCGCTGGACGTGTGATGCGATACTACGCCCGTTTCATGGACATCCTGTCCGGCAGCGGTGCCGATTGCGAGGCCATTTCGAGGGAATTAGGCGGTGAGCGATCCTAATTTTCCTCAGGGATTTTCTGATTGGCGAACTATCACAAGGTCCACGGATAGTCTGTAATTAAGCGAAAGGTAGTGTCCTGTCGTGCGATAAAAATTTCCCAAATTTCCGCGCTAACTTTTCACAGAAAATGCCTTTAATACAATTTGGCTGGTAATTACGCACCTTCTCTCTCCTCCACAAATACAGATAAATTCAAAAGAAGATAAAAATTTATTATAAAAGCAAAACTCTTGTTTTTTTCTGAGAAAAGAAAATTTTTCAAATCTTCTAGATATATCGTAAAAATGGAGTTATCCGCTAAATGTAAAGAATGTTTCTAAGCAATCGCACTTCACCAATATATTAAAATATGCGGAAATTTCCTGAAAATTATTTTTCTACCTTATTTCCTTTTATCCTCTTATCATTAATAATCACAACAGGAAAACATAGCAAAATTCAATAGAAATGAAGCTACTAAACCAAAACGTTCATAAAAAATATATTTTAAAAAAATAAAAAAGGGCTTGCTAATCGATTCTAAATTTTATTCCGAAGTAAAGAAGTCGTCAAGTGTTTTTGTAGATTACACATTAATCCCTTGTGTTTATCCCAATTTTTTGAGTCAATCTGTACAGAGCTTACAATAATTCCAAAAATTTTAAATGGGTTCATGAAAAAGGATATAATAAAATTTAATATTTAAAATAATTTATGTTTGGTTATTGAGTACAACTGCTACTCTCAAAAGATTTCCATTTAAAAATCAAAGGAAATAGTTGATTACAATAATGATTTAGTTTCATATTCATATTCATCGTAATTTTATAAATTTCAAAAATACCTTTTGATTTCTATAAAAAGTAACCGAGATGAGTTGGTTCGATTGAAAATAACCTTTCCGTTTTATGTAAACTGGAAGTTTGATTGACTCATTTATGAGAGAAAATATTTTGATTTGAAAATTATTTTATTTTTAAATTAAAGAGTTGATCCCTATTCATTTTCAGAAAAATAAGTACTCTTCAATCCCTGCCCTCCTAAATTGAGCTTGTGTCATTTAGCTCAAGAAGATTACGCTTGAATTGAAATTTATGAATAGAAGTTATTTAGCTAACTAATTGACCTTAACTTACGATTGATACAGAATTAAAAAACCAGTGACTAGCTGAATAAAGTCATTAATAGGTATGAGTTTATTTTAAATATAGTGAACTCATACTTATTATTTTGAAAGAAATATTGTACTATATGTACAAATTAAGTTCTACAGTATCTTTATTAGCTATTTTAACTGGATTTACTACTTATATAACAGTTAAAGACAAGTAATTTATTTATGAAACCAATAGATGAATTACAAATTAGCGAATTTCGCAATAATAAACAGCTGAAAGTATGTAGGAATCTTGTGTTTTACGTACTTCTAAGGGGTAATATGAACGTTTATATTTAAAAACAGTAATTTTACATAACTATTGTAGCTCCTACCAGACTTTTCCTCATATTTTCTACTAAAATTAACCTTTTAGGAAATATGATTTAAAAAATATGTTTGTTAAAAAGTCTTAAAAAATACAGTACTGGCAATTTTCTTCTGCAATTTTTGGGAAAAAAGAGTAATAATACCTACTGGTCAATACCTTTTTTCTTCTAGATAATTGACGAATCCCGGTCTCCTCACAGATTTAATGAAACTTTTGTCATTTTGTGTGGTGTTAAATATCAGAGTAGGTACATAAGTGGCTTATGGTATTTAACTTTAGAACTCTGTAAGTGATAGTTTTCCGTCTCAATTTCTCCATGCTTACAATCTTTTAATGAAAATTATGGTAGAAAGTCTTACACGAGTAGCTGAAAATAAGAACATTAGCCTTTACTTCGATTTGCTTTTTTTATACAACCAGAGTAGTAAATCTTGAAGAATTTGTTAGAATGAAATGGTATAATGGTTGTTGTATTTTGCATATTCATCACTTTTGACCCCAAACGATCAATCCTACAAAGTTTTATCAAAATTCGTGGATCGTGATGATATCTCAATCTTAATTTGTTCTATCAGTAAATTTTACGTTTTATAATAAATTAATTAATGGCGAGTATAGAACATGGCAAACCCATACTCAAGAAAAACTAGTTCGTCAAGATGTGTAAAGAGGCCTATGCAGATAGGTTCTAATTTTAATAATTGACTTTCTTAGATTAGGACATTTCTATCATACACTTTTATAATTCGTAATGATTATTTTAAAATTAAATTTTAAATTTGTTGACCAGTGCAATTTTCCTAAGAAGAACCTATTTACGTATATCTTGAAACATAAAATAAAACATAGAATTTTGCTTTTGCTTTTGCGGTAATATAATATATGTAATATTTACATATTTACGGTAGAACATTGGTTATTTTAACAATTTTGGTTTGAAACTTTGAAGATCTTGTGCTCAAGTCGTACCTGTGGAGAATTCCTTAGTCGTACCATGAACCTGTGTATGAAATGTAATGGTTGGGTACCTGCTGAGTTGGAAACTAAAATAAAGAAACATATCTGTGATATCTACGTTGAAACCAACTGATTTTCTATGTGCCACGCAAATTTATTTCTTTTAAATTTAAATTTCGTTTCCTAAGTGTAGTTAGATAAACCTTTGATATCATATGCTGATGCCTCATTCTAAGTACATCTTATAGGGTGTAGCTATAGATGGTACGAATTAGGCAACCCATCGTACCAAAGGTACTTTTTGAAGAGTAAGAGAGAGTTTTTGGTAAAAGATTTTTGTAGAAATAGAGTAATTTTCTCTTAGGGGGTACGAATTGAGCAACCTTACCCTACATTTCCTTTTTGAGATAGTGCTTTATATTTATGTTAATAAATTATTCTGTAGGGGTTATTGAACTACATATATGGATATGAATAACTAAAAATATGCTTAAACTTCTACAGTATAAACAAATTTTTTAGATAATTAGATAATTTATTATGATAACTTTTACATGGCTTAATTCACAAGATTTCAATTATTTACAATTTAGTTGATTTAAAAATATGGAAAAAAAAGATATATACTCTACAATTATTATAATAAAATAGAAGAATTATGATGAAATTAATAATAAATACAATAAAAATAACAAAAGGTTAATCTATGATATTATTGTGCCTTTTCACAAAGTTTTTCAGAGCAATGACCTTGACTACATGCTTCAAGGTCAAGGTCATCTGTACTGACTGTATAACTGAAAAGTAACCTTGCTCTCACAGTTTCTTTATGAAATATGTAGGTATGTTACAGAGAAGAACCTCTTCAACAACAAAATTTCATTTGTTTGAAGTAAAGGCGATATTTTGCTTAAGTCTTCTATGTTTCGCCAACGGAAGATCTTGGATAAGTTTCGTAATAATTGCGTAGAAGATGGTTATGCAAGAGAACTGCGTCTTAACCGCCACCGTAACAACTCTTGGAAAAGTTAAGGGCTCCGTTTGGGTGTAGGCGGATGCCGGGCGAGGAGCTGTCGTCGCGCCGCAGACAACTGCGACAACTACGACGATTCCCTTAAAAAATTCATCGCAAGGATCCGTCGTACCTCGGCGAAGTGGAGCTTAATAAAAGCCACTCCAGCGATAGCGGATAAATTTAATAAATACTTCCTGTGCCCCAACAACATTCCTAGGAAATAATCCGTCTTAACCCCGTGCTCCGGGGCTGCCGGAAGGGGGCCGCGGGCCCGGGGGATGGGGCGAATCCTTGATGTTTCCTGTAGGTCTCTAATAAAAAATGTCAAAAACAACAGCCGCAAGCAAAAGCCCCGGGAGAGATTTGTGTGGCGCCATCGGTCTTCCCGGGTCCCGGAGACTTGAGCCCTTCAATCCGCCTCCTTCGGCTACAGTTGGATTCATTTAAGCCGGCTCCGGGCTCGGCTCGTTCGCAGCCAGCAGCCTCCTTTCCGTCGAAAACGTTTTTCTCTAGCTCGTCCTTTGATTTTATTGTCTCGAAACGATTTGAATGCGCTGATAATAACAATAAAGGACAACAGCAAATAGGCTGGAACTTGAAAAGTTTCTCTAGCCTCCTCGCATCTTCGCATTTTCGCTACTTTGCTACTTTTCTAAGGATATGTGGCAGCGGCGGTACCGCGCGTCCGCGCGTCCGCGAAAGACGCCCGCCGCCGTTTCAACTGAAAAACTTTTGCAACTTCTTATCCGGTCGTCGAGGAGGGAATTTTTTTTTCCTGGTGTTTTTTTATCGCCTTCGCGTCTTATATAATGCGACGTGACCAGGCTATGGGTGGAGACCTCCTCAAATGGAAAATTTAATAAGAGTTGACACAACTGAGAGCAATGAAAATTTTTTTCCGAATTAATCGACACAGTCCCGCCCCAGGAATTGTTTTTAGTCGAAAACTTAAAAAAAAAAACCGGAACGGAAAATTTGCATTGCTAAAAAACTGCGAATAAAATGCAGAAACTTTTAGGAAAACAAGCTGCTGGTCTTTGCGAGGAAAACTGGGTTAAAAAGTGAGCATTCGCGGAAAAGTCTGTAACTTTTGAATGGGTGCATAATTAATTTTTGCCTAATTTAAATACGACTTGGGTTTTGAATATGCATTTATAAAATTCAATAATCAGTGAATCATTAAGTTTAAAACTTAATTAATCTTGATTGGTATCAATCAATGAATTTGTCGATTTTCTTTTCAATCTTATATCTAAGAAAGTATGAAACTTTACATACATATGTACATACAGAGTAGAACACAACTATATTTTCTGGTTTTAGTTTAATGGGGGAGATAGGTGTAGAGCAGCGTTTTTAAAGTGATTTTCATGAATTTGTTTAACATATAAGGAATTCATATAATTTATTGATATCATTTTGCACATATACTTGAGAATATATTCTTAAATTTTTCAAAGATTTTCCTTGAAAAGTAACAGAGATATCAGCTGCGGCGCATTGTAGGTCTCCATTTGACTTTGAAGTTTGTGTACAATTTGGAAGTCGCAATTTTTATCAAAATTCAATTGCATAGAGAATTTAATTTTTTTATATGTGTCTTTTCTATGTGAACCTCACTTCTCTCAAAAAAATTGAAAATTTATAGTTTTTAAAGGGGTGTGAACATAAAATATGATTTGTTGCCACTTTTTCACACCTTTTTTACAATAAAAGAATACTTTAAACAAAGATATTACCTATTTAGGATTGAGTTTCACATAGAGCGCGTTTATATAAAGAAACTATAGACCAAATTTCAAAATGATCGATTGAAAACTTTTTAAGTTAGATATTCGAAAAAAGTCGTCTCAAGAAAAAGGCGTTTGAAAAGTGGCAGACAATTTTTACATGCAACACGCTTTGACACTTGAACGAGGACGCTCACTTAATCGCTTGTAACTTTTGGACGAATTGAAATTTTTTTTTCTGATTTTCGAATTAGACTTAATTGACCCAAATCAAATTTCAACAAGTGAACACGAGTATATACATATATTTTTTGCTTTTTTTAACGTTCCAGTGAATCGCAATCGCGCACGTTAACTGATCCATATTTTCAAAATGGCTTCCATGAGGCTGCACAAAAAGCATGGATTCAATTGCGAATATCGTTTTTCAGTCGAATCGAAAGCCAAGACACTAAAATGCTTTACATTCCATTCTTAAAAATGTGTCTTCGATTTCGATAAGGCTGAAAAACGATATTCATTCAGGCTTCATAAAAAATAATTTCAAAAATTATATAACAATTTTTTCTTGTAGGTATTTGAAGATTTAAATTAAAGTAATATGTCAGAAAAATTACGGACTATAATACATATATCAGTCCCTTTAACACAACTAAACTTTTCGAGCGAGAAATTGTAAGGTCCCTTTAAGGCAATTTTTATAAAGATAATGTAGTTTGATAAATGGTGAATACAAAAAAATCTTAAAAAATTTACTAAATCAAGAACTTTTGTGTCAGATAATTTCAAATTTGAAATAAATGGACACTAAGCACTAAGGCAATGTATTTCTTCGTAATAAAAATTGTTACTTTTTAAAAACAATTTCGATTCTGTACATTTGAGGGCTTATAACTAAGCTGGAATGTTTCAGTTGAATGCCTGGAATGTTTTTTGTTTATATGATGGGTAAATTGTGCTTATAGGAAGCACACTCTCTGAGATAGATCTAAAAACTTTGAAATCCCATAAGGAAATGAATTTTCATATTTATGTTTCTGTCATACCGCAAAATACATAGGTAAATGTAAAGAAAGGCTTAAGGCAACTCTTTAAGTTTTTTTGTTTGAAAGGCCTTTGTAGGGCGTATTGTTTTGTCGACAAAATTGACTACACTTGAGGGAAATATTAGTTTACGGGAGAAAAATTAAATTTGGAATTTATTAATTACAAATTTAAGTAGGTACTGAACAACACTTTTTGAGTCAATAATTTTCTGCTTACTTAATTCATGAAAAACAATTGTACTAAAAAATCTTACACCTTTTATTTCAACGAAAGAAAAATACGAATAACCTCCACCGAAAGCAACAAGCCTGTCTGCACACTGAAAAAAAAAAATAGCAATACTAACTAATCTTTTGTTGATTTATCAGCCAATTAATTGAATTAAGTAGTTGTTATAACAATTTAAAATAGTGAAATGAACTAAAATAGTTGAGAAACTAACTAATTTTGTAAATGTTTTTCTCATTGTTTTAGTTCTATCAACTAATTTAACTAGTGATCTGAAAAAATAGTTAATTTTGCTAATCTTTTTCTTTCAGTGCATATGAACAAGCTTTTCCTAAATATCAAGAATTGATGAATTTTAATATTACGCAACAAATTTTGCATACATGAATTAAATAAATTAATAATCAATTAGTCCATTTAAAAGCACAATGTGTTTCTATATATTCAATATTCGTATTTACAAAAATTTCAAATACACCATTTGCTTGGAATTGAAGTAAATAACTATGAACCGGAGGCTCGAAAAAATTTAGAATTTTTACTCAATCTATATTTACATATTTAATTTCTAAAGAGCCGTTTTTCATGAACTTGCATCCTGATTCACTATCAGTCGTATGCAGTAGTCGTTTAATGGAAAAACTGAAATTTATAAAATATTTCGGTAAGTGATAAAACCTTTTATATGCTGATATTATAGCTTTTATCTGAGCTGTATTATTGCATTTTCGAAAACTTCCAAACCAATTTTTCTATGAATTGCGACAATGTATAGGTATTTAAATATTTTGAAATAAAAGGAAGTGGACAAACAATTCGCAAAATGCAGAATCCTGCAGATAAGAAATTAATTGTGGGTACCGACTAAATTAATAACAGTTTTTAGCTATCTAAATCTTTTTGTAATATTCAGAAAGAAGGCTCGCCTATAAGCCCAAATAAAGACAAAATTAAAATAGAATCTTTTGCAATTAAACAAAGGATTGAGTCCCAGCTCGTCAAGACATTTAAAGTGCATTGTGTGCATTTATAGGGTTAGTTCGCAATTCGGCCCATCCGGTGCTGCAACCCAACCCAATCGAATGCAGCGGCAAGCTGCTAACTGCAGCTGAAAAGACGAAAGATGGCAGCAGAACTGCATTGTGGCGCAGGTGAGAGTGCCTTTCGGGGCTGCAGTTCGCGTGCACGAGGTCCGAGGATAGTTTTGCGCGGCCCTCGGGTGTAGTACGATCGCTTCGAGTTTTCTATCAAAAATCGATCGTCGAAGTCGCGATCGCAATTTTTAAACAAATTTGTACCGCGATCACCGAAATTTGGCTACAAAGAGCGAATGCAGCGAACCGCCTGCCTGCCGCGACGGTTAATTTCGTCTAACGAATTTTCTAGCGATCGTGCCCGCCCGAGTGCGATCGCGCTGAGGTGGCAGACCGCGCGGGCGGTGCGCGGCCGGGGTTTGCGTCGTCGCGGAGCACATTTCAAGGTTACGATCAGGGCTACGACGGACGCGCGATCTCCGCCGCCACCCGCTTATAAGGCCCGTACGCGGCGCTGCATATCGCGATCCGCGTCGCTCGGGCAGCCAATCTGCGGTTTCTGCGGTTGATCTAACAATTTTCGGCTAGCTGTTAGACAGAAGCTGCGATGGTGTGCGTGCTCTGATGGCTCATGCATTAGCGAATTGCGAGCTTTTCGCTGCGCGTCTCTTTGAGGAATAAAAAATTTGAGGCGTAAAATGGTGCGCCGAAAAAGTACAATGGAGCGAGCCACACCTGTGCAACTAAATTGCCAATTGGTGGATGAATTCGGGTCGCGGAAGTCTTAATCAACGCACGGTGTGCGCACTATCGCAACATTTTTCACCTCGAGCCGTAGGGCATTCATTTAACTTGGACGTTATCGCATCGCAGCGGATTGTGCGAATTGCGTGTGGCAACCCTTTTTCTGAGGTTTTCCTCCTTAATTTTCACTTAAAATGTATTTTGGGCACGCATACGAGACCCACATGCCATGGCCCCCACCCCGCCCCCGGGCGGTCGTTGGGTCTAATTTTGCATGCTTTCGGTGCCCTTTTTTGAGTCGCTCACTGTGCAAATAAAACCGTCGCGCGGGTTTTACCAATTCAAGTGACGTTTTTGCGGGTGGGAAAGTGAATTTCCTTACCCTTAGAAGAAAACTCGTTTGCACAGCGTACGCACCGCAGAGAGAGCGGCCCATCACATAAATCACAGTCCGGGCACGCACGCACTTCTGGTTTTCAAGAAACAAAGGAGCCAAATCTGAGCTATGTGCGGGCCATGATTTATGCGCCCCCGAATTGAGTGCCTTCCAGCGCAAAAGGAGCGCTAAATAAACGGAAAACATCGACCTCGTTGCAAATAGCACATAAACCCAGGACGGCAAAAGGACGAGTGGGAGCCGTGACGTGGGCGGCACGTTGCATAATCCGGGATGTGTTGAGACGCGCTAAGACACACCGCCCCGCCGCGAGGGGATTTTCTTTGCAAACAAGCGAAATAAACCTTTAAGATTCGGACGAAGACAAATTTTTTATTTTTTCTTCTGGGCCTCATCTTGAAGGCTCCCTGGGGACTGGAAAAGTTGACCATTTTCGGGTATATGGAGATTTCGCAAATAACCCACAAATTCCCCGATGAATGCGGTTTTGTAAGAAATAACCGACAGGAGACCAAATGCAGGACCAATTCTAATTATCTTAACTCCTTATTCAAAATAAACCTTCCGCATTTCTCTTATTTTCTTTTCTATTGTATAATATTGATTTTTATACGAACCAACAGCATTTTTCATATTTGAATCTCTTTCAACTCAATTAGACCTTAAGACTAATATCCTAAATAATATAGGAAAAATTAGCTGCCAGTGTACCCATGTATATGGCATTTTCGGATCAAATTGATTCAAACGTTTTTTAAATGAAATGAAACTATTTTGAATCAAAATGAAACATCAGAAAACCAGAAATAAGAAATTGTTTTGTATTATTATTATTATTTTTTTTCAATTTTTAAATAATTTGAATGTGTAGGTACTTACAACAAAATATTAATTTAAACTTATCCGTTACTAGTGATACTAGCGAAGACAGTAACGATCTTCTACATGTGGAATTTGCAAAACCATATCTACCATACCATATTTGGTCATAATTGTTGAACACTTTGCGCGACTAGACGTATAATATTATGTTCCTTATTAATATCGCTTATTATGAAACAAGTATAGGGGAGACCGAGGGGTTTTGAAACAGAGGTGATTTGAAACAGTACTAATTTTGCGGAACTTAAAAGCGTTAGCGAGCTGGCAATTTCACAATTTAATTGCATTTTACCGCATGCGGGATCCTCAATATGCATCCATGCCTCAAGACGCGTGGTTAGGGTGTCCTGTCTGCCACGTCCCAAAAATCGTGAAAAGTAAGTTTTGAACACTTTTTTAAATTATCTATATTTTGATAGTGTGTTTGTATTTTGACTTGGGCTATATATGTTTCGAAAGCTCATTAACTAAAGATTGAATTCATAGCGGTGATATAGCTCATTTCTTTGGGTTTTGCTTCTTGGTTTTTGATTGAAAAAAATTGGCAGGATTTTTCTTACTGAGGGGATTTGACACAGACTGTTTCAACTCACCTCGGTTAGGCTTTGTACGGCTGATTTACTAATACGGTGAGGTATATTTGTTTTTTTTTACTTATTTTGTTACAGTATGTCTACTGATTATAAAAGAAATACTGATAGAGGTATGGCAAGTTATGATATATACGAGCTCGCTGCGGAAGAAGTAACATTGCGTCAAAAAAGTCTTCGCAATGCGGCTTCGAGCTATAACCTCAACCATTCGTTACTCTATAGTCTACGTATTTGTGCATAAGTTCATTAAAAAAAAGGCTTATGAAGCTAATCAAACACGCGATTCCTCCGTCTGTTTGGTACCCAGAGCAGACGTGTTTTCATCGTCAGAGGAGAAGATACTCTGTGACTACATACAGCTCTTAACCTGCGCTGCTACTAACTTCGGCCTAAGCACTAAACAAGCAAGAAGTTTTACCTATAGGTTGGCTTTGGAGCATATAAAAAATGTCCGCCTTCTTGGGTTGATCAGGGAATGGCAGGTGAAGTGTGGCTCTGATCCTTCATGAAACGTCATCCTGTTCTTTCTCGGAAGACAACCGCAACCAACGAGCATCGCTCAAGCTACAAACTTTAATCGTTCAAATGTGCAACTTTTTTTAAAAAATTACACCACTTTATATTTTCTGAATTTTCTTGTCTGTTACTTTAATTAGTGTTATGTTTTATCGTTAAATACTTTATTTCAATATTATATTTTTGAAGTATATAGTCGTTTCTACTTTACAACCCTTAATACTACCGAAAAATCAACTGTTTCAACTCACCTCGACCTCTGTTTCAACTTACCTCGGTATGAGGGGAGTTGAAACAAAATGACTTGTCATGTTCAAGTCCATTTTTCGCCACAAAATTTACACTTACAATTTCTTTGTTTCGGTCATTTGAAAGTGTAAGAATTGAACTATCGATTGGCACTAATTTCGTGAGATTTATGTGTATAGAATTTTGTCTATGAAGCAAAATGTTAAAATTGTTTCAACTCCCCTCGGTCTCCCCTACAACTTTACAAAAACATTTTGTTGTATTTGTATCATTAAAAAAAATGTAATGCAAAATAATTGTTAGTTTTCTGAGGTTTCATTTTATTTGAATATAGTTTAATTTAATTCGGAATGGTTTAATTTAATTTGAAAACGCTTTCATTTCATTTGAAAATATGTAGTTTCATTTGCGGTAAAACTTGTCAAGTTGGCCACCCACGAAAATTGGCCTTTATGTAATGGCATCAATAAAATCCGGTGCAAAATACAGTGCAACCTCGATATAAAAAAACTAAGGGAATTAGAAAATATTCGTTATACCAGGTAATTTGTTACAATGAGCTTTGTTGTATAGAGGTTAGGTTACTTTACGATTCGTTTGAAAAAGATAAAAAAAATTGTTTATTAACTTCAACATTACGTAGGTACTCATATGTGCTTACCCTGTTATAGCGAACGACTTCTACTAATAAATGAAAACACATTTTAATAGGATACGTTGTGTAAAGGTTGGTTGGACGTGACGTGACGTAACGTATCCTTATGTAAAGGTTTTAAGTTTACAAAGTTTGTTAAATAGAAGTAAATAATACTTTCTATTTATATTCTGCAATGGATGAAAATTCGTTATAGAGGTTTTTGAGAAATGTATTCGTAATGGAAAGGTATATTTCGCATTAGCTCTTACGGGCAGTTCTAGGGGATTTCGAAGAATTTGTTAAATCGAGGAAATCATTATATTGGTTCGTTATATTAAAGTTACACTGTATTGTCAAAATACTTGTGTATATTGTTCACCTGCGTATCTTGGAGCTTAGCCGGAAGATTCATTTTTTAGTTCACCGCTCATGTCAACTAAACTGCGAAACTTGCCCATAAGGACTTCTTTTTATTACAAACACATACATATGTTTGTATATATGCATGTTCATAAGCTCTGAGTTTTGAAGATGCATTGTATTGTAATTAATTAAAAAGGACCCCGATGAACCCTTATGGGAAATGCATTTCGGCAAATTTTTTTGAAACTTTTCAAATTCATAGTTTTCAATACATTGATTAAAAAACGGCTTGTGAAAATGTTTGATCGTGAATTTGGGGTGGTTTTAATTTTCAGTGTAAAGTTATGGTATATGCAACTTTTGTTACCTTCAGAGACACCAATTCAACGCATCACTTAAATTTTGACTCGATTTAAGCAATGAGTCCGCTCAATTATTTAATTCACTCAACATTTAAAAGCTTTAATAATAATTTGTTAATATTTCTAAATTAATTTTGCGGTCTTCTGTGGTAGCTTTTGGCACGTGTGTAACTTGAGCATAATTAGAAATACTAATTAAAGAAATGGGATAAAAAAAAATTTCTTTGTGAAATAATTTTTTTTAACGTAAGCTATACCTGTTTAATAAGGTGCTTCATCATGCCAACTTGACTGTCTTAAATTGGAAACTTAGCATCATAGGAGTTCTTATGATCAAACTGTCATTCAAGATGAACATCGAAAAAACCCAGAAAATTAGAAGAAGACGAGGAAAGTTTGTGAAGGGTTAATTTCTTCCATAAATACGTAATAAATGAATGCCAGTTGTGTTTTATTTATATACTTTTTAATGAAGTGATATGACAAAAATCTTACGTGGGGAAAAGTATGAGAAAATAAGAATTTTACAATTAGAGCTAGAATCTAAGTTCCTTCATTTATCATAGTTTTATGTTAGTCTAGGAAAATGATTTTGTTTTTGACATTTAAAATTTCGGAAAAATACAAAATGTTTACAGAAAAAAATATCAAAACTCAATGCATGCCTACTATGATCACACACACATTAATGACTTAAAGAATTATGAGAATTAATTATTGAACAATCGATACCGATTGTGTTAATAGAAGATTACATTTTATCTATCATTTTGTATTAAACTTTTTTGTCTAGAACTGATGTGTTTTGAATTACAACGTGCTAAACAAGTTTTAGCATATATCTTAAAACTTTTTATTGAATAAGTTTTTTGTAAAATCTATAGTTTCTTATTAAATTTACGTCAAAACCTCGGGTCATCTAATCACTACCGATAAAAAGTTTTCTTAACGATTGCATTCTTGGGACGTAGTATTTTATCTGAATGGGTTTATTATCGGTATTATTATTTCCTGTAGTATTTTAAGTAAGAGCTACACTTCTTTTAAAGTCAAGCCAGGAACAATATACTCATACTTTAGAAATCTAAAGTTCAAGAGAAAATAACTCATTCTTTATTACAACAGGAGCTTTAATTTTATGAAATATTTTATTAGTTATATTTCCCAAATGAAGAAAAATTCTTCTTTGTGTGTAGCATCTAAAATTTTTTTGAAACAATCAAATCGTCCATTTGAAACGAAAACAACAAAAAGTTTATTTTTTTATAAAGTTGTGACAAACGGAAATAATTTTTTCAATTTTTTAAAATCTATAATACAATAATTTTCATATTTATTTACACAATATACAACAATATAATCAAATCAATGAAAAGAATCACAATAGCAAAGAACTGATTTAATATTGAGTTAAATATGTCCAAATTATATAACACACTTTTCTGAGTAAATACAAATAAAATAGTAATAATTACAAATTTCAGTTGAATGTATGTTTTAAATTTATTAATATTAGGCAGACTCTGAACAGCATGTAAAAAAATCGCAGAATTTTTCTACTCTCTACGGTTGTTGATTCATGGATGTACTCAATCAAAAACAAAACATCACACAAATCTGAAATAAATGTTTCTTTTTTTCTTATTAATCAAATCGAAATTCCAAATACGGGCACTGACCTCCGATTAATATTTCTTGATTTTAAAATTTCTCTCATTTTATTAAATTGAGAGTACCTACTTAATTTAGAGTGTAAAAGACTGGTATTAATTTAAATTTAGAAGAAAAGGAGTTTATGTATTAGAGGCTTAGGATATTGCAAATTTTAACTATTTTAAAGTAATTATATGGTGACAAAATATTTTACATAAATAGTTATGTAGATTCTAAACTATTCATTTATTGGACAATAAACTTAAACTTTTTTCTTAATAATAATATGTCATTATGCATAATGCGAATAAAACCATTTTGTGTAAATAAAAATCCCTTCAGATAATTATTAATCGTATAATTTTGAGTTGAAAGATGAATTCTAAAACTTCAGAAATAAATGCGTTGGCAAATTCGTTGAAAAAATTATTGCAAACGATTAAAACTGCTTCATACTGAGAACATATTTGCAAACACGAGTTATTATTTCAGGTGGGTGTTTATTCACATTGTTTTTACATATTTCTTAGTATGCTCGGTTTTAAAATTACCGATGGTGTCACATAAGGCTTTTTAAGGTGGACGAAGATTAATAGCAATTATTTTGGAATAGTTGTGCAACTATATTAACATATAAAAGAGCAGAGTAATCCTAGAAATCTCGATGTTTAGAGAAGTTACGGACTTTGGTAAAACTCAATTTATGCCTTTAATTTATTTTTCTTATATTCTGTTTTTAAGTTTCACAAACCGTTTGTCTAGTAATCTCTTTTTAATATTCTAAGAAGAACTAAAAATAACATTTAAATATATGGGAAAGTGGGTCACACTTCAGGTTCTTACTTAAAGCATTATGGCAACATAATTCCCTACACCTATTTAATTAATATTCATTAATGGAGTTACGCACTTTCTTGTAAATAGAAAACTATTTTAAATTTTGCGTAGTACTTCAAATTTCAATTTCGGGAAAGTAATGCCAAATAAAAAAATAATTAAAATTGTATAAATGCAAAATTATGCATCTCCACATTACCTTTTACTCTTCAGAATGAATGAATTTACTTTATGTTTTTTTTTGTGTACAGAATATAGGGCGATTTTATCTTACTTTTTTAAATGTTATTACTAGAAAAACTAAAAAAAAAATACTACTTAAAGTAATTTGAATTTTGCAGTCACCAACGTGAATTGGCATAGGTACTAGTTACTAAACGCATGTGTTTCTAAGGTAGTTAAATTTTATTTCGATGACCTCGAACTACTGAAACATATTAAAATAACCAAAATCATGCGAAACTGGCGCTCAAAAAGGCCGCCACATTCGACCTGGAACTGCGCAATGTCTGGCTTTTAAGGAAGTTCAAGTACAGCGTCATGTGTGCTGCAGACAACCTTATTCTTGAGATGAAGACTGTCGATAGGGGGCACATAAATAATGATTATTCGTCTATAGTCTGTTGCAGTTCTAAAGTGACCCCCAAAGTGATCAAAATATACCAGGCTCGTGGAGCTGGATAATTAAAGTCTCGGGAATAAAAGTCTAATGCTAGTCCCAATAGAATTGCAAAAGAGAGTCTGACGCTTTTTTTACATTCTATAGAAGGATTCCTTTCGGGTTAGGAGCGTCAAGGAATTTTGAGCATGATTTATTGTAATTTTCAGCATTATTGCATCAGGCTTTTTCGTTATATTTTAAGCCTTAGCAACATGTATAAAAATAACTTGAATTTGTTTTTTACTTTAGAGTGATTTTCAAAATGAAAATGATACTTTTAAAACTTATACATATCTTTGAATATATCTAGTCAAGAAGGTTGTAAACTACTTTCAATTATTCGTTTTATTTTGCACATATTATCTATACTTATTATAAAGACGAAAATTTAATGATTTCAGAAGTCGCTGAACTGATCTCAAAATTGTTTTCACTGTTTTACAGGTGATACTCTTCTTTAGGACATAGAAGACTATTAATTATAACTAATTTAATTTCTGTCTGTCTATCTGTTTGCTTAAGCTACATTTTAGGAACGGATGAATTTATGTATATCGACGGGGATTTTTATTCGGTGGTAAAGGATTTTATTGGACATGATTTAAGCTACTTTTTAAACATTTTGTCATTCTGCATGTTTGTTTGTTTGCTATAGGAATATAAACCTATAAGAAAACCGAAAAAGTTTGGATGGGCAAAGATCATTGCAATTTGATGAATGTTTTGCAAAGTTTAAAAACTTTGCTGTAGGTTAAAGTTTAAAAAATTCAATTCAGTGCGAAATTTGAGATCAGATCATCAAAAAATATAGCTAAAGTTTAATATTTTGTTTCATTTTTAATATTATACAGGAAAGTTGATATAAATTTCACCTATACTTACATATCACGGCATTCTGTATAACTTTAATTAGTGGTTACCGTTACGAACCTTGACACAAATACAATGATAGCTTCCAAAATAACTGATGAGTTACGTTTTTGAAAAATATGGGGTTGAAAACCGTAAACGGTTATATTTTCGTCATTTTTGAAAAATTTTTAAAAGATAGCGAGTTATCGAATGAATTTGAAACATAACTCAAATAAATGATTAATTTTAATTAAAATTCTTATGTGGCACAATTCATGTTTTAAAAAAAAAAAATATCCCTTATTTTAATTCAAGTATTTTAGATGGTTAATATGAAATGCATGAAATAATTTAGAATTAGAGAATTTTATACATATGTATATGGCATATAATTAAAAATAAAACGTTTTTTTTTCATTTATTTAATCCTCCTCCAGTTCAAAATGACCTTTTTCTCGATAAGTTTTTTCTACTTCTTAATAACCCTCCAAGTTAGACACTACTTTGACCAGAAAAGTTATTATATTTATGAGAAGAAAGATTTTATCAGAAGAAGGGCTATTCTGAACCGGAGAAGGGTTGAATGAATATGGAAAAGGATTTATTTGAAATGGAAGTGATATATTTTTAAACTTTACGTACTTAAAATAAAATTTTAGGCAAAACAACTATTCAGATTTGAATCAGTAACATACGTACTTACATTAAGTATGTACGTTCATTGTAATTTTCAGAGTTGAATGAACGTTGTTAAACATTTATATAAAAAAATATATGCAGATAGATTCCACATCATAAAATCATGACCTATAATTACTTTTATAATTAGGCATACATCAAAATAAAACTTTCCTTAAGTGTTTCTTTTTTTAAATTAATAGGCTTGTTAGTTAACCCATGTAAAAATATCTAATTCTTCAGCAAGCCTGCATTGCGCCCGATGTAAATGCAAGCATTTTGAATTTTTAAGCATTTCTTAGGGCACGCTCTTAACAGGCCCGAAGTGCGCCCGCAAAAAATCCGAAATGTTGCCGCAGCAGGCCCGAATTCGGCCGCATGATCTTATTTCTCTTCAAAAATGCTACGGGCCCGATTCGGGCGTATATTGAGCGCTTCTTAAATTGCAGTCGTGTTGCAGGCTTATTTTGGGGTTACATATATATTTTTACTTGGGGTAGTACTCGAAATTGTAAATTTAAATAAGTATTAAACATTTTGGATGGTAGCATAGAAGTTTGGAACTGGAAAAGTATCGTATAAACAAAATTTATTATTTTTCAACAGTAGAAAGCTTATAATGATTTTTATGCAATAGGATGATTTAAAGACTTTTTATGCCCATTTTTAAGTTCACACTAATTCAGGAACAAATGTTTGGTCTCAATTTTGAGAACAAAAGCTATATTATACTATTTTAATTCTAAAGTTTAAATTGTAGTCTCATATTTTCTTCTAACGGTTTTAGAATAGAATTATGAAATAAAAACAAATTAGTACGTTTATTTTTAATTAGAATGCGATAAAGGATCTTAAAAACAGAAATACTAAATTGATTTTATCAAAATTTTGTGTGAATTTTTAAAATCGCCATTTGTCAATCAGAAAATTCAACTTCCCTAACAATAGAGGACAAAGTGCTATTTGGATTTTGGTATAAAAATATTTCCACCCACGGCATAAACACGGCGTTGTAACCTCAATTTTATCACTAGATTACATTCCTCCATTGAGATAAAAATACTGAAAAAAACTCCTACACACCCCGGTGCCACACAATTTAAAGCTTGAAAACACTAAAAAATGTTGAAGTGTAGAAAAATAGTGCATGCGTCGAAATAAAAAAGAAAAATCTATGAAAATTGAGGAAAGGATAAATTATAGTTGCGGAGGGGCATCGGGAGCAGTCAGAAACACGCACGTTGAACCTTTTAGCTGTTGGCCGCACGCATCGCGGTGGTTTTGTTGCTGCGTGTGATTTGTAAACAAAATAAGAGGAATAACATAAAAAAATAGTAGCAGCCGAGGGAACTCAATAAATCTATGAACCGAGTCCGAAAGTATAAAAAAAGCGAAGAATCCGCCAAACGGCGAGCCGCGACCTGGGGCTGAGGGATATTCAAATTCGGCCGGGCATGGTGATTCGGAGAAAAGTCACATGCGAGCAACATAAGAATTATGCTGCCCAGTGGTTGTGTAATTTGTTTTGATAACGACGCCTGCGGACGTTTGTGGAGCGCGCGCGGGCGGCGCCGGGGGGCTCCAATAAAGAAGTTCGGTGCCGTCGGGGCACCTCGCTCAGAGGAGCGATTTATAGCACCGCGCCGTCGAGCTCTGAAGTCAGTTGATTTGGGTGTGTATTGTGGCCCCAAAAAACACTGGCAGTCGCAGTTGAGCCCCAAAAACCAAAAATCGCATAAGTCATTTCCGTGGACTTTTCGTGGAGCTTTATCTAACGCCTCTTGAAGAAAACGCAACGCGAGTGTGCGTGATACTCGGGGGGAAAAAATTGGCACTTGTGTCTATCGGCGGAGATAAATATTTCGGGGCTCTTCGGACTGTAAGTTGGAGCAGTCAAGGCTAGGAGGTTAGTGGCCCCGTGCACGGAGCACTAACAACAGCAATCGGCCCATGCACACTAAGAACGCGCCCGCGGAAGGGGCCCAAGCTCGCAGTGGAACAAATATTTGCATACGCACACTGCTGCACGCCGGACTTAGAAAAGGTCATAGGCTTGTGCATTGCAAAAGCCCCGGGGCTATTTTTGGCACCCGAAATCCAATAAATTTCTAGAAAATTCTGCTAAGCTTATTTCTAGCGGATTACCACCACCCAGGGGAACGACTAAATGGCTTATCAGCTCTGCACCATGTTCGGAAATGGAAAATTTTCGCATGGCACTTATTTACCACGAATTTTCCAGGAAGGGAACTAAATCGTTGCATTCACCTCATGAATGGGAAGTTAGCGAGCTTTGCTTCCATTAGGATCAAAGTGAAAATACATCCACTCAGTCGTTTTCTGAACACTCCCTACCCATTTTGTCGAAATTTCAAAAGGGAAAAGTGCATTGAATACACTCACTATACATATAATATAAGATACTATAGCAGCACAAGCTATTTTCTACTTTTTGAAAGTAACTAAATATTTTAAAATTTACTTTATTTATAAAATGTTGAATAATAACCAGTTTTAATAATCTGTTCTGTATGTTCATTTATTTGAAGTAATGTACAAAACAATACCTAAGAATTTCTTTGATGTTATTTATATGAATTTAAAAAAAGTCAACTTAAGGATATTATTTTGCTCTTGTAGATTTTCAATTCAGAAAAAAATGTACAAAACTTTAACTTAGATTTTTCCAACATGAATTTTTCTGCTGTATCTACATATATGCAACAATAGTGGAACAATTCGCGTTCTGAGGGAATAAATAATGAATCTAACTTTATTGATGTAAAACTTTTTGAACAACTTTGTAGTTCTTATGATAATTAAAACCTTTTATAAAAATTGCATAATTTTGCAAAAGGAAAGTTGTCTACGTTCTATAGAACTTTATAGAATAAGTACAAAGAGAGTCTCTAGCAAATGTCAAAATAACTTATTACATCTTGTCAAAATCAAATTTTCATTTTAAATAAAAGTTATCATTACTTCTTTGAGTGCAATAATAAGTCTAAACGATTTCATCTAATGGGGGAGGGTCTCCATAAATAAAGGAAATGAAAAAAATTTATCGGGTCAACCAAATTGATAACCCTGGCAAAGATTCGAAATATTTTTCGGAGTAATTAAAATTTTGTCATTTTCATTGATATTAGAGATATGAATAAAAGTTCATCGAAACATAAATCGTGGTTCACCGATAGTAACTAACGAGGTCAAAATTCTATCAAAATTGCATTCATTAACTAGAAAAATTGTAGAGAGATAAAGTTTTTTTTGGAGTTCTAGAAATCTTGTTTTTCGAAAAAATAGTAAAATTAAAATATAAGAAATGAAAATTTATGTGTTATGTTATTTTAATAAATTATGAAGGACATTATAGCAATTGCAAGAAAACCCACTCGAAGTTAAATTGGTTTTAGTACAGAATTTAGTCATCTGCACAGTAAGCATATTTTAGAATATTGCAAATGATTGACATAGGACTGTGTTGGTAATTTTTCAGAAAAAGAAGGGATCAGTTTTTAGTTAATCCTTTAATATATCAAATGCGTTTGAAAAATTCAGAGGGTTGGCAATTTTAATCGTTATTTTAATGTTTTATTAATTATTGATGATTTTGCTCTTTAGATACAATCTAAATGCACCTATACGTCTTTCGACTTTATTTATATTGTGAATGATTGAAACTTCAATTGAAAAATCTGAAATTTTAGCATATGTATTAGAATGGAGAAAGTCAAAAATAGAAGTTTGCAATTTAAATTTGGAGACGAAAAATCACATTAAAAATTTAATTTTAGAGTCTAAAGAAAATTTTTTTACACATCGAATTCCACAAAAACTTTAAATTTTACATCGATCACTTATACCTTTAGAATCATTAAAAGAGTTATTATTTATTTTGTCATAAAATATTAATATAACCATCTTAAGATATGAAACCAAAAATTTAAAACTAAATTTAATGTAGAAACTTCTGATATTATTACCTATGAACATTACACTTTTAAGCTTTTCATTTATCCAAACTTTTTACTTGAAACTAAAAGTTTTCAAAAATCAGTTGCAAAAAAATTATTTTTTAAAGCAATTAATTGAATTAATTTAATTTGTTAATTAATTTAATAACAATGTTAATTATTGTAAAACTTTTTTAGTATGTTATATGGTAAGGAGGATTTAGGGTCCAACTTATCATAGTTACTACTCTTCAAAATGTTTCTTTGGAAAACACAAAAGAGAGTTATTCGCTAAAAGCAGTAGAATCGCTTCGTGGATCGAATGCATAAAGTTAAGGATAATATAAATATTAAATATGAGGCTCACACTTTATTTGTATTTTTGTTAGCTATTGGAAACGATATGGCCGGGTGATTTCGGGGACGCATCAGTTAATTTTTTTTATAAAATTTGTCTAATAAGCCTCGGTGGGACGTTTGCGGTTCGGCTGAGTAATCAATTACGCCGTGAGTGCTAAGCACTTGTGATTAAAAGGTATATTGGGAGATGTCGTCATAATTTCATAATTTCATCGATCCCACGGCGTCTTGGCACCCATCGAAGGCAGCCTTTGAAATTCCTTAGCCCCATTTCGCGGGCGAGGAATGATTTTAACGGGAAACGTCGCGAAATGTATTCCGCGATTAAATTATGCGTTAAATTGAGCAAACAAAAACCCTCCCGTCCGCCGAATATGAAATTGGGAAGTTCAGGAGGCTCCCCGTTCGGCTCGGGAAGATTGAAGAAGTCATTGGCTCCAGAAGATAAACAGAAAAGTTGCATCACAAGAGTCCACTTTCTGCATGTGGATTGTGAACCGAGGTGGCAATAACTTTTTGATTACGCGTGGCAATTGTTGGAATAATTTTTTTTTTACCTATTGCGAGGCGCGGTTCATTGGCCGCGAACAGCTGCTATCGGCGCGTTGCGGCGCGATATTCGCGATGCAAGGTGAGCGCGGTGCAGAGTTGAATTGGTAAGTGCGCTCGCATTCAAAAGATAAACCGAAGATAAGACCGCGAATATTTTCGCTAAACCGACCTAAAAAATAAACAACAACACTGGCAAAAAATATTTGAGAAAAGAGTGAAGAAAACGAAAAAAAAAGCAGTCGCGAATTCAACTGAATTTTTTTCCACATGCGATAAATGAACTTTTGCATTTTGATAGCAGCACACGCGCGGCAATTTTTGTTTGAATATAAATAATTTCGTCGGACATTCAACTCGGGGAATTCGAAAAAAGCATTATACTCAGTATAAAAAACGAAAAAGATAAAATAAAAATAAGGTGCAATAGACTGGCGATTGCGATTTTCGGTGGATAGCTGCTTCGTCATACTTGACAATGAAATTGAAATCGAAAGTTGAACTCCGATACGCGGCAAACACGTGAAGGAAATTAAAAATTAGGATGATCCCATGCAGCTGATTAAACGCTCTTAATCACCGCAACGCAGCAACTTAGATCTGACCTTAATAGGATTTTTTTGAAATAAATTACTGCAGTTTCATTGTAAACATGTTTTTTAAGATAATCTTCGATTTAGGTCTTTTCCGGTTATTTGGTTCATTAAAAAAAACCGGAAAAGACCTAAATTGAGGAATTACCAAAATATATTACGTATTCGAAACTAGCACAACGGAAATACTTTTCAAACAATCGCAGAAAATAGTTTGAATAGGAAAGAATTTAAAATAAATAATAAATAAATTGATATCTTTATACAAGGTGAATCTATTATCTTCAGACAATGGAATATTTTAATTGGACTTCATTATATTAAAAAAAGTAAAGATAAAGATCAAGGTCAAATTTGAGGTCGCCATCCAGTGTCCCCCTCCAAACCAAACAACTTTTCTCAAGGTCATTTTTGGAATGGTGGCTCCCATGACGAGATACATATTTAGGTTCAACATAGTCCGACCTTGAAAAAAAAAAAACAAGTATGTTATCTATCTGAACTTAAAATGTAGCATTCTTTTCGAATCCGGGGTCAAAAATAGGGATTCTTACTTAAAAAATTTTACATAACTGCCGAAAGACCTTGAAGGTAAAGTTCAAGGCCAAATTCAAGGTCATCGTATGACTTTCCCCTTGAAGTCACACAACTTTTATCTCAAACTTTTTTTTTATATAATGAAGTCCAATCAAGATATTCAATGTCTCAAGATAAAAAATTCACCCTTTATAATTATAAAAAAATTTACAAGATTTTAATTCAATTTCTTAATTATGTATTTGTAGTCATCATCTGTATAGATAATGCAACAATTTTTTGATACTAAAGTGCATCATACATTTGTTTTTTTCTCCATTTGGCCTTATAAAACTCAAAGATTATTTTCATATGTATATGAAAAATTAAACTCAGTCCGAAGTAAAACGTTCGCAAGCGGAATCCTTAAATGGTTCTTCCATTGCATAAACAAACAACATTAAATATTTAACCATCAACCTTGATAAAACATTGACCTTCAAGAAACATACAGCATCAGTTGTTCATAAATCAGATTTACTGAAAAAAACCTTGTACCCATTCATAAACAGGTGATCCACCCTGAGCTTGGAAAATAAGCTAATAATTCATAAAATGATGTTTTAAATCCTTATATTTTTATGGAGCGTCGATATGGTTGCAATTTACAAAAAAAAACATTGTTATTTCACAACCACAAAATTGCACGAAAGAGCTGATTTAAAGCTCATCGAATCGATGTTAAATTACAGAAAATTGTTTCTTAAGATTGATCTTGATCTGAAAACGCACTTGTTAAGGAATTATATATAGTTAATAAAATTATCACTTAATTTAGCTTCTTATGTGATTGTGGTTAAATAATATAAATAAATAATATAAAATAAAAATACTTTACTTACTTTATTTTGTTACTTGCGTGCTTGTCACCATCAATAATTGGAAAAAGATATGTATTTTACTTACCTATATTAATTTATTGAATTCAAGGTTTTCTGTACAATTGTTTAGAAGATAAAGATGGAAAATTGTATTCATTTTTGATACCTTTCATCAAAATTTGTAAGGAGCTTTCAAACAAAATTATCGAGAAAAGGATTTTCAACATAATTTCTGCTAAAGAAAATAATTATACATACCTATTAAGTTGAAAACGTAAATCGCGATTAATTCTTAAGGCCCAAATATTCTGAAAACCACTTGCTTTCTCAGAAATCGAATATAGGACTTGCAGTTCAAAGAAAATATCTTTAATTTTATAAGAATTAGAAAAGACAAAGTCAATAAAAATAAATATAGTAAATTATTACAAGCCTAAAAAGGATCAGTCCAAACAATAATATGTTTTCAAAAAGACTGCTGCCGCACTACGGATGTTAACTTAAATATTTTTTTCTGTAATGAAAAATAAAACTATAATAACTGTCGGTCAGAAGTATTCGTGTTCAGAGTTAAAAACTAAAACTTTTAAAAATTTTGTAGGTACCTTTTTCAGTATTATTTTCGATAATAATATGCGTTAAAAGTGCTTAATATCTAAAAGTTTACCCGATTTTCGTAAGTGTTTCTGAACACTCTGAAACAATAGTTTTTCTATTTTCCATGCATACCCATGAAATTTTGGGCGTTGACCAACTTTGAATTTTAGTGCAATAAATCATAAAAAACAATAACGTCTTTTAGAGTTTGTGCGAGATCGTGGTGGTAATATGATTTAAGAGTGCATGACAACATTAAAAATGGCTTAGTAATGCAGCTAAAATAAAAGTTGTTCGGTCAAAGATGACGAATTTTTGTTTTCTTATAAAAATTAAATAATTGCGGGATCTAAAACGCAATTTCTAACGCAGTTGGTGCGGCATTTTTTGGCGTATCAAATAAAACAATAAACGATAAGCTTACTGCTGCAATCAAGTACCTAGAAGCATTTAAAATCATCATGCATTAATCGTACATAAATCCAAGATAACATACAAATTTTGCCTCGTCGTCTAACACTCCAAATAGTTGCACACACCCAGACAAAGTTTGAATTTGTTTGACTGTTTGAAAATACAATCAAAGCTACATACATTCATACATATTCCAAAACCCAAAATTAATTCTCAAAAAAACAAAAGCGGTTCAAATGAGCCAAAATGAGATGAAGAAATCACAGACAGCGACGGAAAAGTTGTCTGTCTATATCGCGCTTAAATTAACCACGTGTCGTGGAGACTATTTGCAAGGTTGACTGTTGAGTCTCGAGCGTTGACATTATGCTGGGCTAAGATTATTTAACAGTTCAAGCGAGAAAAACAAGGTGCCCATCGGTTGCAGAAAGAGGACAATTAGACATGGAAATTTTGAAAAAAAATAGCTGCGTTCTGTAGTCACAATAAAAAAGAAAAATAATAATGTGAATGTAATGTAACGATGCGTAATCTTATCTTAAAATACTCGGATTCTGTTTTTTTCGTCCGAATTTTATTTCTATTTTTCTAATAACTTTCAGATTTAAAATCGCCTCGTGTCTGGTGACATTGAAAATCTTTCAAGTGCTACTGCAGGCAAATACTCACTCCTGTGTGGGTGTATTTTCGTGTGTAGGTTCACTGAGATACAAATGCGTAAACTGCGTTCCCAGATAACGAGCTATTGATTAGGAAGCACTCGAAAATTGCCTCCTTTTGTAGTTCTAACGATTAAGTCGCGCACATAAGCGCAAACTTTTTCATGCATTCGATTTTGAACAAGAAATTTTCTCTCATGTTGTTGTCTACTTTTTACTAATTATGAATGGCGTCTATGTGTGCGAATATATCTGCACGTCTACGATTTCGCTAATGGGCCTGAGCTAGACTGCTAATGAACTTTTTCTACTTGACCTTCCCGAATGTCAACTACTCTTAAGGATCCTTGTTATTTCTGTTTAGACATTGGCTACATTTTAGCCTCATATTGTTTAAATTTCAAATGGTCGAAATGCGTACCTCGATCAATGTCAAAGTCAACCGCTATTGGTGACATTTCTATTGCTTTACAAATGGCATAATCTTGTGCGGCGATCTAGCATAATCACATCATCCGACTGAAATAGCCAATAAAACAAGACTGGCCTCATGCAAATTACACTGTCTCTAAGAATAAATTCGTTCCGAACGCACTTCGTCAGCGCACGCATTTCTGCAAACCAAAATACTTTGGTCGCAACTAAAAAGACGATCAGCGAACGATTCTCTAGCGAATCTCGTTTCGCGGATTTTCCTATAATATCGCGAGGGACAGCATTTGACTCTTAGATTAGCCGCACCTCTAGCTGGGCTAGTAAACAACTTCAAAGACCAAAAAATGTTTGCTCCGTTTCTGGCGGTTGGTTATTTTTGGGGAGACAACTTCGACTGAATTTGTTTATATCAAATAAAATTGGGAATTTATTTTGAGGAAACGCATACAAATGACCGCACTGTCCGGCAAAGCTCTGCAAAACGCCGCCGTGGGAGTTCATCAACCTGTTTTTCATAGTTTTCGCGATCTCTTCTATTTTTCATTATTTTTATTTTATTTTTATTTTTTTAAATGCCCTCTTTTGCATACGGCACGTGTCCAATATGTTTTTTTCACTCACCTTTTTGACTGACTAGACTTCGACAGTGGCCTCAAATATTCGCAAATGCGCTTCGATTATTCGGACGATATGTTAGGAAATACCCTGTTTTCGGCAAAAAATCAAATTTAAAAGTTAAAACGAAAGGTGTACTGCTTCCAATAGAATAAATTTTTAGAAACCAAATAAACTTGGTTCGACCGTTTGTATAGTTTCAACTTAAAAATTAAAAAAACCAACGTTTTAATGACTAACGATTCCAACTAAATGACCTTCGTTTTGAGACCTTCACTTCCCGAAAGCCCTTTCCCATCGGAGCAAATAACCAGACAAATGCACGACTATCGGTTACAAATTGAATAATTTGAATGACACCGGATTACATCACCGCGGAAATAATTAAAATCTGCTGGGCTAACGCAACCTTCACCAAGTGCAGCTTTTTATTTTGAGAGCATTCCAAAACCCTACGCAAACGAGTTGTTAGCAAGCGACCTTAGGGCCATTTTATGTTTCGATAGAACTTCGTATAGGCAAACATTATTTCGTATTTTTCAAGGCTGAGGTCAATTTGTTCATAAATATGTCAAGTGGCTGGGTTATGGTGCCCAAAAGGTTCATAAATATCTTCGACTTCTTATTGGAGGAGATTTACGTTGACATCTTTTTTGGAGGTTTATTTGCATTTCTCCCATCAAAAGGCCCGGGATATGGGCAAATAGAAAATTTAAAATTCACGAATTTATACGTTTTGCGTATTGATTAGTGGTAGATGTCAATGCAGTAGAAAAGGCATGTCGTTTACGAGAATACAATTCATTAAGGGTTATTCTGTGCGAATTATGTCTGTTTTTATTGGCAACAGAAGATTTTATTGTGGCAATACCATTTACACCAATATGTATTTATAGCTTCTCGCTTCGGTTGCTTTTTAAATTAATTGACTTTTAACTTTGAATAATAAAACTAGCGTTGCGACTATTATTAACAATGCCACCCAAGAATTCCAAGCCCACGTAAAATCTCGTGAAATGGAGAGTATCAAAAGTTTCAAATAGTTTTTTTTTTACATACAAACATGCATATGTATGTGTGAAATAATAGTTTTGAAAAAAGTTTGGACCGAAAAATTAGTATTCGGGTTAGTTGTTTTTGCTGCCCTGGGATTCTTTAACGATTAATAGGTAGAGTTTAGAGTTTAAATTATAAAAATAGAGTACCTACTTAGGGTTTCTCTAATAAAAAACGGTCTAAGTTAGAGCCAGTTTGACATCTCTTTAAATTTTTAAATAAAACGAAATGCGACAGAGGCGCTAATTTTCGGTAAATAGGTAAATTAAATAAAAGTCACTCGAAATTTAGAGCAATATCAAGATTATTTAAGCTATTTTTTTAACTTAGATGTCTAAGTTAGGCCGATTTCACTCTCATATCAATTGTATAGTGAACAACTATAATCGTTGAATCCAAAGTTGGAAAATATTACCTTATTATGTGGCTTGCCATAAACATGCATTACAATATTTGCCACAATTTCTTAATTTGATTTTCTTTACTTTAAAGAGAGACTAAAATCAATCGGAAGCAATTTATTATATTGGAGAATTTCATGGAAAGCTATTCGGTTTTAATAAAAAATTCAATTCAAATTTTTTAAAATAAAATTTGAAATGCAGAATGTTAAAAAAATGCAAAAAGTCAACAAAAAAATGATTTGTAATACTTCGAACATAAACTTAAACTTAGGACCATCAGCTTAGTTCAAGCTTCAGAGAAATATTAATCTCTTGCATGAAACTGATCATCATTTGGTCCGGTGTTAGTAATACCACACACCAAACCGTTACATGCAAAATGATTAAACAAGGACTTTTTTAGCACATGCTTACTAATACGAGTATCAAACAAATCAGCATGCTTGTTAGCACTCAAACAGATACGGTTAATAGGTTGGAAATATCCGTAGTTAGTTCGAGATTTAGTAGTATGGAACAAGGGCACATTCCTTAGGTTATGAGGATTTTGTTTGAAGATAAATAAATTTCTCAGAGACGGAGAATCTACCACACCATTAATTAGTTGGTGGACAAAGGAGACATCTGCCATAACACGACGATCTTCGAGCGAAAGAATTCCGAGTAAAAGACAGCGGTCTTTATATGGAGGAAGGATATGGGGATTTTCCCACGGTAGATTACCCAACGCGAACCTAACAAACTTTTTCTGCACAGACTCAATTCTATTGATATGTCTGGCATAATAAGGTGACCAAACTAGACTGCCGTATTCAAGGATAGGTCTTACAATGGAAATGTATAACTGCTTATATACAGTTATATTATTAAATTCACGAGACCATCTTTTTACAAAACCTAACAAGGCAGAAGCCTTGGAAACCATATAATTAATATGTTTAGTAAAGTCAAGCTTTCTGTCAAGAAAAATACCAAGGTCACGAACACAGTGAACTCGGCGAAGAGTACAGCCGGACAAGGAGTAGTTGAAAGTCAAGGGATTGTGCCTTCTATGAAATGAAATAATTTCACACTTAGATATATTAAGTTCCAAATTATTGTACAGGCACCAAGACTGTAAGATATCTAAATCATTTTGAACTAACTGGCAGTCATTAATATTTTCGATACGACGGAAAATCTTCATGTCGTCAGCATAAATAAGAATATTGCAGGATTTCAACAAGTGTGTGATATCATCTACAGCTAAAATAAATAGAAGGGGGCCAAGATGACTACCCTGAGGGACACCTGACGTAGCTTTAATACTTCTCGACAAAGAGCCACGAAAAGAGACATGATATGTTCTGTCATGTAAATATGACTGTACCCATTGTAGGAAAAGGGAAGGGAAACCCATACTTTTCAATTTGAGAATAATGACAGAGTGAGAAATTTTATCGAACGCCTTGCTAAAATCAGTGTAAATACAATCAGTCTGATGATTGGTTTTAAATCCATTTAAGGTATCCTCAACGAACTCTAGGAGATTAGTGGAAGTAGAACGACCTTGAAGAAATCCGTGTTGATTAATGGAAATAAGCCGTGTACATACCTTTGAGAGTTCCGAATAAATAATAGATTCAAAGAGCTTGGGAATACAAGATAGTTTAGCAATAGGCCGATAATTACAAACGTCGCTACGGCATCCTTTCTTAAAGATTGGAATAATAAAGGAGTCCTTCCATACACGAGGAAATTGTCCGGAATTAAGTGACTTCTGAAAAATAGTAGACAAGGGATTAGCAAGCGCATTGGCACATAGTTTAAGAATAACAGGGGGAATACCATCAGGGCCAGAAGAATAGTCAACCGGAAGATCACCAATGAATCTGTGAACAGTTTCAGGAGTGATATTAAAGGGAAGATCAAAAGGGGTTGGGTTAAGGTTAAGATGGTGAAACTGGTTAGAATCAGGTTGGAAATTAGGAGAGGAAAAAGACTTTTCGAAAAAGGATGCAAACATGTCACAGATTGTTGGCGAAGTTCCGCTCGAAGAACCCCCATAAGACATATTGCAGGGATAGTCATCGGAACACCTTTTAGAATTAACGAATTTGAAAAACGCGCGCGAATTGCTATACATTTCATTTTTAGTTTTGTTGAGGTACTCATTATAAAGATCAGAGGCAAGGTTATTAAATTCCTTATAACACTCAACAAATGTAGTATACGACAAAGAATCCTTCTTCTGCAGATGTAACTTCCATAATTTATTTTTCTTATTCTTTAGCCTTTTTAAATCAGAATTGAACCAGGGGGGCGAGGAACAAGGAGGACGACGGCGTTTAACAGGAACGCAGAAGTCAAAAATTTGCAAAAGAGTAGCGTAAAGTTTTTCGACATTATCATCGATACAATTAGTAGATAAGAGGGTCGTAAAATCAATGGAAGACAACCTACAGTTGAGTTCGTCAAAATCAGCATTTTTGAAATCATAGACAAGGTTGCTATCCCCATTTAGAGAAGGAACTTTAGAGTTGAAACAGAAATCAATCTGGAGGGGTGGGTGGTACTTATCGACAGTAGTAAGGGATAGCGGGCATCGTTGAACAATTATATCGTCTCCACCTGAAGAAAAAAGTAAGTCGAGTTGTCGCCCCATTTCGTTTTTAATTGTACTCAACTGAAGGAGACCACATGAAAAAATTGATTCAAGAAAAGAAGATTCCTTCGGGTTAAGGTTATTAGAAGGATAGCAACACTGATCGTCAGAATCAAATACCCATTGCAGATTGGGTAGGTTGAAATCGCCTATTAATAAAAGTTCGTCAGAGGAGCTCATTAAATTTGAAACGAATTCCAAAATGAGAATGAGAGAGTCATAGAGGCTACAGCCCCTGATATCAGAAGTACTAAGCATGTCAGGGGGAATATAGCAACACAGTATAAATAGAGAATGTTTGTCATCGACAACTTTGAGGCAAATTGCCTCAACGTCAGGATAATCGGGTAAAGGAATATTGCTGCAACACAGATCGTTTTTGCAAGCAATAAGAACACCGCCCCCTCGAGCCTCAGAGCTAAGATACCTATCTCTACGGAAAACTTGGTATGAAGAATCAAAAAGCTCCGCGTCCAAAAAGCCACTATGAAGCCATGTTTCAGTAAGAGCAATAATGTCAAAATCACTAGCAACAGAAGATTGATAAAAAGACCTAGCTTTAGTTCTTAAACCCCTGACATTTTGATAATACAGGGAAATCGTCCGAAAATTATTTAGTTTTTTGATGAAGCATGAACGTTGGAAGACTGCGAAATAGCATGAATATTATTTTTAGCTTGTAAGCGTTTAGAATTTGGAGTGGCTAGACTTTTAGGAACAAAAGGTTTAACTAAAGCACCAGATGGCCAGAATGTAGGGACAAGAAGCGAGTTATAAATTACATCAGGTGCATTAAGAAGAAAAGATGAAACTGGTTTTTTGGGGTTACTTATTTTGCGACACGAGATGTTGCTGGTGGAAATGTTATGCTCGGAAATATATTTCAAAATATCATTGACATATTATATTATATATTATATAATATAATATGTCAATATTATATATATATATTATATTTAAAGTTTCGTCAATTTCAAAAATGCAGTATCATCTTTATTATTTTTTTATATATTTGACTTTCAGCAATACATATATGTAACTGTGAAATGGAATACGTCCGAAACTCTAAATTTTGTTTCAGTGTGCCAATCAATAGTAAAACCTTAACATATTCTTCTTATATTGGGAACAACACAATAACTTACTTAAGTTTATTTGGAAATGTAGCTCAGAACTGCCACCACCATTTGTCATGAAAAAATGTAAATTTTGACCGATAATCTCGTACATCTAAGTGGTTTAGAAAATCCAACTTGCTTTAAGTTAAAAACTTGTGTGAGTTAGAGAAGCTCTATAAATTCTAAACTCTGAATCGTTACGGAATTCCAATGCTGTATTCTTTTGAAAAAAGAATAAAGAGTAATTTTATTCCATGTTTCATAATTACTTATGCCCGTTTAGTTTAAATTACTATAATGTACTGTGAATGTAAATAAAATCAATAAAATAAGGTTTTTAAAATTGTTTTTACGATGTTTTTGAATCCCCATATTACTAAAAATTAAGTAGGTTATGTTTTTTTACAGAAGCACATGTATGTCACTTATGAAAGTTCATTCTAATGACTTCCTCTTTTTTTAATGTCTGGTTTTTCAATATCAGTTCAATGCACTTACTAAAGAGTAAAGACTCACATATGGCGCTACCCCGCACATGTAAGCCATATGTGGATATATCCGGATTTAACTGGTTATCCAGTAAGTTATGTAGTTTGAATAGTCTGAATAGTTTGAACAACAAACTACGGTATCCGATGGGAAAGTGACGCTATAGTGGCACGCTTTAATAATAAAATTCTTAGATATTGCTACACAGCTGTTTAGACTTAATTTACTGTCAAAAGAATAATACCATTATTTAATCTATTCGTACGTATGTACATACGACGTACGTAAGAAAATATCTTCTAACAGTCTCGTGTACCTATACGTAACATGGCAGAACTTTCAATTTGTTTATCAATTTAAGCGACGTCAATACAACATCAATAATATTTACGATTAGTAACATTTCGGAATTTCAAATCCAATATATTTTATATAAGGGGAGGTATAAGAAATCGATTTTTACTTTACATACATTTTTTAAATTTTGTCTTCGAAATATATAGGAAAAGTTATAGTTACAGCAAGTTCATTTTAAATTCAGTGTTCAATGTTAAAAACTCAAAATCGTGAATCTAACACTGTAGCATGTACAGCTGAATTTTAAAAGTTCGATATAGCGTTAATATTATCTAATAGTGTTACTACTTACAGGATGACCATCGTGAGATATTATTGGATGTTTGAAATCAGTGCGAAAACATGACTAAATATTAAATTCGATAATCAGTTTGGTTTATACATATATCAAAAGTTTAAGCGCGTAAATTTAAATACAAAAGTAATAGTTCTTAGACATATGTACATATGTTTGTACTTATTTAAAGGAATTGGTATAATTTGATGACTAAAGTAAGGACCTCCATAAAATTAACCACATGCGCCTACGTTTTGTTTTGTTGAAATTCAAATTATTCCATCATAACTATAAAAATCTTTCCAATTTTCAACAGTAAAAATAAAAGTTTCATAGAATTGTAGCATTTCAAATCTTTGCTGTATGTTGTTCCTTGTGTTCTGGATAGACGACAAACCTCATTAAAATGTACTATTCGTTTTTAATTTAAATAATTTATCTTATTTTTAATATTTTCGTATAGGTTACGAATGAGAGAAAGATTTTAACAATTATTTTTGGTGCACTCTAACATTTTTTTCACTAGAACTCTTCAACTAAGTAGAAAAGGTTTTCTAAATATGCAGTTCAAAGTTTAGTGAAAAATGAATTACTAAAATTCTATTGCAATTATTTCCTGCACTTCTATTCTAGTTCAGTGATTGTCTGAGAAATATAAATAAAAAAACTGAGAAACTTTTGCCTGCCTTACCTTCATCTAAAATCTATCATCTGTATTGGTTTTGTTAGAAATTCACAAATTTCACGAGAAATAGTTTATATAATACAACTGATATTGCAACAACTTTTAAGTGGTTCCTGAGAATTCAATAAAGTGAAGGTTTATTGAGCGAAGAACTAATTTTGCACTTCCAAAGATAAAGCGAAATAAAAAGGATCAATCGCAACATTTCATCTGTAGCAGAGTCAAATGAATTTCTTAGAATTTAAAATAATAAGAAAAAATCTTTTATAATTAAATTCGTGGGCATATACAATAAGAATTCAATAATATTTATACTTTTAAACCTACAAAACAACTTTCAGGTTTTTTATTGAACTAAATTAACAGGGGTTTTGGGTGAATGTGCTAAAAGTTGAGTTTTAACAGATTAAATTTCTGGTATTTTAAAATAAAATTATGTATACTGAAAAATAATTGAAATAATTTTGTAGAGCCCGCATATAGTTAAATTTCACTAGAAAAAGTTCCTAATGTTTGAATTGCAATATTTTTGATAGTATATGTAGATTAGATACTTTAAGGGGACCTGACGGGTTAAAATTTCAATTTTTTTTTTACATGAAATATTTGTACACAAAACGAATAAATATCTATGAAATTTTGCATATACATACATATGTATATTTATGGGATTATTTTAAGTTATTTTTGGCGGTTACAGATCTTTGAAAAGAACATGAAAAATTCACGGTGTGATTTCGGCTTTAATTGGTGTGAAAACCGCTACAAAATAAGACATTTGGAAAATTTTTTGTTGAAAAATAACAAAATGAAGCCGTTTTTTAAAAAACATTAACTATCTACGATACTTGCACCATATAATAATACTTCTTCCTGCTTATGTCGTTCATGAATCCTTAATTTTGCATCCCTGCAAGCTGTTCCATTTTTTTTTTAAATTTGAACCCGTCACTCGTCACATCGCCTTAAGGAAATGTAAATAAATACAAATCGATTTATAATCGCGGTTACAATGAAGTTTCGTTTTAAGAAAACCGTTTGTATTGCATAAGGCAAAAGAGAATGTAAAATTCGAAATTTGATCTTAAAAAAAGATAGCAAACGAATTACTGGAAACGAAGCTCAAAATTAGAGTTTCATGAAATAATGCCGCCTCCAATCCTCGTCATCGCGAATTCTTTTGGTCCACGCGCGGCGCGGCAATATTCTGCAGCTCAAGGCGACGGGTGCACAGCGGTCAAACGCGGGCTTATTCATTTTATTTTGAGTGAGGTGCACGCCGGAGCACCGAGGTGCAAATAAAAGAAGGCGCGACAAAGACGCCGGAGTGCTAAGTTTTTAAGTTCAATGCACCTCAATCTTGCGGTCATTACCGAAGCGCATGACAACCGTTTTGGGGTTAGCTCGCCGCAAACAAAGATCCGCGTGGCGCTGCGCAGAGTAACGACCGATGCGATTCTTGCAGCGGGGCCCCATTCGGATTCGAGTCAGCGGAGGCGCTTTGTTCCGGGACGGGACCTGGGAAATGGGCTCGAAAGGGGCTCCCTGCCGAAGCAGAACGACTCGAGGCATAATTAAGAGAGCCGGGAACGCTTCCCAGGCCCAAAACCCAAAGGAACTCGAACTGACCTGGTTCAGGCCGAAAAAATTGCGCCAAACCGACTTGCATTACGTCTGCACCCAAAAATAGCAGCCTTATCTGCGAGGCGCGAAAAAAAAAGCTCAACTCCACGCCGAACGGCCTTTTCCACTTGAGGGTGCATTCACATTGCATGGGGATTTTGATTTCTTTTTATGGCGGGCAACGAACTCATTCGCTACCTACGTCAACATTTTCACATTTTGTTGCCGGCCGGGGTGAATGCGATTTCTCCAGAAAATTGTTGGGTAATCGCATTCGTGGGGTTAAAATTCTTTCGACGCCGCTGATGAGTCGAATTGCAAATGTGTCGTCGTTCGTTGCCTCGCTAAGTCAAAATTGCAATCTTTATGTATTTGGGTTTTGAGGGTCGTTGCACTTTTAAAACGACGATTAGATGACTTTGGAGTTCAGGAGATTTTCTCGTTCTAAAGTTCGTCGTGCAACAATTTGCATAGGTTCAGTTGATAAATTATACATGAACTTAGACATTAAGGTGAGATGACGTCAAGAAATTTTAGTTCTTTATAAAACATCAAAGAAATCATAAAGTTCGTCTAATCGAAATGCTTAGAATCTAAATTTAGCATCGATTTAAATGAAATTGTACCTTCACATTTATGTAATTTTAAACGATAATGGGGGTGAGAACATATTTCTACGTTTTCTACTAATTAAAATTTTCGAAAATTTTCGAATAATTACTTGATAATATTTTTCAGTCTCAGAAACACTCTGAAGCAATTGTTTTTTATATCACTCCCAGATATTGAAAAATAGATTAAAAACAACAGTCTGTAAGTGTAAAAGAGTTCGCTTTGATAAGACCTGAAATCAATTGACCGATATTGTTTTGATACGAAAATATAACTTCCCTTTTAGTTCAGGTCTCATTCAGGTGTTTTTAGTACTAATTACTACATCACTGTACTAAAACTTCGAAAGATGAATTAATCAAATGAGTTTTAATAATTAATTATTTTGCAAATACATATTCAAATGAAGCGTATTACGGAAATAATTCAAGTATTGATTTAAGGGCCACTTAGGTTCTGTATTAAGGTTTCTAGGCCGGATAAGTTCAAATAAGACTTTCTTTAGCGTGGTTCAAATAAGGAACTAAATATCTTGATCAGACCAAAAAGATAAGAAGATAATCAAGGTAACAAGACTATGGCAGTTATTGACTTATTACTCAAAGTAGGTACTTATTATTAATATATTTTTTAATAGATTGTAACAAGTGTTAACTTTTTAAATTTAAGGATCGTCAAATAGATGTTTCAGTAAAATATTTATGTTAAGAAAGGAGATATTCAATATTTTACTCTTAGAAATGTTTCGCTGTTTTTTGAGACAGTTTTACGAGATTAAGTTTCAGTTTTCACATCAAAAGGTGAGGTTCGTAATGTAAAATCATCATCAAAATCTCGATATTACACTTATTGAAAAATATGTACTTATATGTATACGTATACATATACATACCTACATTGGTGGTTGGTGGTATATCTGTTTAAAACTATGATGTGGTTCAGATTATGGAAAAGTTTACTTAAATTTAATGTTTTAATACATATACAGTAATTCTGAACCGCGTACTGTACCTTTTTAAATTCTATGATTTGGAAAAATGTAAATATTTGAATAGTATACCAAATTTCTTATATTGGGTCGTTGAAAAAAAAATTAATGTTCTTATTTTATTAATATGGCTTTATGATCTTAATATCTTCAAAACTAATAAAATTTTCAAATAAAAATAATATGTAATTGTTTTTAAATGTTTAAACTAATTTATGAGGGAGAATAAAAAAACAATTCCTTCAATATTTCAAAGTAGGGGGAAATTTTAAGTCTTGTTTTAAAACCACAAAATACTATAAACGTTGCTGTGTAAGAATTAGATAAAAACCGTTTTCAAAATTATTTTAGTTTTAATATCAAATTAAATCAAAAGTTTTCAAAATCACTTTTACTGTAAGCACTTTTATTCTAAAAACGACACTTATTAGAGTCGTAAAAACTTTAATTTGATTTATTTCTCTGAAATTCGAATATTTCAATTTCGTTTTATTTTAAATTTAAATATAAATTAGCGTTAAATAAATGCCTGGCTTTGGCATTAATTTCTCCAGTATTGTCCTAAAACTCATCCCATAAATATCCAACGATTAGAACACCGTGAGGATTTCTTTGAGTAAAACTTTATGCAACGCACGAGCCACTTGTCCGATAATCTTGATCGTGACAAATGTCGGCAGTAATTAATTGAATTAAGGGGGATTCATCAAGGAAATCAATTCCTCGAGTTCCGAACCTTCGGTTTAATCAAACTTTAAACGCAAAAGGCCGAAGCAATTCGAGGAATTGTCGGTTGGGGGGAGTTGGGGGAGTTGTGGGGCTGTGGAGCTGTGAGGCAAACCGCCCCCACCGCCCACTTGCACAAATTCCGAACGAGTGCGCTGCAGGAGGAAAGGCAACTTAATCACGGTCGAACAACTACCAGAAGGGCACCAACCCAGCGAGAATTTGTTTCATTCTTCCCGGTTTTTTTCCCGATGGCTCCCGGTCCCGGCTCCTCGCTCCCCCCAAAAAGTGCGGCATGTTCCCTGTTTAATAAACTGAACGCAACTGAGCCGGGCCACTTGATCCTACAAACGAGGAACACAGGACTTTCGAGGGACCGGGGGGCCTGCGGGGGGGGACACTTTTGTCCTAGTTCGAGAGCTCCAGGACCAGCGATCCGATCCTCTAGGCTTCCCGGCGAAATGGGGATGAAAGCAAATATCCCAAGAAAGTTTTCTTGTTTTTATTTTGAAATGAGCCAAGGTACGTCGCGTTGGCTGGGACCCGAATTTCCAGGCACCAGCAGCACCAGCGCGGCTAGAGGACGACAAAAACGGCGAAGTTTCTGCTAACTTTGTTAGAAAATTTCGTGAGACAAGGACACGGTCGGGTACATGACGGAAATTAGACGTGTTCTGGGAAAGGGGGCTGCCCTAGAACAGGGCGCTCCGCCCCCATCCCTCGGCGACTGATACAACGCTCAATGCACTGGAAGTAGTTGCCCCATCCGGATTTCTAGAAATCCCCTAGTCAGTGAAAGTTGTCACTTTTCACGAATTAAAGTGCCTTTGGGAACGCGTGGAGGTGCGATAATCCTGGTCGCCCCTAATCCAGCTCACTTTTATCTTCCGGGACACTTTGAAAGGAACGGCCATGGAGTTCAGGTTTTAACCAAAAACCCCCGGACCTGGGAAGCCTCTCTCAACTTTAAATTATTCGGACATCTCCAAGTATTTTTCAAAGATTTATCGCCTTTTCTTTCCGAACGGATCCGCAGTTTGGGGCATGGGAACTTGGTCAACGAATTCCCAGAAGACGGATTTCGGCGGTTCGTCCGGGCAGGAGATGGGCCCCCCGAGCGGGAATCTATCACGTGCCCGGCCACGGACATGGACACGGGACCTCCCAAACTCCAGGAGGAGGGCAGGGCTGATCAAAGTGAAGCGCCCCGGGGAGGTGTGGGATAATTTGTACAAGTTTTGCACTTTCGCTTCCAGGAAGAAGGAAGGAAGCTTTTGTGGTCTGTTTGCTCTGGAGCTGCTGACGCCTCGGTTTCCACTTTTTTACTACCTTCGAAAAGTCCCTTTTTGTTTTCTTAGGATGTGATTATCCTCCGTCTTGTCCGGAAAGTCCCAGGGCTTTGTCGGACCTCCGTCTACCACAACTTAAATTCGACTCAAAGTTTTTCGCAGTGTTCCGATTCATTGGAGAAGTATTGGGGGAGTGACGACAGTTGAGCAACTCCTGGAGTTATTAAAGGACTTGCTCCCGATTATAATTTAAGCGGAAGAATTAATCGACTGAGGGCTACTTGCTTAAGGTTATTATGCTATAACTGAGTACGAAACTGAGCCAAAGGTTGAAGAAATGACCATACTAAGATATAATATTCATTTTGAAGTATTTAAAAAACAATTAAGTGTTTGATTAACATTTAGATTTAGATAAATATCTTTATGTCAGAAGCTAATATTATTCAACATTTAAATGATAGCTAATCTAACTCAATTTCAATGCAGATTGCTTATCAGGGAAGTCTTCCTCAGTCTTCCAAACACTTATTACTTTTCGTTTAGACATCTGTTTAATTCTATTAACATTTAAGTTGTAAGCCTAAACTAAAAATGAAGTTAATACACTTTCAAAATAAAGGGTTAATTCTTAATTTTTAGCAATGAATACTTAGAATCCGCAGAGTATGAACACAATAATTCGAATAGGTAAATATTTTAAGTCCTACATACAGTATTTTAATGTAAAATCATTTATTTTGCAAATCTATATGCAATATTGACTATACATGTGTATGTTATATATACCTACAGTAAACGTATTACTTGCAAAAAAGTACGAAATTTACATTATGCAATAATGTTAGTGAAAGAATGTTTCAAAGGAGATTTTAATCGAAATTGGCATATTTGATCATTTTCAGTCATTATGCGCAGACAGGAAAAAAGTCTTTTGAAACGCATATAAATATACTCAAACAGTACACAGAATATATTTATTTTTTTCAAATTGTTCATTTTGTAACACTTTTATTATTCATACACATCCTGCCGTATCATGACGGTTTAGCTGACGGCGGTGGTTTTAAGTCACAGGATTATCTGAAATAAAAAATTTCAAAGAGTTTCTTAATCAGTATGAAAGCATCTCTCGCCCTTGTCGATTTGAATCTTTTTATCGAAAAAATGGCAGGCATTCATTAAAAGTTATTTTGGTAAAATAAACTTGTTTTTAAAGCTAATTTCAATGAAAAAAATTATGAAATCTTATGAATTTACTATGGACGATAACTACCAGTATGTAGTAGTATAACGTGACAAAATTGCAAAGAGATCGGTTCAATAGTTTTTTTTTATCAATATCGCCATTTAAAAACAAAGGCGTTTCGAGAAAAACATGTCTAAAGTTTTTAGTACCTACCTACCTAGTTTTTAGTAGCCATATCGCTCGACAAATAAAAATACCTTTTTCGAGAATCATACTTTCGAAATGAAATGAAAACAAAAAATTTTTTTCAAAATTTAACCCCTTAATTACTCCGAGTACCTACTACCAAAATATGCCACCCACATTGCGGAGGATTTCTCAGAATCAACATATTTGTTAGTTTAGATTTGAAAAAAAAAATATTAAAATTGTAGTAGAGGTTTTTGGTTAAATAGGTTAATATTTAAAATTAAGTTATTTGAAGATTTTTAAATGGTCATGAAACCTTTTACCGAAAGACTGAAGTGTTGGTCTGAGAAGACATACACTTTTTTATTGATATATGTATGTACATAATATGTATGTATATGCTTATCATGTGTTGTTTGGTTATTAATGTAATATTTAATTTAGAAAATGTAACAAGGCTTGAGTTATGGCAAAAAAAATAAAGAAAAACAAAAATTTCCATTTTTTCTCAAAAAACACAACATACGTTATGTAACAGACTAACAGACATAAGTAAATGGGATCAAAAAAATATTCCTGAACATGTTAGGTACGAACGTTAGGTATGTTATGAATTTAAAAATAATGGTCAGATTTTTTGTAGGACCATTTAAATTTTTACCAATTTCCAGAGAAATTTTTTTTATATTGTATTATGGACCCCCATCCTTTTAACAATCAAGGTACATCCAAATAAAAATTGCTCAAAAAAGTGATAATGTTTTTCTGAAATCAATGTCTTTCGAAGCAATTATGGTACAATTCGATTACTTTGAAATTGTCTTGCCTTAAGGGGTTTGGAAAACTATAAAACTGTTATATATATGTATTTCCTACCTAAAATTTATTTCGAAACGAAAAGACTAAATTTCAGATTGCAATTACAATTATAAAATTATTTTTTAATTCGAATACGAGTGATATACATCGTTCATCCACAACAGCACTAGTATGCGTCAGAATTGTCTTTCTTCTGAATATTTGAAAATAACACAAAACTCGACAAAAAATATTTTCCTCAAAGTTAAAACCAAAACAAAACCGCAAAAGCCCATTGAAACCACGAAAACAATCAATTCGGTAGGTGATTTGAAAAGATCGTGCATTAGCTTCTCTAAAAATAGGAAAAACTCGAGAGAAGACAATCGGGGTCCACCCATCCATGTCAAAAACATCTTCAGTCTTCTATGACCGCACCGCGGATCTGGCGATTGTCGAACTCATTGCTACTGCAAGAAAGGCAACCTTCTTCTAAGGCATTCAAGGTTATACAATTCGAGGAATTGGTTTCTATTCGCGAAGTGCAATATGGTTGTAGATTTTATTCAGGTGTGATCTGATGATTGCGAGAAGATCGCATTTAGAAAATTTAGAAGAACTAGAAGCCAACGGGCAACCTCCATTAGTTTCTACAGTCTGGCGATGAGCTCTTCTATTCATTCGAGGCCATAGTAATGTTTTCGCATATTATTTTTCCTCTTTGGAGCACTTAAAGCTATCGGGGCTTTGCACTTGGGAAGAATGCCAGGTGTAGTTACCACCTTCCGAGGTTTGATCGCTAATCGCGAGATTCTCCGCGGTGTTCGCCCACCCATACACCGGCAGAAGGATCGCGGATCCGCGGTTTTGCAGCCGCGCGCAATGCACGCAAACAGAGTGCCAAGATGAGCTTTTTGCGCGTGCAATAAACCATGCACGAGATTATTGACCCTGCCGCACGAACTAGTTTTGTTGTTAGTCAGCGGCCATTTATGGGAACATTTTTGGGGCTGCCTTTTTCTTTCTAATTTATATATTGTTTTTTTTATGTTTGGAGCCGTGCTCTTGCACTTTATGGAGGTACCCGTGGGGCAGGAAGCCGCGATCTTGCAAGATGCCTTCTTGTTCCCTAGATAATCTAGCGAATCTAGGCATCTAGCGAATCTAGCGACCGCTGCGTGGATTCCTTAGGCTGTTTGACTGGCTGTGTCCCCCGCGTTGCGCGGGGTCCAGACCGCGGGAAAAAACGCGAAAAACCCGGCGAACATTTGGAGCTTGGGATTGTTTGACTCAAGCTTATGGGGGGCGCGCATTTAAGTATGTATTTTGGGACGGATGATGCTCTGACGGATCCGCTGCATGTCAGACTCTCCCAGCACTAGAAAAATTGTTTTGCAAGCGGCTTTTGCACGCGCCGCGCGCCGTTTTTTTTTCTCTTGCGGGACTGAATGACTTCTAACTTTCGCAACAGCGCTCGCCTGCGCCGGCTTCAAATAAAGATAGATGCTCCTAACCGGAGTAGGAGGCAGTGACCGCGTTGAGGGTCATTCGATGGTTGGAATTTCGGTGAAGAAAAATTTTTGATTTTTGTTGCCCCGGATATCTTGTTGTGTGTGCTGCGGATCCATTTGAGTTTCGGCTCATTCAATTTTTGATGGTGCAGTTCGTTGCACTGCAAAAAAAGGGGAATGACACTCTGACTCAGAAAAATCAAATTCAATGTCGATGGACGAATTACAGAAGAAATGTTGTCAGAAAAAATAATGAGTCAAAATGTTCTACCAAATTTTGCAGATTCTATTTCAGCAATTAAATTAACCTGCGCGATTTTATCGATGTCGAGTTCAAGGAAAGTGAAAGGTAGGAGGGGAAAAAATTTGGACAAAGAAACATAAAAGAAGCGAAAAAAGTGAAAAAAGCTCTTTCAACCTGACTTAATAACAAATTAGTTCTTGCCCGCGTTTCACGTCTTTTTTTTCCGAGCTCTATAAATCCAGCATTCAAGTTTTTGAGATCGTTTTTATGCCTCTGTTTTGCTCCTTAGTTTTATTTAATGCTACTTTCGTGCCAGTAATTTTATCGATTTTTTTAATATCAATTGTAACGCGATACGCAGAGAGAATTTAATGGTCCGATTTTTCGGTTCATGGTGGGAACTCTACTCTAGAGGTTAGATATTTTATCTCTGGTACCGTAAAACTTACCTAAATATAATAGTTCAGAAGTATCTTTTTAGAATATCTTAGTAGAGCAAGGAGACAAATCAAATGTTTTAATAAAAAATATGTAGCGTTAGCAGTGATCTACGACCATAATTCTTTTTCGGTATGCTTGAAATTTAAATATCAGTTACTAGGTTTTTACCTTATTTTATAGTATCGAATTCAAATAACTAACTATTTTATCGTATCGAAAGCGAATTTTTTTCCTGCCAAAAGATTAGAACTGTTATAAACTCGTTCAGAAGCGATGGTATAAACATTAAAAATTAACGAAAATGGTAAAAGTTTATATAACATTTTTTTCTATTTAGAAGTAAGAATCCAAATTCCGAAACTAATTATTATGTTATGGGTCTGCCCGAATCCAAGTTTTCGTTTTTGTCTTTGTCTTTGTTATAACAACATTTCGTGACGACACACTGTGGGTTTAGCTAATTAGTATAACAGTTTAGATTGCTTAACCTGATCTGCGAGTCAGGGCTTTGGTTGACTCCTTGAATACTGTCGAATTATGCAGTTTTGGTTAATTTTAATTAATTTAAAATATCAAAAATATCGAGCTAAGCAAACGAATTCGAACAGGTTCGATTTGTGTTCGCTTTAACTGGAATACTAGATCAACTTGTTTGCTGATGTCATAAACTGTCATAACGAGGCAAAGACGAAGACTTGGATTCGGACAGGCCCTATAAGGTGAAAATTTTTCCCACTCATGACTAGCTGTGTGGTCTTTAATAAAAATAAATAGGGTCCAATAAAGCCTTCGTTGTGTTATCTAATGTGTGTTTATATTTCTTAAATTTTTTCGTTAAGATTAAAACCTTTGATTTGCAATATTATAAATATCAAGGCCTATAAGTTCCAAGAATAGTGGCTAAACGATATTTTTATAATTACATATATGTGGATCTACTCATCATGAAAATTTTGCTCCAGACTATGTTAAAACAAAACAGTTTTGAATTTCAGCAATCTGCATCCTACAAACTAGAGCCCGATCGAATTGTTTTGTTTAATTCTAGTTGATTTTTACACACTAAATTTATAGGTACCACTTTTCTTGGCTATGCCTTGAAATTTGATTGCCGTTTCGAAATCCTATATTTCATCCAAATAAAAAGTTGGCATCTAAGTTATGTTGGAATATAGTACCTTCGTACAAAATCCGAACAATATCGAAATAAGCGTTTAGACAATACTGAGCAACAAAAAAAATAAATAAATATTTTTAATTTCGTACATTATACATCGACGAAATCGACTACTGTTTTTAGTTTTAGTTAGTATTAAAAAACTCATTGTTTTAAAATACTTTATTGCTTAAGTAGCTTGGAACTCAAAAACAACAAGGAATCATTAATTGTTGTATATAATTCTTTATATTTCATTAGAAGTGGTTCACTTCATTACTAAAATTTAAATAAAAACTTAGGTTTTGCGTTTTTAATCAGATAATTTTAAATTTTGAATTGAAATTGGAGAAATTCATACTGAAATTAACAGATACCACCTACATTTTAAGAATATTAGTTTTTTACAAAGTTTTCAGGGAATAAGGACTAAAAGGAAGGGACGTATAGAAATAAGGACTAACAATATTTTTCAAAGTAAAAAAAATAAAATACCCTGCAACTGGACTACGCGGCCCATTTGATTTGCCGAAAACAATTTATTTCGAAAAAATCGGGAAAGTGAAAAAAAACATTAGGAGATAAATGGACGGTATCGCAATTAAGCGAAATAATTGAAAAAAGCTGAAAACAACTCACGCACACCATCGCGTCCCGAAGACCATTAGAACGCTTCAAATTATGTCATACGCGATGGAATCAGTCGGACCGGCAACGGCAAGCCCGAAAAGAGCAGCTCGAAGGCAAGTTGAGGTAAGGCGACTATCAAATCGCGCCCCGCGCCCCGCGGCTCCAGCGGACCGGGCAAATGCAGTGGGGCTCACTTCGACTTGGATGTGACCAACTGCTGGAAGAAGAAGCCCCGAAAAGTTCGGGGACGTACGCATGGATCCGTTCGCAGGCCGCGGAGTCAGAGCCCCACTCACACCGCGGCCCCCAGATAACTCGCGCTCCGCGCCGCGCCGCGCGGCCCCAAGTGTAGTCCAGAAGGAGGAAGTGCTGATGACCCAGTTCAAGGATACATTTTCTAGCGCTCTTCTAGCGCTGCTCTAGCCGCTGAAACTGCGCCCGGGCGGTAGTGAGCCTCCTCGGAGCAAACGGAAATTTTTATTCAAATTATCGCGCAGCACTAAAGAGCTGACGAAATGCGGCCTGCCCAGAAATTCCGCGATTACAGCGGCAAATGTCGCGTTTTGGGGCGCAGCCCGCACCGGAGCCCCTCTCGTCGGGCTGTCCAGTCCAATTAGGCCGGCGATGCATGATGTAAGCGCGCATTTTGCTTTTATTGGAGCAGTTCAAGTTCGTTACAGCGGAGGCTCCGCGGCGGCCTCACGTTACGTAATCGGGCCAAACTCGCGGGGCTAGAACGCATTTTTTTACCCACACGCAGAATTTTGCATGATTAATATTCTGCGCAGGAGCACGTGTTTTATGCCGAAGAAGGTTTCGAGTTTTATCGATTTGGGACTGTTGCTATTGTTCGATCTTACACGATGTAAACGAGTTGCTTTGGGTGCCTCTATCGATGCAAACGAGGAGATTCTTATCAAATTTTTTGTTCTTATTGGAGAATAAAATTTAACTCTTAGGTGACAAAAAAAGCCAAACCCAAGAGAGGTGTGCTTTGAACAGATAATCAATTTCGACAGTTTAATTTTTGATTCATTTGAAGAACGATTTTATTTTTAAATCTTTTAATACATTCAATCAAAATATCAGAATTAAGGGACTAGATAAATTTTGGCGATATTTTTAAATTTTGGTCACTTTGGTTATTTAACATTCTCAGAAATTCAACTATAAAATTTTTAAAAGTAAGGTATTTGAGAAAAATTTAACTCTTTTAATAGACAGGGGTCAGTAACCTAATATCTTTATATAAATTGGTATGATTTTTTTATTATTATTGTTGATAACGAATCTTAAAACATAGGTACTATTAAATATACGAACAACTTTTAATCACTCGAACTGTGTGCAAGTGTTGGGAAAAGCGGAAATTTGATGTAAAATGATAACAACAAAATATACGACCCTTACTATGGTTTGTAATCATTCTCAAATTTATCAGCTATAAATAGATAACTTTGGTAAAATTTCAAATAAAAATCAATTTATAGCAGGAAAACAAAACCTGTTGTATTCAGAATTCCGCAAAGTTGAATATTATGATCACCTAAGTTACACAAAAAGTCTCTGGCGATGATGTGGCCACTAGCACATAGATTCTATACATACCGACATATATACATATAACATTTTCAAAATTCACTAAAACTGCGGCTATATAAAATAATAATCATATGTCATAGTTTTATCATAAACATAATAGAGTTATTCAGTGTACCCAGAATTTATTTGGTTTTTTAAAACGTTATGGCCTTACTATTTGTTATACAATATTAGATAGCATCTCATAGAAATTGAATACCTACCTTTTATTTTTAATAAGTTAACGAAAACTTTACGGGGTTATTATTTTATTACACTCTTTTTTTTGTGATGTACCTATCTGAAATGGTGTGATTGTGGTGTAATTTTGTCATTTTAACGACTAATGATGGTACGTTTGAAAAATGTTTATGCTTTACTGAAAGTATGTCAAAGAAAACATTTTAAATTTTATACAAATGTTCTTAAAGTTAATGAGAGATTATTTCGCACACAATAAAATTTAGTATGGATTCTTTTTTAAGGAAATCATCAATTTTTCCGGCAACCTTTTGCCTAACACCGATTGCTCGACATTCGACAACAGCTAAATATTTTCTTTTTAGCAAATGCCTATTTACTGAATATTTTCCTTTTACAAAAAGCCTATTGACTAAATATTTTCCTTTTGAAAAATGCCTTTGGACTAAATATTGTGTTTTCAATAGGGACTTTTAGCACATTTACCGGGAACATATGTAGTTGTCGTGTAAATGGCTGGTTATACTGATGAAACGCAATTAGAACGAGATTAAAAAACTTTTTCTTAACTATGAAGGCTGAATCTGCAATCGAATCTTGCATTAGTATACCAACACCAGATTGTTAGATACCCCACCTTTTCTTAGGAGTATTAAGTTCTCTTAAGTTAGTTACAATTTTTCTAAACGTATAGATATCCTTTAATTTTCTCATACAATTTTAAAAGGGGTTCACCTCACAATTACAAAACAATTAATTTTATTCAATTTGTGCATAATAAAATAAATTTGCCAAGTCATATAAAACCAATACCTTGATAACTAAATGAATGAGTAAATATACATGTTCTGCAATTTAAGAACATGCCAGTGTCACAAAATAGGAAATTCCTAAGCACATTTTGGTCTCGAAAAGCAAGATCCGCTTAAATGAAATAGCTTCTTCTGTAAATTGACAAATTTCCATGCAAATGCGTCAGCGCTAGAAAGTGTCTAAGTATCTTCGGGTTCTCTAGCGCTAGCACATCAGCGCCGCGCCGCGCCGCACACAGAACGGCCGTCGCGGCGTGCATATTCACTTCTGGCAAAGCTCATTTTAATTGCGTGTATATCCATGTCGAATAGGTTCTCAGGCTGCAAAAAGTTCCGAACGAACCTGCTCCCAAGGTCACGTTCCGAGGCGTTCGGAGTTCGGAGTCTCATAGGAAGGCTGCCACCCGTGAGTTCGCACAAAATGACTAATTTCTGCTGGATAGCACCTTAATTGGATGAGCATCGCAAGTAGGTTTTGGTGGGAAGAGGTCTCTCGGATCCACTACACCTAGAAAGGGTCGTCGTTACCCTTTTACATGGTCTTTGGATTGAACGGGGGAATTGAACTATTCAATTAAAAGTTGTATGGACTAAAACTAGAACAATAGACTCGTTAAATTGACAAAGAGCTCTTTCTTATAATTGGCTTCCTGTTCAAAAATCGTTAGGCAATTCCCTCATCTACTTTATCGTATTACAATGTTTTTTTCAAAATTATCGAATGGGTGCAAAAAACGTCTAAAACCCTTTTTTCACAAGTCTATAAATTACAGATTCTTGTTTATACAAAATAGACCTAATCTTTTTATTTTATAGCAGCAATTACGTCGCAAATGTCAAAAAAGTCATCTAAAAACATGAATTTTACATATTTTAATTACTAACGAAAGTTTTCCCTTTTTTAGTGCATATTTCATACAAGATAGGCGGAAATTCCATTCGAAAAAAAAACCAGACAAGTCCGAGTCGGGACTCGAACAGTTTGTGTTCCGTACTAGATTAAATAGTCATTTAATGATTACTGTATAAGTAACTAATAGCATAAATGTATCATATAACATGGATCGTACTAAAATTACACTTTGTGAACCATTCATCATCAATGTAGCCATTGGCTAGTATATGTACTCGTATGTACCTACCTATGTAAGAAAAGCAAGCCATCGTTAACTCTTTTTTTCAATGTAAAACCCAATTCTTAATTATTTGAAGAATAAATACTACAAATACCTATATTTAATATTAAGGCGTCTTTTCTATTAGACAGCCTAACCTAAATATATGTTTCCTCAGACAAGTTATCCTCTCCACCGCTCAAGCTAACGACAGAATGCAAGGCTGAAGTAAGTGATACCGCGTTTTAATTTTACCAGTAACGTCATCTAGCGACGACAAAACAAAGCATCCGAAGACGTTTATATAAAAGATGAATAAGGTACACATAACAGATAAAAACAAAACTATTCAAGGTAGTGGTAACGTAATAATTTTCGTTCAATTATACCTTATTACCAATTGATTTCTTTCAGAATTTAAATGCCTATAGTTTTTTAATTAAGAACGGGGACAGCTCTCTTTTAGCGATTTTTGAATAATATGTTTAAAAAACAATTCGTGATAATAATATAAAAAAAATATTTTTGAGCTCGCATTTTGATAAGTTTGCATTAGATACCCCACACGCTATTCTAGAAAAACATTTTTTTTGTTTTAACTATCCCAAAATTGACCCCTAAATTAACATTAAGCTTTTTGTTATATTATCATTTCTGTTTTTGGGCCATAAAGAGTTATAAGTGTGCCAAATTTCAGCTAAGATATTACTAAAAAGGGAAGCCAGAAACTTCTATCAAACAACCACTGAGCTTTACTTTAAGAACCCAAATACCAATATCCTGGTCAGGTGAAGAAAGCTTATTGAATGAAAGCAAATAATAGTATCTTATATCCATTTATAAAACGCCACTCACTCCTAAACATCGACATTGCTACTATGATTTATAAACTACTACATCGATAAGTAAACATTGACTGAGGAAATCTGCACTATAAACATGAATATGATTGCAAAATGATTAAGAATAGAACAACCTACAACATAGATATTTGATTCAATAGCTAAGTACTAATAGTAGGTTTCTTACCACTCTAATATGAATTGTTCGTTTTTTTAAAACAAATTTATATGGAACCCCACGTAAAGGGGTTAAGAATGAATAAGACTTGGACTAGAGTTGACAAATATAATCGCTAAATAAATGAATTGAATTGGATAAGTCTATCAGACTACAATAAAAAGTAGACAAAAAGATTCAAGATAGTCATTGTATTCCTGCCCTTCGCAATTGTAAAGAAACAGGGTATATTATATACCCCACCGAATAAGTAATCCTCCAAAATTGTGTGGATATAATGCGTAAAACCTTGAAGTTCAAAAAGGTCAAATTATCATGGTAGTTTCCTGTTTTGTTAAAAACAATATAATCTACAGCCTCGACTGTTATACTTCGAGAAAAGTGTAAGTGCGCAAAAGGAAAGTACCTAAATCTCTTTAAAGTGTGTCAAAAGTAAAAATTAATCCAATTCCTCGAAAGTTTGACCCTTCAAGCAGGAAGATAAGCAAATCCACTTCTGAGGCAATTGAGTAGGGCACTTTACATAAAATTACAATCAAAACGAGTAACCCAGATTCGTTACATGTCGCCCAGGCCAAAAACTTTTAGATGGAAATATCGCAAACAAGGGACATATCGGACCAATTCGATGGCAATATTTCAACTTGTTTTAAAGCGACACCAACAACCGGCTATCCTGGGTATCTTAAAGGTTGAAAAAAAAACGAGAAGACGATGAAAACGTACCCCTCTGGCAGTTGTAGAGGTAAGAGGGTGGGCTGAACCTCTCGAGGATGCATAACAGAAAATAAACATTTCCCCCTGGAAAAAAGAAAACCCGGCCGAGCATAAAACTTGCTATTAAGGCGATAACGACTGAGAAAGGGTTCCTTGCAGCACATTCCATTGATATGCAGCACTAGAAGTTAGAAAACCTGAAACGCACCCACCCTTAACCAGGGATGTGGACCAGGGCACACCCCAATCCTCGTCCTGTCCTCTGCAGCGAAAATATGAACACATAAAGTGCAAAACCACCCAAAAACCTCCAGAGGGCTCCGGGGCTGAAACTTAAATAAACATCCTTCCGACGCTCTGACGCAATGTGCGTGCCCTGTTTTTCGGGGCTTCATCCCCTTTTATCTCTGTTAATTAGATCAGGGATGCGGCGTACGGCGAATTTAATTTTGGGTTGGTTTAAACTCGGAGCCAGCTCTGATGGACTAATTACGCGCCCTGTGCCGATGCTTCTGGTGCTGCTGGCTGTGCTCTCTTCCGTGCCGTGCCTGCGCTACAGCACGCTATAAATCAATAAATTACACCTATGTGTGTGCACGCAGAGATCGAAGTCGGTTTCATTATATGCATTACATACCCACCCTGTGCTGTGTTGGTCCGGAACAAGTAAATACCCCGCTTCTGGCACCAGGTACGTCGTAATAGCGCGGCACAAGTTGAGCGAAACTTTGCTGCAAAAGTTTTAAGCTCCTGGCCGGGCCTTCGTTCCCGGTTTCCCAGTTCCCAGTTCCCAATTTCCCAGCCATATATAAGCACACAATGGATCCGGGGCGGCTAGGCTACCGAACCGAACCCGGGGGTCTCTATGGTGTGCTATAAACTCGCCCGCATTCCGGGTGGGAGTTTTGATTTAGAGAGGCTTTTAGAGTTGGGCTCGGGTTTTTCAACTGCTCCTGCTGGCGAACAATTTTGAGATGGAACACGAGTCCAGGCCGGGGACTGCTGCGCTTTATGTACTATACAATGCAGAAGGAGACCACACCATTTACCTTCACTTTGATTTATTATATTTCTTTCCTACCGCGGCTCTTTCCTTAATTATTTATTTTGAAGTTGTTTAGTGCAACTGTTTTCCTCAGGTAGAATACTTTAGGCGTAGATATCAACGTGACTCGGTAAGCAGTTTTCTCAAAACAAGGTCTTACCTTTTCAAGAAGCTCTCTTTCTCCCATGGGAGGTTTCTAGGCAATTTAAAACTATATTATATAGAGTGGGTACAGATTTTAAACTCCTTTCCTTTTATTTTCCGAAAGGAACAATGTATATAAAACATAGATATTGAAAAAATGTCAACTACGAATAAATGCAAATAAATTTTGAATAGGATACGGCAAGCCAATAGTAGAAGTGTCATTCTTGTTCATTAATTTTAATTAAAAATCCACCCTAGGACAGTTCAGGACCAGCCCAATTTTTAGACGAATACGTAAATCGAAAAGGATCTACTAGTATGTATTAGTGTACAGACTAGAGGCGACCAGAATGTCAATCAATCAATCGTGAATCTACTATGCATAAGTAGTGCAAGTAAGTGCAAGAAAAAATTAAATAAGTATTATGAATATGAATTGCAGCAAAACTCTTTACTTCTATTTTTATAAATATGTTTAATATGAAAGTCTAAGATGGATAATGTAGATACATAGTGTTATCCCAAGGCTACCATTAAAATCTCTTCATTCATTCCAAGTCATAAACTTTGACGCGCGACTTGGCTCGATATCAATCCTCAACCTCTCTCAGACTTTCGAACATAGGTACATTATATGAACTTCTTAATGTTTGTAAACTCATATTAATAGAAACCATAATGAAGAAGTAATAAAGTGTCTGCATTTTCAGATATTAAGAATAAATGAATGACAACAACAACAACATAACAAAATAAAAAAGTTTCCTACATCACCAATACATGTTTGTGACTTTTTTAAACTATTGACACCAAAAGTCAGCTATAGTATGGAAGATTATAATAAGTTTATTTTTGAATTTTATTAATTTTAGACTTTTTGAACATATACATATGTGCATTAAATACTTAAAATCTCGGCGCGGCTCAGTACTCAGTTTCGCTCTACACATGAGTATATATCTAAAAAAACGAGTCAAGTGCGAGTCGGTTTGTACTGAAGCCTAAAAACGATAGAGTTTTAACCTAGCCTTAGTGACTTTGGTGCAGATATTCTCAAACAATAAAAATATTGATTATTTACTGTCAACCCGAGTAAAAATAGTCCGAGTTCGATATATGGCTGTACATGGGCTGTTTTGAAATAAAAACGAGCGGGTTAGAAAATTCAGTCATAGAATTGAATCTGATGAGTTACGATAAATAATTCCTTTTCAAATTGTGGTCAACCGCTGTATGCCTGTGTGTACGACGACATAATACTATAAACACATATGACTTTGCTTTATATTTGAATTGTACTTAAATTTTTATTAAAACTATGCTTTTTTCTTATTCAGTAACCTTAAAGCTTAAAAATAGATATATATTCTATAAAAGTGTAAGTATAAAAGTTCGGACCGGAGTTCCAAACCATAACTTAGGTACATATCCCAGGAACTTACAATTTTTTAAAAAGGAATTTTCGGTATATAATCGTAACTATTGTATACCTTTCTTAAAGGGCTTTCTGGTAATGCCCTTTTTCAAAATGGGATCTCGTTTATAAATTAATTTCAATTCAGAAAGGTAGTCAAACTGCTAAAAATTGGCGATATGCATATGTGTTATGTATGCAGAAAAAATGTATGTGCTGCCAATTTAACGTCACATCATTAGTAGTATTATTGCCGACATGAATGTTCTGCTTTTAGCAGTGAAAGTACAGAAACGCACTGTAAATGCAGTTTTTAGTAAGAACTGTTAACATGAACTCAATCTTTTGTAGTATCTAAGTGTGAGACACGTCAATTTTACGGGTTGTTGTTCTAGTGTTAACGTTAAATTTAAAAGCAGTATATTTTTTAATCTAACGACCTATGTAATACTAGTTTATGATTCACTATGCTTCTTTATTCTTCTACAGTAAAAAAAGATGTTGTTCTAAGTCTTAATTATGGTTTTACGTTCATTGCACCACGCACCGTTGAAAATCAATTACGCTCTGCTGATGTCATTCCTTTGTAATTAATTGTGTTAGCAAACATTGCGTTGTTAAATTACAAGCCAAGCTGCGTTCGTTCTAACTTCTAAGCTTGTGAAGCAATCGTGAAATGTTTTTTTTCCTAGATTTGTTATTATATTTTTTTTTGCTAGGTCCGACCTCGCCTGCACCCACACATTACCATAAAATTCACATATGGCCGACTGCGATACTTTTCGGTTTTCGGCAGTCCATCGCATCTCGGAATGTGGCCGAGCGCTTAGAAATTCGGCGTTAGCCGCGGCCGCTTGGATTCCCAGATGAATTAAAAGTTAGAACCTGATGCGCGGCGGCTCGTGGGGAGAGCCATGAACCGCATTCACGGCCGGTCCTCGACTTTGCAGATAGAGTGGCCGATGCTCGTTAGATACGCTGAGGTTTCTTCAAAATGTTTCGCCACTTTTTGCCTTTGTTTCTGGCGAAGCCTCTTGCGCTGCTGTGGTTGTGCAGCACTGCGCACAAATCTTCTATCTTAAAATTCTAAATTCTAATCCGTGTCTCTATGTGCGTTTGTTCACTCTACCTTTTTTCTATTTTGAAACGCTCTTTTTTTTTAAGTTTTCTTTAAAACGCGGTTTTTTTGTTGAACAGCAGCTGAACTTTTTCAAGGTGAACGCTTAGAGCTCAGCTTTCCCAGGTGTTGAGGTTCCGAATGTAACTCTTTCGGCGAGTGCACATTAGAACCAGTTTGCAGTTGTGTGCTATTCGCACATATTCATTTTCGTCGATTATTTTGATAGCTTTACCTTTCGAGGCGTTAATTTTCGTCGGAAATGCCTGTTGAATTCTAATGGTGTGCAAAGTGCATTGGTCTTGGGTTGAAGGTTACACGGGGGAGCTGCTTGATATTTTGTTAGTCACTTTTTGCAATTTACTGCGCGTGTGGCTTGTTTACTGTCCGGATCATATTAATTCGGAGGCTAATTTCGTTTTACGTAATTCAAACCGTGCTAGATGCACGTTTCTGTTTCCCATGAAGGCAATGGCCTTGACATTCATTATATTTTGTAAATTAAAATGTTTCGGCCACCTGTTTTTGTACACCTTTTTGCAGTTTCAACTGCGCTTTAGTTAGGAACACACCTGCACGCCTTAATTGCGTATGAATCACATTCAGCATGGGAACAATCGCTTTTTATATCCTGGTATATTCAGTTTTTTTTTTTAGCTAAAAATAAAGAAAAAAAATATCAATGTAAGAACAATTATGTTCAAGCAACTACGATACAATAGTACATATCGTAAATCCTTCTAATAAAACGCCCATATACTATTCCAGCTGCGAATATTTGAATTTATGCGAATATTTCATTTATGACTCCATCGATGAACATAAGAAAAATGTTGTCATTCACATGGTAATGCGAAATGTATGCTAGCAAATGTCTTACTTTAAAATGTTGCGTTTTATACCCCGTAAAAAGAAACAAAAAACGAATTCCATAATTATGACGGGATTGTCATATTCTATTAGTTCTTGTGCGCAATTTAACCCTTACAAGAAACAATTATGCCCGTACTTTTTATATGTAATAAGAGCCGCTCAGTGCATAAATCGATTAACTCAACCAGTCACATAAAAATTGTAACATTACTGACGATCATTTTTTGGCTACTCTTTCTTATTAATTTTATATAGGTTAGATGAAAACTACATCTGTATTTATAAATTATTTCAATTTATACTATAAAGGTAATTTTAATGAAAAAATATATTTTCTCATCCCATTTCTTAACTTTTTGTTTTATAGAGTTATTCGATTTGCGCAATGAACGGCTCAAATGCTTAATAATACATTTGTACACTTATTAGTATGGAAAATTAGATAATATTTATTATTGTTAAAATTCATCACTCCAGATGATACCTTTTAAGGGTTAAAGAGAAAAGCCATCTTAGCATCTAAAATCTTGATATTAAGAAATCTTAATAATTATATCTCAGTTTTTTCATAACAGAAACTAAGTAGCTATACTAACATTTTTATTATTTTAGAAATGCTTGTACTTACAATATAAGCTCATTTAACTGTTGAAGACTGCATATATTTTGTAATCAATGAATTTGCTGGTACCTCAATGTAGAAAATAGACATTATGACTACCTACTGTCCTATGAGATCCAAATATAAATGCATGTAGGCGATTATTTTGTATTGTATATAGTTATTTTCATTGATATTCATATTACTATTATAGTAGCAGTGGTGTGCACAATATTTGCAATTTTCTTCTGTTTGTTACAAAAAGCTATAAGCTAATAACAAAACCGAATGCACTACCCTATTTAGTTTTTATTATGACATACATAATTTGGAAATAAAACTGTTTAAGTTTTATTGTCTACGACTTTATGTGATAAGCAGTACAAAATTACAATTATTTATTTGCAAATGTTTTGCAAACCATTGTTCATGGGCACGAGTACATAAGAGTCTATGCAATTTACGAAACAAGCCCACATTTAGCTATATTACTGAAAAAATTGTTTTTGGAACGGGTCTGTGTTTTTATGCAATAACTATGTACATATATTAATTTATGATGGCACTCTTGTACCAGTTAACGTAAACTGAGGTGCAAACATTTTAGTAGGAGCTAGAAGGTGTTTAACAGGAGGACTGCGGACATCAGCTGAGTTCAAAAAGAATACTAATCAGTGGGGTTGAGATCCCTGGTAACGAGAAGATGAGCCCTCCTTCTTAGCGAGTTCATCAGCGACCTCATTTCCTTAAAACCAGAGTGCCCCGGAACCCAGCAGAGTGAACTCTGTTGGAGGCAGCCAGGCGTTGAAAGAAGTCAAAGCACTCCTTGACGAATTTTGAGGAGAAACGCACCCAACATGACATGTCATTATGTTACTTAATGCAAAATTAAACTTAAATTTGAAAATACCCACTACCACATTTATGCTCTTGTGAATTGTATATGTAACACAAAATTGAGCCATTCACTTTTCAAATCGATTAACTCTACAAACAAAAAGGGGAGCACTGATGGAAATTGCACCCGTTTGATTTTGACTTTTTTATGTAATAATTTATTTCAAATTTTAAAGGTTAAGCAAGTATCAGGCACTTTAAAAATGAAATCAATCGAAAATTAAAATAGTATTAAACCTCGTTTTTAAATATTTTCAGCTTTTCAAATCATCACACTTAATGTATAATGTTGATTGCTAGTAAAATCAAGAATGGTTCGTTTTTATTAAAAAGTCTTTTTGGTCATGCATAAAAGTCTGATTTTGCATCATCAATTTTTTAAATTATTTACATATAAATGATTCAACAACTTTATAGAATAGTTATATAAGTTCTAGTAGGAGAAATGTTTATTGTGCCGAAAGCCACTTTTCATATATAGGTATATAAGTACATATATAGAAATCAGAAGAAACTTAAAATTGCAACTGCAATAACTGATAATACCCAAACCTATATTTTTAAAGAGTTATATTATTTCCTAATTCTCGCGCCTTTCTTTTGTTTTTTTTTTTTTTTAATCAACGTTTTTTTTCTTAAAATGGAATTTGAATTGTGAACTAGGAAATAAATAAGGATACAAAAAATACATATCCGTACATTTTCTGCAAGACATTTTTAAGATACCAAAGTAAACGAGTTTTTTAAAATAATTATGAGCCTTTCCATTCGAGAAGCCAAACCGAACCGATATTATCTGTATGGCAGTTGGGTTTTCTGTCGTAGAACCCCATAATGAGAGATCGCTATAGATTATCTCCCTATAATGAAACGCTTAATATAATAATTAATTAATATAGTTTGTCCTCTTATATATGTATAATAAAGATCATGCAATGCTATTGTAGGATATTTTGTAATTACGATTTTGCTCATTGTATATGCGAAAAAAGTTACTAATAATAATTAAAAATTAATTATTAGGAAGGTTAGAAAGTTCAAATTGCCTGTGTTTTGGCGCTTTTTAAAAATCATAAATATAGGTTATCAAATGATCTTTCATATATAGACCTACCTATTTGGGTCTTGTTGTGTTCTACATCAATCTATTTCAAAACTCTTATTTTTTTGACGTGACAACGTCTTATAATTCGATGGAGCCGGCTGCACGCACGAAAAAACATGGCGTTACCTCGCTTTGAGGCGTTCCATTTAAGGCTTGAAGTGCAAGCGAGAGCGCGGAACGAGTGACAAAGAGGCACAATCGGCCTCCGCGTTCGGCAGCGTTCGACATCTGTCTCTCTCCTACTTGAGTGAGCGATGCGTCCGCGTGGACAGCTGCTATACAATAATACATTTACATATTTTCGTCAAGTATGAAGTGCAGTGAAAAGTGAATGTGGTGTCAATTGTTTATAGTATGGAGAATGGTTTCTTCCATAAACTATTATTTTTTATTTATATATTGCCTAGCTTTAATAAATTTCCTTTTTTAAATTATTTGTTTATTTGTTAAATTTTATTATTATTTTTTTTAAAACGATAAAACAAAAGCTAGACGTTGATTTTTTAAAAGCCAGAGAAAAAGTGATTTTATTTTTAAAAGTACGTTTTGATTGGATTGCTTCAATGACTGCTTGATCAATAGTGAATAGCCTCTTCAAGGCTCACTTAAATTATAAGTGTAAAGTATAGATTTCTGTTACTGCCACAATAGCAACGATAATTGCGGCTTCTTATGACGTTGTCACGTTCAACTATCGTCAGTAAACCGACTTTACAGACAACCGATTTTTTTTACTTATTATTAATTTTAACTCAACGAATTTCTGAAAATTTAATTATTTTCTAAGAAGTAATGAGTTTTTCAAAAGTAGTTATTGCTTCTTTTACTAACTTATTATTAAATCTCCTCCTTAGTTATTTATTTAAATTTTCTAGAAATGCACGGGTGACTATCTTAAATGTGCCTTCTGACTCCCCTTTTTAAAGTCAATTTGTGAAATATCCCCACAAAAGCCAAGATTTTTTTTCTAAGCTGATGTTAGAATTTCGTCTTCATCCCCACCCACGTCTCACCACTTTGAATTGTTTTGCTCGAACCGCCACCGCAGAATTCTAGTCTTAAGTCAAGCGACCACCAGCCCTCGCGAGAGAGCGCCCGGAGTCGTTAATGAAATCAATGAATAAGGAGTTTTTGCATTTTAAATGAGAAAAAATTAAACAACCGGGGAAAGTTCATAATGCAATTCAGTCACGTAGGGCTGCTGTGCCAATAAATCCTGGGGATTGCCCAGGAAAAAAACTGCGTTAGCTCCGTAGAGTTTGGTTTGGGGGTATTTTTTTTTTTTTTTGTGACTTTCCGGGCCATCGGGATCGGGATCGGAATCGGGATCGGAATCGGGATATCGCAGCAACGACACAGAAAATACGCACAGATGCATCCACCCGGAGGAGAGCGGCAGCCGCACCTCGGGCGTACATAACATAGGGCCACCCCCGGAAAATGGGCGCCCGCCGAACGACCCGTGGAAAGGGGTGAAAATTGCGTTTGCCGAATCAACATAATCCCCAGTGCCCTGAAACCCTCTGCTTATCTCTTTCCAGCGCAGCCGGGATGCTGTACGGGCTCCAGCGAATTTCCCATGGTTTTTGTGCACATCCCGGGGCACTTTCACTTTCACTTTCACTGCTTCCTTCTTCTATCTTCGGCGGCTGCGGCACCGTCCCCCTTTCAACGTCCTTGCAACGAAATCTTTGGGAGCCGCACAAAAACAAAAGGGCGAGCCGCGCGGAGGGGGGGAAGCCGGAAAGCAGCGACCGAAAGTGAAAGGGCCGCGCCTGCGCCTGGGGGCCCACTAGAAAGGGATTTCTTCGCCCACACACACCCCCGCCGACCCGGCTGGGGCACGGGGGGGACGGGCTGCGTGCGGGTTTAGTGCAAGCTTTCACTTTTAAATTATCCCGTGTCCTTGCCAAGGCAGCGGCCGGCTCCTTCGCTCCCGGCGCTGTCCCTTTCTCGCGCGGACGCGGCTCACTTTCGCTTCTTTCGAAATGCAAACACACTCACAGGGTGTGCATTTTTTTTCGAAGTGAAAGTGATTTGTTTTCCTGCGATGACATTAATGTTGGGGGAGGTGTGGGCGCCATCCAGGTTATTGCAAGCACACAGGGTTGCCAGGGTACTGCGCACACATAAGGACCTGCCCTAGAGTTATCCGGGAAGGACGAGGGGCACGAGAAAATCCTAGGTATGCTCTGGCGTGTGGGATTTCCTGGCTTTTCTAGTGCAAATTAATTGCAGAAAATCAATATACTGGGATATGCCGCTAGCAAATATAAATAGAATAAAAAACCTGGTACTAATAGGCTCGCAAAGGTGAGGAGAAATCGCTTATCATTCGATAATTAACGCAAGTACTCGTAGGTGGTTATTAGGCGTCTTGATTTGGAACGGTAACGCTAACAACCTGTATGACAGCGATCTCGATTTATTTTTGAGTTATCCCTTGAATTTCTGATATAGATAAAGAAAAACAGCGTTGCAAAAAGTGGCTAAATGCGAGTATAACTCGAGTATTAACCTTCATATTAACATTAAAATTGTATAAACAAACTCAACTTTTTAACATTTGGGAGTATGCAACTGTTCTTTGGTCTCATTAAATAAGTTCAAAAAATAATAAGTAAGGACAAAATTAATAAGTATGTAATTGAAAAATTACTTACCCGTAATTCCATGAAAATGTGTTCATTTAATTTTTAATTTATATCCTGGTAAATTTTTTTCAAATTAACTTGATTAAATTACTGTCTAAATTGTGTGATCAACTATAAAGAAAACGCATTTTTTCGATCAGATCAGAAAAACTGCAGTTAAAAACGCTCAGTTCTGCGATGCAAAATAAAAGGTAAAAATAATAATAATTTTGATATCTCAAAATAACTCTGATTTCTGATTTGTCTGTTTTGATTGTAATAACAATTTTTATTCATGACCAAAAAAAGATAGATCATTTTATAACTGTTACGGTAGTTTCATTCGGAATATAAGAATATATGTAGTTCGTAATTTAAGTAATTAAATAATGAGTTTTAAAATAAAACTTATAACCGTTACGACTCTTGTAATTTCATTCATGTGCATAATGCTGGTGCATCAATTCTTGCACTTTACAATTTATTCTGAATGAGTTTACGCAAATATTTGCTGAAACGCATTTTTTCTTGAGGTGAATGAAATGACGTCAATATATTATTGAATAAAAAGTATGAATTTACATTTACAATATTACATTTTATGCGTAGGTACTCTTTACAAAAGTATTGTATATTCTACTATTGAAATGTTTTTTTAGAAGAATAATTTCCTTTACATCAAAGGTTTTTCGAAAATCCTCATAATTTAAAAATACTATAAGTTGAATATGCTGGTTGTGATTAGAATTATACCCCGATTTTTTCTAAATTTACTTTAAAGGCTGGTTTGATATATGTAAGCTAATGAGGAGTCTAATTGGACAAAAATCTCCGAAAACGCACAATCTTCAAAAGGTAGCTCTTCTTCCTGTGTAGAAGTATAATATTCAGCTTAAAAAAAAATATATAAATCCCGGAGAGCTCCGACAATGCGGCAACCCTGGGTGCAGCTTATTAAAAACTCAATTTTATATACGTTCCCTTTCCGCCTGCACCACATGATGCCGTCACAGTGCCCCATCGTGGCGCTCCCGAGTCCTGAGTCCCCAGTCCCGATTCCCGACTCCGAGCCTCGCTCTGAGATGGTTTTCGTTTTCGTAAGTTCGTGTGCACTTGGGTAAAATCTAGGGTCGAGGTCTGGGGCAACACCATCCCCAAAAAGTGCGTAGTGCGCTAGTGAAAGTGAAAAGAGAAAGCGAAAGCGAATGCCATGGCGAAAACTTTCACGTGCTCTCGACGAAACGAAAGCAGCCGCCGCACACTGAGGCATAGAATTTTTAATTTTCAATCCCTTTTCGGTGCACAAATCCCTGGGAGTTGGGCGACCTTCCGTCGAGGGATGTTCGTGTGCAAGTGCGTGTTTGGGGCCTATCTTGGCAGCATGTGCCCTCTTCCGGAAGGGATGGGGCCCCATCGGAACGACCTCCACCACCTTCGGGATCTCATCCCAGCCGCAAGCTCCAGGCGGAAGGTGTAGGCAACTTTTCGGGAAAGTTGCATGTGTCCTGGATTTATCAGTTTATGTACTTTCGCGTGCAAGTTACAGCTACTAGGACGACGGGGATGGCTTATATACACGCAAATGTCATCCAGCGGAGGCCGGGGCTCCTGTACATAAAAAGAGGAGAGCCCCGAAAACTCGCACAACAGCAAAGGGAAGCCGAAGAAGCAGCCCTCAGCGGGGCTCAGGGGGGCTCAGGGGGCTCAGGAGGCGCTGCAAGACGAACAGCGAAGAAGAAGAAGCCATTCCAGTGCAAGGGCCAGTGGGCGGCGGCGGGTGGCTGGTGGCGGCCTGGGGCTGGGATATTTTAAATAGAAAATCCATAAAATTAATATGCGTGTGAAGTGGAGCACGAGGAACTGGGGCTCTTGCGTTTTTTAGTTCCAGTCGTGCGCTTCGCTCCGCTGGCGCAGCAATAGCTGACGATGCTGGTTTTTGGGGCTGTGCGGGGGCGGCCGTGGATTGGTGGGTGGCCCTGGGGCGGAATCCCGAAACAGCGGTTCAAAAGTTCGTCGAATTTTTGCACCCCCATCCCTTTCAACGCAATGTGCGTGCTAAACTTTAAGGCCCCTCCCCACCTGCTCCCGCACTATAGTTCTAGATCTAGTGAAAAAGAGGAAACGAGCCCTAATGAGCGGTTTCACTCGGAGCAACCCGCGGGGGGCGGTGGAGGATGCTGCGGAGGGGGATGCTGGTGGTGGTATCCCGGGCGACTTTTCACGGAGCGCTTCCCGAACTGCGCCGATAATTGCAGGCGTTTAGCTCGCGTAGGCACTTGAGGCCTTAAATTCCATTGGTGAAAGGACTTCAAAGGGCTTCTCCGGCGCTAGGCCCGGCCCCACAACGCCAACGGCTGTTACAGGCGAAACCCCGCAGCATCCTTTGAAGTGTACACAGGATGAAACAATAAAAGCGGACGACGCTCCCATAAATTTTGTATATTCGTTTCCGATTTTTTTTATTCAATTTAATAAACATCGGCCCCCGCAGCGCCGGCCCAGGCCCAGGCCCAGGCACCGAGGCACCGAGGCATCGCGGCACCCGGGCCTACCCGAGCCGGACCTACCCGAGCCGGGCGCAAAAGAGGTTAAAGACACATCCCGGCAGCGGCTGATCGCACTCGAGATAGCTTTTTGGCGCCTCCGGGCTAAACATCTTGAGCTGTGATTCAGCTTTATCGAAAAACGAAAAAGGAAGACATGAAGAGCCATTCGCCCCGATAGCATCAAATTTAAGAGAATTTTATCTCCGGCAGGGCCCTCCTCGCCGTCGTCGTCGTCGTCGTCGTCGTCGACGTCTTGTTGCCGCTTCGGTGCTCCGACGGTCGCGCAGCATATTTTCTAGCAAACGGGCCATAGTTTTTTGGGTCTGTGGGATTCCGGGGGAATGTGCCCGCTTTAAAGTTTTCGGGTCCGGCCCTTGGTGGGGATTATGCCAGGCAAAATATGGGTTCCCTGATTCGCCCTCTGCGAAAGGATTACGCCGCCAGAAGTAATCAATTTTGAAGAACTTTCAATCTGAGGATCTCGGATTGAGTTGATTCGCTTTTAGAAGATTGGTCACCATTACAACGTGGTTGGATTTCCGGAATGGAATGTTATATACGATTCTTGAATATTAGGTCACGTTGATCTTAATTTGATAGAATTAGTTTATAAATGTAGTACAAACATTTTAAAAAACATAATTCAAACACTCTCGAAAGAAAAAGAGCTGTTACTAGTTACTATTTCCTAACTTTTTTAAACCGGGGTATCAAGGTCAAACTTTAGAATCTACATATGTATACTCTGATATCAAGTAGGATTATTTATTAATCTGACTAAATATTTGAGTAGTTTTCAGTATCTACACGAGCAAGGAAATTTCTTAGTATTCAATTAATATTCAAGAGTTTGAAAGTATTCAATTACCTTATTCTTCAGTATTTGAGTCCTGTAGAATGAACGCATTATGAAGTAAAAATGCAAGAGTGATAAATTACAATAATTGTTAATTTCAAAAAGTAACTGAAGACCTTGCGGCAAAAGCTACAAAAAACATTTCTTCCTTTTGGGTCTGTAAATCCTCCAAAAGGCTCAGAAATTAGTATTGAATGCATAATGCATATGTTTAAGACTCAAAAACTCAAATATTTTTATATTCGAGTGCTTGGGTACACAAAATTCTTTTACTAAAACTCGGCCCAGGCGGGGCCCGAAATTTAAATCCTCAAATACTCATTTATCCGAGGCATTTATTTAAGTATAGGTATTTTTAAAATAAATGTCTTCTAGTTCCAAGCTCTAATTGAGCGGTCAATTTCATAAATAAATATTTAGTAATTTATTGGACTTGGACATAGACAGTTGATCTTAGGTTTTTTTTGTTACCTAAACGAATTGTCTAACGAATTTTTTGATATCCAATTTCAATATTTCGTCAGATTACGAGATATTTTCAGAAAAATTCGCAAAAGTAGTTCTAATCGTATGGTAAAAGTATATTTGCTGTAAGTAAATTTGAAAAAAGAACGATGATAAATAGTTTGAATTTAATTGATACATATAATTAATTGTCTAAAAGGTTTTTTATCGCAAAGTTTAAACAAAAATAGTTATTTAAATTTTAAAAAAACGTTTTTAACGTATTGCGTGATACTTTAGCTAAGATACAAAAAAGTTCAACATGCATGTTGTTGTTAACCACATTTTTCATGTTCTTTGAGCTAGTCTAACGTAATGTCAATTCCCAGTTCTCTTTGCCATGTAAACCGTGGTTAAGTCTTATTTATTTGTGTGAACTTGCAGTATCTTTAATTTTTGATTATAACTGATTTTTAGTCCTGATTTGGGACTATTGAACCTACACGTAGTCCATTAAATGTATGCATGCAAATCGGCGAATGGGAAATCGACTTTTACATAGATGCTAAAACCTGAAAATTCCCTGGTTTGGTATCTTGTATACGCACTTTTACATGTAAAGCTGCTCAAAGTCCGTGCCACCCGGATGTTTACATGATTCGAAATAGACGAAAACGAGTTTTCATCAATCTCTTTAAAATAGAATGAAAATTAGAATTTATATTTTTAGAGTAATTTTAACTCGCTTAACACGAGAGTATTGTCCGTACGGAAAAAGCTATGGAGTAAAAAGTTATAAAAGTTTCATTTAATAAATAGTTTATAAAATTCGTTAAACCGTAAACCGCCGATTACCCCAAATTTTAAGTAAAGAGTTGTGCTCATTTTGTCGTCCAGTGTTGAGTTATCCATTAGCCATCTGTCGGTAAAGATTGTAACCATTCTTTTAAATGAAAGAAAATGCTGCTCCAACTTGACTTTTCGGTACTTCATCCATGTTTTCAACAACTGTCATCGGCTGACAGTCGCAGTTGGTGTGACAGCGAAGGTCCTATTTCCAAAGAAGTCAGCTGTGTTTCGTGCGGCGGAATAACTCCTAAATTAAACGTAAATTCTCAGTTAAAGCGCATTCAAAACAAAACCACTGCAAGATGATTAACGCTGCATCCCGGGTGTATCTGAGGGGCACCAGCACGGCAGTTTCGAACGCCCTGAAGCCAGTGATCGCAGCAGTCCCAGGTCAGCAGAAGGCGGTCTCAGTAAGCAAACCACTAGAGCACTCGAGCCTGAAAGGGCCGATCAAAGTATCTTCTGGTCTGACAAGTGAATATCTCCTTTTTCGCGAATCTACCGTTCAAAATTGCATAATTTCAGTAACTCCTTGATTATGTAACTCTGAGGTTATGTCCGCTTGTGTCTTAAGTCTTTTCTCGTTATCTTCCAGCTGCCACACAAATTCGCAGTGCTCACACAGACCTGCAGGTGCCCGACTTTTCAGCCTACCGTCGGGACTCCGTCCAGCGGCCCTCTAGGAAAAATGACTCCGCCGAGGAGAGGAAGGCCTTCTCCTACATGGTGGTCGGCGCTGGGGCCGTAGGAAGCGCCTACGCCGCTAAGGCCCTTGTGACACAATTCGTCACCTCCATGAGCGCTTCAGCCGATGTCCTGGCCTTGGCCAAAATCGAAATCAAGCTGTCCGACATCCCCGAGGGCAAGTCGATGACTTTCAAGTGGCGAGGCAAGCCACTTTTCATCCGCCACAGGACTGCATCCGAAATTTCGACAGAGAAATCTGTCCCAGTCGGTACCCTCCGGGATCCACAGCACGATGACGTAAATTACCTTTAACACCTTTACAAAATTATAATTTATAAAATGCAACTTGATTTCTTCTGCAGCAACGAGTCCAGAAGCCGGAATGGCTGGTCGTCATCGGGGTCTGCACCCACTTGGGCTGTGTGCCAATCGCCAACGCTGGGGACTTCGGGGGCTACTACTGCCCCTGCCACGGCTCTCACTACGACGCTTCTGGACGCATTCGGAAGGGCCCGGCCCCCTTAAATTTGGAGGTGCCCGAGTACATTTTCCCCGATGAGGGAACTCTGATCGTTGGTTAAGTGCGAATGCTTAGGTAAAATGCTTAAATTGTATTGATGAGGAACTTGATGTAGGAGACGTGATCAACTACACTGTAAGACCTAAAGTGATGATAATTTGAAGTATTTCTTATGTTTCTGATTCAAAAAAATAAATGAATTGGCCCCTGGAATTCAGTTTTTATATATAAATAACTCAAACTTTTTTAGCCGAAAGACAATTCTGTTCTTAAGGTTTGTCCCTTTTTTAATGTGCGTTTTAATGAATTTATTTTATTATTCGTCATAAAGATTATCTGCTGAATTTTATGTATAAAATAAAGTCTGTATATTGCGGATCAAAGTTCATTCAGATGGTAATTTTTACATCCCGTTCAAGACGCATTTAATACAAACAAACTAATCGGAAGTATTTTTAACCGAAAACGACTTTTATTTTCATCTAAAAATATTACAACAAAAAAGATGAATGAAAATGCGGATTTAAAAATGGTACATTTTTAGAAATTAAAAGTTTTCTAGACAGACTATGTAAATGAAATTTCGAATTTCCTGTGGACACTCAATTTGAAACATCGTTGGTAAATCAAAAGTGCACACCACGCAAATGTTTTAGGCGTCGAGAAAGGGAATAGATAAAATGCTGAGTTACTATTATTATTAAAGTAATAGAAATTTAAAAACACTGCAATTGTAAAATCTAGACGAATATAAAGTTTTGTTTTAATAAATGATGCCTAAAAAAATATTAATTTTCAAAATAGACAACTGCGATTAAAACTTGAATTTTTTACAGAGCTACGAGACAATACTTTAGTATTTGGTATCCTTTGGTATTCTATTTCTTTTATTTTGAGGTAGGGACCTCTAAAAAAAGCTGGCTACAATTTTATCATTTCTTCTTCTTTCTGTGTGTCGTCTCAGTGGTGACCATTTTTTGAAAGCACCTAAACGTATATTCACTAATTTTTCTCTTCCTTGAACCCGAAATAATTCATTTAGTTATAAAAACCAATTTATTTAGTTATGAAAAAAACCATTTGCATTGCGTTTAGACCATCATAGGGCTGTTCCTCCCTAAATTTGATGGAGTCTTCATAAAAAAAAAAAAGATTTTAGGGTTTTCGGAATGTTATTTGAAATAAGTCACCATTTTAAATTTGGAAACCTTATTCGCGCGAAACGAGTTACAGCAACTTTTCGTTTTCTAAATATTGGTAAATTATATTCCTTCTGGTAGTATAAAAGAACATTTTCAAATAATATGGACTTGATCAAGATTTTAAACCAACGCCAATTGCCTGCTTTATTACCCTTAAATACCTCCTTCAAAAGTGAGAAACACGAGGACTTAAAGGACTCAAAAAATGCTAAAGATAGAAAAATAAAATTTGTATTTTATTTACAAAATTGTACTTATATATGTGCTTTTGTAACTTCATTGAAGAAAATAAAAACATGCTTATGGTAATTTAATTTTAACTGTATGAAACTGGCTAGCAGTTGTGGGCGGACTTAATATAATAAGTGGGATGACCGCCCTCCAAGATTGGGATTTAAAAAATCGATCATGTTTTTATTTTGGTGATGTGTGCGCATAGCTGGAGTTAAAATAAATTGGAAAAACAATTGTTGATTGTGTTGTGGACATAAGCTAGGCTTAAGCCTGAATCACATGTGGCTTAAGCTCTGTTAACATTTGGTTGACCTAAACAGGCTCAAAATTAAGGCCTAATAAAATATTTTAGCTGTCTACTAAACAAATTCTGTAAAATATAATTTTTGAACATGGTCAACTTTTGCTCAAAAAGTGAGCTGAAATTCGCCAGTTTCCTTCCATACTCCAAAAAGGGATTCGTGTCTTTGATACATTTTGAGAAAGGCTGATCAAAGGAGGTATATTTGTATCGAATCCTAAAACCATCGGTTGTTGTCCCCGTCACCTGGGGCGTTTGACAACTGTTGAAATTTCCCAAACAATAAATCGCAGACAGTTTTGACGTTTGGCTTTTTGAGTATTTTAGCGAGCTAATTTATTTGAAAAATCGCGGCAACAACAATGAATTCCGCAACAAAAGTGAGTGAGACACGTTGTTGGGACTCAGAAGAATCCCAGGGGCAGTTATTGAGCCATTCCGATGGCGGGAAATGAAATTATTAAGAATTGTTTGGCTGTTTACTTTTAACTGCCTCACAGAAGGCGTTATTAAAAGATAATTTCAGCTCGATTTCTTTTCCAGGTGGGTGAGATATTCACAGCGGCTGGCCAGGCGTTCAATCGTTTAGGAGAGCTAACGATGCAACTCCATCCGACCGGCGACTCTCCCTCCGGGTAAGTGAAATTTTCTAACGAACCCAAAGAAATAAAAAAAGATAAAATTTTGTGCCACTCGCACTTTGCACTCACGACTTCAATTCATTTTTCAAGGAGCAAGTGGACAGATGAAGAAATCGACATGCTCCACCAGTCGATTAACCGGTTCTCAGAAGATCTCAATAAAATCAGTTTGCGTATCAAAAATCGGACCGTGTAAGCATCCCTTCCTTTTTCTTCATCTGTTCTCCAACCCTGCAGTACAATTTGTGCTCTCACGGTCCCCTGTGTCATTTTTCAGCTCACAAATTCGACAAACTCTGAAAAAGAAGGCTTTCGAGGACGCCGGCATCCCAGTGAAGCAGATCCCCGTGCAGCACCAAACTGTCGTCCAGACGATCCAGCAACAGACCCCCGTCCAGCAGATGAAGACTGAACAGGTGGTGGAGAATACCACGGGACTGATGGGGGCCAAGTCGGCGGACGTGATGATGACCCTCAACCGGCTCAACACCCAGGAGAACGAGGTCGACGTTGAGGGGCTCTCATCCGATGTTAAATTGGAGTTTGCTGGGGAGGAGGTGGCCGGATGAAATCAGGCGGACGACGACTTCTACTTTTAGGGCGGTAGGAATCAGAACTGGACGACTCAATCGACGAAGTGAATTTTTTTTATTACTGTATAAATGTACAAACGAGTATTAAACGTATCTATTGGCTGGAACTGTCTCGGTAGAAGCAGATCTTTCTCCTCCATTTGGTAGGCTCTGTCTCGTACACCTTCTGAAGCCGTAGCTCCTTTTCCAGGTACTGCTGGATGTCGGTTTCTACTGTTGACCTCCACTGAAGCAACTTAAACTCCGGAAACATCTCGTTGCCCTTTTTAAGGCGCTTCACCGCCGTTTGGTAGCACTTCCACGGCTGCGGCTCTATCACAAGCAGGCGAGTCAAATTCGCGCATTTCGAAAGGAATCTCTGCAAGCCATCGTCACCTTCGTTCAAATGAATCCACATCGTAACCGAAAAGCAGAAAACAGCATCAAATCTGTCCACTCGAAATCCTTGAAGAAAGCTTCTCACAGCCTCATTTTCATCATTCATAACATTCAGGCACTTGTAGGAAACTCGGTCCGGGAACTTGTTTTCCTCATCCGCCCTTTGAATTAAAATTGGGTCAATGTCCACGCCAAGGACGTGCACCTGCCTGGAGGTGTGCTTTTTTAAAAACCCGTACAGGAGCTGAGTGAGGGCCCCCGAGTTGCATCCAACATCCAGAACTGTGTAAGGAGACGTTGCGGCGCCTTCTTGGTGCCACAATTCTGGAGGAAGGAGTTGAATTCTATTTTCAGCGGGGTTAAACGAGTAATAGTTGATAAAGTTTCCGTACCGCACGCAGCCCGGGTCATTCGCTCGGAAATTCAAGTGGGGCTCCTCTTCCATGATGAGGCACCTGAAATTTGAATTGTCAAAATCAGCTGATCTTGAAGAACATACAAATTTAATTTTAAGAATGACAATCAGGTGGCGCATTTTAGGTAAAAAAATTGTGTTTTGCTGAAAATGCGCCAGGTGGCGGGGCCAAATTCTTCACTAAATTCATAATGACCAATGCAATTGGAAAAAAAGATTTTTTGAGCTTATTTACACACAAGCAAATTATAAAATTAGTTGAATAAGGGTTAGGGTAGCATAGAAACTGGCATCTTACCAGGCGAATTTCATAGAGAGTTTATAAATAATTATGTTTGATTTTTAAGCATTTCTCCCATTACATATTTATCGAATTTCATGAAAAGATATTTATTTAATATCTCACAGATTGGTTATAATTAAAGGTAGTAAGATGTTAAGAAACAAATGAGATCAATCGAAATACTAAATCGAAGATAGCTTATGTACATACACAATTTCGTCCCGAAATTCATTCGAATGTTTAAGAAGTCCAAGAAGTTTTTTTTTTTACTTGTAATTAAAGAAAAAAACAATTAACTTTTTAAATTATTATTATTAACATACATATATAAAATATCCTTTAACTAGAAACAATAAGCAATTTTTGGCGATAGCAAAACAATTTTAACTCCTTTAGAGAAACGTTCAACCGTCGGGTCAAATTGATCGTTTCCGTTAAGCAGCATGCAAATATAAATAAATATAATAAATACCTATTGTTACGAAATGGATATTTTATTTAAAAAAATGATAAGCTAGTTCCAAAGGTATACCAAAAAAACTAAAATAATTATTATTGCAAATTATCAATTTGCACAATAATACAAATAAAGCTTGTTAGGGCTCTATTGCTTAAATTTGTCCACTTGACCTTACGTAATACAAGCTAATAGATTAATTTAAATGTGGATTCATGTATATACATACACGTGTATACCATACATACATATGAGTAAACAAATAAAAGATTTATATATCATTTAAATTTAGATTAGATTTTAATTAAAATCGGAGTTCTTGATAAACCTTATAGGTATAATATTCCTAACTACATATGTAAGTTATTGTTACTTATTAGTAAGCATAAAATTCTCCACCTAAAAAGCGTTTTAAATATTAATAAATGAGATAATTTCAAAATGAGATTGCTTTCGTAACAAGAGAACGATATCTATAAAATATATTACACCATTTAGAAAAAAAACAGAACCATTATCAAAATGACATGTATGGCAAATGTCTGAAATTATATTGGTTAATAAAAATAAATTAATTAATTATTTAAGTAGGTATATTCTAGTCCGAAAAAATAATAACATAACTCGTTTTACGTTTGCAGTCAATTAAAAATAAATTACCAATTTCAGTTAAAAAGGCCATACAGAAGATATAAAAAAACTTTTGCTTCACCCACTGCACTCGTTGTGCATCACAATTAAAATGAATTTCATAATTTTACCGTGATGTGTTTACATTTACAGAGCATTCAGAAAATCATGCAAAGAAAGTCTTCAGAACTTCATTAAGTGTAATTGCGCGTAGATTTGATTATCTTTCTTCCACATAATTTTATCCGTGGTCAAGTGGGATAGTAGATCGTAGAACAGTTCAATTGTAAAATCTATTGGTCTGTCGATATTTAAATATTAAAAATAGGACTGAATGTTCATAAAATTATGGTTTTTTGAGAAATGTTTCGATGGATTTTGTTTTTTAGAAATAATGTAGATTTTGGAGTTTCTGAGATTTGTAATGCAAATTATAGCGTGCATTTTCTCCAAGATGTTTTGAATTTTATTCATGGTTATGAATATTATGATTGATAACTGTTTAAAACCCTTAAAACTGCATAATTGCATATCATTGACCGGCAAGTCTAAGAATTAATAGGCATCTTTTAGCAATTATTATCCATTTTACAAACAGATCCTGTTTGCTTGTCTTTACAGCTCATTAAGATTTAATTTTTTCGCGGTTACACCTCGTGACCGAGCAGAAAAAGTGCAAGCGGCCTACCTGTCCGCGGGGAGGTGAGGCTGTTTCTGCTGTACCGAAATCATGTCAGCGATTCAGGCGATGGATGGAAAATTCTTTTCTGGCAGGTAGAAAAGTAAATTTCTCATATGTATCGCATCACGCCAAGATTTACGCCAGACTGATTTGCCGTAGAAAGATCGAATCGTTAAGCAGAGCATTGAGAGTTGCTTATAAATGAATCTGAGCGGTGAATTCGTTGCAGTAAAAAAGAATCTTTCCATCAAGTCGGATAGTAGCAGAGTAAAATGCACACAAAATTGCACCTGGGGAGCCTTATCTTAGCCGGATTAATTACATCGATTGTATCCTTTCCTGATAAGAGTTGGTTTGGTCCAGAGTTCGCTGTTGTCCAGAAGGTCTACGAAGATTGCCAGGATACGAACGATTTCACAGGATGTCTGAAGGGAAAGGCACTGTCAGCGGTTACAAAAGCTATCGACCAGGTGGGCATTTTGGATTTTAGTATCTAAAATAAATCTAAATTTAAATTTTAAAGGATACCGTAAAAATTGTCGATGGACTTATTCTGGTGAGGCAGAATGCAACTGAAAAAGAAAGCATCATTGCACTGACCGGAGCAAGGACTATGGGCAGTCTATCGCCTTTAGATAGAACACTTCTAGAAAGACTAGACAAATTTTTAAGAACCCATGTCTTAAGGATCGATATGAACGAAGGTAGAGGAAAAGGTGGAATTGGTGGGGGTGGAGGTAACAAGAAAGGTGACAAATACGTCATTAAATACGTCGTCGCTGCCTTGCTAACTGCAATGGGAATTGCTGGACCAATTGGACTTAAAGCCTTAGCTGCAATCGCTGGAAAGGCTTTAGTCATCAGTAAAGTCGCCCTGACTATCGCAAGTATAATCGCTTTAAAGAAACTCTTCTCACATGACCACCACGAAGAAACGAGTTTTCAGGTCCATGCTGGCGAACACAACAGGTAAGTTAAAATTAATAAACCATCTTAATTTTAACTAATATAATAAATCTCAATTTGCAGAAGAAACACCTACGTCATTCGACCCGTGAAGCCCAGTGCAGCACCCATGGACCCCTATAGGTACTACTACGAGTACCCTACCCACTAAAACCAGATTTAAAAGTTGTGTAAACCTGTGTCCGTCGAGACATCGCTATACAGCTGGGTAAACCAAAGATGGTTGTTTTGTGTATGATAAGTTTTAACCAGTTATATAGTTTAAGTTTAGTTGAGCATTATACCTACATTGAATAGGGGTCAAAAACACTTAGGTTTACTTGCAGAATATTGTTCAGTTCATTATAGGTTCATGGCACTCTTCAATTTAGAGAAGATTTTGTTATATATTTGTCCAAAGTTGGATTGTTTGCTATATTTATGTTTAGAGTAAGTAGTTAATATATTTTCTATGTTTAAAGTATGAAGAATTATTCTAATAATAATTATTATTCTAAGCTAATACATATAAGCATAGACAATATTTAATTAATGTTTAGGATTTTTCAAAATTTTTATGTTTTTTTGTAACAATAAAGAAACTCCCTTCAGAGGTGGTTATGTTGTTTGAATTTTAATGCATATAATACCTACAATGTACATAGGTCTCACAGCCAACGAAATAATTTTTTAATATAATTTTCTAAAATGATCTGTATTTAAATAGGTACCTGTCTTTAATTACAGGTCATTTCGATACCAAACTAAATTTTCGAAATATATGTATTTTTCAAATAAAAATAAAAATAAACTCACTTTAATGGTACCAACACTATTTGTAATTATGAAATAAAAATAAGATTTTGGCACACAGTTCTCTCCTTATCAATATACCGAAAAAAAATCTTTGTTATTAAACTTAATTAATTTCTGTTTAATTTGAATATATTTAAGTAGTCAACAATATTGCGTCAAAATAATTCGTCTAACGTTGAATCAACTCTAAGTAAAACTAGTAAAGCATATTTATAACCCGCAAACATTGTCAAATTTTGTAAAATGAAAATAAATTGTGAAAGAACGATGAAATTCTGCTTTTTTATAACAAGAAAACTTTTAGCTGAAAATTATTATTAAATTATCACACTTATTTCATCAGTGATGACCTAACGTTTTTGTTTTGAAATGAGTACTAAAATCCGAGTTATTATATTTTTTTTAGTTTAATTGAATTTATTTTTTGGGTTAGATAAACCAAAGAAGATTTAGAAGAGCACTGAACTCTTGAAGTAACTGAAACAGTATTTAATAATAATAATAATAATAAATTAACTGAATGACTACCATTATGAGGCTAAACACCTAAAACAACTTGAATGTTAAATTATATGATATTAGTTAAGTCGTTTTTCCAATTCTAAAGATCCAGTAGTTATATCACTGTATTATGCAAATTTCAAAATCGTTTGTAAATCGGAAAGTTTAATATTATAGTTTCAGAATTATGTATATATGCGAACGGCTTATTAGTTTACATTTTAGAGAGAATTTCCGCGATATTCTCAGGTTTAAAGAAAACACGCACACGATTTTTGACCTTGCAGAAATGTTTTGACTGTAATTTGTGCACTATTAGTGTACAATAGTATATTGTGCAACAAGGGCGTAAAGTAGCCGTTTGCGCACGCGGGCAGTAATAAACGCACGAGCGAAGCGAGTTTGTTTAGCTGCCAGCGTAAGCAATCGGCTACGCACCGCCCGAGTTGCACAATAAAGCACTAGTGGATAATAAGCCACTTTACAACCGGAAAGGCGTGCGTTTTAGTGGCACTTTTCCCTCACGCGGGGGGAAAAAAATATGTAGGTATGTTACAATTTTGAAATATAGATTTCTATCTAGCCTTTATTGAGAAGAATTTGTTTAATTTATTTTGCTATATGATTGGTTACTTTTTTTTTAATTGAATTGAAAAATGAATCATAAATGCTATTACTGGTAACATTGAAATTAAACTAAAATGGGAATCCTAATTAGGTATTACCCGATGTAGTAAGTTAAAATACAAATTTACCAAAGACCTTAACCCTCTGAATAATTTAAGATGTAATAACCGCAAATCGATAAACCGAAACAGGATATAACTACAAAAATTGGCAATGCGTTTCAGATGGTGGATGCAATGGCCACGTTTCATTGGTCGAATAAACTTGGGGTGGCTGAGCAGAACAAAATATCCGGCGATTTTATTCCTGGAGCACCCTCGCCCGATAGAAAGCTCGTGGCACGGCACACCCACACAGAGTCAAAAAGGTTTCAGAACCTGAAAAAGGAACGGTGGGTGCTCAACCCCTGGCCAAATCGAGCAATTTGAGCCGCACAAAGAGGGTTGAAACCTTTGGGGTAGTTATGTAATATTTCATAACGTTATGGTTGGTGGCTTTATGAAAGGTTTTCATATGCTCAGAATCCACGGTTTTGAATGATGGGGAGGAGCGTGCCTTCTTTATATGCTAGAGGAAATATGATTGGAGGGTTTTCGGGCTATGCTGTTCTTAAAAAATTGAAGTATTTATTTAAAGGAAGGTATTTAGAGTTAGGAAGTAAATTAGCACCTCCCATGCACACTGAAATGAGATCAGTGGAACCTTATTTTTAAAATTATTCTTTGTTTGTTTACATATTGATCTAAACGACTTGGGGCTTGTGACCGAATAAATCGGCAATTTCAAACTAATGTGCGACGTGAGTACAAAAAGTTTAAAGCTGAATATCTCGTGATTTTTGACAATCTTATACAAATCGTGGCAAAATTTGGTAAATATGTATATGTAAATACGCGTTTTACTCTTTTTAAAATTAAAATTACTCTAAATGGAAAAATTAAAATCTGTTAAACAATGAGAATGGTAAAGAATGATTGCTTTATTTATTTGTAAAATGAGGTTTTTTTTGACATTATTTTTTACTAATAGCACTTTACTATCAAATATGTGAAGTTAGTTTTCTTTTATACATATACTAATTGTTTTTCTAATTTTTCATACTCAATAAGTAAGATATGGAGGTAGGTTAAAAATAAGCAAACAAGTAATAAAATAAAACATAAAAAAACTTTTCCCACCTCTAAATAATTCATCGCTGTAGAGATTTCCATGTGTAAAAATTCCAATATATGTAGGTACAGTGGCGTTCAAAACATTTACAATTTAAAGCATAATTTTCTTCGGTTTATAAGAAAACGCTGTAAGACAATAAGAAAATCGGACCCAGTATCTTAGTCTTTATTACAAATAGTTTGAAAATTAAACTATTGCAGATTTAGTAGTTTGTAAGTTTAATTGATGATCAGTAGAGAATTTTAATTTTCGTTACAAATGCTTTAAGCGGCACTGTATTTCTTATAATTATAGTGTCGGAATCTTGGTTCATTTCATTCATCTATGATATTCTAGCAATATATGTATGTATAGGTATAGATATATGGTAAATTTAATTCAATTAAATTCAATTTTTATTTAGAATTCATTAATAGGACAGCCATTTTAAGTGCTCGAAATAAAAATTCATACATCTTAAATCTTAGCACATAAACATAACCGAAATTGTAAATTTAATATTGGATAAAAAATATTTTTGTGATACAAGAACCCAAGACAGTTTTGAGTAAAAATAAAACTTATAATCTTATCTATGTAACAATATAATTTAAAGCTATAAATTTCTACAACTACACTAGCCTACAGTTGTTGGCAACTGAATTGTATGATGAGGGAATTTTCGGAATTCACTTTCAAATTTTCCAAAAAAAAAACAAAATGAAGGAATACTTGGACTGATATGAATTTGCTGAATGTAGCTCTAATATTGAAGAGTTGTCTGAGAAGGAGCATTTTTAGAAAAAAATTGCTTGGTGTTATTTCTATAAGCTTTCTGCTTTTGCGACGGTGTGCAATTCCAGTGTGAAGAATAACTATGATAGGTTAAGAATCATCTTAAGGATTTTATTATAGTCTTCAATATTCTTATTTGGGTATGTACATGGTAAAACTGGTCGCGAATTGAGGGGTTTATTTTATACCTATTCACATAAAAAATCTTCATTAACTATATTAATTAAATGCACTGTATCGAGTTATACATAGTAACACAACATTCTAATGTCCATTTTATTTTTACTTAAGGGTAGGTAATGAAAGCCCTTTTCGAAAACCGAGAGAATGTGGGTTTGTGGCTGCTAACTAGATACGACTATACTTTCCTAAAAGAGAGTATAATTGCGAAATAAGGTTTGAAATTAAAATGGAAAAAAAGTGAAAAGGAAAATTATTTATTTTTCCTTGTCCTGGCCTTTGTCTAGTGATACAAGGGAAGGGACAAAAATAACATAATCACCATTGAGAGCCCTTTTTTCTTCCCTTCGAATGGTCTTAGGCACCACCCTCGGCAATGTTCAGCAGGCGGAAAAATGTGAGACGAGAAAGTGGATATCGAGGAGAAAAATGGACAATAATAACAAAAAAAAAAAAAAAAAAAGTAAGGTTAGGAGGAAAAATTACCCACGAACACAATCGCAGTGCCCTTCCGCATCGAGCGAGAATAAGGCACCATCAATGTAAATACTTCGATATCAGAAACGGATGCCTCCGCAGACCCCACAGCTTTATACCGCCCGCCCGCAATAACCCGTGTGGTACGGAATTGCTCGCTACACTTTCTGATATGTGCGCGAACCCTCCGAACCCGCCGAACCCGCCGAACCCACCGAGCCCTTATATGAGTGGAAGGTTGATGGGTAGTCATGTCCGTCTCTGGGTAGCGGCCTGTGCGGGTGGGCACCGACCGACGGGGCAAAACCGTGCCGTGCTATCTACCGGAGGCCACATCTACGGTCGAGCTGAGACGATGTTCGTGAATGCCGTGACCCGGCCACCACCCGGCCGGGATGGGTTCGGGACCGGGTCCGGGCAGTGCCACCCAGCTGAATGCTTCTAGAGGTGGAAATATGTTTCACCGGGAAATGAGGAAAATTAAGAACAGAGCTCGTAAATTTATTTTCTGCAAAAGTTTATTGCCTTGTCGTAAAGTATATTCGCCAGGTTCGCCATGTGTATATATGTATGTGTGTGTGTGTCTGTGTGTGGTGTGCGCTGCCCGGTGCAAGTATGCCGTGATAAATTGTAGTTTTGTGTATTTGAAGTTTTTACGTTTTATTTATATCCTTCGGATACACTCCTTCTGGCGCTACGATCGATACCTCGCTCGCTACTTTTCCACGATTTTGTTAAATTGTTTCAGCAATCTTCCTTTGACCGTCATACATTGGGGGCGATTGTATTTTATGGGGACGACAATAGAATTTCTGGGCGATGTAGCGTTTCTTCTGGCTTTTGGGTGTTGATGTAAGGAACGGCGCAGTCCTGTCCCACCCCTGTTGATTAATAACTGGAAGGAGTGAAGAATTGGCCGACTAATTGTTTTTCGATGTTCGAGTTTCATGTTATGTCTAATAAATTTTGATTACATCGGTTATATTTTCCTCAACACAAAATAGGAAATAAGGGAGAATTTTGTTTTTTCGAATATATGTATGTACCTACCTGTGTATGTATATTTGTCAGATTATATACTAAGTATGTTGAAATGGCGCAATTGTTCTATACCTACTTACATATATGTACAATAGACAAACGATTTTCACAATATATTTAATATAAGACTAGTGCAAATAGGTACTAAATAATAATAATAAGTTTATTATAAAAACTAGTAGACAACTTTTTAGTCATAAAACTTAATTAGGCAAACGAAACCTTTTAAAACAATTTGTATTCTATCACAAAATAAAAAGATAAAATGTAATGAAAATTTAACGAATATTTAGGCTATTGTTACCATAATTTCTAGAATTTGATACCTACAAATTTTATCACTTGAAAGAATAACTTTCTGCTCATTATTTTCAAATAGGTCGAAATGAAATCATAATTGATTATATACATATGTATAATGTTCTTACAATTTAAATAAACATACATTACGAAGCATATCACACTGACTACATTCAAAATCAAAAAGTAGAAAAGAGATATAGAGGCATTTTTGAACAGTTGAAAAGGAAAAATGGTTGCGCTTGGCATATAAAAATATAATTTTGTATACTTATCAAAATAAACTATAGACGGAGAGCAACATATAAGAACAATAGAAATTATGTTATAATTGATTGGAAATCGTGATCTTCTTATTGAATCGCAACATTCTAAGTCAAATTTGTGGAAAATTATTGAGAATATTAAAGTATAACAATAGGGTAATAAGCAGAAAACATTTTTCAAAGCCTGATATTTTTAGGGAAGTACTATGCGGTTTTTATTGAGTTCCTAGTTTCTAAAACGACTGATTCAGATGTGTTTCAAGAATATATGTTTGTTTTTAACCGGTTTAGTTATATTTGTTTTATGTTGGTTCGCGGATAACTTTGAAATGAGTGATTATATTTATGCGATTCTCCTATTTACTAAGAAGCATAGACTTGCTGAAAGGAAGGTACAATCGTCTGATTTAAAACTCAAAGCCTAAATGAAATTGGCAAATAGTAGATAGATATTATAATAATAACTGAAATTTAACAACAATTGGCATGAACGAGTTTTGCGTCGCTGATTTCATTTTTGGCGCTAATTTTGAAAAATTTTTGTCCTTTCAAAGTTATTATATGTATATGCATGGAATATGTTTTCAAAACATCTAGTGAAATCTTAGGATGTTATATTGTAATTAGCAACGATGAGTTCCAATGTAAAAGTTATTTTTTTTTAAATACTTACTCTTGACGGCAGTTCTATTATCTTTTAATTGTGGGTTAGACAAATTTTATAAATCCAGTAAATGGTTATGAAAATGTGCCTTAGATATCGATCGATACACGGTCAAAAATTTTGGAGTGAAATCTAATCTTTTTTGTATTGTATATATGACCACACCAGAAAAATATTAAAAACTAATAAATTGCAAATATTAAAACGAGGGATTTAATAATACTGACATTAGAACTAAATACATACATAAAAGAATTAAATTTTAAGAAAGTTGATATTAAGTTTTAATTGATCAGGAGTACCTATACCCCGAAATGCAAACATTATTTAATCCGGTGTTGGGTTCGAAACCTGCGACCTGCGTATTGGCGGGGCTCTAAACCCACCACCAAGTTACTTCATTTTGTTCCGATGCCTTTTTAGAAAGTTGATTTTCCGACTTCAACCGTGGCTATATTCGAACCCACGTCCTCCGAAGTTGCGGACCGATGCTCTAGCCCTGAGCTACCGAGGACCCATCAACACATCTACGGTTTTACAGTTTATGAGTAGCGTATTTGTTAGAAAATTTTCCTTCGCTTATACTTCACCCTTCGAATTTCAATCAGGCGGATATAAGGACTGGAAATCGATTTTACCGTTTTTTTAAAGAGTAATATATTGTATTAAAAATAAATACTAGAGAATTTATACTTAATCCGACTTAATGAAAGTCAATGCCCATCGATATTACTTTTATAATTGAATACCATAAATATTATACTGTAATACAAAATTTATTACATTTACTTTCAATATTTAACACCAATTAAAATTAAATACAGATTGTATTGCATTTCGGCTGTAATATTAAGGTAGTATTAAAATTTACTCCAAGATTTTTGACCGTGTACTTTATTGATATCCAGGAGACTGCAGTCCTTGGTGGCTCCTTTTTATTCCGTTAACTTTGAATTGAATATAAAGTAAAAACGTAAAAAGTTTCATTTGACCCCGTTTCAGTTAAATATCCGCAAGTTTTAAAGAACTAAGAATAAGATGAAGAAAAAGTAAGGCTATCTGGTGAAATTTCAAACAATTGCCTAAAAAGACGTTGCAACGGAAGACAAAAAAATGTGGTAAACCAGAAAAGTTAGTGGTTTTAGCTCGTTGAAATTCAGGACATACCTCCCAATTAAAAAATAACCGAAATCCAGCTTCATCGGTGAATTCGTTTATCCGTTGTTAGAGAGAGAGGGATGGAGATCATCCCCAATATCGCCTCAAAAAGCAGCCCCCTTCCGGTGGCAGCGGCCAGGAACCTGGGCTCCATCAATATTATCCCGATAAGCTCTTGAAATTCTGCAATCAACCTCATCGAATAAGTTTAATCTCGTCCATACGTTGAACCCGATTTCTAGTATTTGAACAATTCCTTTCAGCTGGAACTTACCTCTCTGCGATTCCTATTGCATCTTCCTTTCATAAAATTTTTTTGATTCCTTTGACCACGTTCCTTTGGTTTTCCATCTTATCCCAATGGCAGGATCTCTGGTGCCTTTGAGGTATGGCTGCCGAGCTGAGGGCTATTGGCAAAGAACGACGACGGCGGCGGCGGCAGGGAGCGTCGGAACGCCGGACGACGGCGCTGGTGGTACGCTTACCAGTATATAAGTCTTCCAGGAATTCATCTGGATTACCCGCAAAATGCTGCTCAAAAACTTTCAGCAATCTTCAATTTTGGATGTACATGTGGTTGCCAGGATTTCTTTTGCTCCACCGAACTTATTGAATAGAAAAGGAGCAGCCACGTACTCTGGTGGACTACCCCCGGCTTCTATACTTTTTTTTTCTTATTCTTTTGGTTCGAATCTTTTATTTTTCTTCCACCTGAATGTTTCTGCCTTTTGTAAACTTTTTATTATTTCTTTGGGGGCGAGTGTAAAGGCGGGTTCTAATCCCGGCCATACCACAGTCTGCGGACGAATACCCGGGGGACGTGAGATAAGGGCGCATGGAGGCGATTATATTTTCCGCAAGGATAACTCCGCAAAAGCTTGTCGCCCCGGTCCCGGATCCCGGGTCCCGAGTCCCGAGCCCTATGAATGCACGAGAGAGATTTAATAAAATATGGCAATCAGCCGCAAATACCTCCCATGAAGCTTCTTTGGCCAGAACACAATTTTCTCCTGGTCCATTCATACATCTATGAATATATACGGGTATTAGCCTCGGGGCGGGATCCGGATTCGGGATGCTGTGGCCCTATGTAGCAACCATCCGGCTGGTAGGAGATCCAACGAGGCCCTGCTCGCTCCGCCGCACGGGGCACCTCTATACACATTTTACTGTCAATCCGCACATTCGTACATACAACGCCGGGACGATTCCCGAATATAAGCTCGTTTGCAGGCGAAAATTAGCAATAAAATATTCATGAAACTAAAGTAAACATATCTAGCACAATTGGCTCTAGCGGGGCTCCAGGTCCAGCTTTCTAGTATGCTAGTGTTTATAATTTTGGCTGTGTACACATTTGTTTGACGTAAAATATAACCGAGATAGGTCGACTGTGCTAGAAAACCTTTAAACTGAAGTGGCCATCTAACTGGGGGCTGCCCCGATATGGGTATATGGTTTGTATTCCTTTATGACCCAAAGTGGACACGTCCAGATTAGAGGGAATAATATATGAATGTTTGAAGTAGACTCGGACCCTTTCAATCTTATATAGGTATGGACAAGAATAATGGAAGGATATCAATGCAGGAGATGTGCCCCGGATAATTCTACATCACCCATCCAGATGTCCAAAGTTCTTTTTTTTGAAAAATTTATTACTTTACTCCTTTACGTGCCATCCATCAACGTAGAAGAGGGTTGATTTCGAGCGTTTCGCTTATCGAAAACGAATATCGATAGCTCAAGGGTGGATAGGTGCACACATTCCCAAATTATTCATAAATCCAAATGGACCCTATTTTTCTTATAAAGAAAAGCGCAAAATACAAACAGAAGATCGATAAGTTATATAAAATTATGTATTCAATTGATTTTACTCAGCCAGATACAAAAAAGCAATTAGGTTGTAAGAAATTACACAAGAATTGAAAAAGAAAACCTGTCTTGCATTCCATGAGTTCTATTCCATCTACACACAACTTTTCGAAAACTCTTGTCATGGTATTCCTACAAACTTTAGGTAAATTTCTAGTAACCCTGTTTTTCTAATATTAATTTCAGTTTTATTAGTTTCACATGACTTTAGGCACTTAATAAAATAGTTTCAGAAGTTTACTTTACTCTTAGTGCCTGGATGACTAAGTTTTACGTTGACTTAAATTTATATTTTTGGCAACGAAATAATTTGGTTCTGATTGTCCGTCATCTGAAGTTTATATGTAGCTTTTAACGGTGGATTTGAAATCAGCAACCCGGAAATGTACTTATTATCACGAAAATACATTGAAATATAAAATCTTATATTATAGGTACCTAAGGAACATGTGCAGGCTTAAATTTAATTTTCAGAACTGTTGAGTAAGAACTACGATTTTGCTTAATTTAAAGAATGTTCAGATTATTGCCAAGGTTTTTCTTAAAATTCGAATCCTATAATAGACATATTTTGAAAAACAATATAAGAAGAAAATATAAAAATAAATTGTTGCAGAAATACAACAAAAAGTGCAAAAGCTTAAGGAGAAGGTCATGAAGAAGAATTTAAAGGAAAAACCAGTTGAATTTTAACTTGTGAAGAATAATATATATATCTAATAAGTTTTAGAATCCATACCAACGACTGATTACTAGAAATATGTAGGTGAGTCTTGATGAGAAGTGTTATTTTAAATTCTGAATATTATATATTTCTTGTAATAAATTCATAAAATCTTGTTTGTTTTCATAATTTAAAATTCAACATATTTTTGATTTAATTAATGACAACTTATATGTAGGTATACTAACCGATAATTTAGGTATGTACTTCTTAAAATAAAGCGATTATCGAAATGTTCTCTACAAGCTTCCTTCGATATTTCGTCTCCTTCCACGTTTTATTATAAAATACAGAAATGTTGTTGGAAAATACACGAAATCGTATTGGAAAAGTGTTAATAATATCTCGGAAATTACAAGTAACTGACAAAAATTGTTTAGGTACATAATCTGTACTTTTAAACTAAAAATTAACTTAAGTGAATATTCATAGACATTTTTATCAAAACCGGATTAAATTTAAGCCCAGAGAGATATACATATGTAGATAGGTATTTGAAAAAAGAAATTGTCTAAAAAGGACTAAGAAGACGGCAAGTTGTTTCATGATTTTATATGTATATATTTAGGTACAGATGTACACGCAATGTGGTTGTATAGAATAAAATCTGCATTCACTGAAGACTCTGAAATTGTTAAGTACTATTTGTGCACTCCAGTTATTTGAAGGCATTTAAACGCCATTCTTAATTAAATTAAAATTTTTTTACGTTCCAAGCCCAGACAGGTTATTTGTATCAGTAAGCGAGAGGCGTCGCGGCGGAGCCATTAGAGCTCGTATTTTCCTCGCAATTACCCGGAGAAATTGAGTCCTCCGGGAGCAGGTACGCATCTGTGTTATCTTAATTTTATGCAATCCCGGGGTAGCCGCCAATATCATCCCCCCATCCCTGGCCCTGGAGCAGTTCACCACTCCAAGAAAAACTCCTCAGATCTCCGGGTGTACCACCCTGTGTCACAATTTTTTTTGTGTCGCTTTTATTATCGCCTCGAACCGAGCCCCTGTCTTGCACATAAAATAAATTTCTATCCTACAGGCAAGTCCAACTTTCATCCAGGACTCCGGGACTCCGGGACTCGTGTTGGGGGCGTTTTGCTCCTTCATTTGGCACTATGAGCTGAACACGTCACTTTTGCGGTGGATGGGGGGCAGAAATAATATTAACAAAAAGGTCAAAAATAAAGGGGAGATTGAAGTCGGTATATTCGGGAACACTCGCATGCGGGGGAGGGAACATGGCAGCCGGGTTCAGACCCACAGCCAGTTAGCGGCTCATCAACAAACCCGGGGGGTTGGGATATTTCCGCCCCGGCGGGTACACGGGTGAACAATTTTTTTTTTATCCTCGTTTTTTTCCCTGCACCCGCGATAAAGATTGGAGCAAAGCCCGAAATTTTTAAGGTTGACGCGCCCCCGTACCCGGTGGCAAACAAGAGTCGGTTGGCGGGTTGCCGGGTCGTTTCGCCCCCATCGAGGGTAAATATTTTGCGAATGCGAGCGGCGTAGCGATGCGATATTGCTTATCGTAAATTTTGATATCAAATTTTATTTTATTGTATTTTTCCACCCTCCGACGTGCTCAGCTCTGCCGGGTGTCTTATCTGTAGATGTGGGGCTGTGGGTGTGCACCCGGACACGGACGGGTTTCATGTTGGGTTTTGATATGATATGAACGCCTGCGTCTTCCCGACGGAGCTGGAGCTGGAGGCTGGAGCTGGAGTTGGTGCTTTCCTCCTTTCATTTCTGTTATCCGAGAGGATATACATGAAACATATTTCTTCTCGGTTGAGGATTTATCGAATTCAATATGGTGGAAAATTGTTTCCGCTTTCTTTTTCGTTTTGAGGGCTTTACCCTTCCTGCTCAGTGGGTTCTATTTGGGGGTGGAACGTGTAAAAATGGCAAGCGGGCCACCATAGAAAGTTTCAAGCTGAAGAGATTATGTAAAATATATCAATTCAATTGGTATTCCCTCCTAGATAAAGGGTTATGGCTTATAAACCGTACTTTTCGTAAAACGATCCTTTAGAACTTTTCTTTGCAATTTATTAAATTCAGTTCGTTTCAACAAATCTTGAAACTCTGCGCCGATGTATGTAACATACGTGAAAGAAATAGGAATAAAACAGATTTTATACCCTAATTCAATGTTCACAATAAAAATCTTTTATGCTATTCAGTTGAAACTTTCTGTTTTCATTTTATTTTAGAAAAGGTTTGTGAATATTATGTAGGTACATGAACACAAACACTTAAACATATGTAGGTACTTGAGGAAGAAATAGTATTTAATAATGAAATAAGAAATATAGTGGAGAACTAGCAATTTGAAAACTTTATACATAATAGTAATGGAACACATTTAAAGTCTAATTCTAAAATTCCTAAAAGTACTATATTATTTAGTTTCTTTAATTTCTAAAAGTACTATCTTATTTAAAAGTGATCATGACTATTAATATATCACTGAAAGGAATATAACTAAATATTTCAAATCACCTGAATCCATGTTTGAAAAAAGTTATCTCTGATGTTGAGGAGTTTTACTTTATCTCACTAAAAATCAACAACATTTCGTTATGAAATTTTGTTGTTTAGAGTTTTCCCACAAATAAGTTTAAAATGAAGTTCAATATTACAAAATTGTTACATCTATAATCAACAAAGTTACATTTTTAAGACGAAACACCTCCGCTGACCCACTGTGCACTATCGAGACGTGTTAAAGAAAACAAAATGATAGTAAGTAAGCATTTAAACATAATATTTAATGTATCATATTTCTACAACTAACATCTGTAGCGACACTTAAATCGAATATAATATCTTATTTTAGTCGTATTTCTGTTTCTAAGTAAATGACATACATATTATGTATTTCTGTACTTAAAAATACAAAATATGACAATCTTTATTGCTTCTTTTAAAAATTTTGGCGAATAATTTCCTCATCAGCCTTCATTTGATATGATCTTCATTCACCTTTGTTCGTATTTTAATATGATGTAATAACTTAAGACTCAAGCTTTAGTTTGAACAGCATTATCAGTCACTATTTCAATCCGTTATTTTTAATATGTTTTCTTTATAAATAGTCAGACTTTTCAACTTTTTCAGTTTAATTCATAATCTACGAAAAAATTCTATGGAAATGATCTGCCAATTCTTCAGAAAAAAGTTTTGTATTGATCAGTGTAATCCGAGATATGTATGATAGATTTCGTTTCTGTGGGCTCAGTTTTTATGAGTAACTCTGCTTTGATATGAATTTCTACGTGTTTTAGGATTATTATTGTGAAATATTTTCATAGATTAAAATAATAATACATTCGTTTAATCTTAAGAATAAAAGAATCGGACAGCTTCCCAAATGAAACTTTCAAATACAAATGAGTTTGCTTTCGGAGATAGTTTTAAAATGCTTTGTTAATAGAAGTTCATTGTATCTATTTATAATTTACTATCCTATATGTCATAAGCTTACACTCTTTATTTATTCGAAGTGATTAAACAGTTTTGGGTAACCTAAAATTGCCACTAAAAGCATTTGAATAAAATCGATTTTAATCAGGTCTTTTGATACACACTAGAAATGTTTCTAAATTCGTGAACATTCTTGAATACTTTTACTTTAAAGGCACAACTATTGAAATTGAAAAAGAAAAAAAAATTATTTAATATTTTCTTTTTTGTCGCAAAAACACACTTACCTCCCAAAACTGCAGGCATCGACTAAAAAATTCATAACATAACAAATTGAGATATTAGAAAAATTCAAATTGCATAATGAAGCAAGAATTGTACTTTTACGAAAAAAAATACGGTGACAGTAAAAGAAATGCTTAAGTTAGTGGTGTCAAATAGTATATTTTTCAAAGAGGAAATTAAGGTTTAAGAAATAAATAAGTATATTTTTATCTTTTATATTAATCGAAAATGTTACAAAAGCTAAAAAATATGTTCAAGTATTAAATTACTGATTCATTACGTGGACGAAGTACTCTCAAAAACTCCTCAGATTCACAATGAGTAATGCTATAAACAATGAAAAATGAAAGTATGACTCTAAAAAATGCACAATCTTCTGAAAATATTCATAAATTTTATAAAAAATAAAAAAACATACCTCGTCACTTAACACGGTTTTAACACACAGTTAAAGTTATCGTGGGTCGTTGGTGACCCGACATGAACTGCGTCTACTCACTGCTACGACCAGATCCATATTAAGGGAATGCGGTTTAGCGTGGATGACCCTAGCCTTCAAAACTTTTTTTTACAGAATGGATAGGTATTGTTTTCTCATTTGCATTCTGAGAAACGAGACAAAACAAAAATGACTCGGGTCTCCAGCGACCCACGATAACTGAATCGGGTTAAGATAAGACTGACACTCTCTGTTGCATTGATTGCTGTTGTATAAATGACTCCATCTACTAAATTATTTAAAATATAAGAAATTAAATATTTCAATTAACATTTATTTTTCGATTTTTTTCTAAAAGTGAATTGATACTTTTTAATTTTTTTTTAATTAATAAGTTTAAATTTCAAATAAGTGATGTCGAAATGAAAAAAATAATAAAAGTTATATAAAAACCTCCTCGATAAACAATTCTTTTCATTTTAACCCTACTGTTGTAGAGACGAAATAAGTTGAGTTGAAATAAAATTGAAGTTGAAGTCAGGATTAAGGTTTAAATTGGGATTAGGATGAGTTAAAGTTGAGTTGAAGTCAAAACGTAGTCACCACACTGGTCCTAGTTAGGAAACTAACATAGGAAAGGAAAGCCAAGCCGTTTGCTATCCCCACAAAATTTTTGAAATAGGGATCTCTTCTCGAAGGAAAGTATAGTGCCATTACTTTGAGTACAAGTTTCTCAGCATTTTTAGCTGCCCGGGGGCATTTAATCCGGGAAGATACCGGGGGTTTACATAAGGATTTTATTGGAAATTGGCAAAAGATGCCAGAAATAAAAAAAATCTCCCAATCATCATCAATGACAGCAATTTTCCTGTCAATCTACAGCAAAAACATGTGAACATCATCCCCGACGGCTGCGATAAACACACGCACGCACATGACGGTAGCTTTTTATTTTTATTGTTTTTATCCTCTTATACGTTTGCTGCTACCATTTTCCTTCAATATTTCCTCGAATGGAACAGTTTTTTTCCACCATAAACATTGAGCATGAAGGCAAAATCCCACCGCTCTGTTCTGGGACTCCCTGGAAAAATGTGGATCCAATTTCATTTTTATTGCGTACATATACTCGCCTCGTGGCACATACCCTGGTATATGGTGGGACCTTGTTATGTTTTTCTCCTGCTGCCCAAATAATACACAAAAAGATATTGAAGCATACGAAAAATCCGTGAATTTCCATTGTGATTTTCATCCTGGAGTTTCGGGACGAGAACATTCGGCGCTTCTGCCTTCGTGGCAAAACTGTTTTGCCTTCTTCCCGCCCTCTGAACCTGGACGGGTAGATCCATTTTTATCGGTTTAAATTAGAGGGTTCAAGTAAAATTTCCAATGGTGGCAATTGCCAAAATAAATCGCCGGATTTTGTTCAGTGCAGGATCCCGCATTTAGTCCCTTTACAAGAAGAAATATCCGCATCTTCGCACTCATCCCTTGAATATTCTGAGGCACCCTGTGTGCAGTGATTTGCCCCCAGAAAACTTTTGATCTTGTGCACGCTTCTTTGAGATATGACACCCTGCTTTAATATCTGGTAATCCGAGGCACACTCCTCAGTAGTCACTTTTTGTCGAACTGGGAATTTTTCCCGCATAATTTTGCCATTCCCGGACGAGATATCCGGGAATTTGATGCGTGTTTACATATGTTCGGGATTAGGCGGCAATTGCACCCCATCCGGTGAATGTGTCCCGGTGAAAGCGGGATTGTCATAAGTCAAAGGACTTCGGGACTCCTTGCCAGCATTTGTTGCAGGACTTATAATTAGAATTCATCAGAATGCGGCTGGGTCGGTGTGACGGCGGCGGTGATTAAAACACCGAAAGGGCCGAAAGGGCTGCCGGAGAAATTAGTCGAGTCATTACAAATCTGTCAAGGTTTAACGATCACGTATTAACCGCAATAAATACGAGGTCCGCTGGGCCCGGGGCTCCGTTTTATGACGATTCTTGCGCTTTCGAACACGGCAAAAGAGTTATTTTCGGTTGCACGTCGTCTTCCCGAGGTCTGCGGTTCAATTACGGGCCCAGGCCTAGTCGCCGAACGTGTTCCATTCAAAATGCCATAAAAGAGTCGTTAAAATAGACACGTGATGAGATTTTAGGGGGCTCATTTAGATCACAAATTCGGGGATTAGGAAAGATATCAGCAGTTTCTTGGTGCTGATTACGCGGACTCGGCTGCGATAAACTGCACAGAGGATTTGCTTCGCTGAATTAATCTGGTCGCATTAGGGGATTTCGACCCGGAGATAGGGCTACACTGTCTTCAAGGATTTAACCGAAGAAATACAATTCCACAAAGTACGTAAAAATACTTTGCTAAGAAAATGCAAACGCTTAGCATGCAAGTCTTGTTTTAACTTCAAATTTTATCCGTCACGCAAGATGAGGATGATTAAGCCCCGGGGAAAAGGTCGATGAGTTTAATTTATGAACTGAATCTGCATCAATTATCTTAAGATACAGGAGCTTTAAAATTTAAAAAATAAATAGTAATTTTCTGGAGAATATTATATGATTCTTTTATTTCAATTGTTTTTATTTACACAATGTCACAAAATTTAATAAAAATGGAATAATAGTTCAAAAATAAAGTTTTTACTGGAGGTGATATCATTTATTATTTTATCACGAGTTATTATAAAGTAATTATTAAAAATTAAATCGTTACAAAATCAAAACTATACCTGAAATATGTATTTTTTGAAAAAGTAATTTCTATTTATATATACAAGGTAGGTACATACATATGTAGGACTGTGATGAATAGCATAGTGTTTAAAATTTTTATCTCTTTGTTTGCTTTCTGGCCGCTAAAAACATTGGATGGATTTCGAGTAAATTTTATATGATAGTAGTTATTTTTACGCATAGAATTAAATTGGAGGATGCATCGAAAAATTGTAATATGTATATCTAAATATAAATTAAAACCGAGGAAATTAGAAGAAATCACACGCATTTCGTTTCCTTTTTAAATTATTTCTTTCTGTGTGAAATATCTTTGAAAATACGAAAACTTTTTTAGACTTACATACCTATAAAAAAATGCATTTTTATCGAAAACTTCACCGTTGTTAGGGTATTTAAAAAATACTTTTGTTGTAATTTTACCCTCTTTTCGGATGGAAATTGAACGGAAGGAATTTTAAATTTAAAATATTGTCCAAGTATCTATATGTAAACGATGTAAAATTTGCATAATAATGTTTATTTAAGCTGACAATGACAATATCTGTGTAAAGTAATATTTTGACAAAAATAATTTGATTCATCAGAAGTGCGTTTAAATCATTTAGATACTTCTTCTTACTAAGTATCTTTAATAGTTTTTTAGAAAAAAAAGCAAAAATAATTTCAGCAGCGCATCTTAACTTTAGGTCACAGATTTTCACCAGTTTGATGTAATTTTTCGGATTTATGCCGCTTGTTTACACCAATTCTGGATAAGATCACACTTTGAATTGAAAACAGAAATTGATTGTACTCGTAGGTATCACAAACCAAATTCTTAATAATTTCAATGCAGTTATTATTTTGTTCAAATCTCTTTTCGGGAGCTATCAAATGATATTATATATTAAATATTTTGTATTATACCTTTCAGGATTTAAAAATTTCCATCAGATCTATGGACAAAAATCGGTAAAGAATCCGATTTCAGATTTAGGTAAAAGTTGTAAAATTACAACAAATGAGCAGTGTTTGATCGCTCAAATGAAAGCATGGAAAGTCTATTATTAAATTCGACTTAAACTAAGATTACAATCTTAGTTTGGCTATAGGATTGATGAGGAAACAACTTCTACAATTATCTCCAGCAATATTGAGCATATATATAGTGCATGTATTTCGATACAAGAGAAACGATAGTTTCAGAAAACAGTACTAGATTTCATCCATTTGGGTTTAATATCCGTTTTAGTGTTGTAACTTAGGCTGTGACCTACATTCAGCTGTAGTATTTATATGCAATCAATTTTGGAATCATTTCGAAACAATTTAAGTTTTATTTACACTGAGGAAGTTATGTTCTGCTCTTCAACCTCAACTTGCCCATAAACCTCAAAAAAATTCTTTCGAAAATTACAACCGACCCAGAGCTAGAACGAGGACAACTCCTCCATCTGGCGGTTCCCCGACGTAAACTTATGTTTCGCCATCCCGCATGCAGCCCCGGATGGCATTTAAATATTCGCCGGCGAGTATTAATCATGAAGTTTCCATCTGCGAGGGCACACTTAAGGCAGTGGCGCCGTGAAGGATCCGAGCTCCGGAAATTACGATATCGCCCCTGTTTTATTATGCAATAATTTGCAAATACTGCGACGATTTCAACTCTACCGTAAAATAACAAGTTGCAGTACATCGCGACTTTTGTTTCCCCCGGGGGGCTCCGGGGGCTGCAGCTCCGGGGCGCAGCAGGTCGGGATCCGGCCAGGAGGCCGGGCCCGGCAGGAATTGGAGCTGAGCAAATAATTTATGACTCTCAAAAAGTTCAACTTCGTGGAAAACTGTTGCAGCATAGCCAAAGGTGCATAAAAAATGGGGTGAGGCGGGATTTCGTTATTTTTTTTTTCATCCTACCCCCGGGTCTACACGGCTCCGGCACCGGCAAAATTCTGCACACATTGCAATGGCGCTGGACATGAAAAGAATCGCCTGGGAGAAAAGTTTTAGGACTAACATAAATTCTGGGGAGTAAACAAAAATTCCAGCGCTCGGACGGCCATATCTTTTCTGGCCGGATGAGCGTGGCAGAGATACAGTGCCATAAGTTTCTCTCCAGCAAAATGGTAAATTTGCTTAAGGTCCGGGCGATGGGAATGGCTCGTCCGAGGAAACTTTGACGGCCAACCGGGCGGCCCCGGGCAGCCCCGGGCTCCGCTGGGCCATTGTCCATGCGAAACAAATGGCCGGGACACCGGGGTTTAGCCCCGAGGAAAACTCCTCCGCACTCAGAAATTTCGTTTCCTTGTTAGGACTGTCAAATTGTCAATGCGTGTCAAATTGATTTTCCTGATCTCCCTTGGCACCCTGAAAGGATATAACGAGCCCCCGCCCCGTCCCGTCCGCCGCCAATACTCCGCTACATGTGTGGGGCTGATCAGGGGCTGCTGGCAGATATTAAATTTGATAAGCGCTCAATTACTGCGAGCATCCTGCAAACGAAATATCTCTTGCCTGCTCAAGAGGGCGGACATAATTGGACAACCATTAGCTGGTCATATGCTCGAATTTCGGTCGTTTAATTGGAAAATTGGAGCTTTGCTACATTAAATGGAACCATGCAGTCGAGTCGAATTGAACAACTTTTCTACATTTGTATGTATAATATGTATTAATGTTTTTGGTAATATGTATACTCTGCAGGGTGACGGTTTATATAGTCAATAATTTTTAAATTTTTCTGTTTTTATCATTATTTTATATTGATGCAAAATTTTCCTTCGCTATAATTCACATTTGGATTTTAAATCAAGTATATATGGGTTCAGTGTAGAATTGGCTGCTAAACCTAGAACCGGAATTGATTTGAAAAAAAAACACAGCTATTTTTTTTAATTTTGAAAAATTTTTGCTGAGACCAATTTTTATCTACATACATATATCAAGCTTTTACTTCATATTTCCAATTTCGACATGAAAATACTCGGAAGAATAAGATTTTGATTAATTTCATGTTTTTGTGTTGACAACAGGTTTTAAATCAGTGTCCCCCAAAATCTCTTGTACCAATTATCATGAAATGTCATTGATTCTTTAAAATTTATGAAATTCGTTAGTACCATTTTCGAGAACGCTATTACTTATGTACAAAATTAGTTCGTATAATATTATACAATGGTAGAAGCATATCGTAAGGGTAAGGTACCATATGACAACCCCAAACAATTTCAAACTTCCTTGAAGACTATTAAGGAAACTTATTTGAAATAGCAGCATAGGTAGAGCAATGACGTTTCCATTACATGTAATATAACTTAACTATACTAAACTTGCAATCACGTGAACTTTATTCCGAGTCAATACAACATTTCTCAAAAAACTATCACTAGGACGAAGTTGAGCAAAAATATTCATATTCATATATTACTAGTAGAAGTACCTAATATGTATATTAAAACTGTTTAGTTTTTATACGTTTCATAAAAATGTATATTAAACATAAAATCGCTAAACGGCTTAAAATTCTCTGCGCATTTTAAAACTATTAGATTTAGTTCAATTTTATGCTGTTCAAAAAAAATACGGAAACATAAAATTATGATATTCGTATTAAATTTCGATGGCTAAGTCGACAATTGCTCTCAAATTTTGCATGAATTTTGCTTTCCTAAAAAAATTCGTCAATCGCTGAAAATCTCGAAGAATAGTACTTAAGTACGCGTGGAGAAAATTAAATTTAGGTAAATTCTATGCGTGTAATGATCATAAAATAAAACTTAAATATAATAATAGTTTTATTTTTATAAGTTTGATTAAATTCATATGTTTTTAGACATTAAAATCTACTACAAGCGACGCCCGTCAAATTCAAATTTAGTACAGAAAATCTTGCCGGGCGAGGTTCGTCATTTCCACTTAAGGGGTTAGTCGACGACGACTATATATATAATTATGTTAAGCTTTATAAATTATAATTATGTTAAGCTTTGAAAATTAAAATTAAAATATATTTGCCAACATTACGTGAATCCGCCGTAAATCTCAAAATTGCTATCTATTAATTTCCAGCTTGGTGTTCATACCTTTCGCAATTCATGTCACATAATCTAAAATAGTAGGTACTAAGTGCCATAAAGATAGAATAGATTTCGGTTACTTTTTTTATAAAGAGAAACTTTTTCAAAATCATTTGCAAATACAATTAATTGTATGGACACCTCTTGTATTGAAACATGGAGTGACTTTAATTTGCCCCTCCTTCAGTCCGAGAAATCTTTTGTCGTCCAGCTACCCTTGGAGCTTAATTAAATAAGGAGGAAATTGGAGTGATACAAAGTGCTGAAGACGAACGAATTCAACACCCCCAACCCTCTACCCGGACAAGAAGAAGAAGAAGAAGACAATGATGGTGAAAAAAAGTGAAAAAAACGAATAATTTTCATTGCCTCCAGTTTTCGGACATTACAATTCCCGAAAATTTTAGTGTTTTCCACAAGGAAACAATTCTGCAACATGCAGAGGAGGACGCGCGGGGGCACACCAACGACACTCGGGCATCCGAGCAATTCTCATTACGAAGGTCCAATTTTCATACACAAAAGCGATTCCCTCCAGGAGGAAGTGGAATGATGAGACAGAAGCGGAGGAAATAATCGAGGGTTGTTCAGAAATTAATCATTCGAGAGGAGGTAATTATTGTTTTGCTGGAATTGTGCTCCCTGCAAAAGCCCTACAATTGTGCAGGTCCCTCTAAATTGTTGAAATATTTCTTTCCTTTTTTTTTTACCCCGTCCCCCCGTCTACCCGCCGCCCACCGCCCGGCCTCGACTGTAATTGTGCCTCCGCACTCTGTTTGCAATTTTACAATTCAGAGTAATATGGATGAAGAGAAATGACTTGCAATTCAAGGATAAATGGGAAAATTATGCCGGAAGAACAAAACGTCCGGGAATCGATCAAGTGGACCTGAATAATTTTGCTGAATCCAGCAGCATCCGATTTCTAATATAAATTAAATCGGGAGGGAGAAACTGAATATTTGTATTCTATGAGGGCCATTAAATAAGCAATTGTCTGCGAACGCTCCTTTTAGCTATTCGCAAATAATTTTGTTTGTTGCTAAGGCTTCCTAAAATACATAAATACATCACCACGTGATTCATATTAAATTGAGAGTTTGTTGATTTAATATTAGAGAACTTATTGTTTAGGATTGAATATTACTTAATTTATAAAAACACAACTATAGAGATAAATATGTGCAAAAAATCAATCATATCCTACATATATTTTCTTGGGAATGCAAATTTTGATCAAATTGAATTCTATTTTGGAACTATATGTACCTAATTGTTTCTAACAGATTTTATTTGATAGCTGTTAAATTTAAATATCTACTTTTGGATCCTCTTCAATTTAAAGGCACCACAGTCGCAATATTAAGAGGAAGACATATAGGGATCAGCTTCTTCTAAATATTATTCAATAATAAAAAAATTTGCCATATTATAACATTGCAGTCGAAGTAACTACCCTAAATATTAAAAATCTGGATATAACAAAAATACGGTCATGATAATTATTATTGTAGAGTATCTCATATTTCACGTGTTAGTTCAATTTAAATATAAATCTGATTATTAATTTTCCAAACTCAAATCGGCAAATCGGAGCCAACTATCACTTCGGTGTCTGTTTTGTCTGTCACAGGTATTTTTCTTAAGAGACAATCAAGGTATCAAATGATAGCTCATATTGAAGCACCTAATAAATGCATAATATATTATTTTGAGACACGTTTTCTTAGGATCTATATGTACATATATCTTTAGGGTGAATACATATATATTTTTTGAAATTGTTTAACTAGGAACCTAAAAAAAATTTACCATTAACTTGTAGAAACTTTTTATACAGATGATTGGTGACATAATAAAAATGAAAGGAAATTGAAAATAATTAAGGTAGATAGGTTATTCGACTTATTAGGCATGACATGAAAAACTAGCCTAGCTATATTTGAATTATCTGTGCACAAAAAGATATTAGACAAATGCGGGTTTAATTCGTTGACTTTTTTGATTTGTAAAGTGAATATTCAAATTCCAAAATATTTTTTTTATTCAATCTTAAAAGTGAAGATTGATTTTTAAATGAAATAGGAGTAAATTAAATACCATTCTTATGGAAATTAATTTATTTGAAATGATAAGTTTGAAGACAATAATATAATCTTTTAATATTTAAGTAAACATTTTTTTATCTGATGAATTGCAGTATACTTAATATCTGTTTATAAAAGAAAAATATCTTATTTTAATATCGTGCGTTTTGCACTCGCAATATTATAAATTAAATAGTACTTGATATGTATTGTTAGTTCTAAATCATTTTATACAATTAGAAGATGTTTTTATTAGTTTTGACTTAATGACATACATATAACTATATTGCCGGATGTTTTCGTCCCGGAAATCATTTTTTTTACGTCGTTCAAATCTTTTTACAACCATATTATATTTTACACCTTATAAAATAAGCTTCAACTACGACTTTATTTGAATTAAGAAGTATAGGTATTTAACTCACTTGATTTATACGTGCCACAGTAAGGATGTTTTCTTTTAAATGCTTTTACATTTTTTCGTTTTTTTGGGATATATGTATGAAGAAAATAGCACTGTTGTTTTCTAAAAATATTCCTCATCGTTTTGGATGGAAAGAGCTGTAGAAATGAACTTTTGTTTTGTTTTGTCTTTGAGGCCAACTAATCAAAGTACCTAAATAAAATTTGAGTTTTCTTTTTTCGACTTATTTACTTAATATAAGTAAACTATAGTTGCTATTTTAAAGAAAAATGTATTTTTTCATTAAAAAAAAAATCAAATTATTAGTTATTGATACTCATATTTAAAATTACCAGCGCCGATTTGTTTATTTACAGGGGTTCAGAAATAATACTTTAATAAGTAGTGTAAGAGTTTTTGTTAATATAGGTAATGTATGTAGTATAAGAGGTACTTCCTTCTTAAAGGATGATAAATTGAATTTCAGCTAAGACATTCACTTTAACACAAATTACTTCTGAAAGGTGATTTTATTTCACCCTTCTCGAACCCTCTGCGAAATGAAGGACTGTGATGACTTTGAAATTTCATATAATAATCTCCCGGGGTGTTGCGACCCCAAAAGCGGTGTAAATTTTAAACCATAATTTGTTTAAAACACTTCTCCGCTTACACGAAAGGGGTCGTTTGATTTATTTAGCGCCGAAACAATCGCGTTTCGTGCCGCCATCGTCGCTACCCTGTAGTGCGAAAGCGAATTGACTATATCTTCATCTGAATGCGGGGCTGTCATTATAAATGCGACAGTCCCAGGGCAGGGACATTTTTATAAGCACAATATGAATGTGTTTACTTAACAGCCCTTCTCTTGTTTTCGCCGCCACCCTCGTGCGGGTGAGTCCCGGGACGGGCGAAATTCACTGCCCCGGGACAGAAATAAAAAAAGAGGAAAAAATCACTTTGTAAATTGTTGACATAAAAAACGCGAAAGCAAAGTAAGGGGGAACATAAATAAATAATAATGGAACAAGTGGCATCTGTCAGGGCAACAAAGTGTGAAATTATGGAACAAAAAGCCCCGGAGGACTGTCTCCGCCTGCTTTTTTTCGGGTGAAAATTTTTGATTTGTTCTCCTCACAGTCCGCCGGGGGTGCGTAGCTTTATTTGATATGCTCTTCAATTTAGTGAGAACCTGTCAGCGGATTTTATTGTCACTTAATATAACTTGAGCAGTACGCCTGCCGTTTCTTCACAGAAGATTTAGTGAAATTAAAAAATTCATGACTAACCAACCCTTTCATTCATACCACGAATTCTCGAAGTGCCACATTCAGCGATCATCGTCTGCATTAACGTTAAATTTAGAGATAAATGCGTCCTGACCCGGTGACCCTAATGAGATAATTTATAGCAGAAAATGCAGACTGCTGCTCTTTAGCCATTCAGTGGCAGAGCAGGCTAATGAATATTTTTGGACTTTATTTTCTGCATAATGCCATCCATGTAAACACTTTTCGTCGACAGCTAATGTGCAACGTGCAGAATTCTCTGAATGAAATTGAAATTTAAACTATGCAAAAATGCAAAAAGGATCGATGAGTGAGGAAAGAGCATTTATTTTTGGCTTTACTTAAATGCTAAGCGATTTACACTGTAGCAATCTGAAGACGTTCAGAGTTTGAAGAAATTTACTTTAAACAGTTTAACGTTTTAAAACTAAATCTTTCAATGTTTTTGAATAAATGTAGATTTACAGTGAATTTTGTGTTAAATACTATAGGTACAATAATGTCAATAAAATAGAATCATTAAAAAAATATAACAATAGCTTCGGGAGGTTTATATTGGACTGAAGTTTACTAATAATTCTGTATAGAACAAGGATTTGGAATTAACATTAAAATAGGTATTGTATACATAAAATTCCCTTGATTTTTGTTCATGAAAAGTTTCAAATCAGAACTCAGCATTTCTTAGATTAATTTTTGACTTAAACGTGGATACATTGGAATTTGATAATATTTTTGGAAAAGACATAATCTTCGATGTGCGTTATTCATGATTTGTTGTTGTTGTTTTATTCTGGATAGACGAAAAAACGCTTCTAATATTTAATTGTTTGATCTGTCCCACTATCCGCATCTTGCTCCTATTGCAATATTACTTTTAGATCGTAGTTATTAAGCACTTTCTTTTTTATTCAGAATCATGGTAAGAACAAAAAACAATTTGGTACGATTTATGATAACGTCCTTTTTAGAAAAGTTTATAAAAATAAGTATAATAAAAAATTACGGACATTTATATGAGCTTAGTTTATATGTATATTTTAGCTTTTACGTTTTGATAAGATTCAAATTTATTAGGTTCGAGATTTGAAATATATACATATATAAAAATGATAGAAAGATTTACCTACTTCTATTGCGGGTTGACGTAATTTGACATAACATAACATCTGCATTTCTAAATGAAAATTAGCATGGTATCAAAAATATATTTTATATTAATATTTCGTTTGGAAAATATTATGTTACCATTTAGTCATTGTGGTTATGGGTCGTCACCTATTTCCTATTGTTATGATAAGTTATGTATTGCGAAACTCCCTGTAATGAATTAAAAAAAAATATTTCAAATAAAAGTTTCGTTATCTAATCCAACCTCAGGTATCTATCCGATTATACTTTATGTCTAATTAATTTTACACTTTGCAATCTTTCGTGAAACTCATCACTTAATTCTTAATCACTTTGCTAAAATACTACAAAATTAAAAAGTGCGTATTTTAGCCTATATTTATATTATTTATTTCATTAAAAGGTTGTAAGTTTTTATGGTCTGAAAATTACATAGAAACGTTTTACAGTATGCTTGGAGCAGTAAGGTAGTTTAATGTTACAATTACAGTAAAAACTTAATGGTTAGTTTTTTTTGAATCTTTTTATTAATATGTAGGCTAAACCTTTTTTAATCAGGGTGTCACACTGAGAAAATTGTTTATAGATTTGAGAGCTATAAAATGGTCATGATATCAATAATTTTTGTAGTATAGTAAAAGACTCTATAGTTATAGTTCTGGCATCCCTAAGAAGATGGATGAGAGAATATAGTTTTATAGTTCTGGCACCCATAAGATATAGTCCATTGAACTATATTTCTGGTTCTCCCAGAATATAGTTAAAAATTTCTTTCAGTGCACAGTTTGAAGATAATACTTTTATGTATTGTATTAAAGTTTCAGTATAGAATGATGAGAAGTTTATTTGAGTTATTGAGCGAAGTGCACTATACAGGGTCCGATCTATAGGGATAGCAAGCCGGGCAAATGCGACGGGCAGTAGCACGAAGTCCTCAATTTTCTCTCTAGGAAAGAAAAATCTTATAAAAATTACCAAAATTAATTAAGGAAATTGTAAAGTTGTTCTTCGATTACTTGTTTATTTTTTTTTAATATAAGTAATTTTATAATACATTAGACTACTTATTTCCTACGTTCTTAGATCGTTACTTCATTTACACTTATTATGTGCACACATTGTTTTTGAAAGAGTTTTATTGATTAGACATGATTCAAATTGTATTTCGCAAGATGTAATTACTATTTTTTGAGTCTTTCATTCATGGTTAAAGTAAATGTGTAAATGCAGCTTGCTCTTTTTTTTATTATTATATATTTGAACTTATTCAAATCTTTTGTACACTCATGAGTCTTATTCTGAAATGAATCCTAACATGTTGAAAAATATTTTTTATTTCTAATATAAATCGTTTTATATTGATTATGGTAATCCAATATATTGGCCAAGGCTTTAAGAGCGCTCATTTAGCTTTGCAGATATAATCAAAAACCAGCGCTTATCAACCACTTTCAAGTCCTCAATAGTTTTGAATCTACAAAGATCTTCCCATAACTGCAATTTATACATGGAGTTCAATTCAAATCCAGTCGAAACTAGAAGCTTATGAAGCTTGCTGTCGGGAATTTTGCTCGCCAACTCTTCAGTCAATGCTGATGAAGAGATATTTTTATTTCCTAAAATTATATCCGCCCTTTCTATTTGTTTTTCCGTTGTAACATTACAATTAAATATTCTGTAATCTCTGTATTTCTTCTCCACCCATGTTGAACCCCCTTTAAGAATTGTATCGACTGGACACCACTTAAGTGCATTAATAAAAGGAATCACCTCTGATTCGACGGGTCCATATGGGGTGTTCCAAGTTATCGTATGAGGAGATCCAAATTTATCGATTTTCACATCTGCAAATCCTAATAAAAATGGACCAGCAGATGTGATGGATTTCTGCTGCTCGTCAGTTGTTGATTCCTTCCTGTTTTTCAACATTTCTGGTGTAAGGCGTATTGCGGAAACTTTCTTGTTTTCTTCAACCGTATCCCGAAGTGTAGTAACCGACTTCTCCATTTCTGGTGTAAGGTGCTCCATCCTGTCTAACTGCGAGTTTCCTCTGTCTTCTTCAGCTTTAGTCTGCAAAGAATCCTGAAATGTTGCAAAGAATTTGTCCATTTTTGTAGTAAGGCGTTTTTCCATCTCGTCTAATCCGGAAGTTTCATTGTCTTCTGCAGTCTTAGTCTTTAAAAAGTCCTGCCATGTTGCAATCAATTTCTTCATTTCTTCTGCAAGATTTTCCATACATTTCATTTCTTTGTTTTCTTCAGTTTTAGTCTGCGAAGAGTCCTCATGTGGAAAGCCGGAAAATCGTCTTACATTGCGAGATCGTTCTTTGTGCATTCCATAAGTTATCAAAAGCCAGCGCTCATCACATTTTTTAAGTTGCTCAACAGTCTCGCACAAAGAAAGTTCACCAACTAGTTCCAGTTTGTCCAAGAAGCTGAGTTCAAAGCCAGTTGAAGTCAAAAATATATTCAGTTTGCTGTCTGGAAGTTTGCTGATCAGTTGCGGTACTGTAAACTCCATGGTAGGTACTTTATTTTTCCGAAGAATTAAAACTAGTGTCGCAAGATAGATGTCAATCTGCTGTCTTGTCCGGCGTTCTCGGATGAACTGCTTCAAATTACAAGAATTTCGCCTTTTATAGAACTGCTTAACTCTTAATTATATAAAACCCTTCCAAAATCACTTTCCTTTAGATACATATGTCCAGGGCTTCATACATTGCATTATATACAATATTTAGAATAACATAAACCCGGCTTCCTTTCTTTTTCTTAATACTGTGATACCTGCATCCTGAGTCCTCTTAAAAAGATCGTGCTTGACTGTGCTTTCCATATCCTTCGATTTATTACCTGAATTACTCAAGGATGATACATTTTGGCTCTTTTAGATATTTTATGTGATGTCCTTCCGCGTACTTAGTCATTACGCGTCTACCTTTTTATTATTATCGACTAAATTAGGGATAATTGTTATGTGCGATAATTTACCTGCACTGTTAAATGATGCATCCGCTAGATATTATAAATATGTCCTTCCAGGTACTTGCCAATCTTTTAATTGTTTTCGATTTAATTAGGGTATCAACAAATTCTTCTCTCTGCTACTTTTAAATATAACATTTTCCTCCTTTTTGTCATTAGCTTTTAAATAAAAACCTTATTTATGTTATACTGAACCATCTTTCGTCTCTAAACTTTTAAATTTAAAATTTTACAACATTGATGTCTTACAATTTTCTGTCTTAAAAATACATATACCTATACATATATTTAAGGGGTCGATTAAAGGGGGGTAAGCCGGGCAAATGCCCAGAGCGCCAAAAATGAGGGGTGGCAAAATTGAGGGCGCCGGGCAGTACCACGAAGTCCTCAATTTTCTCTCTAGGAGAAAAAAATCTTATAAAAATTACCATGCTGAGCAGCCCGACAAAAAATTATTTTTTAAGGTTTTTCTTTAAAAAAATTCTACTTTAGCGACTGTAAGTCCTTAGACGGACCAACGCCAAGCCGAAAGAAAGAAGAAGAAATACTAAAATAGGAAAGAAGGAACAAACTCTTTCGATATGTAATGATTTTTGAACTCTCCGGGATTTTACATTTCTCAACTGGCAACCCTTTTCGTTCCGTTTATGTTTGACGGGGATTCCCCACAAACGTTAAGATAAGTAATTAGTTCCAGTAGTTGTATATACCTATAAGTATTATAATATTTTTGTGGGAATACTCTTTTATCCTACATTCCAAATAATATTCCACATTGATATTTTTTTTTATTTGCATTAAAGTTATAAAAACCAATCATTTCTTGTGTTTTTTATACGTAACGTTTGAACTTTAACTTAAATATTATGACTTAAATACTCATGAACCAACTTCCTAATTTTAACAGTTTGGTTCTAACCTTTTTAGCTTTTGAAATGATTTTGATGAAAATGAAAAATGTTTATTGTTTCGTAAGTTAAAGGATCATACGTAGACAAGATTAGCCCGAAACAGTGAAAGTGACTCGAAACAGGTTGTATATGTACATATACTTACAAACATAGGTACGTACATACTCTCATGAACTTTTTTATACTTGTTCAGAAGCCCCAGTAGACTAACATATGTGAATATTATACAATTCAAAGAATATCACATACAAAACATCCAATCTTTGGAATAGCAAGCTCATGACTTATATAGGTATATGGAGAGGCTAATTAGGTATAGATCGGGCCCTGGCTCTATAATAAAAATAACCTGACAGATGTCCTCATGTTAGTAGTAAGTAGAAAAAAGAGTTCGACTTTCGATAACTTAACTTGATTAGCGTAACCCGAATCTAATATATTTTGCTTTCGAATCACTTTTATTTACTTTTAAGAGGAGTTTATTGAACAAATTAGCGTATAATCAGTATTATCAGAAAGTTTGTTTAATTTATTGTCGAAATATTTGTTATTATTCCAAAATCATATAAAAGATGCATGGACCCTATACAAAAAAAACTAGGCATTGGCTATCAGGAGAAAACTACCGAAAGAAGGAGGAAAACGCGCAATCAGCGTCTGATGGTCCTCCGGCGCGATGTCCACATCCAGCACTCGCCGGACAGAAGGTGATTTATAGGCCTTTTAGCGTATTTTATTAAAATGCATATTCGTTGCTCGGATGTCACACGGCCAAGTTTATGATTTTCATATGCGCGTATATAAAAGGTGCTGGAGATAAACAAGGGCCCGGACCATTGTACGTCATAAATTGTCCCACCGGTATAATTGCGTCTCGCTTTCCTCGCGGCCGGATCCTGTCCCGCGTCGCGATTCGATTGGATGAATTTCATCGGTCGCGGAGTTTTCATTACCATTGGGTGTTAAACACGATTAAATGCTCCCAAGGTGAGTGCTGTGCCCGGTGGTGCGGCCGAGGTGGCGGACGCGCTGCCAGGAGATCAAGGACTGCGATAGCAAAAAATGTCGAAACAAAAGCAAGAGACCAGCGAAATGCTGGAAACAGTCGAGCAATCTCGGCATTCCGATTGCCCCTTTGATTTAACATCGCATCGGCCAGCGGAGTCTCACGAGGGGCCCTAAAAATTCCAGCATCCATCCGCGATCATGTAGATGCCGTGATTAACAGCGCTCATAAAGTTCATTCAAATACCCGCCGTTATCACATTTATAATATTTCCGAGCCTTAATCAGCTCCATCTTTGGAAACTTGTTGTCATTTTAATATCGTCTGCGGTGACCATTAATGACATTCTCGTGGTGCCCTTTTTTATCTTTTTGATGATAACTTCCCGAGGAGATCTCACAACTTAAGGGCGATCGAGCTTCGGAGCGCGCATATCCAGCGCGGCAGATTGTCATCGATCGAAGGATAAAAATGATGAGATATCTGTTACTAGATTTATGTCCGTCTTTGAAGCAGCGCCGATCGGTAGTCATTTCAATGGCCATTGCGATCATATTCAGATCAGACATATCTAAAAGGAGGCGAATGACCCCCAGGACCATTATCTTTTTGGCTTTAAGCACTTACGAGTTTTCTCGATATTTAAAACAACGATCACGAATAACCAGCATCTTTGTAACGTATTGGCATCTTATTCATTATTGCTTTTTTTATATCTGGACAAGAAAAACACAATTGTTTCCATCCAGCCAAAGCAGGCAAAATACCACAGAAAAAGTATTTTAGTTTTCACATACATATGTATTATAATATTATAGAAGTAAAACTGTACACATCTGGGTTGTAGGTAGTTTTGCAAATTCATATCTATATGGGTAAAGTTAAATAAATTTTGTATTTTACTAATCATAATAAGAAAAGTTCAAGTATGTACACTATAAAAATTATTACAATGCGTATAGCTTTAGAACTTGTTCTTTTGTTCTTTATTTCTTAAGGACTAAAATTCTATTCTTCCCTCGTAAGAAATATCTAAATTCGTTTTGCACGCCCTTAACGCGCCCGATGTAAATCCAAATATTTTCCATTTTTTAAGCTCGCAACAGGAACGGTTTTCGAAAAATCACGCTTGCATTGGGCAACAGGCCCTCATTTCCTTAAAATACGCCCAGAACAGGCCCAAGTTTTTATGAAATGCGGCTGCAACAGGTTAAAATGTTTATAAACTACGCCTGCAACGAATTGTTACCAAATGCACCCGCAACAGGTACAAAATAACAGAATGAGTTAACAATACAGAATATTGTAAAAACATAATGAATAAGAAGATATGAATTATTTTACAAAAATTACTTCTTTATAGCATTATCCTTCTCTAGTTATAAATATTCACTTAGATATACAGAGTCTAAGTCTATTGCTTTGATAACATTCCAACTTTATAAATTTGAATTTTTATTTTTATTTTAAACCAGGCGTTTCTATAATCTTATTTTTCTTCAAAAATGTTACTGGCCCAATTTGAGCGTAATATAGGATCGTTTCGGGTCCATACATTTTTATTTGGGTTTGCTTTAATACCTGTATATTCAATAAAGTTAAAATTCCAACAATCTTATCTAGGCCTAAAATACATTGTTCGCCGAATGTCACTGTGCCTGACACATCGTAGACCACAGATATATGTATGTATGTAGGATATCAAACCTTTTCATTCATTCGGGCATATCAAATAAAGCTCATAATATCTATAATCTATATCAATAAAATTTTTAATGAAAAATCGTTTTCTTTCTTTTCTAAGAAACAAATGGACAAATCGAGAAATTCGTTTGTAATAAGGGAAATTTAAGAGTAGGCAGAAAAGTTTACAAAATTCTGTAAGTGTCGAATATTCTGGCAGTTCCAGGTTGCTTGTTTATTATATTATATACAATACTATTCAATTAAACCTAAACCTAAACTATATACTTACCTGTTGCCCACCTTTCAAGTACTAAAAATGTTTTACTGTGCGGCCTTTCATAACCATCTCTAAGACTTCGATGTTGAAGGCTTCAAAGTTAAATTCATTTAGTGGTCAAGATCCGGATGGAATGTTTGTTTTGTCAAGTGCATGTCCAAACATAAACAAACATAAACAACCTTACCTCATCGCAAGAATACCGAGATAGCAGGGAAAATAATGTTCCCATTCGATATGCTGTCTGTGTATGCGAATCGCTCCTTGGGCAAAGGGCACAGACTTAAGATATCCCTTCGGTTTGGCTGCTCTAAAGTAAATTTGCACTGTTCCGAACTTCTCTGCAGTACAACAAATTTGATTCAGGACAAATATTTCATTATCTTTCTCAAGTGAAAATAAATACAATTCCTAATGCATTCGAAGTTTCTTATATTATTTATTAAAGTTTAAATTGTTTAAGATTCAAATATTTTTCACGAATTTTCTGAAATTAATCATAAATGATTTTATTCTTCTTAAAATATTTTTTTCGCTTTCAAAATAGAGCAGTTACATACTTTTTACTTCTAGTAGATAATAATTTGAAATATATATAACAATACCTATAATATAAAAAAAATTGAAGGAAATGGTTTTTTTGCTACATAGCTAGTTCGCTAATAATGCGATCTTCGTCTTCCAAACTTTATTGTTTACAAAAGCCTTAATGTTATTTTTGAGAGTTAAACCACACATATTGAAATAAAATTAAAACGTTAAATTTCATTTCATATGTCTGTTTTATTACTTTTACCTGCTGTTGATGATTGAAGATATTATTCTTATCCTTAAATCTAGAAATACGAAGAGGAAATAATATTAATAATAAAGCAATTTGTGTGAGGCTTATAAAAAATTTGTTTTTTTTTTATAAAGGATGATGGGAAAAAATGTATGGGAGTTGTACCAACTCTGTATAGCAATGAGTGATATGTCATTAGAAAGGTTACTATAAATAGAACATTTGTTTGTTTTGAAAATATTAATTTCAACTGTATGAAGAAAAATAAATAACAACGTTTTTAAATTTGAGACTTTGTTTTGCAAAAATAGTGAACAATTTACAATTTTCCTTATTTTGAAATAAAAATTTAGAAACATGTTCCTCAGGTAGTGGGTACTTATTAATACTGTAAATTGAAGAAATAAGGTAAAAAAAATAAAATATAAAATAAATTAATAGTGATAAAGTGACTATGAAAATTATAATTTTATTAATTGAAAAATATGAGAACTATGTACAATAAAAGAAAAAAATTATACAAAGTTTGAAAATATTTGTTTATAATAAAAATAATGAGACATTTTCACATATTTTTTAGGTATTCATTGTCTTCCACCACCCTATACTGTATCACGATTATTTCGCTTATAAAAATCAAATTATTACTTAATTTTCAAACGTAAAAGTCACATTGCGTATTTTTAACTCAAACAAAAAAATAATGTCCTCAAATAAATATCCAGAGGCTAACTGAAATAATGTCGAGTTTCGTGGCCGTTAAATCTCAATTCATATTTAAAATATGCGTTTTGAGCTAAGAAGTCGTAAACTTTCCCTAGTAAACCGTGGATCCTCATGACTACAATGGATTAAAGGTCAAAATCAAAAGGTGTTTCATATCATCGAATTTCGATTCTCATGATATCATACATCCTACAGAATATGCTTTTATATTAGGTTTATAGATTTTTGCAAACAACAAAGTATTTTTTTTTTTTTGCCGCAATAGTTAAATTTTGTCTTATCGGCGAATAATTGCTACTCGGTTGGTATTACTTTCTTTTGTTTACGGCAAACAAATAGTGTGTCAGGTCTCGAAAGTCTGCCACTCCTTCTCCGGGCCGTTGAGCCGCTAAAACCATGAGCCGGGCTCCTTTTGCATGTCTGCCTATCGCCGTAATTGCCCGTCTCGGCGACGAGGCAGCTCCTTGCAGCGGTAATTAATTACTGTATCAAGATAATAAAATCCTTTATTAATTATAACTCGACTGCGCTAGAACTGCAGGTAGATCTGTCCCGGCCGGGGCCGTCCAAAGCGATATATCAGCCCAGGAGGGGGCCCGGTGCAGGAGCCCGAGCCCCAGAAAGAAATTATATCAGTACCACTTAGCGTAAAGCACTTTCGGCGTGGAATGAAATTAATGTAAAAAGCAATTAAGGTGCAACACCAACAACAAGCCCAGACGAGGAAAAAACTTTTTTCGCCAGCGGGCATAATGGCATAGGGTGGCTACGAAAAGTTTTCCCTTAAATTTTCGCCATACTCTGGTCTGACGGTCGTCGACGTCGTTGTGGTGGTTTCATACGATAGGCCGCCGTGCGATGGTAAATTAGGGCCCGCTCCGCGACTTATCTCCTTCGAGCAGAAATCGTCTGAAAATTTTTTGAAAAAGGTGAAATTATGTTGTGATTTACATTTTGCGTCCTATAAACCGCTGGCGTGTGCCAACCCCTTTTTGTATGCCGATTTCTAGCCTCATGTCTGCGGTTGACTTCTGACGCTAATTACCTGCTCGCAGCAATTTGTTACGCCTAAACTATGGCACGCGTGAGTCCTTTGCCCTTGTTTTCATTATCTATATATCAGCGGTTACCCGCTCCGGGCTGTGGCCCGGGTCCCACTTCCCCAATCAATTACCTGTGTGATGAGCTCCTTGCACTCGAGAATCAATTTTGCGCCCATCGCCCGAGGGTTCGGGGAGGCGTTTTAGCTAAGGATAAGGGACGCTCCGGTGGGCTCGTTAGATCACTGAAAGTCATGTCTTGCGTGTAATAAGTAATTTTCAGAATTTAATTGCCTTTTGGTATGTTAATTCAACTGGAATTAATCGCTTCCGGTATTTACTTGTTCGTGCCTCAAACTGCAGGTGAAGTTTTAGAAAGGAAAATTGTGGGTCAGCGCCAGAAAGGCGATATAAATTTAATCGATAAAATCACGGCTTAAAAGAAAGATCAGAGCCACCCTATTTTGCTCCCATAACCGGTTGGAGTTTAATAGAACCCCAAAAACCTCATCCCACAATAGGACCCACATCCCACCACGACATCATCTTTTTGCGCCAACACACGTTTCCTCTGGCTTGGACATCGGTTTCCTTTCTCCGCCAGGGGTGAAAGGGTTGCGCAATGGACAGACAAAAATTTTTCCTCTGGACCAATAATAATGTCGGGGCATCCATTCCCGGAATTTGATACGGGACGAAGGAGCTCGATATGCCCGGAGATGGATACGTTCGGGAATGACCGGGAGTAAACATGAAGTGGGCTGTATCCACGCTCCTATCTGCCGGGAAGATATGTCTCATATGAATTATTGACCGCAATTTATCACCCCGGGGTGGAGCTCGTCCTGCGATTCGCCTGGAGAGGTACTGACGATGATTATTTCGCTGTGATACGTCCCCGGTTTGGTCCAAGGAAATTTTTATGGTCATTCTCTGTCCATCTCGCTTCTACACACGGCCCACATCGAACGATGGATGTGTTTTATTCAAAGTCAATAAAACTATTTCGTATAAAAGCAAGGGATTTACTTTGTAGGTGTAATCCACACCACGTAGCACATACTCAAAGATATTGTAAGTATAAATATACAAAATTGCATTTATACTCTTAAAATTAAAATTGTTTTATACTTTTGCTAGTAAGTATACAGAAGTATGAAATATTCATTAATGATAAAATGTAGCGAGCATAAGCATCAAGGATACTAATTTTATTAGAAAAATTAACTTCAAAAAGACAAGAAAATTACAGAGATATCTCAAGCTTCACGAAAAATGATCACCGTCTATTTGCCCGATTGCAAATTCTCGACAAACCATTTGACCGATAACCTTTTGCCCCACAGCTATGTTCCTGAGAAATGGGCTAAAATTCCCTATTCAAAACATAATATTTGTAAAAGGAAAATATTTAGTCAATAGACATTTTGTAAAAGGAAAATATTTTGTTAGTATAGTATGTATTTTGTGAAAGGAAAATACCTATTTAGTTTTTGTCGGACAAATGATTTTCGGGTGATTGGTTTGTCGGGTGTTTGCAATTGAGGAAATGAACGGTTACCATAAAAAATATTACCTATTTTGCGATATCATAAAAAAAACAAAATTCAAACACCGACATAAACAATTTCAATTATGATTTCGATAAAATATTTAGAAAGGACTATAGGGGCGTACGCAGGGAAGAACAGAGAGTAATTTTAATTTTAAAACAACTAAATTCATGGTCGATTGTTTAAGTTAAAATTTTATCGTTTCAATCGTGAAAACCAGTCGAAGCAATTTTACACTATACTCACTTTTCGAAATGGTCGAGAGAGAAAGTAATTGCTTCTAGTTTCTTAAGCCATAAATAATATTTTGTTGCACAGCTGTTAGGTCCTATATTGGATCACTTTTATTGATTTTTTGGGGTTTCAGTTAGATTTGTTTACGCTTCGTTTTGTCAGTAGTTGAACTTTAAGCATAATGGCAGTTCAAGTGGAGAAATGAAATGAAATTCACTTTAATATTTTTATTCTTAATCAGTGCAGTTTCAATATTAATGGTTAAAGATGTGTTGTAACAGGTGTAAAAAATTGTTATGTAATCTTATACGTACATATGTATAGGTAAGTACGTATATGTATATAGAAAAATAAAGTTTTTCCTAAATAAAATGCGTACATATTTTAATCGTTTGAATCAATCTGTATGTAAATAAAACTGTTGATACATCGCAAAAAGTAAAAGTTTGTCAATATTTCCATGACCTGTTCATTAATTTGAACCCAAAAAACAACTTGAGAAATACTCTAAAATTCAAACTATATCGCCATTTCCTCTCAACTTTTCTACAACATGAATACTTCTTTTCCAGTCGTCCCTGATGAGATCGAAACCAATTGAATTTGTGAAAAGAAAACAGCTTTTCGCCAAATACTCAGCCGTTAAAATAAAATTTTATGCAAACCAATAAAAACTGAAGGAGCAGCTCGCAAAACGAAAATATATTGACCCTTACCCGGGGACTGGTTGAAAGAGCACTTGAAACTTTCTCCCATCACCCTGAGCAGCAATCTGCTGAAAGGAAAGGGCCTGCTCCAAGATATGAAGTCATTCTGTTCAAGTTGTAGCGATAAAAAATTGAAAAGGGTTGTAGTGTCCGTTATCATTTATGAATACCGGAGAGGCGCATGGTCAGAGCAATATAAACCCTAACCCTTCGCCATACCTCCGAGGGCCACCACCACACAGCCCAAGGAGTTCGAGTTCTAAGGACTTTTGGAGGAAGGAGAGCGTCTGGGAGGAAAAGAACAAACGAAGAAAACCATTTATTCATATTTATTTTTCCTATCAGATACCCAGAGGAAGCCTATGGACCGCATGACCAATGCAAGCCACCTTCTGACCGCTCCTACCCGCCACCAGGGGGCCAGCATACCCTTTTTTCGCCCTTCGGTCTTCTGGCGGAATTTATTTTTGTAGGTATGTGTGCGGGATTCGGAGAGAGATAAGCGCACGCATACGTCAACGAGGGCAAGAAAAATATTTCTGCAAAAATGGAAACGATAAAACACACTCGACCGGGATAGCGCCCTGCGGGTGCCTCCGGGTGGGACGGTGGATTTATCCTTCAAAAGTAAAATATAGTATTTTGCCATTGTTTATTCCCGGCACACTCGCTCCGCCAGCCCTAACCCTACAGATATATGACTGGCGAACTTTATGCTTATGCTATATCTTGCCGGGCGGTATGTTGTTGCTGCTCCGGCGAAGTTTTTCCAATTTTTCTTGCCTTTTCTACGTTTTTTTACGCCATTGCTTTACTATCTCCCTCTAGCACAAAGTAGCTGTATAGTGCTATCCCTTTTCGCCGACAATGTAGAGCTGAAGCTTGCCGTAAGGCTGTAAAGTAGAAAAAAAAAAACTCCTGAACTCCGAAGCAAAAGGGGTTTTATAGATATTTCAGTCACGGAGCGAACGTAAGGGCATTTCACCCTTACGGAGGAGAGAGGGGTGATGGTGGGGGAAAGGCGGACGGCGAATTTTTTTTTTTTTTAGTGTTTCAGTGTTCGCCGAAAACCTTAAGTAGAGAGTTAGTGTTGTATTGTATAAAGGGACGCGGCGAGAGTCGGAAAAGGGCCCGCTGCTCCACTATACGCCCCACAACAATAACAGCGCCAACAACGATGTGCGGCAGATAAGCATACCTACACACGGCGCGGCCCTAGGTGTGGTATATGACAGGGAAATATATGTAACAGAGGGCTACCAGCTCCGTTATGAACTGCCCTGGCCGATGGATACATAGGGCGATATGAAAAAAATAGAGAGAAAAAAAAAAGATAGAAAACGCTCAACTGGGCACTCCATAGTTATAGTGGGTCCGAGTGGTCAAGTCAGAGGAGTCGGTACATAAACAAAATGTAGAAGGAGCACACCATCGATGTGGAGGCCGGGCCCCCAACCCTATAATGGTAGCGAATGGACTACCCTGTGAGCCCCCCTTTAGGAGGTGGATGGATAACTTTTATAATAAACAGTTTTTCTTTCTTCGATTCTCCTTCACGTCCAGATCTGATCTAGTCACGTCCGGCTACAGTCAAATGCTCAAATGTATTTTTGTTCGGCCCCCCCGGGGGTCCGGGCCGCCCTAACCCGGCAGCTTCCATCACCAACCCCCGCACGTCCGTCGCGGCCGGGGGTTGAAGCGCTCCCGCAATGTCGTCGTTCACAACTTGTTCCCGGCTGCTTCGGCCCCCGGGATGGGAAGGGATGAAATTTTGCTGAGGTCATCTGGATCTGGTATCATTGCCAGTTACATTAATTCTTGAAGGAATCGTTATGAGAATTGGATGCCGTTTCATGAACACTGTGTTGTATGGCTGTAATTCGTGTTTCGCTCCTTTTTTCTGGCTAAGAGATTTTCATCCCGTCATTGAGTGACACTCGGTTTTTGTTCTTACAGCAAATAGTTCGAAATGCTTCGATATTCGGATTTTGGTATTTTTGAAAATGGAAGGGGGTTATGTTCGAAGCTTGTTTGACTTCAAATTAAATTTTTTTTGGTAATTTATGCTGTTTAAGGGTATTGGAAAGTTTTTGTAATACATATTTATTAATTAATCTTAATCTTATTTTAATAATGCCTTTTATTTCAACAATACATATAATCAAATCGACACGATTAGCTATTTAATTGAATTTTCTTCTGCTTTGAATGTCACACTGAGAAAAATATTTATGGATTTGAGAGCTGTAAAATACTCTTGTAATCAATAACTTTTCCAATATTGCAAAATACTCTGTAGTTATTATATAATTCTAGCATCCCTAAGATAGATTCGAGAATATAGTTTATCGAACTATATATATATGCGGTTCTCACAGAATATAATATATGTTTAAAAATTTCTTTCAGAGCCTATTTAGAAAATTGAAATTAGAACCAATTAAGTAAAATATGTAAACTATAATAGTAATTTACATTTTTTACATCGGGTAGTTTCAATTAGAACTGGACTTAATTTCAAAACTTACTTTTAAAAATACTCATAAGTTTGCGCAGACCAATAAGTCGATTTCTATTGGTTCAATTATGTTGGCTCAAAACTCATTCGATAGACTATATTTTTTTATTTTCATTGATTTAAAAGAAAGAAAAAACTGTGCGAATATAGCATTCTTTTAAAAGGAAAAGTTGTGTCTATTTCATTTTCCATAGGTATATAAGTTAAATTTTTGAACGCAATGAGTTTTATTATCTTAAAAGGAACAGCTCAGGTATAAATTACCTCGAATAATGTGAAGTCTTATTTTCAGTCGTTTAAAAAAAATATATGTATATTTTGGAAAACAGCTCCATCTCCTTCATAAAACAAATGGTACCATAATATGTATGCATTGTAATCACATTAAAATTTGTATGCGCAATTTAAGGTCAATCAAACATCAAATTTCGATCCTCTATCTGCGTGCAAGATTGTTTACTTGGTTTCTGTAAATAAATCTATAAATGTTTTGAAAGTAAGCAATTATAAGACAGTTTTACATTTCACAAGAGAGAAAGGGACACATTTTTTAAATTAAGTTATTCACACTATTTACAACGGATCTTTCTAAGAATATATCAAAATTTCAACCTAATATTGACCCAGTTTAATGTCTAGTAGACTAAAACCACAATTGATCTGCTTGATTTTGATTTTTGCTGGAAAACACTTTTCCTATGAACGTTTATAGACGATTTCATTAAAATTCATAAGGAGACTTCAAATTTAATTTGTTTCAGAAAACGTTTTTACATGCAAATTAAGGGTTTACAAACGAAAACTTAAACTTTGATGTTGCTAAGATAATAAGTGAAAAGTAAAATGATGAAATAATTAAGGGTTGCCAGTAAGGTTCAATTTTTACTGAAATAAATAATTATGGGAAACTTGCGGTGTGACACTAAAATTGGTAACGGTGGACCTAATCGCAACCTTATTAGGGCGCTATCCCTTAGAGCAGTGCACTTTGAAGATCTGACAGATTTCGTCTAGACGTGGCCACGCATGCCCTCGCGCGATAATTTTCCTGTCAAAAGCGCAAGAAAATCTTCAAAAAGCGAGGGGAACAGCGCCGCCTTGCCAATTTATTATGATATGGGCAGTGCTAAGTTCGCCAATTAATTACGGCCTGGATGCCTTCTTAGAGGTGACCACACGGACACCGAGGAGCCCGCTGCTGGTCCGCGCGCGGACGCCAAATCGGCCGCGGCCGCCGAATGGGCACAAGTCTGGCCGCGGAGCGCAGCACTAATTTAGAAATGCAACAAGTTAATGATCAGCTGCAGCAGCCACGTTTGACTTTATTAATTGCGCCGAGTCGCGAGATGAACGAGTCCGCGCTGTCGAGCCCAAATTAGGAAGATACTATGCGGCCGGCCGCGGCCCGGCCGGTCCACGAGCGGCCCGAGGCGCGCGTTGATCACTTTGTAATAAACGATCGCGATATGGAGTGACATGTATGATCGGAGTGTCGCAGCAATGCGTGCGGTAATCGGCCAAATGAGGCATTTTATAGATTCTTTTGGAAATTCGCGGCGGATTCCTGCATCTGATATGTCCAGTTGCCTCGATATATTTATTGATGTCACATTGGTCGCTGATATTTATGTGCGTTATGCGAGTTTTTCACTTTTATGCGGCGCATTTTCAGCGTTTCGCGAAAAAGGGAAGATTTATCGGCCCGGAGTGTGCTCTTACGCAAACAAAATGTTGCTGGGGCGGTTGGATTAAAAAAAATTCAGAATTTACTGTTTTTCAACTATATTTTTCTTTAGATTTCAAAAAGGACTCGACTCAGAAAAATAGTTGGCTGAACTACGATTTGTATTTATTTTATTTATTCATTTTTTTTTTTCAATTTATTGTAGGGCTAAAAAAAAAAAAAAAAAAAGTTTATTTGGCGACGCAGCCCCTTACAAGAAAATATAATAGGAGTTCCGTTTTTCATTAAAATATAATAATTAATTTTTAAATTGCAGTTTCATTTCTGGTTTTGATTTTAAATTTAACTAACTCTAAATTTAATCACCAAAAATATATTTTGTCATAATAAGTAAGGGGTAATATCACCTTATGTTCACTAAATTTTACGTAATTTTCTGAGGAGTATCACGGACGATAGGAACTAGATAGAGATATGAGGTTTTGTGCATATGAAACTACTGGTCTTTAACTACAAAACACATGTTTTATTTTAATTTTACGATACAAAATAGCGGCACAGCAAGGAAAACAAAAAATTTCGGACTTTCGGCATGGGCGTACCGCTACAGGTCACAATTTTTAATGTGGAACAAAAAACCTAAAACTTTCTTAAAATATGTATAGTCCAAAATCTAGTGAACGTCGTAGGATTTTTTTGATAACTTGATTAAATTAAACAGCGCTATGATCAATAACTCAGACTTTTGAAATTACAATGCAGTATTTTTCTCAGTGTAGGTACTGTAGGTAATTGAAAAATGGTAAAAAACTTAAGGTACTTAAACGAGAATTACGAGGCTGGGGTTAATCTGACCCCTAGGTGCCAGTGTGTTTAACTATATTTCAGTTTTCACTGATAAAAATTGCTGTATTTAGTAACCACTCACTTTTTCTCAGTGATGCTTATAAAATTAATGCTCCTGTGACCCCCTGCGCGCAGCTGATTAGGAATACAATAAAAAGGCCGCTTTTATAACATCTTCATTTTTGCATTACAAGACGATTAGCCCCGGCTGCCGGGTCGTGTTACCTCACGCGAGCCGGGCGTTACGCATGGACCCATTAAACGCTCGCATTACGCAAAATCCGGGCAAAGCCTGGGGGAGGAAGGCCCTAAACGCGCTACACCCTCAGGAGCCGGCGGTGGGTTAATAAGCCCATCTGAAGGAGGCAGGGTGTCGCATTTTAATAATTTCACAATTTCACGGCTTTATGTTAATTTCATTAATTTTTGCATATCATCTGAAATTTGATTATGCGTCGCGCCGGATCAAGGGATTTCACGGATCAGGAGATAAGTAATTGGTCGTTACTATGACGGAAGGGGAACCCCAGTTGACACGGCGAAGGGATGGCATTTTCAAAATGACTTTATTGGCAGTGACTTGTTTGTTTTCGAGACATTTATAAATTTTAATTAGCTTTTGTGAGATGAATGGTTTTAGCCTTAGAGTTAGAGGGTGGTTTTCAAAAGGGAGCTAAGACAGGAATGACATATTTAATTTGAAGTTTATAAAATTAACTACATATATATGTATGTATGTAGGTATATATTCTATTACTATTTTACGCATTATGTATTAAAACAAAATAATCATAAACTTTAAATATACAATTACTATTTACTCTGGTCCCATTCATCTGACGTAAAAGATTCAAATGTAAACAATAAAGAATCATATTTTAGAAAAATGCGTTTAAAGTCTGCATTTATTGAAATGTAAGAAAAACTTAATGCTCTTTTTGATCTAAACTCATTTTAGTTTTTTTTCAGGCTAACTAAAGAAATCGCAGACTATCTATAATCGGAATGAAATGAAGCTTATCTGCTGCTTTAAATGATTGCACTTGTTTAACTTTAATTATTTTATAATAAGTTGCCTGCTTTCCACTGGGCATTGAGTGCCGAAATATTTTTGATATGGTTAATCAAATTTAGCATGTATGCCATATTTTTTTTATAAGCTGCTAAGAATCTAAAATAAATAAAGGATCAGGAGAAGTTTCAAAGCTAGTTTTCGAAGAGATATATGTATTACGTATAAAAAAGCAAATAATTGCTATTTAAGTTTTATTAATTTTGAGAGTTTTCACTATCCGATATATTTACATTTGTGCATTTTTTAGTGGTAATTTGCGTTATGATGCAATCTATAATTAAAAAATTTTTATATTCATAAATATTAAAATATGTAGGTATTATATATAACATTGTAAAATAACAAATAAGCTAGGTCTAGGTCTAGCTACAGTCGAGAATTTTATAACAAATTTAAATATATTGTTAACATAGCATTGATAGATATCTCTGAAAATTCGCTGAATTTATTGAAGAAATAGAAAAATGCTGCACGTTCCAATTTAATTTTCTAAAGAAAACTTTTTTTTTATCCGGCTGTTATTTTACTACTATTCGATTTTGAGTTTTAATAAAAGAACAAATAGTTAAGCTTAGTCATTCGCTAAATTAATAGATTGAGGAATTAATTCAATTATAATTTTGATGTTTTAATGGATATTGGTATAAAAATAAATACTATCCGAATTTACGAATGAAAATCTGCATAATTTTACACTATGAAAATCTGGACCATCTTACACTCATTGAAAATTTCAATAATAAATAAATTTTTAGTTTGGAAGGAAAATCTAAACATTTTGCTGTAAAAAATACGCACAAATCTGAAAATTCAATATTTAAATGAATTTTACTTTTAAAGGTAACATCTGCTCTTATCGAAAAATAATACGTTTGTTTGTCGGAAAAAAAACTATAAATAAAAACGCAATTAAACTATAAAAAACTAATAAAATTAAGTGGTTTTGTGTAGTTACCTATACTAGATTTGGCCAGGCATGATGAAAAAACTTTATAAAATAAAAAAATTTGTTACAAGAGTATGTACTTTGCATGTTTAGAAGCAATACAACTTAAACTAAGAAGTGAATGTTTTCCTGCAGTAAAGGAATAATTTCTCAAGTATTGCATTTATCGCCAAATGTTTGTCACGTTGTAGTTTCCAAGAAGTGGATTTTTCCGCGTCCCTGACTGCGCAAAATGGGTAACAAATTGCCGAAGATTCCGAAACAATAACACACCCGTCCGAAATCCATTTGGGTGCATCGCGGGCTCTTCCCCAAAAAGTTGTCGTTCAAATTGACAGTCAAAAATAAACTGCCGATGAACATATTCAATTTGATTCCGGCGATGTTTGTAAATAAATTGCAGTGTGATATGGCGCTAGTAAAAAAATGGAAAAGTGCAGAATGCAAAAACAGTGATTCGGGACCCATTCCCGAAATTGTCGCTGGAGCTCTTCTTGGCTCCGAATGGTGCGATGGCTTTTTGCCACTATACCGGGGGGTGGGAGGGAAGTGTCGTCGGGGGCGTCGGGACGTCGCGGGCGTCGCGGGGAGGGCTAAATAAAAAATTTTTATTCCCAGTGAATGGCGCAAGTATCTGCGGGGTTCCGGGTTACTGATGCATATGTTGCATATCCTTCATGCAATCGGACAGTATATTTGCTGGAACATCGGCATAGGGTGCCCGTGGGAGCGCCGGGAATCCCGGAATCCCCCCGTCCTCCTCGACTCAATCTGCATGAGCGGGCTCCGCTCGTATCTGATTGAATGTCTGTTGTCTGAAAACTCAAACAAAAGGATAAACAGACGTAAAAAATTTATTCAATCCGTAGTGCATGTCAGGATATAATAAAATCAAAGCAAATACGGGGAAAAATGTGCATTCCATGTATCGGCAATTTTTCCTGTTTTCTTTCTTTTGTGGATGGTGCACTCCTCCCGGTATTGCATTTGTTTTACCGGGACTCATACCAGCGACCCCTTGCACCGGTCGCATAGCATACTTTTCCATATCTTTTCTACCGTCAGAACTTCGCCATTTATTCTGAGGATTTTTCAATTTTTTTCCATCCATGTGAATTTTTCACATATATTGAAAAATTCATCGCAATGAAATCGTAGTTCTTTCCATGCAAAAAATAAAACTCGGCTCTGGCAAAATCAAAACTGGTGCAGCTTTCGAGCTTCCCGGTTTTTCGGGCAAGGGATGAAAATATATTCGCCAGACAGGATGAGGACAAAGTGTTTCAAATTAATTTGCACTTTGTGAGTGTGTCGGTGGATCAGTGCCATGCAGGATTTTTTTCCCCGATTTTTTTTATTTTTTATTCTGTCGCTCCCAGCAGCAGGCCTTCCTGGCTTGAATTCATTCCACAGTAAGAGACTGACTGATTCTGGGTATGCCCGGATTGACGTGATGTTTACAACATGTTACGTTTTCCGACTACTGATTAAAATGATTTGCTAAAAATGATTGGAATTTAATTAAAGCGCGAAACATCTCTGCGCGGATTAAATGCAGATCGAATCCTGAAAAATAAATAAGTCAACAGCTTTCAGATGATCCTGTCAGTTCTTTTTTTTTTCTTTTTCAGGACCCATATTCTGGATGAGTTTCGTGTGCCCATTTGAGTAGCTAGACGTATCCTTTTTTGGGGGTATTTTTACCCTCTTTTCATGTTTTTGACACCGTACCCCTTTCACTATTGGGGGTTTTCACTTTTTGACTTAATCAATTTGTCCTCAATTTCATGGATTTACAATTTTTTTCAGTTTAAGTCGCTTTAATTATAAGACGTAATCATAATAATCATATATATATAAATAATAAATATTAATATAGGTACTTTAAGAGTTTATAATTTTTGATACAGTTTTCTTTTTAGACGATTCTAAATTGACGCCTTACACAAATTAAACTCAAATATGGAATCTGCGCCATACCATGATTAATTACGTGTTGTTATTCTAAATCCAATATGGCCGATGCCACAAGATGGTGATACATTATTTCCATGATCTCAGATTTCAAACACCTTTCTTTTTGTGGTTGAATAGGTATATTTTGTTAATATGGATGGATTTGGAGAGGAGTATTTCATAATTTATTTACCTTAATTTATAAATCATTATATAACATGAAAGCGTTTTAAAAACGAGACAATGTTAATCAGATGTAGATGTCATATTAAAACACTTTTAGTGTATTAAAATAAAACACTAAGATTTCCAGTGATTATTTCGTCCGTTCCTGTTGATTTAATTCATCTTCAGGAATTCTTTCCGAAAGCAAGAAATATGTTCCTTTTGTTAAAGTTTCACTAAAGTTTTCATTTATTATATGTATATTTAAAGTAAAGAGGGAAATATTAATAAAGTGCATAATTATTTTTAACCGACCGACTACGAACAGCAAAGAGAAAGGTTATGGACTAAAAATATTTGTAGTCAATGGTAAAAATAATCTACCAATCTAAAAGAAGGCCTAAAATCTAGTAATCAGAATATACCGAAGGGCAAACGTGCAATATTTTCTGTCAGCCGCTTGGCGGGCAAAATTGTAACAATATATAATACAAGACCTTTTTTACTGAATCAGAGTTTTGATTTTCCTTTATAATATTTTATGCTTGTTTTAAGTTTTTGGATAGTCTAGTCGGGTTTTAGTTTTATTTTATTTTTAAATAATTATTTCGTTTATTTATTTACATGTTTGTATCCTTTTTGGATTTGTACTTTCAAAGCAAAGTACTCACAACTAAAGAAAACAATCAGGCATCATATGCTTAGTGCCCATATATAACGTCCAATTTTTTAATCGGAATGGGATAATTAAATGAAAACACCTCCACCCACCCAATAGCAATGTATTTTAATCCGCAATTTATCAAAAAATAAATCTGTCCCCTTTACAGTGTCGGTAAAAATGACACCCGGCACAAAGCATACCTAAACAAGTGTACAATTTCACACTCAATAGACGCGTGCAAGGGCAAGGACATTTGCAGGAATAAAAAGGGTATGTAAATCCTTATCCTCTCCCATAAATTGAATTTATGGCATAATACGCGAACATGAGAAAAACCTGCTTTGTCACAGGCCGAACGCTTCCCCATTCAGGAAGCATCTTCCAGGAGCACTAAACTATGAAATCCATAGAAAGGGATTAAATCAGATACAAAAGATATGGCGCTCCCTGAAAACGTGTTATAAATTCTGGCGAATCTCCTAATTTAGGAAGGGGCTCCGTCGAGATGGCAAAATTCATTGTCTGGCTGAGATTGGATGCGTCCGACCCTCAGGAAAGGGGACTACAACCTGCGACTGGTGCGTCCTGGTGCGTCCTGGTGAGTCCTGGTGGGTCCTGGTGGTGGCAAACAAGTGGCGGCTCATCTTCGAAAGATGACATATGCGTGCAAACAGCGGAATTGGTAAGTGAAATAGATCCGGCGATGAATCACTTCACTTCGTTTTTTGGCTAAACGACCAGGCCGGGGTCCTTTGTTCGCCCGGCGGATGTCGCCGAGGGAGCTAATGCTATTATGGCTAATTTTTGGGTTGCATTCTGGGTGTGGCGCATTGTCAGTGAATAATGATCCTTTGACAAAGCGTTTAGTGCGCAAATCACTTGCAATTTGATTAACTGTTCCGCCACGATGGATAGGTAATCAATTTTCTTGAAATATGATATTTCTATGTTTACTCCTTAATTATTCTTAGTCGGCAAAGCATTGTAAAGAAAATATTAAAATAATGTACGTCATTATATAACAAATATCACATTATATGCTACAAGGATAACTAGGCGTATTGCGTATTGGAGTTTACAATTTTACAATTGAGTTAAAAAAAATGTAACTATACATAGACTTATAAATAATAAAACTAATAAACACTAACTATAAAACATTTGACTTTACTTTATCACTGTATAATTGTATGAAATTTTGTGAATAGAGTTTAAGTTTACGATTTAATGTTTGGATGGGTAAAAATTTTATAGTTTCAAAAATTCAATTCAATACAAAATTCTAGATCCAGATCATCAAAAAACTAAATTGTTATCGTATACTGTCTTTTCTGTACTATTGTTTTAATGAAAAATGTTACCTTCGTCAATAACAATAATAAGTATACCTACAGGTAGCACTCTTACAACATGGTAGATAGATTTGTAGAAAATTTCGTGTTGTAAAATTGTAAAATATGTACTAAGAAAGAATCAGAACACCATGGGAGTTGCATTTCGAAAACTTTTTAAAACTTGCAAGTACGAAAGTTAAAAAAACTACACTTAGGATGCAAGTTTCAATGGTACGAATACATGATGTTCACTAGACTCAAGCTCAAAAAAGAATATGCAGTAAGTCAATAAGTATCACGCAGTAAAAGAACGTTTCTCAAATAAAACAAAACACTATGTTATTGCTTTCTGTATTGCTGCGGCTTTTAATTAACATCATATTGTACATATGTACACTGTGACATGGTGCATCAATTTAATTTTAAAACTCCTTGTTATAAACTCATTCAATTTCTTCCATCCGGAATTTCTCCATTCCTGAGATCTAAAGGTAAGGTAATCTCTTTTTGTTAATATTTGATAATTGATTTTTTTAATTCGTCGTCAAATATGTTAAATAATACTTCTTCTTCATTAATAAAATATATATTAAATATGGTTAAGAAAAATCTTTAAGTGTTTCAATTGTCCATTATTTGTTATTTGTAAAGCAAATTGACTTGTTCTATCAATAAACAGTGCTTGTAAAACTGATAGTTCCAGTCGGTTTAAAAACTAGGGTTGTACATTTTTTTCCCATTAGTAAAAGTAGTTTTGCAAATTTTCATTTGATTCGTTTACAAAATCAACTAGTTAATTTTCCAAAAAATTATTAAAATTACAATTAGTTTGTAATTTTTTTCCATATTGTTATTTTATGTAAGGGCTATTCACTCTTCATTGTTTTTGGTCTTGTATCATAGCAAATTACTACAACATTGTACTAAAACACAACAATATACCGGAACATATATTTATCATTTAACCTCAAAATCTATGAAGAATCAACAGACAGAATGAAATGTTACAAAGGTAAAATAATATTTTGCTACAGAATGTTCACTCTTCATTGTAAGCAAATACCTATACTACAAATTTGCTCTTTGACTAAAAATACGGCGAAGTGTGAATACTTCTATATTTTCTGTTTAATATATACCTACGATAGAGTTAATTTTCTAACAAAGTGTGAGACCCGTCAATTTTACGGGCTAAATTAAATACTTCATATCAGTAGCGTTTATTTTATTTTCTTGCAATCAGAAAAAAAATATCTTCCACTTAAACGTGAAGTCGCTCATGCGACTAATTTATCTGCCAGCACGTGGCATTTTCCATCAATTTTCGAACACAGAATATCCATTTCATCAGGAAGACGTCGCGGCAGCAGAAACAGCCGTCGATCGGTGTTTGTACATATGTCATCTTTCAAAATAATAAACACCGCGCATTCTTGGGGCTGATAAATCTCCAGCCCAACACCCCAGCGGCTGTCATAAAACCTCACATGTCCTCGGTCCTGGTGGCGGAGGGATGATCCCTGCTTTTAGGGCCTCTGTGATGTCCTCACGCTGCTTAATAATTGAAAGAGTGTTCTGAGGACGGTGCCAAGATAGGCCCGATGGTGCTGCAGCATCCCGGTCCAGGGGCAGATTCGTTGATGATTCTGGTGTGGTGTGCAGCGTCCCTTTCATCCCTTTGGCGGGCTCCGTTCGGTGCGAGCATCCAGTATTTACCATAAATTCAATTTGAGTTACAATATGGACGACAAACCGGCCAGCCCCAGCCCTTTATTTTTGTCCAGCGAGTGTGAAATTGTGCACTTGTCCTCTATCTCACGTGATGTAGAATTGAAGCCGTCGGATAAAGTCCTCCCGGAATTGATACATACGAAATCTGGTGGTTCTGGCGTTGGTGGTGGTGTTGGTGGTGGGGCCTCCGATGATGATGACGATGATGACGGTGATGTGGAACGTGTTTCCAGGACACATATAGCGTTCAGAGCCCCGGTCCTTGTGCACAATTTGATTGAATATTATATCAGAGGTATGCGCCGCCGGGATGGGGTGTCCTTTTGAATCGGAAGGGCCATAATCCCCTCTTTGTTTGGACTTGTCTCGTTTCACTCTAAAGCGCCGATGTTCACACAGACACGGCTTTGTGTGCGATTTAATCGAAAGATTAAACTATTTTCGCTCGGTGCTGAATATGAGCTACATCGACTATACACATGAGCGATATACGTGTGTCAACTGGATATGTGCGGTGTCGAGTTAATGATATAATTCCATCATCTAATGACGTTGATTGAACTATTCCTGCAGTGAGCTCATGCGTTACTTTGTAATTTGCACTGAATATTTGGCCTGTGGGGCTTTGGGACTCTGCTGATACTTCCCGAACTGGCGAGCCCAACGGCTACACAATGTATCTGTTATCATCTGTGGCATGGCAGCATTTACTTTTACAATTAAAGTGTTTGACCCGCTCCGTTTTAATGAAGCAATAAAGCCTTTGATACTCTGGGAACTAATCCTAGTTGCTAATTTATACAGCCTTACAAATTAAAGTAGCACAAATTCATATTATACATAATCTATGAAAGCATTCAGAGTTCGAAGAGACAATCCATCGCATTTAATTTTAAACTACCTAAGAATATGAATATTTTTAATTATACCTAAGAATATGAAACATATAAAATAATTCTTTGCTCGAAGAATTAAGTAAATTTTATTTGAAAGTGATGAGCATTTATTTTAAATTGTCGAACTGAATATGAAGAAGATTTTTTATTTTAATAGGTATTGAGGTCCTTTAAATAGGTTTTTATGATTGGACCACTTTGTTTGACTAGCTTATTTTATTCGGCACAAATCCTTTTCTCATATACGATGTCAATTATGAGGAAATAAATATGAAACCCAGTTTTTTTTAAATTTAGGGATTTTGTTCTACATAAAATAATTGGAAAATTGGTCAATTCTATTCGTGTCTTTAGAGGCTTAACAACTTTTCTAGGGTTTTCTTTGATTTAATGATAATCAAGTGGGAATTTATTTTTGCAAAATAATGCCTTTACAAACTTAAAAATAATTTCACTTTAAAAGAAAAGTGTTTAGGTACAGCTTTCCATTTAAGTTGTTTCAATACGTAAAAAGAACTCTTACAAAGTGCTTGCAATATTAAATTTAATCTCTCTATGGGCCCGCGTTGCCTTCATGTCACATATTGGACATATTAATATACCGATTTTTTTTTTTAAACCATTTAATTATCAACAATATTACGTATTTATTAGCCAGAAACAATCTTCAAAATTGTTATCAGCTCTAACCTGAAAAATCAAAGGATTCGGTGTATTTGTGAAATCTATTTTGGTTTTTATTTTAATATACTACTTTTATAATTTATTTATTTATAATTAATATATGTGTCTTATAATAATGTAATAGTGCAAATGTTGTAAGCCGTTGATACTTCAAAGTAAACAATAGTTATTCTTTATTATAAAATTGCTGAAACTGGTGCTGCTACTCGCTGTTTATTTGATATATAAGGCTAATATTTGTTAATGTTATGTAAATGTTACATTCATTTTGTTATAGACAAGGCAGATATCACTGGTCTGCAAAATGTTTGCCTCGAATATATGATAGCCTAATTGCATATGAAAATAAAAATGAAAATGTTCCATCATATAACGTTTTCGAGAAACAAGGGTTTAAAAAGTGAATTATGCCATATTTCGGTTATTTTTTAAAAATTATAATGCGTTATCAAACGAGTTCGAAGCAGTACTCAAAGGAAAGGTTTGTGGCGTAACTCGTTCACCGGAAAAGTCACGGTTTCCTTTAAGAATATCGAATCAATTTTTTATATTAATTTAATTTGGAGATTCTGTTTTTATAATTCAGTCAGTTATGTAAAAAAATTAAAAAGCCTATACAAATATGTAACTCTTCTGAATAAAAATAAAAATTTAACTATTTAAAACCTCTTAGGTCAACAGATTAAATAATTTAATATACCTAGAGATAATGAGAATCTATATATAGATTGTATCTTTTACTATTCGTAGAAAAATCTATATGTATAAAATAGTTATCTGTAAACTCCTGAAGTCTATGAAAATAACTAAAATAAATTAATGACATTTCGTATTTGTTAGTTCTGAAAGTAGTCAAAATAGTTATATTTCAATTTAAGCCCTATATTACTCAAAAAACGTTATGCGATGATGATTTCTATTTCGTGGTCATAATTTATGAAAAAAGGTCCTATCAAAAACATAAACAAACATAAAATATGCAGAACAGTGTATTTGGTCCATGTACTTATATAGAGTTGTATAAAACTAAAATCAATCTTAATTCGAAGCTGATATTTTAAAATGCGATTTTGTTGTAAGGCATATTTATCTCATTTAATATGTAGACGTGAAAATAGAACCATCAATTGTTTTCATTTAGGTTATGGAAAGGAATAAATTTGTTGTGTAATATTGAATCTGATACCGTATATAAGTACCATATCTACATATAATCACATTTCACATTGCTCTCATTCATTTTCCATACTTACCGCATTTTATTGAACTTGTGTCGCGCTTATTCTCGCGCGTGTTTAAATCAAAATCAATTAGGATGCCCCATTTTAATCCACTCGAATTAAAGCCCGGGTTTCCCCCACTGTCTAAATATAAACGTCCTTACCACAACCTTGCGAGCGCTTAGCAACAAATGAAATATTCAAAAATGTTCAGGTGCCGCAGGAACAGAATAAGTTTGCTCCCCTTGTATTTTCTGGCCCGGCGTCGGCATTGGGCCCCACGAAGGCAAGTAATAAGCGAGCGAAAAGTCGGTTTGTCACTTTCGCCGTCCCCAACATCCCAGAAACAGGAGCCCCGACATCCGGCGTCCCGCCCACGCCCGCACCCCGTCGCGACGCCATATCAGCTTTATTTTTACGTCAATTCTTATTAGGGAATATCCGCCATTGATTGATTTATTTTGCAATTATAATCATTGATTAAACTTGCACGTTGTGCGGCAAGGACGAGCGTCGAGGCGCCCGGCCGGGTCCAGGGCCCGCAACCCGCAGAGGGGGCCCCGGCGATATTTAAAATTCAAAGTTGCTGTCACGCTGTGTAGCTTAATAAGCTAAGCAATGCTTAGGTCGAGGGAAATTAAGGAAAGCGGAGGAAAAAAAGGACAAAGGACCTAATTTATGTCCATTTCAGTATTGATTTAGTGCTGCCACTTTCCGCTGGGGGAGTCGGTCTCCTCCCGGCCCGCTCCTGAATAATTGTGTCTTCCTTTTCTGGATGGCGAGGCAGCGCCTTGTCCCTCCAGAACATCGACCAGGATCAGTGTAAGTGCTTGTAATTTCATGGATTAAAAGGTCACAGATGTCATGTCACACAATTCGAGAGTGAAACCCGGGACACACTCGGCAACATTCCGACCACTCCCTGGTCCGTCTCGTCGCCCCGGCAGGACATCGTTCCTGCTTTTCCCATTTTTCTTAATTTTTCCCTGCTTTTCGGTTTTATGTAGATATGAAGGTGACCAACACCCAGACCAATTACACTTTTATGGAGTTATTCAGACGGATAATTTGTAATCGAAGATTTATTATGCATCGGGAGAATTCCTGCTTCACACATATTTCCACAAAAATCACTGCGGAGGAGAATTCAAACCGCTTTTCTTTGTGGGGATGGAATAAAATTTATTGTGTAGGGATATTTTTGTTATTTAGATAAAGCCGATTGATAGTCAGCAATAAATAATTAATTCAAAATTACGAGTTACGCCAACTGAAACATTAAACTTTGCTTAAAATGAATCACGGAATACAATCATAAAAGCAGAACATATTATACTAACACATTTACAAAATTAAATATAATGTTGCTCAACTAGAGTACCTACGTAGAGTAGGTTCGTAAAATTATTGTCTAGAGTACTTAAGGGGTCTTCTACCTTTCACATTTTAAAACATCTAACAATTTTTTATTACTTATTTTAAGAACACATACATATACCATCAAAAACATATTTTTAATATATTTAGAGTGATATTTAAATTAAGAAATTAATTGTGAAAGCGTAAAGCGATGTAGCTTGAGGCGAGAATATATCCTTTCATAAACCTAAACGTGATTTTTTCGAAACCAGGTTTTTTTGGAGTCGTCGTTTTAAAAAAAAAAACTATTTGACCGGTCGCTCTGGTTTTTTAACGCATGATTGATGCACGCATTTATGGTTATCGCAAGAACCAGTATCAAATTGATCGGTTACAAATGTTCCGATATTCAGTCGATTTTCTAACCTCAAAAATGGGTTTATTCGAAAGACGTCCGCAATTTTTTTATTTTTGGTGGGAAAAAGTTCATTCTGGCTTATGCCATAGCTTCTTCAACACGTAATAATTTCCTTTTTTTTTCTTTAGGTGATTAAGTCGGCCGAAACTATGACGACCGTCATTTTTTGATGTTTTTTAAAAAAGTTGTAGATACAAGGAAAAAAATTTGGATAGCAAAAATCCCCAACCAATTTACGAACGTTTTCGCCATAAAATCCACAACATATATTGAAAAAGCAACAGATCGCCTTAAAAGTTACAGGAATAATGTCAACATTTTACGCTGGTCCTTAAATTTTAGTTAATATCCCTGTTTTTTTCACAAATATTACCAAAATAATGCACTGTCCAAAAATCCATCGGAAAATACAGGGATATTGCCAGAAACGACGCGATATTCCCGACAAATTTTTTTCCGTGTAATGGCAATAAAACCAAAAAATTGTTTATGCTCCTGAAAGGCCAATAAGTATGCCTGCAAAATTTTAAAATGATAAAATTGTCCTTTTTTTTTAAAAAAAACGCTTTCAAGTGTTTTAAAAGCGAGACAATGTTAATCAAGTGGGTGATGTCATATTAAAACAGTTTTAGTGTATTTCAATAAAACACTAAGATTTGCAGTGAAAATATAATTCAGAAGAACTAGGTCATTTTAAGCCCTACCTACTTATCTTTTGGATTATTACATTACTTGAATAATATAATTATTATTACCTGAAAATATGTGTATGTAAAATGTTTAGCAATAAAATTATTTTTATGCTTAATAATCTTAGTAATCATTAATTTTTACTATAGTCAAATTCCGTCATACAACATTTTATTTTTTACATTCCTGAGACTACAATCCCGATAAAAACAGATCTTAAGTTAGTTAAATAAACCTATACTAATAAAATATTATCCCTAAAGATCTTAAACAGATCCGATAAATCGTTCAGATTTCCTTTCTGAGCCCATAGAACCCCTTCACTAAACGTTTCATGTAGCAATTAAAAGAACATTTCTCGACAATATCCGCCCCGATTACATCGTATATCATTTCATGTTTATCCGATAGTTCACATGGCTGCCGAATGTCATTTTCATAATCCTTTCCGCGGCACTGCGCCCCGAGAGTTCGTCGGGCGACGAGAAGGGCTCAGCGGAAGGGTTATTACAGGGTGACGGGTTCACTCCCTAAATGTTTGTTGTGTTTAACTGATCCCGATGCACACGTCGCGCGTTTATCATCTCCGGCGATGCATCTGATCTGCATGCGATCTGATGTCGCGCAAGTCTGTTCGGCTTAAGACAAACAGAAGAAACGCGCGCCATGTGGGAGATGCACGTGCTTTTCTTAAATATTTTCCTTCTCGGGAGCCGTGTTTTATCAAGACGTGGTGATCAGCCCGCATGTCTGAGGCTTAATAACTTTGTGACGCCCTCGATGGCGGAAGAAGGGAAGAGTTATAAATGTTTCCATGAAATTTAGAACGGATTCTGTTAATTTTCAGTATTACTATGTGCATTAGATTTACTAGAAAAGATAAACACAATTTTACTTTACTAGACTAGATTGACAGTGAGAAGGTTTTTAAAAATATACTTTGTGAGATTTTATTTAGACGAAGAAGATTTAAATTTCAATTTTTTAAGCAGGTAATCTAATAAAAATTTTCGGTACTCGTGGTTACTACCGCTACAAAACTTAGCTTTTACTTAAATTAAACATTTGTACTTCTTGTTTTACGTATGTACACATTTGAAAATTCTACCTTTTTTTCTAATGCAGGACGGGTTCCAACTTTTAAAATTTCTAATCAAATAATTTGTTGTAATTTTACTTTAATAACTAATTTTTATTTCCTCATCTAAAAAATTATCACTCAATAACGACAGCAGTAAAACATGAGATAAATACTTACATTATAATACATTTTGATGGTATTATTCATGTTTCTTTTTAAAAGAAATCAAGTTTTTTTTATATCAATTAACATCTACATATATTGAAATTCGAGCACAATTTGTTATAACTTGGCACTGCTATATCCGAAGTTTTTCGATTTGAGAATTTCCCGTTTTTAAAACAAAAATAAAATGGAAATGCAATAGACATATTTTGTAAAAGAAAAATCTTAATTTAAATGATATTTGATTTGTACGTGGGTTTTATTGTATAAATGAGACGAAGAAACAATAGCAGCTGGATTTCTTTCATTTATTTTTCATTTCTTCTCTTACTGTCAAGTGCTTTCGAAACAATTCTCAAATCGAAAAATCTCGGAAATAATAGAATCCCCTCTGGCCTATAGCATATAACTTAGATTTAGTTTAAAGCGAGATGAAATTAAGAAGATTCACTTAATATTGTCACAAAATGTCCTTTCAGGGGCAGGGGCAGGGGCATTGGCCATTCAGTCACACTGATGAGATCTGGCAAATTTTTGTGGTCGCTTGTCTCGGCGGACGAGCAGTATTTTAAACAATATAAGTAATCAGGAATTTTAAGGCAGGGCAGCCGCTCGGCGGGCAAAATTGTAACAATATGTTAGCTTTTAATTAAAAGGAAAAAAAATATATAAAGTGTCTACATACTTTCTTTTGGGCTAGCGCAATGGCTTTTTTGCTCAATACTTAATTTAAACTCTGCTATCAATGATCTTAGTGAATTAATAAAATACAAAATTATTTAATGCTACTTTAATAAAAAAGATTGTTATTCCTCTCTAAGTAAAAACAAGTTTGATTGTCTTGTCGTCTTCATTAAACAAACCCTCAGTGGGTCTCCCCGAAAGCCGTGACATCCCCCAAACCCATTTCTAATTAAATTGGAAATTTCCACTGACCTCTTTGTTTTGCGCGAATTGAATAATTGAGCATAACTCAACGTCGAAAATATAAGCGGAGTCAGATTGTACCTATTAAGGACCCCTCCCGGTTATAATGACAAAATCGATGATTGTCCCCAGCGAGGAGCCTCCGGCTCAGCCCCTAGCCAGCTCCTTTCACGTAGTCAGCAGACAAAGCTGCTTAAATTTTAAATCAATCTCAATCGCAGAACAAATCGCCGTTTATTCAGCTCTATGACGTCCCATTTGAATATTTGAGCTCCCTGGGGCTGCCGGCTGACGGAGCCCTCGGGTGGATTAGCCTTTTTCCAGCGCTCCTTCATCGCTCCTCTGCATGACCCCATATTTTCAATTGTCTTCAATTTTCCTTCAGATTTCAGTGTCCTCGGATGGCTCTGGTGCCGTCGCCAACACTGCGCTGCTCCTTGACGTCCTGAATATGGATTTCTTTACTTTTTCTTCTTTTTTTTTCATTTCATCCTCTTCCTTGGGGATGTAACTTCGTCATGGAGACCTGGGCGACGACGGTGGATTCCTCCTGCTGGAAAAGAACACGGAAAACTGATTCCCTTAGTTTTGATTGAATAGTATTTGGCGAGACCATAAAAGCCTTCAATCAGTCGGATTTCCAGAAGGGGAGACTAATATAAACACACTTTCGGCGGGATTATGACACCCCGCGATCATCATGGGATTACGGATCCCGGAATTTTGGGGAAAAAGCGTTTATGCCTTTTCTGAAAGTAGAATTACCTGAAGCGTGCAGGGGGTCGCTTAATTGAAGTGTATTCAACTTCTCTTTAAAAGATGAAGTAAAATAAGATTCATGTATCTTTTTCATTTATAAGAACTGTCTTTTGTATGATGAAAATATTTACTTTTATTTAAAATATTATAGTATTGACACATACATACATATATCCGATATTAGCGCGAAAAGTGTCATCATCCCAATAAACCCCATCATTAAGACAGTTTGATGACTACGAAAAATGACCATAATTACATATTTCGATAAGTACGAAATACTACCATCTATATTTGGATTGAATAATTAAAAGCCATCTTTTATAGAATTAAGAAATTATATTTAGTATTCTTTGATTTGAATTTGAATTTGTGTTTAGATGTGGTTTTTAATCAATACTAATTATTGTGGATTACAAAACTGAAAATTAAAATTTTCTGTCATGCGAAATTGTCTATAACAAAACTCAAAACATTTTGAATTTTGAGTAGGTACCTACTTTTGAAAAATTAAGAAAAAAAAATAATGGAACTTGAAATGAGGTCGCAACTTGGCGCAAATGAAAGTCTAAATCCTTATCGCGATGTATGAAATACCGCCAATCCATGGTTTTTGTATGAAGTAATATAAGAGTTAAAGGCTCAAATTTTAATTTGACTTATATTTCAATTTCTTATAAGAATATCGCTGTAGCCATATTTTTCAAACCTATTTTTCTTTAAAACGTGACATGTTGGGACATTTTCATTCATGAATCCATAATCTACGGAAAAAGTTTTATAGAAATTATATATAACTTTTTCTGTGACAAAATGTTGTCGACTAGTGTTGTTTCAACATTCGTTATGTTCTAGAAAATTTGTGTAATATTTCATAGTTTTCTTACAATGTGTGTGCAGTAAAATTTCAATTTTGCAATAGAAATATATTTTTTGTCCTAAAAAGTTATACATTGTATCTATATTATTATTTTTGGAATGAATTTTAATTTGCTTAAGTAAAACCAAAGCGTTAAACCCGGTATTGTGTTCATATAGCGGCTAATTTTTGTGTGGTTTAGGTGCAAACATCAGTTGCTAAACACATATTTAACTAAATTTGTTATCAATCAGTGGTACTCTGTTTTTAGCAACTTAATTGGTGATTGCGTCCGATAGGTAAAGGCAGTCGTTTCTATTTTGTTAATTTATCAGGTAATAAATTTTCTTTACGCTAAATTTTCGACGATCGTTAAAACGATTAAAATGAGCGGTGCTGCAGCTTACATAGTTCAAAAGCAAGCAGATGTAATAATAATTTATCTTAATTATTCAAAATAAGATGATATATTCTAATAACATTATAAAGAACACAATTCCACGCTTTTACAGAATCATAAATCAGTGGAAATATAATTCGAAATTGGGTATAGAGACTGTGAAAAGTTCTTTCTTATCATATTGTCATTTAGGTTTGTTGTAAGCTGAGCTTTAAACTAAAACAAGTTTATCTTACTATTTATATGAAATACAATATTTCGAGCTGCTATTTTTGGGTATGGAACATTGTCATGCAAATCTTTGCTAAGGATATAGGTATAGTAATTTTTTTCTATATAGAAGTAATATTACATTCCAATAAATTAAATTTATATTTCAATATATCAATATCACACCATGCGAATGAACATTTTTAATCTTTTGCTTTATAAACCATGATATAATAAGTATGTACTTAACTATATTAATAAGAAAATGGGCACAAATAAAGAATTCAAATAGAAAATTCAATTTATTTTGTAGAGCTTGACGGTCTGTTTATTGAGGCCATTGTCACTACGTTATTTTTTGTAAAAATATGTTTAAATTCAAAATTAAATTATCTAAATTCTAATATTACAGAAAAAACCTTCAGAATTGTTGCTGTCATACTCATGAAAATGAAAATTCTCTTAATCACAATGAATTAACATTTGCTCCTATTTAGCATAAAGGCAACGCATTACGGTCGCTAAGGTCTAACCCCGAAAATATCCGAAAAAATATCGATAAACCTTTAAACAAGTTAATTAACGCAAAATAATGTGAAAATAAAGAGCAAAACTACTATTGAATTATCTGACTTTTGCTTTTTCTCGCTGAACTCAGCATTGAAAATTTCAATAGCTGGCAAACAAGCAAAACAAACAAATAAAATCAACCAAAACCAAAAAATAAACATTTGCTGTATGTCACCGCCATTCCTGCAATTAGCATTTAATTTTGCGATTCAAAACAGCTAAAATTTGCCAAAATTACGCTTAAAGGCATTCAAATGTTAAACTTTTACTACCGGCGGACAATTTTGACTTGGTTGGTTTAAAAATGAACTCATTACCCGCCGAATGGTATGCGCCACGCTCCCCGGGACTTTATTAATTATTCCGCGGAATGACGCCACAGAACGGGAGACGTTTTCAGGTAGACGTGCGCGCTCAAAATATTCCGCGGGCCTTCGAGAAGTCCCTGCCTTAGTTTTCCATTCATTTAGACACTTGGCGGCTTCCAATAGAAGAGAATGTGTCACCGATCAATTTCATATTATTTCATATGCAGCGACGCGGATTGATCTACTTTTCGCGGATCGCGCAAAATATGCGGGACCAATGTGTGATTTAGGTCACATTTTAAGTCCGTTTCGGTAGCTTAACTGGGTAAAGAGTTGCCACCTTTTGTAAAAGAATCAGTTGCACAAATTAGGTAAAAATATCTTAAACTTAATAATAATTATAGTAAAATGTGCATATGCTACATACGTATATGTAAAATATAAATAAATAGGTTGACCGGGCATTTTTAAAACTCAATATATCGAGAACACATATAGTAATTTTTTTAAACGGGCAACACATTTAAGTTACTTAAATTAAAATTAAAGTAGCAGAATAAAATACCTAATGTATACCTACAAATTTACAATAGACATAGGTAGATGTAGAAAAGCAATTTAATTTTAATTTATTTATGTAGGTAATTATAAATAATTTTTTCCAATGCAATAGTATGTTCTTACTACATTTTAAGTACTTTCTCTGCAAGTTCACTGATTTTTTATAACAAACATTTAAAATTTTGCAAATACTAGAATTTCTATATCTATTTATGTAAAATTTAAATTGAAAATCGACATCGCATTAAAATGTCAAAATGCACATACATATGAATTTTAGCTTCGTCATTTTATATATCATGTTCACTTAAGTATGGTTGTGCCAACATTTTCAAATACCTACTTTAAAATATAGTCTAATAAGTACTAGCTGGATAAGCCAAGGTCATCAAAATTATATTCAATGCAAAACAAGAAGCGATACCATTTAGATAACATAAAGGCAAACGTTACTTTTATATTATTTAACCATTTGAAAAAAGGTTTATAATTTGTCAAATCCTAACATAAATTATTTTCTCATTTATACTACAAATGTATAGATTAAAATTGAAATTAGAACAGCCAACCAGAATTTCCTATATGTACTTGTTACACTTTTAAAATTTATAAAAATGTTTGCGTATTCGTTGCGTTGTCTGTCTATAAACGTTGGAAATTTAGCAGACCTCACTCTTGTTTTATATAGATTAAATATCTCGGCCATATTATATTTTAGTATATTTATCATTTTTCAATATAGAAGATTACAAATTACTTAGCTGTAAGACCTTTCTTCGTGCTAAATTTCAAGATTCTAGGTCAACGAGAAGTATAAGTTTCTATATTTCAGTCAGTGAGTTTGTCTAATGCTGTAAAAATACAAAGGCTGTATCTTTTTGTATCGCATTGAGTTAGAAACTTAAATTTGTTACAGACCTATTAATTTCAACTCAATACCACTAAAAACTGTGTTGACGGACAACGTCGTACATAATATACTTGTTTTCAAAGCAAAGATTTCTCAACGAAAATAGATCTTGATAAAGAATTACGTATAAATTAAATTCCAGAATATGTTATAGGTACAACGCAAAAGAGTAGGTATGTACATTTGGAGGATTGAAAATTAAATTTTATTCGGTTCAAAATTGGAGTGAAATAATACTAAAAGAAGTAAGCGTGGTAACTCTAATTTAGTATGACACAACATTTTCTGAAAACCAACAACGATGCAAGTTGCGGTATAAGCGGCAATAAAATGAGCGCCACACGATTTAAAATTCTAATCGAATAAATGTGCGCCTTCTGCTTGGCATTCCCAAAGGTGTCACGATTGCACCGGATAGACGCGCCTGAAAATTCACTCAATTTGAGTAAAATGTGCTCTAAATTCGCAGCCGGCATGCCACCGTCCACGTAGCGCGGTGCATACGTAAGCCGCCTTCATTTACCTGAACCGCGCGAAAGGATCGCAGATTTGTCATGTAGGATTCCTCAAATCCATAGAATTTCGATATAAAAACAAAATATAATTCGTGCGCCCGATTCCCAGGAGCTGTTGCGCGTTTTGAAATTTTGTCACAACTTTTGCCCAAATTTATGGAAACTTGTGACTTGTTCGCAGCCAGGCGAATTTTATGCCACTGAATTTTTTAATACCCCAAATGGAGGAATGGCCGAGTGAAAATGTAATAAAATTTGGATATTTTACCTCTTCGGTGGTATATGACCTCGTGTTGGCGACATACCAATGCGTGACTGGCGGCGGCGTGCGTATGCTAAGTGATGTTGACACGTTATCAAAATTATTTTGGCGATTTGGCGACAAACACAATTTCCGATGCGACTATAAAATTTCCATTGCTGAATTTTCAATTTATGGGAATTTTTATCTTTCCTCTTTTTATTGGTGTGCGGATGTGCCATCTTATGTAATCAGGTAAGAACTGATTAAAATTTTCGAATGGGAGGGGATTCACAAACGCCTCAAAGCGTCAGTGATCATCACGAAAGAAGTGAAATACGACAGTGCGAAATAGTTAACATTTTATCTTAAATAGAAAAACAACTCTGCCTCTCAGGTCCGAAAATAATTTGATTTCCACAAAATATACTTAATATTATATACCTATCTTTAATCATTCATAAATTCGGATATATGGCTTTTCATACCTCTTTCTCGATTTGTTTAATTATCTAATTAATTTAATTAACTAAATTTTAAAATTTATATAAAGTAATATACAGCCGTTTATTCCTATATCCACAAATATTTAGAATGGGTTGTGCGACAGCTACCATTAGAATCTACATAATTTACGTTTTTTTTTCGAACATATCGTATGTTGTTCAAAATAGCAGAACACTGTTCAAAATCCTTTTGAATCTATCTAAAGCTTTAAGAAATTTTAAACGATTTCAATGGAAAACATTTGCATCACATTTTATATACATATCATTAAAATTTCGGACATCGCTATTCGTCGAAAATAAAATGTTTTATAGCAATTCTTTTTGTAATTTAAATTCGTTATGAATGACAAACAAATTAAGACAAGATTTATCATTTTTCAATGTTCAAATTTTATGTCTATTTATAAATTGTAATTCGCATTAATTTTAACTACTGAATGAATTTTAATCCGGTTTTCATATGTGCGCTTTTCTATTAATTGAAAAATCAATGAATAGCCAAATTTTACATACATATTTGGAGTTATTATCACTAAGTTCTATATACATATAAGAAACAATAATACGTAATCTATTCTTGGCGCCTCATGGTTTATGACCTTTAGAATCCGGATTGAAATTTAATCCGAATTGAAAACTGTCTTGTGTCAAGCCCATTTCGAAGGTGTTTGCGTTCTTTTTCAACCTTCGAATTGAATCGAAAAGCTGAGTAAGCAAAGCTATGGCAAAACATTTAAGCGTGATGTCTCATAAAACCCCAAGAGAAGAATTACGATGTTTTCAGAAAATACTTAATAGTAAATTGATAAAATAATAACTTTACATGTACATTTAAACATTTGAGCAGAAAGTTTAATTAAATTTTAGTATTTAAGTCCTACTAAATTACCACATTAGAAACGCATTTGTTTAACGACAATGAATGTTTTCGAAATGAATCGATTTAAACCCAATTTATAAATATAAATCGCTTTATTCACATTTGGCAGGATTTTTTTTTTTTTTAAATTACTTTAATATGCAAACCAGACGATAACATCTCACAAAAACTTTAAAATTATACATCCAGCAATCTAGAATTTATAAATTATATTTAAAATTAACATAGTCCAAAACTTTTTTGTTTAATTTGCTTGTCGCAGTAAGTTGCCGATAAATTTTTAAAAATAAATAATTCCCTCGTAAAAGATAGTCTAAAATATGTGATATAGGTAGGTACCTATATAATTCTATAAAATTAAATTTTTTTTTGTAATTTCGATAGAGACCGTTTTATACCCTATATAGGTAGGTACTCATTGTGCGGAAGTAATTTTGAGTTGTAATTTTTGCATTCATAATAAATGCATTCAACATTTTTGAGATTTCGATATCAAAGAAATCAGCGGCGGTATCCACTTTTAAAGATTCGATTCTACATAACAAAATATAAGAAATTTAACTTCGAGTACTATAGTGGATAATTTTGAATAAAAATGCATTAAATTTTTCCTTTCCTCCTTGGAATATGGTAGAAAGTCTGAAAACTTAACTCCTAAGTAGTAAAAGGAAGACTTATGTTATTAATGAAATGTGCCCTGCTATGCGAAAATTTCGTCGTATGAAGCCTGACAAATTCCAAACTTGTAATTATTGAGTTGATTTAACTTTATTCAGCTCCTCACCATATCCAACTAGTTTGGGAGCACACCACAAGGTCTACATCGCCAGTAACTTTGTGCAAATGGAGAACTATCATAAGCTCTCGTCCGTAAATCTTTCAGAATATGCAGATCGCATAAATTAACTTTTCCCCCGAGTAGATGTCCGTTGGTAAAGGATGAAATCTGGCTGCTCAACATCTTGAAAATTGTTCCTTGGATTAATTAAGAAAGCAATTAAAAACGGAAGAAACTTTTCAGCAACACCAGGCAAAAGTTGGTGAAACAAAGGGCCGATACCGCAGAATAACTTAAGCAAGCTGATGACACCAAACCCTTCAACTTGCTCAACGACACTTGTAATGGGACACCTAACGATACATCCACACGGGCGGTGGCGGCGGCGTCTGCTCCGGCTAAGGCTGCTTACACAGCCCTTTTTGGGGCTGAAAGACCGCCCGAATGGGGAGCCTCGTCTATTTGGGGCCCGGCCTGCTCCTGGGCGCATCCCTTCGCATAGCCCACCCGAGTAATCTTCGAGGAAACTTTTGCTTCCCGGCTGGTGCGACTTAAAACTTTCAAGAATGATTTCTCAATTTTCTCGGGCGAGACAGCCATACTTCGGGTGGCGGCGGCATAAATAAACATTTTTCCCTCATTCATTTATGGGGAATTATTTAGTCGACCCACACACTGAGCAGGAAAGGGGTCAGGCCCTGCGTGTAAGCGAAATTGCCCCGAAATTTATATTCAGAACTGGAGCAGTTCCAGCCAGTGTTTGGGGTGCATTTTTAATTATTGGCACCACCAACGGGTCCGGAGATGCATGATACGGCTAATTCCCACTGACTTATGGCTCCGGCCTTCTTTTCTGAATAATTCAGCCGCTCGGTGCCGCCTCTGTTTTCCAAGACCGGGGGAATAACCACCGGACATCCACTGGAAAAGTGCAGGCCAAGTCCCAAAATCCCAGAAGTAATTAACGCACATTAAGTGGCCTCGTTATGATTGGCATTCTTAAGTAGCAACAAAATTTCGTAATTAACCCAGCCGTGCGTTCATCGGGAGATTGACTAAAGAACATTTTTGGGAATGGCTGTTCAAATAAAGTTTTTGGGGGTTATGTCAACGACTGGCTTTATTAAGGGGTTTTATACAACTCTATTTTAAGGAAGGTTCATTTGCTATTCAGATCAATTTAGTTTAGTCTAATGTACAAATTAAAATGCTAAAAAATGTTGACTCGAAAGAACATTTTGTTCGTTTTAAACTTAAAAGAGAAATTTGACACCTTTTAGATTTTTGATTTGAGGCTTTTGCTTCGGACTCGAGCGATATGACTATGACTAAAAATTACGCTTATATGTGGGACATTTTTCTACCAACACTAAATTACTAATTTCCGTCAAAGTTTTACATAGTGAGGGAGGTGCCTCGTGACAGAGGTGTAAAATAGCAGCGTTCGAGGTCCCAGCATTCACCTAATTATGAATTATTTATAAAACTGGGAGTAAGACAGAATTACTAGGAAACAATAAAATAATGTTAGAAAATATACATTACAATAATATTTTGGAAGAATAACGATTTTTTTTTATTTTCTATAATAAATAATAAATAGCGAAGAAGGAAAACGGCAAGTTTACACTCATGAATAACTTGTTCACCAAGATTTGTAAAAAGACCTATTGAGATAAATGGCATTTGATATTCCTAGATTAGGATTTAGGTTTTCATTTAAGATAAGTTATAAAAGTCTATGATGAAATTTTATTTAGACCGGTGTAATATTCTGCTTTTTTTTCTTAAATATGATTATTTTTATATAAATAAGGTATTATTTTATTATCCCTAATTTAGGAAATAAAAGACGAATTTTTAAGCAGCTCAATACAATAGGTATGATTAAAAATTTTAAATAACAACTCTGAAAATATGTTTGATTGATATGCCTAAAATATATTTGAAATAATTTTGGTGAAAACCCATATTACAGATGTATTTTTTTTTTAAATTTAAAACGAATCTATTTGAATTGTTTTCAGTGTACATCAAATACTGATTTTTTGAATTTTTATTGTAATATTTCTGACAAAGGAGAATGGGCATTTTAGCCCATATGACCAATAACGACAAGCGATATATCATCGGAAAGGTTTTTTGACGTTCTACAATTTTTACTATGCCGGGGAATCCCAAATCTCTGTGGAAAAAAGTTATTACTATTTAAAGACAGTCGTGCAAAAATTGCACATTCACATTAGTACATTACTTTTGCCCCGCTTTGTACGTTATCCTCCTACGACTCTTGGTATATTTATTAGGTATATAAGTATAAGTATTGGTATATTTATTATATAAATATACATATAAGTAAACAACCAAATGTCGACATATTCGTGAAAAAAAAACAGCATATAAATCCTTCTCAAATCTCAGGTTGATCGAACGAGGTCAATTAAGTACGCCACTGGATTGGTTCGTGTCTTTTTACACTACGATCACAAAGCCAAAGGTCGTAGTCTTAGGAGGATAACGTACAAAGCGGGGCAAAAGTAATGTTATAATGTGAATGTGTAATTTTTGCAAGACTGTTTTTACGTAGCGATAACTTTTTTCCCACAGGGATTTGGGATTTTCCGCCATAGTAAAAGTTGTAGATCGTGAAAAAACCTTTCCAATGATATATCGCTTGCCGTAATTGGTTCCTAGGCTGGGGTCCATATATTTCTGCCCATCCTCCTTTAAAGTAAAATAATATTTTGTTATTAGAAGTCAATAAAATTGGGATTTAATTCGCGGCCATTGACTTTCCAGTTCCCCCAAATGCCGCAAATGTCGCACGGAAATGCAAGAAAAGCGGCGGGCAGATTTTCATTTGGGGAGCCTCGGAGCCGTTCACCGGGGGCCCCAAAATTGCGGCCACTTGCCAAATAAATCAAATCCGCGTTTGGCGGGCCCGACGCGCTTCTTGCGGCCGCCGGAGTCAGTCGCAGCGCAAATTGCGGCCACACACCCGGCGGCGTGGCGGTAAATAGGAGCGAGCCCCTCCGACGCCGGCCGCTTCTCCGTCTGAAGGAGAAGTCGTAAGAAAACTCGCGAAAGCTCGAGTTCGAAAGACGCGGCGGGGGCGAGGGGAGGCCAGGTGCTCGCTAACCACGCCTCCGAGCCGAGTGGCGAGACAGAAATGTGGCATGGGAGAATTTGTGCCGGCCGCCGCACTCGCGTGAGAGACTCCAGCGGCGCTCCCCGTGGAGCTTTCGGCCGAGGCCGCGGGAGGCGCAAGTTTCCGGTGGCACTTTTCACTTGCACGCTTTCTTTTCTCGCAGATGCTGCGGTGCGCCGGAACTCGGTTCGGCTGCACCTCACTTGGACAGACTGCAACCTGGAACATGTTCGACGATGACTTAGAATCTGTCTGAGATTTGCCCTTAGTTAGGATAAAATTATTTAGACACTAGAAATCAAATGAAAATTATGTTTATCTTTTTCAAATTATTTCAAACTTAAGAAAATTCACTCCGCATTTTAAGGAAATATCCTAATCAATCTCTATTTATACATGCCTTATAAATTTAAAATAAACTGAAAGTGGTCAAAATAAATTTAATTCGGAAAATGTCTTATGTTTATTCATGTTTTAAAAATATATTAAAATATCTAATTAAAGTGATTCTTAATTTGGTAGTAAATACTCAAATACCAAACATTGAATTGACGAAAATTGATAGGAAAAAAGAAGTCACCTTTAAATATAGTCTATGCACGAATAATGCAAACAGGTCCTGGATGACCGAGCTTGCTCGGAAGAGTGAAAAGAACTTATGAGAATAAAAAATAAATACCTGGGCCACCGAGCTTTGCTCCAGGAAAGATATAAAATGTTTACCTAGATCTATTTTGTATATTTCAGACATTAATTGAATGCATCTTTCTGTACCGGCACGAATTGGGCATGTTCATCAGGACGTAGATTGAATTCCTTGATGCGAAACTAGATCAGGTTGAACGTTAATTGTAGCATTATCATCATTATCGGATCCAGACACTGAATTTTTTTAAATAAAAACTAAAAAAATTGAAGCAAATTGCATGATTTTTCGCCCCTGTAAATTCCTATATTGTAAATTTCATCGAAATCGTTTGAGCCGTTTTCGAGAACGTGATTTGATTACAAACAAATATATAAATATTGCTCATATATACCTATACATATTATAATAGTGTAGGATAAATGTTAAAAAATACATTATAGGTACATATAACGCTTTAAAACTTCAGTGCGTAATTTTAGTTAAACTATTAAACTACATGCTTGAAATTTAACCTTAGAATTATGTTATTGTTTTACCTCTAAAGACACAATAATGAAAAAAATTTTTTGAAAATTGTTAAGTAGTGCTGAGCAAGGTTACATCGGTGAGAATTGTTGGCAGAAAATGTTTTACCTAATACCAAGGCAGTATAATAGTCTTTCTTTAAATTTTTATTTTTTGTAAGCGTTTACATTTGGCATACACCTTCTTCTTATAGAACAATACAACGTTCATATGCGTTCCTGAGTTATGCTATTTTTTTCGCGCGATGAAAGCAAATTTCACAAAAATTGAAAAACTTGTGGTCACTATTTGTAGGTATGTACGGATATTTTGCTTTTACAATAAGAAGATTTATGAAGACGATAGATACTAATTTTTATAACAAATTTGTGTTTCAGTATTTTTATTAAAAAATAAAATGATGAACAATCAAAAACGAAATTAACACCTTTTGTTCAAATATTCCAAAAATAGCATTCTTTGTCTGGGGAATGAAATAAAAATTGCACCTTGTGGTGCTATTTACATATCTGGCGTTTGAAAACAAAACAACAAATTTGGTAAAAAATATTATATTAAATGTAGGTAGTCAATGAATAGCACATTTTAATTGGAATAATAAAAATAAGGTTAATTTTTCTAAGAAACTAGTTTATTTTTTTATCAAAAGAGCATAAGCAGTTCAATTAATAAATAAAAGAAAAACTTTGAATGCGTAAGTAGTTGAATTAATAAAGAAACACTTTGAATGATCATTAGGTGGAAATAGGTTATGTTGAACAAACAATCTTCAATTAGCTACTTTAACTTAGCGGTCATCTTCTGATCTTCTGGCGATGTTATGTTGTTCACAAAATCGTATTGTTATTTATTGCATGCATGCAGCAAATGCAAATTAAAATTAGTATTTATGCTATTTTTCCTTTCCTTTTCCATCTGTTCTAAGTTGCTCGGCTAACGAGGTAGTGTAGGTGTTTATTGATAAGAAATCGGATTATTTGTAGTGTAATATTTTTATTCCAAATAATATAAATCTAGAATCTTTGGACATAACTGAAATTATTGTTGATCACGTAGCTGCTAAACATATATCTCTAATATATTCTATTACAATAATTGGTTATAGTCCAATTTATCTTAATTCGTTGTATGAGTCCAAAAAGTAAAATAAATCTTAATGGCTTCAATATGATAAACAGTTTTAAAAAGCATAAATCACCCAAAGGAAACGTACGCCTTTCAAGGTCCACTTTCGAGATCTCCTAATACGCTATAAAAATGTTAAAAGGGCCGATTGAACAATAATGCTGCCTTTAAGTAGTGCCATTCCCCGAACGCTCGAGAGCATATTTCATGCTGGGCACACAAAAGCATTGTCGCCCCGACGAGCGTCTTCTAAGCAACCGACACCTTTTCCTTTTGCATCGCGTCTCTGTCCAGCTCGCACGCGGCTCGGGACGTCTTCCTCTTTAGGAAAATCACCGAACAATGCGCGCCCATCAATTATGGAATTTCGATCCGACGGGCATAATAACGAAATAATTCACTGTTGACTGAAAACATGACGCGCCTGACCATGGCCGGCAATTATCAATTTCACATTTGATAATAAATGGACCTCCGCACGAGCCGGACACCCCAACAAAAATTCTTAATCCCGCGAACATCTTGATTACGGCCGGGGGAATTATGTTAAGGCCGGACAATTATCACCTGTTTAAGGCCATTTATCATATGTTCAAACGTGAATAATTGGAGAGGAGCTCCGGGTGTCACATGCCGTCCCCGGCACGGGCAGGGGCACCCTTATCACCAATCCATTTCCATGTCTTTAGGAAATGGGCTGCGTTCGGCCGCGAGCTCTGCGGTCAGATCTGTTTGTTTTTTCACGCCTTTCTAATGAATTATTTATTGGCCGCGTGAAAAATGCTATCCAACATATGCGCCAAGTCTACCTGACTCTGGCCGCGCTGTCCGTCCGTCTGTCCGGCCATCGCGTCGCGCCGCCGCCGGGAAGGAAAGGAACTGCCCGCGATCCCGCGATCGCCCGATCGCGTTATCAATGGGTCCCAGTTCCGATTCACCTCGAAGGGCTGAAGGGCCGAAGGGCCGCGGTGGGGCGCGGCTTCATTCGCGGCACGGGCTGTATGGCGGCGGCGCGGTGCGGTGCACCTAGGAGGCCGCGAGCCCCGTCGTGAGGGTGCTCCCTTCCGCCGCGCAGATGGCGACTCATTCACACCCGGCCACTCGCGCACTTGAACAATGCGAGATTCGGGTGCGCAAGTGAATAATTGGTGAAAAATTGTTCGGAGTCGTCTTTTTCGCGTTCTCGCGCCTTCCGGACGGCCGGCGGCAGCAGCCGCGACGGATTAAACTGTTGCATTGCACGGCAGGTCAGATGTTTGTTATGCGGTAATAAGGACAGCTTGAGTAATTGGCCCCAGACGGGTATTTGCCCTTATCGCGGAACACTGCAATTATGTGCTGCAGAATTATACCGAAAAATCGCCATATGCAAAGGTCGTTTCAGTTAATAAACAAATTGTTGATGTTTTGATAAGAAAACCCTACTTACAAAACGGTTTACAACTCTTGAACACTTGTCTTATTTTGTAAGTTGCTAAGCTACTGTAGCTGCAGGGACAGAATGACAAAGAGGTGATTTAGACAGTGGAGGATTAACTTCTGGCTTATTGAAGCAAGTGTTTTATAACGCGTATATCTAAAATTTCCCTTATGGTGGAGATAATTTCTGAGCATGATTAAAACTTCTTACTATATACCTTTTGGGGCTTTCTATATATAGTAGGTATGGAAGTCCGACTTTATTAATGAGAGTTTAATCAAAGACCGTACCTAAACATTTTGCAGAACCAACCGTTAAAACTGACATGCTAGCCTGGTAAGAAACGAGGATGTCTTCTTTGAGTAAAGAACATTGCTTATACCTACATATATATTTTATTTACATTAATTTTTATCTTCAACTTATGAAAATAGTGTTGTGGAGGGCCTCTACGCATTTTTGTAGATTATTTTTTATATAAATGTAAGAACAGCGTCTCCGCGTGTACTGAAAATAACAATACTTGCAAGTAGAAGATTTAGGAGCATTATACATATATAGTTCTAATTTTCTTTGGGCCACAACACCTATTAAAAAAATAATGATTTTGAAAATATTTGGGTATAAAAATAACTCAAATAAACATTTCGCCTGGATTCTGCTTATTGTAGGATAATAATTTTGGGAATATTTTTCAGCCTCCAGGTAATCTTTTTCTTGACTGTTGTACCTAATGTTCTCATAAAAAATACTATGGATTGTTCGTTCATTTTGTTCTATATTCTGAAGACTTGTTTGGTTTTAATAAAACAAATACGTCCAGTATCGAAAAAATGATGAAGCATACATTTTACAATACACCGTCTTTTACACAAGATGTAAATATTTCTTAAACTCAATAAAGTCGTTAACATTTTTCTTTTCTTCGTATAGGTATTATTCCTAGCAATTTTTTAATTTAAGAGGCAATTTTTTCTTGCCATTTTTCGACCATTTTAAAAACTCCTCACTAAAGAGGTTCAAAATTATAAACCAATTTTTGTTAACTGCGTAAATATTCCGGTAATTACATAAATCACAACCATTAAAAATATTTAATTTTATGTTTATGTACTCGTCATATAAGAAAAGAGGTACGCTAAATCCTCAGAATTAAACATCGGACCAATTAAAGTTCCAGTGGAATATGTGTATGGAACGAAGAAAACGATAATCGTCGTATCGAAATGCGCGAACCCAAAATGGCTGTTGTCCAAACAACGTTTATCGACGCGTTTAGCATCGAAATGCGCGAACTAGCCGCTAGCCAAATCGATTTTCTGAATAATGCGTGAACCATAATAGTTTATGCATTCAGTCCAGATCTAACACGCCGTGAACTGGAGAAAAATTGTAGATAACATCGATTTGTCAGATTTTTTAGAACTAATTTAAAAAGGTTTGAAATTTCGCTTTGTTTTTTGCAATTTTAATCATGAGATGTTAATATTTTAGTTGAACTTAAAAATATGCCTTAAATATGCTAACTACAATTGATTTGAAGATAGAAGGACTAAAAAAAATAAACACTTTACCGATATATTTACATCTATATTTGATTTGAAAAGAATCTTTTTCATCAAAGTATTTGTTCGTTTTTTTCAAATTTTCGAAGTTACTGGAGACACGGAAATATTATTTTCAAAAATTTATGACAAACATTATAAAAGGCCTAGGTTGAGTATTTGAAAATTTAATTTACTCACAAAAAGTAATGAGAAATCAACTTGAGCTCTTACTGTAATTAATGTATTTTATGTTGAAGTAAGAGCATGCCTTTCGCTACAATTGGATTCGCATTAATCGAATTTATATTTTAAAACTAAAATTTATATTCTGAAGTGGCTGTTTTATATTTTTAGCTATTTATGTATACCTATTCTTATAATTTTAACATTTCAATAATAATGTATAGCACTTAAGTTAAAATAATAATAATAAATTACTTATATAAATTCCTTTTAGCTTCAGTTATTTTGAGTTTTGGTGCTTTTCTTGGTCACCTTAAAAGTTTACTCGAATTTACAGAGTTATTTTATTTGATAAGAATGAACAATTTGAAAGCTTAGAGTATACCTACCAAAAATAATATAAAAATTTATTATCTTCATATGTTATTAGTCATGGTTGGATAGGACATAAATTAGAAATTATTCATATGTATGTACATATGTATGAAGTAGGGGAGAGAGGGGCTAGTTGTAACAGTTTTCAGAAAAACGAAGGTATCTTGAGACCCATCGGTTAAATTACTACGAAATTAACATAGATTGGTACTATTACTTCTCCTCTATCAAATCAAGTAAAAAGAATATCATAACTATTGGTAATTATTTCACAATTAACATTTTTCTAGAAAAAGTGCGGTGTTACAACTTACCCCGTGCTTGGGGTAAGTTGTACGTTCTACAGGGGCAAGTAGTAACGATAGTAAAAACCAAAAATATAACACTTAATCATTTATTTTTTTATTTGTTGGGAACAAAAATAACATCCTTCGATAAATATTATGTAATTTTAATCAAAAGATCAACTGAAATATACTTTGTAAGTAATCAACACAAAAGATTTAAGCTATGAACTATTGATTTTAATTTTTTTAGACACTACTTACGAGTATGATCAACATCTTTGGATAAGTTTCTTTATAATTTAATTCAGCCTTGATTTGAGTTACAGTTAATACAAACAAAAGAAATAGTGTCTCCTCTGTGACACATCCTATTCATGTGCCCATATCTTACACATGTTACAACAGGCCCCAACATTTTTCAAATTATTCGATAATAGTAACGCCAACCAAAACTTTACGAAAGTATAATTTTGCGTTGCCTGGTAAAAAAGGAAGTTTGTGCAAACGTGCGTGTTTTTAAAGACAGTTTAAATAAAAATATTTTGAATGATGCATGCTTGCTCGTAGCCGTTTCTATTTTGCAAAATGACGGCGGTTTTAGTACCTATTCAAAAAGAAATGAAGTTGACATACTTGCCAGTAAAAAGCTATTAGTAAAATATAGATATATAAACGATGCTTTTTAAAATAAAGTAATTACTAATACTGAACAAATCAACTTTTTGATTTTATTGTCCAAATCTAATCTAGCGAATAGTTCTTAAACGCATTTTAATATTTTCCTTTTTAAAAATATTTCTAATTTGTAAAGATAAAATCTTCAGAAATATAAATATTAGATAGTTTTGAATAGAGCGTATATAATATATTACCAAATAATTTAGAAATAGTTGGTATTTAATATATGTTTGTACTTTGCTTATTTTTAAAGTCAGTTATTAATGGGTATACAAATTTCGTCCAATGTTTTACTGAACTCTAAATCCCATGGCCGCTCCTGCTTTTTACCATTTATGAGGTGAAATTATTTCTTGCATCTTATTAATAAATTTATAATAAATTATGAGGAAAGCCCAGCAACTCTTCCCTCCCCAAATGAAATTACAAATTTATCTAGCAAACCGTGACATTCTGATCGGTATCTTGGTTGACTCTATCCAATCAGAGGCCGGTGAGGCAGTAAATCTACGGTTTTCTGCGGAGGGCTGTTATTAAGATTAAGAAATTCAAAATGGCCCCAGTTTTGAGTGCTGCACATATTCAATAAATGAAATTAGCATAAGTCGGAGGAGGCGTTTTCGTGCCGTCGCGGCGCGGTTGGAGTTATGCTCAGTGAGTGGAGCTCGTAATGAATAACCCGCGGCATAAAGTTACGGGTCTGCGCCCAAGAAATCCTCCTTAAGGCGTCCGGTGGCCGCTGGGGTGAATTTTGATTGCACGTCCGCCGCACGGACAATAAATTATCAAACGTTGCACACCTTGGCCCCCTCCCCCGCCGCGGTCTGGCGCGCGGTGTAAGGCGACGGATCGCATCTTATCTCCCAGAAAAGGCAATTTTTAACGTGGAAATATCGTTAAAATGAGAAAATGGGCACAGGCAGCGTTTTGAAGCGAATTTCCCTGCCGCGCCGCGCCGCGCTGGTTGGCTGCGCGGGATGTCCGCCGCCGCGTCGAGGGAAGAATGAAGTTCCGCTTCGGTGAGTGTAACTTTTTCCACGATTATTCAGATTGAATGGGGCCGGCACGACATAAAGCGTTTACTCGGAAAGCAGAGAAAATAATTACATAAATGCCCGAGGCATGTAATTTTTAAATAGACAAATGGAGGAACGAGCTCGAGCTCCGCTGATTATTATAATTAGTCTTTTGTGGAAATTATACTCAGCCATTTTGCTTAAAGAGGTCGACGCACTAGAGTCAGACTATAGGAATTTGCAAACTGCCTTTTATTATAACATTTACGGTTTTCATAATATTTTCTATGAAAATTTCGAGCAATTACACCTATCTTTATTATACATGCATACATATATAAAACAGTTCCGTAACTGACTGACATGACAGACAACGAACAGACCAAACTGTTGTATGGACCTAAAGGGCTGACATTTTGACAGCACCCACTAAGAAAGAATTTTACGAAATTCTTCCCCTATATAGGGGACGCAGTTTGTAAGAAAATCTCTCATTTGAAGCCATGAAAGGATTTTTCGAAATTTATCTCTTATAAAGGATGAAAGTTTGTATGGGATTTCCTTTATTTTTGTAGTTGAAACCATGAAAATTAATAATTATTTACATTTTCTTTTGGTTGGAAATTAAAAGTGCCGAGTTTCAGCGTTTTTGGAGAATTGTCCATTTAGGGGATAAAATAGGGGAAGAAAGTTTGTATGGAAGTTCTATCATTTTTAAGGTTGAAACCTTAAAAATTGGTATTGGTTAAGGGTTGATTTTCCTAAAACCCTGAAACATGTTCAAGCCTAATATTCTTTATACCAAATTATAGGTATCTAACTTTTAAAATAACTGCTTTAGTGCCTTCGATACAATCCTTCATCCGACATTTTACCTGTATTATATATATTTCTATTCTATTTAATTGGAAATCCACACAGGCGAAGTTGCGAGTAGAAAGCTAGTACTCTTATATTAATACACATATTTCACAAAAATCAATCATTTATTTTTTAAGATTAGACCATACTATCTACATATAGATTATCCTGATATGCATCTATGATCTGTCAAGGTATACATTGTTTTATTTTTAAGATATCAGCCGTAATTAGGTAGTAATCGCCAATATTAGTGTTTATGACATTTAACTGAATTCTTGGAATGATCTATATGTACATTCATAGTAGATATAAACAAACAATTTTAAATGCATTCTTTTCTTAAGAATAGATACATTTTACAATGAATTTTCCTTTTGAAATAATAAGTAAAGCTTCAGTACAAATTACAAAAAACAAATAACAAATAATAATAATATAATAATTATAAAACTTTACAAATCTTTAAAAATAATAAGAGCTTAATTATAACAACATAGAAGGCGAATCCTCTGAATTCACAAGGTACAAGATTCTTGTTCTTGTTCGTACTCAAATTATCTGAAGTTAAAAATTCAAACGTTTTTTATTAAACCGAATTTCTTGGAATTAACCTACATTTCAAAATAAAATAACAATCCTATTATAAAAAATTATGTTTTGAAGAAAATGCGTTTAAAATTTTCCATAGCTACTTATGTGTAGGTATATGAAATGCGTTAATAAGTATAAGATGCTACTGCAAGAAAGCCGCGTGAAAACTATACTTCTCAATATAATAACTAATTGTAAGCCATTATATTTATTTTTATGGTTTAAATTTATCGAAATAACAACCAACAACCTATATATATTTTTCATAACCTGTATTTTCGTTCTTCGTTCTACATATAATAAGGAATGATCTAGTAGTTAATATCTTTTTAATAATATAGTTTTCAATTCTGTAAATTCTACACCCATGTTGTCCATGATCATTTTTAAGTCTTGATATTTCCACAAGCAGTCTTTTACCTACTTGTTGTGACTAATGAAACAGTTCTTAGTTCCACCTACCTACATATATCATTCTATAGATAAATAGGTAAACATACATAAAGGTTTGTAAATCCTGTTCGAATCTTAAATACAAAATTCAATCACGAACCGCCAGGTGTTAAAGTTTAATTTTGCAAAAACTTCTTTGGGAATATTCGAAAATTCTCACCTTCCCAAACTGAGACAAAGCCTGAAAGGCATCCGGTTGCAAAAAGACGGCAAACTCAACCAAAAAGGACCAGGGCCAGCTCTCATGTCAAGCAATTTATAAATACAAAGTCCGAACTGACCACAGTAAGGGAGATCAGGGTGTCTGAAGAAAAAATATAAATAAAATAAAAATAAATAAATAAAAGCCGCTTGCACATCTTCGCGGTTTTGTTTTTATGCATCGACAGCAATATTTTCGCACCAGAAATATTCGCGCTGACTACCAGACTACCAGACAATCGAAGCCGAAGTGACATTTTTCGCGCTTTAAAAATTCAAAAATTTTTATCATTCGATTTCCCCCCGAGTGCTGGTGCGCGCATAGTTGTTCTTTGTGTGTCGGAATTTCGCCGGGATTTTTGTATTTTTGAACACATAAATAACGAAAAAGTCAACTGATCATAAATTTTGCGCTCGATGGGGAGAGGGTCGCGGTGGCGAGAAGGACGAAAGAGGGCAGCGATCGCACCTCTGGTCAGTTACTAAAATTATTATGCCCCCATCTCCGGGACGGGGCTCCTTGCGCTCCTCCGGTGATATTGCCGCAGATAATAAGCCGTGGACTGGAATATATGAATAAATTCAATGAAATATGAAATTCTTTCGTTTTGTTTCCCGACCGGCCGTAGGATGATCGGAGATCGACTTCAACTGATCTCGCTGATCAGTGATCAATAGAACACCGAGTAACATGAAATGTGTGATGATATCTCGCTTTTGGTATTCATTTATGCGCGCGCAGCTTTACTTCTGCGCATCTCCGCTGGCCAGTGGTCAGCGCGACGGTCCTGCAGATAGTCTGGCACCGGAGATGCATCCGAACGCGACCTCAATAGGAAGCACACGCGCATGCGTATGCGCGGTCCGCGCCGATCTGATATCAGATTTATAACTTATGCCCTCGATAGTGTTAGCTGACCATATTTTTGACATTGTCAATTTGGCATTTATCCCCCCAGGGCATAGAAGTCCACAACGAGCCTCTGAAGGATGGCTGATTGTAAAAACGAGTCAAATCTGCTTTAATGAGCTGATTTCTGGGAAAGATACCGAAAAAGGGAAAAAGGATTTGTTTACAGGAATCACGTCAACGTTTTGAGTCGTTCACTGTGCGAAGATCGAAAAGGTGTGAAAATAATAAGAATCACTGGCTGGGGAATAGTTATTCAGAAAGCATGCATGATTTATGTGATTCATATCGCATATATATGTACATATCATCACAAAGAGAAAAGATAACGCAGACCGATCGTGCGACTGTCTGCATACTCGAAGAAATTTGTTTTTAAATGTAGGTTTGAGCGGTGCGTAATAAAATAAAGGTAGGCGAAATATTTCCAAGAGGTTCATTTCCATATATTTTCTTGTTTTATGTAGTAGTAACTTCCCTTTTATATAATTTGTAAGTAATGTAAATTTAATTTAGGTAACTGAGGCAGCACTAGTCTGACAGATAACGATTATAGATATAGAAATATATGTACATGACTGTGTTGTGTCAATTAAGCGTTCTGTCATATGTTTCATAATTCTAGGGCCTATTTTGTTCATGGAGATTTGATTGGCTATCTAATTGCTACCTACATACATATATGTAGGTACATAAATAGGATAAAGTGGCCGACAGTGGATCAATAATTTTTGGAACTCCAAATCACAAAATTATTGTCGATTTGTTGTGATTTTTTCTATAAATACTTTGGTTATTATACTTCCAAAAACTGACGAATTGCTGAGAATTATACAAGAAGAACGAGTTATAATGTTTGTTTAAAAAAATTGCATTTAATCCACTGTGGACCAGGCGTGGTACACAATGAATCATCATATGGTAAACATATGGTAAAGGTGAATTAGGTACAGCAATTAAGATTTCAAAAATATATCTACTCACGGGATATAATAACGAAAAATAAAGTCTTATCTCATGTTTAACACAGAGAATATACAGAAAAAAAAATTAATCGATTTCATTTATCCTTCCCTGTATTTGCCTTACTTTTTTTCCGGGTTTATTTTTCTGCCCATTCTGTAGGATAAAAAGCTACATACATATAACTACAAAATGAATTTGCACACCGCTAATATTATTCCACCTGACCTTTGGAATATGGACAATCATGTCGTGATCCACTGGTTACCAAGAAAGTTATAGTCCAGTATATACCAGACTGTCATTTTGAATTCATAGTGAATATTCAAACCATATAGTTAAATGGCGTAATAACCTCTGTAAACAAATAAACAAAGATCTATTACGTGGACTCAACACTCAGAACACTTAAATTATATAAAACCTCCAAAAACGTCTAATCATTAGCTTAGTCAGGGAAGTAGGTATTGGTATACGAAACACATATGTATATAACTTCAAATATTTAGATGTTACCGTAGCTACACATATTATCGATTCAATGTGTACGTACCACTGATCCAGTGATGACCATATTTTGCCCTATATTGTTTTTCTGAGGTAGGTCTAAAATGTCAATATCAAATTAAGCAATAAGTTGAGGAAAGCTAATATTTCAACATTTATAATATCTACTTATAAGAATAGATCTGTCTTTACTTTAGCTTACTTAGGAAGTTGAAATCGATTGTAAATTTGAAAATATGTAAGAAGAATTACATCCGTTTTTCTTGGAAGATTCACGGCTTAGTAGAAAAACGTGGTTCATTTACGAAAGCCCAAGAGGCGATTTTTTTCACGAAGACTTATATTTATAGTTTAACTTTTAGAATATATCAGTGCAAAATAAAATATTTATAATACACTTATGTACATATATAAAATGTGAAATATGTGGAACGTAACCTCTAATTGTTGAAATTAAATTAAAATCATTAATTTTCTTAGAGCCCGTTTCAAATTCGGTCACGATTAAGTGTTTGAAAATTTGTATTTCCCAATTTTTTTGTTTTGTTTCCAGTTTAACGTTGATCTTGTAATCCGCGGTATTTAATCAAACAATGAGCCATTCCATCGTTAAACCTTTTTGCTGGGATCATCCTGGTGTTTTGCAGTCGGTTGTCATCCCGAGCCAAACTTCACCCTATCCTTATATAGGCGGCCGTAATAGTCACACATGTAACTCATCCCACATGCTGATCCTCGAGCATGATCACGCGGTTATAACTCACTCCGCGGAATGGCAACCCCGCTGAACCCACGGAGTACCCACAACGGCGCGCTTTATTTAGGAGATCACACGCTTCGCTCCATCCCGATCTTGCCATTTTGCAATTTCGTTTTTGCCCGGTTAGCTGCCATTAATTAGTCGCTTGATTTATGAATTTTGTGATACCTCTTTGCGCTGCCCTTATATGTGAATTTTTATAGTAATACCGCCATCAGGCGCAGACAGGAAAGCGGAGCAGTTGATATCAAAATAATAAACACACAGTCGACGGGGACTGGAAGCCGCGCGCGGCTATTCAGTGGTCGCCAGTAAAAACCTGCATAGTGGGGCCCCGGGATTCTGTGCAGAAAAGTGTAAATCTGCGCGCGCAGCGCATTCATCTTGGCGGAATATGATAAGTTCAATATCCAGCATCCCGTCGAGGCTGGACCGCGGCGGTCCCGTAACCATGCCGCGGGACCATCTACCTGGCCGGGTTCCGCGCGCCGCGCGGCACCGGACAAAGTGTTTCTTCCATTTTCAGCCGCAAATATGCAAGAAAATTATATGTGGGGGTACACGCGAGTTATCGCACTCATTGGCCGGCGATAACACACGTCGAGACTTTTTAAGCGTCGCTTCAGTTATTAATATTGAGGAAACGATCTTATCGCGTCGACAGGGCTCTTATTTACGGTCTGGTCGCCGCCGCAGATCGCGGGACGGAGCGCTTAATGCACTTATAATTCCAAGAAACCGCGCTCACCCGATTTACATATGTCCCGGGCAGTGCAATCGGTTTCGTCATGAGAAATCTTCCCGTTTGCCCGAATCGGGAGATACCTGAAAAGTAATGTCGACCACACACATCCCGAACCACCTTCCCGGCCGCGTCGCCGTCGCACTCATAATTCAAACAATCGCCAATCGTCCGCCTCAATTGATTGGACATTCACAGAATTTTGACCAGCCTCACAAATTGATGTCTCCTTTCATTTTTTGTATCATTCGCTCGGGACTCGGCTTTCCGCCTAAAAATAGAGCAAAAGGGCCTCTGTCCGCGGCCATTCGCCACTGGTGGACCTTTTAAAATTTATTTATTAGTTGAGACCAAAATTTTAATGAAGGTCCTCCAGCAGCCGGACTGCGGAGGGCTTCGACTGAGGACACGAAATTAAAACGAACGTGAGCCATGCATGTCCGGCTGGTCCTATGTTCCGGCCCCCAATTTAAATAAGCATCGAAAATTCTAAATCACCAGCTGACAGATTTTTAGAAAATGATTGCAGTCGAGGATTTGCGAAAAAATCAGAACATGACGAAAAATTTTGTGCCAAGAGCCGGCGGGGCTCATTAGGGCGAATTTGAATACGAGCGATGGTCCAGGGTCGCACGAGAATTGCAAGAGGTCCGATTCGGGGCCCCTGAGTTCCTGGCGCATGCTATCGACGAGTTTTTGACTTATGGCTCTGGCCGGTCGCGGACAGACACGGCCAACTACTGTCAGACGAGCGACTAACAAAGGCGACTCGCTGTCTGATAAGATCTCGTCCAGACGCACTGCCGCATCTTCAAATAGGGATTTTGCGCTGCCTCGGTATGAGATCGTTTTTGATTTTAAAAATTTCCTATTTTCTTGCTCGATTTTGTCTTTATTTCAAAAGGATTTGAAGAGATTTGTATCTATCAATTTTGCCGAAAAAATTTTATTTCAACTCCAAGCAAAGCAAAGTACCCTCTCCCTTGCGTTCATACTTATCTTATGGATATTGTGTTCATTAAGTACACTCTGAGAAAATTGTATTTAACTTATTAAAATCAAATTACAAACATTATTAATTTTCATTGAAACTTGCAATAACAAAATTTAAGCTTCAGATAACTAAATTAAGTCAGTATTACTTCGTAATTCACTTATACAGTATAGTGCCAGAAAATTATAACCACCCTAACAAATTTCAAAATTTGAACTCTGATTTCTTTTTTCTCGCAAACAATCAAACAGATTAACATTTCCTTGCAGAGTTGCAATCTTTCCTCCTTTGTTATCATTGTTTGAAGAATAAGTAATCGTTACGTTACGAACCAATATGCAATATGCAAAAGTATTCCCCCATTCATTTATTCCAGTTCTATCAAATATAAATATCAATAAACAAATTTTCATGTTTCCAAGAAGTATTACATGTTATACCATTTCACTTAACGCCAAAAGCATAAATATTTGCATCGAAGATAATTGCGGAGATTAACAAGTGTTATTAAAAATATGGTTAATAATACTAAATACTAGAAATATTAATTTGCAAAATATGTGAATTTATTCTTAATTTAATGTTTATCTTAAACGCGTACAAATATAATAAAGTTTTTTTCAAAATAAAGTATGGAAGTATAAATGTTGGTGGTTATAATTTTTTGGCACTGTACTGTACATTGCAAATTAAAAACATGGATATTTTTATATCTCCTTTATTTATTTCAGACAAATTTGCGTAGTAGAGAGTAGAGAAGTAGGTCTTATAATATTTTTATTATAGAATAGAAATATAGGGGTCAAAATTAGCATTTGCAATGTTGGCAGATGTTAAAAGTGCGCAGGAATGCCTAAAAATTGAAAAACTGACCAGAGAGATTAGAGGTGAATATTTAGTTAGGGTTAAAGCAACAAAAATGCTTATGTAATGATAATTTTTCTTTGTTTTTTATTTTTATTTTATGGGATTATTGAGTTAATATCAATAATCTTATTTCAACAAAGTACTACCATGACCATAGACGATGTGTGAATATTACATAAATATATTTATACCTCAACATATGTATGTGTGCAAATATGAACAAATAAGCCAACCTTTTTTTTATTTCGTTATAATTAATTTTGAAAAGCCCAAGTCGAAAGTTGCTCTTCTTGTTTTGGGCCTCACTTTAAAATAATTTAAATAAGACGTTTGTTTGGTACTGTTTTTATTTCAAAATAAAGCAGAAAATTCATGTTTTCGGTTTGAGTTTTGTTTTCTTGATAATAAATATATTTTCTTAATAATTCTGCACACTATCTTTGTTGCAGTCGGGATGTACATCAATAAAATATAAATTTGCTGATATATGTATTCCTTTTTAAATGTAGACGAAGTCCTATTTAAGTAAATTTTAAGGAAAATGTAAAAAGAAGCTGGTTACATCTTAGTCATGTAAAAAGAATTTTTCTTTATCGGTTTGAAATGGAACGTATGTAAACTAGAAATCATTCATCATTATGCTTGTGAAATGAATTAAATTAATTATGCTTCTGAAATGAATTAAATTAAAGTTTACAATCAATATGTTTGTATTTCGACTATCCTTCCCACACATGTTGAACACTTAATATGTCCTCTAATAAAGTTAAATAAATTTACTAAATTTAGGTTTATTTTAACTTTGTTTTATAATTCTTTCGGAATTGTTTTGCTATACATACCTATGTATATAAATATTGAACAATTAAGATTTTTTCACTTCATTATTTTCAATGAATATGAAATTATGGACCTTCACAAAGTTTCTATTTTCCAAGTCTGGAGTGCTCCTTCTGGACTAACTACATACATAATTAGATCGGAAATAATGCTTACTCGGCTTAAGTTTAAATTTAGTACAGACTAACTTATGTGATAACTATAACCTGTAATCATTATTATTATCTAACATTTATTTTATAAAAATGCAAAATAGAACGGCCAATTTTTAAATTGTTTTAAATTATATTTTTCACTGATTATATCTGTGCCATTTTCTATTTTCAAATTTTATTATAAAGTGTTAGTATACATGTAACTAAATATCTTTTGAAGGTAAATTGAAGTGTTTGCTAATTTCACCTATTTATATGTATACCCTCTCTAGAGACTTTGTATTCTGGACTGCTTGAAAAAGTAGCACAACAATCAGAGCCAGTAGACATTTTCATAAATAAAAAAAGATCGTAATTCCTTGTAGAACATGATTTGTTCGAAATTTCAATTTATTTTTGCTTATTTTGACCACTTTGCATCGGAATCTCCGCATCTCCATGCCGGGGCAAGTGACAATTGTCCAATTGTGTTGAACAGCATAAAGCGATGTCTCATTGTTTATTATTGTTTCCAATTCACGCCAAATGAATAATATACACGCCGGCAGCAGGCGACCGGCAGCAGCAGCAGCACCTCCTCGCCGGCTTTGTGAGCCGCGGGACGGATCCGGTGGACCTTTTTATTCCCTTTATTATTTCTGGAGCATCAAGAAGAGTCCTGTGATTGCTCCAGCGAAGTGGTCCATCTTCCTCGGCATCTGCCCCGGGCGAGTAAGGAAGGAAAATTCATGAAAGTGCACGCGAAACAAGCGGCCACTGCAGCCCCGGCTTTATTCTTCGATTGCTTGGACTTTTGTCGCTTCGATTTCATTTTTGTTCCATTTATTTTCGAATGGCGAACGGCGATGGTGTCTGCCTGTCTCGGGAAATCAAATAGTTTTTTCGTTTCGTTAACTTCTGGGAAGGTGTTTAACATATGTTCACTTCATTCAAACAGAATCCCTTCAATTTTATATAACCTCAATTTTTGCATATATTCATACTTATACGAGTACTTAGGCATCCATGTTCAATCTTTTGAGTGTTACCCAAATCATAGCTTTTCGACTTTGTTTCTTCGTGTACAATGAACATTGGAGGGCAAAATATTTTAAAATTTCTGTGACAAAATGCAATCAGTAGATTACTTGACAGATTTTGAGTTTGAAACGACAAAAACTTATGAGTAAATTACAATAGAAAAACACAGAACCTTCTGCCAAGATATAAGAAGGGTATTGTATTAAAAAACTGGCTTGACCCACAATATTTAAATATTTTTAGGTTTTTGTTGAGAAATTTTTTACCTATTGTGTTGTTTGGGGTTATTATCTTGTTAGAATACCAATTTGCGAGGCATATTCCACTCGAAGTACGGAAGAATACAATTTTGCATGATGTCTACGTAGATTTTAGCATCGATCTTGCCTTTTATCCGGTTTAGTGGACTTATGCCATAATAGAAAATACAAATTCTAAACATGAATTTTTCGTCCACCTTGTTTCATGGTTTGAAAGTGAGGTCTCCTAAAATATTTTGTGTGTTCTTTGGAACCGAAAGGTACCACTTTTGACCTATCCGTCCATAAGGTATATTTTGAGATTTGCTAGTAAACCAATTTAAATACTCTCTTTTTGAATGTACGAAAAAATAACACCAAATAAATTTGCTGCATTATTGAGCTTTCTTCTGATAGTAGAAGTATGAACTTGAAGATTAAGCTCCTGACTGCCCCTGTTCAAGTAGGAAAATTAAGACAATCTTTTTTATCATTTTGAGAAATCAGTTTAGACTTATGAAAAATAAAATATTTTGAAAATAAGGTATTACTTTTCACAACCTAAAATTTTTACTTCTCAAAAAAACCAACAGAAACCTAAAATGATGTTTTTGTAAAACTCTAAATGAATCCAAAAATAATTATTATATCTACATGAAATCTCTAATTTAAGCGCTTTTTGTAATAGGTACTATACGTACTACGGGGATTTTTATAGGATTAGTAATTTGCAATTTGCTTTGAAGTCTTAGTTATTAGAAAAATATAAATGCAGATTAGCGGATAGTTATATATTAACAATTCTGTTTTTGTATGGAAGGGTAACGAATACTAAAACAATTTTTTTACAAGGGCCAAAACGCCATTAAAGAATAATTGCTTTCGACTACTTCTAAACAATTTTTCAGATACAATAATTCTCAAAAAATGTCGAACAGGAAGGAAGGAGCTCCCTGTGGTAAGTTAATATGCTTGAATAAGTGTCACCCTTCGCGAAAGTAATCAGGAAAACACCTGAGGCCAGGGCTGCAGTTGAGGGTCTCGTCGACGATGGGACGTCGAAGTAAATTAAAAACAAATAACTTAGGGTTGGTGAGGCGGTGAAATTCGAAAAAATATTGTCAACGAGGGCATTTAGTGCGAAATTATAAACGAGTCAATTCCAAATATGCCCTGCGGAGATGCTCGCTTTGTGGGGAAGACTGGCGATTGGCAGAGGCTGCAGACGGCACGAAATTGATTCGAATTCTCTTCAATTATGCTAGGGCCGTTGTTCTAGACGGCTTCGAATATTTTACGTGTAATTTATGTACCTTGCATGTGCGCAACGCCCTTTAGCCACCAGGGGGGAATGTCTTAATCATTCCACTCGATTATCATAATCTGCCGATAAATCCCACACAATGGCTAATTACGAGGACGGAAAGATCGCCTTTACCTGTCCGGGACGCTCATCTGTCCCGTTCGTGGACGTTATTTTAATAACAAACCATTAGAACGATAGTGAGTGATAATTCGCGTATCAGAGGACCTCCTGGCCCGAGAATTACCATAAACAAGAAAATTTCTTCATTTCAAATTCCGTAAAAATTCAAACGAACTCAAAACTCAGCTCACGTGGTCGAAGGTGACGGCCCATGAAATTCTCTGGCATTTTCGAAAATTTACGACGCAGAAAGAAACAGCGCTTTTCCCGCGATAACTCCGGTCCCGCGGAGGTAAGCAAATAATGAAAATTTCAAAATATCACCGGAAAGAAGGATTTATGGCGAGCGGCGAATGCTAATTTTCCAGAAAACGCACAAAACGATTGTAATAAGCGATTAAGCGCGATGTTCCAATCGAATAATTATCGCAGCGGGCGGTGGCGCGCCGCGGCCACGGACACCTCGAAGGTGCAAGAAGTCGCCTTGTTAGGGGATGGTGGCGGGTCCGGGCGCTTTTTTGGGAGCTCCTTCGTGAAGCCGCCGCAGGAACAAGATACCCGCCGCAGGTGGCGCATTAACTGATTATTTGTATTGACACCGGCCGCGCGTATCGCGTTCCCGCCGCCGAAAAATAATCAAAACGGAAGCTGGGACCCATCCAATAATTCTCGCGCCGCAATAAACCTGCCGCAAAAGGATGCGCTTGTTTTGGTCAGTTTCACTTTTATTTTCGCTTCTTGTTGGCAAACAAAATTTCGAAATTGGACAAACAGGAACTTTAGGTTATGGAATAAAACGATTGATAGCAATGGTGTACAATAATTATAATTTAGTAGCGCGTTAGAGATCCAAACTAATTGATTTTCGACTTTTTTTCACCTTTCGCAAATCTTTCGTTCCATTTGCTTACTGTATAAGTCGGCAGGAAAAGCTTTTAGACAAAATTGACGTAGTACATATGTATGTAGTTTAGTATTTGTTTTTTAGTAATTATGGTAACAATTTGAAACACATCAAGTAGATTTTCTTATAGTAAAATGCTGCAGCGAAGAGAATGTATAAATCAAATATTTAATGATATAGATTTATTAAAATATATAAAATAAACTTAAAAAGATAATATTCAATTCTAGTCAAGAAGAAGTAAAGAGAAGCAGCGTCAAAAGGACTTTCATCACCCTTACCTCAAGTAGGTTAAAATTAATTAATTTTACTACAGTTTAAGCTTTCATTTACAATGTGTAATATTTTTCTGTGGCGTTTTGTTAATTTTGATAACAGTTTTAAAAATGTGTCAAAAGGCACTTTTCAATCCGATTCGTTTTCAGCAACCTTATATATATATGTTGCAGCATTTTCATTTCCAGATTCGCAGTATACGAACAAAAATTCATCCAAACAGTCTATCAAATAAACTGTGACAAAATAATTTCATTCAAAATTAAATTAACCGAATCATTTAACTTAAAAGTTATCTTAAAACTAAATAAAAATGCAATTCAAACAATTGCTTACCTACTTTAGAAGGATTGATGAATAATTACGTATTTCAAATAATAGACTGAAAATATAATTTCGTGCTGAAAGCTCATATAAATAATTAGTATTTTTATTTGCCAATTAGATACCAATTCAAACAACATATGTATCTACTTTAAAATAAATAGCACATCCACTTTCAATTCCTTATCCCTCGATATTATCACAGATTTTTAAGCAGAGTTATTAAGCTTTTTGTGATTAAATACCTATCATTTGTTTAGGTGTAATATAGGTAGGTGTAATATAGGTATTGTTACAGAGATTCCATTTTATTACTCTTAGAAATTATAATTAACTAAAAATCATAGCTTGAATTCACTTGAAAGGGCAAACAAACAACAATTGTTTTATTTAATTTTATTTATTTAAGAAATGGGCAGACCCAAAATACAATTTTGCCCTACCCTTACTAGCGCACTTGGGTGCCAGGCCCATATGGCGCACAAACAAAATAATAATAAATTAAAATATCTACAATTAGTTTCTATGTTATTTCGCCTATGGCATACTGCGATCTTAGTCATAATGACACCTGTCTTTTACGAAATTTTGGAGTGATCGCATACCATGAACTCTGAAGTTCATATAAAGTTAATCCATATTAACCTGTTTATGTTTATTTGATTAAAATTATTTTCGTAATTAACAGAACATTAAAAGTTTCCCTATTACTTCTATGGCGATGATAATTTATTAAACTATTAAGTAGCTGAAGTAGCTGAACATTCAAGATGCAACAAGCAATTAGTAGATGCAATAAATAACTAAAACAATGGTAAATAATGCGCCAAAGAGGAAGAAGATCGGACAGAAAATGACTCACAATTGCATTTGCCGCTGAACAACATATTAAAATGATATACATTTGCTTAAAATAATTTTGATTGCTAAAAAGCTACCCCCGCAGAACAAAGACGTATAAATCACGGTTGTGTGCTCCTGTGCGCTGTGCAGCGGAATCAGAGCAGCCAAGATCGCGAAGGCTCCGGTTCGGAACATGTTCATCGCTGCCGCTAAACCGCCGGGGCAAAATAACAATCTTACTAATTGGATGATTTTAACATAAACAAATGTATCTAGAGGCCGAGCAGGCAGCTACAATAAGAACCAAAAGTTGAGACAAAAACTGAGCTCTTCTGCTCACAAGACTAGTCCTTGGCGTATGCAAATGAATTTCTTAAAGAAAACGACTCGGAGACAATCGTGGGTATTGGAGATAGCAGACTGCGCATGCCCGCCACGATATTTCTCATGGTAGTGACTCGAGGTTGGGCACGAATTAAGAACACATATCCTCTCAGAGGTTCTCTTTCGCAGTCGTTTTTCCTCCTTGCTGGATAAAAGTTTTGATAAATTATACGAATTGAGGTAAAGCAATTTATTTGAGTCCGGGTTTTACGTGTGAGTGCTGTAACAACAAAAAATCGCCCCCAACAATCGGAACAGGTGGAATCGCCTTTTACTCGACGAAGGCAATTTGTTAAATTAATTGCATTTTGTTAGCTTATCTTCACTGCCGAAACGGCATTGCCTGGAACGCATTAAAATTGAAATATCTTCGTTTCACAGAAATATTCAGGGTGTAAAATGGGAATGCTTTGATCCTAAAACCTATCTTTTAAAATATAGGTACTATTTTCTTAGCATACAACCTATATATTGTACATACATTCTTCTTCTTCTTGGGCTACACCACATTTGCATTCATGGCTCCAACTCAATCAAGATCTAAGCTTAGCAAGCCTAGCTCAAGCCTACTTTAAATTAGATTTAAGTTAATTCAAATCTGGTTCAATCTTGGCTTAAGCTTAGCTTAAGTTTAATTTAGGTCTTCAAACCTTCCTTTCTTTAGTAAAAGAATTGGCAACATTTTATGTCGTCAAAAAACATCTTCATAGAGCCTGCATACTTTTTCTGTCAAAATTTCTCATTGATTTATGTATATTCTAAGTTTGTCATTCAAAATTAAGATTCTACAAGTTGTTAAAAGTGCAAGAGTTCGTTTATCATGAGTATCTACTCTATAATTATTTTATATATTTATGTACATATGTAGGTTTATATGTATATTTATATTAATGTCCTGATAGCTCATTTTCTTACGATTTCGTACGGCTGATCTGCAAGAATTGGAACAATAAAACCCTAAAACGTCGCCAATCTTCGCAGTCCACAGAAGCGGAGGATTGTCAAACAGGTTACAATATAATAAATGTTATGAATATCAACAGTTTTCGCGGCAAAAACCTATCGAAAGCACAAACAAGGCGACAGAAAAGAATCGTCGGAGCTAGAACAGTAGCGTACTGATCGCAGCAGGAGTCCACCCGATTTCGGTAAATCTTCCAGAACCAGCAGGTAGGCAAGCGGTCGGCATCCGCGGCCGCAAGATCCCCGGCCTGGGGAGCAAATCAGGCTCCGGAGAGGAGCAAGAAATTGAAAAAGAGCAAAACGCACAGAATGCGCCGCGAGTCCTCCTTATAATAAGCTCAATAGCGGCTCATACCTGAAGAATTCAAAGGTAGGCGATCGCGCACAGAAGACGATAATTCAATAAATAAGAATAATGACGATCGCTCTCTTTAGCGATAAAATAAGAGTGCTCCGCGCATGCGTGCTGTTGCGACAGTGCAAAAACCGCGTGCGCCCCGAGACATCTTTGAGCAAACAGTCCGATGACCACGTTTAGGAAAACGATCACGATCATGATAAGTCATAAAGCGAGCAGTGCTCATTTGGCGATCGCGTTATTAATTTATGTCACTCGATGAAACCGGCATAAAACTTATAATTGCAGCGGGACAACTGCCACCATGTCAGTTGCAGTGTGCCGCACGCAAAATAATTGATCGCGATCGATCGCCACTAAACCACCACACCACGATAACAGCTGCTATCGTTCCATTTTCGCTCGATCGCGGCTAACTCGCATTTCTGCGCCAAACAAATGCATAACAAATCAACATCGATGGGCATATATCTCTCGTCGAATTGCCTAAAGGATCTGACGATCGCGCTGCACCGCCATATTCATATACATATTCCGCGCGCATTCCGTAATTTTTATGATCATTGCTGCCTAACGGTTTTGGACTGTCGCGATTTTTACTACTCTCCCAGTTGTTTTCATTTTATTGTGCTAATTGTGTGCTTATATAGGCTTGGCAGGCAAAAGTGATCAATCTATGGAATGAAAAGCGGTGCATTGCATAACTTTCCGAACTGTTAAGTGATCTTGATTGATATTGGATTGATAGATTGCGATCACGGTAATCGCTGGCTTATAGAAGCCGGGTTAGGCACCAACAATCATGGTGAGGCTGCAATTAAGACCGCAAAACGATTGGGAATATATTTTATGAGAAATTACTTTATCGCTTGTTTTGTATCATGATGCTGGGATATCGGTTTTACTTATTTTAGTATTGGCGAATTGGTTACGAAAACATGCTTTGAAAATAACCTAACCGTTTCGTTCCGTTTACATTTTATTTATACTCATTAAACAATACATATTATGTAACATAATTTCAATTGCAGCTAAATAATATAGAAAAAGTAAGGCTTTTCTGTTATATATATATCAACAAAACATGATCATATACATGATCATGTTTTGTTGATAACAAAAATTGGTTTTATAATTTTCGTAAGGTTAGTGTAGAGTTTTGTGTAATTCGGAAATTAAAAAAGCTTTTCATTGTAAAGTAGGTATTTGTGTCTTATGCATATAGTCTTTCAAATGAGAAGGGGAGAGATTTAAACTAATAAAAATAGTCCAAATACGGTTTTTTAAACAATTAAATAAAGTAATTATTAATTCATTGGTAGTAATTACACAATATTTTTTCGGATTCTTTACTATTATCTAAACCATTTGTATGTGCAAATATCTGTTAATATACATATTTATTTCGATCCAGTTCGGGATTACAGTCGGTACAGGCTTCTAGGCATTTGAAATCACAAAACCCACGGTTTTTTATTTAAATTACAAAATTCAGAAACCTTAAGAAGTGTTACAAAATAACAACTTTGAATATCAATTTCGAATTATCACGCTGAAAGCAAACCTTTTTTTTATACCCTCGATATACGGAAACTCTGAATTATCATTCGATTTATTTTAACGGTGACACATGGCGAATTTATCTTTCCATGGGTTTTTCTGGTTCTCTATTCAGTAGTATACAGATGAAGATATGAATAATTTTTCACACTTCTGTCCTGATCATTAATTAATTATATACATATCTATTTATCAGAAAAACGGTCTTTTTCATTGAGACCTTAATAAAGTCATTTGAATATTGTTTCTCGACTTAATTTTAAAAAGCAGGCTTCAATTTTCCGATTTGGAGAGCATTTGTAACCTTTATCGTCGGAAATATAGTTTTTTTTTATAAAGATGAATTGCTTTTTAAAAACAATTGTAGTTTAAAATTAAATCAATATTTATTTTACTATTTTATTTTATCTAATTCATTCATAAGATTTGCGGGACTCGTGGGCAGTTGGCTACTCTGTCTAATGAGTAATCCGGCACTGTAATTTTGTGTAATCGAAAACTGGCAGACATTTATTTGTAGTTTATAAAATATTTTATTTCATTCTAAATTCTGTGTAATGGAAATAATTAAAATAAAAGTACGGTACAAAAGCTTAAATCAATAAAAGTGGCATAAGTAAATAAGAAGAAACCATTGAACTACAGAATATCCAGTTCCAATTTTGTTTGTTATTGATTTTATTATTTTTTTGTGAAAGAATTGTAAGCCACATTGCAAAGTCTATGATTAAGAAAGTTTGCCTAAACAGACACATATCACCTTTCGGTGGATAATAAAATTAAATGGTTAAATATCAAATGGCGTCTAACAAACTTGTCTTTTAAAGAAATTAAATGGAAAAATAATTCAATCGTCATCCCATAAAGACCGCTGAAGCGATAAAATTCATTAAAAGACCACCGGTACAACGCCCACATCGTCGTGTTCCCACATTAATCTGGAATTTCCATTTTATGATTCTAGAATTCCAGGGGGTGGCTCTTGAGCACTCAAATGCAATACAATTTTGAGCTAACTGATAGTAAATTAGCATTTTCCCAAAACAATTCGAGGGAACAAAGCAACAAAAGGTGGAATACATTCCAAAAATTTTCAGGTAAATTTCAGGCACATACCCGGGCGGCGTTCACTTTCTCAAGTGCTGGAGCGCTCTAAATTTTATTCATTCGCCGCACCATTAAAAAAAATATCGCTGGAACGTGACTTGAATTGGTAAGGTTTCGCCTTTATAATTAACCGAAAAAAAGAAGGTTGAGAAGAAGCCAGAGGAGCCCGTGGAGAGGCAAACGTACCCGAGGAACCCCCAGGCCTGCATTTAACCCAATTCTGCCAGTAGCCCGGCTTGTGTCAACAACTGAAGAAATTTTAATCAATTGAGTCGAGCAGCAATTTTGGCTGCTGCTGCTGGGAGGGTGTAAGTTTGACCCATCCGTCACCGGTGACGGTCAGATGCGATGGATGTCATGTCACCCAGCCCTTGACCACTGGTCAGCAGTTTGTCGACAACAATAGTCTTTAACAATTGACAATTCTAGACGCCTACGACCATTTTTTTTCGGTCCATACTCGTCGCCCTGACAATGCATCCGAACATCTGAGTAGAACAAATTCAGGAGATATTCGGGTGTGCCACAAGGTGCAGATGTAGGCCCTGTGGTTTTATCTGAGGGGTTTACACGATCGACGCATTATCGAATTAGTGACTTGTTTTTCGAACACAAGGAAGTAATTCTTCAATTGTTCGGTCTAATTCGAGATTATGGGGGTGGTATGAGCCTTTCTAAGAAGTCTAATTATCGTACACATTTATAAACTGTCACCCTTTCGGGGTGGATGAAGTGTAAAATCAAAGGCAACAACGAACAGACTGTCTTAACGTCTGTAAACAATTTTATTGCTGGTTTGATAGCTCTTACAGAAATTTCCTAATTTGCCTCGTTCAAATTGTCGAAAAACGGTCTTATCTTTAGTGACTATTGCCTCGTAGCAATAATAGGCTGAGATGTCTAAGTCTAAGTCTAATTGAGGCGAATGGGTAAGAAAGCCTACTCAAGCAGAGTTTTATTGGCCAACCTTTTTAATGATCATTTCTTGGAAAAGGAGACGATGCCCTGGATGCTGTGGCTGTGGGATCAATAAAATCCTCATAAAGCGATATGGATCACCGCCGAGTGGTCAGTCTCCCACAGTGCCATCGTGGCACAGGGGCCAGAATCAATCACGACCACACCATTTCTCCAAAATACCGAGAAATGCAACAAAAATTGATTTTTTATCCCCCGGAATATAAACAAAACATGGGGAGCAGCTGCCGACCTGGTTGCATCCATTTGTCTGGCGTTTATTCATTTCGAGTGCTTTTTTCTTTCCCTCACCATCAATTTTTATTGTTTTTGAGGTGGACGAGAATTTTAAAATCCTTTTTTTATATTTTATTTTTGTTGATTTTCGCCTTTTTAAGGCCTTTTTGCTTTTTCATTACAATTTCCATGGAACAATTGGAATTTTTTGATTAACGCTTTATCGGGCACAGTTTTATGGACATGCATTTGTAGATAAACCAATCAGAGAGAGAAAATTAAAATTTTTATATGCCCCAGAGAATATCTGGCAAAAATACGAAATTAATCAGTCATAATCCCCGTGATTGGTAGCGGTTTAAATGTTTAATTAATAATAAAATCCTGATGGTGTTCCAGCTGGATTTTTCCCTTTCCAGTTTTGTTGGTCAAAGTATTTCCGCTTTTACGGCCTCTATGGCATTAATCAAAATTCTTGTTATTGACCGACTTGATTGATAATTTGAAATGGTCGCTCGTGATACTCTACGATATGAAATTTAATTTTAGGTTTTTGTCAATTAAATCACATTTAAAATTTTAAATGAAGTAAATAATCGGAACTTCATATCTAAATCTACTTTTAAAAACGTCTTTGAACATTTACAATCCCTAACTAATTGATGCCCATGAACCATGAAATATAGTAAAAAATTATAATAGCGAAGTGAAAATAAAGTACAAATTGATATTTAACGTAGTATTATTTAAAATTATAGCTTTTATTTATAACAAATAACGACAATTTTTAAATTTTTGGCTGAGCAATCAAATCTTCATCTCATTTTTGCAAAAGGGAACCATTCGACTTTTCCCAAATTTTGTTTGTATAAACAAAGTTTCGCAATAAACGCAGATATGATACTTTAGGTTTTAAATTTGGCAAAAAATCAGTCATAGGTATACCTACATATAGTATGTAAATTATTTCATTGTTTTCGTTTAATTATATTGAGTCCCAAATCATTTTCTTTACTATCTAGGAGCTCATATATGTATGTATTTAATCAAAGAGTGCATAAAATCGATCAAAAAATGCACTTTTATTAACTAACGAATTTTCGTGTTAAGTAGTAAATAAATTTCAGCAAATAATCTCTCATTTAAGGTATTACTTTTGATTTTATTAACTTCTTTAATGATATTGAGCCATGAAAGCGTTCTTACTTGATTAAATTTGGTCAATGTCCAGATAATATATTTGGTATAACTTGTTTTTAAAATTCTAAAAAAGACATTACTTTTATTTTATTTTAACTTTCTTAATAATGAAGATGGGACATATAGCGCTAACAAGGATTCCGGTGGGTCCTTAGAATGGCTGTAAAAATCATTGATTTAAGTGGATCCTAATTTTTCTTCGAATTTAGGTACGAAATTGAGAAATGGTAGCAAATTTTAAATGAGGAACTCTGTTTAATGTACTGCTGTTGTATATCTAGAGTGGAATATTTCAGTATTTAGAATGAAATTGTTACACCTCGCTAAAAAAATTTAGGTTCACCCTTTTAATACTGGAAATATAAAAACAACATTTACCTAATCTATGTTATCCGTCTATCTAGTTTATTTACTAAAGACCTTGCCGTATATAGTTGACACTATTTTGGTAGAGAATTGCCTATATTGCTTTATTTAATGTTAAGATCTAACATACAGTAACTTAAAAAAAAGCTCACCCATTATAAGACTATATACCTATAAAAAATACATTTGTTTCGACAAATTAGCATATTGCTTTTATAAATTCGTAAATAAAGTTCCCGCTTTCGAGAAAAATAGAGTTAGAAAGTAAATTTTGTAAAACCAGAAACTTAATATATGTAAGTAAGTACATAAAGCCAAGTAATTTTAAAAAGTTGATTTTGAAAGGGTTCATTGCTCTTAAAATCTGTAGATTCACAACGAATAACGATTGTTTTACAAATTTTGTAAATGTTATAAAAACTTGTGTTTTAAAGGAAAGATACTCTATCGCATATATTTATCTCGTTGTACAAGATACTCAATGTACCTTAAGTTGACATTTTTATGAAATGTTGAGTGACCAAATCCAAAAAGCCGCAAAGCAAATTAAAACGAAATATAATACTTTTCCACTGTCCAGAAAGTCAATAAAATTCAAAAGTTTTTAAAGTGAAAATTATCCCGAAATTTTTGCTGTAACGGCCTGAAAACGTCCCATAAATTCTCCGTCGCAGCTAGTTCTTTCGACTGACTATCCTCACGGTCATAAGTTAGCATCGCTCAGCAGCAAGACTGCAAAGATAATCTGCGCGGGTACCTCGCAATATTTTTCGCCGGTGTGTGAGAAGATCTCGGCCAATAATTTCACTTTTTATTTTTTTGCTTGGTTTAGTTCCTTTCATCTCAAGGTGCGGGGTATTTTATTACAATTTACAGCGCAATTACAATTAAGTGTAAACATTAGCGGGGCACTAGGGACCCGGGATAAATGTAGCTGCTAATTAAGCATGTAACACAGCGAAATATTATCAACAGTCCACGAGAGTAACCAGACCCCGTGCTCCAGACCATTAATCTTGTTTCATTGCGCAACAAAAAAATCGGGAGATACTCCAAAACCTGTCAAATCGAAATTTATTCTATCAATTAAGATCTGCGCTCCTGCGCCGAGTTTTTTCCTAATTGGCGGCTCTAATACCGCAGTATGGGGGAAATATTAATAACTGGCCGTTTTCACCTTCAGTCCGGGCGAAGCGTGCAGCGATACCGGCCATTGGACGGTCCATAAATATGCCCTCCGATGCGAAAATTCTATCAAAAGTGCATAAATTATGCATTAATGAGCAGATTCGATATGCCTTTTGTAGCATCGCCTAGGTATGTCGTGTTGCATAGTGCGGCCCCAGATGGGACCCCTGCGACTCCCCGGCTCTATGTCGAATGAATCCGACGTCTTGGGGACGCGGTTTGAAACTAGCGACTGTTGAGCCCCATGCAACGCGCCACAAATTTCCATTTTATGAGAAACGGTCGAAAATTATAAAAAATGCATAAAGTGCGGAGGAAGACGGGACAAGTTAACGAGGTATTGACCGATGCCAAATAATTCATCTTCGATGCCTGCACTGGCCGTGGGCATCGCGGGTGCAGGACGAGCTTCGAGTTCGAGTCGCGGCGCAGTCCGACGCGACACGGCACATCGCCGCGCGCCGCCGCCAGAAAAGAAGAACTTGTTTTTCAACATTTTAAAAAAATTTTTTTAATGCCCACCTCGCTCAAGACCCGATAAAATGAAATTTTTAATAAAATGGCTCATTATGGACCCCGCGGATTTATCTTTTTTGCTGGAGAGCTTTCCGCGGAAATTAATTGACACTCGTTGAATGGTTAATGGGTTTCGGTGTTTTGGTCAATGGATTGCTGATGTCAATGTAAATTAAGAGGTGCTTGCACTGCAGTTTTACGTGTCGGCCCCCGCGCACTTCCGCCCCTCCTCACCATTTTTCGTTATTAACCAGATGGAGGCGATATGATTGCTGAATGGACCCAAAATCCGCGACGGGAATTATTTTTCGCGTTCCTCCGTTTTAATATATTTTTTCGCTGAATGAAGAGATTCTTGTCGCGGACGGACGCGATGTGTGTTATTCGATAGTTCATAAAATTTTAGCAACGTCCCAACGATGAGTTTTGAATTTGCAGAAAAGGCACAATTTATAATCCATTCTCGATGTGGACAGGTAGCTTTTTTGGGGTAAACGCATTAGTGCTTATTTTATTAAATGACTATCCCATTGATGTCATTTGCAAACACCACCGATGACATTTAGCTGAAATTTTAAGGGCCATTATATTCCGAAATTGTTGCAAATTGGTTACTATAAAATTTATATTATTTTTCCTAAATTGTCAATTACTTTTAATGAAACGTTACGTTGATATCTTTATGATTTCTATTTTCCACCAAAAATGCTACGATAAGTTCTCTCAATGCAGTTGTAATATACCTAATACTTAATAATAAAAATTAATATTGTAGTAGGTAACTATGGGACATTAAAATCCATAGTAACAATTTCTAATTCATACACTGAAAGAAAAAGATTACAAAAACTAACTACTTTTTTAGTCTATTAATTAAATTAGTTGATAGAACTAAAACAGTGGGAAAAACCATTTACGAAACTAGTTAGTTTCTCAACTATTTTAAAAAGATTAGTCAGTATTTCTAATTTTTTGTTCAGTGTAAAGGAAATCAGTTATTAAGGTATTAATTGTAGATTAGTAGTAAATTAATTTTCAACCAACAGAAGTAGCATAAACTACACAGATTAAATTAAAGTTGACTTAAGCTGTTTTCGAATTCACGTGTATAAACATTCTCCGAAAAATTCCGAAAATATTTATGGATTGCTTTGTACTACCTTTTTTTTTTAATCAAACTTGAAGTATTTTCTAAGATAGGTATATACACTTAAAATGGATTTCATAGATATTGTGATCAAAAAAATGTAGAGTAGTTCAATGTAGACAGCTTAACGAAAAGTGTCAAGTCAGGAGCAAGTGCAGTCCGAAGAGTTAATTAAAAGTAGGTAGGTATATACTATATATATATACTATACTATTAATAATAATTTAAAAAATGCAAAATTTTTTAAAATTTTTGAACAGCTATAACTTCGTGAAAAGTATTTAAATTTTAATGATCTAAAGCATTTTTGCAAGCATGCATCTTTTAGTTCCTGAATCAGAAATTAAAACGTTTTATCTTTCTGTGTGATAAGGCCAGAATAGTTAGAAAAACCATCTCTTAATTTTTTATATGAAATTTGAGAGAGTGAATGGGGTCGACAAACATAAGTAGTATATACTCGTACATTGTTTTTATATGAAAACATTGCTTTCCAAAATGTTGGGGCAATGCAAAAACACATGGTAAATTAAGATCTGAAACTTTACTTTTAGTTATGAGATTTAAGGCCAGCCATCAAACGACAGGTTATTCTGAAAATTTAGTTGTTTTTAGAATTTTCGTTATTATGAAATTTGGTTTGACGGATGATTCAATGTTTTCTGTGTTTGTAATAAAACATAAAGACGCGTTCAAAATTTGTTTCAGGGGATTTGATTCATGGGGAAAAACGTTTCTAATGATACTCTTGCTTAATTATAGAAAGTTTATGAATATCATATCAATCGTTTAAAAGTTCTTTATCCTCAAAAAGTCCAAAAATCCCAACTTTTTAGGTCCGATGTTTATGGTGCCCTAAAAACAATGAGATTCAAACTGTTCTAAAATAAAATTAAATAACTCCAGATAATCAGCTTAACTTTTATTTTTTTATTAATAATCACATCTTTCATAAAGTAACATGAAATGTAACAAACATATGCCATATATTTGAAAAAATAAAAAATTAACAAAAGTGATAATTGCGTACTCTTATACACGATCTATTGGATAAGAGTACGCATGTGGGTTGATATTTGATTTTCTAATCGAGCGAAGTGCAACATAGTCTATTAGCATCGACCACAATCGCTCCCGCTATGTCCTCTAAGTGAATTTCTTGCCGATCAAGCCGCATAATCGTTTTCTTTAAATATTATTATATATTGCTTTATCGCAAATATACTTTCAAAATGCTCAAATTATTGAGGAAAATTCGACAAAAATGTTTAAACTTACGTAATTTTTTGGTTTTTGTAGGTTTTTTCTTTTTATTTCACACAGCACTTCCTACTAGCTTGCAATTCGAAATTACACTGAAGTTAGCCGCGTATCATAAACAACGTCATAGCTGATGGCATTGCGTACTCGTATCGGATGCTTACTCATAGACCAGCCTACCCTAGATAGAACATTTGTTGCTTTAATTTGAAAGGACTAATTTTATAATGCTGCATCTGCAGCACTTTTTCTATCGAATTTTCTTTGAAGTTAACATTCCAAAAGTGGCGAAAAATTCTTATTGTCTTCTATCATTGCATTTAAGCTTGTTTTTGAAACCCTGATATGCTTTTAAATCCGAATAGTAATTTTAAAATGTTTTAGGCCTATTGGCCGTGTAGCAAAAAAGTAACATCGCGTGCATTGTATCAGGTAGTGCATTTTTTCTCATCATTCCACGACGTGGCGCAACAAAAGCGCGTCTATTGTATTCCAGCCTAAAGACGATTTGACTCAAAGTCAATTTCGCAATAGACTCTTGCGATAAGGCCCTGAATAAACATATTTCTAAGAAGATAATTTTTGGCAGAACAAAAGGAGATTGAATACTTACGTGTAATATTTTTCTTCAGTAATCCGAAACATATCCTATCTTTAATTATTAAGTAAAGCATCGCTGTCATCAGGAAATTATTTCTGAGATCCCCAGGGCATAAACATGCTTAATTCCTATAGAATGGCCGGTCGAGTCGAGTCAGAAGTCGACATTTGATTAAGTTCCTGCCGTGTGTGCGCTTCCCGGAACAATGATGCTATTTTTCGATATGTTGGCCCTCAATCACGTAATCTGTCCCCCGGGAGCTTCCCATAAAATCATTTCAGTTATTAGCTATCCCCTGGCATGGGATGTGCTATCGGCGCTGACCAGGCCAGGCCCTCCTATTCATCCCGAAAGGCTATATCCCCGAAAATCGAAATGAGGATGTTTTCCTTGACGTATTGATCTAATTTTTATTGACAGCCGGCCTAATCATCTTCTGATTTATTAATAGCCACAGCGGGATTGCTTTGCCGGACGGTGGATGTGGCTCAAGGCCTTTAACGAATCCAAAAAGAGATATTGTGAGTTTGTCTTTTCTGCTTATGCAGGAAATTCATGTTTTTATAAGGATGCGTCGATTTATTTCCTGCTACGGCGCGGTCTTAAAATACATATGCAAGTGGTCCCAAGAGTCCTCTGATGGAATAAAAAAAATTGGGCGATAAATCGGAGAACAAAATGAGTCCCGCCATAAATTCATCCACTTTACAGCTCGTAAGCTAAAATAACAAAAAAAAAGAAAGTTATTTTTTTAAGTTATAACTCTCGGGCCGATCAGGGGCATATCACGAGCTCGCGAGAACCCCGGCAAATATTCAAAATTTTATTGGAGCATAAATGGGGAGCAGCGAAACGAGTGGTCCCCGGGTCCCCAACATGGGCCGTGACCGCTCGGCCGGATCTTTAAGTGTTTTGTTGTTGGACGTTAATTTAATGCCGTGTCCATCCCGAGCTGCCCCTCGGCCGGCCATCGCATCCGCTCGCATATTAAATTATAAGTGGAGAGCGGCGCGGACATGGGGCCAAATCTGATAAAGCCCAATGGAGCCCCGGAGCCCCAGCAGCGCCCTCGCCCGAATGTGTGCGGCTCGACGTGTCCGGCGGCCGTGTCCAGCCGGCCGGGGCTCCGCTCACAGCCATATTTCGAGTTGTGGGTGGGATTTATGTCAGACGCATTTGAATTCATTAATCATTGAAGGAAGTATGAGCTCTTATTGCAGCGGAGCCCGGGGCCCCCGGACGGGGCGGCCTATGGCGGCGCTCCCCGTCCACTGTGAAATTTCGCTTTTGTTTCGCTTTTACTTCGTTAGAGGGAAATTCATGGGGCTCCGGTCCCGGGAATATGCACAAAAGGGAAAATTGGGAGAGGTCTAGATATAATCGCCATTTTGGAAGAAATTATCGTTGTATACGACTATCCAGCGGAAATTTACGCTCGCCCTGTCGTCGGAACAATCATACCGCTGAAAAAAAGTTGATTTATTTAATGGCGAAAGTGAAGGAACTTTCTCGTTGGAAACTCCCAGCGAAAATGCTACCCACGATCACAAGGCTTTTGTTTTCGAAACGCTTCTCATCTGGCTAAAATTTAGCCACTACTCACTGTAATTATGTAGAGCCATGATTAATAATGTTTTCTTGTAATTATTTAAATTAAATTAAAATCATTAAATTTACTACAAAATAAAGACAAAATGTCAAATCTACTTTGATCTTCAAAACAATCCGTCTTTTTTCCGGCATTTTGGATATTAATGAAAATTAATTATTTTCAGAATTTTGCTTATCTTGTTTTTTTTTTTAGCCATAACTATTAAAATTGGAAAAGTTTATAGACAAGGTTGTGCTAGTCAAACCATAGCGCAATGAATCTTTAAATGTGATTTTCTTCAAACCTCATTTATACCTACCTCATGTATACCTATCTTTTGAACGAAATAAGGTAGAGACTTTATTTTTAGTTTCTAATAATCTTAATGGGAACTACGCTGATATATTTATACAGGGTGACCGGAAATTGCTGGCATTCCTCTCGGGAGAATAAACTATGACTAATTTGGAGTGATTTAACCTACATCACTTGGGGGTCGGAAATGCACCATTTTCGAGAAAATCTATTTCGTATTTCTTTTTACAAAAATCCGAATATTCTCACTTTTTGGTCTGAATTTTTCCGTGATCTCATAGCTTACTAATTGGCCAACCTTCCTAAAGCTAAAAATCACAAAATTTCCTGTTAGATTTTATGTTATGTTACAATAAATAAAAAATATAAAATAAAAATTCTTCGCAGAAGTGTCATTATCATAAAAAAAAATTATAGAACTTGTCGTAGAAAGCATCGTAAATTTGTAATTACATCTCAGTATCCTCAGCTATCCAAAAAGATCTAATTTTCGACGAAAACAGTGTTGGTTTTTTATTTTAATTTGAACAAGTAGGAGTGGAGCAGTGTACAATAAGTAGATTTTCTCGAAAATGGTGCAATTGCGACCCTCAAGTGATATAGGTGAAATCACTCCAAATTAGTCATAGTTTCTTCTCCCGAGAGGAATACCAGCAATTTCCGGTCACCCTGTATATTTCATTAAATATTTTGAAAATCTGACGCGTTTTTGTTGTGTTGCGCCGCGGAAAGATGAGAAAAAAACGCATTGCCTATAATACAATGCACGCGACGAAACATTTTTGCTAGACTATCAATAGAGCCAAACAATTTTAAAATTAATGCGCTAACAGTAATCAAAATCATATACATGTTGACTATTTGACAAACAAGCTTAAATGCAAAGATAGAATAGAAAACAATTAGAACTTCTGATTTCGTATCATTTGTCAAATTACAGTCCTCGGTTTCATATCTTCCCTAGAACCGAAAAGAAAACGGAACATGTAACGGAACTTTGCGGCGGGCAAAATCGCTACGCATGCATTGTATTAAGGCAGGGGTTGTCTTGTATTTATTATCAAACTCATTTTGCGGCGCAGCGAAAACGCGTCGCATCCATTTTATCTCAGCATATATGCATGAACACGTAAACAAAATTTTTTTTTTTCTTAATCGAAATAACTTGGACTTAGTGTAAAAAAGCCATTTGTTAGTCTGCTCAGAACTACAAAGTTAACTCCTAGTAATTGACAACTTAGAGAATTGTTTTGTTAGACAGAAGATGCATTAAAATAAGAATTGTTTTATACCTACTTTTTCAGTTCTAAAGTTGTTCTTTAAAATCATTGTTTTTTCAATGCTGAGAACCAAAGTTGAAGTTAACAATATCTGAAAAATTTTCAGTTAAGACAGCTGGTCGTTACGTTTGTCAGTGAGATACCTTCTTTCAACCAACCATTTAAAATGGATGGGTTCAGAAGACAAGTCAGTCGTCATTTCGAGAACACCTCCAGATGGATTAGCCTTTGGAGTCGCTGTCGCACTATGAAAATTCATAAAACCGTTCCTCCCCGCCGCTAGACCCGGCGGAAGAGGCAAGCGATTCAGCTCGGCGGTGCCAATTACCGTGTTCCCATAATTTAAATGTCAGATGCCCAGATAGTCTATAAATGAAAATTATCCCGAGTTTATTGTAATTTTCGTGTTCAGTTCGTCAAGCGATTTCACGATCGCCTGCCTCACGGCCCTGCATATGCAGAGTCAGTCTGATGGAATGCCAAAGGTAATTGGCGAAAATAATAGTTACAAGCTCAGTCGAGATGATTACCGGAAACAATCGTACTTAGTCGAACAGTCGTCGTCATCGCGGTCGTCGTCGTGCAGCGAACATCTGTAGTAAATGGGTATAAATTCGCGATAGCTACTTTTGGTGCAATTATTGACTTGAGGAAATGCAAAAGTCTCGTAAATGCCCGATTAATTCTTGTCTCTAATCCACCTTGATGCCATCTAGGGTGGTCGAAAAGACACCACCACTATCTAATTCCTCAACGTAAGGAAGCGTTTCTTCTCCTATTAATTAAATTAAGGACACCTTTTGAAGCTGCCGAAAATATCAATTACATAGAGATTCTAAAAATTCCCCATACAGAAGGGCTGGTTTGGTGCGATGCAGAAAAAACCCACACGTCCCTCATAATTTATTGAGATTCCTGTCGAAGAAATCAAAACCGATAAAAAGCCACCAGAAATTCTCAAACGACGCCGCTTTGTCTGCTCGGTTTATACCTGAGTAGGCATTTTTCTGGTTGGGCCAAGGTGCCGGAGAAGGCGCTGGAGGGCAGTCGAACCCTTTCCTCGCCATGCTGCACCCAAAGGGCCAATGCGGTAGACTTCGCTTTGTTTTAGGACCCTGTCACCGGGCCGTTAAAATAAAAATGAATCAACCAAAGAATGACCTGTCGAAGCCCTGCACACACCCAACCATTGCCAGAGTTTTGTACCAGTCAAAATTGTGTGTCCCCGTCGCATTACCATAAATTCTCATTCAAAAACTTTTGAAAATTTTGAAATTTACCTCAATACACTCGGTTCGGCTTTGCGGCTCCGGCGGGACATTAATAATCGAAGGAGGCTCCGAATGCCGGCCCCAAAGTGTTCCCTACTAATGAGGATATATTTGATGGGACACTGGACGGCCGTGGGACAGGTTTCCTGTGATTCATTTTTGAAATTTGTGAAAATTTTGTAGCAATTAATATTCCTCGGCATCCTCCTTACGATATTAGCGTTAATCAGGAGGAACAAGCTCGTTTCAAGAACCTGTGACGTTTTATGGGACTTTGATCTCTGCTAGACAACATTTAATGCTCTCGAGGAAGATCTGAAAATTTGTTGTTTACATCTCAACTGGCATAATCACAGCATCTACCTTTGTATATCGGGATTATAACACACTGCAAGATAAGGAGGCAATAATTTTGTCTTTTAAAAATAAAACTAACAAGTCGCACCGAAGCGAAATTAATCTTCAAGAAAAAGGAAATTTAAATGTAATATACTCGCGTAGGTTTGTACGATTTATTTTCTAAGATCTATAAAACTATTGTAATAGCCATTCAGTGTTCATGTAAAATTTAGTATCTATGTAATTAGTATATCAAAATCAAAGCTTAGATTTTTTATGTACATATATAATTTGTATGTAAATGTAGATATATATATTCGAAACAATATAAAGCAAATCTATTTCGGAGGAGGGTTTTATTTTAAACGATCTGTTCAATGTTAGGTACGTTAATACGTGTCGATATATGGGTACAACCGCATCTCAGACAAGGACGCGTGATAATGGACTTGACCACCCTATAAAGGTTCAGATTTTTGCCATTTAACTACGGAACCCTAAAACAAATGAAATCCCAACAAAAATAATAGTTCTTATAAAAATATGGGCAAGTCTCTCTATGGTTTACCTACTTAATATAAATATAGTTTAAATTATAATTCAAATTTCAAAAGAAAATTAATATTCCACATTGTTTTGGAATTGTAATGAAAATTTTAAAAGTCATTCATCGATTTTTTGTAATTTACAATTTTTTAATTGTTTTTAAAACACAATACTTGGTACATTTATGAATCGCGTACATATATTTATTACTATAGTAGTATAATATAAAAAAAATTATCTTAACTTATTTTATTCAATGCTCAAAACTGGGTTTGGTTTGGATTTGGTTTACTTTATAGCTTCAGTTTTATACACTTTTCTGTTACCATTTTGGCAGGTGAACATCTATTAATATTTGATTTTATCTGTAGTTCTGGATTAAATTCTTTATCAGCAATGAATGTTAAAGAAAAAGCTATGTCAATGGCTTCGTGATCTATTAATTTTTAATTTCTAAATGATCTTTTGTTCTTTATATGAAATTTAAATTCCTATAAGTTCAAAGAACTGAGCAAAGACCTAAAGCCAAATAGCGCATAACCAGCATCATTTTGTTGTCTTGATTGAGAGTTTTTGGAAATTGGAAAAGACAGACAAACAAGTAATATTAATATTGTTTAATTTATTCATTTTGTAAATTCTGTGTAATTTGATTTCATTGGTGTAAACAGTTTTATGAATATATAAATTAATTCAGGTAGAATATGTTTAGGTGTAAATCTATGATTTAAATTCTCTGATTTGAACTAAAATTTAGGGAAATCATTTTGAGATGGTATTTGTTTGTAATCAATTACCAATTTTCAGTTTTGGAACAAAAACGTTATGTTATGTTGGAAAAGTAGCTCTAACTCAAATGTTTGATCATGTTCTGCATACATTGTCAGTTCGCTTTTTTTTGAAAAACCATGAAAGGTATAGGTAGGTACTTAGGAGTTGTATTTACATGGTTTTCATACTAAATTTTAGTTTTATAAAATATTCCTCTACAATTCAAATAAAAAAGTGTAAGTAAGTGTATGAAAGTTTTCAGTTATATAATCATTGTTATTGAATTGTTTTATTTTGAAAAAATTCTGGGAAAAGTTCAAGTTCCAATTAGTAGTAGTTTAAGAGATATCCTACAATAATCGTAGGAGCTAGGTATATCTAGTACAAACAAACGCTTCTTTATCTTAAAATTAATAAGTAAATCACTAAGAGATTCTGACGTGCGTCGCCACAAAAATACAGCGGATAACATGGTCCAGAACAGAATTAATATTTTGTAAAGAAGTAAATATTACCTTACCCAATTTTAGGAAAATCCGCGCAATATTTCTACGCAGACTTTTTATTTCTTTCTTTCAAAATTTAATTTAATTTTTATCGATAAAAGGGGATGAAATTGAACCAAATTTTTGTATCGAGTGTAATATCATCTCTGCCCTGAATACCAGTTAAGCTTTTAATTCTCGATGTAAATAAGGGTTGCAATTAATAACTTATTTTAATACTATGATCGATATGAGCGTTTTACTATAAGGAGAGTTTTTATTATACTTTGCGAGCGAAGCATAAATAAAAACAAATCCTTGAAACGAAATCGGTCGATTAAAGTAAAACAAGGCATGTCACCGGAGCCCGAAATCCCCCCGAACACGGCTGGGCATCATTAAAAAAGGCGAAGGTAAAAAAATTAAAATATATTTCCAATTTTTACTGACCCATTCATGTTTGGTAGCAATAAATCTCAACAAGAATTCGAGCAGATAAACACACGACGACGTCATCAGGAGTAGCAGTCTTCGCCCGATGAGATCTTCCAGGTTTGGAGTCTCGATCGGTAGTGCAGTGACGGCGGCGACGGTGGCGGCGGGGAGGGGCTCTGGTGACAGGTCTGCACGCCGTACAGGTGTGTTCCCTTTTTACCTGTAGAAATAAATTCACCCGGAGATGTATTAGTTGTTCATATCCAATTTTAACGAAACACGGCTCGCCCGGCTCTAGACAAACATGAAACGTATGATGACACGATCAATCCGATCGGAGCGCGAGATTCAGCCCGCGAAGGGTGCTGCTCCGGCGTCCGAGGGCCCTTCACTCCTGCCAGGGAACGTGTGACAATGAGGCATTTATTATAATGATCAAACTTTTTGAGCTGCGGCCGGCATAAATCCTGCGTTTTATATCCTCACAATTTCCTCCATTGAGCGGGCCCCGTCCTCGTCGAGGATCGGCCGATCGCTCGCGGGCTTTTTGCCGGCCCTCTGGCGGCTGCGGGCGGGACGATCGCGGGGCACCTCTCGGCTCGCCCGTTTTGTCGTGCCGGTGTCATCAGCCAGAAATTATCAAGATTTAAATAATGTGACGACGATTTTTTGATTTTTTGTGCACCAAGAGGAGCCCCTTTTTGTTCGACTTTTGGCCGCTTCTTTTGTCACACGATCATTTTTGTCTCATTTTCGAAAATAATCTGGCCGGTAAAAAATTGAAAGAAATAAATAAAATCGCTATGAAGAGTGTCCGCTGCGGCCGCTGATGACAACTGTTTGAGGTGCTGATGTTCGAACAATGAGCGCTTTCTGCGGCTGAAAAATGTTCAAATTAAATTTAATTTATTGGCCTCGATTGTGGGCTTTTTGACGGGGGCCAAACTCTTCGACCGCGGGGCGCTCCTCTGACGCTCCTCGCACAGCCTCCTCCTTTCTCAGCCCGCGGCCGCAAATTATGGCTGACGGTTCTGAAAATTATGTCCGTAATTAATAAGGTTAAGGGGGACCTCGTATGGGTTTATCGAACAAAGAATTCGCGGCAAATCAGCGAAAATATCGCCGCAAACATTGTAAATTATAAAAGCTTTTAACTGCGACGGCCCCGCGAATGATTAACGGGGGCGGGAGTGAATAGTTCCGCGGGTATTTTTGGCGCCATCCAAAAATTTATGCTCTCAATTTTGATCGTAATGTGAACAATGTGTCGCATTTCATACGATTTATTCATGATTTTTTTCTGTATTTATAAAATTACTTATTGCGCAGCTCAAGCTCTTCATCCATCAATAATTCTTTTAATTTAATTATCATGGTTTCGTAAGTTCTTCCGCAACGATCAACACATTTTTAACAATTTGAATAAAAACGTATTTACTTAGATAGTGGTTAGTACTAGAACAGTAGTTAAAAGTAAAGACTATATTTAATAAGTCTTTTGGAAAAGTTCGAAAAACGTATTTTTATAAGAAATTACTCATAATCAAACTAATTAATATAGTTCATATACACCAAATTCTGTTTTTAAAAGGCTTTGAAATAATACGGTGCTATAGGTGCTGTTTAATTTAAATTTTTATGAAACATATTTCCATTTAATGTATGTGTATAAAATTAAGCAAATTCAAAATAGTGTGGAATTTTCGAGTCTTAAGGATTTGTATTGCCGATAAAAAAGTAATGTAATTTAAAAAGTATGTAGGCTTTCTAAAACTATAAATTAGCTAATGATTATTATCTAAAAAATTGTTTGAAGCTATTTGAAACGTAGAAGTAAATATGTCATATGTTTTCGGTCATATACTTAAATATAAATAGGTATTGAAACAAAAGTTGAATGTTCAAGAAACAGGGTTTCGGAAATTACTAAATTGATGTTCTTTGTCCTCATTTACCAATATTATGGTTTTTATAGAATATTTGTTTTGACAATTATTAATGTAATCTAGATGGGGATTTTTGCTCCTACGCATTTTCGTTTTTAGAAAAAAAATTTCCAGTAAGAAAAAAGATTTTAATGTAAAGCCATCTTCAGTTTGAAATAAGTTTTGCTTAAGAAAATAAAATTGGGGAAGATATTCTTCCTTTCCAACTGATAATATAAAAAGATCCATCTCCGAATGGTTATCTTTAGTAACTCTGAAAGATTTACGTTTCAGTTTTAATACCCTTTTGTATGTTTCCCGGGAGCAAACAATTAAGAACGGACACCGCATTCATTTCGAATCAAACTAATTTGAAGCGATTTTATGAGTATTCTGGCCAAGAGTTCATTTGAAGAGATGTAAAAATTAAAAAGTAACTAAAGCTACCAAATTCGATGTGTGTCCCTGTTCCCTGGGGAGAGCTAGAAAGCCCATAAAATTTTATACGACCGTCTCTGATTTACAGTCTTGCGACTACTTAGAACCCGTGGAATGCGCACAGGGTGCACAATAAGTAGCTGTCGTGAAACAAATGAGCACAAATCCAATTTCCCCGACTGGATTGATAAATAAGGATCAATTCGCTTTCGGGGAAAACACATAAAATCTCCTGATACCGCACTAAATAAAATTAAATTAATTTGTCGGTGACCTGATCAAAATATTTCCAAAGCCACTCGTGCTCAGGGAAATTTTCTTTTTCTTTTCTTTTTTTCTAGAAAAGACGACCGACTCTCATCTGAAATTTTATGACGGCATTGACGAGGGCGATTTATTTTCTTCGTTATTTTTCTCGTTTTAGGAACAAATCCCGGTCACGTTTTAGCCCCGTACCGCCAGTCGTGGTGCGCGCATATCTTTTTTCGAAATAGATTCATCCGCGGTAGACGTTCCCGCTGCGCTTGTGCAATAAAGATAGGAGCAATTATGTAACCATAAAGTCCCTGGATGATGCCGCGATATCTTTCATATCTTTCGTGGCGCGACTACCGACTGCACTCGACGGCCTCTAATCGAAGCAAATTAATGCGCATACTACCGGCGAATTCCGAAGAATCGGGATCAATACTTTCTGAAAGTAAAATCGGAATAAGAAAGAGCCCTCGTCACATACTCGTTGTATGCCAAAATGAATTCACTTTGGGACTTTGGATCCTTGCTGAATCGAATTATTGCGGAAGAATGAAGAAATGGAAATTTCCGAAGGTCATTCTAAACATGAATTATTTATTATCGCGACTATTTTCTTTTTCTTTCTAGAGATAATCGTACTATTTTTCTTTTATTTTATTTTATCAATGACTTCTTTACAGAAAAATGTCCCGAAAAACACTGCAATTTTATTTAGTCAGTCTGCTGAATTCATATGCGTGCGAAATATTCAATTTAACGAACAGACTATTTTCAAAATCAGTACATCTAGATGCAATAAGCAGTTAGTTAGAATTGTAAAGAATTTACCTACTCAAAATAAAATTGGAACAAAGAAGGTTAAATGTTAAATCGAGATCTACATGTTTAAAAATGAAACGTTTATCTGTATGATTCGTTGTTTGGATAAAACTTTGGAACGACGTGTTTTCTTATTATATCGGTAGCCAGACGAATTTCGAATTAGAATAAAATAAAAATAAAAAGTAAACAAATGGTGTATGCGAATATTTCTTCTGTATACGTGTCAAATATTGTCCATTATAAATCAGATAAATGATAAACTTTCATAAATTTAGTATATAGTATAGTATATTTTGGATATTTAGAAAGGATTTGATTCTAATTCAAACAAGTTTTTCATAACCTAAATTTTGTTTCAAATATGCGGGTTGGGGTTAGTTGAGCAACTATTAATTAATTATAATTAATGTATTAATTGCAACAGTGACAACTATGATTAACTTCATAATATTATATTCAAATTCAAACAATTCATAATATCTAATTAATGTTTTTTTTATTCATGCTTTATTGATAAAATCATATAAATGTTTTATTTCTGGTGTTATTAGTAAAAAGACTGAATCTCTTCCAAAAATTAAGCTGACGACATATTTAGTTTTAGTTGATTCTATTTTTATGTCACTTTATTAAGTACATAAATAAAAAGTTGATTAAGTATATAAATAAAAAGTTGCCAATTTTATTTCATGTTTAGAAACATTTAAGCCATTACTTTGTCTAGAATTTTAACTGCTCAACTTACCTCACCTATGGGGTACATTGAGCCAGTCTGACTTTCTTCACAAACGACTGTAGCTCTTAAATATGACTTAATGAAAAACAATTACTTTGGACACTTTTAGAAAGGAATACATTACTTATCCATCGGTATGCATATCAAGCAATTTGAACTTATCGTTGAGGAGCTATAACTGATCAAGTGAAAAATTACTCAACTAGCCCCGCTCTACCCTATTCTACAAAGCTGAAATATTTTATCAACACTGAGAAAAACTAGTATACACTTAATATATATATATACTTTTAAGATTCATTTTTATTTAAGTATTATTATTATAATATTCTTCCAAATTTACAAAATAAATTGTTTCTATGAGCTCAGAATTTCTTGAGTCAGTCTTTTCAGATTTAAAAAAATATTTCCAAACGTTTTTATTTTATATTCAATAAGATCAATATAAGCTATTGAATGCAATCAATGACCTCTTTATAAAAAATTGTCCCGAAAAACTCTGCAATTTTATTAGTCTGTCCGCTGAATTAATGCGTGCGAAATATTCAATTTAAAGAACAACCTATTTTCAAAGTCAGTACATCTAGATGCAATAAGCAGTTAGTTAGAATTGTAAAGAATTTACCTACTCAAAATAAAATTGGAACAAAGAAGGTTAAATGTTAAATCGAGATCTACATGTTTAAAAATGAAACGTTTATCTGTATGATTCGTTGTTTGGATAAAACTTTGGAACGACTTTGCAGATTCTGACGTGTTTTCTTATTATATCGGTAGCCAGACGAATTACGAATTAGAATAAAATAAAAATCAAAGACTCAATACGTTAAAAATGTTAAATTTACGTAAGTATTCTACAAAGCTGAAATTTTTTATAGACACCGAGAAAAACGAGTATACACTTAATGTGCTGTTTATTTTGAAAGTGCTCTAAGTCCGCAATGTCATAAGGTCGATTTAACCTTAAAGAATGTAGAAGCATCTATCTTATGACATTTCGGACAGACCACTTTCAAAATAAACGAAACATATACATATATGTATACGTCTACTTTTTAGATTCATTTTTATTTAAGTATTCTTGAAGATCTACAAAGTAAATTGTAAATTTTATGAGCTCAGAATTTCTTGAGTCAGTGTTTACAGTTTAAAAAAAAATATATTTCCAAACGCTTTTATTTTATATACAATAAGATCATTATAAACCATTGAATGCAATCGCCTATAGAAGTTGAATATGTAGTAGCAAGGAAGATTGAGTATCATCTTTAATATTACGGGGTATGAACATAACCTTGGTTAATCCCGTATTTTATTATTTATTAATTTTTAGTGACAAATCTTATAATGTTTTATCTGTTATTTTTTATCTAACATTAGAAGAATACCATTTTTATTTTTGAATGAAAATGAGTTTTTTAATTAAAGGATTTATATTTTCAAAACAATATTTTCTTTCAAACCACCAAACAATATTTTCGAAGAAAACTTGATGCTTAGTTTAAAAGTATTAAGAAATTGAATCAATCGTGCTACAATATTTTTTTTTAGGTCGGGATTCCAATGTATCCGCACCGTTCCAATCCATTGTTTTCGCACCGTTCCGTTGAGAAGAATGGTTCCAATGCTTCCGAGATTGGACAATTCTGTTTGTCATATAATTCTGGATGCTTTCTAATTATCCCCAATAAATTGTTTTAAATTGATGTTTCACAATGATTCATTTTTCCCCCTTTCACTTGGAGCACTACAAATTAAGTAATTAACAAACTGTCACGATTTAAATTCGTTTTTGAGGTTATGCTTTCCGTAGCATTACGAAAAAGTTGAAAGTTAACCAACTATTCAGTTCCGATCCGATCCGTAAGTGCCATTGGAACCACCTTTCTGAGCTGTCATATAAGTTTTAAGCAACCATCGAATTTTAATTTTGACAGCTTAGCGGATCGGAACGGTGCGGATACATTTTCTTTTTATAAAGGAGTGGTATACCTATAAGATTCTGGGCAACAATATTTATTTTGTGGATTGTAGGTTTTTTACGTAATATTTTATTATAACTCGTTTTGAGTTTATTTGTTGCTAAATAGTATGCGATTTCGTTGTTTTAGTTAAAAAGCATAGCTTGTGATTTCTACCATTTCATTTTCCATTTTGGGCATATTATGCCGTGCTTATGACTTTTTCACAATTTCGGTAATAGTTTCCGTATAAGGTGTAAATTACTGTATCGTTAGCAAACATTAAAATATTACAGTCTTAGTAGCTATATGTAGCAGTATAAAACAGGCTGATCCTATAAATAGACTTTAAAATACATATCTCTCGTTTAAGAAATAACTTCAAATTTGCATCAGCGACTCGAAAGGCTTTTGTTCATTAAATTTCATAAAAAATTACTTAAACGAAAAATATAGGGTTATATTAGCTCGAAACTCCAACTATTAGGAACATTATGTTATTAGGAAACGACTAAGTCTTATTAACATTTTCAGTCGTAATTTTTATTCAAACCATTCATAATTTTTCTTCAATGTTGTAAATTCAAATTTTTTTGTGTTTAAAGAATTAGACACTATTCTTGTTTTAAATAAAACATTTTTATGGTTACTTTTTATTAAAAATATTTAGATTTTTCGTACAGACTTTAATAAATATAACATTGAGTGAAATCGTGTGACTGACATTTTGTTACTCTATTGCGCCTCGTAGATTTCATTTAAATATAAGTCGATTAATCATAATTTGGCTGTCTTTTAAACTTTTTAATTTTCTGTAATTTGCCTTTGTGCCCTTCGTATTAAATTCAACCTCCTGTGGTGAAAAATTGATTAATGATCGCGACGAAGGACTTTTTAAATCACAAAAGCAGTGCGGGATTTGCACCTACCCCAAGCCGGAGCTCAAATCAGCGCTTGTACCTGCATCAATTAATCATTTCATTCAGTCGAGCGCCCCAAGACGGGGATAAAGACATGAAAAGGATTAACTCCCGAATGCGAACGTTTCCGGATTTGTAATTTGTTTTAATTTCGCCGCTAATGCCGGGTGCCAGCCCCGTCCGGGAGGGGGGGTGAGAACATATGTAAATAGTATTCGACAAGTCATTTGCGAATATCGAGGAAGTCGAAACGGCGGCGATCATTAATTTCTGGGACAGGCCCGTCACCACTCAGTCGCGCGTTGCATTCAAAATGAAAAATGAATTTTTATTCAGAGTTGGAAAGGTTTTTCCTTATGACATCAATCGTAAGAGCAAACACGTTCCGGATTGCCCTCCTTTCAGCGTTTGTTTTTTTTTTAAAGCCTACTTTGTTTTTTATGTTTGTTTCAGCGCGAGCGCACTCTACTCTGTAGAAAATTTCTTTCAAAATTGAATTGGAATAATTAAAAGGGAGCCCCGGGAAGACAGGCCCCCGACTTAGTTGGCTGGTTCACACTTCGAGGCACGAAATTCAAATTAAGTGATCGCGTCTCGCGGGCAACAATTGCTCATTTGCTGTCGGGGTTACAGCGATTGCGACCGAGTGGATCGCGCAATTAATTTCCTTTTGAGCACGCTTTGATGGGCATGTGAGCCACCGCAGAATCGTACAAAACCCGCCGACCACACGGGGGATATTTTTACACGAGTTTTTACTTAGCGCGAAATCAAGTTTCTTGCTATGATTACGTTTTGTAATAATTAACACAAAACTCGCTCGCTGCCGTCGCAGGAAATGATGGCAGAGACAATGCTCAGCGGCAGGAAATCGGCAGGCGGGAATAATTAGCACGATTAATTGAAGGTACACACTCTCCGCCACGGATTTTAACCCGTTGTCGAAACGTTGAAACATACCTATATTTTCTATTTCCCTGCAAAATTGTGACTCTGAAAAGGTTCACCCGTATGAACACCACCGGTCGTAATGGCTTTTGAAATTTATATTAATGGAATTTCTATTTCTGAAGAAAACCTGTGAGTTTAACAACTGAGAAGTCATTAATAGACTCAGCTATACCGCTTCTGTTCACGACCTACACGGTTTTAATTTTTGTAGCGCTTGTTGACTGCAAAATAATCGCATTAACGACAAACAATACATGCCCTGCTGATTGCACGACTAAATTTATCTATAATAGACTTTAAAGTAAATCCATATAAAACATATAAAATTACCGCCTAAATATAATTTTAACATTTAATCTTACCAAAACACACTAACATTTGATGCAACGCTTAAAAACAAATAGTATCAATGCGCGATCATTTTATAACTTTAGCTTTTCATTTGGGCTACATTATAAGCTAATTTAAAGGATTACTTTTTTATTAACCTTTTTTACTATCATAAATTCCAAAATATGTTTATTCTCTTTATTTTATTTTGTGACTCTATTTTTCTTCAAAACTCTAACGTGATACTAGCACACATTCAAATATTTGAATTTCAGTAACTAACAATTATTTATTTATAAATTTCATACCTTTTTTAAGTTGACAATTTTTTAAGTTCATTTACTTAAGCGCTTTCGTAGTAAAATAAATGTGATTTTCATGATTTTTTTTAATCAAATTTCAGAAGTGTTAAGTATTGTATTTGTTTCGGGGTAATCGCATTCAAAGTTTTAATTTTATTAGGTCATCCCTTCAGGTAGCGCGCGTTATGTGCCTATAAATATATAACTAATGCTTTGACCTTTATTAAATTTTGTAAAGATATTCCTTAGATAATTTACTAAGAAATTTTATTTAAACATGTTTATCCATCGACCTGTACATACATATTTTGAAATCTTCAGAACTAAATTCCTTATAGTCTAACGTGTCATAAGCTGTGTTACCGGAACAAATTAGTTAAGCAATTTTTCATTGAATTGAATTATATAAGCCGTCTCCTATATATAAAAATTATATTAGAAAAGCACATCTATTTGCCATGAATTTTATTAAACCAAACTTCAAATCTTGAACCGAAAAATTTCTTGAATTAACCTTATGACACAATTTGGGTATAGGTAAATCAAAACAATTCGAATTCATTGTTAAGAAATACAATTTTTTAACATGGGTAACTGCTAATAAATTTCAGTGCAATGCAAAATTTCATATTAAAATCTAATCCATATTCGATATATAATTAATAATATGGAGTTAAAAATATACAGAAAAAATAAAACCCGCAAAATATTAAAATTCGTGATGGCTGGATACTTTTAAATAGTCCTAAGTCCTATCAGGAACATTGTACAATGATAAAATAGAATTTATTTAAAAGTAAATAAGTATTTTAAGTTTAAAGAGTATGTAAGCCACTAATTTCAGTTTTTTAAAAATTAATTTATTATATGATATATTTCTTATAATATGTTTATATCTATCTAGACAACTAAAAAATTAATCATAATACTGTCGAGCAGTATTTGTGAATAAGTTTTCCATTTATAAAAATGTGTATGTAAAAATGTATGGCCTCAGACGTCTACTTCATTATCGTAATTTTAATCTTAAAATGAGATAACCTCAGCTCCCATAATTCCCGAAAACATCTCTAAATCTGGCCATAATCCAATCTCGCAAAAGTGGCTCTCCTGCTGCCCCAGCACCCGGTCATCAGGGTCAAATGACCATCGGAAAAATTTAATTGTATCGAGCATCTGGCGACCGCTGGTGTCCGAGCCACTCTCATCTATTGAGGAACTTGTGACCACTCATCATTCCAGCGGCCATTGTCCGGCATCCTTTCATGGATTTGTGATAGTTTTTGAAAAATGCCCAACGGACAATAGCGCGGCAATAAATTTGATGACATTTATTGGATTCTCGGATGCAAGCAGGGCCCTTTATGAGCGAATTGAGCTGTTCGCCCGATTGAGGTCAAACGTGCTGATCAATGGCCGGACAAAACACAATGTCACAAAGGGTCAAAGGGCACAATGGACACATCGGGTCTGGGGGAGGGACACCACCGGAAACAGTGTTCCGGACGTTAACGTGTCCTTTGCAGAATTTCATACAAATGGGTGCTAATCTCGAAGGCACTCACGCACCTCCTGGTCCAGCCTGGAGGAGCGCGAGTTTGTTTTTCTGAAAAATGGGACGAGAAATTTGATACTGCGGCCGATTTAATGGGGCGCGTTGTACTGAAAAAATATCGAACCAAACCTTGAGAGCTGTAAAAATATTTTGATTGACACTTTCTCGAATGAAAGCATCTTCGAGGAGTCGTCAAAATAAGGGAAAAATCTACACAGCATCTGGAGACCCACTTTTACCACGCACTATCACTTTTCTGCGGCGGCACTTTCTTTGCCGCTGTGGTCACTATTTTTAGACGACTATAGTCCTTATATGTTATTAAGTGCGCTATATGTCATGCCGGGTGGCGGCGGGAACCGCGGACGGGAGCGGGGGTGAAATAAATCTAAACAAACGTATATAACATTTTATTTTTACCCGAAAAACGTGAGATGGAAATTTTGGAAAGGCAAAAAGGCAAAAACCCAGGAGATAAGTTCATCGGAGGCCAAAGTGGCACGCGACATTTGACAGTTCAATTTGAATGGGCACACCCCTTGGTCCTCGAAATCCTCATTTGCGCGCTGCACCGGGGTATTGATCTCATTCGATGGTGCAGCCGAGCAGTGTTAAATGACAGTTTTAGGTGTCAGGATTTACATTATTTATGGGTCCTACGCGCCAGGAGGGTGAAGCCCGACTTAAATGGTCATTAAAGGGATATTTTTAGAGTTTAACAGCGCACGGTGGTGACACCGGGAGGGACTCTTACTCGATATTGCTGCATAAGGGTCGCCTAATGATGGGTGTAAAATTTCTCAAAAATTTTAAGAAAATTGGGAAAAATTTTCATTTCTATATATCGAGGATGTAGCAACAATATTTCTTCTCCAATTAATGCCATTTGTTACGCACAGTTCGAAAATTTGATCTAAAAATACACTTTCCACACATACCCAGCAGCGAATTACTTTCTCATTAAAGTTCATGTCTGAGTCCATTTACCCAAAAATGCAAATTCCCCACAGCCTTGGCTGCCGCCACAGTGCTGTTACAAAATTTCTATTAAAATATTCGATTCGTGCCAGTTCCCTTTCAGTGACCCTTACTCGGGGACAAGCACACGTGTCGTCGCGGCTCGCGTGATAGTCGACATTAAAATTTATATTTTCACACCTAATCCATAATTTCGACTGTTCATACCTGGAAATGTGTGTTTTTCTGGGTTTTATGACACCGCAAAGTCAAGGAAAGCGCGCTTATTCCCAGAGGATGAATTTGTTGAAATATTTATGTCAACTACACACCCCTTCTCTTTACATCCCCCGACCAATGGGGCTTTAAATGGAGGTGTGGCGCACTTTACGATTTTTAAATGTTTCGTTCGTGCGATCGTAGTTCTTTCACGATTGTCTCTTTTGCCATTTATCACGGCTTTGATCAAAATTCTAAATGTGTGTTCATGAATGTTGATTTTTAGTATTTAGTTAATGAAGACACCTTATGGGCTTCTTTAATTAAATTTGAATTAACTTGTTTCGTTTTATTGTTGGAAATGTTTCTTAATGACTATTTATATAAAACTTTGTATGATCTACTACAATTTGATACATATAAATCCAGTTTTACACTATGTTGCCTCATTAAAAGCAACACTGAAAGAGATTTTTAACTACTTTTATTCTGGGAGAACCACACAGTTCGATGCACATGCACTTATTTATATCATGGCCAATTTATTAGGTACCATGCAGTACGCAGAACAAATTTATAAAAATTGTTCCCATTTAATACAGTGAAAAACCTAAGAAAATTATGTTTGATTATGTTAAATGTCTAAGCAGAAAAACTCATTCTTATCCTAGAGCATTCTTATTTGCTTTTTTAGGATGATATATTTTTTTAAAGAACTGTTTTGTAGATTAGGAATCTGAAAATAAAAATATTTCATCACTTTACGATTTTGAGCAACAGGGGGCTGTTGCAAATGCTCGAAGCATTTGCCAAAATCAAGCTTAATATTTAGTTTTACTTAAGTATATAACATCGATTATTTTTAAGGGACAACAAGTTTTTATATGGGACACCTCCTCTTATCCCCTGTTTATTTTTTACTTCATAAGCCTTCCTTTTACCCTAGACAGACAGCGCATGTAAATTAATCGTTAGTACTAATTATTAATTTAGGCGCTGTTTGTAATGGGCTCAGAGGTCGCTGAATCATGAAAAACTTGATCATTTATGATTTGCTAAATGACCAGATTCTTTCATAAATTTACACCTAAATGAGGAAAAAATGTGCTAGAATTCAACTGTCTGTCTACCACTTCACAAATTAGTAATTTGTGCAAAATGAGTAATTTACTTAATTATTATTTAAAGTGCTGAGTGTCGTAGGTATTAAGAGTTTATAAATTACAGGTTTAATACACATAATTAGGATCTTAGTTTTTTATTTCAGTTTGTATAACCCACTAACATTTAAGAAATTTGAACAAATGGTCAAAATTGTACGTAATATGTATGCTGGGTACCTACATTTTAATTTTTGGATCATTTACTCGGCAATTTACAGAAAAAATGCATAAAAATAGCCTACGATATATTCGAGACAAAACTCTTGCAGACTAGTATTATTATTAATACCCAGTTGAATTTTCATTTATTAAGCTATCAAAATCAATCAGAAAATAGGGGAACTAAACAGATGGACAAAACAGTGAGCGTTAAGACATAATGAGCCATACTTCTGATTAATTCATATTTGTAGTTATGAGAAAGGCTGCGTAGGAATAAGGCTTCTTCACATTGAAATAAGACAAGACGGTGTAAGCAAGTAGCCTTAAAAACTGTTAAATGTCTTTAAGAAAATAACCAAACGTGCAAAAACGTCGCAATCACAAATTTTCATCTTGTCGTTGTCAACGACACTCTCTGACTACTGCCGCTACCTTCAATCGTGTCCGATGTGCGTGTCTCGCGAAATAATGTCATCATAAAAAAGCATTTCGCGCAGACAGTTCACACGCAGCCGTGCAACTCAAACGACTAATTGCATTCATCGAATTCATTTTAATGTTGACTGAGTGCTCATTAAAGGTCGTTAACGGAAGTTCCTAATTTCGTTGATGAGAAGTTGACACAGGTAGGTACCACGGCGCGGCGGTACCCTTCCAAGAAGTGCCCGTGTCATTTAGCAATCAGAACACGGTGGAAGTGAACGGCAGATGACCGATCCAACAGTCTGGATGGGTCGTCCGTGGCCGTCACCAGAGAACCTACTGACCGACATTATGCAAAAATAAAATGATATTCGCGATAAATAATAAAATGTGCGCAGCAGATATTGCGCCGACACCGATTGAATCGCAATCAGGTGTGCAGCGAGCGCCGCGCGGACAGAGCGCCTGCACCGGTGGCTAATGGCTAGAGCTCCAGGTGATGTATGAAGACCATGTCACAGCATTGGCCAGCATAGACGTGATCATCGCGATGACACACTATCATCGTTTGGGCCGGCTGGCTTGTCGCCTTCGCGGGCATTTTTCGAATTTTTCCCACAGATCGGCGCGGCGGCTACCGTGTGGACGTCGCGGACATGGCTTGGCAAAGTCACCGTTTCGCCGCCACCGCACCGCCGCGCCGCGCCGGCATATTGTTCATATTTTGCGCGTCGTGCACTTCTGATTTGTATTTTATTCGCCAAAACGGTAAATTATGCTCCCGTGATTGGAATCACTTAGCGTCGCCGCCGTCGACCGACGAGAATCACTTAAACAATATTTGGTTTTATGGGCTTTGCGAGTTTTAATGGACATATTTAGGGAAAATCCGATTTTGGCATGTGTCAGCTTCCTGATACATTCCCTGGTGATGAGTCAGACCCTAGAAAATCTTAAGGTGTAATGTCACTATAGCAGCTAAAAACAAAAAGGACAATTTCGGGAAAATTAAAATTAAAAAATAACAAATAGTACATACATATGTATATGTAAGTATATAAACAATTTTTAGAGGACGTCACACACAGCTTATCAAACAAATCTCTTTTATAGAATAATGGCCGAACAAATAACCAATTTACGTCCACTAGTACCTACACAAGAATAACTAAAGAATTATGTCTGCAAAATAAATTATTGTAAAAATGAATAAACTGTCATAATGAGGCGAAGACGATGACAAAGTCTTGATAATAATGGGTCCTATTCTACTTATTTCACTGGAGTGGCTATAAATAGGTGCCAAACGTAATCTATCTATCGTAGGTAACTACCGTGAAAACCATCTTGAATAAAAACTCGTATTCTTCAAACCCCAGTATTGATTTGTGGAAATTGTGTAACATAACCAATGTGGTTGTCAGAACTTTAAAAAGCTTTCACAAACTAATTTGCTTATTTTGAAGGTTTGTTAATATTATTTTTCTGGAGGAGAAAATTAAATTTTTTTTAATAACCGTGAATTTCCAATTATAATTCAAATTTTATATTTAGATTTAATCCCAGGAGAAATTCCAAAGAGTTCCAAAAATCAAAATCTGAACCAGATTGAGTTTAAGGTCTCCATTCGGATTTTGACAACATTTTGTAGAAGTGTTCAATTAGAGCCAAAAGTGGCAAATATACAAACCAATTTTGTTGCTCACATGTACTTCTCGAAATGTCGAAATTGATGATTCACGAAATCACAATTTTTGTCATATTCCCAGATAATTTTGGTGAAAATTGCATCATATAAATTCCTTAAATTAAGACACTTCCACCTTTTAATTGTAAACAATTCTTGAAGAATCTTTGAAATTAACGAAATAAAGGTAGTTATCTTTCTCGACTTATCGACGGTGACGACCTCGCCTTTTTTATCTTATAAAACGACAAATCATATCATGCACTCGTGTAGAATTTTTTACAAAAAACAAAAGGTAGCATTTGTTATATAAGGTTTATTTCTAATTTTCACCAAAATATTTTGGAAGCATAGAGAAATTGCAATGGAAAACTATAACTCTTGAGAATTTTGAGAGGAGTCCTTAAATTCAATTCATGCCAAGCGATCAATCAGAGATTTGAAAATTGCTGTTGTATTTCTGCAAAAAATGTACGGTTTTCAATAAATAAGGGCAAATTCGGAAGCTGGTACTAATTTTGAAATGAATTACTTTGTCATTATGTGCGGAAAAATTAATTAAAGTCAAAGGTAACTAAAATGAGTTTATGAAAATTTTAGAAGTTTTATTACGGAATTTTTATCCAAAAAAGGCTTTTGTAAACCCCTATCGATTCTATTCGAGCGTTTCTCATGATAGGACCCATATAAGCAGTAGGTATTCATTTTTAAAAGAAAAATACCTATTTTCAAAAACAACTTGTTTACTTGTTGAATTTTCGACAAAAAATATCTCTAAGTGAGACTTAAGTGGCAAATTTGGCGACTTAAGTATAGAGACCACTTAAGTCGTAATTTACACTTAAACTCGCTAAAGTAAACTGAAAAGAAAAAAATATTAAACGGGAACTTAAGTGACGATCATAATTTAAGCTCGAACTGTGAAATCGGGCATAATTGTTTATGCTTACTTTTATAATTTTGGTTATTAGTCTTCAAAATTTGTTAGTAATCTTCAATTAAACACTTATTTTATTTTAAAGAAAATAGTCCAATAATTAATTATCATAGTAGTGATTTTGCAAAAACGAAAACTCCAACATTAAATCTAATCTTAATAAGGATCAAAACGCTCGCACAGACCCAGAAGCGAGGTGCATTCATGCAATAAGGTGAAATAAACAGGTTGTTTCATAATTTTTTCCCCGCTCAAAAACTGCATCAGATCGGGCGCACAATGTGACCCGCAAGGCCATAACTCATGAATAATTTGCATCTCCCCGGCAACCATTTTTGATTCGTGCAATAACAAACCATGTAAGCGGCCCACGCAAGAAATATGCTAAAAGGTGGTTTTGTTCTTGTTTTCGGGGCTGTGGGGCAATTGTGGAGCGAATCCAGCCCCAATAGGCTCGAATCGAGCGGGACCGAAGGCAAATCTGCCAGCCGGGGAGCAACCACACGTCCGGGCCGGACAGGAGGCAGCGGGCATGTGCTGTGATATGTCGACGAGGGGATCAAAGTAGATTAGCTAACATACATCATGTTTTTGCATAAAAGTAGAAAATTATGTTTCGCTGATTCCTCCTCGTTCGGCGATGGCTCTTCTGTGTGGCGCGCTCGGTTAGTGCCGTAGGCATTTTGCATATCACCTCGGGTCCCCAGCCCGGGGCCCCGGGTCCCCGGATCCCCTTTGGGGCCTTTTGACTGAGAGCGAAATCCACCAGTTGTCCATCGCGGCTGTCTTCGCCGCGTCTGTACCGGCAGAGGGACATATTTTATTCAAATGAGAGGTGAATTTATGCGAACGGAAATATTATATGCCTGATTTGAATTATATCTGGAGTGGTGGATCGCGAACGTTGCGCTACATGCAAAAATTTGCTGTGGCCGCGGTCGCAATTTTACATGCATATGACAGGTCCACGTACAAGGACACTTCGATAAAAAGTTACCTGGCCGGTCGAGATTACCGGGGAATTACAAGGAAAGGAGTGAGGTGGACGTCGCGATCGCCGATCGCGACTATAATAAATCCTCACAGCAAAGATCTGACTTAAAACCTGCGATTGAGTTACATTTTGGTGGAAATCGCCGGTGATTTTCACATTCCACTGCAAATTTGCTGAGATGTTTCTTGGGTAACTCTGCTTGGGAGGCAAAAAGCCCGGCATGCCAGCAATAATTAAAAACAAGCTGCGCTTTGCGGCAATAATTAAGAAAAGGCGAAAAGGCCCCAGGTTGCCCGGTTCCCCAAATCTCAGGCTGGCGCCCGAAAGGAAAGGCATTTGGACTGGAATGTCTGCCGGGCCAACTAGCCCTTTTGGTGGGCGCCATCTGTCCCATAATAAATTCATTAAAACTCAATTATGATTTGCACTCTTGGCCCGCAGACTGGGCGATGTACAGAAGTAACTTTGGTTCGATATTCCCCGAAAGATGAAGGAATGCCGGGTAAAAACGAACTTCCCGGCATACGTGAGCGGAATTTGAGTCGAGCGGAGATGAACAGACCGCAACTGATGTCATCCATCCATCATACATATGAATTCTGGGCACCCATCCTATCTGGAGCCAGAGTCAATAATTAATAGATGCCACTCAGGTGGTCCCATTATTTCATATTCAAAGGGAAATTCCGCGACATTTTCGGCAGTCTTCCGATTGAGTTCATCATAAATTGCAGAAAAAAAAGCAAACTGCGAGAACGAGACAATTTTTAATCGGCCCCTTTTCAGACAATCAGCATGAGAGCAAGCTAGATAGTATAAGAAACAGACCTGATCATAATTTAGGGCATATTAAATATTGCAGAAAAAGACTTGGACATTTTTGGTTCGACTTTGATCTGAAAAATTAATTTGAAAATATAAATTTCTTAAGGGGACTGTCAAGTCAGATTATTTAAATCCGAACATTCTTAAATTTTGAATTACAATTATAATTATTGCTATACTTTTTTGTTCGGTTAGGATATCTAACTCAAAAATATGTTACATAGATAAATCTAATTTAAAAGTAACGTAGTCTTTGATATACATAGGTGTCGTAAGAAAACTGACAGCGCCTATATCGAATACTAAGGGTTACAGCGTCATACTGTTGTAAAACTTAGTTTAAATTTTAATGCAATAAAAAGATAGGACTTTCAAAAATCCTATATTTATACTAAAAACCTCAGTATTGAAATCTGACACGAAGACAGGTTTTTTGACACAAATGAAGGAATAAATCCAAAAGTCATTAATTTTTAATTCTATGTGGAATTTTCTCTTTATTTATGTAGGTCAAGATTTGCGGCGTAGAAGACTTAATTATTTTATTCATGGTTCAAATTTATAGTATCTAGATTCTAGAGGTATACAGTGAAGTATAGTGTAGAAAAGTATAGCTCTACAGTTGCACTCACACTTGTCCGTTTTTCTTTAATATACGAATAGGATGCACTCAAGAAAATTAAACAGTAATTTGATTGATCTGGAAGGCTAGGGCTAATTGGAAATAAGCAAAGAAATCAAATTCAGTCTGAAAGATATTAAAATGAACTAATTTTTTACCTATTTGTATTGTTAAAACATCGCAACATTCTGGAAACCAGAAAGAGTAAAAATAAATATGTAAAAAGGAGTGATTTTTGAAAATCCGCCTTAAACATTTATAATTTCCGTCATTCTGAATTATATTAAAATTCTTCTTACAAATAGTCTATAACTTTTCGAAATAACGACATCAATAACCCTTATGGCACATCACCTCTATAAATGTGAAAATACCAAGGATAAATCAATCCTTTTACGTAGGTAGGACGCCAAAATTCCTCGAAGCGTTCAAATTAAACACCCTTTTATCAAAAGCAATTGCTAATAGATGCCAGGAAATGCGCCATTTACATTTTCATCCCTCAATATTTAATGAGAATTGCGATGGTACCCGTTTTGAGGGCAGGAGTCAATATGGCTCGTCATATCCTAGTCCACTTACTCCCGATCAATCGTCGTGGATAGAAAAAAAATGAAATAAAAAGGGTAGGAAAAGAACTTCTACCGGAATCAATTTGTGCACTTTTTACTCGTAATGTGCGCCACCCCAAGGGTAATAAATCCACTCAACGAAAAATATCCTTTTGATCCTCTTCCCGAACGTAAATAAAACATCACAAATAGCTCGAAATATCCAATTTTGCCCGATATGAAAGTTGTGGCCATTGCGACCTGTTGTATGAGTGCCGGGCTCCGGCTCCGGCTCCGACCTTAGAAATCCCCGCAAGCCAGCCGGAGCCACTAAGATAACAAATTTGTGGCAATAAATAAATAAAAAATTTTTCAGATATCATATCGAATCTGTCCAAGGAGCTCAAATAATGTATAAATCCACTTCGACCGGCGGGCTGAAGGACTGCTTACGGCAGGACCCGGCGTACGCTGGGCACGTATCCCGGATCGATTTGCTACAGGACCCGGGATGTGCCGGGATATGACGATGATGAAGGTTGCGCCCCGGACGGGAACCGAAACTCCGGAGGATAAGTGCCTCGCATATCCGAACTCAATAAATAATTCCGGCAATTTTATTGCCAACTGTACGTGCTTCTTGGCCCGGTGGTCATCATCTTTTTGATTTTTTAGAGTTTTACCTCGATATTGGCGGATTTTTCTTCGAGTTGAAGAGAAGGGGTTTTTTGGGCGAAAAAGACGTCTTTGAATGTTATTTATGGCAGCATTTTATCCTTGCAACAAAAAAATAAGAAAAACCTGCAAGAATTCACTTGGTAGTCATAAAGGAGTTAAAGTTCTCTGCCGGCATTTAATGAATCATGTCTGTGCAGGGTGGGGTCACGACTTAGTAAGCAATCTCCGTAATTAAAGCTTAATTAGCTTGGAATGGCATCTTTTATCTAAATAAAGCAACCCACCTTTCCAATGGTCTGTCCTTACCTATTACCGGATGATGCAACCTTTTCGCGTTTTATAAAACTTTTCTGTGCAGACATTGTAACTTTTCACTTCACCACCTTCGGTCTTAATTAATTTGGGAAAACTCTTCCTCCCACTACTATGGTAAAAGTAAGTACGGCTGTATGAGGTAAGTTATATAGGTTTATCTATATACTACACACTCTTCATTTTTGGGAGGAAAATATCTTTGACCATCATTTTAATTAAAAACACTTTTTTTTCTATCAAGAAATAATAATTTGTACCTATATAGTATAAATATAATTCATTATAATTAACGAAATTAACAAGAGTTCAACTTCGTGAGAAAATTCAATAAAATGCTGCATTAAAATAACGTTGCTAGATGGTAAATTATACGATAGAAAAACAAAAGTCCGACTTTTTAACATTTCCTGGACTCCTTCAAAATAACTTCGGAGGGATTTGTTATGTAATAATCAAAAGATTGTGCTTAGATCACTGTCAATATATAAATTCTGCCTTTACATTCTTATACCTACAATTTAAGATTTCTAAGATTTACAGTGTAAATGTCAAACAAAATATCTTTAGACTACCGTGGAAAAGCTCATATATGTATATTTTTTTAAAGAAAAATAAGAAATAATGAAAATCAACATAGCTATTATAATTTTCAGCTCATACAATTTAATTTGGACTTTTTTTTTGTTATTTTCATGAAAAACAAGTAAACTATTCGAGAGATGGAAAAATACAGAGTAGGATTTATCACGGGGTATTCGGATGGGAACTTCAGGGCCTCCACAAACCCTGCAAAAGGAAAACTAAAAATATTTTGGATTTTTAATTCATAATTATGAAAGTAATAAAATATACAAAAATATAAAATTGACAAGCTGACAGAAAACGCCGCGCGAAATGTAAAATGTATGCCACAAAAAATGATAAATTGCATACAGAAGCACACTGTCTACAGACATTTAATTGATTGAGAATTTATTTGGTGGGTCTGGTACTAATTACAGTGGACAACGCTCATTTTCTAAAATGAAAAGTATTGCTAAAAATTAAATTTATATAAGCTCTTTAACCAGTATTAACAAGAATTCAAAAGATTAATACAAACATCTGTGTTTAGATAAAACGTGCTTTAATTGTACAAATAATTTTTTGGCTACATTCTTCAATTTGAAGGGCCTTTAATTCCTCCAATATTTAGGCCCTGGAACATTCAAATTCAGTTCTGGCAAAAATATTTTAGAAAATAACAGGCAGTTGCACATGATTTTCTTTAATATACCTATATTATTTATTGTGAATAATTGGTTTAAAGTACCAAATTAAAAAAAGTCTCTTTAATGCTAAGACGATTTTCCTTTTATTAAATACATAACTTCTACAATAAAAATGTGTTGTTTTACGAATAGAAGATAGATACAAAAAATGTGCTAAATATATAATAAACTGACTTTTGCAATTAGATATCAATTATATTGAGTGAATATTTAACGAATTTATTTCCTGTTAAGTGATGGCATAGTATCGATTCGATTTTAGCATTATTCGTAAATTTCTGTAAATAATGTAATATAAGCAAGAAAGCTCTCAATTTTAAACTGAGTACAATGATACAGTTCTGTTATTTGGATGATACGTTTTTTTCTGATAAACAAAAAAATATTTTGATTATGTAGGTACATTTAAACATTGAAGAAATAATATAATGACATTAATATACCTATCTTTAAAATTTGGTTACATGGTATAGTACTTTCAGTATCCCAGATCTAAGTTAGACTGGATGTATTAAAATTAGATCAGGCGCTCGTTACAGCAAACACTTTTGTTCAAGAAAATGGACTTATAAATCACTATCTTCCGAGTGAGATACAAATAAAGCTGGGTGGGTGCATATATCACGGGACAGGCGTCTGCTACTTAAGAGCTAATTAACACGAATCCAGTCCCAACCCATTCGTTAGACGATCTAATTCCAGCACCTTTGGCCCCACTAAAATTAATAACTGTCGCCCATTAGGAGTGCATCAATCATGCGACGCCACTCAACCCTTTGTCGAAATTGTAACCGGGAACTGTTCAGGAGTTAATTTCTTATGACACCCACTTATCATCGCGCGGGGGACTACTTAGCGCAGTCACAACATGAAACCTGTCATACGTCTATTTGCCCCCGTGACGGACTCATTTATCATCCGACGCTTCGACGCCGACGATGCCCCGGAGATCCTCGGCGCGTCGAAGGGCTTGCGATGCGAGCGCCAAGGGCCCGTGGAACTCTTAACTCTTTATCCATCGCTCCCTTCGGCGTCGTCGGGGCACTCAGCCGGAGCCGGATTAATACTTTTCCAGCTCATCCGATAAAAAATGAGGTAAACAGGTGACAAAACAATTTTCACGGAAATTCTTTAACGACCACATGAGATGCGCGCCTGGAATGCGACAAAGAATTCCCCCGGAGAAATTGAGGAGAAAAGTCAATTAGCCAGCGGTGTTCAACGCTCCAATAAATTTCGATTTGATTGTCAAAACGTTTCTATTTTTAAAGAATTTTAAAATCCATGGATTTTCCGACCATTCCCGTCAGATTTTCCCTTAACCGACAGGACCACTTTGCAGGGGCAATTACAGCCGCTCCAAACAAACAAACAATATCCAGGAGGAGACACCGAATGGGCCCACATCGTCTCCAAAACAATTTTAATTGTCTCCCCAGCCCCATTCGGTTGGCACCCAAATTAACTTCGCAGCTTTTGGGAGTTATCGAAACAAAACTGAAAAATTGTTTTATTACGCTGGGGATTCGGTAGAATAACACGCGCTGCAGATTCGACGTTTTTATAGCTAATGTGCATATAAATATTTCGGAGATGCTCTGTTTTTTTTTAGATTCTTATTATTAGATATGCACTCTTCACCCGGTGAGACTAGTCTATATAAAACAGGTACCTTGTTTGAGAATGGTATAAATAAATGCACTGTAAAAAATAAAATAGTGGACCCAACAACGCCAGGTACACCCAGAGAAATGTTTCGTAATATCAAAGCAAAATTACATAAATCCTAAGTAAATGGCCTTGATTTGGGTCCGAAGAAATAACTATATTTCGCTTTGAGAACTTTTTTTCATAAAACATATGCGATGAATATTATAATTTGCAGTAATGACTTTTAATCAAATAATAACAGAGTTTCGAGACTGTACCTATAATCAAACCTTTAATATATTTTAAGAATTTTCTTCATACAAATGTAAAGGTATAGCTGTTTAGAACAATGTCAATTCAGACTGCTTTAAAAATAAATAAAATCTTTAATTTCAATAAAAGTTTATCTGTTCTTAGTTCTTATGAAAGTATTGCCACTTATTAATGAAAAGTTCGTAGATTGAAATCATTTTACATTAATACGATTACATTAAGGATTTACATTTCATGATGCATGTTGAAAACAACTAATATTTTAGAGAAGTTATAAGGAAAATCTACTTAAATTTTATAACTTATATTTTAAAGCTTATTTGCTCTATTCTACATTGAAACTTATACATATTTTGGTATTATTTTCTGTATAATAATTCTTAGTTTCTTGTATTTAATTGTACATCATTATTTAAATATTTATTTTTGTAGGGATCAAGGTAATCACTCACAATTATTTCATTTCTAGCCTTACTTAGATACAATACTAATTTGTATAAAAGAATTAAATTTAATTATCGATATAAGTATTGATTATATCGTTATATAAGTGCATCGATTATATCGAATTCAATATCAAAAAGTACCCAGATGGTCTATTCCAGGACCATATTATATAGAACTATACAATATAGCAAATTTCATGAAAATCTGTTCAGTCGTTACGGAGTGGCAAATAACATATACAAATTTTGGCATTTATAATACTAATAGGATTAAAAGGAAATGGTATATTTATTCAAATTTTTTTAAGGTGAATCAACTCCTATTTTTCCAATAGAAAACAATACGTAGCAGTTGATCATGCTTCTTCCAGATCGCTCGTTGTTATATTTGGTGTACCTCAATGCCCGGTATTATTAATTATTATTTCTATCTCATACGCAATGTTTATTTGTCACCTGGTGATTTGATATATTTTTGGAAGTCAGCATTTTGGGGTGCTGCGCTCGCTTACAACGCGATCCAATCTAAATAATTTGGAATGGTGTCTTTTAAATGATCTGTATCTAAATAACTATCTCAAAATGCTTTCTCCTAGATACTTCATAGATCAAATTGACTATGCTCCATTGGTTAGAATTCAGGAAATCACTAACCTTGGGTAATTCTTGCTTTAAAGGTTTTAAAATTCCTGGGTTTATTAAAAGGAAGTCAAAAGAGTTTTCTGAAATTTTTGCTATCAATTGATCTCCAAAATACCTACATGCATTCAAGCAAGATCGAATAGGTGCAAAACATGTTTACTCGTTCGTATTATTTTTATTGACATTATTAAAATAAATGTTGAATGAAATTTTACCAATTACAACATGAAAAATTAGCTATTCATTTAGTGAAAGTATAAATAACATAAAAACATAAATTGTTATTAGTAAAACTTTCAATTAATAACTATCATTCATTTTAACAAATGTTTTATTTTGACCATAATTTGTGGTTTGTCAATTAGTTTTTGGTTTTGCCCCATAAGTATTCTACGATTTTAAGCAAAAATAATATTATATTGTATTTTATAAGTAAGTTTAAACTATTTAAACCACGATGTTTCGTTATACCTTAGAAGATACCCTTAATAAATTATAGAACTTATTCGTTAAGACTTTGTTTTAAGATATCGTTAAGATGTTTTATATTAAAGTTTCGACAAACATAATTTGATGAGTAGTATCTTTTTCGTTATAGCTACAGCTGACAAGTAAAATGAATTATTTTGTAGGTCTTACTCGCCAAAAATATGCAATTACCTGGTAGATTCTTTCGCTTAGAAACAGCTTGCCTATCATTAAGACTCATTGACGGCCTGCTTTTGTCCAATTCCATTCGTTACGCCAACCCTGCATAACTTGGCCAAGGCAAAGCGGTCGATGTATTATATGATGGATATTTTGTGGGCAAATAAATTATTACAAAAATCGTTTACGACGATGCGGCAGAAATGATTTCCATTTTTTAATTTTCGATTACTATACAGGTGAGAATGACTACGGTCGATTGAGCGGCACGGCTTTTGAACAGTTCCTGTTTGAACAATCGAAATGAGTGAAATAACTCGGTGACTAGGTGTTTTTCGGTATGATCGGCCCCAATCTAGCGAGCGCTTATAACCTTTTTGGCTAGGTGTAACGAAGTAGCTAGTCTAATTAGCCATGGTCCACCAGATAAAAGAGTATTTCCCGAAATTGATAGGTCTACTGAAATGTTCCGCGTCAGTCAAAAGGTGTTTTTAATTTTATGCTTGTTGAGCTGGCATTTTTCAGATATGTTTCCCTCCTTTTTGTTCGAATAGACGGAAGGAGCCCATCGTTGTACTCTCTAATGGATGATCACATTTCAAAAATTTCAATATTTATCGACAGCCAGGAATCATGGCTCAACATCGAGTCCCTGGCACATAAATCGCTCCATTGTTATCAGGACATCAAATTTATTTTTCCTAGTGACTATACTTTCCCTAAAAACGACGACAAAGGCAAAAATGTCGAAAAGGAAACGAAATCAAAACGGCGACAAGTGAAAAATATTAAATGAGCGTCGAAATGAGACAATTTTGTTCGAGAGGCGCCAGAAGAGACATGTCTTCCTGTGATAAGGAATTATTTATGTGCCGCCAAAAATTCAGGACATCGTGCGCTTGTATCGTTTCGTTGATTCATTTTATTCCGGAGGACAACGGCCTGCGATTAACAAGGACGAAAAAGGGACTCATTACATTTCTTATATTTCTCGGCATTTTCGCTCTGTCCACTGTCCAAAGAACTAGCCATCTGACTAATGGCCACTAGCCTATGAATTTTTCATCTAGAAATCCTTTCAAGTGCGAGACAACAAGAAAAACGCGTCGTTTCGACCGTGAAATCCGTTCCGGGGGATCCACGCTGGATATTTTGGTTTGTGGATTTACCAAAAATTCTGAGAATGGATCTTTTACATTTGCGTAAATATGAAGAGTTTTCACACTCCCAAGGGGGCCTCGGTTTAGGACCATGGGTGAAAAGGTTAGGTCATGTCATGGTGGCGGGCCCAGCAATTATTACTATTTTGCAAAATATTACCTTGACTTGAAGGTGACAGTCTAAAATCATTTTTCACGTTCCAATAAAGCAATTGTGTGGGCATGTCGTAAATAATATTTCCCTACAAAACTCTCCAGCGGAGGCAGCAGGCACTTGCCTAAAACCCTTGACCAGTTCCCTTATCCAAGAAATCTTTTAGCAGGAAAGGATTCACCCAGTTAGCATCTGCAGGGACACAAATTTATCTAACCGTCACCGCAGGACACCTTTGCAAACCTGTTTACGACCTGCTCAGGATCATTTCTCATCTTTTGTACCGATCGTTGTAATTACGGAATTTGCAGGAATTTTGAGGATCATGTAAATATTTGTCATAATTAGCATTGTTCCAGATTTGCTAATGATCCCAAAATGTTTGCGAGAACTGCACTTGCGCACGGGGATGACAAATGATGCTTAAGCCGATTTGCATGCATCAACTCTTCCCTGAGACTTAAAGGGACAAAGGAACAAGAGCATTGCTTTCTTTGAAATCCGGACGGTGTTGCTGGAGTTTTGAGAAAATTTAGGAGATCAATGTGAATATTATCCGAAGATCCCTTAATTCTTGCCGCCAAAAGATATTCATGCTTTTATTTGTCTTCTTTTAGAGATTTCATCTAATATGATCCGATTGTTGAAAGTATTGGGCGATATGTAGACTTCCGAGGATTAAGGGCTGCACATTTAAAAATGGTCCGACATTTCTAGTTTTTTAATTTTTTTTCCAAAATATCTAGGGTTACTGTATATGTATAACTTCGGTTAAAATAGCTAATAGCCTAAAATTTGAATTATTGATTATTATGATTTAAGTATAATTCTTACTGCAAGTCAATAGAAAAATATTTCTTAGGAAGTTTATGTACTAAATGCATCAATAATATAAAGGTAAGGAACCATTCAACCATTCAGAATAATGAATATTTTTTTTAAATCTTTCAACTTTCAGAACTGAAATTGCCAGTTGCTTGCATTTTGAAAAGGCACCCATTAGAATTAACATTTATTTTGTAAAGATTTCAAGCAGCTAAAGAATAATTTATAAATCTTAAAACGTGATATAAATAAGCATTCAGTAATCATTAGTACCTACTTAAACCATCATTCAGAATTCAGTAATTCTCAGTATACTTAAACAAATGGGTATTTTTTAAAATAATTTTTAATAAAGAATGAAGAAATTAAACTTAGTAAAAATATATTAAAATTAACAAACATCTTATCTTATTTACCAAATTTAGGTACCATACAAAACTGAATAGAAAAGTGATTTCCATGAAAAAGATGGTATCCACTTTAAATTTAATTTAATTACAAGATTTTACCATATTTCTTTTGTTTCTTTTTAAACATATTTTAGATCCTGTATGTATAATCCAAGAAGCAAAGAATACCTGAAGCAATAACTATAGTTAATTTCTTTAAAAGATCAGCCCTATTCATTATTTTGAAAAAGCAGATTTTTATACATGTAATAAATATTATTAAAGAAAGTATGAAACTCTAATGGACTTTTTTGTTATTCTGCTCAGATCAAACGATAAATTGTTTCATATTATACGTAATATACCCGTCTTTAGGAAAGCAAATTTTGCTGAAAATGAAAGTAAAGTTTAGTCCAAATGTCTTTATGTAAGAAGATTTTCAGCTTTTCTTACACAAAAATCGATTATAGTGAACGCGTGTTTCCAAATTAAAACACATCGAAATTATAATTTATATATATATTATATTAAATGTGTGCGTAAATACTACATAGTGCTATTAGACATTTTCCTGGAAGCCAAGTAGTCAACTACACAAAATATTAATTTATTCCGAACTTGTCAAATAGTTACTTACGAGTTCATTTTTCAGATTTTGCAGCTGGTGAATCTGTTGAAATTGCAATTGACTTAAAAGCTGTCACCGGATTGGAGTGGCTAATCCATTACAGTATTTCTTCTTGAAATGAAGATGTAGTAGAAATTATTTTTGTCTATAGGTATAGAAACTGCAGAAAATCCAACAAAATGACAACAAATTTGTAAATTTGATACTTTTGTTTATATGAATGGCTTTTATTAGAGTAGCTATATATACATACATATATGCATATCTTTTCCTGTCAAATATTTTCAACAATCTATGTTAATTTCATTATTTTACCTAGCCATATTAATGACAATTAATAAGTTATACCGAACTACAATTCTACCCAAAAATATATTCCTACAGATGAGCAAGCTCCTATTTCTCTAAAAGATTTAATGCTTTTTGATGAAGTTACAGAAATTGTAGCCGAAGTGGATGATATATATTTTCACTCAGCGTAATTATGTGACCAGAAATTAAAAAACAGAATTTATTAAATTCTGTGCATGTTATTTTTCTGTATTGAAAACTCTTGCTTGGGGATAAGTAATTCAGCATGCCTGTTCTATTACTTGATGACTTTTGATATATTAAGAAAACTTGTTGCAAATAATAAGTGTTATTACTAATATTATTGCTGTCAAAATTGAAGTTGTTTATTTATTTTATAATAAACAGGCGGAAAGAACAAAATTTGCTCTTTTTTAATCTGTTACTGTTTTTAGAATTTTAAATTTTACTACCGAAATCTACTCTCTCTATCTGCTTTTGACTTAATGATTGAAATAGTTTTATTAAAAGTTTTATGGGTTTTATGTAATCCCTTGAACTTACACATGAGTAAGACTTTTATTAAAATTGTCTTTTTAATCAAATACTTTTGAATAAATCGATATCTTTAAAGAATTTTAAATGAAATTTGAAAAGACCGATAGACGGAAGATAAGAAAATTAATCTCACCTGTAACTTAATTAAAAGCTCGTCCTGCACTTGTGGCTTTCTCGGAACAGTTCAAAAAATTGGCAAAAACGAGGAGAGTTCGAATACATGGAAGCATATCTTCAAAAGATGAGTTCGACATTTGACTTGAAGTGGGCCCCGAAAGTTATTTATCGGACGAAAATCGAGCAACTTTTGCAGAAGTGGCCATGAATCAATGCCCCTGCAGGTAATGACTTCTGGGGAGCAGACGTTGGGGCCAATCTCACACTTGTCACCCAACCAGAGACCCCCGATGAGCCGCTTCTCCTGCGGTGGAGCAATCCGAGCGCGACCGGTGTGCAAAATGCACCCACATCTCATCTCGATTCGCGGCGCAGGGAAGATGCTCGCGAAATCGCGTTCCCCAGGCTCCTCGGGCGCACACCTGAGCGCCTCATGTGTGGGAATTTCTTCGCGAGCGTTTGGACACACCTTCGCCGAAAGACACGAAGATTGGAGCAGAGTTGGAGCTTTGGAGCGAAAGCTCCCCAAGACAAAAACTAGTCCGTCCGGCTCCCGACGTTTGAAATTTCGAAATCGAAAGTTTGCAGTCTTGACCGGGTTCCTTCTCTCGGTCCATCGGAATGGACCTCTTTGGTGGTGGTGATGGTCGCCCCGGTCACTTAATCTCCTGGGAGCCGAAAATTAGAAATTCGAACAGCCCCGGTGCATTTGGCTGAAAAATACGAGAACGCGCACACCCAGCACCCACCCACACCATTTTCTTGCACAATATCTAAAAGGGAAAATAATATGAGGAAAAGTCTGGCGCAAAAACGAAAAATGCCCGAAAGAATGCATCAGCCGCCAAAGTGCGGCCGGTTTATCTCTAGACAAGGGGCTTTTTCCCTCCGACGATGAAAGTTTGGACGGGTGTTTTGTGTGATTGTCGAGCTGACGTTGCGTTTTTGTGTATTAGTTGTAATTTTGTTTTGTCTGTTTGTTTGTTCCTTATTCCCGCTTAGTTTTTGAACATTGCCATCGATTTTCGATTGTTTTCCTTCCCGTCCGTCCGTCGGCGGTTGAATTTTCTCGCATAAAAACCAAGATTGCTTTATGTTTCATGTTTCGCACTTTATGTGAATGTGGATTTCGTGTGTGCAAGTTAGACATGTTTTATGTACAGATGCATTTTTATTGGATATACAAAGTTTCCTCATTTTTTTTGTCTTTTTAATAACTCTCTTGTCGTGCTCGGTTTGTTCCTCGTCACGAAGAAATAAATTGTTTCAGCAATGATTTTACATTTCGCGAATTTGCATTCCATTTTATCCAACGATATACCGTCGGGATTTTAATACTTTATCGCCCTGTAAGACAAAATGCCGTTAATATAATTCATTGTTGTGCAAATTGTTTTCATATTAACGAGTAATTTTATTTGCATATTGTACGAAGAATTCGGTTTTAGTTATAATAACATGAAACAAAAAAGGTGGAAGGAATCTAAATTTTCAGTATATGAAAACGCTTAACTTACTGCTGCCTCAATCGACCTCGAAGCAATTTAAATAAATTTCTCAAAACTATTACGTGATACGACTAAATGAAAATAAATGGGATAACAGTGAAACTAAAAAATTGTTAATTCACCGGACTTGGAATTCATGAGTTTATAAATAAAAGATATTGTAGACGCTTCAAAATAGCATAATAAAACATAAGCAGTTTGGCTTACATATTTGAGCTCTTTGAACTTACATTAGGACTGTTTGTCCTCAAACTTATTTATGTAATTTCATTTTCAAAATCCAAAAGCTGTCACTTTATGGCATTATTATATTTTCGACAGCAAATTGAACTACGTTAATGATATGAAAAACTTTTTTTCGATGTAATTCTTTAATCTGATACTGATCTTCAACAACGATCAGTGGTACATCTTAGATTATATTAAAAAATTACATATTTGTTTATGCAAGAAAAGTGAACGGTTACTATAACTATCTTAGTCAGTAAAAACTGAAATAGGTAGTTGCTCCAATTTTATAGCAGAATGAAAAAAAAAATTGTTTATTGAAATACTTAAGAATAGTTGGTCTTATTATGAAAAAAAGTAACATATGTATGTAAATAGTGTATTACTAATATTATTAGTGATACATACTTCTAGCTACTTAAATTTAGTCATAAGAACTCCTATAGTCATCAGTGGATTGAATTCCCGCATGAAAAAATAAATAAATATATTAGATACAAATATTTTTAAATATTAAATATACCAAGCCAAGCGTAGAATTATCTCTTAAGATAACAAAATAATACTGCTACTAACATAAGATGTTAAACAATCGATATTTGTAATTACAAACTGCAGTTCAAAGACAATAGATTTAACATTTAACTTAAATTAGGTATTAGAATTAGAAATTTACATATACCTTCGATTGGCATTTTTTCGAAATACAAAACTAACATCATCACCTCTTCTTGTTAAATCCTCGTATAGAGTAAATTTCGTATTTGGTCTTTAATCCAATTAACATCGCCAAATCTGTATCATTAGAAACGTTTTGAAACTTGAAATATAACATTTAGGGTATCAGAAAATATCAGAAAAATTCAATATCCGCTGACCTTCAATCAGATTTAGAATATTCACAAGTAGAACTTTCATCTGATGTTAAGATTTACCAATTCCCTTTTTTCAGTTTTTTTAATACATATAATAGAAGTGTTATAAAAAATTTACATATTAAATGGAACATGTCCCGACGAAAGCAATTGCATCCTTTTCGTATTAATGAGGTGAAATGTGAAGGAAATCGTTTTAGTGAAAAAAATAAAATAGTTATGAGTTTACATGGACGGAAAGATAAACGAATTTTGAAAACGGATATAGAAAGTAAGTTTTTTCTATAAATATCATACTATAAAGGTACTTAAAAATATTTATTAAATATCAAACAGGTATTATTGGAAAGATAAATAAATATGCATATAGGTATGGGTATACTAGATATCAAGTTTTTAATATTTTAACACATTAATCATTTAAGTTCAGAGTAATTATTTTTTAGAGTATATAATTATTAGAAATAATAGGTTTTTAAGTTTAAATCACTTCAAAGACATCAATAGAATTCTTTCGGCAGATTAAGAATTCAAAAACTAAAACTAAAAAAACTGTTTCTTATGGTAATGACGTTCAAATAAAACCTTGAACCTTTAAACTATTTTCATAAAATAAGAAATGTCTTGAAATTTTTCAGTATTTTTTTGTAAAATATAAAGCATCTTAAACTTTAATGGATTTACGATGCTGAGCTGATATTATTGTGAATAAGTTTTATGGATTATTTTACATTTTAAATGTATGTATTAGAGAATTCTAAGAAATCCACATAAAGCTATGCTAGGCACGAAATTAAGCAAACCCCTACTAATTAATAATTTGCTAATCAAAACAAAATAATTAAATTTTTGACTTCTTCATATTTTCATTTATTTATTTTGAGAAAAATATTAAAATTCCAGCGCCATCCCCTTCAAGATTGTTTAACATTTTGTTATTTTGTGCGAGCTCCACAACATTTTCGAAACTTTGGAAATTTATTATTATATAGCTATGTTTTGTTTTGACGATGTGATCTGGATCTCGAATATCGCATTGAATGTAATTTTGTTTACTGTTAATATGTAGCAAAGTTTTTAAAATTTGCTAAGAGTTCAGTAAATTGCTCATCAAAACTTCATGTCATGAGCTAAAGCATTTATTGAATCTAGTTTTTGACGCTAATTGAGTATAAATCAATACAATTTGATGGTCTTTTAACGAAATTTAAAAAAAAGCATTGTAGGAATCACTAGCTGTGTTTTTTTCATAATGGATCCGGTTGTAAGTTTGCTGGGAAATTTTGCATTGAATTGAATTAGAAAAAACAGTCAACTACATAAAGATTTTAAGTTTTGCGAAAAACGCATGAAATTGACAAAATACTTGCCCTTTAAAACTTCAAACCTTGAACCAGATAAATTTTTGGATTCATTTTTGACGCATAGTAGGTATAAATCCAGGTAATTCGATTTCATTTTCACGAAGTAAAATAAAGTTCGATTTGGATAACTATTTATAAGTGTCAATTCAATGCAAAATTTCCTATCCGTTATGAAAAAAACACAGCTACTATGTATGTATGTACATACATATTTGCAAATTTCAGTTCAATACAAAATTTGCTGATACGGATTAGATCATCAAAAAAACACACCTTATACGTATTAGAACTAATCGTTAGTTTTTTGAGTTTGCGAGTAAAGTAATTAAGTGACCGTATTTTAAAAGTATTGCCAGTCTAATTCATAGAACCTAACACCAAGTTTTAGATAGAACTAGAAAATTACGAGTTTCTTAGAAGAAGTCACGAATCGTGTTTGAGTCGTGTTCTAATTAAATTAAAGGCGATCAACGAGTGATCACCAGGTGAGCGCATCAAACGTAATCAGGGTTTTTCTGGTGTTCTTCGCCTAAGCGAAAATGTTAAACAGCACCATATTTATGCGTTTCATTAAAACTATTAAAATAAGTTTCCGTTCATATGGTCTCAATAAATTGTTTCCTAGGAAGAGCCCAGCGACGGAGTCTCGCAAGAATAAGAATGGTAGCCGGAGCCCGAGATGACCAAAGACAGAAAGGGCAGCTTGTCGCGGGCCGCAGTGGGTCCACGAATGGGGCCGGGGGGAAAAACGTGAAGCCCCAGGAGGAACAACACACAATTAAGAACCAAAACGAAATAATCAGAGAGGAAGACACTGCCTACAAGTGAACTTATTAGAGGCAGCGCAATAATAAAATTCAAAAAGTCCAGAAAACACAAAACAGCATTAGACCTGTGTAGGCCTGTGTATGAGGACAAGAACGAGAGCAGGCCCTGATTACGGCCGGCCAACTTGGGGCCTGGGAGGACCAGAAGTTGTAAGTGCGGCTCCTCCGGGCCGGGGATGGCCGGGGCCCCGGAGCCCCGGAGCCCCGGGGCACCGGAGCACCAGAGTAAGATATCTTCCAGGCATGGCCAACAATAAAATGAAATCAAATAATGAGAGCTCGCAATGTAGGAAACTCCTTGTCCCATATATTTGAGGACGGCTCGACGGCACGGCGCACACATCGAGCGTACGTGAGATCACCTCGATACACGGCCGTGCCGTGCCGTGCGAGTGCAGTGCGCATTGTCTTCGGCCAGATGTGTGCAAACGAGCCCACCGATGGGAGCATATCGGAAAATGCAAATATGCGATAAGTTAAATACATAAACCGAGCAAGGCTCCTGCATTCTTAATTCATTCTTCCAGTTCCGGCTTATCTCCGGCTCGGCAGCTTTTTGCTGCCCGACGCGACGATCGCCGTGCTCGAGGCACTCAAAGACGAATGGGGAAGTCAAACGGGTGGAGTCTACCGGAATCAATAGCTCCATTATTCCCCGGTATTTGGAATCCCAATCTTATTCAAAAATACCAGGTTTTTTTTATTTTATATAAATATATCGACATTATTTTAGTTTTTAATAACCCACCCATAGTTTTGAGCAAATATCCAGTAAAAAATCTTGCAAAAGCAATAGACTGGCATGATTGTGTATTAAGAATTAGTTTTCGAAGGTTAAAAGGATGCTATTTTGAATTAAACATATTCATTTTTTCAAAATTTCATATGAAGTATTATATAACTAATTTTTATGAGATCTTAGTAAAATTTAATATCCAAAAGTTTCTAGTCTAAAGTCGCCATTTTGGATCCAAAATTTTATATTTTTCGAATAGGACACCAAATTCGAAATTGTCGACTATAAAAACCCCGGTTCTGACATGGCGCTTGAAAGTAATACACAAAAATATGTAGGTACAAAAATATCATTCATCATTCATTTTGAAAATATGTAGTTTCATTTAATCTGAAAATGCTATAAAAATTTAAAAAAATAATTGAGGAATGTTTCAAGGAGATATCATATTAAAAGCGTCTTAAAATTATAAGTGAACATACATTCTAAATTTCTTCTCACTGGAATACAACAAATCTTAACTACATATAGAGTTGGCTTGCTAAATATACCAGCTCAAAATCTATAGTGGAAGACGAATCAATAGGATTCTAGCGTAGGTATGTAACTATTTCCTGCATTTCTACTTTAGTTCAATCATTTTTTAGAAAATAGACAACGGAATTCGCTGAAGTGCATTCTAGTGTTAAGTTCAAGTAGCTAGAAATTCAGAAAATTTTACCTGAAATGCATTACTTCTAAGTGGATTGTGAGAAATAGAATTCAGTACAACAATGGCAGTTTTGAGCCGTTTTATTACAACAACATTAACATTGTGATCATTCCCAAAATCTCATCCATAAGAAAAATTCAAAAAATTTTAAAAGAGAAATAGGATGCGAAAACCTTGAAATTAAGTTTGCAAAGTTCCTACACAATATAATGTTATAGCATATGAAAACAACATTCATATTTTCAAAGAAAATTAATTGAATTAAATTAATTCATCAAATCGTACATAATTGCAGGTACTATAGGTACGTTACATTCTTTACACGCAAAAAATTAGGCACATGACAACATCTTAGATATTTTTAAAAGAGATTGAACTTTAATAACAAACTACGATTACGGAGTTAAATATCCATAGAAAAAATTATAGAATCTCCTAGAATTTCAGCGATACGCAACTAGAGCATGCGATTCTATTCAGATATCATTAGTTTTAGTTCAGTTAATGGACATTTCAGTGAAAAAAACAACTTCTAGATTATTCAATGAAATTCCCTAGAATTTCAGTAAGAAACTACTGCATTATCAAGGTTTTAGTTTTAACAGAATAACTTTCAGATAAAGTTATTGAAAAATAAATAAAATAATTTACAGAATTCTAACTAATAAAGATATATCTTGTTACTACACACTCACTTTTCGTATAGAATTTTGTAAAGACTAATGTTTTTTTCATAATCCCACAATAACGAAAAAATAAAAAAAGGAACATAGGAATGATCATTATATTGCATGCGGGTGCAATATGCACGACATGCATGCCTGGTTATGAAGGCGTTGCCTCTATATAATGCTAAAAAATTAAACTCGTGATAAAAAAAAATATACCAGCAAATTGTCTCCTATAAAACAAAATGAATGAAGAATTAAAAATGAACAATTTAAAAACGTCCCAGTATACATCTCCATAAGTCCCAACATAGTAGAAATGTATAATGAGCTCCTTGAACATAAAATGCGATTATTAAAAATTATCTCCCAGAAAAATCCGCCGTGTTCCGAGGTGGAATCTTCATCCGGAATCGGATCCCAAGAATCGACCCATAAATAAGACCGAAAAGCACAAACGTGTGGAGCGAGCCAGGATTTTTAGTTAAAATCGTCCACTTGGGGGCCCATCCTTAGCCCCGGTGGCTGCTTCTTAGACGCGGAGGGAAATCTTTAAGACGACTGTGTCCTCGGAGACCACGGCAGACACGCGGTGCGATGCGCCCCGGCACGGCTATTTCGGGTGAGTTGTGTGTGAATTATCTGATTTGGATAAAAACGTGTACTCGCTTGTCTCATTATAATTAAGAGACCTTATTAGCTCGCTGCGAGGCGTATTTCTCCTGCGCGATGAAATTTATGTGTTAATTATATGCAGGCCCCGGCGGGAGAGTGATCCCGGCTAGATGGACCCGATAGCGCCCTGAGGAGCTCTTTCGCACATAATTAATATTCGTCGGTTGTGCAGACTGCCGTCGAACTGCAGGTGGCGCGCACCCAATCGCCTCGCTTATAATTGGAGGCTCAGTGTCACTCACTAGTCACTGATACCACGACCCCGCTCCTTGCGAACCTTATCGAAGTTCATTTAATTGTAAATTTTTTCCGTTTTTACATTTTATGAATGTGAATCCGGGTAGACGTGCTGGGAATGTCTAATTGGAACACGCGAACTTCACTAACATTGTCGTTGATATCGCTCAGGTGCAAAATGTAATTTGATATTTACCCTCCCAGCAGTAACCCTGGAGAGATAACCTCCTTAAAAATATAAATAATGTTCCGTCTCATGTTAGTGATAAAGTTATACTTTTATTAGTATGTTGAAATAAAATAGAGGTATTATCAACAAAACCAAAATACATCTCGGTCCTTTGTAACCCAGAGAAACATGGCAGTGTAAAATTATCAAATCAATGTCAATTTAAACACTACTGCCCAATTTCACAATGCGAGCTTAAATTCTGATCGTCACTTAAGCTCGCGTTTAGTAATTTTTGAGTTTCACAAAGCGGGTTTAAATGTAAATTACGGCTTAAGTGGTCGCTATACCTATGTACTTAAGTCGCCAAAATTGGCAATATAAGTCTGCCGTATTTAGAAGCAGGTAAACATTCTTGGTTTCTGAAAATTTGTATTTTTCTCTTAGTAACTAATACTGATAGATTTGATTGATGTTTTAGTTACCTCTGACTTTAACTAATTTTTCCGTACATAACGTCAAAATAATTGGATTGGATTTTTCTAACCCAATTATTTTAACACTTTGAACGCAAAAATTAATTTAAGTCAAAGCGTACTGAAATGGTTTTATCCAGAGTTTAGGAACATTATTAAGTTAATGTTCACAATGGGATTCGATTCGAACTAAAAAATACTTAAGTAGTCACTTAAATATCGCTCCGCGCTTAGCTGATTGGGAATTTAAGCTCGCACTGTGAAATCGGACGTTAGAATCAAACTTTTATTTAAGTTATGTTATTTATTAACTCGTAGAACAATCCGTTATTTTTTAATGACTTTCCCTAAATGATAAAAATGCGGCCTTTCTTAATTTTCAACCCTATTTTTATTGAAAACAAGCCACGAGTATTTTTATTTCCAAATTCGAAATGTACGCAAAAAATCCTATCGAAATGATGTGCTATTCTTTCGGCCGCTGTGTTGACCTCTTTGATGCATTGTAAAAAGTCGGTTCAAAACTTAGTACAAAGGGTCTTGTATATAACCTTTAACTATTTAATCCTATCCGTCTAATCCTTTTAATAAGACAAAAAATAAAGTAAAGTTTTCCACGTAAAAGAATGAAAAGATTTATAGTCGCTTGCTAACCAATATATTTGAGTATTTACTCTTTACTATTTACTTTTTTTGAATATGACTTAAATCGGTGTCCTCTTAATTAATTGGGATATATTTACAGAAGAGTAACGTATTACAAGTTGCCTTTTCACCGGAGCTTATTTTCAAAATTTAATTAGCTATTATTAATTATAACATCGATGAACCACAAAAAAATTTAATGTAAGGTTACACTGCAGCGAACGTGTCAAATATAAAAACATCTCTTTATATTAACTCAAAGATGCTATTAGTTTCGCTAAGAGGTCAATAATTTAGACAAAATATTGTCTGATTGGAAATTCGAATACCATCAAGAGCCAATTAAACTATTAATTTCCAAAGATGGGCTCAGTGGGCGCTATCGTTTCACTATTTCAGGCTAATTGGTACGTTTCCCATCTTCTAATAGCCTCTTAGGGCGACGTCTGTCCACAATATTTCGAGATTATTAAAATCATAACCTCGTTTCGAGCGTAGTTATGTAAATGCTGCAACGAATAGAAATCACAAATAAACAGAACGTTCGCGGGGCAATCAGCGGGCCCGGAACAGCAGCAATTAATTTCTGTTATTATAACATTATTCCGAGCCCGATAATGACCGCGCAGGCCCGAAATGCCCTAATGGTGTCATAAATTCATCGACAATATTTCGGGCGGCCGTGCAACTTATGTTTATTCATAAAATGTTCAGTGTCGATAAAAGCTCTGTTGATCACGGCGAGCACACCTCGTCTTCCGCATAATTTATGAGAGATATCGAGAAGCACCTCGGGACCGAACTCTCATAATCCTTATTTACGGGGCACCAAGCGACCATTGCTAATTATTCAGGTGATAAGAGCCGCGAGCTGTGACTAATCACGACCTGGTGTCATTAAAAGGACCCCCTGGCCGGGACTCCCATAATTTTCACCCACTCAAAAAATTAAAATTCTTCGCCGCGCTATGCCTGGTTACGGCGATAACTTGATAAATTCGCTGCGGTGTCGATGTCGCACAAGCCTTGACTTTTCCAGCTAATCATCGGTTGTATTAGGCAGCAGATTCGGCTAATTAGAAGCCGAAGCAGCGCATAATTTGCTGACTTAAGTTATGCGCTCATAATTCCTTACAAATTTCGCTGTCGCGATTAGATACGGTCGAAAACCGATGCGGCACAACTTGCCCCACTTTTTAAGAAAACCACCGGGGGGACGCCAGCGTGTGTGCAAAATTTATTAGCAGTTTCGGCCGTTATCGCTCTATTGTATTCCTCTACAGCGCGAACTATCCACGGAAATGTTGTGATATTTCTCTATCGGGAAAATTATGAAAATTTATGGAACTACGATTCACCTTGGTGCTATCTTTTCATTTCCCAAGTCAACTTATGCCGCACTAACTGGTTTCGCTTCTGCTTGTCCCGATTCACGCTGTCTTCGGCTAGTTATCTAAAGGGAACAAGTTTGCTTTTAATTGGCGTAAAACCAGCAGTTTGCAATGAGCCAAAATATTGGAGGTTATACTTGAACGTAGAGATATCAAAAAACGATTTTTGTTCAAATTTTAGTAATTGTAAAGAATGAACTGCAAATATAGAAAATTTTGCAAAATTTCAAATAATATCGTTACAAAAACCAAATTTTTAAATACCCCGAGATAATTACAAAAACACGAACAAAATGTTTTCAATTCTGGCGGCATTTTTCAAAGAGGTAGTTTTTAACAAATTATAATATGTATATGTATCTGTATCTGTATAAAAGTTTATTTCATCAAGGCATATGATATGCATACGATTTTCAGAGAATATACCTTATGTTTCAGTAATAACCTTAACAGCTGAGAAAAACAACTAATATAATTATTATGTCTTGATTACATTACTAAAAACTAAAGTACTATCAAAATCGGAATAAAATAAAATCTACATTTTACAGTCAAAGTTAGTGACTTGGCAGTTTTTTTAAATATCTGGGATATCACATTGGGCAGTTAATAATTAATTTGGGCAGTAAGTAATTTTTTTTGCCAGTAATTAATTTAGTTGTGGCCAGTAATATACATAAAAGAGCTCGAACGGTAGATCCAATATTTTAGCAGTGAAATGAATGAATGGGCAGTTCTTGATGTTCGGTAAAAGCACAGAGAAAAAAAGAGTAGAAGAGTCGAGTAGAACATTTATGTGGCACAACATCTTATCATCCGATGACATTTACCTATGCTAAAAAAATTTCCATATAAAAAGTCATTTATTATTTTAAAAATATGATGCACTCCACAATTACGTGCTTGTCTTGTTATTTAGGAAAATTGAACTGCTTTAAGTGGAAGTATAATTACAGGGCTCTTCACTGGATTTTGCTCTTTAAAGAGGATTTCCATTTTCAAGTTATTCTGTGTACTTCTCGTTTCAATTTTTTTACTGCTCATGTTTTGTCGCCCAATAAGTAATTTAACACACAATTTGTATTGTCATACTGACCAAAACTGTAATATATTATTGCCCATTTAAATCAGTGTCATATTTCTAAATCAAGAAATCTGATAATCGTCAAAACGACGAGATCTTAGAACCTTTGCTAAAGACTTAGGGCCTATCCGAATCCAAGTCTTCGTCTTCGTCTCGTTATTACAGTTTATGACGTCAGCAAACAAGCTGATCTAGTATTCCAATTAAGACGAAGACAAAGCTAACCTGTTCGAATTCGTTTGCTTAGCTCGATATTTGATATTTTAAATTAATCAAAGTAAACCAAAAATGCACAATTTGACAGTATTCAAGAAATACTCCTGCAATTTTTCTCATTCCGTCTCACAAAGTCAATCCAGACCCTGACTCGCTCATCAAGCTAACCAATCTAAACTGTTATACTACGTAGCTAAGCTCACAGCATAGACCTGAATTTGGACAGAGCTTAGCTCGGTGTGACGTCATGAACTGTCATAACAAGACGAAGACGAAGACGAAGACGAAGACTTGGATTCGGACAGGCCCTTAGACTCCGACTTTTATATTTTAAGAATATTAAAATATTAGTAAGCCACGAGCCTCAAAAGTAACTCAGTTTAGACTCAATGATCGGCTAACACAAATTAAATACTTCATACTTTGGATAATTGTACATAGTAAATTGTTCTCTTTGGAATTAAAAACGTTTTGCTACTGATGAAAAGCATATTAGTAGATATATATTTAAATTTACCTTCATTTGTCATATTTATTTATAACACTTTATGGATAATTTGCGTGAATACATTGTCTTAGCAAACACACCAAATTAAACTCACATAGATAAATAAGAGGATTTGTCTGAAACACAACTAAAAATCACTTATTCCTACTACAGTTCTATAGTAAAGCTCATGCATATCCACTGTTAGTAATTGTCCCTCGATTTTAAAAATTTAAGCAAGAACATGATCTTGAAAAACCTTCTCTTATTTAGCATAATTACTGCCATAAAAGTTAAATTGAATTAATTAATAGCGAAAAATTGTGACATAAAACAATTTTCCAACTGAAGAAGGTGTGTGTAACATGCAAAGCCATAAAATCGAGTAACGGTTTAATCTGAGCATCTAATTTAAGTCGTAACAGGTGATATATTTGAATAAAATTATCAATTCACATTCCTTTTAGGTGCAGAGAAATATTTGCACTAAATGCATAAAATTAATAAAACATTAGAATTAAATTTGTGTACAGTACTTAAAATGAAATCCCTTATCAGTGTCATTAATTGAACACCTGTTGTCACATTATTTAAGTTGTTAGTTCTTATTAACTGAAGTCGATAGAATAATTAAAATGTTTTTTTCCTCATTTCAGAGCGTCTGGAATTTGAATTGGAAATAGGTAAGTATGAAATTACAAATGTCAATGTTAAAATAAAAGAATTCAAGATCTGATCATCTCATGAGAAGTGAAAGGCAATTTATCTTGTTTTATATATGTATGTTATGATATATATTTATGTGTATATTGAACCTATTTGCCGATTGCTCTTGGTAAAGTTTTCAAAGACTTTTTTATTTTATTATTTTGTTTGTTTTAATTTTGCTAAGAATATGTAAATTACAAATATTTATGACTCCGATTTAAATTAATCAAAACAATCACTACTTTCAAAATCTGAACCGTTTTTTAAGTGAGTTGATCAGTTTAGTTGCAAAAATAATAAATGTCTCAACTACATTCAATATCAGAACAAAATATTTATTTTGTTTCGAGTAATAACTTCTTAACCAATTTCAATTAAATTTTGTTGCGCTACACAACGTATAGGTACAACAATAATTCTACTTTATTAAGATTTAACATAACAATTTTGTATTATATTAAAAGAATACAAAGATGAATAATGGTTTGCTGGTTACCAATTAAAAAAATTTAACATTAACTCTTATTATTCATAAGATTTTTAAAAGTTGATCTATCCTAACTCTTAATCGATAATTAGTATATAAATTAATTGTGAAATAGTAGTCTTTCGGTAAATTAAAAAAAAGATGGACAAGTTCGAGTAGAACTCGCACCCTTCTGTATATGTTATTATATTATATTACCGTAAAACTTAGTAAGTAGGTACTTAGTTAGTATGTATATTCAATTATCAAGTATTATAGAAAAAAAAAGTTTTTCACGTAATAATTCCATCATTTTGAAAAGCTTTTTATAAGGATTAATACTTTATACATGTGGGTCAAAAGGCCTATGCAAGTAAACAATTATACTTTTATTCGTAAAAACCCGAAAAACCCGCTGGTAATCTATGACTCAATAGCTGGGTTTTCTCAAATCGGTTCCAGTTCTAAGTTTAGCAGACAATTTTACACTGAATTGAAAGTTATGAAAAGTTAGGTACCTATATCAAACCCTTATTATTTCGCACGTCCTATTACCCACTTTGCGTCAAAAACTAACTTAATTCAAACTTTTATCTGATTCAAAGTTTGAAATTTTGATGGATAAGTAAATATTTGACTCACTTTTAAAAAATTTTAAAATCTTGATATATGTACATGAGGGTTTTTAAAATTCAATTTAAAGCTATCTAACCTGAAGCAGATAAGAAAATTAAAAAAAAAATTGCTTTAGAAACCTACATGTCATCAAGGGGGAGGGAGAGGTTTTGAGCTGTACCTGTAAGACCACTGAAACAAAAATTATAAATAAAATATGTTTAGAGGCAGCTTTCTCAACTGATACCTCACGCTCACAAGATATATTTAGATTAAACAAATTGTTTTTCTCTAAACTAAATTAATCTAAAATAATTTTATGTCAAATATCAAATTCTTACGCTACGAAGTTTTCGAGAAAAACTCTGTGACAGACAGACGGACGCAAAGGAGATTGATCTTATACGGGTTCCGTGTTTCCTTCTTTCCCGGAACCCTAAAATTCGAGAAAAAATTCTCATTATTGAGAAAATTTTTGAAATTGATCGAGAACTTAATAATAATAATTTGGAAAACAACTTTTATTAGAATTGAGAATTGTAAAAATTGATTTATTGTAAAATATGTAAACAATGCACAATTTTTAATATAAAACTTATAACCATAACCATGCTACCATAAATAAAAGTCAGTTTTTGTAAAGTCTGAGAAGTTAACTACTTTTGTTCCCTGCGAATTTGAAATTTCACTATCAGTGTTACAGGAAGAAACGAAGATAAATTTCTTTGGCATTGTAAAGAGTGGTTCGGGGCCGCAGGTGCTCCGTAGTAGGCGGACATAAATTAGTCATTTATAAAGCGCTCTAAGCGGCTTTATCATCGAATGTGTTTCCTTTGGCCATCCGAGTTCACACAATGCAAACAAGACGCTCGTTCGGGTTAACCCTAAAGTTCAGAGATAAGATAGCGAGCGGGCATGGGCATTTCAGGTGAATACTAATGATCAATTTACATCTGCTCGGCGAGCACTCATTCGGTGGAATTAATTTCACTCCTAGACCCCGAGGCAACGAAAATGACGGTCTAATAAATTTTTTAATAGCGGGTGATAGCCCCAGGTATAGGCTGCTTTTACCCGCCCCGGCTAAAGTTAAGGGTGGCGAAATCGACCGGCGTACGTGTGATCGGTTCTCATAAATCTATGAGCTCGTGCTAACTGACATTTTCCAATTCGACTGAACCCCACGGCGATGGTCAAATGTGCTGTGAATATTTCGAAGGGGTCAGATATCATCAATCAGCACGAACCCCGGGCAGCTTGAATGGGTACTAACAACCAGACGATGGTCAGAAATTGGTCACTTTCTGGCTGACAATGAGATCAGTTTTTCTCAAAAGTACGCCATCCGCCCTCACATTAAACAGACCATTGTCCAGTTGAATTGCCCGGAAGTTTTGAATTTCTCCGAGAACAATATATATAAAATGATTTTTCAGTTTTTCGCCAAATGCAACACGAGAACGATGGTCCCAGGCAGACGCAAGAAGTCATTAGCCTTTCAGTTAATTGATCTGGCAAAATAAGATCATTCCAGACGAATTTGTTTCGGTCTAAAACGGACGGGGCATTTATGTCCGCTGATTTAACTTCGCTGTTTCATTACTTCATTTGAGCGATTTGCACATGCGCCCGGTGCCAGATCGAAAGTCAGTTTATGTTCATTTTGACGAGGCGTTGATAACCAGACAACTACGGATAAGCTGAGCCCTCGATCTCATGGTCGATTAGTCGTTCATCGTTTTAAAATGAAGACCTAATAACTCATAACTAGGCGTGACGATGTTACTCGTAAACTATCACAAATCGCCAAGAAAAATTATTTTTGCAGCTGTAGAACCTTTTGCCAATTGAACACATTTCCTTTGGCAAAATTATGACATGCTTCAGATGCAAACCAGCCGTGGGATAAGATGGATTGAAAAAAATAACTTTTATGATGATCGGTGGGTTTGGAAAGGATAGAGGATCACGGCATATGGAACCAATCGTGGAATACTTACCAATGAGGTAATTACAGTGTTCGTTTTAACTGCATCACAAAATTCACCAGCAGTAACCCTTTAAGGTATCGTTACAGTCAACTAACTGACGATATTAGTCAGTAATTTATTGGAATTCCCATAAAAAGAGTTATATCTAAGTCCGAACAGGCAAAGGGTAAGGTGATCTTTTTAAAGCGTATCCAGATTTGCTTATTATGGATTCGTATCTCATCGCGATCATTACATGAAAAATGGAAACGTTTCCACTACTTATGCTCTTGGGAATAGAATTTTTTCGAAAGCCGTGAGAGATGGGCTTAAGTAGGTAATTCCTATTCTAAACAAAGACGGCTATTATAAAGCACTCCAGATCCATTAAATAGTCTCAACCGGCATTCACGATTAAGTATTTAGATACAATGGATATCTTTGCATTTGAAGAATATATCCCAAAAATTTGACTTCATTTTTATTGACAAAGCCGCCAAGGCACTCACAGTAGCCATTTATAAATACAGAAATAAATCTTGATACATCTCATTTAGGATATTGACCTTTTATATGTTATTTGAGGATATTAACCTTGCATCCTGGAAATAGTCTTGCTAATGCCTCTGAATCAGTAAAAAAATGTTGTAAGCTAAAAAGGAGACGAAGCTACTTTAGCCTACCCAATTTGTCGTAGGAATGATTGAGATCCGTTAATCATTTCAATGTCTAGATTAATGCGGTTGACAAAAAATGTTCGTCAATTGAATGTTTAAAAAAAATTTATCGATTAATAAAAATAACAAGTGAAAGAGGATATCAGAAGTGTCTAGTCATAGATATTCGAAAAACCAAAAATATTCTTCTTATAGTAAGTTTTTATGAAACCTACATTCTGTTCGAACGAATTAAAATTGATATTATTAATTTTAACAACATTGGTACATATTCTTTATCAATCCTTGGAAAACTGGACAAAAAGAATGAATAATAATTTTCCCCCGTATAGCATACCCTATTTTGAAAGCATGAATTTGTTTAAAAGAAAAGTTTATAAAATTGTTATGGTTCTCTTGTTTCCAAACTAAGAGTTATAAAACATAGATAATCGCAAGATATACATAAGAGAAATAAAACTCAATTACATTTCTTTAAATACCTATAATTTTTTCTATTAAAATTTTTTAGAACGTTAGGTTTTTGAAAAAATCAAGGTAGAAAGCAATAACCATGTTTTTGAATTTCTTTTGAAAATTTTAAAATCGTTAATACAAATGATAAAGAGGGTCATATGCATAACATTAAATTTTTGGCTGTTTCTATAAAATACGTCATGATTCAACATTTAACCGAGTATGACCTTGACCTTGAATGGATTTCTGATTCTGAATTTCAGTGTGCTATGAAAACTTTGCAATTACAATTTTATAGAATATTTTACTTTTTTATTGCCTTTATAGTTTAAGCTTTCTTAACAATGCGTTATAAATGCCTATGAGGTTTCGTTAATTTTTAAAGGAATATCAAAAATGTGGCAAAACAGTTTTTGTTTAGCATTTTCGTTGCCAAATTTGCAATTTACGCAAAAATTTCAATCGAAATAGCGTACCTATTAAATTAACTTGTTTAATAGTGTAAAAGTTCTTATAACAACTACATACATCAAGGGAAATTGGCTTTTATTGTTGACTTTGTATTATAAGAAATATTTCTAGTAGGTGTAAATTTAATAAATGCAATATTAAAATTTTTTAGTTTTTATTTTTTATTTTTTATGGTTGATTTTATTTCGATTTTATATATTTACTTGATATTTTTTACACCTTCGAGAAAAATTCAAATAAAATAATTGGTGATTATTCTATCAGTTTTAGTCTCTTTTAAAGAACCTCTTATAGAAATAGGCTCACGGTCATATTGGCTGAAGTATGTTATAGTACCATTTCTTTTTCGAAAATTCAGAATTATCTCCGAATAAAATTCTTAGCTAAGAAATACTTCAGAGACAGTTCTTTTCAGAGCTACTCTCAAATCAGTTCGTTAATTTGCTGGAAAAAAGTGCAACATCAGATTTTGTGCGATTGTATCTATTAATTAAACATCTATTATTGTACTTATGAAAAATGTATGTATAGATGATATAACTAGATATAACGGCACGACATAATTTGAAAAGAAAAAGTTTACGTAATAACAATCTAAAAACTAACAAAAGTTATGAGCGTGCTCAATATGGTTTCATTTAGCAGTTGGCGGCCGGCCATCTCAGATCTCAATCAATCAGTGGCTCGGACTGTTGTTCTGTTTGAATAGGCCTCGAATGAACACGGCTCGTAAAAGTTGGAATAGCCATAATAATAGCTTCATTCGAGCGCTTCAGACGGCTTCCTCAGCCGAAGTCGCTGGACATTCCTTTCCCATGGCCAGCGATGTTCCCGTTCATAACGAAATGTAAATTATGTGTCAAACTGGCCATCAGTGTCATCGTCGTCAGTGCAGGCATCGTCATAATCTGTGACAAGTGATTAAAACTAATCTAAGCCATCAAGCAGGCGACATTCGTCCCATAAAAGGCTAAAGAATCTCAAACACCGAGTCTCCGATGGCGGGGAGACAAATGAGCTCTTCGCCTCGCTTTTCAGGTGAGCCCCGGTCCAAACAAACACAGGTGTAAATTGAGACTAAAAGCCTTTTAATACGCATAAATTATTGGAACCGATGCCATTCGAATGGACACCGGCTATTAGGCTCGCTTTCAATTTTTAATTCTAAATAATTTGTCCCGAGCTCTTAGCCGCCGCTGACCGTTACATTCCAAAATTTTGATATGGTCCATCCATCCATAAGGCCACGTAACGTGGGAAATATAATTAATTTTTTTGTCGCCGAGGGCCCCCTTTCGAATGATGGATTTGTCGCATTCCGATTTTGGTGCCAAACGCGAGACAAGCAGCTTGCGGCAGCCAAATGTCAACCGCGAAAGTTTAGCTTGATCGGTCCAGTTACATGTTGGCAATAAATCATAATTAAGTTAATTAATATGAAACGTCCATCAAATTTTTAGCTTTGCATATTTAACATGACCGAACATTGCTACATTCAGCCATGAAAAATCGATTAACCTCGATGTGTCTTTTATTTCTCTTCCTGCAAAAAATTTAATAGAATTTGGCTTTAATAAGCAGATATTTGCGAAATAAGAAAAAATAATTATGTTATTATGTAAGTTGATTCTTTTGAACCTCAGCTATGGGTAAAGGAATAAATTTGTACAAAGCGCTATACACCAAAACATATTTTTTTACTTACTTACTACTTTTCAACTTATGTATGTATTTCAATAATTTTTCGTGACCAGAAAACTCTAGTTTGTATTTTTAAAATAGTTATGTCTTCTATTAGGTTAAGTTAAATGTGGAATAACACCAAATTAACTATGAATTCTCATAAATATTATAGTTTAATTGGTGCTCTTCTAAATCTTTCTTTCGTTTATTTTCTTCAAAAAATAAGATAGCACCTATCTTCAATTCTAACACATAAGTAAGTGCTCATTGTAAAAGAACGTACAAATAACAACGTTCTTATATTAATGAATCACTGATAAATAAAGGTTTGTAAATTATATAATATTCAGTTGAAAATTATTAATGAAAATAGTTTCATGTAGGTATGTACAATTAGGGGACAACTAAATATTTTTATGTTACCAAAACAGGTTCGCATTGTGCTTTTTACAATTTATTTCTATAATTAACAAGATTTCAATGCAAATTTGTAACATAAGGGCTAAAGATTTGACAACATTTATAAGTTACAAATATTTTGTACCTACTGTATGTTAATTTTACAAAACTCAGGTTTCAGGTTAAATATCTTCAAATTTAGCAAGAAAGAGAAACAACTGTTGTTAAATTCAAAGAAAATTTGTTTTCCGCTGTGTGCCTACAACAAATAACTAATAATAAATATTAAAAATTGAATTCATTGAATTTGCAAATAAATTAAGATTATGAAAAACTAAAGCGGCTAAAGCATTATTTTTAATATACCTTTGATAAATCGTATAATAGTATTTGGAAAAAACTCATTTATTGATGCGACATCTATCTTTGTTGTCTATTAGCAGGTTATAGGGTCAAAATTTAGGGTTAATCGTTCACTAGTCTCCAATGGCATAACCAAAGCCGAACCGCTCAACCATAACTATGCCACCTGAGGCCCCTTTAATTTATTAGATTTTTTCTATAACCACAACTCTCCAAAAGTAATTTTTACCATGAAAATGCTTCAAAACCGACTATAAATGCTAATTTAAAACCAAATGTAAGCAGCTAAATCACAACTTAAAAAATAAAATATGACAGTAGGTATGCAATTCCGACTAACTAATATTCTACTGAAATAGAAATAGCAGTCATGTAACAAAAAATCGACCCCTAAATATCCCACTTAATTTATTCCAAATGTAAAACTTGGTAAGGTAGCGTAGGCGATTGCAAATTAGGATCCCACTAGCGACTGATCTAATATTCACGCTCGAACAGGAACCGAAAAAAAGTTATGAATATTCGTTGATTATTTGTAAACAAGTGTAGGTTATCTTTAACAAATGAGTTATAATAGGTATCGTAGGATTAAGCTGATTTCAAAATTTAAATAAAATCTGGTAGCTGCTACAGAAGGTTTTTTATATTAAGGTATTAATTATTTAGGATGCAATTTTGTTATATTTAAATATTTCCATCAAAAGGTTATAGTGCCTTAAACTCTTCAGCCAGTAGGGTAAATTTTGCAATACTTAGAAGGTCAGAAAAAACCAAAGATGTGAATTAATTAAAAAAGATATAATTTCTTATTTAATGGTCCCAAAAATAAGATCAACTGATTGTGATCAAAGAAATCACCTTACAAAATTGTGAAAAAAATGTGTGTGCTTTCAGCTGAGACTTTACTCTGAAGATCAGTCTAAGAAGGCATGACATAAAAATCTAAAAAAGTGTAAAATTCTTAAAAGAATTCCGACCGCAGGTCGACTATTAGTTCAATATAAAAAGAAAGGTATCAAGTCTAATCCAGGGCATCCGAAGAAGGTAGATGATCGTACCTTCGGTGAAAAACCAGTAGCAGATCAAATCTGCTATAATCGAAATGAAACAAACAACATAACTAATCAAATCTTTTGTGTGATCGGCAAAAACGTCGGTTGATACTTATAAAATTAAAGTTGAATGACTTGACGAAATGCAAGTTCTGAAAAACAGCCGCCGACACCGTGATAAGGTGGCACTGAGCCATGTTCTGGTCCTTGGAGCAATATAATATCAAAAAACTATAAAAAATTCTTAAAATTTTCCTGGTGATGCGTATCGAAGGTATACCCAGAACCAAAAAAAATATTTCAACGAGAAAAAAGAGTCGTGAGTGGGCTCTACTAAAATGACTTTGTGTTTCAGGGCGTCAATTCAGAAATCATAAAAGCCCCGAAAAGTGGCTGCCACTCTGAGACGGCGCGATCGCAACTATGTTTACCTGCGCGGGCACGTAATACTTCGGGGAATCTTCATTCTGAGGTGCGATTCGATCCGTTCGGGGCATCTTTTGTTAGCCGCTAAGATCCGTGTACTTCAGCACGGTTAGCAGCTACTGAGAGCAACCGAGAGTCGGTGTATGGAAATGAGCCGGTGAATAGCTCTTTACTATTTGTCCACGAATTCCTCTCAGGAAAAAAAAATGAAGAAGCAGAAAAAAAAATTAATTGCTGCCCCACTAGTTTTGCAGCTCTGAATGAATCTTCATCGGACTGTTCTCGATATCTTCATAGCGGAATCTTTCTTTTCTTGGCTTTTTTCTCGTCTCCGAAGACGGAGTGCAAGAAAAACACCTTTGGGGCCAATAGACTGATCGTCGGTGAAAAATTCAAATTCATTCAGGTGCGATGAAAAACGATCTTGGACTGGTCGAGCTGGAACCGGGTCAGATCCGAACTAAGAAACTTGGTTCATTCATAAAAATTTGAGGCGATCAGTAGTTTTTTGCGGCATCACCAGCCACAGATTTTTACTTCGTGCGGAGATGGACCAAAGACAGAGAAAAACGCAGTACAAATCAAATCCGAAAGCTTTCACGCACGTTCCACGATCATTTCGGATCGCGGCACGGTGTGATATGAACAAGTCCAATGGACGAGGTATCGCACTCCAGCGAATCATTCACACTCGGCTGTCTGATCGATAGATCGCTAAATGATCGGAAATATGGTTAAATGCGATTTTATGCATAACCAGCGATAACCTGCTGCTTTTTCTTTCTCCACGATCAATGGGTTTGGCTGGCCAAGCGTTAACCCCGATTGATCGGAAGGTTCGTGCTGATCAGGCTCCAAGGAGAAGGAGGAGTGAGGCAAACCTGTGGGAAATTGATAATTGGGCATTTATTGTTCGGTGCATAATGAATGGTCGTTCGACAGAGATTGGTCGATCGAGCAAAGATGGTGTGCCCCTGCAAAGGCACACCATCTTTGCTCTTTCAGCTGTTTCTTATGTTCGCCGCAGACGTTGACAAGATCAGCTATCAATTTTTAGCGCAGACAACTTTTAATCGCTCGTCAAATAAATCATCTGACTGACGATCAATAGCTAAGTTGTCTTCCCGGCTACCATATTTGTGCATTTGTCACTGCCTGTCAGGTACCCTCATTGCACTTAATTTCTGAGACGATCTCGTCGCAGTTTGAAGCACCGACATGCTACAAAAATAAAAACAAAAATTGGCCCGCAGCCAACGCGTATATTCTTTGACCGAAATAACAATTAATTCCTTCGACTTACTCATATCCATTAAATTGACGAACAGCAGCGCATACCATAAAATTTAGCACGATCCGGGCCCGGTCAATACACGATGAAGAATTGCCGGTCGATCGACATTTGTTTGGCGGGAAATGCGCTCTTATTAAAAAGAGATATAAACGCCCGCAGTGCCAATTGGTATTCAACGTTTTTCACATTCAAATTTATTTTATTTTTGGCACACACTAAAGGAGGATCCTTTGAAATTATTTCGTGGTATGCTAATGCTGGCTCGATGGATTTCCCAGGAATGGTGTCATGACGAAATGTTGTTGCATTGTTGCGCTTTGATTTTATATATAATTTTATCTCGGTCGAATTGCATATCTTTTTTAACATTGTTTTAGAGAATATTTTTAGGTTTGATTTTCTTTCGGTATCATCAATACCTGTGAAAGTTATTTTTAGGTGATGGTTAATGATCGAGTAATTGAGAAATAAGCAAGGCTACTTTAATTTCGCGACGATAAATTAGTACATTAAATTCTTTCAATTTAGATTAAATCGGCCAAAATGACAATCAACTTTGATCACCTATTTCGAAACGCGTGTTTTTATGTTCTAGAATTATTAATAGTGTAGTAGATAAGAGGATTTCGGACCAAATCGACAAAGTCCAAACATTAAAAAGAATAAAAATCAAGTAAAATTTATTTTACCTCAAAATTTTCGGGATACTACAACGAGTTTTATTATTTGCTGTCTCTAAGCCCATTGTGAAGAATTGTTGAGTAATTGTTTTTCTATTTATAAAATTCTAATAATAATAATAACCTAAAAAATTTTAATATTTCAAAACAGAATTAAAAAAAGCGTCTTCTAGAAATAAAAAATTAGATTTTTTTACAATAGATCCGGTTTTGGGTTTTTGCTAGGAAAATTTGCACATTGATCTAAAAAAAAAGAGAAACTATATAAAGATTTCAAGTTTTGTGAAAAATTTATCATTTTCCCATGATTTTCCCAATTTAACTTCAAAACTTGAACCAGATTAATTTTTGGATTACATTTTTGATGTTAAACAACTCGATTTTATGTTCGCGAAATAAAGTAAACTCCGATATGGGTTACTATTCATAAATTTTACCTGAAACACATTCAGTTAGTTTTGCGCCTTAAGGGGCTAGTTTAACTACTTAAGTCTTGTATAATAACTAGTAATAATGATCATATGATATACAACTATGATTGCTAACAATCAGCAATGAAAATAGTCTTATTATCAAATTTGTTTTCAATATAGGTATAGTAACACTTTCTTCACTCTGTAATTTTCTAAATGTCTTATCTCAATTTCTTTGCAAATTGTCGTAATGTGAAATAAAACTAATATATTACAAGCAAATTTCGTAATGACTTTTGTATTTTAATACTACAGTTTTTAAATAACCAGTGATTGGAGAAATTTACCTCTGTAACTTATTAAAGTCGATGGAAGGAAACAAAACTACATCACAACAGATATATATATATATTTATTGCATTACTATAACTATTGAATGTAAACTAAAATTATGTGAATGCAACTCCAGTTTAGAGTTATTTGCGTAGAATGTTTTAAAATAGGTTCCAAAAATAGTTCTACTATGTGACCTGCTGTTATTAAATTATAAAAACCAGTTGCTTACCATCGTATTTCTTTTTAAATTTCTTTTTAAATATAGAAGTTAATCTCAAGTCTCCCTCAAACGGCTGGGTGGCATAATCAAGGGCCACCGACAGGGCATTAAAATCGCATCAAAACAGAACGCGTCCAAATCCAACTTTATCCACAATCCAAGGGCGGACAGTTCTCAGCGGATTCCCGCCATAGTCTCAGGTTTCGGGCTGCCATAATTGTGGAATGTGAAGTGCTCGACATGTTCGTTCACACCATCGAACTCGCCCACAGAGTTGGAGGCGGCCCACCGCAGCAGCCCCAAAACGAAAAATTTATGAAGATAATTTGGAAACAATTTTCGATTTTATACCTGTGCCCCGACATGCATACAGATCGAAATTGAAAGCGCGAGAAAGCCGAAATCCGACTGAAATCCATGAGATTCAATTAGCATTCCGGCCGTGATGGGGTCGTTTTGTCTCATTTCGGTTTGTTTTTAAAAAACCATTTTTTTTCGAGAAAATACAAAATGAAATTTTTGGCTGAAATCGTGTCTTTTAATATCTATAAAATGACAGGCAAGGGTGGCTGGTTGGGCCCCGGGTACAAAGGGCCGCGATACGATCGCCTCCAGCCGGAGCCCGGTGCAGACGAAGCGGCGTCACTTTAGATGCACCTGGCCTAGGTGAGTTCCGCCGTGACTGCTAATAGGAAGGAAATTCTGGATAAATTACGGGGAAAAAGGGTAGCTCCTCGGAAAATTATCCCACAGGAGCCGCGGCGCATTCTAATTAGGTTTCAATTAGCACCGTGTCACCGTGACATGGGAGCTCGGCTTATCTCCCAGAAGGATAGACGGACGAGTGCGCGGCGTCCATCGGCGTTAATTAGACGATGAATCGGGCGGGCCCCGGGGCTAATGGAAAAGCCTCGTTCGGGCCGCCGTCATATCGCGGCCGAGTTATTACTTATCTATAATAATCCAGTAATAACGGTAGTAACGCGGGCTATAATCCAATTAAGGAACGGCCGCGATCTGGGCGCGGTGGCTCTCACTGCGGCTTGATGTCTTCTTCGCCGGGGCCGCGGTATCGGACCTTCCGAGGATAATAAAAGTGCGGCGGCAGCTATGCTGGCGGATTTCTATCGTTATGACGGCGTTATCGGTGGCATGCTCCTCCTAAACGACTCTTTTACGAACTGGGTCCGATTATCGACTGATTTATGGCGGGAGGTAACGACATGCGATATGCGCTGTAAAACCAGGATACTAAAAACGATTTGACCGTAAACTCGGAATTATTCCGAAAATTTTTAGCTTAATGATATCCCTGACAGGATATACAGAATCCTCAGTTCAGTTAAAGATTTATCGCAAAATATGGCCCATTAAGAAAAATAAAAGACGAAAACAACTGACTTTTAGATACATATGAGAACTGGTAAAACATATTAATTATCTAGAAAATTTTAATTATCTAGATTACCCCTCTATGGGTCAACTATAAAGAAAATGTTAAGTATGTAATATAAAATTAACAAATATTAACATAAAAAAATCAAAACAAACAATGAATTCAGATATTTTTGAATGAATAGATACTTGGTGTTGAAGAACAACATATTATAAATTTGGTTTTTAATTCCCTAGTTCTATTATAAATTATTAAGTATTGTTTTTTACGTACTTTTTATATATTATATTTATTATACATTTATGTTTCTACTTACCACCTCATTCTTGTTTCACACTGATTTAGATTGATATACGTTCTAGATCAACATAAATTAGAAAAATATGAGGTCTGTGTAGTTTTTAATCATTCAAGTTCATTGAACTTGATCTTAACACATATTCGTTCGCATGCGACAAAAATTCGCCATTTGACAATCGAAAATTCACCATTTGTATATTACAGTAAATAATTGATTCTTGTCTTTTTAATTCTGAATAAATTCAAACGTTAAATTAAACTTTATGTTTTCAGTACCTACCTTACTCATTTCAATTTTTTGTGGATTTAATATTTATTTAAAAAAAAGGTGTTTCATTTCATATCCCAAAATTTCACTTAAAAAATATATAATTTTTTAAAAGTTACCTTGTTTGTTAAATAGCGTATCGCTTCTACAAATAATGTCAAAAAATTTGGTGAATGACGGTAAAAAAAATATGACCGGACGAATACCTATAGGTACATATGTGTCACGTATTTTTGTAGGTTAAGTTGGATCAGAGAATTTTATAATTCTTCAGTTAGTCATAGTGAAATTTTCAAGTATGTATGTAGATTAAAATGAATGAAAAAGAAACAATGATCCAGTTTCGAAAATAATGTTTTTAGCACACCACATTTTTCTTCGGAGCTCTATAAGAAGTTTAATAATTTTTGGAATTTTTATTTAAAAATTTTGCAGAAATGTTTTCAGTAATTACAGTAGGTATACTACATATATTATGAAGAAAAAATTTATTTTTTTGATATATAAGACGTCTACAAGGCTGTTCTTGTTTCAAAAACACTAAGTACAAATATGGGTGTAAATTCCTTTGTCAGGGTTTAAGAGTATGTTGTAAAATTATAAGCAAGGGTTAGTTTCAGGTTATGCTTGCACTAAAGTAAGTACGCAAGTACGTAACATAAGACGGCGTTGGTGCAGCACAGAAGACGCCGCATGGAACCTCTGCGACAAATAGCAACTTCTGCAGCAGCAAGGGAATTCTTTGATCTCCGAATCTTTCTCATCCGACCCGGCCATATTGTCTCCACTTTGCGCTTTTTACTCGTTGTTTCAATTGGGTACAAGCGAATTCCCATCTAAAAGTGGCGCCCTGTGCTCAGGTATGTCTCAATACCCCGATCCGGCATCGCCGTGCCTGCGAAAGATAGAAAATTCGACTTAATTTCACTCTGTCTGCAGGCGCGGGGGGATCTGCCGGAGTCTACCGGTTCGCAGGAACGCCTGGTTCTGTACTGTTCTTGCAGCCGAGCTGCACCAAGAATTCCGGCCATTACTTACAGATTCTACCAGATTCAGAATTTTGTATGCAAATAATCTCAGTCACGACTTTCAGGTACTGTCCTCAGTCGTACTCAGCATTTGCAAACGTAAAAAATCCCGAGTTGTTAATTATTTTCGGTTTTAGTCCTTTTTCCGGGTGGGCCGGGACGGGGGGAGAATGGATAAGTCGCCTATCGAATGGCGGTGCCTTCGAGGCCATGCCAGAAACAAATTTTTAAGTGTCCAAGGAGCGCCCCGGCAGAGCAGGGGAAGTTTGAATTAAAATGGAAAAAAGGCAGCCCAGAGTCGGTGCCGATGTAAGGCTCGATAATTGCCCTTGAAAGATGAAAATCGCATCGGAAGACATAAACTGTTGGAAGTTATGTTGTACCTTTTGTCCGGGGGACATGAATTACATAACAACGTGACTTATCGGCGTCCCTTTATCTTCCCGGGGCCGTGCGCATAGGCACAAACTCTGGGTAAGGAGCCATAATCACCTCCTATGCATATTTATGAGGAATATCTCATTTCATCACCCAACAATGCCTCTGAGGGTGTTGGAACGTGTTCCAGGGAAACTGCTTCCGAGCATCTCAAAAAAATTTTTCACGCGCGCCAGAGGTGTCGGAAAACCCCGCCAGAGTAATGCCCGCCGCGGAATTTTAGAGACTATACGCTCCGACTATATCAAGCAGTCGCGACGTCCTGTCAACCGGCCCCAAAATCGATCTGCTCCCCAGATTTATTCGAAAACATAGAAAAATCTGTTAAATTCATTGAGGCGATTTTTGCGCGCCCTGCCTCACCCTCATTAATATCGCTTTTGTGCAAATGTCGAGTGTCGCGCGCTGATTCGGGCGAGAGTCTTCATAAATTATTAATGGTCATCGGTTGATTGCTCGCCTCGGCGCACAATTCATCCACCTCTATTAATTTCCGTCCACTTGTCGTCCGATGTCGTCTTGGGGTCCCCGCCACCCCGCCCTGGAAGACAGTCTCAAGAACGCAAACTTCTTGACTCGGCTGACTTGAGACTTCGGCGAGCCGCCCACAGCTCCTTTGAGAAATTTGTTGTTGATTGGACGTTTAGTCATGCGCCGGCCCGATAATATTTCAATCCGACGCTGTCGGAAGTACAGAAATATCCATAGACAAATTTTTAATGTGCCACCCACGCAAAAACGACTGGTCCATGCATCTTTTGCAGATGACAGAGGATTCTCGCTGGATTGAGATGGATGATGCACGATTTAGCAATGTACAATTACAAGATTATGAGCGGATTAACCTTCTCAGGGACGAACTTTTAATATGTATTAATAAGAATTAAGTTATTTTTAGCTCATCTTAACTCAAGTTTTGTCTAGAAATAACAGGAGTATATACAAATCAAAAAATTAAGTTGCCCAAATTGTGATTTCCGAAAATAATAAATATAAATGCAATCTCAACTTTTAAAGAAAATTTCACCATATTTATAATATTAAGATTACTTAATTCAAATTTTTTAAAAAGAAAGTCTATAGCAATTAACCAACATACGTCTGTCTGACTATGCTAAATTTGACCTAAATAAAAATCTCCACTGTAAAAAATGTTACATAAACTATTTACAAGTACCTAAGAAATTTTCTCTTTGCTTTTAAATTTAAAATGACTTAGACCATTTTCAAAATTAATCAAAATTAATTGAATGACTTAAAAGCGACTTGTCGCAATAAACAATAATGATTTTTATTAGGAACAAGTTAAGAACAAAAATGTAATGTAATTAGAAATTTTTATTATGTAATTCTTGCTTTTCACCCTTTTCGGAAGTGACATTTCAAACTAGATAGCAAATTTTTTATTGAATTGAATTTTTTAGAAACCATCACATACATCAATTTTTTAAAATTATATGTAGAATATAGTGCATCAAATTGCCATGATAGTAACCTACCATTTTCAATTTCAGACCATGACCCAATAAATTATTGGATTAAGTTATTGAGATGTACGTTTCTATTTCTTGGAAGTTTTAGATTTTGTGTCTGTGTATTTGCAAATTCATATCAGAATAACCAAATTATTTAAGAGATCGCATTGAATATTATCTACTATTTTACTATTCTCATTATCTAAAATATATTTACATGTCCGAATCGCTATCTGATGACATGAGAGAGTCAAGTATTTATTATAAAGAATACCTACAACATGAAATAACTGATTACCTAATTTTTTCTATATTCTAGGTTTAACATTTTCATTTCACATTTATTCTAAGTTATTGAAATTGGAGTAGCATTTTGAATATCCCTGACTGTGTACCATGCAAATTTTTCTTACATTTATTTCCTATAGCATTAATATTTTATTAAGAAATTACATACATGGGTTTTATTTCATATGTGGATTTAAAACATATGTACATAATAACATAAAGTTTAAAACATATTGGTATACTCAAGATTTTTGAAGTTTCTTAAAACTGTTTTTAATATAAATTTTATATTTGATAAATATCGTTCAGAAAATAACTTTTTTAGATTTGAAGGTGTAAAGGGGCGCAATTTAAGAGACTGTAACCCAAAAAAGTAGGATCATACACATCATCTAATATATCTCAAAAACTAAGAAAAATCACATCAACTTGAATCTTTAGCTGAGATAACATGACCTCTTTAAATAGGTATTGCCAGTCATTGACAGTGTAAAATGTATAGTATTCTTACTTTGTTTGAAATTACCCCGTTTTATAATTCTTAATTGCTTTAATCCCCGAAAACCATAATCGTGATGGCTCTGCTGGGTACTTTCCAGAGTACTTGGGACTGTACTCACAATTTATGTCGACCTATATACGACGTCGCCATATGTAGTTCTATTGCATGCGAAATAAAATGAAAGCGATTACCCCTGAAAGCAGCGGGCTGGTCCCATCCAATTCATCCAATTCATCCAATTTTATGATTTTATAACGACTTTACAGGCTCAACTGGGAAGCACCCGCCTATGGGAAGCGCCGAGCACAAAGAGGATGATGTCATCATGAACCCCATTTAATTCCATACGTAAAATAAGAGGATCTCCGGGAAGAATGGGGCTGAGCCCGACATTGAAAGGATTCGGTCCTGGTGGGTGTCGTGCGGCACCACGCTGATTCCCTACACTCAAACTTTGGGGCCCTATAATAGAGTCATATTTTCCAAAACTGGGGATTGTTAATCACCCAAACAGGGTGACACTGAGCATCTATCTGCTCAACTGGCGGGAATCTTTTGGGTGAAGGAGCGTATGGTGGAATTTAACGCGACACACCCGGAACCGTCCCTCGAGAATGAATCTCGTCCTCGAGGATGTTAATATTCCTTGCTATCTCCTCAGCCTAAACGGGAGGGTTTTGCACTAAGCCCCTGTGACTGTACACATGTGTGTATGACGCGTTCCGAAAAGTTGATTGCCAAAACACAACCAGAGTTTCTAGGATTTTGCGTTCAACACACCCCTCGGACCCCCTGCTCGAGCCAGGGAAGGGCGCATTTTTGAAATAATTTTGAGATTTTATGGAGCGAATTACTGCGTTCCGTAATTGAATCGAATTATATGAAAATCAGGGATTAAAATTTTACTGCCTTTTAAGGGATTAACCGCGCGCACCATCCGGACATTTTGTATAAGACCGTTGCCTACTCAATTCAAGCGAGGAAAGGGTATAAGTTTTTGAAATTTAATTTCCAGGAATTTATGGAATGGTCAGATCCACAAATCTCTCTGACTTTCAAAGGTCGGAAAGGGTTACGTTGTAAATCAGTACCGAAATTGGACTACAAAATTATTTTCCGTCGCCTTTCGCCACAAAGCCCTTATCTCAACACCCCCGTGTTATTCATGTGCAAATATTTACCTTTTTATCCTTTTCGAAGCCCATAAATTTATGAATTTCTCAGTGGAAGAGGGAACCGCAGCCCAAACACTCCATCGGCTGCCGTGATTCAGCCCGTTTCCCGCCAACACTCTGGAACCCACCCTTATCCACCAGGAACTCCCCTGTAGAAGCACCTTGTGAATGCGCGCCCGGCAATCCTGTAAAGCAAAACTGCGGCAGGAATGAATATAAGAATTTTCGCTGTTCAGATTTGACAACTTTATTAACTTTGATATTGCACGCGATTTACTTGCCACAAGGCACTCCATCAAACCCACGGGGACAGGAAGCCAACGGTGTGGTGGCGCAGAAGGTTCGCCGCAGTCTACAAACCGAACCAACCCTTCCGACCACGGGACTGTGGGCTCCCTCGTGAATCGGATCCGGATAACTCCTTGATATTGTTTCATAGCGCTTAAGGGCTGCTTTCGATGATAATATTTCGAGGTGACTTGAATTTATGAAGAGGCTGCTTTTTGGTGTCTTCAACCCCACTGCTGGCACCAGCTGGAAAAGGAAAGGCTTTGCGTGGTGGGGACGGGCCACGTAAGTCAAAGTGGATTTTCAAGTATGACTCTATTTGTCCTTCGATGGGGCTGTTTGTCATTTTCTGGTGTTATCCTGCGGTTTATAGGTTATTTGATTTGCACCGATAGCTGCCACGTCCTGGGGGTGGTTTTCGTTTTCAATTTGGAAATGTAAGAGAAATGCGAACGACACAATATCTATCTTGTTTTTGGATTTAAGTAATTTGTGATATATAGGATGATTTGGAGATCAATACAAATCTTTTATGAAATTATAAAAGGTTACTCAGAATCTATACATTCAGCTGTACTTTTTCTCGTGCAAATATTGTAAATATTGAAATTGGAATTAAGGGCTAATTAATAAATTTCTTGACGACTTGCATTAAAATTAAAGACGAAATTTTTGTTAATTTGAGATAACAAGATCTTCTGAAATTGAGAATACTTACATGAAATTCTAAAATTCGCTTATAGTCCGTACAGAGTGTTATAGTTGAGAGACCATACAATTATCGCATAAAATACTCTAAAAGAGATCTGAGTAAAGAAATGTACGGTCCAGTCAGAGTCTGAAATGTAAAATGTTCGTCAGATGTATTTCTTTTAATGAATTCAATCATTTTAAAAGCCTTGGTAACTATCTGTTCGATACTTCACGAAATTAAATAATTAAAGTTTTATTTCATCATTTTTATAATTTTTATGCATATGTATTTAAATTTAAATATATTATTTTCTTTTCAGTTCAAACTTGTATTGAAACGTTTTAAAGAATTCAAATTATTAGATAAGCACTGATATGTAGAATAGAAGTTGTGGGAGGACAAACAAAAAGGAGTCTTATGTAATAAATCTACCATTATTGGATAACCTTTTTAAAGAAGTGATATAAAGGCAGATATTTTGGTTCCTTATTGCAATCTGTTATGTACCTTGGTACTAAATTTACTTATACTTTACTACAAAACAGAAAAATAGAAGTTTGTAAATGCACGAAGATATTACATAATTTGAAACGTGTTTCCTATTTTGAATTTTCAATCTTCAGAACAAGAAATTGATACCTCAATAAATTGATTTTCATAATTCATGAGGTGATTAATCTTGAGGAAATTGTGTGGAAATATACAATACATATCTGATCAAAATTTGTTAAATAGATTTTAAATTTGCCGGTTTTGATTGAAAACTGCAATGTAATTTTTCAAAAGATTAATATTCATATATTATATTCACCGATTTCGACATGAATATGGTTTTCTAAAAATGATAAAAAAATAATCCGTCTCCGTAAACAAAAATATTTTTTATGCAACTACTTCACTGTAAAAGTTCAAGGAGTTTCCGCTTTAAGAAATCCTCAATTCGAGAAAATTGTAGGCCCTATGTCCCCAAAAAGGAATCAATCGATTGTTTGTAAGCCTACATAAGCCGCCCACGCTCGAAACCCAAAGTTCAACCTCAACTACGACTACGGCAACCGTGAACGCTCAACGTCGCACACACCCACACACAAAATGCCCCTCGCCCGTGGCCTCTTGAGACACAAGAAGGCTTCCTTCCGATGCGCTTTAATATCCCCGCCTGCCCTTGGCCCACTCCGAAGATTTTCGTGGTCCTTATCAGGGACGGAGCCGAAACAGCTGGTGGAACTCCACAAGTCAGTTAATCGTCTTGAGGAGCACTTTGATATCTTTAATGGAATCAATAGCACCAGACCACTGTCAAAAGCCTCAGGACCCTGCGAATGGCTCGAGCTCTTGGGAAGAGTTGGACAGGGTCCTCAGATTGCAAGATCAAGAAAATGAGGCATAACCGAACATTAAATATTTTATGAAGTGCCACTTTACGGCGAGCAAATGCACGAATATTTCATGTCACCTTCGTGAGGAAAACCAATTAGCGCTCAAAGTGCAAGCGATGCCTTCCGATGGTAGCGCCAACTGCCGCAGGCCGATTTTGAGCACTCGCGAGCTCATCAAATTATTAAAAAGCCATCACTCGTCCCGGCTGGCCAATTTGTGCAGGCCGACGGGGGCCGTAAAATCCCTGAATATCGGGGTCATAACGCATCAGCCGAGTCGTTCGAGAAATTTATGACGCCCCAGAAGCGCCGCGACGCATAGACATAGAACCCCGGGTCCGAAATTCGATCATATGGCGCGACAGTGCCCAATTTCCGCCGATCATCATTTCAACATATCTTCGACAGATATTTTTTTTATTTTTATTTTTTTTTTTCCGCCGACAGCCAATTCTTCCCTTATTTTTTCCCGAAAACGAAACAATTTTTTTATTGAGAATTATTGCGACAACGGAGGCAGTGTGGACATATGTTTAGATAGAGGCCCTTCTGGCCCTTCAGCCCTGGCTGGCGGCTAATGTGACGACAATGGGAGCGTTTTGGTTGTCGATGTCGCGTAATCGCCTCCAGCCTGCCAACGTGCACTTAATGTCGACTATTTGGGCTACAAATTAGACCACACATGACTTGAGACGATCGAAAAATTGGTGACCGTCCTGGCGAGGCACAAAGGCCTCTGTTCGGTATGTAAACAATAAAAATTTGACAGGGGACAGATTTGCGATGTTTCTTATTTTTATTCGATGAAAGCGAAATTGATTTTCTTCCCAAGCGATTACAGATATTGGATGGGGTGATTTGTATCATTTTAGGAAATAAATCTGAACGATTACTACAATGATTTCAGTACTTTCTCACAACCAAATCGCAATTTCTTGAAATTATTTCAACTTTTTTTCTGTGCCTAAGTAGATATAATGAATGCAGCTGTTTTCTTTGCCCAGGAAAAAAATACTACGGCATAATAATCTCTTTTATTATTTAATAATGAACATCTTTATAAAATTATTTCTAACTCAAAATTAATTAATTAATTTTAGAGCCCTTTCATGAGAAACGTTCAAATCGAATCGAAAAGAGCTTTCCCTTTTTGGATAAAAATTCCTTAATAAAATTTCTAAAATTTTCATAAATTAATTTTAATTAACTTTGACATTAATTTTTCTGCACGTGACGTCAAAATAACTCGATTGAATTTATAGGATTTATTATTGAATTATTTTAACACTTTGAACGCAAAAATTAATTTAAGTCAAATGTTACAAAAAAGGCTTTTGTAAGCTCCTTATTTTTGTATAGCTCTTGTATATATCATTTGAATATCCCAAAGTAATCAGAGTCCTAATTTAAATTTAATTTATAACCCGTAGATCCTAAAATTTTTTATTGTTTGGTCTACTAAGGAATCCAAATAAAGTTAATTCAGTTTTAAATTTTTATTAGAAAATTTAGAGCCTCGAAATAATTCTGGACTGGAGTTCGAACCGTGAGTTTGCGTGCCTGTGGTATAGGGGCACCAAAACATAGCCACACTAATGAAATTGGCTTGGTTCCCTGGATCGAAAATTGGAACTTATATTTTTCTCCGAAGTCGGAACATAGTGAGCCTAAATAAAATAGAGTTTAAACATTGATAAACCCCTGAACCCTTCTAAATCGGACATATCTACCGTCTTTGGGATCAAATTGAAGTTAATAGTAAATAGAATCATTATAGCGTTCTCTATATCTTCGATAGAGCCACTGAGATCAAAATAAAACCAAAATTTCGACCGATAATGTAGTGTTGTTGTAGGATTGTTTGCAAGCGTATCTTGAAACCTGAATCGCTTTAAAATAAGCCTTCCGTTAAGGCAATGCATTAAAATTTAATTTATATACACCAATCGTTCTATTTACACGGTGTTTTAATTACAAGCTTTTAAAAATTACAAATTTAATACCTACTTAATTATTTACGGATTAATTTTTAAAAGTCTAAACAGTCTGAAATTATCCCTAATTTATTCACAATCCCTGTGGGGTTTTTCTATGTAGGTACATTTTAAGAAAATATTGTAAATTTTTATTCATATCTATGTATTAAAAAGTACCAAATTTCTCTATCAGAGTTTGTTAAAAGTTCAATAGCTTATCACAATCAAATTTCGTTATTATATTGTAGATAAACCAATGTGGATTTTTCTTATTTTCTTTTTTTTTTTTTTAAATTTGATCAAATAATTTTTGTAATATAGAAGCTAAACAAATAACGATACTGAAATTCAATACATGCAGATGAATAATAGATTTTTTTATGCATGATAAATATGTAAAATTCAAATTCTAAACATTTTCTAAATGTATTCGTACTGAAAAGAAACAAATTGTTCACCTTCAGAGTCACAAGGGATCATATTCCTTAAAAATAGGGCAAGAGACAGCTTATCTATTAATAATGACCTAAAAATTCCCATTGTCCTGTAATAAACTCAATTTCGTGACAATTTGAGGTAACAATGAGACGATTCCCTAGAGCAGATAAGATCGTCTTGAGTCGGTTGTACCTGAAGAAAGCAACCGGTAGCGGCCGATTTTTGCCATTCTTTGTCATTTGTCGCATCGTCCCCGCCCGGGGGCACAAAGAATCCTTCAAACTATGACAAATTCCCGTGTTGATCCTTTTTTAATTTGAGGAGCGCGTCCTCTTCCAGAAATCAAGAGCGTGTAATTCACCCATTGTTCCGCTCATCCCAAAAGTATAGGGCCGGGGTCTGAGCCTTGCCCGGAGATATGTCAAACATTTCTTTGAGCGGCGGTTGACAATTTTTCTCCTTTTGAGATCGCTCATTCAAGCGATGTCGCGTCTCAACGTGGATGGCATCGCTTTTTAAACAGGATTTCGCCATTCGAACCTCTTCGCTCGAAATCATATCTTTGGTTATGAGGCTGGTGCAATCACAGGAGCCGCCCGGCACGACCCAGACAAATATTATTTTTCATTTCCATCATCTTTTGTATATGTCGCGGCAATTTTAATATATGACAATCCTCGTTTTGCGGTTGACAAGAAATCCGATATCTTTTGGAACGATTGTCTTGCGAGTATCGTCGTTCTTCCGCTTTAAAAGGTGCCGGTGTCACCAGGTATTCGTCTGGTGATGTCACAAAACCTGGCTGAAAGGAAAGCGGGGTTTGTTCGAGGGAAAAAAAGAAAAGCAGATGCACCACCCCCGCACTTTTTCCAGGGGGTAAGAAGAATCGGACCAATTTCTAGCGTCATTAAGGCATTCATCGGTGCACCCGACTACTTTTAATGGGTTTTCGCCCGATTGAGTTCCGGGAGTCAACTGGCGGTCGCATCCTCGCCACATGGGGTCCAATGAACCCAATCGACGCGAGAAATAAATTTGACTGCCCTCGCCACCGAAGACCTTGAAAAGTGCTACACAAAAACCCTCCGCAAATGAGCGGAATAAGGGCGACCGCCCCGCCTCGTCCCGACCGCCCGGTCACCGGGCCAAGGGTCGTTGCCGTGCTTCCGAACCTTTTGGCACACATTCTGCATCTAATCCACGTCTGGCCCCGAAGGTGTCACCGAGCAGATTGTCCTTTGGCTGTAGCTCCTTTGGCCGAGGCGGGCGCTCTTTCGAGCGGCGGGGCCCCGAACTCGGAAGGATTCGCCACCAGTTGAAGTGTCCCGGAGTCCCGGGTTCCGGGTCCCGGGTCCTGGGCATGTGAGCCGCACCACCGCCGCCTGGCGTTCGCCTCTAAATTAGGCCAATGTCTGCGCCGTCGAGGACCGAGCCACTTTTGTTGCTCCTGGCCTAGCCGCCTGCGAGGGTGTAAATTCTGGACGGGCGGCACGTGGCGAGGTTTAGCCACTCGTTCCCATTCATTGGCAACTTCGAGGACGTCCTCGTTGTCTTTCGCAGAGACTCTCCCTTATTTGGGTTCGTACAACTTAAAAAGAAAATCATGTAAATATTCTGAATTCCAGGAGTATCGAACTTTAATAAGACATATTTAAGATAGGTGAAATATTCTTCTCCTTAAATTGGATTGGTGAAGACAAATACGGCTAAAATATGTGAAACCTAATCACAAAACCACAGGAAAGTTAATAAAAAATTAACCCAAGTAGATTGTCAATATAAAGTAAGGTAACAGGTTCAGTAAAACATTGTTTAGGAAGGAATGATATGGTAGATAAGTTCTAATTTTTAAACTTGCGATGTGGGATATTTGACCTATTTTGTCTATTTAATCCTTTTTTCATATAATACCCAAATTACTATCACTTGTAGGTGTACTATACATTACATATATGTATATTTTAAAGAATCAAATATTTCGTCTTGTAACATTTCAAGGAGCTTAATATGTATTTTCTTTCATGAAAACTTATCATATTTGGTCTTAAATTTATCAATTCACACAATACTTGGCCTATTTTTTTACCACGTTTTTGGTAAACTCGCTTTCTTGTTTGTCTGTTCGAAAAAAAATTTCTCAATCGATGTTAAATTAACTTATTAATGAAACTTTAAACTTTAAACATAGCTCAAAATTGGATGACAATGTAATATTAACCCGTTTTCAGTGTCTGTTAGTTTGTTTTTCTCTTTTTCAGAAAAATACCAATCAAACAAATTGATATATTATTTGTTTGTATAAGAACTTTCTATTCCAGATGTGATCAGGTGAAGAGAAAATAAAATAAACCTCAAATTTGCCACATGTCACTGTCATAATCTCATCATATGATTAAAATCGAATGCAAAGTTTCACGCACACAAATAATTATTTAAATAAAACAATTTTTAATATACCACGTTTTTAAAACGGATTAAAAAGTACAAAATAATTCATTTCAATGTAGCCTCATGCAGATTGCAGACTCTTTGTAATTGTGAATTTTTAATGGATATGGAAAACGTGGGGCTTGCAATACAATAAATAATAGAAGATTCATCTGAATCTGAAGTCAAGGCAAATGATATGAACTGTAGTTCCTAATTTAAGTAATTTTATATGTAAGTTTTTAATGGCCTTTGATAAGTTTTTGTTCCGAAATATATAAAACCAAATGATATGTAATTAAAGCATATCTAAAATTATGTTACTGACGTTCCCTTTTTTTTAGCACTTTTAGAAATTGATTTTCGTTTTATAGACACTTTTCTTTTCAGAGATGTGAATATATTTAGTATATATTATCAAATGATTCCATCCCACTAGTATATACGCTGACTGGCTCTGTTAGTTTTTATAAGGTCGTAAACTATGTTTGGGATATTTGAACATGTGTAGTTCCTTGTCGGTCTGCCAAAATTCAACGTGATAATTCTTAGGATTATAGGAGGCACGCAGCTTTCTGCAAGGCATTGAACATAAAAATAAAAATTACGAAGAGGTATACATATACCTACATATATATATATAAATCGCATTTTGAATACCAATATATTGGTTAATTGGTTCAACAAATTTTCAAACACTCTATTATATTATTCTAATGAGTACCAAGAAGTGATCTAAAACAAACGAAAGAGTTCATCTATAGTATCTGAAGGCTTTTTGGTTAGTCAAACCATTCTGCCAATTTATGTATGTTAATTCGAATATTAAAATTATTAAAGTTTATTAGGATTTTTACTATTTATCATTTCAGTTATTTAAAATATCACAAACAACGCAGAAGAGATAAATACTTGTTTAATGAAATTAATTTTTGCATTTAAAAATACTTCAACATATTTATTTATGTAAATACATGATTATTAACGTAAACAGTAATGATTTAGCCCATTTTTATTGTATCAAGTTATTTATAGGTATAAAAATGTATTTCGTGGTTATTTCTTTAGAAAAATTTAGAAAATTCCAATTATAATTAATTTTCATAAATGGTTGTATAAGGCATGCATTAGGTGATAGATCTGAGACTAAATTTGCGTAAAATGAGTCTAATTGCGAGAAACATTTAAAAAAATCGTTAATTATTTGACTCACTCAGGCTCATTTGTGGAGCGGGCGAGGCGCGTTGATTCGCCCGCGGGGACCGCGACGCGACCGTAAAGCATTTATTATAACGAGCGAAGCTTATGTCGGCGAGTAAATAAGGAATTAAAATTTATTTCGGCCCGGGCGAATAAAACGAGCTAAGGAGACACGAAATCTCATCAGCCAACACGATCTGTTTATCCGGGCGAGGGATACGATCACTTTTTTCGGGAGATCTCGCGGCGATAAAGCGACGCGCGGACCGCCGCCGCGCCACCGCCGCCGGGGCCGGGAAGGAGCAGGCGGGTCCCGGGACGGCACAAATTTGTGCCATGGGGACATCCAGGATATTTAAATTAAATTTTAATTTATGTGCCATCTGGGTATCAAAATAACAAATGGGTGGATGCTGGCTAAACAGGTGTGGTGCGGCGGCGGTGGCGTGCCGTGCAGGCTCACCGGTGGTGCTTTATGTTTTTCGGTTTTTCGGGCCGCGAGAGTTTCAGCTTTTTTCCCCGGTTTTTATACATTTTGTTTTGGGTGCACAAATTTCCACGTTGACTTTTTTATGAAGCCCGTTCCGCGCTGTGGGCTCAATTTTTTCGAAAGTGTCTCTGTCCCCAGGAAGACATAATGATGTTATAGAACTCGGCTACAGCCGGATTATGTTTCAGCCCGGCCGGGGAATCGGTCTCGTGAAATTATTTAGCACCTCGTGCTCGGGCATTTATCAATGGACCGGAGACTCGTGGAAGTGGAAATGGATATATTTTCGGATGGTGAAGACAACCACGGGAAATTTAAGACCCGATCGAGACTTTTATCGTGGAGTCGCGGCTCCGCGTGGGAGTAACTCAATACTATGAATGGGGTGGCAAACGCCAATGGGAAGGTCACAGTTTCGACACACTGCTTCCTGTCGATTCGGCTTTTATGAAATTTATGACATTCAATATAAAATAATCGCTCTTCCCCATTTACATAAAACATTTCATCTACCCATAAAAGCATTTGAAACAGAAGAGACATGTTTTTGAATATCGACTACAATTAAAGTAGCACTATCAAATCAAGGTATATATCTAAATAATTTTAGGATTTGTAATTTGTAAATTAACAACGAGCAAAAACATTTTAATACGTTTAGTAGTAAAAAGGTATATGTAGTAGTAAAGTACTATAAAATATCAAAAGGAACTGTAGAAACTGTGAGTGAGTTGTGAGTTTACATGGCAAGATTACCTCAAGAACTTTCATAATGAATGAAAATTTAGCGAACTTATACAGAATGATTTAGATTAGATTAGAAATTAAAGTTATTCTAAAAATTAAAATATCTTAAAGAACTAGGTACTTCCGAAATTATTTTTCAATAATAAAATCAAGAGCTTTATATTATGACAATGCGGATGGCATTTTATTCTACTTAAAATTACCTGCTTTTAAAATATTTTAAAGTTGCCTAGTGATTACCGAGAGGTTTCTTTTCAGGTCATTGGAAAAAATACGTAAATCTTTTATAAATAAACTATCCAATGTATAATATTTGATTAAATTGCTTTATTTTAAATACATAATTTGCAAAAACAGGCTTTTCATACGTTTACTAATAGCACTTTTCGGTTAAATATGTAAACTCTCTTTCCTTTCTTATAGTAATTGTTTTTCCAAATTGTTCTTACTTATTGAATAGCTGTTGGTAAAACAAAAGAAAACAAACAATCAAATAAAACATGAAAACACTTTTTCCGCTTTAATTATTAGGGGTATTCACTCTTCGGTGTATTTTCCTTCAAATAGCAAATTCGTTGTATTTTCTTACAGCGAAGAGTGAGCTCCCTGTAGCAGAATATGAATACACTCTTGTAACCAATTTTTTCTTCTTCCTCCATTGTCCACTTTTTATTCGGCTTACTTCGTTTTTTCTTTGGTTTTGCCATCCATTCATCCATGGATTCCGTCATATTTCAAGAATAAATCGGACTGAAATTTGCTTATTTAATTTCACAATTTTAAGGAACAATTTTAAGTGTCAAAAACAGCTGGCAGACAAAATATGATTTACAAGAGTGTAGCATTCAAAAGCTAGAGGCAAGGCCTATTGTTAACTTTTACATCTATTGCAAGATGTGTCACGTGCATTTTGTTGTTGCACGTTGTATTTGAGTACAATGTAGCATGAATTTGCTATGATACAAGGTCAAATACACCGAAGAGTGAATACCCCTATTATTGTAAATAGATTGATATGGTGTAGGGAGACAAATTTTTTGATTTCTTAATTTTTTCTCAATTGTTGATTTCTTAATTTGTTCTCAACAGGTTTTTGTAACAATACACTTGATAGGTTATTTTAACAGTGTTTTATTATTCAAGATTTAAGTTTTTTTTAAAACAATTAATCAAAATATGAAAAAATCCGTATTTGGTATATTTTTCAACGTGTTTACCTACTCTAAAGTCTAAAGCTCAGGATCGAAAATTCATTAAAGTTCAAAATGTTTTATACTTTGTAAAGTTTTAAATTATTTCTTATTTTATGGAAATATGTAGTTTTCGGGTTCCAAATCTACAGAACGAATTTTTTTTATATCACTTATTCTGTTGCATAATCGAACATAGCAAATGATGACCATGTGTTATCCAAAGTACCTAACTAATATGTTTAAATATGAAATTCAACGGCAATTTAATTGTAAATATTAAAATTATGTAAAGGTTAAAAAATCTCTGATTTGAAATTTCAAACCTGTCGCGGTTTAAATTCAAATAGGCTAACAACGACTATAGTATAAATTGAATATTCCTAATGATCCCATCGTCCTGTTTCGAGCCAATATGAGCAAATTAAGGGTATTGGAGCGTGTAAGCCTGGCTGAAGGCATGTCTTTTTAAATTTCAGCTAATTCGTGCCGTTCAAACTTATAATCCAATTAAATAGCAGAAGCGATGATTAAAGATCAAAGGGAAAAGCGGGATACAGCGGACACGGCACGCCACCGCCGCCGCGACGCTACAACGCATGGAAAACGTATAAATAGCGGCGAGTTGACGGATACGAGCCGAGCGAACGCCTTTTTGGGTTTTTAATTTCAAATGCAAGAAAATATATCAGACGAGGAAGCCGCACAACGGCCATGTTATAATCACATGGAAAAATGTGGAAATGTTGATATCGATGAGAAAATTGAATTTTCCATCGGGCATAGGCCGTTTGTGGGCTTCGTTATAACTCTTAATGCGGGTCGACGCGGGGCTGGGGATTTTCTGTTGCGCCGACACCGCCGCCGGTAATCGCATTCTTTATTATTCCGAGTTTTGCCGATTCAGGACATTGCTGGACAAAGTTTTACCCTTGCTAAGTAGCTTTTAATACGCGGCTAATTTGTTTAGACGGAGCAATCCCTGGTCCGGGGGCACGGGAACATTTTGATTCCCTGGGAAAAGCGACCGGTGACGCGGCGGCTGTACTGCGACAAAGACATTTCACGGATGAATGCGTAAATCGCATCACGTATCTCGCAGCAAATGCAACTTTATTAATCCTCGAAAAAACATAATTTCACGACATAATTATCAGGGCGACATGGCCCTTGGAAAAAAATCCCCGGCCGGCACAATGCGGCTGGTCCTAAACAAATATCTGGGCCAAGGTACAAAAGCATCGTCGATCCCTCGCGCAGGGATTTGTTTGGAGGACGATCAAAAAATGTTGACAATCGACGACACAGGGAGACATGCTCAAGGATTTTCTATCAAAATGGAAGCGACCCCAGAGGGCATATCAAAAACCACTCGTCTGTAACTAACTCTCGGTTATGATTGCCGGCGAGGATCCCTGATCTTCGGGGTTTGTCACCGGCATCCGACTACCAACCCACCTTTTTTAGGAGAGGAAATACCTTAAATACCGTCCCTTTCAAATTAGAATTAATCCAAACCGGATTTCGGGGCACGATCAGGTCCTCATCCTATATGCAGGGGTGAATTATTAAAATATCATTGAGATCGCTGCCGACTCAATTTAAATTACATATTTACATAAGTAATGGGGGAATATGAAAGGATTGAAGCCATTTTTAAAGATGGCTGCCGCATTCAGTTGCAACCCTGAATTATTTCGTATTATCATTTGTCTTGTCTTATCTGTGTTTTCACGTTTATACTAAAAAGCCGCATGATTTGATACATAACCTTATTTTCTTTATAACCATGTTTTTGTATGTTGTATAAATTTAAACAACAATCTCTTAATTAAACGAATTGAAAGTAATGAAAACATACCAGAAATTGAATAGTTTTAAATTTGAATTTCACTTTCTCTTAAAACATGTAAATATAATTAAAAATACATTTTAAAAAATGTATATACACTCACCTTAAAAGAGGTTAAGTAATTTGGAAGCAATGAGTGTATATTTTATGTTTAAGATATCAATATTTACCATATTCATTGGACTGATTAAATTTAATTTATTATCAACATTTCATTATTCATTTATGTTTTATTTCAAATTCAGTAATTGTAGCATAAAATAGAAAATGTTTAAATTCAGAAAATTATTTTTAAATTAGTTTCAATTATCCTATTTGATACTTACACACCTACTTATTTTAAAACACTTTTTACATGTAACTAGTTTTGACCTACTAATTTGCTCAATAATCGTATGTTTTTTGTCAATGAATAAATGTAATTGGTGTGTTCAAAATTTGCATGTCAATAGATATTATAAAAATAAATTATTGCCGATTAAATAATTGAATGTAAACAGACATTGTAACTGTTATAGATAATAGAATCAAAATAATAAAATTTTGAAAGAAAAAGTTCTTCTTCTAAGTAGTGGATTTTTTTTTGTTCATCAACAAAATATTGTATGAGATCTTTAGATTTTTATTTTGTTATTTACAATTGCATCGTTTCGATTTAGGCTAATTTTTTTAGAAAAATTCATTAACGATAAGTAAGTATACATTTTGGAGATATATATATATATTGAAGTTGAGTTTTTATTGTAAAAAGTACGTATTAATTAAAAATAAAAATATATACCTATAGTTCAAAATTTGCGAATAGTGATTCTTAGCAAAACTTTTTAATTTTGTGAAAAGAACATCAACCATCAAGATAAATAATGGGAAGATTTTTGTTCTTCACAAACTAACTAAATCTATTTCTTCTTCTTCGACTGTATTGAAATAAAAAAAGATAATAAATTATAGCCTTAAACGTTCTAGTAATAATTAAAAGAATTTTCAGGTGTTAAGTATAACTTTCATGAAAATGTAGGTTACTTAATTTTTGTTGAAATTACAATTAACTCTGTTTTATTTAAATTGTTTTATATAGGTAATATGTTTTTGATAATATAATAAAAATACAAATTAGTAGCTTTAAAATAATGAGTTCAGAGAAATCATTTTGGGAACAATTTTCGAGAACGTTTTCGGAAGTCTTCTCGTAGAAAAGAATTTAAAATTCTTACCATATACCAAAATACGTTTTCCTTCAGAAAAAGTGACAGAAAAGTTTGACTATCATAAACTACAGCCAAGTCCTGAATTCATCTCATGAAATGCCCCAAAAACAAAAAAAAATTCGATATATCTCCTGGCAGCTCCACCAGATTCTAGAGCTCTCCTCTGCGCGACGTTCATGTGAGTCGGCCAACCCAACAAGATTCCCTGAAAAGAAAGTCGGGAAAAGTGCAAAAAGCTGGAGACTTTCATAAATCATCGGACGGTTTCCTCGAGAAGCGCCCAGATTTTCTTGAACCACTAGCATCTCCCCGGGGATGAAATCCCGAAGGGGGTGCGGTATTCCTGTACCCGAATTTCCCCTTCCCTGGTCGTCGTTATTAACAGGGAAAATTTATTTTTTAGTAAAACTTGACGTTTTTTTTTTTGCATTTCATCCCATTTTTCCTGTTTTTTCCCCCCATATTTTGTTATATTTTTCTTTGGGGGACTTCGCGGGTGTAAGAAACTCCGACGTCTCACTTTTTTCCGCGTTCGCTTCGTCCTTATCCAGCAGGAGACGGGTGAACGTCACGGAGGACTTTCTCCCGTTACTCAGGACTAGGGCCGGGAACAGGACCACCAACACTGGCGTGGCGGAGGAGTCCCTGCGCCCCCCTCTGGAGCGCCCCTGCCATAGCCTAGCATCGGTCCAGGCTAATCCAGCTCCCGTCCCCGGGACTCGTCGGGAACGCGGATTGAAATCGCAAGGAGAGAAAGATGCAAAGAACCGTTTTTTTTTTATTCCGGGTCTTCCGCGCGCGATCAAGTGACATTGCTTTTTTATAAAAGTAAAAGAAAAAAAAAAGCGAAGATACTCAAAATATGGCTCCGCCTACCATAAAATATTGTTAGTAAGCAAAATTCATACACATAACCTCCTGCGCCGTCCCTGTTCCTCGCACAACGGCCGCACCTAGCCGCGTCTCTGTCGCGCCCCTGCACCCAGCCACTTGGCAAAGATGAAATATTACATAAACATGACTGGGGGCGAGAGAGGGACGCTGCACGCTTTATGTACCCGGGACGACGACGCCGCCGACCCGCCAAGATGAAAATCATCTCGCTCCGCCTAAACGTTGTCATAACCGGCGGATGATTGCGTTGCGACCGTTGCCGCCGCCGCTGCCGGAGACGTTCTTCCGCGGCTGAGTCCGAGCCGAGCGCCGCCAGCTGCTCTGGCTAGTGGCTGGCGGCTTCGATTCGAGTTCGACTCGAGTGGCAGCGGCGCCGCCGACCGACCGGAGGTGAGGTGGTGGCTCTTCTTCGTTCGATGCGCTCGGCTCCGGGCTCACGGCTTTTTACCTGTGGTGGTGGCTGCAGCGGGGAGCGCTAATCGAAGCATATAGCCGTTAGCCGGTCTCTGAGTAAATAACGACTCTTATACTCTTAGCGGGCATTTTCGAAAATCTTCAGCTCGACTCTTATACGCCGCAAACTACCACCGAGTGGCTGCAGGCTGCACTCTCTCGAGCCGCCGCAGGGCGCATGTGTGTGTCCGGTACATAGCCGGGTAGCCGAAAGCTGGCTTCTGGCTTAAGGGGCGCTGGGTGTTTTCGAAAAAAAAAAATTAATTAAATAAATCCCTTCAAAGAAAACGGACGAATTTCGACTCCCGGAGATGAGGTGGTTGCTGCGCGCGTTGTCATACGGCGAGCATCTCCGAACCGGAGCCCGGCTGGGGCCCCAAATGCGCGTCCTCCGGATGGAGCTGGAGTTTGCTCCAGAAATAAAAGAAATAAGAATAAAAAATTGAATTTCGCATGCCTCCGCCAACAACTCGGGGAGTATTGAGCACGACGGCTCCGTTCCAGGACAAGGAATGGGACTTTTTTGAATAGAACGCGAATTGGACGCGTATTGTTTTTAATTTTACGTCCGCTTCTTTTTTCGCAATTTTTCCTCTTTTGTTTTTTATTCATTGGCATTAACGCCACAGTTATCGGGGACGTCTGATAAAAAATAAAAATAAAATAAAAAATTTATAAACGTCTCACTCACCGTGTCGCCGGAACTGCCTCGGGCGAACTGCAGCACCAGCAATCCAGTGACTGTGGAGCTTGCTGCACACCCTAACCCTGTCAGTTGAGGTCATTTCGGGCGCGAATTTGGCGCGATTTTTTTATTTTTATTTGTCGCTTCTGCTGCTGCCCTCAAGGGCCCCATCGAGTATCGCGGCAAGGACACTTTTAAACCGCTTTGAATTATTAAACGGGGCCGCCGCCGTCTAACTGTTGCTGCCGCAGCACGTGGCTTTCCGTGTCCGGTGGCACGCTGTGATCACCCGAGATGCGATTCGCAGCACCCCCCCTCACGTGTGGCGTTTACGCGGAGTTTGTGATTAAAAAGTTCGTGAACTGAGCCGCGATTGATTCGTCCGGCTGCGAACGTGCCCTGACGGGAGGGAGTGTGAATCCGACCGGTACGAGGAAGTTTCCGACGGCTTTTTTAAAGTTTACCCAAAAATATCGCTCCAATGCTCCGCTCGAGGCTCCACCAGCAATTCATGAGTAAGTGAAAATTTTAGGATTCGATTTTTGTTATTTATTTGCTTTGGTTTCGATTCAGGGATTTTAGTGAATATGTAGTTTCGTTCGGGGAATCCCCGGAGACTGAGTTGAGTTGATAGTGCCAAAGTTATTTTTTCTTATAGATAAGTTTGTGCGTTTTGTGAATTACTAGCGCCAGGGTTCAACAACTCCATTGTTGGAAAATTAATAAATTTATTATTGTTGTTAAGCAATTCTACACTGAACGCCTGTGCCAATAGGGAACTTTGTTTTGTACATCAGGTTAATTGAGTTTAAACAAATTTCTCTGGTGAATTTCTAATGATGAGTAAGCATAAAGTACCCCTGACGAATTATTGGTCTTCATACATAAAATGAACAAAAAGTCGACAGATTAGAGCGGGATTTAAGGTCAGGGCTAAGGGAAACAATTTTATTTTTATAATTGAAAAACAAATTTTCTCAACTTAATTGTTCGATTTAGAGTTCGTTGTTACTCAGCCTACATTAATTACTATTGTACCAAGTTTCATTTTGATCTGCTAAGAAATATGGTCTCTAGAGAAAACACAAATTTCGTTAGATATATGTACATATGTATAGATGTATATGTACATACATAAATATATAAATGTTTGCAAGGAGGCTTTGAATCGATATCTGATTAATATTGTATGGCATTGTAGGGTAATATATGTTTTGCGAATTTAAAAAGTCGAAGTCTCTGCGATAAGAAGAAACCTCTAAACTAACCTTCGTAACGTAAAAAGTCTCATGACAATAAGCTTATTAATGCAAGAAAATTACTTTAATGCTGAGATATAACAATTAAAAAATATTTCAATTCATAGTTTTTGAGATATCGCTACTTACTTAAAAAAGTCGCAAACGAGTTTTAATCCTGGTGTAATATTAATACCCATTTTCGTTCTAATAAATTGAAAAAACGATGAGAAATCGCTTAAACTTGTTTGATATGGCATGGCAAATAGTCTTCATAACAATTACAAAGTTTAAAGATTTTTCACTTAAACTTACTTTTATCGTAATGTTTAAGCAAAAGGTATAATTATTCTTAAATATTAAACTTACAATTAGCTTAGTGCGTACTACTTTTTCTAAGATATAGGTATCTACCGTTTTTTTAACTGTTCAGCATGCAGTCATACATATTTTGCATTAATTTCTCTATTAATATGTCTATTTGTCTCCGATTGCATCTTCAGAACTATCTTAAGTAAATCGATATTAATTAAATATCAGATTTGCCATAGGATAAAGATATCCTTCAGTTCAATATATTTTATTATGTAGGTACTACTGCGAAAAATTGCAAATCGTTTGACTTTATAGTTAACAAGTTGATTTTTAAATTAAGTATATTTTGTATTTTATTTGCCTTTAACATGAGACACAAACGTCTTTCTTTTCCCATAAATCAATCAATATTAGTGATTGCGTTTATAATGACAAAAACAAAAATGTATTTCTGCAAGAGCTTAAACACTTTTGAAGAAATTACGTTAGTAATACCTATTAACTTTGACTAGACGACAATACTCGGTTCATTTATATTATCATAACTTAGGTAACCATCTTCTAAGCACGTCTACGGCATCAACAAATTTAAATGATAGAACAGAAATAAACCTTAGCAAGAATACATATTATTTGCTGCAATCGTCGTCTTACAGTCGAATGTTAAAAAGACGTTCCATAAAAATAAACATTGAAATATTTAGAATACTAGCAAACTTATATATAAGTATTATAAGGCTACGCAATTTAGTTATGCTAATTTGTTTGATATTCATAAAGGAAACATACATAAATATACTTTCAGACTTGGTTTACCATATAGCTAAGATAATCTATATTCATGGTTAACAACAAACAAAACCACATAGAAATTTCTTCAAGTTGTTATTTATTATATTAGTCTGTTATTTGAACAACAAAAATAATTATCAATATTAAATATTCAGTCTAGTTTTATTGTTTGCTTTAAACGCAAATGTTATAATGTTTGCAGTCCCTGTTCTTCAATTATAATATGTATATTTTGCTTTAAGTATGAGGAATCCATCAACATCAGCTTCCCTCTTTCAGCAATTAAATTGGTGAAAATAAAGTTTTTAATCAGATTAAAATTTATTTGATGTCTTTGAATAAGACCATTTCCCTGAAAGGTACATCATTTGTACATAAAATAGCACGTATGCGTCTACTTATACAATTTGGAATTATTATATCTGTGAAATTCAAATTTTAGCAATAAAAGAACTTAAGTATTATTAGAAGTTGGAATAATGAAATTTGTAAAGTTTTTGATTATAAAATAAAGTTTACAGTAACAAGAGTTTCTTCTCTATTTCTAAGAAGTTTTAGAATATTTAACAAAGGCTATATTACCTACTTCGGAAAATTTAGTCTTCTCTTATTAAAGTTATTTTCCAAACAAAAACCGCTCTTAACCTGTATATAATTTTCCCCGCATAAATTTTGTAGTCCAATATTTTTGGAACAGCTGATTTCACAGATTTACCACATTAATAATGAATTTGAAATAAAATTATTTGTTTTTTAAAGAAATTATAGTGAAACTTATAGTTACTGCTGTTATTTTACTTTCCAAATCTAATTTAAGGAATAAGTACAGTGAAGAGTGTACATAAAGTCACTCAAAATGAAAGTCGTTTTTTTAAAACAAAGGAGGAACTAATTTCTGAAATCATCTAAAAATATTTCTAGCAATGTTTTAACCAGAAGATTGTAAATTGATTAAAGGCCACGAAATTCGAATTGAAGTCTTCAATCCATTAGAATAAAATTTAAAGTCAAGCTATTCAAATTCAAAATATTATTTTCATTTTCTATACATATTATCATTTTATTTAAAAAGTTTGATGATGATTAAATTAAGCGACTCCCATAAAAAATGCATTAGCACTTGAATAAAATCGAATAGCAGATATTACAGTAAAACTAAAAACTTATATTTTAAATATCTCTAATGACTATTAATATGTTAGAAAATGATATATTGTTTTATAGTATAAAACGAATATAAGTTAAATTTGGATTCTAACATCAGAAAATTGGACAAAAAACCGGAAACTGAATTATTGGCTACAAAGTCAATTGCAAAATAACATTGAGGTTTAAAGTTAACTTTAAAGCAAGTTTTCTTTCTTTTCAAACCCATAGGTTTTAGTGCTAGCACCAAGAAGATCTGAAAAGGTGTGATGCACAATAGTTGGTACCATTTGTCTAAGGAGAGTTAATTATTTATTTCGACAAGCTAAGGCAATTTGGAGAACCTCATCAAAACCCGGCTGGTTTTGAATTGTTTACCATTCTTATGATTAGTGTGAAATTGTTCCTGATGGTATAAAATCAGTACGGATAATTTCTGATGGTATTAACAGGAAGACTTCATTTCTTAAAGTATTAAGGCGGTAAATTGTCACTTTCACTTCATTCCTTGTGCCACTTAAAACATATATAAAAGAGGTATTAAATTGACACCGTCAAATTAGTTTTGAAGTGGCAAAATGTTGATATTTTTTTAAGTTTTGCTTTTTGCTATTACGATGTTGTAGAAAAAAAAAACAACCCACGGCACGAAGCAAATTGCAAAAATTAATTCAGATATTCACATAACTTATTTCTTCACGGTATCCATTGCTATAGCTATCTTTTACGTACTGTTTTTTAAATCTTGCTGGCTTAATTGACTAATTACATAAAAACTATTAAAAATTAATTACTCATTTAAACCGTAGATTACTAACGTCTACAAATTTGTCCTTACATCGATCTTTACTGCAATTCATTGAGTTAAGCAATTACACACATATACTTTTATTGGGATATATTTTTATATTATTAATTTTATTTTATAAAAACCTTTATTTTGATAAAAGTTTAATACAAGTTGTTCATACATAAAAAAGTTGTATCGTTAAAAATATTAACATTAAAAAATGAATTTAAAGTGGATTTGGAAAATATATATCAGAAGTCTCAACGTCTTTATTATACATAAGCTTTTGCGAAAGTATAGATAAATAAATATTTTTATTATTTAAAATAAAGCTCAATTAATTTAATTGCTTCACATCAAACTTTTCATTGCGATTTATATTAGATGAGTAGTTAAGTTAATATAACTATCAGTTTAATGATTCACAAATCTTTTAAGGGACACATAACTGAAATAATTGAACATAATTAGTTTTTTATATAAATTGAATGAAACAAAACAATTTTATTCCGAAATTTAGCAAAGTTGTATAATTACAAAACAGGTTAAAAAAGTAATGAAAAGCTTTTCAAAATTACCATAATGCCTTCATTTTTACTGCCAAAAATGAAATTAATGATTGAAATATTTGAGGCATTTGATATATGTAGATATATCTTTGTGTCACAAGTTCCAATAAGACAATTTTTAAATAATACAGACATTATGCATAGACTTTATGTTATCACTACTCAAACTTCATAAGTACCTAAATTCCTACTGTTTAATTTGAATATATTTTTGCCTCTATTCCTATAACAAAATATGTATTTTTTTAAGCAAAGTACAGTGGGTGGACAAGCAATTGGAATGCTCTACAAATTTTTTCCTTTTGGCGGCTCAATGCAGAATGAGCACTGACCTTTTTGTCTTTATGCAAGATGGGGCTTCTGGCCACACGTCTTAATCGATCAAAACATTCAATTCTGCAAAAAATATCCCCTTCTATACCTTTGCCAAGCAATTCCCCCAATGCTGTCATTAAGGCAAAGGGAGGTGCACTAAATATTAAAGGCGAGGGTGGGCTTGTTAAAATATTATGTACGCACTATTATATCAATACATAGTATAAACAAAGAAGTAACTTTCTAACTATAATAGTTTTTTTTTTGTAGAAAAGTTTAAAATCGAAATTTTTCCATGCGTTCCAATTGCTTGACCACCCACTGTATCTAAAATAGTCCTAAAGAGTTTGATAGTGTTATTTTAAAAGTTATTTGCTTATTATTTGTGTAATATCAATAAAGAGATTTGTCTATCACACAATGTTGAATAATTTGATCGCCAAATATGCAATCTGAAAGCTTCTCTGATCGGTTAATTAAAGTTTTACTTAAAAACAAAGCATCGAGAAAACTTCTTTTAGCTCTTACAAATATTGAGGATTTTTGGCAAATATGATATATGTAGGTATTTATTTATACGCTTAGCACTTAGCATTAGAAAAACTAAAAGCCTAACAATCTATATATTCAGGAATTTCTCTCATAAAAAAATACCTTCAATTTTAAAATATTTTTCTCATCTCAATCATCACTTACTAATAAGTGAATAAGTTAAAAAATATCAATATGATATATTTATTTTTCAATAACAAACTTTCATTATTTCTGTCTCGAGAGGACACAAATTTGAAATTAGTGATAATTGAAGCATAGTAATTTTCATGGAAAGTGAACGCGAGGAATTTCGCAGAGCGCCAAATATAGCAACCGTGAATCAACGATAGTGCGGCCAAGGGGTAAAAATAGAGCGATAACCGCTCGTAAATTAAATCCTTTTGTTATTTGTCTAACAGAGCATTTTTCAAAATGTATAAAAATAGCCGCCAAGATAGAAAATTGTGGCGATCAAAACTTCGCCACGAGAATCAGTGGCTCTCAAAAATCCCATCTCGTCGCGAGAATTTATGACCGGCCGCTGGTTAATATTTTTCTATTGTTTCAAACGCAATCAAAGCGCGAAATAAATTAAAAAAGGCGCGATGCTGTTGATGCTCGCGATGTTAACACACCGCGCGCGCGCTACAGCTGCCAGATTTAAAACGATCGTGCGCTGGCGCAAGGTGAAAAAATTAGCGCTTAACGCGGCCGCGATAGATCGCTACGGCTGTCGCGGGGGGAAGGGTGTGTTTTTCGTATATCGCTGACATATGATCATGTTTGACACTGTGTCAGCTTGACACCGTCACTGACAGGTGTCAGTGACGAACGCACACAAGTGCACGGGTCGGATATGCTGCGTGTCGATCGGGTCCACGGATCCGCGCGCCCAAAACGCTGCCGTTTCGCGTAAAGTCGCCGTGTCGCTGGCGCTGTGTGATCTCGTTCGACTTTTATTTTTTTAATTGGATCCGAGGTGTTATTGTTGTTGAAATTAAACACGAGTAAATCACACGTTAAGTGGGCTGATGCCTTATAATTGCCTGTGATTCATTGTCACCGGCCTCTGGTTCATTCGCGTTCAATTTGAATTTTAAAACTTTTCGGGCTGCGGTTCGCGCCCGGTGTGAGATTGCAGAACGATTTGGAGGCGCCCCACTTGTTAGAATCATTCCCAATTTGCCGTAGATGGTTTTGCACGACGTCCTGGGTGAGTATTGATTTTAAATCGAGTAATGAGCCGATTTCACCTGAATATGAAAAAGGGGTTAATTGTGGGCGGCGTGCATTGGAACTCAATGTTGTGCAATTCGTAACCACTACGAGGGCATAAAAATCAAGGACATATGAACTCCCGACCCAATGATTCGAACTTTATTTACTTTTAGAGCAGTTTTAACGAAATTTAATAACGACATTAAAAGGAACAACCAATTTTAAATCGAAACACATAAAAAGACGTGGACGTACTATGAGAGTACTATCCTTAGCAAAATTTCATTCGTTATGCAAAAATTGATTTTCAAAGGTTGTACTATTGCTTTACTATACTTTAGAATTTTTATTGAAAGTATTTACTAAGAGCTTTTTCTCTGAATTTCTTCAAGTTTTTCTATAACATTAAGAAGCACTCTGCGTATAGCAATTTTCATTAGTTTCAAAGCAACTTTCGTACAGTGAACACATGAGCGGTGAAACGAGCGATTTTTGTCTTTCCGTGCCCGTTTTGGATGCTTATGTGCCTGCGTATTTTTCAATTTCGTACCTATTTAGGTTTTTCATGTCTATTGCGGGCGTATTTGTTCGCTATACGAATTACGCTTGAGTGTATTTATGCCTCTGATTCGGTACCAAATTTGGGCGCGTATGTGCCAACGATTAATTTTTACTCGGGCTCGGATTTTATGACTTTAGCTAGTTCAGAAATAATTAATTATTTTCCATTTTATTCCTTGCTTGTTCTAGTGTTAAAAAGTTAGAAGAGATAAGTTTTGATATCATCTTTAAAGCTGATTTAAGGGTGAGAATTTAAAAGTCTCCAAATAATTTTTATTGAATTTCCATAGATAGCTGACTCGATGGGGTAGGTAATATTTTACTTTTTTCGTCGGGCGTTTTTTGTGTTTTTGATATTCACCAAAACCTCAAAGATTACAAAAATCGTAATGGTTTGAGAAGAATAATCAAAGAAATTATTCTTTTCGATTAAGAAAAGGTTTTACAAATGTTATGATACTTTTTATATTTAAAACAAATTATAAAATATAACAACACAAAAGTGTTGTCTTTTCAAGTACCTAATTGAAGTAAGTATAAATAAAAAAAAAACCGTTTATGCGCTCATAAAAGCTTAAGCCGACATTCAACAGTTTTTTAAAAATCAATTGTTCATTTTCACTATAATACGTGACAAAACATTTCTTAAGTTATGTGCTTGTCTATTAATACAAACGAGTTTTAAAAAAGTAGGTTATTATTGATTTTACCTGACAAGCCTTTTTCCAAAAATTAATTGTATTATTAAAGAAGCTTATCTAAAAAATCTTCAACACATCCAGCTCTAGGGTATGCCTGGGAATCTTATTTTGGACTCCCCAAGGTACAAAACATTAGTTTATTTTTTTCTCTACAAAACTCTATTAGATTAGCTATTGAATTAAAAGAAAAAAATTCGCCCTCTGAGGGTAGAATTTGGTATCCGGTTCGGACTGAATGTGTTAGGCCTTTTCGGAATTATTCAGTTCCATCCAATATACAGCCGGACAGGACAGGCAGACAGACTTTGGAGTTAGTAATCGTTAAAGAAGATGCAGAGAGGTCAGTTCAACCTTAGCTTTAAAATACAGAACAAAGATTCACTAATATAGTTGAATAAACTTTAAGTGAAACAATTTGGTAAACAACGCAATTTTTAAGGAGATAGGTAAGGTATAAACGTATGTCAGTTGTTGTCCGTACCTTTCCAAATATAAAACAAAACCGCAATCGCAGTAATCTCAAGACCTAAAAGCATTTAAAATTCTAGGGGTAATGTACGCTGGTAGTAATCGTATTAATAAATTCCCCTAGATGGCGGTTTGCGGTCATATGCGAAATAATAATTTGCCTATTGCAAATAAATTGTTATTGTTACATGTCCAGAAAGTGGCGGCGTGCGCAACTTTAAACATTTGACGCTACCCACAATTATATAAAATATATTTTCTTGTCTAGACAATGTATTCCTGGTGTGTCGTATTCGGATTTTTCGAAGGTTTCCTTTCCCAGGACTCATTCGTATTCATACTATTTCATAAGATAAACCGATTTACTGGAGAATAATGAATTTTTTAGCGGGGAAAGGAAAATTTTATTCATATCGCCAGATTGATGCAGTCCTTGGTTTTACACAATGTCTGGCCTCCGGGGGAGCATATCACACTTCTCCGCTTATCCAGATTTTATGCGATTCGATTACAAGCTACCTTTATAAGTTTGAGATTGCATTGTGTCAAGAAACCATCGATGAATAAATAAATCTCATCGTTACGGGGGCAGGCGGAGCACGTGGTCGCGCCAAATTCTATGGATTTATTCGGTGATGACATTGTGGTATCGCGGGAATTATGCAATTCGAGTAAAATACTCTTTTTTCGTTTTGTAGTGCCCACGTCTCAACCATGTGTTTCTTTGAATTTTAAAAGGAATTTTCCGGTTGATACTACTCAGTAGAGGTGAGAAATTGAAAAAAAAAGCCTTTTGAACTTTTGTTTCGGATGTTCAATATTTTTAAATAGAATTCGGTTAACATTTATTCTTCACAAAATTATGTAAAGATATTGTACATTGTACGATTGGATGATAATGAAAGTGAGTGGCGAATCTTATTGGTTTTATTTTAATTGAAAGAATTTATTTGCTAAAAATTAAATGAAAAAGTTTTATTACGATAGTAGAGTTTCGTTTGTGGTTATATGTTTATGAAAATATAAACATTAATTATTAAGTCTTCTCTTTTTAGTAATTATGAACAATTTGTCCTAAGTAAATTGGTAGATTTATTTCGTGTATAGCTTGAGATATGAATTACCGTTTATAATTGAAATCAATTGATATAAAAACTTGAATTTAATTTTTTTTATAGACTCCGTAAATGCGACCATATTTTATAATTTACCGATTGAAAATTCTGGGACTTTAGACTTTTATAACATCTTAATTTACGTAAATCTATATATCTTCCATCTTGACTTCGTTATATCCTTAAAATTGATAAGAACAGAAAAAACAATACTAAAATTTAGATACTAATAAATAATCGAAACATTCATTTTTTGTATCGGCAGCAACACTGCTAAAGTGAGCGACAATATTAGTTGCTGATATCAAGTTATTTTCCGTTTAACCAATCAGTCTTGTAGCTTTATAACATTATAACTTAAATCAGTTTTTTTAAACCAAACTCTTTTAACCTAAATAATGCATATTGTCTTTATACTTTGATGAAGTAGGGGAAGGTGGGGTAAGACGGGGTAGCGAGGTAAGATGGGGACCGTAACAAAACTGATGATACAATGTAGCTAGAAATGTTCTTCTAAAGCCATCTGACGGTATTTAGCAGAAGTTATTAGTGTTACAAATAATTTGGTCGAAGGTGTGCACGTTGTGATTTTGTAAGTATTTTTTTTTTAATTTTAAGTGGTTAGATCTAATTTTTGACGTATATAAAGTGCGTGACTGTTCAAAATGTATGATGTACAAGATATATGTAATATTTTTTTATTGATATTTGTTAATTTTACTATTATAATCACATTAAGTCGATCCGGTTTATTTCGATTCATTACCCTAAAAAAAATAATACAAATTGGGAGTCCAGTTCGGAAAAGATGGGGTGCCTACTTGCGGGTAAGACGGGGTACCCCATGTTACCCCCTTATTTTGTATTTCTAGAAAGCTGATTTTGATTTTAGTTTATGAAATATTCGTTAATACATAAATGTTAAAACTCTCATACGAACTAAGAAAAGACAAACTTTTATTTAAATTGAATATTTTATTTCCTTTTAAAGCAGTCTAAATTTACATAGTTCTCCACAGTTATTACGTTTTTATGAAAAATATAAATAAAATATATGAAATGTTTGATTATACAGTCGAGAAAGTCTTAAAGTAAGTCTTAAGTCTGATTAAAAGTATGTCAATACTAGTTTGGTACCTAAGCTCCAGGAAAACAATTAATTAGAAAATTCCTTTGGGATAGAGATAATGTTTTTTGCATAAATATTTAAAATATTTCTAAAAAAAGGTGGGTATGGGATGTTGGGCATAGTTAATTTGGTTGAATGATAATGCTTTAGAGACGTAACCTTCATCTTCTTAAAAGCGAGTACTCATCAGCACAACTTTTCATAATACAAATGTCGCATAAATCTAAAATTATTTCAGCTTAATCTAAGGATTTGTTTAAAAATAAGTGTTATTTATCGTTGTGTGTTCTAAGCCTTGGATTATGGTTTAGTTTTGTTTTGGTTCCTAGAGAACTTTTCGTAAGTAAATTGATCAGTTTCAGAAAATAAGATGCATCACTAGCAACTGAACTTTCTCCTAGCCCATTTCTTTTCCTTTCCCGCCTTAAGCTTCCTAACAGGGACGGGCATCTTTTTATTCGGGGAAGGTATGATCAGAACGTGGAGCATCTTAATTGAGATCTTCAGCCTAAGTGGTCTATTTGCAGCGGAATTCCAGTGCGGTTCGAATCGAAGCGCTCGGAAAAACAAACAGAGGCCAAGTCAATTAGCAGAAGTCATAACAACCGCGAGATGATTGCAGCACGCACCAAGAGTGCCGCGTTTTATCAGTGCGCGCGCAACTTATTTTAGCAGCGCGTTGCAACAACAATCATCGCACTCGCAGAGTATCGGTTCACGCGTGTGGGTGGATTTGATGAGTGCATACGTGTATCGGATAAATCTCGAATCGAGTGTGCTAGCTACAAAACTTTTTTGTGGGAGCTAAAACACCGGACTCAGCCAAATTGCAGGGTAATATCTCACGGTCAAGGGAAATAGAAAAAAATTAAGAAAGACTTCCTGTCAGCGGGCAGTGGGCGGAAACAGGCCAATTAGCGGCCGAATTTACAAACAACGTACGGCTGGCGATTTTGGGCGAGTTATGGATTCTATTTGATCGCGGCGGCAATTGTACGCGTCAGCGCGGCAACTCGCGCAAGGAGCTCGCTGACGGCCGCCAAATTGCCACATGGAAAAAATTCCCGCCAGTCGGCGTCAATTGATGGAATGGCCCAATTTACCTGAGATTTAGCAGATTATAAATAAAGATAATTAGACGGGCTCGAGGATACACACGTTTCGCTCAGGTGTGTGGCTGGAGCCGTGTCCGCACCGCGAGAGGTGTGCTTAATTGAAACATTCTCTTAATCGTGGTACGGTTGCCGCGGCACCAGCGCGCCACATTGTGGCCGCGCGACGACCGCTGGGGCAGGAGGTGGCGCAATAAAGGCACTGATCACACGGACCCCGGCACTCATTTGTAAACAGGAGTGCGGCCGTCGCTCCACCTGACCTTATAAATACTGCAAGAAAGTCCGTCATTAAATCTGTCATCAGCCATGTTGATTAAAATGAACAGAGCCTCCGGAAGGAATAAATTATCAAAAACTGTCAGCGTATGCAAAAGACCAGGTAAATTCAGTTGCAAGCCCTGGCAAAAAGCCTCCTTCCTCCGAGGCTGGGCCGCAGAGTCCGCCGCGAACTGCGCCCTGCCCTCGCCGCTCATTTAGTTTTAATCTTTTTTACCCGTTCATGCACAGTTCTTGCCCTCCGTTTTTGTTTTCGTCGAGGCTTTTCGTTTTTAGTTTTTAATTTTATCAGCGTACTTCAATCTTGAGTGGATTTGCCACCATGAAGCGATTCAATAAGTCAAAGAGCGGGAACAGCGGCCCACGGAAGGCCCCAGGACTCCGGTTATTCCTCGGGGCATACCCGCAAAAAGGGGATCACGTTCGGGAAATATTCCTCTTTTTTTTTTTTGGTTACCTTTTTGCATATAAAATCGCGTATACTCCCCGAACAAAATGAAGCAGTTCAGCAGTTGGTTACCATTTTTGCCGGTTCCAAATTATGGCCCTGGCTACCATTTTGGGGCTCGGCTGGTTCCCATGCCTCGAGCGGGATCACCGCCACCGGCACGAACCGGCCTAGCTTCCACCTCTTTACCTCGCGACTTTTTTTCCGGCGCGATCGACAAATGTTTTGGTTCTCGTTTCGTCGATCGGCGCTGGTACATGCGATTCGAGACAGGTTATAAATTTTTGAACACCTCGCGGTTATGACCGTGGAGATACATCGGAAACAGCACGAAAATTGCCTGATTTAAACCGAAGAATAGTGCCCATGAGGGGTCTACAATTAGCAAAGTTTATAGGGGCAAAAAAGAAATCTTCAGTTCGAAGAGTGTTTTAAGTAATGACCGTAAATATGTATGAGGTATCCGCAGAATTTTTTTGCAATTGTATTGTATAACTGTAAGCGAAAGCTTATTTATATAAACATTTTATAATAACAAAGAGCAAAATGGTGCGCCTATTACATTTTTAATTACATAATAACCATTGTTGTTCACTTAAAAGTAGTGAAATATTTGAAGAACCAACTGATAAAATCAGAACGTTATTACTTTTGTTATAAAGATCTTAAAATCAAAAGACAAAACAGAAATGATGAATTGTAAATTGCCAACATGCAAAAGACAACAAAACATTTAAATTTTGTTTTTCCAAGAAACAATAAGTAATTAATATGATTTCGTAGCTCATTATAATATTTCTGTAGTCTTGTTTACTTTTATAGTGCCGAACAACGATATATTGTCGTTGATTACATTTGCGAAAAATTCAGACGACGATATGTATAGTAAATATATCGCTGCGCGTGAATGATTGTATATTATACACCATGTCAGAATAACAATATGTTTGTGCTAATTCAAAAAATGACCAACATATCAACATTTTGTTTTCTCATTCCTAATAAACATTATTTATATAATTTTCAACAAATGTTGTATGATACTCTAGTCATACATTCATTGTCTGTTTAGTTCTCAACATGATTCCTTTTGAATTTTATTATTATATTTTTCAAACAAATATCTTACCCACCCTTTTCCTATACATACCGAGATATTGAATGGATCATGCGAAGGCAATTTTTCGAAGAACCGGCAATATAATTCAAAGTATTCGCAATATTATAACATATGTATATGTTTCTGAAAATCCTGTAATAATTAATTAAATTAAAAAAAAAAAAGACAAAATTGAATGTAAGTAGCTTTAAACAATAAAACAAACATTATTTGTTCATTTCCTTCCGCAATATTATAGAAAAATACTTTTTAAGGATGGAGTTCGTTTAATTAATTAAAAGTAAATATACATATTATGAGATCAAAATACATAGTATAAAGATTGTTTCAATTCAAGAGGTCAAACCAATCTCTAGGGTTTTCGCATTCGTTATAGCACTTATATTCAAAAATCGAAAGCATATTATTATAAATAACTTTACTCAATCTTATATGATAATCATATATTAGATTTCTAATTCTGTTAAAGGAACAGATACTAGCTTATCTGGACAAAATTTTAAAGAGAATGAATTTAGTAATGGACAAATTGAAGGAACAAAAATGATCAAAAAAAATTGAGGTACACTACGCATGTTTATGCATCAAGCCCTACGAAAATAATAATTTTGAAGTCTAATTGCCTACAACGCTTTCTATAATAAATAATTTCTTAATCATTTTCTTACATTAAAAATTAAAAACGGGTTTTTATACTGCGAAATCTTGAATATATGATTGCATATTTATTGTATAAGTATATTCAACAAAACTTCTAGGTAAGAAAACACGTTTAGTCACTATTTTAATTTATGTTGTTGATGTTGCTGTATTTAGAATCGATTGAATTAAAGGGGCAATTTTCATTTATCCTACGTATATTGATATTATAAAATCTATTGTTAAACTAATATGTTTTTTAATTTACCAGGTGACTCTGGCGATTCATCATCAGAGAGTGGCATAATGTGTTCAGAGGAGCGTGACAAAATCGATTCAAATTCGAGTTCCGACGACGAAGATCACGAGGAGAGAAGAAAATCAAAACTATATTTTTCCCAAAAGCACCGACTCAAAGATTTTCTTACAAGAGATGCCAATCTCGCGGACAAAAATAACAACAGCGGAAACAGGAGAGCACGTCAATCTTCAGAAAATGAGGTGGCCCTGGACCTTACAAAGGCCCCCTTGTACCCAGTCCCTTCGAGCCACGTCACCCTCGAAGCCCTACAAAATACCAAAGTTGCCGTCGCCCAGTTTGCAGCAACTGCCATGGCGAATAGTCACAATTACGAGGAAGCCATCAAGGACCTGGCCGTGGTCCAGTCAACACTCTTCAACTTGCAGCATCAGCAGTTGTTGCAGATTCAACTCATCCGTCATTTGCAGTCGAAGCTATCGAGCGGTAAGGGCGAGAGAAGGGCCAGTGCAGGGGAAGAGGAAAGGGAGGAGGAGGAGAAAGTTGAAGATATTTGTGATCTAGAAAAAGGCTCAGAACAGAATATTACTGACAATAAAGAAATTGAGGGTAATATCGAAAAAGATGAGATCAAGACGAAGGAACATCTTGAAGAAACCCTCAAAGATGAAGATATTGAAAAGGAAAAGGAGCCTAAATTTTGCGATATTATAAAAGACAAACCAATTGACCATTCCTTACAATCACCTCTCTGTAACATAAATGCATCCTTAGCTTCGAGCATAATTACAAACCATGATCCACCGCCCCCTCCCGATGAGCCAAACTCCTTAGAAATGCTTCAAAAGCGAACTCAAGAAGTTCTCGATTCGGCCTCCCAAAGTCTACTTGCGAATAATTTTGCAGATGATTTCGCTTTTGGAAAAGATAGAAATTCTCAAGACGGTAAGGGAAGGAGCGAGCCATTCTTCAAGCATAGGTGCAAGTATTGCGGAAAGGTTTTTGGATCCGATTCGGCCTTGCAAATCCACATAAGGTCTCATACAGGTGAACGACCTTTTAAGTGCAATGTATGCGCAAGCAAATTTACTACCAAAGGAAACCTTAAAGTGCACTATCAAAGGCACACCCAAAAATATCCAAATGTTCCACCAGCTGGACCAAGCTGTATCCCAGAATTCCCTCAAAATAAGTTTAATCCTAGATTTGTTCCACCTGGACAAACCTTTCCAATGCCGACAAATTTGAATCCAGCTCTTGGTTTGCCTTTTCCTCCAGGAGCTCCTTTTGCTGGCATGCCGGCACTGCGTTCACCAATGGATATTTTGAGGACTCATGCAATGCATCCGAACAATTTCTTAAAATCCTCTGCACAAATCACCGATCAAGAAGAGCCCGCTGATCTGAGCAAGCCCTTTAAAAGGGAAAAGGAGGAAGATGTCAAATTTAAAAAAGAAGATGAGCATATCCTTGTCTCGAAACAGGAACTTCCTGAAGATTTAAAAATTGAAAAAAGGCCAGATTGCTCAACCGACAGTGAAGATAGCGATCGAGGTCAGCCAGAAATTCGATCGAAGACACCTCACAGATCTTCGGTTAGCCGAAACTCAAGCATATCAGATACCCCACCCGAAAACCCTCAGAACCCTTTGTCAATACCAACCCTTCCGCCCAAACCAGCCCCCAACATCGACAGTAGTTGGGAGAATTTGATAGAAATCGACAAAGTGTCCGAAACGTCAAAACTCCAGGAGTTAGTAGACAGCATCGAAAACAAGGTCACGGACCCCAACCAGTGTGTCTTTTGCCAAAGAGTCATGTCTTGTCGCAGCGCCCTCCAAATGCACCTTCGCACCCACACAGGTGAGAGGCCCTTTCGGTGCAAACTTTGCAACCGGGCGTTCGCCACCAAAGGGAACCTCAAGGCCCATCTGAGCATCCACAAAATCAAACCGCCCATCAGGAGCCAATTTAAATGCCCCGTGTGTCACCAAAGATTTTCCAATGCCACGGCCCTTCAGCAGCACGTGAAATCTCACGCTGCTGAGGGCGTCGATGCTGCGAAACATTTGCAATCCTTCGAAGGCGACGACTCACCATCTTCAGAAAATTTTGAAGCAACTATGTCTGAGATTTCCGGGCAGCGATCAGAGTCGTCTCAGGGGGACTACGAGGAGCACAGGGAGGAGGACGAAGATGAAGACGACGCGAATGACCTCAAGATTGAATCTGAAGACAATACTTCTTTTTCTATGAAGGAGGATGAGAGCAGCTCGACTTCCATGAAAGTTTCGCATCATGGAGCTCTAGACTTAACCCCGAAACAGGGCCAGCCTGGATCTCCTGACGGACAGTCTTCATGTTTTTCAAACTTCTCGCTTATCTCGCAAGCTTCGGTCCATACGCCACCGCCTCCGCTGATCTCCAGTGCGCTCAAATCTTTGACGCACTCGGTTCTACCAAAGTCGCCATTTAACCCTTTAGGACTTATCGGTAAGTAACTTTGTAATATTGACACAGAACGTTCATTTGTATAATGTTTTCGGTACACGAGGCAGGGAACGCGTTAAATTTTATATTTTTTAAATTGTACCTAATTAAAAATGAACTCCTCATATTAAACAAAATTTTCTGGATGAAATTTTGTCAAATCAGTTTCTTTAAATTGTTTAATATTATTATTTTTATGAACCTATATATTTTGTGCTACAAATATTCACTACAATTTTGATTGAAATTAAAGACTACATTCAGGAATTTTGCATCAATAGTTTAAAAATTAGAAGGAGGAGGGGCGCATTAATAATGATTTTGAAAGTATCTTGGAGATAAAGAAAGGGTTATTATCAAAAGGTTCTAAAATAAAAAAGGCAACTATGTATAACTCCTTACTGGCTACGGAACGCTAAAAAGACATTTGACGACTAGACCGGAGGGCTCTTTTCAATGTTTAGGAATTGCTAAAGATGTTCAGTATTAGAATGTAGAGTTATTATGACCATTCGCTAGCCAAAACTTATTGATTAATAACTTGTAATTAATTTTACTTGTAATTACCTACGTAAAACTCATATTTAAATAAATTTCAGTACTCAGAACGTATAGCTAAGAAGAATATAAATACAACTTTATTTTTATTTATTTGTCATCAAAAGGTTAATTAACCGTCTAATATTAAATAAAAGACGAAAAACAAAATAAACATTTTAAAGACATATGAAATTTTAATCATGGTATAAAGTATTAAGGATTTTTTTTTATTATTATATTTCTTTCAGAAAGTGCAATGATTAAGATCAAAAAAATATAAATTACAAAATATAACGATTATAAAATAGTTTTAATTCTTCGATTGATCGATAAAAATTATCGAGTAATTTTTATTTTTCGATCGATTAAGTAATAATTAATTATTGTGAATAATATTCAGATTCGATCTTAAAATTAGAAGAATGCTATAATTCCGTACATACCTACCTGTTTTTATTTTACTGTTCCACTTCTTAAAAGAAGGAAAATAATGATATGAGTTTTATTTCGAACAATCGAAAAATAAAAATTAATGCTTAATCAATATTCCGTAATCGTTATTGAGTGATCGAACAGTAAAAACTACCTCATAATTGCTGCTATACAATTAATAATTTTTTTTTAGCCGAAAAAAATTAATCCCTATACAAAGTATTATTGAATCTTACTAAGGCTACAAATGAAATTATTGGTTTTAGTTAGCTTGGTATAAAGTGATTAGTTTTTTGTTTTAAATTTCAAAAGTAATTATTATTTTTGCTCCCTAATTTCTTTACTATAAAAAGTCTACTGAGCATTATAAATTCTATGGCTTATACTGGTTCAAAAGATCCATAATTACTAATTACATGGTTCTTTATGAAGTATAACTTTCTCATCAACAGTTTTTCGCGAGACAAAATTGAAAATTAAAATATTAGAAGAATTAATTGAAATTTAACTCTTCTAAAGATATACTCGATTGAATGCATCAGTTCAAATGAAAAAGCAATAAAACACGGAAAAACTTAAAGCATCATATGGTACATACTGTACTATGTATTTATAATGTATAAAAAATGCCTATGAGTAAGAAATCTATAAAGTTTCTGTTATTCTAGTACAGATTTAATTGAAAAACTAGTTATTTTTATTTGTCGACATAAGTTATTCATAGAAACAACTACCGATTTTTGCAAGCCCTAAAGTTAAGATTGCCTAAGATAGCGATCCACACCACAGAAATTTCTCTTTTTGCTGAAAAAGTCAGGCTCATCTATAGAGAAAACTGTTGGCTAAATAAATTGTATCTTGATCAATGCAATAGCTCTCAGTCAGTGGCATTTAGCCTAGCTGTTCCCAGTCCTCTCCGTCACGTCCCTTCCCTGGTCCCTCGGGAACAGCGAAAACATGCCCCTGCCCGAGCCCATTTTCCTTATAAAACATCAAAGAAAATTACGATCTTAAAGAGACAAAGAAATGCAAAACGAGAAGTGCTGCAGCTAAAAAGACAAAAGCCACCGGATCGGGACAGATATAAATTTATCAAAGAATTTGTTTCGCGCACTCAAAACTTATTTTCGTTTAGCATAAACGGCGCTGAGCACCGCGAGATCGATCTTAGTCACTCGCGCATAAATACACGATCGCAGGGTAGCGGAGTCGCGAATCCGATTCCCGATTGATCAACAATTTAGTCAAATACCATAAACACCGAATTAAAAAGGCGAACAAAACCTGAAATGAAATTTATATAAGTTGGAGTCGAAGCGAAAAAAGAGGCAGCGAGACGCGAAATGATAAAGGATCGCGCAGAATGGCGGGCATATTTCAATAGTGCACACACCGAAATAGACGCGATCGGCCGGTCATCGCGGCCAAACATTTTAGTGTCAATTTATATTTGCGCGGCTTGAATGGCGCGCCGCGGCTCGGGCTGTGTGCGCAATCGATAAATAGCACCCGATCGGGATCGGAATAGGATCGAATTGATCGATTGCAATTTGGGCGCTCCGCCACTCGCGGCTACTCGCGGCTACCGCTGCCGGTGGCTAGAATTGCACTCGGCTGTCGCGGCCGAGTGAGTCACGGCGGGTATTGCTAAATTAGCTGCCTCCTCGCCATCTTGAGTTTTCCACCTTTTTTTCGCTATTTTTCACTATTCGCACCTCTGCGCTGATTTTATATGCAAGTTGCATGCAGATGCGCTTTTGGCATGAGCTGCTTACTCCTTGACAGATTCTCCCTGTTCGGAGGCAACGCTGTGGTGTTTGAATATTAAATTTTTTTCGCAATTTTTTGAGCGATTTCAAATTCCACGTGCGAATTACATAGATAAATTCACCACCTTAGAATTGCTGCAATAACTTTACACAAATCAGACACAATACTAAAATTTTTCAAAACGCTGTGCTTATGAAAGAGTTGTACAATACCTTTTGTTATATTATTAGTTAAACATTAGGATAGAAAGTTCCAAAATTAAAATACAAATGATATATGTACATACATATGTATGTGAATATATGTTTCCTTTCCAACTGTCCAAACAATATAAATCGAACACATTATGAACTACATTTTCTATATATTTAATTTCTACGTTATAATTCGACGTCGGCGGTAATTAGGGACCGCTCAGGTATTACGATCAGATAAACTAATAACTTGAAAATTGAAACATAATTTCTTCACATATGACTAAATAAAACTAGATTAGTTTGGCCACTAAAAGTACCTAAACAACCAGGAAAAGTATATATCTACTTTTTTTTTAAAGTTCAATTTCGGAATATTTGTTGCCGTTTAAAAAAAACTATTGTATAAACTTGAGTCTTTACTATATTATAATATCTACGTCATTGGAAATATCCTTACTAAATTACACATTTTTTTTTCGTGCCTGCAAATGAAACACTATCGAAGTGTGGTTATTTTCAAAAATACAAAAATTATTTTTAAGTATAAAAGAATCGAAACGTAAATTGTTTTATAATAATAGTGATAAAAAAATCCTGGGATATGTAAAAATTAATTTTTTCCAACTTCAAAACCCCTTAAATTTTTCAAAACTTAAGCCCGTCTTTATTTACATATGCGGCTAAATTTTGAATAGCAATTGAACAGTGAAATTTATTTGCTAAATATTTAGCTTATAGATTGATACTGAAAATGGTACCTACCTATTGTTTTTTTAACAAATAGAATAACATACATATGTACATATATGTCTTTATACTTTTTTTTTTATGTTTAATTTTTGACGGTTGTTAAAACAATTAAAGTGGGTGGTGCATGGGTAAATAAAAAAGAAATAATGCCAAACGCAAGCAAATATTATAATAAATGTTTTTAATGTTTAAAAATTACGGAATATATCTTCTGCTATTTAAATGGGTAAAGAAGTACGTTTTTATAGATTTTAACTTATACGATTTATAAATTTAAAATTATACAATTTTGCCAGAAGGAGGGTAATGTTTTTCAGGTGTATGACGTTTCTTTGGGGCATCCTGTAGCCTAAATGGCTTGATAGTTTTGAAAAAATTAGGTGTTCTTAGACTCGAGTTGTGGGAGCGCTATAGGATATATAAGTTTTGAAAAAAAGCATAAATATGGTCGGCATTTTCCTAGCATGTGTATTTTTTTTTATTTTCAAACATATCGATATGGGTATTAAATGAAAGGTACCTATTGATGAAACGAATTCAAATATATTAAATTAATTAAAAAACCAAAAACCGTGACTTTTTTCTAAAAAAGGAACTGAAAAGATATAAACAAGTAGCTATGTATTTATGTACAAATCTCTGACACAAAAAATTAAAAATTTTACTTTTATGTATTATTCTTATCCTTTAGAAAGTATCTAGTAGGTTTAAAAAATTACGTAGACTTTAAAATCATGCTATCGAATTGTGGCATGCAGACGGAGGCTATAAATATTTGATCTCAATTGTAATTTGGTAGCCTCCGACAGTGTGTCACGATTTGATAGCATGAATTTTAGAAAGCCGAAGTAAATTTTTAACCCTACCACGGACTTTCTAAAGGATAGGAATAGTAAGTATTATTAAAATTTTTATTTGTTTGTGTTTGAGCTTTGTATATAAATATTTGATTTATTGCATCTGTTCAATTCATTTTTCATAAAAAGTCGGTTTTTTTTTGGTTTTTTTAACTTACTTATTTTTTTGTATTAACCTGTAAACGCGGGAAAGGTCTCTGCTGCTAAATAAGCCGCATTCTTTTCACATCGGATCCAGTTCCGGGTTTTGCAGGAAATTTTGGATTGAACTTGAACTGAATTCTATGAGCAGCAACCATATCAAACATTTTTTATTTCCCGAAAATAAAATCAAATTGCCTGGATTTATACCCACTTATGCGTCAAAAACTTATATCATGGCAATTTGATGCGACTTTCGCAAATTTTAAAATCTTGATATACATACGTGATGAATTTTAAAATTACAATTCAATCCGAAATTTCCTGCAAAACTGGATCCGATGTGAAAAGAACACAGCTATAGAGTATTTATGTAGTCGTTAAATTGTTAAATGAATACAATATACCTACCAGGCCTTAAGTTTTAATAAAATTTACTTAGTAAAATACATTTATGAGGGACTATTAAAACTTACTCAAGATTCTTCCCCAGGTCTGCGCGGGAACACCACTTGCCACATATGCTTCAAGACGTTCGCCTGCAACTCGGCGCTCGAGATTCACCACCGCAGCCACACGAAGGAGCGGCCCTTCAAGTGCTCCATCTGTGATAAGCCCTTCTCGACGAAGGTGAGTGCGTCGCGACGCGGTGCGCCGGCATGTGCCGGGCCATCCGTCATCCTCCGCCGGGCCCTTAATGACTTCATGCGGCGGGCGCGCGGGTCCAAGGAGCCGGGCAGCCGGCCCGGACGGATTCCGCCGGGCTTAATTAACGGCCTTACTAATCACGTCTATCAGGGGCTACAAGTTACTCAATCAGCGGGGAATTCATATGGAGCTGCCAGTTCCATCATAAATCCTCCCATGAACGCGGGTCCGTCCCGGCGGCCCCGGGCGGTCGGCGGCGCGCAGGGGGATAAAAATAATCGCGTTTTGCCGGTGCTCACTATTTGCGGTTTTGCTCTACGTTCGACGTGCACACGCCACACGGAGCTGTGGCTCCGGCACTTTCCGTACCATGAACATGAAAGGTGGCAATTAATAATCCGCTCATAATTTTCGCTGCAAAACGATGCGACATTTAATTAATGGCGAAATTTTGTCATTCCGCCTTTTTGTTTCGTCTGCCGACGCGCTTTGTCTGTCTGTCTAGATGGCCTGTAGCCGGGATTCGCTCTATAGCCCTTCTGAAAAATGGGAATATATTTTTGCGGTATGTGAGGAAATATGTTTTCATTTTATTTGAAAAGTCGTTTGATGCTTAAGAGTACTTTAATTAATACGAAATACCCAATTTTATAAAATAGGATAGTAGTGACTTCATGGCACTGTTCCCTTTTTCTTCAAGGTACTCATTGTCAGTATTGTTCTTGGCCCGAAGCCATCAAAAGATTAAAAAGGTTTGATTGTAGCTAAGCAAGGAATGAGGTCTCTAATTTACGCTATAAGTACCAGTTCCCAGAAAATATAGTCCTTTTTGATTTTTCAACATTATGCTTGCATGTCATACAAATAGTTTATTGTATGCGATACGATTAGAACGAATATTTCTGGATATTTTATTTAAAATAATAGTTCTGAAATATGGAAAATAATTGGGAATATTCATTATTGTTTTATAAAAATTTACGGGAGAGCTTTTTTATGATATTTTGTTTACAAAATTTTACATAAATTTAATACAGGTATAGTCCTTTTTAAAGAATTTTTTTTAGAAAGGCTAAAAATGACTATATGTACTTACCACCGGATTTTCTAAAATAACACACCTTTTATAACCTAAAATGTTTTGACCAAAGTACTAACGGACAGGGTTGAGTTGGGAATAGCCCACAAACCTCTAAAATTAACCAATAATATGCTGCAAACTAAGCTATTAAAAAAAAATTATGAACCAGGGGAACGAAATTTTACTTATCTCAATGGAAAGAACTAATTATTTTAGACATTTTTGACAAATCATTAAAAAAATAAAGGCTTATCGTAGAAACTTGAAATATGGCTCCATTAAAAGCCTGAAAACTGATCTAGAAATATGAAACTACTAATATCTACGACTTTTCTAAAGAATACAATAACAAACACACAACAGACACGCGTTCCATAACAAGCTCCTGGAGAGCTATAACAATAAATATCAACAAATTCACTGATTATTATTTGAAAGAGTTGCAATCCCATCAAAGTGAAAAAAGACCAACCTTTCCTTCATCCATGCCAATTTTTACTCCACTTGCAACCTTCGACCAAGCAAGAAAATCCGCACCAACTAGATTTTTTGAATTTACTGCGTTTTATAAATACGGCCGTTGGTCTATAAACATCATCAATTGAACAATATTAAATTAGTTAGAACCCATGTATAATTTGTCATACCTGCAGCCCTTTTTTTCTTTATTAGTCCTATATTTTTCAAACCGAATTTTTTAAACTTCTGGATATGTACATATGTCGTGGACTCATTAATTATATTTTTCTATGACCTACGTCTATTCCTATGAAACCGGCCTTACTCTATGAAATGGAAAAATATTTCGAAAAATTTTAAAGCATTTTAGATTTTTGTATAATACATATATTGTAGATTAAGATTCAAGCATCTATTTAAGTTACATAATTTAGTATCCAATATCAATTTTCAATTTTTTTAGTATTGAGATGTCTGATCAGTAAATCTGTTTAATTCTAGAAAGAAGAAGTCGTTCACACAGCCCTGCACTTCCTCAGCACCAGAGTAAGTGTCTGCAACGCAGGTATCGTTTATTTAACATAAATATTTATTAAAAATCATATAGAAAATTAATTGCCATTTCAATTGGCTGAATTGCGAATATTTATATCGTTTTTGTTCCCCCAGCTACTGCAAATCGCTCATATTATTCATTTATGCGATCGGAGCCGAAGCTCGAGCTCGCTAGAGTTTTTAATCTGGTTTTTCCGAGACGCCTGGATCTGAATCTTTCCGTGGTTATCAAATACCGCCGCAGTCGCCGTCATACCTAATCAATTTCCGCGCATATCAAGTGCGCGGGCAACAGTCGCGTTTATTTTATGTCGCGGGGGGCGAGCATAGCTCCGACCAGGGAACATAATAGCCCATGAATCATATTGGGAGACAGCCTTTCGCGACACGGAGACTACGCGAGCGCCATATGCATTTCATGTTTATTTATGACGCCTGCAGCCCGGTCGCCTCGCGGATCGGGGATTTATAAATGAAACAGTCTGCCGGCCGGGGGGCGTCGGAGCGCCTCTGGGTCATTTATTGCGCAAATTAGAATAATTGCGGATGCCTTTGAGGTGTCGGGACGAGGTAAAGGCTCCGGGAGTGGGGTGCTCAACTGTCGCCGCGACGCCACTTAACCTTACCCCCGAAAATCTTTAGTGCCCCATCGCGTCGCGGCACAGCAGTGGGCTCGAGCAGGCGCCTTCGCGTTGCCCACAAAGTGGAGCCGCCCAGCCCCCCATAACTCATGTCCCCGCAGCGGCGCGACTGGACCACTGCCAAATTATGTGTTACTCAGACAATTCCCTCGAGGCACTACCTCATTGTCATTTTCAATAGAAATTCTTAATGAATCGAAAATATAAAATAATTGCGACTTCTTGCGCCTGCCATTGTTCCCCGCATGGGGTGAAAGCGGCCGCGTCCCATGGAATTTAATTGCCATTCGCCGCCGCGAACGATCCGTCTGTCTCGCGTACATGGCACATTAAGAGACGAATTTCACGACGATCTGGTCGTAATAAAATTATTTTGAAATTTTAAGTGAAACATGGCTTCTATTGCCGGTGAATAATTATTAATGGCAGTTGTGAGTCTCGAGACCATTTACCATGCCAGCATCATTTTATCGTTGGAATTTTACCGATGCAAAAAGCTTGTGGTTAGTAACAAGGAGCACTAGATAAATTTGTATAAAAATACCTACTTACAAGTACCTACCTATTATGAATAAATAAAAATTAATTCGTATTAGATATAACTACACAATTACAAAAGGTGTTTTCAAGCACAAATAGCCTTAAATAACTCAAGAACTTCATTTAACAAAACTTATTGATTAATGTAGGTATTTTCATTATAATAAATTCAAGCTGAGTAAAATAAAATATTTGAGCGGTAAAACGAATGAATAGGTAATTCTCGGCGGTCGGTAAAACCATTTCCTACCGCATAGACAAGCACGCATTTGTGGAGTATATTACCTATATATTTAAAACAGCAAATAACCTTTTACACGTACATTTTTTAATACAAATGTAATCGTGTATAATTGGCTACAATCAATTTAATTATATGTACCTACTTCAAAAAAAAAAAAAAAAACATTTCTTACAGCCCAAATATTTAAAAAAACGCCCAAAAAATTAGTTGCCCATCCTGATTATGGTGAATTTTACAATCTACTTTTGAAAGCAGCTACTTAGCTTGTGTGCATACGAAACGATGTCGTGCCACATAAAATAACAATTTTGCTTGAAAACCATAACTGCAGTAAGTAGAAAGGCCCCCTCTAACGTCGGTCTCCCCAAACATTCGCAGGGCAACATGAAGCAGCACATGTTAACACACAAACTGCGTGAGTGCAGCAGTCAAAACTCGAACCACTCCTCGGAAGACACCTCCTTGGGGCTCTGTTTGCGGAGGACCGAGTCCCCGAGGTCTGAGCAAATCTCGCCGGCCGTGCGGCACCGAGATCTGGAGCGGAGCCCCCCGCCCCCGGCAGCGCCTCCGCCGGGGTTCCCGTTCGCCCTGGACGAGCTCCCCCAGGAGGAGGCCCGGGTGGGCGGGAAGCGCACCTCGTCCGACTGGGAGCAGCCCTCAGCCAAGAGGCAAATTGGTAAGTGCCCCGGCCGGGGCTGGCTAATGACAAAAGCTTACAAAGGCGCTCCTGTAAAAACACCTTCCAGCCAATTCGCCTCCGTCGACGGCGGCGGCGGCCGGCCCGGGCAGGAGCCCTCCCCGGGAGGCGCCCGAAAGCCAAACAACAATTCAATCGCAGGCGGCGGCGAGGGACACCCAGCCGCAACGTGTTGAATCTCAGCCGACGACTCACCTGGACCCACCTGTTGTCAACACGAAGCACCTGTGCACCGTCTGCCGGAAGAACTTCAGCTCGAGCTCGGCCCTGCAGATCCACATGAGGACCCACACCGGGGACAAGCCGTTCCGGTGCTCCGTCTGCCAGAAGGCCTTCACGACGAAGGGCAACCTCAAGGTAAGACCCCGGCGCGCGGCTCGCGGCTCACGGCTCACGGCCGCCGCCGCCGCAGCTCAGGTGCGCTAAGACGGAGGTGTGCTTCTTGCGTTTCAGGTGCACATGGGCACTCACATGTGGACGAACGGCTCGTCGCGGCGGGGGCGCCGCATGTCTCTGGAGCTCCCGATGAACCGACCGCTGCCCGTAGGACCCCACGAGGAGTTCCTCCAGCGGCGCTCCGAAATGTTCTACCCGTACATCCCGCCCTTCCTCAACGGGATGCAGCAAAAGGTTACTCTAACTTTTTTCTAACCTCTACCTTTTCTAGCCACAACTTTTTGATCTAAGATTTAGGACCCTAGAAATGAATCCAAATTTTCAACATCGGGACGTGCAAATTATTATAATTTTGTTTAAATATTTCATAATTACTACTTTCTAGCAGGGACCAAACCAAACTATTTTTCTTTTTACCCTTAACTTACCTATTAACTACTACCAATCGATAATAATTTGGGACTGAAAGATAATTCTAGCGAAAATAAAAAGTCAAAATCAAAAAATCAAATAAAATAAAACATTAGCTGTGCTTTTTTCAAAAACGGATCAGAATTAGACTCGTTAGGAAACTTTTAATTGAATTGATTACCATGAGCCGTCACCTATACAAAAATTAAAATTTGCAAAAAGCACGTCTATTTTCCATCATTTTTACTTATGTAAACTTACAATATTGAACCGAAAAACATTTTAGATTAACGTTTTGACGCAAACTGGGTATAATATAAAACAAAGCAATTAGATTTTATTATCATATATTCATTCTTCGGTGTATTTGGTCTTCTATCGTAGCAAATTCTTACTTTTATACATTGTCCTTAAATGTAACGTGCAACAACAAAATGCTCGCGACTTATAAATACATATAATAATAATAATAATAAAAAATTATTATTATTGAATCTTGGGCTACTACGGATTTTGATTGCTATTTTATTTACTTATTTGTTACTATTTATCGTTAAAACTTAAAATCTATCAAGTAATCAACTGGCTCTTTCGTAATTTAACCAGCTGATCGAAATTTTACAATGGTATAGTAATATGTTGTATGTAATTTTGCTACAGGTTGCTGAATGCAGACTCTTCATTAAGAAATTATTACAACTTTGCTCTTTGAATAAAAGGATATCGAAGAGTGAATACCCTTTAAATATGTTTACAAAATCTCTTTTGCAATAACATTTTAAATTAGATTTTTATATTAAAATTGAAATTATCTTAATTTTACCGTCAGGATTCTAAAAAAATGTTTTATTAGCTTGAAAAATGGTTACTAATATGTCACAAACAGAATGAACAAATTGTATGCAGTTGTAAGGGAATAAGGATAAATTTTTTTTAGTATTAACATTTTCTTTTGTTTGTTGTTAAAATTAAAATGAAATTGCTCAGCTAAAGCAATTATAGAGCAAATTATGATTATAATTCAAACTTAAAATTTTATTTTATTTCAAAATTCAAAAGGGGCTTACCTAAATTCGTTACACTATTAGGAAAAGCAATATAATGCCAATACATAATGATAATTGATGACAATAGAATCTTGAAAGTGGTATCGATTTACTACAAATAATATAAATTTTAAAGGTCACCCACACCACAACGAAAATTTGGATTTATGATTAGGACTCTTGAATATAAAATACATATATATAGGTACTTGTAGAATCTTTTTTGTCTCCTATTACCGAGCTATTCAACGTTTTTATAATAATACCATTTAAAAAATATTTAAAATTTCCAGTTCAGCGAAATGAATGCGCTTCCGAGCCCGCAAGGTGGTTATCCGGGCATGGGGCCCCTTCCAGGGAAGTACTCAGGATTTTTGGGGTTTGGCCAATTCCTTCCACACCACGGAGCTGGAATCCAGGGAATGGGCTACCACCAGTCCCTGCCGATGTCCTCAGGTGAAAAGCAGGAAAGGTCCGACAAAAGACAGGCCGCCAGTCCTTACGAACTCATGCAGAAGGAGTTCGGCAGCCATCACAAGGACATTGGACGCGGATGGGACGACCACTTCAGGGGTCAAACCGCCGATGACGAGATCTCGTCGATGCTGTCCCCAAGGTCGAACAGTCGCGAAGAGGCTCTGGCGGTGTGATTGCAGTTTTAAAGAATCTTAGATTGTGATGACATATCTTGGACTGATATGAAGGTGATCGTTCTGGCGACGCTCGAAGATACTGCGTCGAGTGTGGAAGGATCGATTATCTCTGCTCTGTGAGCCATAGACGGTCTTGAAATGCATTTATTTGTACGGAATTTACTGTGAGTTACACTTAGGTCTATAAATGTCAAATAAAAATAATAATCAAATGATAAAGTCATGAGTCTTTAAATGAAACCTTTTTACTCAATTTACAGCTCTTTATCTACTTGAGTAGTAATATTCGATGGGGTGTGGTATACAAGATCAACCAATTTAATCGACGGATCCAAATATCTCCTGAAATACGCCAACTACAGAAAAATTGCTCAGGCAAAAATTGTCAAGAATAATATCGGTCATTCATCTGTCAAAATGATCTTGACCGACAGATCAGTGTTCAAGGTTATTTTCAGGTCAAGGTAATTTTAGGTTGAAAATTATTATTAAATATTTTTTTTTTTTTGTGACACTGAGAAGGTCAAAGTTTAAAAGTTAAAAAAGCACTCAGTATCAATTTAATCGTATTCAAGGATTCTTTGTTTTTCAAAGTCGAAATCGAAAAACAAAATGGAAGCTAATTTTTCAAGAAATAACCTTAAAATCAAAAATTTTTAAAAGTGAAGAAATCAAATATGTAAAATTAAATTCAAATTCTTGATATATAGGCTCTAAAATTTGACAGTATAGTTTTCAAACTTATAGCAATTGCAAAAGACAAATCGCTCTATTTTTCTGGTTGTGGTTATATCTATAAGCTCTTTAAAAACGGGGAACGGAAATTAATTTTATTATTTATAAAATATAACGCTATTGGCGCGCAAATGTTTTTACTTATTATGAAAATTTTCTTAAAAACTCATGTTTTTTTCCTTATTGATCTTAGTGAGTTACAAAAAGTTAAGATATCAACTAAATCACCTTTTTGCTTCATCGGATTTCAAAATTTGTTCGAAATTAAAAGTTTGCTACTTAATTTTTTATGTGTTGTGAGGTTACTGCAAAATTGAAAAGGAAGTTGGTAAGAATAATGCAATATTTGTTTTTATGTCTCAAAATTGTGTTAAATCACTTTTGTGTCTAATCCTCACTTGTCCATTTCCCCACCGCGAATAAAAAGATACGAAGCGCATTGAATTAAGACATGCGGGAAAATTTGTAAGACGCTATCAGGGGACCGGAGCACTCAGCCCAGCAGCAAATTGACGGCTAGCTCCTAGCGATCGCGCTATCTGTCCCTTGTCCACGGTGGGGCCGCGGGGCGACGGGGAGCGCTTGCACTTTGCATTCAGAAGGTGTTGGCCAGGAACTCGCCGCGGCCACCGCAGCCCCCTTGGGGCTGTCCAACCGAGCCTGCGATAGATAAGGCGCGCCGTCTCGACGCGCGGTGAAGAGGCTGCGATAAATAAGCTAAAAAAATCGTAAATACAGCAGTTAGTCGACGCGACGCCCGGTCGCGGGGGGAATCATTAAACCGGGAGTCAAATAGAAGCAAACGGCGCGATAAAACAATTAGCGGAACATTTGGGGCTCGGTTGGGCCTTTCCACCGCGCGGATCGGCGCGGCCCCAATCACGTGATCCGTTGTCAGCCCGAGTGAGTGGCCAGCATCCGCAGATGGACCGATCTGGCCGATCGCGATGCGTCTCATAAATAGTTGTAGTTTTGCTAATGAATTACCTCTGGTGAGGCGGAAACACTTGTTACCGCTCAAAAATGCCTCGTCGGTGTCACCCGCGTCCACTTTCCAATTAGACGACGATCTTAAGCTGGATGCGGGGCGCTGAGACGCTCTTGACGGACCGCGGCGTGCACCTCGTCAATTCGGTAGTTATGTTCGACGCTGTTATGCAAATTAATTACTAAATACACGTCGGCCGCACCACTAACGGTAGGCTCTAATGGGTGTGTAATCAGCGCTCTGTCAGCGTTCCTCAAAAAATTTCGAATTAATTAATAAAATTAACGAAAAAATTATCAAACTAATGCGCAAGTAAACCGGGAAAAGACATCGCGGAGGCGTACACAATCTACGAATCGATAAAATTTCATATTTATTATGCGCTCCGATGAAAACATGGCCAATCAAGTCGCTTGTAGCGGGCCGGTTAAAAAAACCGGAAGGCCATACCGAACCGGCGAGAGCGATTATAATTTTTAAATCGAAAAAATTAATTCCGAGAACGAGCTGAACTGCTTTAAAATATTTAACATGTCGTGAGAGATAAAAGGTTTTAACATACGACTTCGGCCCACCGTCGTCACTTTTTCACTTTTTTATGCGAATTTTGTCCATAACATCGCCTAATTTACCTCCAATTAAGTTATCTTTTAACGGTTTTGACGCGGTCAGGTTAATTTTGGTCATTCAACTTGAAAACGCAACATGCCCTCGAATTTTCAGTATAATATTTTATGGAATCCCGCAGGGCTACGTTCTCTTCATTATTTCTTTTTGGAAAAATCACTTTTTGTTAGAAAATGTCTAGAAACATAGAGCTAAGGAAATACGACTTTGGTACCTACCTCAAATTTTGACCTTTTAAGAATTCATCCAGTTTTAATTGAACATGCTTTTTTTTCAAAAAAAGTGACTACTTTTACATTTTTAGAATAGTTTTAGTAATAAGTTTTAAAAAATGAGTTTGGATTCAGAAGGAATAACATATTATTAGGTACACTTTTCTTGTCTGCCTGCACCCTTTATGACGACTTTTAAATCAATATGGTTCAATATGATCTGATCTGGATATGGAATTTGACATTGATTTTCTTTTGCACCTATAGGAATGTTTTTATATTTTATAATTTACAAAAAAAAAACATAAAAAAGAATATTGTTTACCCATACACTATTATTGTATTAAGTGATGTTCTTTTAAAAATCTCTATTAATGAAATGTTCAATACAAAATTTGTTGTAAAATCCGATCCAGATCAATATATGAGAAAATTCTAAAATAAATAAGTAGAGAAAGAACTCATTCAATATATGTACTTAATTCACTTTATTAATTACATCATTTTATAAAAACCAATGTTGCAAATATTTTTACTATTACTTTACTAGGAAAATCGTTCATCATATCTTAAAACCTTTATTGTTTATTATACGCGTTATCAATTGGCTCTTTTTAGTCAAACCGTAATATCAACATGTAGCTGCCTACTAAATATAGTTTTCTAATAATTTTGGTCAATTTCTAATATTATTTTGTGATTATTTATATCTGAGTGCCGTTTTTGCGAGATGTTCTTTAATTTGAATTTTATTAAATAGTTAGCAATGTTTCAAAAAGAATTTTCTTTGTTTGTTAAATGATTGGAGTTTTACATATGAATACAAAAATTATTATAATGGAGCTTATTAAGACGTGGATTTCCTCATTATGAAAACAAGACAAACAATGAATGTAATAAACTTAGAAATTTTTTTATATCGTTTTTGATGATTAATCACTAAATGGGCCTTATTTGGGTATCTTACCTTAGTCCGAAATTAAAGCAGCACCTGGATCTTAATTTAATTTAATTTAAATAAAATATTTCGCAATCGACCGTTACCGAGATCTTCACAGGAAATAAAGTGCATAACACAATTGGCCATTAAAAAAGGTTTCACTTAATCTTCACATTATAAACATTTAAAGCATCCTATTTTCGCTTAAAGAGCCTAACACGTTTTAGATGTCAATAATTTCACTGTCTATTTCGCATGGTCTTTTTTTGCAACTTGTAAATGGGAAAAATTTATTCCGTCGAAAAGCGTGCTATTCTTTGTCAGCATGTCAAGTTCCAACTTTCTAAGAGTTAACTTTTAAACTTTAGCAGATTTGTGTAAAACTAGCAGATGGGCACAAATGGAGTTCTCACCATAAAAATTCAATTTTTACGATTTCGATACAGAGCCCTAAAGACGATAAAATCTTAGAAAAGCTCCAGGCGCCATGAAACCCATTTGCACGGGCAATTGGAATTAGCAACCAAAACGTCCAGAGCTGTGCAGATCACAGATCGTGGTGGAAGTAGACAGTCTAGCGCCTCTGAAATTATCCCACAAACGTCACATCTTCCATTAATTCGTCGCGCTCCTATTCCGCAGCATTAAAAAATTTAAAATTAGCCCATATCGTGGCGGCATAAATCCGCCGTCTATGCAAAATATTAATAAGCGAGCGCACCTCGATCTAGCCGGGAGATCGTTCCGCGGCAGGGCGAAGGTCCCGGCGTAGTCGCATTAATTTGCGCGCCTAAACCCCCTCTTCCCTCCACCCTGTTCCTGGCATTATGCGAAATTTATAATCACCCGGCATAATGGGATTAAATCCGCGCGTGCAACGCCAGTCCCGCAGCCAAGTTTTTCTAATTTGGATTTCCCGAGAATTCCCATGCGCTGAAGAAATCGCGCACGAAAATGAGAAATGTTCGCCCATCAGGGCCAGACGTAAACTTTTCGCGCAGATGACGGCGCACGGTTTTCCTCTCCTCTGGCCCTTCTTCAAGGGACGACTGGAGAAAGGGGGGAGGTGGCAGTTTTCTTCATTTTACCACGATTTTGATAGCGTCGAGGACGAACAAAGATATTTTGGCCGCGATCGCGAAGCACTTTGCGCGTTGCGCGACTCTTCATTATCCGCATCTGCATCTGGCCGCACGCTTCGCGGAGATTCAGTGAACTTGGGTGGCAAAACGACTAATTCGCTGACTAGACACGTCTGTAGTAAAATTTGTAGGATTTTTGTTGATTTCGCGGCTTTAAACGCGAGCACCCTGCGCTGCCGCCTCGAAAAATTTTGATCGCACCTACAGAAACAGAAGGGCACTCGATCGCTGTATTTTTAGACGCATTCGGCTATTGTACTACGCGACAAACAGGGAACAGTTCCAAGTCGAGAGAGGTGCAGGAATGCGTTCCACTAAAGTAGATAGAGTGCAGCTATTAAGTCGTTTAAGTTGAAGAGTCCATTTGCACGAAAATACCCTTCAAAACAAAGCATTTATAATTTAAAAAAAAGTATATGTGTTTGCTGGGAAATATTCAGCGATTGAGTCACAATCGAAACAACCTTTAGACTTTTGTATGTGATTTTTTGTGAAACGAATTAGGGCAAACTGGGGAGCTACGGAATATATTACATAAATTATGGCTTCAAAGATTTGTATATTTAGCCTACACTACTTCTACAGACAAAAAAACAACTACTTAACTAGAAAGTAAGCCCTAATTCGTTTCATTTTGCAAATATGCCAGCTTTCTCTTGTACTCTAATTAAGACATCGTCATTACATTACAAAGCTGTATTTTTTTCGTCTATGCAGAAATAAAAGGAAATTTTGCTTAGATTTGAAATTTATCATGAATAACCTATAGATAAAAGTTACTTTCTTAAAAGCATCAAATTGCAACGATTTTTATCCACTTTTAAGTCAAAAAATCAACCTGAAAATTGTTCAGTTCAAGGCATGCATCAAAATCATGGCAATTTGATGCATTGTTAATGCAAATTGAAAATCCTTTTTCTGAAGAACTATTAATGAACTTCAGTTCAATATAAATTTTCATATTGTTCTGGAGATACGAAAAGAAGCTACAAACTTTGTTGGAAAACAAAATCCATACGTCGTTTATAATATAAGTAAGTAAGTAAGTAAGTAATAAGTTAAGTGAATTATATGTTAGTAGTCTATTACGCGACAAAAAACAACTTTAAATTATTTACATAAATAAGGGAATTGTATACGAGAGAAGTTTGTATAAATAAAATAAAATCACAATAGCTACCGACATACTAGAATCCTCAGGAATTACTGCAAATAATTTTTGCAACAATATTGCCAACAAATTTCAGAATCCTTTTAGATTTTTAATTAAATGTTTAGAACATTTTTAAAACGGTTTAATTATATTATTGATATTTTGTGATATATGTAAAATTCATGCAAATGTTCAAATTTCCTTCGAAATTTTTTATAGATGTTAATAATTGCTTTATTATTCGTAATTTTATAAACTTTATTGCTAGCACTTTTGAAACGCAGTAAAGATTTATTGAATCGCTTTGGTTGATTGGTGTAGATATTTCTTTTAAACGGAACATGCAAATGTTATGCGAAAAAATTTGTTATAAAAATAATTCTTCGTATATAGTTAATAAATTTAATAATGAAAATGCCTCGCCTGTACAAAATAATTTTTCACGTCTAATTGGATGAAAAAATTATAACAATTTAGAGGTTTAAGTAACTCAAATTTTAACTTGTTTAGTTTTAAATCTTCGTCTTAAAATAGAAAAGTTAGTTTTTTTTTCTGGCTCTCTAGGCAACCATTCAATTATGCTTATAAGTCACAAGCAAATTGAAATGCGAATCAAATCAAAATGGTTCAAAGTTTAAATTTCAGAATTAACTATATAAAATAAAGCGCTACCGAATCAAGATCAAAGTCAACATACTTAATCGAAAGCAGGGTATAATTTTTAAAATAATTAAGAGCATACAATTTTAATAAAAACTAAAAGGATTTATTAAGTCGTTTTCGAGAACCAACAAAAACTTAGGTATTTCCAAATTTTTAACAGTGGCGATCGCCTCATATAAATTTGGGTAAAATGAATACATATATTTGGGTTCCCAGTAACTTTAACTTTAAACTAAAATGGTTTATTAATAGTCAGATTAATTGAATTGTGAACAAATCTAACGAATTATCTATTTGTTTAAATCGAAATGAAATTTCAGCTTATTTCTAATAAACCAAAAAGGAAGTGATGTATTTTTAAATTCAAATTCAATAAACTTTGATGCACATTACAAATACAAAAAGCGAACAGCTCCTCTAATGTCTAATTAATCTATTTTAAGAACTCGGTGTTGTGTTTTCATAAGAAGAATTGATTTCTTCATTTCAGAATTTCATGTGCTTCGTAAATAGTATGATATGTAGAATCTAGCAACAGCCCGGCTAGCTCAGTCGGTAGAGCATGAGACTCTTAATCTCAGGGTCGTGGGTTCGAGCCCCACGTTGGGCGAAATGTGTCTTTTTCATAATTATATGCGGAATTAAAGAAATTGAAGAAAAAATTTAGTACATAAATATATGCACATTTTACTCTCATACTGATCTTATGTAGAATTATTTTATCTTTTTTGACTCTATGTGACTAATATCTATAATAAGCTTAAAAAAATATATAGGTACGTATTTCTTTAAAAATACATTCGATCAGGAAGGTTTAATTTTATTAGTGACTCAGATTTCGCTCGTTTGATTTCCCTATAAATGCAAACCGTATTAACGTTAGCGGTGCTAATCGCAAGTGATCTCGCTGTATCGAAAGTATGAAATGGCAGAAAGCTGGAAAATTTTCGTAAGCAAATTGAACCTAAATCACATTAACCGGAGCTGAGATAAAGAGCCACAAGATCGAAAAGACTTGGCGAAATTAATTGCGACGATTTTCACGTTCATTCGCGAAATCTTTTCCCACGAGTTTTCGATTGGATTTTGACTGGCCGATCTTGTCACACATCATTCGGGCCCGGGATTTGCCCTTAAAGGGGTACCTGGCCGCCTCCTCGTCCGCGCGCGACGATCGCTCCGCGATCGGAGAAGCGTGCAAAGAAGCGAGGTGCCCCGGCACCGGCTGCACTTGTGTCACGAACAAGGTGCCTTACATCTCGTGCTGATCATCTCTCACCGAAACGGAGCCGCTGCGCGGTCCCAATCAGCGCGATCAGATTGAGTCGCGATTACCGGCAAGGTGAGGAAATTTGTTTTTCACATTTTTCCAACCTTTCGTGAATTTCCTTCGTTTTGGTCTTCCTATCCGCGGTGACACCGTACAAGAAGTATCGGAACTTTCAGTGTATGATGTGGGAAACAATTTGTTCCAGGCGGCTTCAGGTCGGGTGGCAGGATCTCAAAATCTCCTCATTCAAGATCTTCCCTCTAAGTTATCTTATACTTAAAAGGTGATAAAACCCAGTCTTCTATAATAACCTTTGTTTACACATACATTACATATACATATATGTATGTATTCTTAGATATTATTTGTATACTTAAAACTATTTCAGGCTGTATTCATTCTGAAAAGTACGTGTCTTTTAAATAAAGGAAATGTATCATTAACTAGTTTCTAGTATAATATTTTTAAAAATAATTTTTATTAATTTTATGAAATATTTCCCCAATCCAAAATAATTACATATACCTCCTTTCATCCAAGAAATATTATATATATATATATATATGAAGCATGTTATTAGAAAAAAGAAATGTTTTATTAAAAAAAAAAAAATAAATAAATTTTGTCCTAGCAAAATATAAACTAAGGTATTAATAACAGCAATCATGAAGTAAGAATTAAATAAAATAAATATGAGTGGAAAATAAACAGGTAAGGATATTAGAAATTTTTATAGCATGATGAGTGAGCATTTCGATTGACATGACAATAAAAAATAAAGTTGGTGATACTGTCGCATTATAAAATTGTATTCAAACTTACTTTAACCCAAAGAGAAAACTGCTGTTAAATTACGTAAACCAATTTTGGTAAAATATTTTGTATGGAAGTTTATACTCAAAAGTAAAAATAGTAATTGTATTTGCTCATATTTATGGTCACTTTTTGTACCAATCTTAGGCTTTCTTAGATTAGGTAATTACTTTAAATAACTTTGTTAATTTGTTTTACATATTTACTATTATTTTCCGAATTGTACAGTATTCACAAATTTCATATAAAGCTTTCACCAACAGCAAATTTTCTTTACTAAAAATGATATTCATCCTATCCTATGAATGTAGGCACAATTGTATGCAAAAGTTTAAGCCCACCATTCCTTTTCCAGTACTATGTATACTTTTAACTCAGTTTATTTTTATGAAGACAAATCTCCTTCAAATTTAATATTCTGGCAGTTTTTAAATAATAATGGTGACTTCATTTTAAAGCAAGAAGTAGTTGCTAAAGTTGATTTTAACTTATCTAAAGATTTAATTAGGCACGCTCTTTTAAATCGTTGTAATCGCCAATAGTTAGTTTGTTAATTTTGTTCTTTTCTATTTCAATTGTAATGTCAGATGTTTTTATACCTGTTGCTTTATAATAAATAAATAAGTTCCGGAAGATTATTTTACCCCGCTGTGTTAAAAAATATAAAGACAATTTGTTACAGAACTAAAGTACCTATCATAATCTTAACAGATTTACATTAAAATTTCAATACATGCATATGAAATCTGTGTTAAACATCTGATGTTTTCGAATAGAAAAAAAAATGATCATTGGCATAAAATTATAATATAATATAGGTAGTGTTAAATTATATTTGAAACTAACAAACTCTCCTATTAAATAAAATTCAATTACAGTAACGTTACACAATATCGAATCATTGCTTACCTTTCATCACACGCAACTATTTTTATTTCATTACTATTAAATTTTTCGCGACGCTCATAACACCATGATACCTTCAGAGACTACTAAACCGGTTACGAAGAAATAAAGTTTCACTCATATTGCTAGATGCTGTTATTAATGTTGGTCAACAGAAGATGCCTACATTTTTGAAGAATCGATTTAACTGAAATTTTCCTCATGTGCATATGGACGATGTAAAATTACTATGTTCTGTAGTCTTCCAATAAGTCACAAACCCGACCTGCACACTATTGGAAGTTGGATTAAACCCACAAAATATTAAAATTTGAAATGCATAATTTAGGCAAGTATAGGTATTTATTTTTTTCATTTTATTAGGTATTCTATATTCTATTATTTGAAATACATTTTAATTCCATTGAAGGTTTATTTTCATTTTGAAGTAAGTATAATACACGTCAACACCAAAATTGTGGCCGAACAAATAGCATATCATTTCTATAGGATTTTTTTTTGTACATTTTGAATTTGGAAATAAAAATATTCAATTGGCTTTAGTTTTTCATAAAAATGGAGTTGAAAAGTACAAAAGGCCATTATTTTATCATTTATGAAACGCCATTAAAAAATAACGAATTATCCTCAGAGTTTATAACAGAACTCAAATAAAAGCTTGAATCTTAAGCTATATATTTTCCTATAAATAGATTATTTCATAAAGTATGATAAACCTTTACCTACTGTTTAATTAATTTTAAAAAATATAGATGTTTTGTACTTTTTAGCTCTATTTTTCGCGAAAGCGGGAGCCAATTTAGAACTTCTGTTTAGGGATTTATAATCCATAGAAAAAATGCTCTGGAAATGACCTATCATTTGTCCTGCCGGAACAAAAAAATAAAAATTCGTTCCCCTGTTTAATTGATTAAATTCAATTAGTTTAAATATTTGCAATATTAATAATTTTGAAATAAAAAAATAATAATGGAAATACTTACAAATTAATTCAAATTTGCTACCTTAGCCCTTCATTATTTATTAGAATTCGAAACCGGGAAAATGAAAGATTGTCACAATTGTCAATTTCGCTTACGAAAGAGGAAAAAATGGCGCAAAATTTGCATTTTTCCCTCAGTTTTAAATCTAATTGTTAGGAAATGAAATTCGCAAAATTAGAATATTCTGCTCCTCCGGGAAGAGGGATGGGAATTAACCGCGGCAAATACAACGGGTGCTTCGAGGCCCCATCTGACAAAATTGCCAGCCAGATAAATTCATCTTCCCAGTGCGTCTCGCTTATCATAAAGTAACAAATGTCTGCGGACGGATTGGCCGGGGGCCAAGGAAATGCCAAGGAGCTCTCCGAAGACAATATTGGACACGTTTTCTTCGGGGATTAACACCTCAAAATTTCGTCATTTCATTTTCATCTCGAACTCGCGAGCGATTTTTTCCGCTGTCGCGATAATTTTCTGTTTTTACTCTGCCCCGATGATGGCCCAAGTCGGGTGTGACGGCTCCAAGTATTTTACGAGAATTTTATTAAAAATTTTACTGTCAACAGTTAATAACAATTTGTTGAGAGGGGCTGTGCGAAAAGTAAACAAATGGGAGGATAATTTCGCGAACATGATTTTATTTTTAATCGCAGCCATGAAGAATCGCGCTAAATAGCTGCCTCGCGGTTATGGCAAATAAATCATTTCACCGTGAAAATATCGCGGGGGGGGCAAACGGAACAAAGATATTTTGTGTTGCTGGCTTCGTGTAAAAATATGATTTAATAAATGTCATCGACGAAAATAGTTTTATGATCAAATAATATTTTTCAATTTTTTATTTTTTTCTTGCTTTCAGGTTATAAGGCGTGAACCACTGTCGCATATTTTACGAAAATAATCTTTTTGTCAAGGAATTCATAAGAATTTTATTATTATTTCCGTTCTGTTGATGACTCGTAAATTTTTAGTTAGTGAGCAATAATCGTTGCCAACATTTTTCATTAGTATTAAATTAATAAAGTGCAACAAGTCAAAAGACCTCCTCGAGAGAGATTAAAATGTTGAGATTTTAAAATAATTTAGCAAAATAAAATAGATAAATTCCTTACAAAACAATTCTTGTAAAAATAGAGTCAAGTTTGAGAGTTTGAACGAAATATTATAACTTTTTATAGCTGAAAAAAATCAGCAGACTTGACCCTGTTTTTATAAGAAATATTTTCATTGTAGAATGATAATAAAGCCATTTTCTCTTTTATTTGTTGCTTTACCTTTAAACACCTGTAAAATAAAAGAATATAAAAATGAAATGTGTTGTACTAAGCCCCTTAATACCTATATATTTTTTCAATTTGACGGTTTTATCTGGAATAACAATTCCTTCTACAGAATTCATTTAAAATTTTGAAATAAATTGAGTTTAAAGTCTCTTCACGGATTGTTGGTCTTATATTTCATAAGATATTTAACTTTAAGTTTTCAAAAAGCCTTCTCCATGCTTTCACAATTTTTTGGTGGAAATTATGGGAAAAATTTTATACGAGTGCCGACAATAAGAAAAATGTTACTTTATTTGTATTTGTCATTTTATAAGACAAATGCGTGGTTGTCACTGTCGATAAGTCGAAATAGATTCCTGAAAAAATGTTTTGAATGGTGGAAATGTCCTTAATTTAATTTAAGGTATATTTATACAATTCCAACCGACAAAAACGCATGACGCTAAAATTTCAATTTGCAAAGTTACAAAATCAAATATCTCGGGAAGTACAAGTGACTGACAAAGTTTTTCCGTGAAGAGACCTTAAACTCAATCTGTTTCAAAACCTTAATGCATGCGGATTTTCCAAAATTGTATTTCCAGTTTCTTAAATAAAATAAGGAACTACGCTCAGATCAGGAAAATTATTTTTCTGCTAATAAGAGTTTGTTTGTGTCAATAAATTATCTATATCTTCAATCTCAATGTAATCGCTTGCTCTTTTAAAAATTTCAGTAATTTTAAAAGTTACAACATTTGGCAGAAAGCAATGAAATAAAGCTAATTTAAAGACTACTTTTTTTTGTTTTTGATTTCCTGAATTTTATATTAGCGAGAGTTTTGTTGGAAGCTGTGTAATTTCGAAAAATCTCAACCGTGTGAAATAAAGTTTGTAGTAAATTTTAAGGAAACGGTGCTGTTACTCATTTGGCTCGTACAATGGACGGAAAAGACCAAATCGAAAGGAAGGTTAGTCGAAGTCCAGCACTGCGGGCTGCAACAATGCAAAACGTCTCAGGTGAAAAACGGAAACGCCTCTGGGCATGAAATTGCCAATTGAAGCTCTTCCTCGTTAACACCTGCGCAGGTATGCTTCTGATCAGCGCACTTGAGCATAATATGTTAATGATCGGCTCAGAGACCGGGCTAATTAACTTTTTTCTCCTAAACTGCTCCGACGTCTTCTGGACGGTGCTAGTCAAATTTTGGTTCGTGCTGCTTAATTCCGTGCTCGACTGCACAAATTTTGCACGGCCGGAAGAAATCGACGGTGCCGCAACTGATTTCATCGCGGACAGGGATTGCGCGGCGCGTTGCGGGGCGACAAATTGAGTCTCAGAATTTCAATAGATGAATTTATTTCATTTGTTTCGCCAGAATTAATTTGATTTTATAATTGAACGATTTTTTTGTGCATTTCATGTTGTTCTTTCGGTGCCCGCTTTTTATTTTTTGTCTGGCTCGTTTCGTTACCCGGCCGTTTTCAGGGTTAATGCGCTGCTCACTTTTGCGCCAGAGGTGAGACTTTTTAGCTTGAATAAATCACCAATTTTGGACTCTGTGAAATTTAATCAAATTTTAATTGTCGTTCTTAAGGCCAATAGTTGAAAAGTTCACAAATTAATTGCCAATTGCATGATTATGGAATTTAACTATAAACGTTGGTGGGCAAATTACCGAAATTGGTGGCCCCGAGAAATGAAAATTTGAATAGGAACTGCGTAACGATTGATACAACGTATGACCTGGTTTCTCCGCAAATTACTAATTAGTTCCGTGCATATGCGTGTCGAAGGTTCTTTTATTGATTAAACTTGGTTTTTTTCCAATGAGATTTTTTTTATAACACATGTATGTACATTTTTTAAAACATATTTCTCTGTTAACTGATTTTTATTTTATTTTTGCAATATATTGTAATTGCTTTTAGTCTTATACCTTTGGCCGTTTCTCAAGGAAAGGCTCCGTTTTTGCATTTCGAGATACGGAACCGCAAATGAAAATATTTTAAAAATTCTGTCAATTTTCATCTGAAAATTAAAACCTTTGATCATTTAATATCTGAAACAAATACGGCATGTATGATAAAATATCTAAAATATGTAAAAATTTTATGTTTACGTATTTTGAAAACACCATCGCCTTTTTTAAGTTCTCATACTTTAACCGCGCGAATTCAATAAAAATATATCTCTTAATAATATAGGTTTTAAGTAACAATATGGGTTTGGTTTCAATTCGATTGAACTTTCTATCAAATTCCACTTTGAACCAAAAAGTTAATTGAAATTCAAGATAACTAACAAATTATTTTATAGAAGCTCCGGAATACATTTATGTATCGCGGATGGAGCCATTTTGTTTCTATTTAGCTTCAAATATATTTTACGATCAATTAAAAAAATCAAAATTTTGCATGGATAAAAGTAAAAAATTGAATTTTAGAAGGAATCTGTTCGGAAATTATTATTTCTGATTTCCTTCCATTATGTAATTGATGTGTCTTGTGCACTGGTTCAAGTTTATTTTTCACCCAGGTTTAAAGATAAAATATGGCATTTTTATTTTATTTTATTTTATGGTTTATTCTGTACCTACACCCTCAGAAAGTTCTTAAAAAGATGTTCATTTTCAATCTCTTCAGGAAGATGTGACCCTAATTTCGAAATTTAAATTTGTTAAGAGATAAATTTCTTGCCCGTGCAGAACCTAAATTGTATTTGCATTTTCGCAACTACCCTAGGTTCTCTTCTTTGATTTTCATACTATTGAAATCTGTAAAAATTTATATATTCTGATATATTTTCGCCCAAAAAATTACTTAAAATGTGTTGATTTGCTAGTATATTTCGAGAAAATTTTAATCAGTACCTACATAGATTAGATATATGTACCTATACCTAATATTATATTGTTGAGATGTGAAAATGCATTTGTACAAAACTAAATCCTCAAGAAATTGTTTTGTCTTTAAAATCTAATAGTTCCTCATCAAAGCGCATTATGCAATCAGTTCCAGGCGAGATCATCTCTGAGTTCTTTCCCCCCATTTGGCTGCAGTTGAGCAGCCGTCTGAGTGCACTTCTTGGCCCATATATCTCTTCAGTTGGCTAAATATAGCCCACCACCCTATAATCCAGCGAACAGTAATTTTTCTCAGAAAATCACAAACAATTACAGTTGGCGTCCTAAGATATTTTTTACGAGTCCCGCAGCCCTGCTGCACCCGAAAATTGAAAATAGAATTGAAAAAATGCGACGGAATTCGCGCAAATGGCAGGCGAAAATTACTTAGACGATCCAAAGATCCCCAGATCCACTGAAGATCGGCTGGTCCTGCACCTTGAGCGAAACAAAACACCGCCGGGGGACAGGAGCAGCTAAGAATTTCTGTTTTGGACAACGAACAAAACTCCTAGAATGCGAGCAATGCCTGGAGCGAGTTGTCTGTGTGCCCAAAATCACGACGTGGATTCATAAATAGCGATCAACACTGATTCTGGATCCTATTAATAGCCGCGATCACCGCCGCGGTACAGCGGTCGATCGAAGTGAAGCTGCTCGGTGAATCCCCGCGCGCTGCATCATTTGTCCCGCGCATCGCGGTGATCTATCGCGCCAGTTTCGGGGCGTAAATCATCGGTGGGCTGATTAACATGGCACATTTTGGTGTCGCGCAGATGGCGAGCATCATAAAACTTTATGAATCATTGCGCGGCCCCGTCAAAATATGCCATGCACCTCGTGCACCTCATTAGGAATCCCCCGAATGCGGATCGCACGTTCCGCTGCGCCGGATGATAGTAAAATGTGCCTGAAATCACCGCGAGGCTAGGGCTAGAGGGCTACGGCTAGAGAGCTAGAGGGCGGCCTCCTAGAAGACACCGTAAAACATCTTCGCGCTTACACAAAAATTTCCTCGCGATCATAATCATCTGTTGATCGCGGAAGGCCATCTGCCAACTATTCGGCTGATGGCTGGATTACGGCGGGATGGGGGCCTGGGAGGACCGGCAGATCATTAAGCCGTAATTAACGCAATTAAGGCGATCGCCGGGAATATTTGCTGATCACAATATTATGACTGCTATGCTCTGACAGCTATCTGGGCGCTCTGGGAGCGGTGGGAAAGGCCGCCGCGGTCGCGATCGCGACCACGGATAATTGTGGCCTCTGAGCATTTTGCATGAGATGAGATCGCGCTTCTGGCAGCCGCGATCGCGACATTTGCGTTATGCGCGTAATTTTAAAGACTATTAATTATGTAGGGATGGAAAATAGATGGTGTGCTGCCGAGAAGTGATTTTTGAGGAATTTCATGATTTAAAGGAGCACAGTTGGAACTCTTGGCGTTTTTGTCTAACTAATCACGTTACATGAATATTTCTGAACAACGATTCTTTCGGATATGCACATATCAAAGAAGTACCTATATGTATAAAAATATGTATAAAAATATGTACAAAAGGGTTAATTTTACGAAAAAAAGAGCCTGTGACATACTAAAAGTAAAAATTGTCGTTAGTTCAGCCAAATTGTTAACAAATATTCTGTAGTGAGCTTGAGATATATGGAACTCCGATAATAAGAGAAGAGTGATCTTTCTCATTCTTGCTAACATGGCATGAATGAATTTTTCTCAAAACTACATTTTGAAAGATCGGCTTAGTGTGGACCAGACGGTAACTCGTATATTAAGCATTTGCTATAAAAAGGATTAATTTTGCTGCTTTCGAAATCGAACCTGTTCTGAATTATTCTAATAATATACCACAGTGTACCTATGGCTTTAAAGCAAAAGAATAAATAGTTTATAATAAACATTTTGTATATAATTTGTATAGAAATCAATCTTTGTTAGGTGAAAAAGTAGGAAAAAATCACAAAGTAATTTTTTACAATAAATAAGAATATTTATTACTAATTATAATTTAATGTAAATTTTACTTTGATGCTTGAAATTACTTAATTAATTTGCATACTTTGCTTTCCGATTTTTTACAGTGTAAGCTTTAATAAAACTTGTGCTATTGCTATAATCCCTTATTTTTTATTAGTGCTTTAAATAAAAGTTGAACATATTTTCTCGAAAACCAGAATCCATCAAGCCTTTTTGCTTGAGAATTCGTTACGTACGATGGTCGCAGAAGAAATATTAAATGTTGCTTTCGATCCAGTTATTTTTAAAGATTTTAATTACTTTCATGAAGTAAGTGTAAAGGATAATTCAAAAGGCCATTCGTCTGTTTAATGATGAAAACATGTTTAAAACCTATCATGCGACTGGCTCTCAGCATGAACTAAAAAGAAGAAATCCTCTGGAATTATGTGATAAAGCAGGTGCAATTTACCGCTCAGAGAGCCGCAGAAAAGTTACGAGGAGCCAGATATGCCATTAATTAATAATTCGTTCACCTCATTTTCGCACTTATTAGTGCCCTTTAGAGCACTCAGCGGGCAGTCCGTCGCGTCGCGCCCTCTAGCCGCGCTAATGCGTTCTGAATAAGGTTATTTTACACGGCAATTTATCCAGAGCGCCGTTATCGCAGCGATATCGGCTTTATCACCTGATTAAATGATTCAAAATTATTGGTCCCGTAGAACATGAACATTTTAAGTAGCCCGATTGTGGTGAACGTCCACAGCCACTTAAACACAGCGCATATCGCCGGAGCATGCGCAAGACACTTATCGAATGCGCACAAATGGCGGCCGATATAAAATTATGGCTAATAAATATTTCTTCTCGTTTTGCCTCTTTTAATTTTAATTTTATTGAACAAGCCAAAGCGGAATAAACGAGGGGGCATCGGCGAAATGGAAATCTCAGCCAATAAAGCTGAAGAAGTTATTTCTGCCATTAATCAAGAACGCCATCGAGTGCCGGCGCGGCTTGGATCTTGCGCTCTTGGGGCAGCAGCAGAAGCAGCACCGCACGAAGACGCAGCGCGCGGCGCATATTCCGCGATTGCGACGCGACGCTAACCGACACGGGGCAATGGGGCTCCTTTGTTCCACCGTGCCGGAGGAGTGCGTGTGCTTCCAGACTGCGCAGATATCGAACCCAAAACAATAACCAATATTCGCTGATTACTTATTCATTTATGCCGCGGGTAAAGGCAGCTACATGCCCGCAGGAGCCCTAAGTCTGAAAAGATGCGCAAAACTTGGCCCGGCCCGGTCGGCGGAGCCCCAATGGGAGGACCGTTCGGGCGCACCACCACAGATATGATATCCATAAATCTCGTTAATAACCAATCCCATGTTGGAAATGCAAATTGCTCATGTCATATGCCCTCTCGTAAAATATGTTGTTCCCCGGCGAACAAGAATGCGCAACAGCAATGGCAGCGCCGGCAGACCCCAAACGGCCACGCCGGACCGCGCCGGACGGCCGCAAGAACGGCCAGAAAATATATGGGAAAAGGAAAACCATCGAAGAGGCCAAGATCCCAGCCGGTGAAGTTGGCCAGGTCCGAACCAGCCAACCGCACGGCCCCAATCCATGCCATCGCGAAACAACACGGTTCTCGGATTATTAAAGAAGAAGGGCCTCGTAACTTCGATTTTGAGGAGCCCCCCAGAACGGGGCGCAGGGGACTAAGCTGGGGCCACATTGGGGCTCTTGTCAGACGTGTCTCGTTCGGATTATGTCTCGCCTCACCGGGAACTGAGGAGCCCTTCCTGGCCGACCGTTCGGCTCCAGGACGCTACCTTTCGGGGGAGCACTCCTAATGAGTTGGATAAAATTCTTAGCCCGGGCGAAGCTTGTTTTAATTTTAATTTTACGATTATTCCTCCTTTCCGGTCGCTACACGCGCTCCATTGTGTGTGTGCGCCTCGCTGGTAAATCATTTTCATTAATTATGCCAACAGAGTCGCCCTTTGCCCCCAATGGACACTAGAGTGGGAGATAAACTTAACGAAAGGATTTACTAGGAACGTCGACTGGAATTAGGGCCAAGGTGTGCCCTATTCAAATCATGTCTGCGACAACTTTAGAATATTTTTAGCTTTTGGCCGAGGAATAGATTTACCCACGGGTTTAATTCGATTTTAAATTTCAAGGACCTTTTAGAGGATATTACCGGCTCATCTAATTGCAAGACATTCGAGAATCTTACGTTTTTCGAAAGCGTAGGGTGGGAAAAGTTCGAAAATTAAGACATTTACCATTCAGGTTTTGGTTTGAGACTGTAAAACTTACTTTAGTACGAAATCTAGCCCTAAATGGCTTACAAGGAGTTCTTACTCAAGGATTAAGAGGATTCCGGTCATATAATGAGGGGTATCTTAAGATAGGGTCTTTTGACCTGTTGCAATATGTGGGTTCATTCTCTTTAAAGGGATATACCCAAAACGATCCACATACAGAAGGTGCTAAGTTCAAACAAATCGGGTGTTCTTTTACTACGTATATGAAATTGGCAATATTAAAATAACTCGATTCAACAACATACATATATGTAATTACGTACTCACCGATAGTACGTATCATAGACATTTCAATTTATATATCAAAGCCTATAAATTACCTATTCTATTCATTAAAAGTTAAGTAAATAAAGTAATCACTGACTGCAATCTTTGATAATTTTGTGAAAGAACAAACCGATAAAGACTTGTTTTTGTCAATTTACAATCCATTCATTCAAATTTTTATAAGTAGTTAATGACCACTTAGGTACTTAATTAACATTGATAAAACGGAGGTAGGATATGTATCAAATCGCTAAAAACAACTACATTTAATAACTTTTCCATTACTTATCGAAGAAAATAATTGCATCCTTTACAACTATGAAATAGATTTAAAATTTTAGTTACTACATACTTACATATGTATTTATGTTGGACATACATTTTTGTGCTGAGAAATCGGGTATACCGACTCAAGATGTTTTTTGTTTTAAATATTATACCAAGTACTTACACTATATTATTTAAAGTAAGCTCGATGATAATTTCATCACAATATTAGTTCTGGACCAAGCTATCTGCTGAAGTGCTAAACGCTATTTTACAAATAGCGCTTTTCGGGGACCAGCCGAGCTGTATATTTAGCAAAAAAGTTGTTAGCTTAATTAATCAAATTGAATTAAATTGAATATAGTCACTTTTGAAAACGAACTAGATACTTTTAAAATTTAAAGTAAAAGAGCACTTCTTTGTTGTTTATAAAAAAACATATTGATCAAAACAACAATTTCTTCAATTCAAGACTAGGTTTTGATGCTGAAGGGTATTTCCAAAACTGTTCATTAATTTTATATTTTGATTGAAGGTTTGGAAAATTCAGATGTCTTTTTTTATTTTTGCTGAATTTATGGGTGAAGACATACTTAAAACAATGTTAAACTTTATGCAGCTAATTGGACATTAGAACAGAAACTAGCCTCTTAGCCCACACTATATGAAAACATAAAAAAAACATCAACAATTTCGGATTTTGTTGAATTGAAAATCATTAGATAAATTCGTTATATTGGATATAGGCGACACATATGATCGGTAAAGTGTAAAGATTTAATCGTTTTTTCTGTATTTTTAGCAAAAAACCGTCTATTTATATTTAAATACAATAAAATCGTAACTCGTTTCGTGTTTGTGTGCACAATGCAAAAACTACTGAAGATATCGTGATGGGGCTTTTTTAAATATATTTGTAATAGTGTCATGATCATTTTAAACTGCATTTAATGACAAGATGACGACAGAAGGTCAAAAATTTCGTTTTCCCGCTACGACTAACTAGTAGTTATATATAATTTACTTTTCAAATTAGGCTGACTTTATTATTATGAACTTCCTTTCTTAGATAAAACGAAAAAGGGCTTGGCTAGAGTTTGGTGCAGTTTGCTTTTTGTGGAAAGATTTTCCCGCAGTCGAAGAAGTTCCGAGGAGTCGCTTCATTTGCAACATTTGCCCATTTTCGAGCCGAAAGAGAGCGCTGGTAGAAAAGTGGGCATAGGCAGGGGCACCCCCGCCCGGGAAGGGGGGCGTCTTCCTGCTAGATATGTATCTTAGACTCTAGTATCCGCGAATCGGGGAGTCTAACTCTTGGCAGACTTTCGCCAATATATCAACCATTTCACGTCCGGGGGTTTCGCAGGCTCCCATTGACGCTTTTGACGGAGCCAGTCGATTTCCCATGCCAATTGCCTACGCAGCGGACCATTTATCTTTCTCCACAATTGACAATAATAACGGCATCGGGGCTTAATTTAATTTCATTCATTTACATGACAACATTTTTCGATGGAATGCCGCGCTGCGGCGCTCTGATTCCGCGGCAGGCGGCCGGGCAGCTTCCATCATCGGCCGCGATATCTTGACATCATTATCCTCATCACGGGGCAATTTCTTCCCGAACGTAAGTTGTCTTTGTCATCGCTGACATTGTCGGCTGGCAGCCAGCATAAACTGCTTTCCGTTGCTGCGCGGCTGAAGCTGAAACTGCTGCCGCTGCTGCTGCGGTGGAAACGCATCGCGGGTAGAAAAACTCGGCCAGTCCAAAAGGAGCAGCCCGTCCACTGCTCGAGATAAAATCGCTTTAATAAATTTATTAACGAAGAATTTTCTCAAAACGCAAATTTATGCGCAGAGCGGTTAATAAGAGCGGCTGACGGGGGCGCGGGGCCCCTATCTTCATATCGAGGAGATCCGCCAGATATTGAGATAGTCGCGACCAGTCGTCGCGTTTTCCACCGATCCGGAACGCGGAACGCCAGAGTGCGGGTGCAGTGGGGCACCACCGCTCCGACGGACGGGGCCTCCTAATGGCGGAGCGCCCGAGGAGCCCGAGGAGCCCGAGGAGCTGGAGCTCGCCTGCCTCAGGGGGAATATTTATAAACCTTTCAATTTGAGAACCATCTTTCGCGGTGATACGCCCGGGCATGTATATGCGGCGGCCCGCGCCATAAATATGCATGCCCCCAGATAATAACCGCGGACTGAGTGCTCCGGTACTCCCACAGTTCGCGGTCGTGTACGCGTTTATTGACGGGCAACAGTCGTGGAAAACGTCTTGCCACTCGGGGACATTGGTCTTCTTGTAGACGCTCCGAACAATGAGAGGAGAGTTCAGCAGATTTATAGGGTCATGCATTAATTCGCGATATTTCAGCGGGTAATTATGCGCTTCCGCCAGCCATGCTATTCGGCTGTGGCGACTCCATTTCAGTCAGAGCCCAATTTATTAATCGTTTTAGTCGAGGTAGACTTTTCAAGTAAACAAGATATGAAAACTCATATTCTCAAACCAAGCATTGGGCACTTATGCCAATTGGTTGTCTTCAATTTTCAAATTGGCGTAGTGTAATTTTATTTCAATATATTGTTTATTTGACACTTCAACATCATTCGAAATTTATTCAAAATTTTAAATATTATCTGCATTCTATCTAGTAACATTGACCATGAAACTCTAGTTAAGATCATTTTTAAAATATCTTTGTCGGTTGGGGGACAGACTTCTAGTGTGTCAGCTTAAAAAATCGATTTTTTGTACGTTTGTCGACGCTCTGGAACCTCTAAAATAATACTATGTAATCCTTTTCCTCATTCTAGAAAATGAGTTGTACGCAGTTTCATTACGGCTGATTGTGTCGCGCACTTTCAAAACTCTAAATGCGCTTTTCTCAAAACCATGTTGTTTGAGTTTGTGTGCAACACTTCGATATGTAAAAATTGTTAAAATGGAATAAATTCGAGCTAGAAATGTTCCGCAGATATTATTCAGATTTTTTGCAATATTAAAGAGAAAGTCAAACCCGAAAAAAGTATTAAAATTTGTTAACCCTTTTTTAATTTCACGCTATTTGTAGCGATTTTGAAACTGATGTAACTTAAATGAGGTCAGAACGATAGCTACAAGCGTCTACTTCAGGACTCTGGCCCGTCCGTCCGGGTTTAAAAAAAAAAAAAGATTTGTACCTACTTTATTTCTTTAATAAAAAACGCAAGAAATCTCCTAATTGTATTTACGTTATTTTTTCGAGAAATAAATTTTGAAATTAGGTATCGAAACAAAAAGAAGATACTGGGAGTCACCCTTTAAGTTAAATGTTTCATGTCGAATTAGCTATATGAATTATCATAAAATAATAATCAATACTTTGCTCATTTAATCGAATATGTTCGTAGTTTTAAGAATCCAGTATTGAGCAAAATTTCTGCTTGCGATGAAACTTTTTCCAGTTACACACAAACATTTTTTTTAAACTGTACTGCATTAGGGGTTTCGCAGTTTATTTCCATAATTTTGCAAGATTTCAATTCAAATCCAAAGCAAACAACGTTTACTGATTTTTAATATGTTTTATTTACTAGTCATGCTAATTATACAAAACTAATTAATTATACGAAACTGTTTAAAACTACTTAAATACCTTCAAATTAAACAGGAATTAGAAAACTAAGCAATCAACAACAATGACTTGTTAAATTTACAAGAAACACTTTTGTCGCAATACCTACATCAATCAATTTAATCCTTTTAAATTTTTTGAGGTGACATGAAACATAATATCAGGTCTCTGTGCAACACATTTAATCATGAACTTAGACTTACGCGCATTTAAATAGAGTTTAAACTTTACAAGCTTTATAAAATGTAAAAACAAATATACATAGGTCTAAACAACGAAAATATTTCATATTCCTTTTCCAAATTGAAAGGTTTCCTGTGTTAAGTTAGGTAACAAATTATACAAAAATACGGTTTTTTCATTTCTCAATTCTATTGTATGTATTTTGAAAGATTAAAAATTCGAATCAAATGCAAAATATATTCTCTGAGCTGAGCAACCTCATGCCAGGCAATAAAAATGAATAATATTTTATTTATTTTATTTAAATTAAAAGTGATAAAGTCGTCAAGAAAAAAATTTTAGTATCTACTCTAAATATCTTGAGATGCTGGAGTTACTAAGCGATGATCAATAAATTCAAATTGAGCAGCCGTGGTGAGCAGCACCGCCTCAGAGACGCAAGCATTGGTCCACGGCACCGCGCCGTGCCCAGAAATATGAAAAATTATGAAAGATTTTCATCTCTGGATTTGAATGCCCCAACCGCGGGCAGCCAACCGGATCCGTCGCAATGCAGCGCCAGTCCGCCCCCTTGGCAATGGCTGAACCGATGGCTGTCGACGCTTTCGAGAAAATTGAGATTTATGACGCCGCCGCGCCGGCCTGGGGACATTATGAAAAGTTTCATGATTTACGACGCGCTCGGCGGTGATGGATTGCCCTCTTTAAGACGCAATAAACCGCAACCCGCTTTTCTTTCGAGTTTTGAATTTGAGCATTGTCTGCCCGGCGGCCGCGTTGAGCCCCGGGACGTGCTACCGGAGGCTCCGAGCGGCCACTTTGCGCAGGTTTAATTGCATTCAGGTGTATTCGGGTGCAGGAGCTGTTACTCATTTATGGGGCCATTAAAAAACAATTTTGAAATATAAACGAAAGCGCTTTCATGAATAGGCTTTACACGAAAAAAAAGAACTCTAAAATAAAATCGGCGACGAGGAATTAGGAACTCTTTAAATTATAAACTGATTAGAGGGAAATTGCATAGTTACTGAACTTTCTTGGACCTTTGAAGGTCCCAAGGTAAGCGTAAAAACCGCACTAATTGTTAAATGGGTTTAATGATTTGTAGTTTGACATTTTATTAGTAATAATGCTGCACGTTTTCTGGTCTTGTGAATACAAGAAAAAATTTGTAAGAGCATGCAGTACTATAAATTATAATTGTTTATGAGTAGTTTTTATAGGAGATGGATTTTACATGTAAATACATTCATGTTAGTCATTAACAAGAACCTTTCTATAAAGATTCAAGAGCAAAGAAGCCGTCAGTTTACTTTCAAGAAAACATCCACTTGACCTTTAGAATATTTACCTTTTTAAATTTCAATTAGAAGTAGAAAATTGAAAATGACTCGTTTTAGTGCGTATTTGATTTTCTGCAACTATTCTACATAAACAAATTTTTCTCTATTTCCAATTGCACATTGTTTCATTGCGAATATTACTTAATAAAGAGCATCTCAAATGTTCAAGTTCGGTACTTTACCAGCTGAGAAGAGTAAATTGCCAAGAAATTAAATTTTCTTGAAGAAGAATTTTATTTATTTTAGGAATTTCTTGTTTTAAGAAAAAAGGCAAGGAGTACCGAGTACCTAATTTAAAATTTTATCTTGATATTGTAGCATCTTTGAAGTATAAAAAAATGTTCCATAATACCAAAATACTATTTATTTTTAAACTATAGAACTCCTCCACATGCTCGCTGGTTTGTGTTTTTCGGGATGGTTTATAGGAAAAGGACATCATTCATCTTAATTTGTAAACAAACGGCTATAGCCTGAATCGCTGAGAAAGAATTTACGTTAATAAATCGAAAAGGGTACGTTAATACATTCCTATACATATACATATAGAATATAATGTAAAAATTTTGAACTGATTGGAAGAGAAATACCTCCTTTTTTTGAATTCGTCTTACCACTTTAAAAAAAAATTCATTTTGAGAAAATCTCTTTTTAAAGTTAAGAAGCACTTATTTGGCATGTTCCCTTCTTGAGGCGTTACGTAAAATCTGGGTGATAATTTCAAATTTCAAAATGATCGATCAACAAATTTCTGAGTTACCAATTGTCTTGTAATGTACGAGGTCCGAGGTATGAAAAAATGGTTTTCGTTTTCGGAAAAAAGACGTAAACATTATTGATTAAATAACCTAGCGATAAATCTGCAACATCCTCACTTATAAAAGGTAGTCGATTCATATAAGGCTATAACTTTACAATGCCTGCGAGTTTCATTGTAAAGTTTTAGGACGATAGTCTTCACATACACACCCGTGCATAAGTATTTGAACACTTCGAAATTTGCGATTATTGTTGAAATTTAAACACAAAATGAACTTTAAAGAAAAATTTATTCAGGGATTTATATTATTTAATATATAGACAAAATATATCAATAAAGACAAGTTAATATAATTTATAATATAGTACCTCATATTTTGCTTTCATCAATGCCTTTGCCTTAATTACAGCAGCGCATAATTTTGGCATTTTTTGAACTAATTTTGAAATTGCTTTTTATGTCCAGTGATGCTGTAACCTTTCAATAATAGTTTCTCGACTTGTTGGCTGGTCATTTCTCAGTTACCGATCTGGAGATATAGAAGACATTTATGAGCAAAATTAGAAGTGTTCGAATACTTTTGCATGGGAGTGTATTCAACTAATATTTTATTCAGAAAAAACAAAAAACAAAAAACAAAAATACATTCTTGAAAGTTATAAACAGGTCTTCCCCCTCAAAACTCTTCACAATTTCGCATATCTTAAATACTCGAAGTCCAAGTACTTATGCATTTTCATGGAAATTCCTTAAAGTTTAAAGTTGTTGGCGGCCATTTTTTATTTTAGCGTTAGGCGTTAGGTATAGGTATACTGACCATATTTGAATTTTAGACAATTTTTAGTCTTTCCTCTCAAAATAGAAATCATTAACTTAAGCGACTACTTAATGAATATTGATTTTTAAAATTACTTTGACAATATTGATGGTGAAGCTTATAAAACATGCATGTTTTTATCATATATGTATACTTTACCTTATAATTTTGCATGTAAGTGATTCCTCTTTTTACAAAAAGAAGAGATAGCTGATCCTGTAACCATGTATCGCCCTTCCAAGTCCAAAAAGTTGAAAGTCAATGCATTGCGCGTGAGGAAGTTCGTTTCGGAAAGGAGAAAAAAAAATTTTAATATTAAAACGAAAGTCGTAAAAGTTGTGCTGCTACTCCTGTTTGGTGTTATTTCCATCCGTAATGTCCTTATAAAATTTATATTCAGCCCACGCCGTTTGAAGGGCTGCTGCTGGTGTGGAGCAGCAAACACGGGGACGCGCAGATATATCATTCGCGCCGGGGCAATCTCCATTCATGGGTATAACCCGGCAGCAGCCAACCAGGCCCGGTGGTATAAATTCGAGGAAATGCAAACAAACAAAAATAATAAAAACCTGCAAAAAAAACGAGATCCCCAACCTCCAGGTTCATTTTTTTATGTGTTTCCCTTCCCATCCCCCCGGAGGGCTAAGGAATATCAGAAAGAAATTCATTCCCTGCCGGGTGATTCCTCCGAATATGATACCTTGAGATGATGGGGAGCTCCTCAGCTCGCCTGATTTTATCTTAAGGTGATTTTTCCCTGGCACCATCGTTCTTTTTGCGAGTGCGGGAGGTGAACGTACGTTCGACGGAGATAAACGCCCCGGTGTATATTTGCCCTTCATAATTTTCCGGGCCATTACTCGTGTATTAGACGAGGGTGAAAATTGAATAGCAGGTACTGACGGCATCGATGGAATTTGTTTTTCTTACTTCCTTAGGATAACGCAAAGAAGACGCCCTTCTCCTTAAAAAACTTTTTCAATAGTCATTAGGGTTAGCAGGGGATTTAATTACGGGTAAAATGCGTAGGGGTGGATGTATCAAAAGGATTAAAAAACCAGCATACCGCTGCTCCAAATCTCTCCAAACTTCCATGTTGTACTTTGTTAAATTCAATTCATAACAACGATTTTCTCGTAATTAAATAAAGGTAATTCTATACCCACTATCCAAATCAATATTGTTTGTTAACACCATATTAGTAGATATACCTATACCGAAAAATATAAACTTTATAAAATATGAAGACTGTGTTATAATCCTAATGCCTACTTCAAAGCCTTTAATATTTCTTACGTATGTAAATATGTCAAATTCCCAGCTATGGTTTTATTAAATTCATCATTTAATTAGCATACCAACATTTCTTAAGCGATCCTTATTTGGCCTTCATTTTTAATTTTTTTTAACTAGATTTTGTTAATTTTGCATGTTTGTAAGATTGTTTTTCGATTTGATATCTCTAATCCATTTATAATTTAATACTCACTAACCGATTAAGCTAAAATTTTGCACGTACCTGCACTAACTAACTAATTAATACTAGAAACAATTAAAAAGAGTTACTTACTTAGACTTACTTATTAAACACACTTACTAAAAAAATTTTGGTTTTTTTTTCAAATTGATCCTATGTAGAACCGAGGTTCAGAAGAAAATTTTGCACTGAATTGAAATTAATGAACAATTTTTTATTCGGACAAAAACTTAATCCAATTTATCTCGTTCAAATTTTGAAGTTCGATTGACAAATATGACAGCAATTTAATTAACTTTTAACAAATTTTAAAAACTTTTAAAATTCAATTCAATACAAAATTTGCTATCTAACCTGAACCAGATAGGAAAATTTAAAAAACGCAGTTAATGTACGAAAAGTGCATTTATTTTTAATAACCAAACAATCGGCGTATTAGGCACTCTCACCGGTTACAACGTTTTCCAGATTTTTTTTAATTTTGCTCGGTAAATCTAACTATATTTTGTCTTATGTGTTTGAATTTCTTTATTTCTTTTTGAAACCATTCTCAAAATGTCACCTCCGCCTACATTACGTAAGAATTGAATGCTTTTGGAATTTCTTTAGCTCTTATCACGAGAGTGGGGAGGAAAAGTGATGTTATCAAAATGATATATATAAAAATGAGTTTTATTTTGTTCAATAGTTTTTCTTACATATCTAAGGGAAGTATTATAGTACATGTTATTGTTCAATAGTTCAATATTGACTCATTGCGAAATCTTGTGAGAAGTATTTGATATTGCATGAATGAATTCGCAATCTTAATGAATAGTTGTATAATTGCATACCGACTCTTTTGGGACGACCTTTTGACTTCTCAAAAGTAAATTCAAATAGCAGTAGCTAAATTTAAATTGATATATGAACAAGTACTATCTGTTCTCGCAAATTGGTAAGAAAACGACGTAAGATTTAAATTTATGTATAATGGGTTTTGTCAGCTTTTGAGGTATTCTGAACTCGCTCTGGCGCAGAGTGGTAGAGTTCTTTATGAAATCGGCGGAGAATTATCACCGTCATGGTCGCCATAAACAAGGCACCTCAACAGGTTTAATTCAAATCACCCCGAATCCATCTTTTCCATGTTATTTTCACTTTGTGACGTATTTATGGATTTTATGTGCCACAACTTCATCCCATAGTAATCCATCTCCCGTCAAATCGCACAGATTTGAGCCAGCGAGCGGCGAAAAAGTGTTCTCGACAGAATTTATTCAAATAGGAGGCCCCCGAAGGCCCTCTTCATTTACCGCCTGGATCCGATGGAAAAGTTCAAATCTCCTCGGATAGTCAAATGCTCGGCCAGAGTGCAGCCACACCACCGGGCGTCCAGCGGCGGCGGCCACGTCTACCTAGGGTTCTTCAGGCGGTTGGACTCGAATCGAATCTGCCGGACTCTCCACGGGAGTATAAAATTTATCGGCGAAAAAGCCGCTGCCAGCACCATTCCAGCAGCACAGCAGCTATGACGACGACAGGTATGAGCTTATACCTGGCCGCTGATGAGGCCGTATGCAAAATCCACCTCGCCAGGTGAAAAATCGGAAAAAACGAGCGGCCGCGGTCGTACAAGATATTTTATGAATGCCCTGGTGATAAACGCTTGACATGAGACGGACTTTTCAATTCATAAGCGCTGACTGCTGCGAAAGGTGAGTTAGCACTTGGGCTGAGTTGCTACCGGCCAGGCCCTCGCCAAGTGCCGCGAAAAGTCGCGGAAAATGGGAAACCGACTGAAGTTTGAATGCGCGAGATCAGCGCCCCGACGACACCCGGCCCAAGCGTTATTTATTCGCGCGCCATATTCGGCGCTGATTTGATACATTTGATGCTTAACGAGAGCAGCCCGGAGCAATCGATTCCAACCCCTGACCACGGTCAAGACGGACTCCGTCTCGAAGATGCTGGATGCTGCTGGACCGGACCACCCCCGTCCCCCAGCCCGGCCGGGGAATGCTGATAAATTCCCCCTCACGAGCCGTTCATCACGGGCCCTTTGTTGCCTCGTCTGATTTACGGCGGTCCCTCCGCACCGCCCTCGATTACGATCACTCGGGGATCAGATGTCAATGCAGAAATTATTTTCCAGCATATTATTTTTGATTTAGGGAAATTCTAACGCTGACCCTGGAGAATCGCCTCCTGCGCCGGGGCGACGCGACGCTCGTAAAAGGGCTGCCGGAGCCAAACTCAAGTGACCAGTTGTTTTTATTGCCCCGGCTGATTGGAATATGATCCAAGGATTCGACTCACCTCCGGAGATGGGACCTGAATTTATGGCTAAAGTTGGGAACATCTTCTGCTTGGATAGGCTCTTTTTTGTGGGGCGCTCTGATTGCAGGGAATTCTCTGGCCTTAAGGGCGGCTTCCTCCAGGCGAACGGTCAGAAGGGTTGGCGAATATTTTCAGATATAGATTGAGTTGTCAAAAGCTGCAAGGGCGAATATTATGAATGAATTATTTATATCACGAAAAATTTGTTCTGAAAAGATAATACAGTCCTACAAATTACCACTCTTCTACCTAAAATACATCTTTCTTATATATCCTTCATAAAAATGTTACCTAGAAATTTTTTTTGTCCAAATGCACAAAATAGGTGTTTACAACTATAATATTATTTAATCCTTTAAGGTACCATCACAGTGTGACCGGCTGAAAAATAGTCAATTTTCGCAATTTTTTTTCGGATGGATAGGATGGAAGAATGGGGAAGAATTTTTTTTTACGATTAATATCACTATTTAGCAATCCAAAAAAAAATTTTGTTTTCATTTTTATTTATTTTTTATAATTATTTTAATTTTTTGAAAAAAGTGTCTTTAAAAAAAGTCGGCTATTGGTACCCCCGTTTGCGGCCGCAGTTTTCATTTTGAAAAAACAAATGAAATAGATTATCGATCTGTAGGTAAGCCGCTATGCTCCTATGGAGGCTTTTTTTTTTGTAAAAATTGAAAAATTGGCGGCGGTTTGAGTAAAAAGTACAACATTTAGCCCTTTTTTTCAACAGTTTTCCGTGTGAAAAAATAGGAAGATTTCAAAAAAAAAAAGCTTCCATAGGAGCATGGAGAATGGAATAAAGAATATTCTGTAAAAATTTCAAACCTATAGCTTGGAAACTTTTCCTCTGAAAGGGCGCACCGTTTTTAAAAAGGGCATTTCGAGATAAACGCCTTTAAAGTTTGGAAGAGGGGTTCTTTATATAGCCTCTGGCTCTAATTCCTTTTTCTTAGAACGGTCGTAGCGACCGTAATAATTCGAATTTCAATTTGAAATTATGAGAGAACATGCATAACTGTATGTGCTTTAAGATAAGACCAAAAAAAAAAATTAATTTTTTCAAAATTTTACACTGTGATGGTACCTTAAAGCCTTTGTGGGTGCTGTAGTTGGCTTTACTACACAACCCTCACAATATTTATAAATCGTTGAGATCTATAGTCAATCATGAAATATAAAACAAAGAAAAAATAAATTATTCAATCAACTTTTAAATCAAATCTTGAATTGTTGACATCCGTTTGTAATTACTTGAAATTTATTAAAAAATAAATTATATTTACTTTTAAAGACTAAATTTTAAAGTTTATTTTGTTAAAAATACAATTAGTTGATATCTAGTGTTGACCACAGCCATTTCTGTGCAACTTGATAAAAGACACTTAGGTATACCAATCGTTTGCTGCTAGTTCTAATATGAAATCAATAAATTAATAGAATATATCGTCTTACAACTGTACTTTTTGCAAAGTAAGCAACATTTATTTAAAAATAAACTTAAATATATTGATTCTAATTCCTTATGTGAAAGCTAAATCATTGAAGATAAATGCAACAAAAACTTTAAACGCGCGTATTTCCAGAAACGATTGTTTTTTAACCTTGTCCCATCGAACACTCGAAGGCTAATGAATAGATTTAAATGTTCGTGATTGCCTAAGTTTGTGCATAACTAATTATTAAAATTTTGATAATTACTAGTTTTTAAGACCGCTTGAATAAAAACAATACATATTTAAAACTCCGGCAATTGTTTGAAAAAAATTAAATAAAAAATAAAACGATACGCACAATGAAATCTACATTCATATTTGATAAATGTCTACCTTTTCGTGTTCCAATAACCCTCACCAAAGTTTCAATGATATACCTAAGGAAGAAAATCTTTTGTTTTGATCATCACATCGAGGCCCTTAACTCTGGAAATTTTAAAGTGTTAAAAAATAATATTGAACAAGTCAAATATACAATTAATAAATTATCCTTTACCTCTATCCAGAAAGTTAGCCTATTCAAATAATTAGAGCTCACCTATGTATAAGCACTTTTTTCTCAAATTTTTGTTACAATAAATGTTACAATTTCAAAGTTTCCTTTACTAGCAGCAAAGATTGAGCCTAAATTGATGTACCTAGAGCAAATTTACAAAATTTAAGAATCCTAATATTTGGTATGTGTATTACTAATGCAACTAGTAAAAGCCACATCGGAACTGAAACTGCTTTAAATTTTTCGGAGAAAGCAAGGATTACTTAGTGTCTTAATGTAAACAATTCGTCTGTTAAATAATTTAATTTTATGATCCAGTAATTGAACAAGAAATTTCTGTGTATCGTTGAAAATAATAGAAGGCTAACAATAAAAAAAATCGAATTTATTAGTCATGTAATTTCTTGCGATTTTATTTTCTCATAGAAATTAGGTAATGTCTAATGTCTGCAACCCGAATTACATTGGTAAAATATTTTGATAAAAAATAACAACGCTTACATGAATTTGCTGGTCGAATTTATTTAGGAAGTTATTGATCAATACATAATTGATAATTCATTTGTTTTTAAGACTTTTATTCTGTAGAAATAAATAAGTGTATGTAATAATGTTAAATATCCAAATTGTAACGTCGTATTAAATAAGCATATGTAATAAATACTAAATAGGTACTTGAAGTCTAAAATATTGTTATGGAACCCTAAAATAATTGTAGTCCCTATAATTACCATTCGCACACAAGTACCTACATGGGAAATTTTGTGAACTTTTACATTTGAAATAACTAAAATTGGCCTTTTAATGCAATTATGCGTATTACATGCTTTCGAAAATTGTTTGTTGTTTGATAAACACCAAAATAAAATAACCAAAAACCTTTGCGGAACTCCAGTGGCCGGGTATCCGAGGCGGTTAAATCGCTTGAATACACGCCGCCGGCAGCTAACTTAATTATAATTTTAATATTAATTTTGCGCCTTGATTAACCAAATATTTGAGCATTTGAAATTCGCACAAACGCATTAAAATTGAATTCATTGCGTTCATTTGCGAGCAAATTTCGGAATATCAAGCAGGGACGCCCCCGTCCCATTCCCGCTAAATCGTTGACGATTGGCGTTGCGACGCTCCCTCCGGAACGCACGTACGCACGCACGCACTGACGAAACCCTACGCCCCGTCGAGCTCTACTGCGGCCGGGTACCCAAACGAACGTTTGATTACATAAATTTCGGTACATAAACATTCCAGGACTCTTCATCTATTCCACGCCAAACACAAATACTCTTTGAAAATGCAGGGCGCTATTTGAATTAGAACATTATCCGACGGAATATTAATCGCATATCGAAATTGTGCCGCACCGGGCGGGGCGCGGGCCCACCCTTTGGCGCCGCACAGAGCTCCCGCTGTTGAGCCCCAGGATCCAGGGTGCTGCCATCTTTCGGTCCGTGCACTAAGTCCCCGTGTCACGGGGGTTCCCTCCCCGGCCGCATGGAGACGCACTGATGGAACGGGGTTTTGAGGCTTTTCGGCACGACAGTTGCGTTACGTGTTAAATAAATTTGCATACATTACAATGGATGGTCGTAAGGGCGGGGGGCCGAGGGGCGGGTAATATAATGGCGCCCTCTACCCGGCCAGCCCGGGTGTGTTGGTGCACACGAAGTTTGTGTGTCGCGCCACAAGGGCACTCGAATTATTGGCGAACTCCTTCATGTATCAGCCGCACGAGCATCGCTCGAACGTGAGCTCCGGTGCCGGGGGCCCCACATAGGCGTCCCGTCCGGGGCTCGGGCAGATAAGTTGAGCCTGCGGATGAATGGAACATGGCCTCTTAATTTCCAGCCGCAGACACGAGACCAAAACGGTAACAGTAGCAGCCAACAAGACGGGCCCCGGGGCCGACCAGCATCCGAGCGCTGTGCCGCGCTGTGGCGCGCTGGTCCGCGCGCCGCAGAGTCAAAGGCCTCCTACATTACTTCTTTCGATAACTTCATACCATTTAGTCGCATTTATTTGTTACCATTACTCCGTGTCGCCTTATCGCGGCCCTCGGGGCCCTGGGAGTCTTTTGTTCGCGTTGGATGTCGTCGCTTAATGCTCATAGCGCCCCGCGCCTCCATATGTCTCTATTGCGGCGGCTCTGCAGAATGCAGCGCTCGCCAACTCGAACGGAGCTGCCGTGCACTGTCCTATGCCGCGCCGTGGACTCGGGCGATTCGTCTCATTGGTGCGACGCGACTGGACTACGCGTTTCTTCGTTTTCTGGAACCTGGAAATTGCAATTAATATGACGAATGGAATGCAACCAATCTTGGAACCTTTTTCTTGGAGAAACTGATCATCTACTATCCACTAACTTTCTTTCAAAAAGAAAAACATTTGAAGTGTAATCAGATTTGCATAAAACTACACTACAATATATTTTCAACATTGAGATACAATAAAACTCGTTAATTCACACTTAAAACTTTTAAACATTTCCAACATCGAAAATTCTACTATAAGTAATTATTGACATGGTATTCTGTTGGGAATGCAATATTAAAGACAATTAATTTTAATAACACCTATTAAATCATTTAGAATTCGCAATTGAAATTACACCTAAATACTGAGAAATACATATGCATATATGTATATGTACATACACAATTCGTTTTATACATTTTAGTAAACAATCGGGCAAAATATACCATTTAAAACATCCTTGTAGATAAGGAAAACCCATGCTATAAAAATAAAAACTACTTTTTCGTTCAATGAAGATTCTTCATATCAGGTAATCAGGACGATAAGCAAACCTTTGCCAAAAGTTTAAGGTTAAAGTAAATTTTATATGTATATGTAATATGTTGTAAAAAATATAATAGCATAATTACTTTTTTAAATAAAGCGATTGACTAAAATGTATCTAATAAAATAGTGTTTAGAATAGTTTTTAAATTATCCTTTTCCTCAAGTCTTCATAATTACGCAATGTTCTTCGATTGAATATTTTAACACATATTAACAAACGCACGATTAGTTATTTCATATTGTATCATTGTGAAGACTGCACAATAGATAAAACTATGAAAATATCATTTTACGTTCAACACAATGATACAATACGAATACAGCAAATCGTAAATTCCCTAATGCTTTAAGAGTTAGCAGTACACACGATCATGATAATTGCAAATTATATAGTAAATGTAAATGAAAGCTTAAATCTCGAATATTTTGAAGTTTTAATTAAGTTGAACAATTTTGCTCTTTATGTATAATCTAATGCACTTACATTTTTCAAATTTATATATGAGGAGTGTCGGAACAACATAATACATATTTTTATAATGTCCAATTTTTTCACAACAGCTGCCTTTGTAAAAGTTAAAAAAATACGAGTACTATTAAATAACTAAAGGATAAAGGTAAAAACTAATACATATACATGTTGTTTTATTTTTTCATTATTATCTATGTAATTATTCTTACGTAAAAAATTGAAGTATCATATTCTGATCCGATCTGATAGAAATATTATTTATTTGTACCAAAAAGGCCAATATAGGAATAAGTTCTTTTTACATGGAAACATCCTAGTTGCCAACTTGAGATCGGTGTACCAGCAATGTATGAAAATCATGTTTTATTCCGATTTTGTTTATTGATGAAACATGGAAAAACCCCGATCTGCATCAAACCTCCAACTTTAGAGGCTATTTACTACAGGAATAAACATGATTTGAACCACAAAAACTTAAAGGGTGATGTAATTTATGGTATTCTGTCGAATGTCGTTATGTAACTATTTTTTTTCAAAAGCGGAAATATGTTTTGTTCTGACATTCCTCATATATTGCAAATGATTATTTGAAAATGAAACTTCAGTGGAATTCCACATCTGCTAATTGAAATTAGTACTTTGACTGATTTAAGAATAGTAGAGTAAGTTTATCAGAAGAAGTTCATATCTCTGTACCTTTTTTCCAAATCTCACCAAAAATTAATTGAGCAAGTAGGTGCAAGAGGCCATAAACTCATGAAACTGATTTGGCATATAAATTAGTCCTACCTTGCACCTACCTTCTCAATTCCATTTGCCCATTTTATTGCTATTACTTTAGTTTTAAAGCTGTAATAAGTAAGTCATGGTACTTTAACTTGGATTGTCTTCCTATTAATGCAGCGGTTTTAATTAAACTAATTACTTGCAACAATAGTCTAGACACAGAAAATATAAAACATAAATTATTTCAGAGCAAGATGTGGTTTAAATTAGAATATATTATTCTAGTTATGGTATTTTTACTTACTCTGCTTTACCCTAATAAACGTAAAAAACTTGGGTTTACATATTAAATGTGTAAAAAGTTTACGACCAAAAGTTTTATGAATTTTTATTCTATTCTATTATACCTACAATAATATAATAGAAAAAAAAAACAACTCCCAGTGACAAATTTTAATTGGAAAATAGTTCTTGGATTCCGTTTCTTGAGTATTTTTAAGACGAAACAAAAAATTAAATATTTACGAGTTTTTTTCCCTATTCAAACTTTTAAGTTTCCAATTGAATTTTCGAAATTGTCTCAAATAATAAACAAGGTAAATGTTTAATTAATCGCGCAATAAGATACCTGATTTAAACACTAGTTAAAATTTGAATAAAAATGAAGCGCGTTTCGGGCTTAGATTGTTTTAAGTTTGAAATCCAGAATTATCATTACCTTAATTTGGGAATGAATTGCATAAACTAAAAGACTTTATTTAAAATTATTTAAATCTCTTGATTCTGTAATTTATTTATTCAAATGTAAGCAGCATTATACCTATTAAATTTTATTTGGATACTGAATTGGTGATCAGTTTAATGAATTTCAGACTTTATGCATAACATAATGCATATTCAAATGCAGTAAATAAGTAAGTAATTTGTTACAATAATTGTCTAATGTAAAATTTTCAAAATATAAAAATGGTTTTTAGAAAATTTATAGGACTAACTAATTTACGATTTTAAGCTGGCAAAGGGAACTTAAAAATGACAAAATTATAACTTGACCAAATTTGAGGTATTTTTATACCATTGTGGAGTGACAAGGCTCCGGTGTGTCAATCCGTGGCAATTTCCTTTTGTGGTTTTACGCATTACTGACCTATAAAACCTGTCATGTGATCGCCTCAAATAGACGCGGATAATTTAATGCCGCACGCTATCAAGGGACGAGATCGGGCCGCAGTTTTCTCACAGGTGAGATCGATTTCACATCCGTCCGGTTCTCTGTTAATTCCCAATGGGCGCAACCACTGTGCGTATGACAAAAGGGCGGACGACGGGACGCGACATTCGAACGCAACGCTGCACTGAAGCTCGCCGCATTCTGCGCGCCTCTTTCCGTCGTCGCGTCGCGTCCGTTTTCAAGAAACAGTCGAAGTGCAAAAGGCCGGGTTCTTTCGGTGGATGCTCACCAAAATCGATACGCTCGCCATCGATTGACATTGAATATCTGGCGAAATTGTGTGTGATTCCCGCCGGGGGAGCGGACCTTGCAGTCGTAACCTCGGGGGTAATTAGCTTCCTCGCAACGTGAAATTGTCACGAATCCCTACAAGTTTCAGGATGTGTTCTTTTTGTACAAATTAAACAGTTAAATTGTTTTTCTTTCGACTGTCCAGTATTTATTTCAGGCTTCCTGCGGTAGAGCCACATACATTCGAAATATTGTAATTAGTTTCTGAAAGACGATACATTCCTACTTCTGCACGAAGGATTTCGAAGTCAAGAAACTTTTCGTTAAATCTTCGATTTTATCCGATACTTTTATAAATATACCATTAAATTTAGGCATAGGAGTCATTCTACTTTTATGTGCCTGTGACCACTATATTTAGAAAAATGCAAGCTGCTCGAAACCTGCCTTTGGCGGGTTTCTTCTGACTCTGAACGAACTGGTTAAATGATAAATTGGTAATTGATTAAATAACAAAGTATTTTATCAATTTTGGTAAGGTCAAACAAAAATTATTAAGACAAACATTTCAAAAAGTCCTTTTGTGAGTTTTAGTTTTTATATTTATAAGGACAAATAATATCTTCATTTACGAAGCAAGTAATTAATATTTACTAATAACATTTATAAAATCTTAACCAAAGAAAGTAATGCCATCCGTAAATGAAGAGTGTTTGTTCAAAAGATACTATTTCTACCAATAAGCAAACTTTACGTAAACCGATAAAAATGTTTATGTGGTCACTATTAATTTAAGTGTTCTTATTCAATAACATGATTTATGAAGGTGATATACTAATGTTTGAGGACATTTTGCGATTTCCATTAATTTCCATTTCCAATTACGCTTAAGATATGTACCTATGTAATTGAATAAAATTTAAATTGAATAACAGTTGACAGAAAAACATTCAAAAATCAAATCTTCTGCTTCGATATGAACTTTATCTAAATCTCCAAACTTTAACGAAAAATTATTCAAATTCAATAGAAATAGCTCTCTTGTAATGGAAATACCAATAGAAAAATGGAGAACTAAAATTGAGGGTAATCACTAATACTGACCTTACAAATTTAGTTGAAAAATCTCGCATTAATAGGATTTTTAATTACTCCTTCAAATCCTTACAATTTTGAATTTATTGATAAAAATAGTAAAGAAAAATTTTAAAAGACTGTTCTATTTCTTCTAACATTTTGCCTTATTAGCCAATTAGCTTGAATTTTAACTTATTTCTAATTATAAACATTTGTTTGACTCTAATGCTCAATCAATTCCAAAATAATAGCATTAAAATATATAAAGTAAGCAGTTTTGTTGCAGGTATAAGGACGAAATGAGGGATTTCTTCACTACGCAAATTCACTTTTAAACTTTACATTTGTTAAGTTTGTTGGTCTGAATTTTTATTTAAATTAAATTCTTAAAAGATCTTTAGGTTCTTCTTAGCACACAATTCAATATTATACCGAAAAAAAATTAAATAAAGCGCCTCTTTTTGTAGTAAACGAAAAATCGACAATTTATTTTCGCATTCTTATTACTACCATTTCGAAAGTTTGTAACTCCATCTGAATAGACAAAACTTAGCAATGCAACATAAAAATAAATGATAAATTTTACTTACCTACATTTTAGGAATTGTATTGGAAAAAAAGTCTTAAACCAATTAACTCTGGTAGCTCCTTTTGATGAGGAACTTCTCATTGTAATTTGCTGAATGTGTACCTAATGGACTATATTAAAATTAGTTTTAGTAGTAAATATTTCGAGCTTTTTTACAATCTGGACTATATAGATCATGTGTAATTTAAGCAATATTTATTTTGTACAAGCTTTTATATTTATTATTTAAGTAGTTTAAATATCATTAAAGCCATATTGGGATTATTTCAGAATTCAGATGATAACACACATCATTATTTAAAATATTCTGAAACTTATTAAACATGACAAGATCTTTGACATCATATATGTAAGAGAATTACAAAGATTCTTGATTAATCAACGAAAGCTGTCTAACTAAAAAATGTTTCATTGAGAAAAACTGCATTACAATGAGACTGCGGCAAATACGGCAGCAAAAAAGTTGACTTCACTGCCGCGCCATTTGAATAAGATTGAATCGCTTTCTGGCTCCGATATCCAGCGGAGAATTCAGGCGGTGAATGTAATTATTTGAGTAATTTAATGATTTGTTTCTGCCATTTACCAGAGGCCATTGCACAACATGCGGCCAGCTGAGCAGTGTCGCCGTGATTCAAATAAATCATTTCATACTCACGCGAGTTTCTGACGTGCGCCGTATATTCATAACTTTGATCAGGTTGAGTGAAACGGCGCAAGAAAAGAAAATATCGCGGGACAATCCTTGCGAACTGTGCCGATCGAGAGGGGTTCGGTGGACATTCATCTTTCATTCAATCAGATTTCTTGAAATTTCTGCATGCATATTCGCCAGGTATGTAAAGCAGGGAAAAAATGAGCACAATGGCACTATAAAGTTTCCTTCTGGTGAGCAGTAGCAACCGAGCTGGTGACAGTTTGATTTATCTCGGCCGTCATCCAAATATTTCCCTGCGTATCATGGTGATGTCGCCCAAATTATTGGAATCTTTGTCTGGGATGGGGCTCAAAGGAGCAGACTCGGAGAGTTCAAAGATGCGCGGAATGACGACAACGACGACGACGCCGACAACAACGCCGACGATGGTGCAGCTGGGCTCCCAACAAAACACCAGAGAAAACACATACAATTTAAAAATTCCAAATAACGAGAGATATAAATTCAGCCCAGAACAATTCTGGGAGAGAGATAAAGTTTTTGGCTTAGATGAGGATAATTAGATAAATAATGGGCGTTCCAGCAGGACATCTGGCCTCATTTGCGATCTTTTCGATTTCGGCCTCGATGCGAGTTATTTCGCCGAAAAATATTTTTCGAAAATGTATTTTATTATCAGAAACAACTAATTAATTTCCCAAAAAGTTTTGCTCGACTCTATGGCGACATATGCGCAAGATCAGATAATCTGATCAATTTTTATTTATTCATTTCTTCGTTTTAAAATTGCCATTTTGTGAGGTAAGAAGTATGAAGCGTATTAGAATTTACAATTAATTTATCTGTATAGTTTTATCTACGGATGACTAAATCAGAAAGAGTAAATTAAGTATCTAAAATTAAAATTTGGGAGAAATTCAGTAGAAACCCAGTGAATTTGCTTACTAACTACAAACTATAACTAAGTACCTACCGTGAAGATTTAGGTAAATTTAACCCTTAGTTGTCACTTAGGGGTCAGATTGACCCCAGCCTCGTAATTCCCACTTGAGTATAAGCTTAAGCTATTTATGATTTTTCAATTTATTTTTCGTAGCTCAATACTAATATTCTTAAATTTACTTTTTTAATCTATGTATATATATAAGAGCATTATAAAGGTAAATCAAAAATTATTAGTTGGCTTACAGTAGGCATTTTTGTGGATGGGTTTACGCAAACCCCATAGTGCCAGCTGTAGGTATGATTCTGCGGACCTGAAACTAGCTAAGGGTTAAAATCACTTTAAGTATTTTACTTTGGATTCTACAACTTCATCGCTTCCGTCTTAATTTTCAGCAAAAACTATAAAACTTTTTGACAGACACATTCAGACAACTGTTGTAAAGATCAATAAGTTACTAAAATCCCTTCATCTGTTTATATGTAATCGAAATTTTGAATTAAAAAAGAGTATTTATTAGATCTATAATTTTTGACGTAAATTGAGTAGGTATGAGACAATACAAACTTATATCCATTTTACGTCAAAAATTAGATGTAAAAAGTTTTTGAGTTCGCGACTTAAAATTTGTATGGGCAAAAATGATTGCAATTTGATGGACTTTTTGCAAATTTTAAAAATTTTGCTATAGGTTACAGTTTAACAAATTCAATTCAATGCAAAACTCGAAATCCAGATCAGATCACCAAAAAACACATTATTACTTGAAGTGTTTTTATATGCGTACATGCACGTTGAAACCATACCAATTCTATCAGTCGTAATGGCTTGAAATATCACTTTTTATATTATATTTTTATTTTATTGTATCAGCGAAGATGGAAGATAAACAGTATGGAATATTAGGAAAGTCAGTCTTAATAAATATAATGTAATGGCCCTAAAACAGAGCCTTGAGGAACTCCCACAATGATATGACTTACTTCGGAGGATGTTAAGCCTCGATAAAATTGAAAATATCTTTTGTGCACAAAATCATGAACCATATTGGACGTGTTTTTCATGAAAGGGCTCTGTGGATATTGCCACTGGTTGTCGATCTTATTTGGACTGCAGAAAACTGCTGCATTTTACAAAATGTTCATGTAATTATCCATTTCCTCGCTCTGTAAAGAACAGTTGAATGTTTTTGGAAAAATCGAAATAAATCCGTCATTTGGTCGATTGGTGGCCGTTAAAATGAGAAAAAAACGACTTCGGGCCACAGAGACTTTTATTTAATATTCCGCAGCTACAGTACCAATTTGCGCGTTGCATTAAACAACGAGATAACCATAAAAATAACTTTAATTAGTCGTTTCACTTTCAGTGGAGGCATCAACACCTGTTGTGGCACGTACCATATACCCCCGTATAAGGTAACGGACACCTCTAATTAAGAGCAGCAACAAAAACCGGCGTCCAAGTGCCATTTGCATTAATTGCAACATAATGAGGGTCTAATTATTAATTGCATATCGGGGAGCGAATTCGTTTTGTGCGTATTTACGCGATTTTTAAAAGGCCACAAAACTGGTCATCACTCCGGCCACGGACACCTGGAATTTCCATAAAGAGCGCCAGCCGTAGACACCGGCCGCTGTCAAGCAACATCTCATCGCAGCCTCCCATCGCTCGCGCGGCCCGCGAACATACCAACTCCAATCGATTGATCACACAATCCGGCGAAAAAACGCCTTTTCTGAAGCTTGACACTATAAATAGTTCAAGTTCTGCTACACTTGCCATAAAGACGCTAAAATCGCGTGCTTTTCGCATTTTGCAATGTTTTTACCCTTTTTTTCAATCGCCATAGTGATGGGTGGCATTGCCTTTTCCATTTCCACATATAAATTTTTTATTTATTTTATGATTTTTTTGTTTTTCGCTTCATTATCATACGCAATCCCTGGAGCCTCCATAATACCCATAACTCCCGGATCGATCCGGTCAATCCCGAAGAAGCGATTTTTAATGAACTGATCTTGTGCTGGCGTATTGTACGGTAGGTAAACATGGCAAACACATCCCGTGAGCCCGGCCTGATTATAAATTTCATTTTAATGTTTGAAAACGTTTTCAATTTTTATAGCGGCGCCAATTAAAATACACACTCTGTGCTGGGACGTTTACCTCCTGCCATAAAATATCTTTAGATCAACAAAATTTTTTAATGGCGATAATATTTCTCCCCTGAGGGCCATTCCATGAATCAAAATTGTTTGAATCGTTTTGTATTGTTTATATCGAAAAATTCTTGCACAATTTCTCAGAAGGTGCTTCATGTTTTGTTAATTTAATTTTTTATGTTAACTGCGTAGCAATCGAGATGAATCATTTAATGGCAGCTAAAAGTAGTCATTTTTGCTACTTTCTTTAACTGAACAAAATATTTTATTATAGCTACCAATTCATAATTGCTTATTAAATTTAATTTACGGGCTATAAACCTTTTACAAAAACGTAGATATTAATTATTCCCAGTGGACGTAGTAAGAAAATTGTCAATTGTTTTAAAGTTTCGAAACGTGTAAATTGAATTTTATAAAAAATGACACAGATTACACAGTAAGTACAATTCATTCTTATTCTTATTTTCTTGTTCAGACATTGCAAATAAATTAAATACAATAGAACTATTTAATATATATGGTAGTTGTCTGATGATTATTTCAAATCAAGTTAAAAATGAGATTTGACGGGATCAAACTAAAATCGAATTTCCTTGTATGTGTGATTATATCAATTAAGGTCCATAATATCTAGATTTAAGGTGAGTTTATAGTTTCGTTGCTATAGGGTAGGAACATGAACTATTCTAGTCTTAATTATATCATAATGAATCCTCCACGATATATGTATAGAAACCCGTGTTAAGTAAAAATCTAAGAAATAAATAGTGGCTTATTATGAAAATGGATTTCCAGTCGGTCTTACATTTCAGTCTTTAAAATGTGTCCCAGCTATCGAATAGACTAGATATTTATTATTATTATTATTTTGATAAAAACAAATGTATTAAAATCCCCATTTTAAGAAAATGTTGTATTTTGGGAGTAACTCCAAAACCAATAACATTTAAGGTTGTTGAAGGCTATCGACAGAATTCTATTTCTTTTCTGTAGTTTTTATATGTAATGTAGTGATTGATTATTTAAATTGTTGTAGAAAAACACAAACCTTGGTTTTCGTTTCCTGGGCGTGATACTCAATTATTTTCACTAAAAAACTTTATTGAAAATAATAGAATAGACATTTGCGATGTGGAAATATTATTTTTTTCATGAAAAATTCACATTTATTTTGTTAAGTATCTAAAACAATTTTAAACTCGAAAGAAATTCAGTTTTTTAAGTATACGTAATATGGTACAAGTATGATAGAGAGTCTCAGAATCATTATACTTACTTAAATCTATGGCCAGTGATATACAATACTAGCTCCAAAATTTTTCTTTCAGATAGCCCTTTAAAATTTCAGTTGTTACCAGGGAGAAAAATTTGCTAATTAGTTTTATATATGGTGGAATTGTTACTAACTTTATTACGAGTGGGACGAATAGAAATAATGCAAAGTCATGTTAATAAAAATTTATCCTCAATTTTGGAGCTATCATTAGTTGACCAATGGTCATTGATATAAATATCTGTAATGAATGCATTTTTTGAAATTTTCAAACGCTTTTATGAAATTTTGTGGTTATTTTCAAAAGAAAATGTAGATTTTACAAACTAGTCGTCCCCCTTTAAGAGTTTGAACGCACCCATTTCAGTTAAACAAGTGCCTGCCTCTCATTTAGGTCTGATTGCTCCATTGCTTTTTTAATTGCGGAAAATTCAGAAATTTCTCAATTCACTTCCGACTCTGACAGTCCCCCCACTCGAGACCCGTCGGCCGGGAATTTTCCGGACCATTTAATTTTCCACTAATAATTCATTACGAGCGGAGGCTGCGTCAGCAGGAGCCAGACAAAAGATCAGCCCAGGAATAATTCTCAGTCATACGCGTCCCTTCGAAGGGCGCCAACAATGCTCCTGGAGGGCTCAAAGGGATGAAAGGCCGTCAGCGGAGCGGGCATAAAATGAGATGTTGATTACACCGGGGGTGATCTTTTGTACCATTTAACATCCGGCCATCTTCAATTGCTATCGCATGACTCAATCTAAGGCTGCGAAATGTCAACCCTTTCTGATGAATCTTCTTTTCTTCCACAAAACTTGAAAAGGGTCCTTCCCCGGGGGGCGCTGGTCGCTGGACCTTTTAGCTGCGCCCCAAATCCGGACCGATCAAAACTGCCTCGGCTCGGAGGTCGTTTTTCGGGGAAGAAATAATTTTATTAATTTTGCAAGATTTTAAGATAAACATTTGCCACATTCCGGGCCTAATTAAATAGAAAACCGAAAATAAAAAGTCTTCCGCGCACCGCGACGGCACCGACCGATTTCGCCTTTTTGAGCCGCCCCAGCAGCCGACGCGGATGAATGGGGCCGGGGTTTTTCTGGTGCGGCTGGCCGCGTTTCGATTAACCGTCGGATGCATGGTTTAATTTTTCATCTGGTCTATGACTGAAATTAATTATTGATTGGCTTCCTCTTTTTATATTCAAATTTACATTTTTCGCCGGTTTTTGTCGGCCCGTCTAACCGATCCGCGGCGGCACGACACAATCGAGGGGCACTTGTTGATTGGCCTCTTGTTACCGCTGAGTGAGCACTCTCAATGGGAGCGCGCACCACCGTATTTTACGGTCAATTGAAGGAAACGATTTTATGTTTTGCCGCGAATTTAGTTGTGTTGTTTCATTAAAATTGAAAATTTTTCCTCGCTTCCGGCACTCGGCCCCACCCTGCTCCAGAGCCCCATCGACCGCCGCAATTTATCTTTTTTTCATATGGCATGCCGTCCGACACGTAACAGGTGCCCGATTTTCAATGTCATACATCGCCCGGGGCGTGTTTGCTCGCTGGCACAACAGGTTCTTGCCTATTTGCGAAAATACTTAATTTAACGCATTCTCGACTCCGGCAAAACGCGGCCGGATAATTGATTTTCACTGGCACCACCGAGCGCTTTGCCCGAGATACTCAAAAATCAGGTCCCGGGGCTCTTTCGCGGTGGACTTTTCTTCCGGATTGCCCCAAAACAGTTCAGGAGCCAAAAAACGAGCTCGATGCACAATTCAAAATAAATTATAAACCTACCTAGATACTTACTGAGACCCACTTCGAAGTATAGTTCTTTATTGAAATTAGGATTACGTTTTATTTTTATACAGGTAATTAGGAATATAATCAGTAGGCATCGCTACTGGTGCAACTCTTTCCTTTTTCGCACTACTTTTCCTCAATAGCTGCGATTTTTTTACATTATCCTATCTGGTTCAGGTTATACATATGTCGAATCGAATTGAATTTTAAAAGCCTTCATCACGTGTATCAAGATTTTAAAATTTGTGAAAAGTGCATTACATTGCCTGCCGTGATATTTACCCATCCAAACTTCAAACCTTGAACCAGATAAATTTTTAAATTCAGTTTTGATAAAAAATGGGTATAAATTCAGGCAATTCTATATTTAATTTTTGCGATTGATGTGGGTAACTTTTCTTTTTTAATTAAGTGCAACATTTCCTACTAAACAAAGAAGCAAGAGCCAATTTGAAAAAAACCACGGTTAATATCAACATCAATCCTTAGAAAAATTTTGAAAATATTATTCTTCAATAAATTTCAAGATTCCTTTCTAATGTTGATGAAAACAAGACATGGCTATTATAAAGCAGGGGCTTTTTTGTATCCCTCAAAAACTATCCGATAGAAATTAACTTATGATGTTCTGTTTTTTCCAACGAAAACTGACTGTTGGTACCCAACTTGCAATTAACTTATATTAAATACATATTACTCAACAAGAGTCCTTTATAACTCACAAATTTTATTGATTGTTATTCTGAGAAGATATTTGAGTTATCCAAACTTTAGCAAACAATATATGTATAATTCTAGAAAATACCTTACCCTCCTTAAATCTCAAAACTATAGGTTAGTATATCTCTAAAAGACATTCGGATTAAATCTTTTTGGGCTCCCCAAATTCCCCTTTTTTTACAAAGTATATTCTGGTATGTTGTATTTTAACATCTTTGTATTTAAATAATTAATTTTCTTTTCATATAATTTTAGCAGAAATTAGTTTCAAATCAAAACACAAAAAAAGAAAATAATGTATTATTACTGTATTACCAAAAATTTTGAAAGCGATAATCTTCTTCGATTGTATTCACACTAGATTGCCCAAAGAAGTCATTTTGACTGCTTCTTAATTTCAATTATTAAAAAAATTATAAATACATATTTATAATTAATAATTTTATAAAAAATTGTACTAATTGAAATTAAAAAGCGACCAAAATGACTTCTATGCGGGAAATTTAGTGTTAAAACCTGTTATGTCTTTTTAAAGTGAATCTAAAACTATGTAGTGACTCAAGAATTGTATGCATCCTCTATTGTTATGGAAATTGTTGTTATTGTATTTATAAAATTAATTAAATATTTTAAAAACTTGTAGTAGTTTTTGCATGATTTGCAGTACAACTTAAATTACTTTTTCTTCGTGTTGATTTGTTCAACGACTTGAGTCCAAATGCATTTCTTCTGGCTCAATATTAGAAACATTGAATGAAAAACTTTAATGATGGATAATTTCAAGTAAGAGAGAAAATGATTAAATTGTAAATCAAAATTGCCTTTAAGATCTAGAAAGTTAGTTCTAAAGGTTTAAATTTTTATTATTTTATTTTCTTGATTCTTAAACTGGTGGAAAATATGACCAGTATTTTTCAAAGTTCGTCGATTCAAAAGGTAACGCATAACGCTTCATACCGAGTTTCAAAATTTTAAAAGCGATTTTCAAGAAACCGCGATAGTGTTCCAAAATATGTAGTTTAAATCGTTTGTGTCGGTATTTTTCACAGATGTAAGCTACATAGAGCAACTAATTTTGATTAATGTTTTAAAAATATACTGAAATGAAAAAAATAGGATCAATTAATAGATTACCCGCTTGAACTAAAAATGCTTTAAATATTTGTTAAATTTTCGATACCAACTTTCATATTTCTTGGTTTCACACCACGAGCAGGTATTTTCCCATGCTGAGACGAAGCGGATACCCTTCGAGTTCCACGGCAGAGTGCGCAAGAATGAGCCCGTCGCTGTTGACATATCGGATTACAATAATTATCTTCTTAATTAACCCCTTTACGTACTTTCTAGTCTTTCCCTGGTTCAGCAACTTCTTCGGTGGGGCCGTGTCTTTTGTGTTGCTCCCCCGATCATCCTCCGGTTGCGTTTTTGCTGGCAGCTTTTCCGTGGATTCCTAAGCTCTCGCAGCTATCGTTTACAGATTAAAAATCACCCTGTGCACCCCATTTACCCTTCACTTGGCCGGGTAATATTCGTGTCGCGGCTCCTCGCCTGCCTTTTTTCGCCACAGGGTGAGAGGAAAATTATATCATCATAACGCTGTTGCATGCGGGTCGGATTTCGAGATTTTAATCATAATAAACTTGGAGGTACTTTTCAAATATTTTACTTTTCTTTTCACTTTTAGGGTAGTTAAAGTATATCAAAACAAAACAAATATAAGTATACATAGGAAGTAAGTAATATCTAAACTTAATTAGAACATTTCCCAAAGCCGTATTTAAAGGCGTCTATAGGCCTGGGGCTGTGAACGAAATTTACGCCCTTTAAATTGAAGATTTTTACAATTTAAAATCATAAAAGTTTTTATACTAGGTATGCTCCTTGATGAGCAATACTTGACAGTTAAATTTCTTATATTTAAGAGAAAGCCACCTGACATGTTTCTCGAGGCACAAACATTAATAATAATTCCTTTTAAATCACTGCTATGCGCAGTCTATTTTTAATAATCTTTATTTTATATTGATTAATATTTCCTAATTTATTTGCTATGCATGGTTAATCTTATACTTTTTTTGTTCCTCAAACGATTAGACAAAATAGTTGGTTAAATTTTTAAACAACGTTCTTAACTTATTGCATAATAATGTTACTCAAATATAGGTAAATAAATTTTAAACTATTTAGCATGCATATTATAGCCATCCTTTTTTTAAATGTTTCAATAAATATTAAATTTTGTATATCTTCAGAATTTTCTTAAATAATTCAACCTCAAATCTATCTCATATAATAATAAAATGAGATTTTCTTCCGCGTTTTTTTTCAAATCGGTTCTGGTTCTAGGATTAGCAGGAAATTTAGGATTGAACTGAAATTTGTGAAAAATTACAAACATTTTTTATTTCGTGAAAATAAAATCAAATTGTCTGAATTTACATCCTCTTTGCGTCAAAAATTAAATTCAAAAGTTCAAGGTTTGAAGTTTCACGGAAAAAATTTGGATAGTAAAAATCTCCCCAACCAATTTACGAACGTTTTCGCCACAAAATCTAGAACATACGTATATTGAAAAAACAGCAGATCTCTTTAAAACTTTAAAAGTTACAATAATAATCTCAACATTTTACGCTGGTGCTTAAAGTTTAGTTAAAATCCCTCTATTTTTCACAAATATTACCAAAATAATGCACTTTTCCAAAATCCATCGAAAAATATAGGGATATTCCCGACAAGTTTTTTTTCCTTGTTGGATGGATAAATATCATGGCAATTTGATTCATTTTCAACAAATTTTGAAATCTTAATAAATATATGTAAAGGCTTTTAAAATTCAATTCAATGCAAAATTTGCTATAAGTACATATAAGATAAGATAATGGAAAATGAAAAAAAGCCCACACAGTATGAAAATTAATAATCATCAGTGGTTCTAAATATTAGATAATTTTAAAAATCTACACCATGTGGTGTGCTGGTTTCGACGTTATATGGAACATTCTATGAATGTTGAAAAAGATAAATTATTTTGTATTTGTTAAGGCTAATTTCGTTACTCGCAATTTCAACCCATTGTCCTAAATCTAATAACATAATATTTTATCTGCTCTTACATTCGCATTTCTTACACTCGAGGAAATATTTCAGGAATACTTGAAGTCATACTGCGCAAAGAAGACAATTTCTCAGCAGAAATCCGATACGATTCAAACGTTATTGGGCCATATTTCATCGTAATAGAATTTTATGATACTCTAATGGATTTTTATGGACCGGAGTGGCCGGGAGCACCAGGGGTCGCAAGACTTTTACGCTTCCTCCCACAGCAGCTCCTTCAGCTCTGCAGCGAAAAGGTCCATTACATCATAAGTCATTTCCTGAGAAAGGAATATCACGTAAGATCCGCTTTCCCAGCGCCGATAACGAATGGCTAATAAAAGTGAAATTATGGGAAATTAATAATTCACGGCGTGATGCCGTAATGCAGGCATACATCAAATCGCGATGTATCAATTTGGCCGATCTCAAGAAACCCTTGGCGCCCATATGTCATACCATCGCAGGTCAGAAGGGGAGCTGACCTTTGGCCAGTTCACCCCAAGAATGCCTGCCAAAGTCCTCTGGTAATTGAGGCTCCTTCGGTTCACTGAGCCCTTTGAAGTCGGAGGCCATTCTGCTTATTTTGTGCGCTGCAAATGGGCCCGATGTGTCCAACATCAACCGAACTAATTATAAATTCTCAAGGACAGTCCTGCCGCCTTCGAACTGTAACCTGGAGGGCCCCAGGCTCCTTGGCTCGTCTGAAGATGGGGCGAACTTTCTTAAGCAACACCTCGCCTCAGACGAATTTTCTTGACCATTTAAGCAAGCGGAAAGGGCAACAAAGCATGTAACCGGTAAATTAAGGCAAAGGATAAAGTTTAATTGGAAAACTCTTCCCTGCAGCCAGACATTGAACCTTAGCCATTTTTGGCCCAAAGCAGCTACAACCAGCATCAGAAAGTCCCGACCGCCCATTAATTTCTGGGCGTTCGCTGTGATCTTCGTGGGTTAAAAAAAAAAACAAAGGACGCTATTTTATATAAAATAAAAATAAAAGTCAAATATGAAAATGGAAAATTGCTAAATGGGTCAAAAAATTGCCGGCAATTTGTCTTTTCGGCCGTAATAATTTTGAGTCCTTCTCAACAGCGAAATGACTGCGCTGCGTAATCCTCTCGCCCCGAAAAAGCCGTCTAGGCAATTGAACCCTTTTCATTTTGGTCCCCAAAAACGGCCAGACGAAGCGGCATTGAGCGATGCTAGGGTTCAAGCCATATTTAATATGCAAAATTTCCAGTTCGGCTTTTTTGGGGCAATTTTTCAAGCCATTAATTTCGATTTGATATGAATTTGCATTTTCTAGCAAGGCAAACGAAGGACACAAAGGGTCGACTCTCCCATGTGCCCTTTTATTTTGGTGAAGTAATCAAAATAATTGGACACGGCGCGGTATGGGGGTTCCGAGGAAGGGCGTGATGAAGATGATTTTAATTCGACGTTAATTCAAATGAAAAGTTTAAAAAATGTTAAAACTCCCCTTAAAAATTTTAGCCCTTTAGATATATGTTTTGTAGGCATTTTTACAGGATAAAGGAAGTTTATCATAGGGAATGGTGCACAGAAATATGAATATGAATACATATAAACTCAGCTTAGGTCTTTTCCTCTTGTTATGAAAAATGTATGAGATGTAAATAAAAACAAAAATGTTCGGTATGTATATGTTTAATTTAATTTTGAATTTCCTTTTACTGACCTTAATGACGTAAGAACATTTCATGATGATACCAAACAGCACTTATCGATCGATTCTTCTAAAATATAAATAAGCAAGCCCGCAATTTAAAAATTTATTGTGATCACAATACATTTACAAACTTCGGATACATTTATCCGCAATTCACGCTTTCAAAATCGGCAAGCAGTTGAAAATAAGAAATTTCTATCCGAGGAAAGTTTATTTAGCTTCTTAGACTGATTATAATCAATTATGTACTAAAGTACACACATATTTTTATGATCGGTTAACGATTACAGACAAATATAGACAAATTAAAACAGATTGGTTCGTTAAAAATTATACCTTTTTTCAAATTTATGACAAATTTGTAAAAACAAATACTTACCCCTAGCAGAACAATCGCAAAAGATTAGTTTATGGTATAGTATAGGTATTAAAACAAGGGATGTACATAGTTTTCGAATGGAATTTAGAACCATAAAAAATCCTATTTATTTTATTACAATATCTTTAGAATACCTATAAGTAATCCCAAATTGTTAAATTGATATTCGAACTTCTTTTCGAGTCATATTGTGTTATGTCATGGCTTGAATTTGTAAGCTTAGATATTTTGTAAAATTTGTTACAATAAATAGCAGGTGATTTTTTAAAATCATAGTTAAATCAACATTTTTGTGAAAAATAAAAACTTTTTCAAGAGTTTGCCAATCTTTCAATATCTTATTTTTTACTCATTTCAAATTTATTTTCCACAATCTCCCACTTTTATACTTTATTTTCTACGACTGCATGAAAGACCCAGATTGGAATATTAGTCGGATAGAAATATGATTCGATTTACGACATGTTTCTGTAATGTCGATATGTAATCATGTCCTTTAAATGTGTCTTTAGAAAGGAATAAATATATTTGAGCAAAAGTATTTTAAAAATGTACTCTCCTTTATTTTAATTGTATCGAGGATGGAAAACATAATGCTATCTTAGCCTTACGAATTTGCCCTGGAATTTTTCCGCTTTCTCTTATCTAAAAATATGCTACCTGTATGAAAGCATGTTTGAAGTTAGAGTTTAGATAAAGGTACATACATCATATATCATATCATATTATATTCAACTTATTCCTGAGTTCATATAAAAAGAGGGGAAAGAGTAGTCTTTAAAACACAACGCTTCTTTCATTATCGGAGTGCACTTTAGGGGTGTCGAAAAGGCATACCTTCAATCCACCCGATATAATGGTAATTTGTCATTGTTCGCAGCCCCTAACATCCCCTAACATATCATACATACGTTTTTTAAAATTCCTGTTCATCGCCACCGGAAACGCATTCCCCAGAAATCGATTGCACTCGTTAGCGGCGGGACTCATATCTGATTTCGGTCGTCCCGTATATCATCAAATTGTCAGAAAGTCATTCGAAACCGATAAAATTAAAAAATGCATTTCTACATGGAAGCCAAGATGACGGGAGCACCTGGTCACGGTCCCGTGAGTCGCGCGCAATTTAACTTCTGTCAAATGTAAGCACGCAGGCGCGGCTGTCTTATTATGACGAGCCAAGGCATTCATGTTTTCATGTTTACACTTCATGTGATCTGCGATCGGTTGTGGGTGGAAAATTGGCCATTTGCCTCTTTGTTTTGCTGCGGTTGACTTGTAAGCTCGATTAAGTCTGCAAAACATATTTTATTGCACCTATAGAGTGATCGATTGCGTAGGTGCGGTAAACCTAGGTGAACTTTTAAATTCATCAACATAATTTATTCGGATATTGCTCTTTTTAAAGTTTTGTACATATACATATGTATGTTATTAAAAATATAAATATGAATACATATTATCAGTATAAGCTATTGTATAAATTCAGTTTCGATGGATTTGATCGAAAGATATAATTAAATTATTAGTTTCATTATTATTATTTTAATTTTTAGATTTTACAGTTTTACTGACTATAAAGGATTTTTTTCTAAACTAGGGGTTTACAAATTGAAGGAAATTTTTCATAAAACTCTAAACAAAAGCTCTCATAGCTTCGCAGTATTTCAGAAATGATATGTCATGAAGACGATTAGTAGGTACAGCATAATTGCGGGAAAAAACATTTTAAATATGAGAAGTTTTTCGTCCGACATAACATAATTTTAGATCTATGATTAATTAAGTTATATAGGATCTTCGTCAATATTATTTCTTTTATTAATCGTTTTATCAATATGTAGCTTATAAGTTAGGGTTTTACATCCTAGGGTAACTTCTTTCTATTTTACATTGTCACGTCATTTTTCTTACCTAGATACATAGTACAGGATTAGAAAATGGAAGTCAGGTATATTTCTTCAGCTATTAAAAGACATGGCTTGCATTTTCCATTGATGAAAATATTTTTCCAGAGTAAGTATTGTATTCGGAATACAGGGAAATAATTTCGTAAAAATATTCGTAAATGCACAAGTATATTAAACGGCACAGAGTTCCAACAACGCCTGTTGAAAGTATATTTCTAACAAGAATACAGCACAATATTTACATGTATACTTTAATGACTTCAATTTTAATTACTCAACTTGGCGTATTTTTATGACTGTCTATAATGAGATGTATTTGATTAAATAATACCAAAAAATATTCTATTAAAAAAAATACCGTAGTCTCATTTTGAAAACTTTTCCGAGCAAACAAGGTTCAAAAAATCAAGTAAATTGCCCAATTTAATTCCTCTCCTAGTATCACCAGAAGACAAGTAAGGCTTATTAGAGCTGGCATCCTAAATTTGATGGCAAAATAAACTTATCTTAATATCAATTACTAACTTAACATAATGAAGATTAAAATTGCTTCCTGCATACATATACATATATCTCTTATCTCTCCTAAAGTACTTTTCGTTCGTATATAAAATATATCTAGATACTAAAATTTATCTTAATTTTTAATCTACGTTGTGTAAGAAAATTATTTCGTAGAATAAATTTATTCACTGATGCATCAAACTTGACAGCTGTTGTTTATTGTAATTTTGTTATATTTTGTGCGTGGAGGTAAAGCATTAAGGCGACGGAGTTAAATCACGTGGAATTATAAATAATTCGCAAAACTATAATAAAGCTACGCAAATTAGACGTTCACACCTTGTCACGCATTCATCTTCAGCTGACAGGAGCAAATTCAAAAATAAATAAATTTTTTTGGAACTGAAAAACGACCTGTTTACTTATACGATGAATAATTTTCGTTGTATCTTTAAGATAAAAGATTATATATACATTAATATTTTATTTTTAACGCAAGGAAAAGAACAACCCCCGAGAATTTCTATTTAAATTTATTGTCACGTATCACATCGATATCCGATTCATAACGTCTCCTCCAAAAGCAAACAAAAATAGTGTCGGTCTGCTGGGAATGAGTTGGTGAGGAAATTTCGAGGTGGCATCAATTACCGGAGGTGTCAGCGGTGTTAAAATTATGACATCAAATATAATGCGACAAGCAATTATGGTCCCGAGAGCCATTAAAATACAATGACACCCCCAATCGCAGGGTCGGACGGTGAATTTTAATTTCATTTGTCGCCTAATAATTTGGCGCTTCGTCAGGAATAGGCGCCGCCACGCTCAGCACGCAGCATTTTGATCGAAATGGAATTGTTTTTTATTTGATTGAATTATGCATCTCCTTCACGAAATTAGTCGTTCTTTTATTAGTGGATTGTGATTTTTCTCGCCACTGTTTACCTTCTTTTTTAAGCGACAATTTTTATGCGGTAAAGAATAAATTAGGCATAGCTGAAAGATATCCCGTGGGAGTTGTTTTAGAATATTTTAGTTACATCCCATAATTTTTGAGATATGATGGTAGACAGAGATTTCAGTATACAATAAATATCTATAAAATTCTTATTTTTGGGTATTATATTAATTAATTGCTTTATGGTTATCGCTAAATTCGATCAAATAAAATTATGACATGAAAACCGCAAAAGGTGCGATAGTCCGAAGAAATTCTCGGTCAAACCAAAAATCCCATAACTCTGAACCGTGGGTTTTATTATGACAGTCTTCATGTCGCAGTAAATGCCAACGAATCTGATTTCCTCTTATTTTCTTGATTTAAATTTTAATTCGTGGGGTCGTTAAAACGCCAGCCTAAAATACAACTGTGTGATTTTTGGCTATTTAAAAAGCGATGAAACCGCCAAAATTGTTTGTTTCGGGTAAAACGAGGACACTTTCTCGATTATGAGGACTGCACGTCTTGCTGTGACTTAAGTGCATCATTACTGGCCACAAATCAGGCGAATAACAGTCATAAAAAATAATAACTCCTCGGGACCCCGGGGAGAATGGCAGCCCGTGGAAAGTGGAATTCATAAAAATCCACAAAAGAATGCCCGGACGTCACCCCAACAAAAATTTCTCGCATGAACTTATTACGGGGAGCCTCTGCCATCCGATAAGCTCGGCTCCTGGAAAAAAATGGTTTCATATATGAAAAAGACACTTTATGGCCGGGGACGGTGCGGCCCATTTGTTTCCATTATATTTAATATATCTATGAGTGGTCATCCGATGGACCGTGATAAACGACGTGGCTTTCAGGAATATCAAAAGTAATAGATTTTTATGCCGGCACATTTGGGTCAGCACTTTTTCGTCATCAGATATGAGGGCCACTGGGGGAGGTTAAAGAGGTTCATGTAAAAAAAGGTATGCAGGTTTTAATATTCCCATAGACAATTTTACGGATGCCTAATTGGTTTTATAAAACTTTTTGAATTTTTTTGTGGAACTTCTTATTAGTTCTATCTCAAATGTCATGTGTGTCACACATCAATGCAATTTAAATCAAGTAAACCCAATAATAATAATAATAACAACAACTTAAAATATTAGCTCTTCTTTCGTTTTTTTTTAGAGATAGTATGGAACAAGGCATTGTTCTTCTTCTTTTCAATTGTGTATCATTTTTGTCTTAACAAATGATTTTATTCTAATGTAGTTGATTTGCGAAGCTCGGTTAAAGAACCCTTGCATCCTTGATATTAGACTTTCCGCAAGATTAAAACCAAGACTATAACATCAAGACCGTCAAATGATTCAAATATAAAAACTGATCAAGTTCGTTTCGGTAATTTATAAATTAGAATTCCATAAATTTTTTAAATTATTAATTTATTATTATGAATTTAAAAAGAAATCTTAGTTTATATGATATTATGTAGTACAATGTACATGATTTGCCGTAAAATACGCATGTACTCTCAAAGGCAAAAATACAAGAAAAGCAAATTGATTTAAGTACAAATTTACTCTTTGTCGTTGCAATTTTCTCAGTTGAGTCGACTGTGCAATCCAATAATTACTCGTAGTAAGCTTGAGTGAACACTAAACAGTAAAGTGCAGAAAATGTAGGTATTGTTAAAAGTAAGTAAGTTTAATCGAATATTACCATTTAAGATTTGCATATCTACTACGAAAATAAATTCTTTAAGCGAAAAATATTACCGATTTACCTGCAGTATTTTACAAAGACGTGGAGTGCAGATTACAAAATATTATCGAGTCTAGGTACATAGAACTTAGTAATTTTCATGATATTGTTTTGAATTACGGGATTTTCCTTCAAAAGTGTACCTGTCGGCACTGCTGTTACGCGTCATATTGAGCAATTTGGATTCGGCCATTATTCATGGTTACGTCAGGAAAGAAAAACAGGTCATTTGTGTGCCTAATCTAATCACTCCTCCCCGCACACTCCATGCATTATTTATTCCTATTTTACTGTCCTCTGGCAACAGGGCAAAAAATTGTCCTTCGAACAATAATTATTTATGAGGGTCCTGAGTTTATTCTCCTGCGCCATTAAGATAATTTTTATGAGGTTTTTACGGCCATTTGTCTCCGGTGCACGCCAAAGAAACATCCACGGCCCAAAGAGTTTCTCGACTTCATAAAGGTATGAGATCGACAGTCTTCACCAGCCAGCCAACCTTGTTCGGCAATAAGCGCGTAACTTAATGAATTTATCGTAAAAATCCACTGCACTATCCTCCGATGGTACTTACATTTTCGACAAATGTGTCATTTCGTTTTGGCTTTGATTTAATTGGGAAAAAACAAACATTTCTGGCGTGTAAAAAATGCCAGTTTCCCTGGAAAAAAGACATGCTTCGACCGGTTTCGTAATGATGATGACGAAGGCGGGACATAACTCACCGCTTCGATTGATGGGCGAGTTTGGCATTTTTTCCTTTGATATCATATGTGATGGGTTTCATTTTTAATGATAGTTGTTAAGGAATTAGCTTTATCACTCTTTCTAACCTTTCAAACCTTCGCGGAAGCATCTTAAAAGATTTTTCAACGGCGCGGCGGTTTTCATATTGAATGGATTATTATCTGAATTAAAAACAAAAATCAGAAGATTTCTTTCTTTGTAGAGACATGTATAGGTATATTGTCCGTATCTTTTACGGATTATTCAACACAAACTCTAAGAGATAAAGAACTATTGCCAAAACTTTTCTTTTTTTTTAAGTTTGCAGCTTCGATCTCTGCAAACATGGACTTGATTATTATCAATGATATGTACATATATCTAAAATTTTAAACTTTACCATTTAATTCCTTAAATACAATAATTATAGTGTGCAATACAAAACATTTTAAATTTAATGAAGTAAATTTCATGACAATCCATTCACGTCACGAAAGACTTGTTCTCATTTAATTTTATTTTGAAAATCTTTTTATTCAGTAGGCAGGTACTCATACTCCATACAGCCATATGATTTAGTTTTTTTATTTAAGTTTTTTTCATATAGGTATAAATATGCAGAAAGATAATTCGGTTTAGAAATCTCGTAATACTGAAAAGTTAAGTTAGACCTATACAATACTAATAGAGACTAATTTCAATTATTGTAAAAAAAAAATGATGCCTGACAACCACTCAAAGTATTGTGACATCAAATTAAAAATTTCTTTTGTGATATTTTATATTTACGATAATTATGAATAATTTCATTTGGTAACATATGTATTGTATTTGTATTGCATAATTTTGGACTTAAGGCACTTGAATTTATTGCGTTTTTCGGTGTAAAATAATTCATATACAAATTGTGATATATGTACATGAATTTGAATTGAGTATATTTTTGTATGAATTTAAAGTTGACCATTCATTGCAAGAAACTGAATAGCTGCTTTTATTAAAAAAATTCCTCGGTCATTTGTGAGTTTAAAAATTAAGCGACTTTTAAACATTTTACTTAGAAAACATAAAAAAAACTAGGTGAGTGTTCTAGAAAAAATCTATATAGTATAAGGTAATTTCAATTAATTTAATATTTGGGAATAATTCTTTTACGAAAAACCCAATGAAGAACTATCCAATTTATCTAGTATTTAAATCTAAATACTATACTACTCCTACGAATTTACTGGATGTATTCGTATTAGAGAATTTTTTAAGAAAGTGCACTTCTCAAAAAATTAATTTTCTATTTTGGTTGCCCTTTCAAGATAATGTTTTTGCACAAAATGTCAAAATGTCGGATGTATTTTTATTTTTTAGTAAAGAATGGCTCTCCAAGCTATCAGATCATATTGAAGATGTAGTGACGTAATATTTTTTAGGAGTAATTTTGTGCGCCTTTCTTTGGTTTTTTTTATTGTTTTTGTTATAAATATATTTTATTTTGTATAGGTATCCTCAAATTGTTAATTTCCGTGATATTATAGATATTTCATGCAAAAATGGTTATTTAAACATAGGAAACAAATTTATTTACATTTGGTTAGGTGTATTTTGTGAGTCTCGTCTTCCCGTGAAGTAGTCGAAGCTCAATAGGACGCGCGGCCACAGTGGTCAGATAGAAGCAATTGACGAAAATTAGTTACCTGGCAAAAACAGGCACAGGCTCCGCCTGGAATGCAGTGCCTGGAACAAGCAGATAAACGAAATCTGCGGCTCTAGATCACTTCCTTATCGCGTCGCTAAAACAAGTACTAATTAGCTGGAAATGTGCAACAATGAAGCGCCACTTGCGTCCGTACCTCCGCGTTGCAGTCGACGGCGGCGGCAGCTCTCGCTCTCGGGGCCTGGCATTGCCCGGCCAGGATAATTCCTCAGGTGGACTTTTTGCCCGTGTTGTCAACTGTTCACGTCTCAACTTTAACACCGGTTGTGCGAGAAATAACAACACGATCGCCACAAATAACAAACTATTAAGCGACAATTATGTAAATCCCTGGCGCGTCTCGCCGCGCCGAGTGCGCTATGCACGGGAAAAATAGATAAAAACGGCTAGAAGTGCAAAATTAGCCGATTGAGACTTGTAAGATGGACAGAAACAAACAGCTCGGACAAACCTTGCTGCCCGAAGTCCTAGGGGCGAATTCATCGGGACGAGAGACAAGACAATCGCCGGCCAGAGGGCCGCAGAGGAGCCCCGGGGACTGCAGGGCCGAAGGTTTGAGGCTCCAGGCTCCAGGCTCCAGTCAGCCAAGAACCCTTTAAAGGCAGAGAAAAGAGAACAGAATTTATCCTCGGTAGCCGATCGCGGCGCGGCAAAACGACGACACCGCGGCGAGAACAGAACTTTTTTTTCCCCCGCGGAGACCAAAAGATCAAAATAATTTTTTAAAAACTCCTGAGAAGGGTGCGCAAGCGCGCAACTCAAGGCTCGCTCGGTTCTGCGCACAACCGCGCAAAAAGAAATAAATTGAAAACTACGACGACGACGGAGGCATCGACAAGACCTTGCCAAAGCCACCGGTGTTGACTGAAGGCCCGCGGAGTGATAGAGACGCCCAGCGGCCAGGTAGCGCACCTCTCGTTCTTCGCGATCGTGCTGATCGTTTTCGGTCCAGCCTTGTACTCAACCTTTCGGACATGGAGAAAAATTCTTACAAGTCAAGAAGTTTTCTGGCTGGCATCTTCGGGGCGACAACGAAGGGCCTCCGGCAACAACATATTGCGCCATCAAGACGACATTATGGCGGCGAATTTGAAAATTAACTACAGCAAATGAATTTCTTTGAAAGGACTGCAAAAATGAGAAAATGCAAAAGGGGGCAAAAAGGCGGGTACCCAACCATTGGGGCACTCGGGGGCCCCTCGCGCGACATCATCGGGGGACCCAGGGAGCAGGCGATATACCGCCGCACACAGACCGATCGTGGGAGTTGGCTGCGCTGTTCCCTTATAATTCTTTCTCGGGAATTAATTTTTCAATATGTTCCCGTGGTTATCCCCCGCCTCGATCGAACCACTCAACTATCTCCGATCCATGCAAATCCGAGATCGTAGATCTGCCTTTATTATGGGCTGCGTTTACGAGGTGATCTTCAGCCCCTGTCGAGTGGGTCTTGCGGCTCCTGGCTCCTGGAGTTGGCTCCTGGGGCCGTGTCTTCTGTCGCTGTCCACGCCGTTGTCACGGAACCCAAAGCATTTTAATTGGCCGATTTATAGATTTAATTACGTATGCACGGACATTGAATCCGTGATTCTCAATAGCGGCGACAATTGGATATCCCGAGATCGATATGACGGCGATACTCGCGATATATTCCCCTCACCTCAACCCCTTTTTAGCCCCTCCTAACCGTCGCAATTGCTACGCAGTTGCAGCGCAGATGGGCTTCAGTTTCAGTCACCGCTCAGTTTTTAGTGGAAACCACTTTGGACCGTTTCCATTGATGTAAAACAAGATAACATTGCGCATATTTAGATCACAACTTTATGGACACCCGGTTATATCAGATTGAGTATTATGTTCGGGGCCCGGCATTCCGGCCGCTATTAGTAGGCCTTATTTGACTGGAAAGCGCTTGCTGATCTTGTAATTAATTCCTAATGTCATCGGTTGTACCTTTGCTGCAGCTTAGCCGGATCACTGACAGTGTGGTCGCGACTTTAAACAAAAAATTACTCCGAGTCTCGGCGGATTGCTCGAGCTCCACTTTAATAGGACTTATCTCAAATTGCGTTATGAGCTGTTATCTGCTGTTATTTCTTATGGAAATCGGAAAATATGGCAAGATGTTGGTGCAACTGCTGCACGATCAGCCAGAGGAATAGTGGAATTTGTTGGGTACTTAGTTGCAAGACATATCGACCATTCCGCGCTTTTTTCGTTTTTACACCTCTATGTCAACTTAGGGAAAATTACATTTGAAAAACATCAAGAATTTTTGCTTGCAACTTAATAACGTCGGGCGTAATATCAACGTAAACGTGGCTTTCTGTCTTATTGAAAATCGCCGAGTTTTCTACTCTGCCATGTAATACCATTAATTTGCTCATGTAAATTTCAAACCAATTATTTTACATGCACATTTAGAGTTTTGCCAGGCAATTAAAAAGACAGGGATTTTGTTAAGCTTGTTTTATATCTGCAACGAGTTCGACGTTAAGAAAATTAAAAATTGAGTTTCTTATTATAAAATAAATCAACAGAATCTCACCAACGTTATGTATTACTTTTTTTGCAACTTGATAATCGTTTTTTAATCTTCAAACTTAATTGTATTTATAATAAATCATATTATTGACTCCGACGGTATTCAAATCCAATTGAAATCTGTTAACATTTCCTAGATTTATCCTACGAATATTCTAATCTATTCAAAACCTACTCAATAATATAAACGTATAAACATTCGTCTATTGTTTGATATTAGTAAATTTAAGTAGGTAAAGGTCGTTTTCTTGCCATATATTTTCAAGTATGTTAGAAAATGTTTAACCCCTAAACAGTGTTAAATACATTTAAATTACACTGTTTCTGAGGAGTTCAAAAATCGTAAAACGGCTTTACTCCTCTAAATTCAGGTTACATTAATATATGAAAACTTTAAATACGATCTAAGGCAGGAATAAAATGTATGACGACACAGTGTTTCTGATTCATTTCTTAACGAGTTGAATCTCACAAAATTGACAAAAACAATGTGAAACTGCGAAGTTGTTTTCAGATGCCTTAGATTTTCCAGCATTGCATTATTTTTCTATTACATTCATTTGTATGTTCTTATTACTTTTTTATATTCGAAATGCTTGTTGAACACAAAATAAAATTTAATGTAAGCAATTAAGAAAAGTCCCTTGTTCATTTTTACAATGTCAAAATGAAAAAACTACTTCCTAAAGATGTTGCTCGCTCATCTATTAAATGAACGAGTTTCAAAAGCAATTGATGAACGCCAAGCCGATCTTGTCTGTTGCCATAGGCACTCATAATGAGGGTTCGAAATCTAGTTCCCATAATTGACTTAGTTAGATCTAAAGGTAAAATAGATTTTAATAGACGGTGGAAATGAATAAATGACTTTTGTTTAATAGTTGAAATTTATATTAACTTCCATCGAAAGGTTTGTCTGTTTTATTGCTTTTACAAAATAATGATCGTGTTTAAATATCATACCAATCGGACATTTCTTTTATTTTTATAAAAGCTATATACAATTTAGGTTTAATTGTTTAGTCTTTCTTTGAAGGCGTTTACATTTACCTTCTTGAAGATATTTGAACGTTCTGAATACTAAAGGAAAATTAAGTATAGTTAGTTTTAATTATAATAAATAATCAAATCCAAATAAATAAACTATTTACAGATTACCACGTATTAGTAATTGAAAGTAAGAATAATAAGCAAAATAGTTGAGAATTTGATTAATTTGTGACGAGACCCATTAGTCATTAGCATTATCCTGATATATATACAATATATTTATTTATTGTTATTTTTCTACAATCAAACAGTTTAAAAAGTTTACCATATTTTGATTATTTTTAACTTTTCTGTAATCTGGAATTCTAACTAGATACATATTAGATGGTTTAAATTACCCTATGTTTTAGTATTTTCTGAAAAATATGCAAAAATTATCATTCTACTGCCCTGGCCTTCCTCTCCCATTATCACTGAAAACACTGGACCTAAAAATTTTCAAACAAAATCAGGGAATAGAACGCGTTACTTCAAGTTTATAGGAAAATTATAACGAAAATTTTACAAACTTATCGTTTTATCTTCAGTCGACTAAGATAATGTAATAAATGCTCGGTAGATGGCCATATGTAGTGATCGGTGTGAAGAACTTTCGCTTTATTCTTTTGCTTCTATTTGAAATAATTTAAAATTAAATTTTCGCTTTCGCAATAATGTGTTATGCAAAGTATTTCCTTTATTTTAACATAATGTAATTCCTTTTAAATAGGTTTTCTTTATACCATATATGAACGGTTCATTTACTTAATCGATTAAATCCATAAGCGAAAGTAAACTCTAATAAACAAATTTCAAAATTTTTAGATTTTTTCTAGGATAGGATTCAATAGATAGGATTCAATATTTGAAAATCTAGAAAGGCTAAAATTTTTGGAAAGAAGTGTTGATCCTTTTTGAGTATCTAAAGTCATTTTGGAAATGGTATGACGTAGGCCATTCAGAGTCATTTTTTCAAATTTATTAAAGCGTTCTCAATTCTAGCCGCTAGCTGATCGCTAAGATATGAGTCTTGCCTTGCTGCATAGACATACATATACCAAAAATGCTTTTGAAATTAGGTATAGGATTTTTGGAGCGTAAATTAGAAAATCACGCGATTTCCATGGAAAAGTTTTGCCACGGCCAGGATTTATTTGCGCTAATGCTGGATTTATTTAGGACCCCGCCAGGATAATTCTGACACCAGCAGCTCCGCACGGGATTCCATTAATTCCGCGCAAGCAAAACTTTCCACCGCCAATAAATCACTGCACTCCAGCCGAATTATAGGCGAACAAAGTTCTGGGGTAGTACATTACCGTCAATATGTGAAGATATAATTCGTTCGATAACTCACTTCCTCCGCACACGTCCCCCCCTCGGGCCGGGCTCGTTCCACATATGACGAGGTTTGGGGCCCTTCGAGCCCAGCAGCGAATTTCTTAGCTATAGGGCCGTGCGGGGGGCCCCAGGAAGTTGCAAGTTGCCCGAAAGAAAACCGGGGACTCGTAATTAGGAGCTGGGGAGCAATAAAATTTCCGATATGTGTCGGTGAATATGGAATTGGTGATGTATGGCCACCGCCTCTGTGCCGCTCCGATAAGGAGGAACTTTGGTCCCCCAGCAAAACTCGGTCTGCAGCATCCCTTCGACCCTTCGGAGCGGCCAGGAGTAATTAATCCCGATATGGTGCAGTCCGAAATCTTGTGTCGGACCATCCGGCCGCTAAAAGTATTTTTCCTCAGAATCGGGCTAATCCCAGTCTGGGGATATCTTGGACAAACATCTGAACAATGCCGCGCTCCGTTGGCAGCACTTCCCCATTGCGACCGGCGCGGCAACGCGGCCCCATCTCGCGGTTTGTCAGTATGGAAAAACGCTTTATGCATCGTCTTCTCATATAAATTAAAATTGATTCGGCAGTAAATCAAATTCCATGATGACATGATGTCATATCTCGCCGGTGCTCGGGCGCGCATTTATTCCACGATGTCGCGAGGCCGCGTTCCGCGATGCGCGATCAAAGCGCACCGGAGGATCCGAGTGTTGTCTCAGGGATGCTGCGCTATTGAAAAGTATTGAAAGACTTGACCACTGGTGGCAGGTAGCCAAATGCCTCGCGCTTTTCGATAGTATCTGCCGGGGAATTGATATTTTATCAGTTGATCACAAAATTATGGCTCACCGATCATAATGCCGGGTGTGACCTTCAACATCGACGGGAAAAATGCCGAGGAGCGCTCTATCGTCGCCAAGATCTTTCAAAGGCGAATGCATAAATTCATTCAAAATTCAAAAGCGCTACTTAATGGATTCGGTTGATTTGTGGGCGAACACGAAAGCTGTGTCAGGTCGGATAGTGTTGGCTATTAAATATTATTGATTTGGCGCTTTTGAGGAAAGTTTTATGGGGTCATTTAGTAATTTTGGCCTATTATGGGACTTCAAACGGTTGTTTCTTTCTTTGTACAAAACAGAGTGCAAAAAATTTTATATTTCTTTATATTTTTTATATGAATTGCTAATTTATCAAATAAATTAATATCATATATCCATCTCTTCGAAATCTTGGAGTTTAGAATACCCAAGTTTTTTAAAAGTGTTTCCATCATATTTAGAAGCGCGATTTCATTTAATATTTACATAAAAATTGAATTTGAATTTTTTTGGAATGTCAAGATTTCAAAATCACCTAGGTACCTACCTAGGTATGGAAAATCCTAGATTGTAAATGGATTTTGCAAAATCTCACAAACTCTCGAGCTTTTGTAAAGATAAGGGCATACGAGTATATTATTACAGACTGTGGAAAACACTGTCTAAATCAACCACCAGAAACTTAGGTTACACTCAGTCCAAATTTTAAATTATCTGTATCTAATTCATATTATATTACTATCATTTTCGCCGATTTAATTTTTGACAATGGACCAAATATTTAATTTTATTTTCTAATGTTATGTTGATGTGGCAGCCTCGCGGGCACACTTAGACATTCGCTAGGTCCATTGTGATATTTATTTTCTAAAGAATTGGCATATAGTTTCTGTAAGATTTTGTCTGCAGAAAAGTAACAAAAGACCATATGTACTCGTATGTACGTTGAAATGAGATTGTAGAAATTTTGGAATGTAAATGCTAAGCAATACTTCACGCTAGAACATTTTATTTAAGTATTACACTTAAATGGGTTTAAAGTATAAAGTAGCTATATATAATTTGTTTTTAAATTCTACTTCAACAAAAATAAAAAAAAAATTACTTTTACATAAATTCAACAGTGTAGCTAATGACTACCGGTTGTGGTGAAATATTTCCCTAAGGAGTCGCGTGAATTTCTAATTTACGTCCTAAAATCCTACTTTTCGCGAAATGCCCCGACGCCTTGGCCCGTTTTCCGGTGAAATTTTTAATTGTCCCTAGGTAATCACGAAAAATCAGACCGAATCAATCGGCGCTATCACGCAGCCCCCATCTGAGGGAAATTTCTTTCCAAGGGGGCGGAATGACATCCCTTTTGATATATCCTTTTTGTCCCGGGGTTGCACTTGCACCTAAGCCGGGGTGGAAGTATTGCACAATTAGACGAAAATTTATGGTCCTCTCACCTTGGCCACCGCAACAGTCCGACGAGAACCATAAACTATCTCCCGATAGCGATCAGCCCCGAGCGAAACGAACAAAAGTCGGTCGTCCGTTGAAGCATGCAATTTTATCCTTAGATTCGACCATAAATACAAATTGCATAATATTTCCATTTGTCTTCCACCCCCTGGGCAACCCACCCCCGGGCAGACAGACAACAGCACCGGGCTGGCGGGGCTCGAAAGATATTTTCTAGATACTCCCAACGACGTCTGCTAGCAGCTAGACTGTCTCTAGCGATCGGACAGGCGGAGGATTAGAGCCAATTTAGGGATTTAATCAAACTTAAGTCATCCCTCAGTTTTTTCAAGATGTGATATGCCAACCCCCGCCCGGTTGTCGTGCATTTTTTCTAGGACAACAACTCGATTCCTGGGCGAGTATCAATAGAAAAATCACCAGGAGCCGAATATTTGGGGAATCCCCGGACTGCATGACACGTGCCCGCATTTATGAACCCAAAATTAGCCATGGGCCTATCAAAATATTTTGACGGTGGTAGTTATGATTTAGCGCTTCCCGGTTAGAGCGATGACGGCACGGATGGATATCCGGGCGGTGATGACATAATCCTGTGCAGGGTACATCAGGGCGTGACTGCAACTGGGACACGCTCGCTATTGTTCCCGGCGATTTTTAGATAAGCGCCCGAATAATAATTTATTTAAATAAGGCCACCGTTCGGGTGGGTAATAACTCATTTTCAGGAATTAACTGATGTTTTTATGGTGGTTGGAGTGGAAATGGATTAATCATTTAATGATAATTGTCCCTTTTTTTAGTTATCTTGATATGATATTATAAATACCATTTATTTATAATATTACCACTTTGTACAAATGTGTATAGCCAAACATTAACAATTCTAGTCTACAGAGATTAAAGGAAGAGGAGTTAGGTTTTATAAATGAAATTATTACATTTCAATTGTTTTATAAATATTCACTTGAAATTATTTCGCCGAATTGTTGGCATCTAGGGAATTAAGATGTTGACACCAAGTCATATAAAAATAAGTCTGAGGAAATTTCTAAAATAACCCAGAAGAATCATAAAAAAACTACTACTACATAACTTGTTATTTTCCAAAAAAAGGAAATCATCCTTGCAATTTAATTTTTCTTTGAATTTAATTTTGTAATATCTTTGCTGATTTTTCAATACATCTTGATGATTTTAAAGAATGCATAAGTATTTATGATTTTGTACTTTTTATTTTACATGTTATGATATGAGAATATGAGTTTACAATAGGCAGCTTTTTATGAAGAACTTAAGATAAAAGATATACCGATATCTGATACTGATGATATTACACAAAGGGTTTTCCAGTAGGGGCGCTCTGCATAGCGACCATGTTTTTAAAGCTACAGCTGTCAAAATTGGAGGGTATAGTAATAAATGTCAAGCAAATCATCATAGAAATTTACAGTGTTGAGAAACTCGTTCAAATTAGTAAATATTACTATTACAAAAAGTGGTTCTAGCTACGTTCCGTGTGCTGCGTGATATTCATCGTTTGATGAACAAATTCGGGCCAAGTGATATAGTAAATAATTAAACAACATCCATACGTCATTGAAACATGAGATCTGTACGAAACATTGCTCCAATAAACGATAGTGTGGAGGATAACCCAAAGCAGTCAATTCTTCGTCGTGCTCGAGAAATTGACCTTTCGCAAACCTCAATTTAGCGAATTTTTTGCCGGGACTTTGGTCTACGCTCTACACCAAAATAGTGTAAAATAACGCCATTAGACTATTTCTTATGGGGCCACGTTAAATCACGGACCTACTATATACGAATATGTTGCAGATGGTGGATGCCTTAAGAATCATGTCATGATGTCGAGCCCGATTTATGCGGTCGATTCATCGAAAATTGAACCTCTGATACGCGACGCCCAGCGCAGCCGCGGCCGCCATTTGATAGATCTCATATACCCATACAAAATGTTTTTTTATAAAATGCTAAAAATATCTCATACACAACTTGCTTTATTTAAATTTAAAGTTCGATGTAAGCGAATTTAACATATTAAAAAGAAAAGAGCTTTTCGAAAAAAATATTTAAATTAATTTATTTAAATTAACACAAAATTAGCTAAGATACTATTATACTTCTACATCTGGTAAATAATTGTAAAATTTTTATTTTTTAACTATTAATCCTTAAAAAAATGAAATAAAAAAGGAAATACATTATGATACTTTACACTAAGGTATGAAAGGCTCAAAATGTTATAAATGACATCAGCTATCATATCCTTCCAAAACCCCTTTATTCAACTATACTGGCGCATGTTCCTCAAGACGAGGAATACTTTAAAGTACCTATATATAAGTACCTAATATGAAATATCGACTGGTATTTCGGTATTTTTCATCTCTATTCGGGACTGTTGACTAATTTTAATTCGATTGGGTGAAACACAATCGAAATCTTTGCACAAAGCCTCCTTTTACCCCGGTTGCAAGTCGGCCCCCTCCGTCGCTTTCCAGTGACACATGAGTGGCACATGAAAACGCCGGGACCGGAGTGCATGGGCCGCGACATCCAGCGACTGCGTTTTGATTCGGCTGCCGATGGTATTAAAAATGTAATAACGCAAATAGCTTAACAAGTGCCCCGGTTCGATCCCTCATATGAAGGGAGACCCCTTTGAAAGATTTATTCGCTCCGGACCTGAATTGAGCTTGTCTCGAGGTCCGTTCAAATTGACGGATATCCCGGGCACGGCGAGCGCCTTCCATCTGGGATTTGGCCGACTTTTTCGATAGACGCGGCCGGTCTGTGCCGTCGCGCCGCCGTGCACCAATCCGTGCCCCGGCCGGCCATTAGGACGTCGCTCCCCCGGGCACTAATTTCTAGTACGGTTCGGCGGGCCTCCGTCAATTTCCTTATCAAACAATTTCGAAAGTCAGTCAATCAGACCGCCCGTCCATCAGCCACCAGGCAGGGGAGAATTATGCTGGTGGTGGCCTATGTGGGGCCTCGGAGGCTATCATTACCGCCGGACCATTAGACGAAAATTCGCTGGTCTTGAGCTCCTTAAATGACAAGAAAATGCATTTGCGCCGGGCCCGCTAGTGCCCCAACGGAGCCCCAGCGCCAATCATAGGGGCAGCGAAACAAAATTTGCTCGGTCTCGATCCGTGCCTGAGTCCGGACAAGTTAATGGCAGCAGCAATTACCTTTTTGCTTGCATTTTAATAAAAACCGCGGCCTCGCACCGGTTCCGTGACGGAACCCCTGCGTCCTGCAGATCCATGCAGCATCTATGCAAATGATCTGTCGCAATCGGAGATGTCAGGCTCTCTGCAGCCATAAATCATAGCTCTCCTTCGACAACTTCATGGAATTTATGCAAATCTAGGCATTAATATCGTACAAGTTCCGTTATTAAGTCGCGGAGTATATGTTCAAGTCGAAATCGCCGCAATTCTTATCATCGGTTATAAAATCACGACTTCGGTAAGTATAGGGTTGCCACCTTTTCGTGGATGATCAGTAGTGTGACTTATGCTTAATAAAAGAGTTTCTAACTTTTTTGAATTAAATCTCTGCGAATATAATCGTAGAAAAAAACAATGGTGCATCAAGTCTATTATTTATAATTGTTTAATTATATTAAAAATGAGATATCAATTCAATTTTGCTTAGTTAATATAAAAAATCGTGTAAGTTTTTTTTATTTACCTTTGTGGACTAATAATTTATTTCACAATAAAACACAACTTTTCATTTATAGGTATTTTTAAATTTGTCCATTATTACAATAATATCATATATATTCAGTCTAATCTGGTCCAAGTATACAAACAGACGGAAATATTTCAGTAAGTAATTTTTGGAACCTAATTCCAAACTTTACTTTAAACAACGGTATACAAAAATTAAAAAAATAAAATTAATATACTATAACTATTAAATACTTGAAGGGTTGATTTAAATAATTGCTATAACCTCTTTTATTAAATAATAATAAATATTATACAATTTTGCCCAAACCCACATAAGAAACTCACAATCTGTCTTTCTTCTATAAACTTACGGCGGTGTTGAGCAATTTAAGCGTAGTTTTTCAAAATCTTGAGTTGTAGTTTGCCGATTTTAGGAACACATCAAAGAGATTAAGAGAGAAAACATTAATTTGAATGTATGACCAAAAGTACTCAAAGACTTTGATAAAAAAAATTAAAAACGCAAAATGGATTCGAAAAATGTGCTCATTGGTCAGAATCTTAGAGCTTAACAATCTAAGATTTAGTGTTTAAAATTAATGTACTTATATTATTATTTCTTTAATAATGCGTAAAGGAAAAAATAAAGAAAAAAACCTTGCTGAAACTTAAAACTTTTCCGATTACTATATTGTACATTTTGAATAAAATAACTCTTGAACACATACAAAAAGGAAACTTTCATTTTAAAAGACGTAAAACCAAAAAGAGTCAAATAATGAATACCCGAAATGCATATTAAGTAACTTATGTTTCTAAATGGTTTCTAAATATCCACGATTTCTATTTTCCCAAATTTGATAAAATACGCATATTTGGATTCATTAATTTTCACGCATGTGGACAAATTTTTACAAGAGCATCAGATAAAATGTTTTAATCTCTATAATTTAATTCATTAATGAAACCCTTATCAATTTTTTTAATTCAATATAGGACGATATACAAATTTTACGCATATTGAATCACCTCCTTACGTTTTTGCAACATAAAATAATGAAGATTTTATTTTAAATCATCGAACTATTTTCAGAAAAAAAATAATAATTTTGTGTTTTAAAAGTTTAAATTAAAATTGAAGATGTTTTCAAATAAGTTTGAAGGCAAACCGGAGAACTTGTAGTCAATGCCATAAAACCTGTCTATGTAAGCCCTTTCAATTTACTGTCCACAGTATTCAAATTAAAGAGTAACTAGATAATTAAATAACATACATATATTTAATTATATTAGGTTACATTCCTTAACTTGATTTTTAGACCAACTGTGCCTATTAAAGGAAATTCGAAACTATTTTAATTGAGTTACAGAATTAATAAGTAAGGTATGTACTACTTTTCGAAAGTTAAATAAGACAATAAAATACGACGGAAAGAAGCACGGGTGGTAACTCTATCCACCATTCATACGAGTGCTTTACTGGAAATTCTCATAATCGACGATATTTCGCGATCGGGGCATGCAGGGCCGCGATCGCGAAGCGTCTTGCGGTTATGTCGCGATCGATCGAGGGGGGCCCAGCAGCACCCGGCCAGCCGCCTAATTAAAATGCATGCGCCATAGACGAAATTAAGCCCGCGAGGTGCTTTGTCTGTGCCAATGGAGGCGCGCAGAAAAAGGGCAAATTTGTGCAAAAGTCAAAAAGACAACGGCGGCGACGGCGCAGATAACAATTTCGCGAGACATAATGGTCATGTTCGGCTGATCGTTAAGGCAAATTCGAGACATCGCGACGATCGATCTTGTCTGGCTGGTGGTGGTGCTATGGGGCTCCGGTGCTGCCGTTGCCACACGGGGCGCCAAACGGGGGCCCCGCTCAAATTTTACTCAACAATTGGTGAAATTTGTCCCGCTCCCTGCCCGCCATTCAAATGACGCCTCCGTGCTGAATTTTAATATGTTCTGCGTTCGCTTAAAATGAGATGCATTCGCCCGATAGGACGCTTGCAAACAGTTAAATTTCACGATATGACCGTCTAGGATCATGCTGTGGTAGGTATCCGACAGGTATCAATCATATGCGGTGACAATCCGCGAACGCGACCGCGACTGCTGCTAATGGGTGGCCGCTTACCTGGAAAATTTTTACTTGGTTTTCTCGATTTTGTAAAATATTACTCGGCGGGAGACACTTGTTTTAACGAGCGGTGTCTGTAGTTCACCGGCGATTTGATTGCAAAAAAACTAGGACCACTACAGATTATGAAGGACAATACTTGGCAAGCACGCAACACTTTGCATTGATCAACCTTCCTATTTACTTTACCTGGAAATCGTGGATCTGATTAACCCACGTAGGCAATTTTATGTTTAACAATGTTGCAACATAATTTGGATTTTAGCAATGAAAATATGAGTAGATCTTAATTAAAAATTGCGGTAGCTACACAGCGATTCTATCTCTTTTTTAGAAAATATTTGATGAGAAAATTAATACACAAACCGTTCCATACACACGTATCTTGAATTTAATTGATAGAAATTAAATATGTAATCTATATATTAATACGTGAAGGGAAAACTTTGTACCCCTTTTTAAGCATATTGGGCAGACGGAGGAGTATGAGATTTGGCATAGTTAAAGTTTATATAGAGAAGGAGTGCAGAAAGCTAAAATTTTAATATAATATGTGTTACAAATACATTAAATTAAATTAAATAAATTCATTATTTACGTTCATACTGTCTATGTCAAACGCATAGTAGTCTGTGGTCAAACTGTCGTAATTTTATTATTGACAGTGCCAATTTCAAACACATATAGTAGGCTGTGTACATTCGTATTTTTCGTAGTAACCCCAGTAGGTCGAATTTCGACCACAGGGCGACCACTAGTGCTTATAAACATTTCTCTTAATTAATAAAAATGACGTAGTTGAACCGAAATTACTGTTACCATTTCAAACACACTCTTAGATAATGGTAATGGTAGATAATAATCATTACCAATGCAATTAATTATTTTGCAATGTTACTTTTGGATATTATTGATGTTACAAAAAGAATTCGTTTACTTCAAAACTTTGGGTAGCTATCCCACTTTTACTAGATTTTAAGATTAACACAAAAATGCTTCATTCTTTAACATTATTTCTTCTATGTATAGTCGAAGTCTTTAATATGCTAAAAAGCTTGAATATTTTATTCTTAGAAAGATTTATGTCTCAAGATTTAGTATGCATTTTGCTATTATTTCTTGACAATTTTTTCCAGTGTTTTTTTAAAGCTTAGATACCCTGGTTATAATGGTAATAAATCATTCGTTAACAATTTAAAACGAATTAAGGTAAAGGAAATTAACTATCGATTTTAGAATTCTTTCTCTCACGTTCAATTTTAAAGAAAAGATGAATTTAGACTTTTAGTGAATCATCAGTTGTGAAGTATTTTACGGCTGTGATTTATAGATCATATTCTCAATAACCAATTCGAGTTCAAATGCAGAAATGTCTTTTCATTTATGTACTGCAATTAAATGTAACAACTGTAGGTTAAAAAGTTATTTCTTCAAAAGTGTTTTTTTCGGAAAACTATGATGATATTACGTAAGTTACCAGAAATATTTTGACTTAGGTATTACGCAGATTAGTTTTCAACCTATTTTATATAAATAGATTACTCATGTACTACTCATTATGATCTTCATATGAATTGAGTTTGTTAAAAAAAATCCCAAGAAAGCAACTTTTGATATCATATTTCATAATTAAAGCTGGGAACAATATCGTTCTACCAAAAATAAATTCGGTTTAAGAATTGATCTTATTTTCGAAATATGAGATTATGTTCTTCACATTAATCATTTTTTTCCTTGGCAGAACTTGGATTTAAATAATAATTTGATATGTTTAAAGATATTAAATTAATAAAAGAAAATTAGTGATTTGTCAACATGTTTTTTTTTCAGTCCGAGTAAAAAATACATATTATTAAAAATGAATAAATTTTCTACGGACATAGCGACATGTCTACTAATTAATAATTCATTTAAATTTTTTGTCTTAGATTTGTGTAACCTATTGAAGACAGCCATAAACGCCAGCAAAATGAACATTTTAAAAATCCACTCTTTAAATTAATAATGAACGATTTTTTGTATCTCTTGTATTTAATGTTTGGAATTATATTTCATAAGACTAAAATTATAGTTTCCGGTATTTTATAATCAGAAATGTTTTCGCCATAGTTTCAATAATAACAATAATCAAGAGCACGTCGGGAAATGCTACTTAGTCGAATATTAAACAGAGCATAATATTGCAAACCGGTTTAAGAAACTTCGTAATGATTTTAAATTAAAGATTTTTTTTTCATCCCCACTTTTCATGTATGTTTTTTCCAAAAATCTAAATACATATCTTTAATCCTATACGTGTTACAAATTTTAGCGCTCTAGTCTTATAATAGTCTCTGAATAAAATGACTGTGATATACGTCATAGGCAGAAAAAAAAGTTGGTCAAAATAACCAAAATCATAGGGTAAAAAGGAACCAAACAATAAAGTTTGTTATTTTTAACAACGAAAAATAGTTAATCTCCTGATGAAGAAGTTAATTCTTCTGTTATATTGTCGACTAACCGTGGCTGGATTCGAACCTGCGATTTTTGAATTGGCGTTTCGTAGCTCTACCTACTAGCTATCCATGCCAGCGCCTTTTGACTAACGAAAATATTTTAAAATTTACAGGGTATCGGTATGGCGCGATAATTTAACAATTTTTTTTTTTTTTTTAAATTGACCAACTTTAGTTTTTGGGTGTACGGACGGACATGACGAAAACATAAGGGTTCCTTGTTTTACTACGAAACCCTAAAAATAGCTTTTAGTAATTGTAAAAATTACCTAAGCTCCTGTTAGAGCCTAAAACTCTGAAATGTATCTTTTTATTCATGTGTACTTTTGCAACTATCTGTTTTGAAATCGAATTGTAACTTGTAAGGTGCTTTCTGTGGTCAGGGCCCTGGAACACGATCGATTCGCGTCCGCCATGGCCAGAGTTCTTATCGCTGCATAGGAAATTTGTTAATTTCACTTCATATGAGCCCGATATCGAAGATCATATTGAAAGATAGCAGCAGCCGGGCCGCTGGGCAGCTGGACCACGACGACGGCGACGAGGCCGCCGCAACAACGGCCACGTTATTGATGTCAAATCTCGAGAGCGACCACTGTCAACCGGCGACCGCCGCCGTAATTCACAAAAGAGTTACGGCAGCCAGAGACTGATGAAGGAACTAACATCGCTTGATGGAAATAAATTAAGTCGGGCGCAACACTTTCCAGCGGGCCCGGGACGGCGGCGGGTACCCACACGAGCGCAAGTCGTGACTAATTACAGAAATTAAAACGCTGTAATTAATTATGTATCTGCGGCTGATATTTTTAGATTTGTCCCCGGGCCCCGGAGTACCTAGGCAAAGGTGTCTCTCCTCAAGAGCCTGCGGGGCGGGGGTGATGGTGGTGGTGGACACGGTGCCGGGTTCCAGCTCCAGTTTCAGCCGGGTAGACCACCCCCGCCCACCATGCGGATGTGACGCCATTAAGCTCTTCCCCAGGATATCAATCCCGCGCCGGCCGGGTCCTCTGCCTCGCTGGCAAGAACAATGAAATCCATTTAAGGTAAATTGTGACGTTTTATTAAAATTGCAACAATGACACTTTCCTATAAATTCGAACAGTCATCCGGCTGCGTAATGGGCGACCCGGGCGCAGATGGACAGTGGTCGGGTGCGGCGGATAGGTCCGAGTCCGGGTTTGGGTCCGGTGCCAGCCCGATTCGATGCCGTCCGAGGGGTGAGCATAATTTTTCAAAAGGAGACCTCGCTCGCATAAATAAAACCCAATTTCATATATGAGCCGTCAATTAAAGCATCGCCAGCGATAAATTATTTTCATTTATTTAACAGTGTCATATCGGGGACATGCCCGGCGGGGGATGACGCGTGGGCGGAGGTCCACGCTTGATGGTGGCGCAACCTACGGGAGATCGACATGATTACAGGAATCTGAGGCTCATCTGGACGGCGGCGTTAAATTGTAAATGGAAAAAATCTGATGGGATTCGGGCCCCGGAGGCAGGTGGCCGTTGAGGAGTTAAATTTTCCTGCCCTGAAATATTACGTATTGTGAAAAGCGAATTTTGATGTTGTTCATATTTATTTGTTGTTAGCCCTGTGCATTGAATAGAAAGAAGTACATTACTTTAATTTTAATTTCAAGCGCTATATCTCCAAAAACTTTTTTATTAATAAAAAATATTCCGAATGATATTCAATTTTAACAACAAACCAAAAAAAGTAGAATAATGAGAAATTTTCAAAGTATTTTGTATATACGCAATAAAAGATGTTATGAAACTGAATTTGAAGGTCATAGCTTAAAAATTCTTGTGATAAAATTTATACAGAACTACAGCTGTTTGAAAAAAATTCTATGCTACATCCTAGACAATGTGTGCAAAGAATATATCAAAATCGTTTGAGATGTTGATATATTATTTGCCACGCTCATTTAAAATAGTTATACTTGTAACTCAAGTTATAATTAAAATATTGACATGTAAAATATTAAAATAATTATTCTTCTGTTCTATTTAATCACACTCAGAAAAGAAGGAATTATTTTTAAAGAAAAATTATATTAAGTTTAACGAAAATGGATCATATTTTGGCGCTAATGAAATTGAATCTTTAAAAGAAAGGAAGAAATGTCATAAAATCCACGAAATTGATATGTTTTTTAAATAAATATCAATGCTTTTAAAATTAAAGACATTTTTCTTTAAAAATAGCATATTTATTTATTTATTTTCATTGGTTCAAACCACAAATCACCACCACAAATTTATAAACATACGTATGTTTTGTACTCAGCTCTGAGGATGGCCTTGTCGGCCGCAATACGTATTAGCCTATTAAAATAATAAAAGTTATTTTTTGAAACATTAAAAGTATTTTTTAAAAATCGTTATTGTTTATTCCATAATGTTTCACACCGACGGAGGAATCTCTGAAGATTATACGTATTTGGTCTTTGTCTATGCCCCATTCTAAAAAAAAAAGCAAACATTACATAGGGAAAAATGTACTAAAGCAGAGCTGTTTTATAAACTAATTTTATATTACGTAGTAAATAACCAAAACCATATGTCCCTTCTTTTATTGTGGCTTTAACGACACTGTTCATTATCTATATATTAATACGTGAAGGGAAAACTTTGTACCCCTTTTTAAGAATATTGGACGGACGGAGGAGTGTGAGATTTGGCATAGTTAAAGTTTGTATAGAGAAGAAGTGCAGAAAGCTAAAATTTATATATAATATGTGTTACAAATACATTAAATTAAATTTAATAAATTCATTATTTACGATCATACTCTCTATGTTGAACGCATAGTAGTCTGTGGTCAAACTGTCTTAATTTTATTATTGAAAGTGCCAATTTCAAACACATAGTAGGCTGTGTACAGTCGTATTTTTCGTAATAACCCCGGTAGGTCGAATTTCGACCACAGGGCGACCACTAGTATTCAATAAAAACGTCAGTGTTTCAATAGTTTTTTTCTAAGATTTCCTTGGAATAAAAACTGATTTCTTTTGGTTTGAAACAAATATTTTTTGTTACCAGGAAAATTATTACTTTTTAATAAGGAAGTAACCTTCTTTTAACATTTTGAACTAGAAATGTTGAAAGTTTCTTTAAGATTAACGAATATTCTTAGAACTTCAAACTCAAATCAAATAGCAACTTTAAAATAAGAAAAGATGAAATGACGTGACGACAGTTCTATAGAAGAAAATATATGTGTAATTATAAAATACACAAATCCCACTCTACCTCACTCTAAAGTGGAGTGTTTAAAAAGAGTTGGCGAAGAAATCAAGCCTCTGCGCCGCGCTGTTTCGCGACAAGACATAAGTCGGGGACGCAGGCACAGCAGGCCGAAGCTTAATTGCCTCCTTCGCGTTGGGGCCCCGGCCAGCGCAGGCTCCAGAGGTCGTAAAGCAGCGCCGCCACAAATAATTTCTCCTCCTTATCGAATACTCATAAAAATGAGGCAAACGAATTGCCCCCGCGTCTCATTATTTCAGCGGTTACCTGATTTGTGTCAGCGCGAGTGCGTAGCAACACGCTCGGGCAGGTAAGGCCTAAATCACGAATGCAAAAATCTCGCGGCCGCGATTCCATAACTTATTGATAACATAGGGGACAACGGGCGTAGTAATGAGGAGCGTATTTACGACGGCCGAAAAGGACCGGATCGCTTCCTTGTATTTAACACGTTGACCCCTCCGGCCCGGGGAGCAGGTACTCCGCTGGCCGCGCGGCGATGGGGCTCCGGACCGCGGGGCCCCCTTATCTCAGGCTCAGGTTAAAATTAACAAACACCAGCGCGCCAGGAGAACCGCGGCCTGCTGGCGAGAGCCGATCTTAAGTGCCAATCTGTTCGTCAATGGTTTATGAGGCCATTAATAAGTTCAACAACAGCAACAAGATGTGCGGATTCGCGGATTTGCGGATCCGGGGATCTCGCGGATTTTGTGATAGTGCAATGTCACTTGCGGTGCACTCGATCCGCGCGGCTGCATTCCCTTTAAGACCGTCGCGTCGCGCTCTCGCAGCGGAATGTCGTGGCCGCCAGACATGACAACAGAATTAAGAATGCGCCCAGTGGACATAAATTAATTAAGGCGCTCGCGGACACTGTCCTGCCCGGGGGCCCGTGCGGCTCCGGGGCGCCCGCTTATAAAATTTTTAATTTCTTTGTTCACTCCGTGAATCATCCCCAGGCCGGAATCTGTGCCCGGTGAAGGTAAGAAATTCGCGGGCAATTTGGCGTCAGTTTTCCCATGGACTGGCGCAGACCTCAGACCCGCCTCTCTAACTCTTTCGTTTTTCGAATTTTTTTCTTAGTTAAATCGATCACGTTCCAGCGCAAAATTTTTTATTATCTTTGGCTGGTTTGAAGCGTATGCCTTTTTTTCGGTGGCTAAAATTGCGTAAAAGTCCGCAAAAATGCCGAAAAAAAACGAGGCGACGTCTATAAACTAAATCTGTCCATCAACAGTCAAATGAGGCACTTAGAAATCCACCACCGTGGCGGTGGGCAAGTTATGTGAATGGCCCCATTTCGGTGCGGCACGGCACGGCACGGACCGCTCAACAATTTGGCAACCAACACTTTGGCTGGGTCGTGATATTCATAAATCCGCGGATAATACAGATTTTTACCTGAACGGGAGAAAAAGAGTCAGCTCTGGTATGGAAACCTTTTTTATTTTTCCTGTTGTTGTATCTTTCTTGAAATTTATTTGTCCGCGAGTAACAGTAGTAACGCGTTACAGTAGCCGTGGCGAATGTGCCTGGAATAAAATAATCGCGATCAGCACGGTTTGATGTCTTCCGCAATTTGTTTTCTTGCTCAAATGCCCGACTACGTGTTTGGCCCAGGTATCGCTTAAGAAACGTGCTCTTTCTGCTTCAACCCAGAACCCGAGAGATCGAAATTTTTTGGAAAAAAAGGGTCTCAATAGCGACGAACTTTCAAATAACAATAGTAACAACAACACCATGATTTCTGATTCTACAAAGGGATCGAACCAACCCTTTAACTTCCAAAAAATACGCTTATTAACTCTCTATAATAACGAAATAAAATAGCCTTAACAACAGCCAAGTAATACTTTCAAATTTGAACAATATTCATTTAGAAAACTCACACGTATAGATAAAACGACAAAAACTTACAATAATGCAATAAGATTTAGAAATTACACTTAAAACAGGATTTTTATTATCCAAATATGATTAGTAGTACAGATATGCATTTACTTTGAAGAATTTACAAAAACAATTTCAAAGCATTTATTGCATCTTGATATCCTGCCAATTGGCATCACCGTGATACTATAGATTTTAAAAAGACACACGTAGATAGACGTATTTAGGAATTCTTATTATTTTATTTTTTTTTTAACGACATACCAACACGAATTTTAATCTTATAAGTTAGATTTTCAAATTTGTAGGTACATATTTTCAAGATAGTTTAGAGTCTTACAAAAAAAAGGTTTCTGACGGAGGGAGGAGGTTTCAAGGATCAACTTTACCAGTAAAATGAGTTAAGCCAATAGAAACAGTTTTTAAAATTGCCAAAATTTACATAAACACCCCAATCACTAACTAAATTTGTTTTAGAAAGTCGAGTTATTTATTATACACAGGCCTGCAAAATTTACCTTTATAAAAATATAGGCGACATCTATGTATTATAGTCGAAAATCTATAACTTATATAATTTGCTGAATTCAAATATTCGTTATTCATGTTCTTACGTAAGGTTCTTGAGATATAATCTTATAATATTGTATTTGTCCTGATTTACAATACCTAGTAGTCCTAAAATTAACGCGGTAAACATTTTCAACAAAACTTATAATATTACTTCTTTACTTCTTCACGTTAAATTCCCCACTAATTTAACAAAATTTATCATTTGAATTGTTAAATTTCTTGAATTTGTTTGCCAATATTTTAAGTAAACCGTTGATATTTTGATAGAAGGCATTGTCACAAATTTCGACTGTAGAAAACGAACTATTTTTTGCGCACTTCCGCTATGACTTCAAAAGCCATAACTGATATTTTGGAACAACGACAGTAGAAGCAGAAACCCCCAGATAATGGATATAAAATTCGGGTGCCTTCCTCACATCAAGAAGGTTCTCTTCCATGTACATATTATTCGATTTTGAAATAAAACTAGTATCTCGCCGGTTTATTGAATTTACTTTGTGCATTTCCCAAAATTTTTCAATTAAAGTTAGAATAAGTGAATGAGAAATTTGGTTATTATGACTGTTTTTAATTTCATTGCTTAAACGTTAGCTGTTAACAATTTATTAAAATTTTGCGTTAACCTTCAAGTGTTTTAAAAAAAAGTAATGAAAGTTATTAATTATTTAGGGCTTTAAAATTTATATTAATTTTAATCTTTATTTTACGAAATAACCTTTCTTAAATTTTGATGCGCATTTTACTTTTTATAGAATACAATTATACAATTTTTTTTAAGTATCTATGCTTCTGTAACCACTCCTGAAACTCTGAACTCTTCTACACAAAAACCTTGTTTTACATATAGAAAAATAACGTAAATCAATAAAGTAATGAACATGCAAGTGCATTTTAAACAAAAAATTCTGATTAAAATATATCACTATCCAAAGTTGTCAGTAATATTTTTGCAACCAGTACCAACACTTCATTTGAAAGCTGATTAAAAGAGAAATTTTAAACAACAACCTTCTGAACTCTTAATCAAAACTTTGTTATTAAACAGAAAAAAAAACTACAAAGTATTTAAGGACGACCCTTTCAAGAAAAACAGCTTTACAATTGTGAAAATCAGATCAATTCAAAAGTTTTGAAGGGCTCAACTTGGCCCTCAAAGGAGATCCCTCTCAATTTATCAAAAAAAAAAAAAGAAAAGAAAAGATGATCCCTCTCAGATAACCGGGCGCATCTGGTCAAATATTAGACAAAAGTGAAAAGTTGCAGGAAACATTTTCATTTTTACTTGTTGACAGTGGAAGGGTGTTGTTAAAAAACTGCAAGGACACCGGCCGAAGTGACAATACAAACAAAAGCGCGAAGGGAAGACGCCGCCGCCGATGTCACAAGGGTCCATATTTTGTGGCGCGTGTGTCATCTACACGCTCTGATTCCCGCAAATAGCCTCAATCGGATGGGGTTCGCACTATCCGAGCTCAATCGGGACGATGACAAATATGAGGAATGACATATGTGCAAACATCGCGGCGGTAATTGAAATGGATATTGCCGGTCTGTTGATTGCCGCCCGGAAAGGAGGACCCGTCCCCGGCGAGGGCGCTGAAGAGCGGTTCGAATTCTCGGCAATTTGTTCTATTTGCTAGAATAGGGAGCGCGTTGTGCGAGTAGAATCTCAATTAGGAGCTAGTCATCTTCAAAACTGGATCATACTTAAAGATAGCAACCTTTCAACGATTCTGGGACCCCGTCAATAAAGCAAAAAGATATACAAAGATCTATTAAGATAATATACAATAGGTTTTATACAAAATAATAACAATTTAAAACACAAATCATTACACTTACTGTACTTACTTTACCCCACCCACTTTACATCTTGTTAAAAGCACAGGCCACTGTAACAGGCCTAGTGGCTAAATTTTAGAACACTTTAAAAAACGCACTATATACGTCACATTCTGTCCAACTGTCCACTTAAAAGAGATCAACACTTCTTTCCGTAATTTTTCGCGCTTTTAGTATTTTGTACATCAGTAGGTATATGTATATATAAATTTACATATTATCCTAGAAAGGTTTAAAATTTCGTGTATATTCTCAATATCGGAAAAATCGGAAAGACATAGATTTCGAGATAATTATAATTGTGATATTGAATATCCATGAAATATTAAATTTCGTTTATAGTGTCTCCTTGATATAACCTTGAAATTCTTGCATCCAATAATAGTTGACATTCTGGGAGCCTTATGAGAATCCTGAAACAGATTTTAGACACTCGTAAGGACCAACGCATGATATTAGATGTGTTCTTTTAAACCGTCACGTATATGAAGATTTCAAAATTTTGGCAAAGGCCCATCAAATTGCCATGATATTTAGCCAACCAAACTTCAAACTTTGATTCAATTTTTGGATTATGTTTTTAACGCAATGCGCAAAGTGGTTATAAATCTAGGTAATTTTATTTTATTTTTGCAAAATAAAAACTCTTTCAATTTAGTGCAAAATTTCCTGGAATCTGGAACCAGATCCGATGTGAAAAACAGAGAGCTATTGATTCAATCGTCAAATCAATATCCAAAATTATAGAAAGCATTACGTGGTTTACGCGAATACGAGGTCAATACGCGTTTACATGAATACCCTTATTAATCATGTTAAAAAATTGCGTACAAACTGGTAACTAGGATCTGTTCGACATAGACATTTAATTTTTAGAACAATAAACTTTGGTTTGGCGGATTACTTTACAACGCAATTAAAAAGAAAAATTCAAATATGATATCAATCATTTAACACTAGAAGCGCCACCTTCCCACTTTTGTCCCATCCGCATGTTTGATCGTCTCTAACTTTTTTATTTTTTAATTTAGGTTGTTGAAACTTTTTGACTTTTACTTATTTTATGTAATTTAAAACGTTTTTAATTTTATAACAAGAATAGTTTATGAAAAAAGAAACGATTTACCTAGAACTGCTGCTGGGTCATTTTTGTCCCATCGTTGTTTCAAAGAATTATTTGATGTACCATCCGCGCTCCGAGGGATTGCGGGGGTGGAAGGGTGATGTGTGAAATAATATGGCTTACTTGCTCTTTAAATAATAATAACTAGTTCACAAATATTTAATAATTTAGTGCGGTATTTTCCAAAAAGCTTCAATCATAACTTTCGTACCTTACACCAATAATCATAATAATAAATAGACTGGGACAAATTTGGCACCACGGCGGTCCAAGGGGGTCTTTCTGTTCGGCGCTTCTATAGTGTTAAAATATCTTTACCCTCAAAAAATCCTAATTTCTCAGGCCTGTTATAGTGGTTCGCTTCTTTGTTGGCTTAATTCAGATCTATTACTATTTTGAAATAATAAAAAATTTAATTGAGATATTTGGACGTATAAAAATATTGCCTCCTAGTTATGATATTAGAAATCATTAGCATGATTAGTCAAGCAGATTTTGATGTTTTCAAAATGCTGCAGAACTAAATAAAATTGAACGTTTCTTTCTCTCCAATAATTTAAGACTTAATACTTTAAAATTAATTTTCTACGAATTACCGTCGACAAAAAAAATATATATCAGCCAGTCTCTATTGAAATTTTATAAAGGTTACTTAAAAAGTGCCGAATTATAGGTACCTTAAAAGCAAATAAAAAAAAAATTATATTTATTTAATCAGGTAGATACAAAATTTAGCGTACTAAATTTTACAAACTTGTTCAAACACTCTTAAACTGATTGAGATAAAATTCAAAATATAACATTCAAGCAATAAATTAATCAACCTAAAGACATGAAAAAAAGCGTTTTGACTGATAAAAAGTACATGATAAAATTTGAATATGAATGCGAAGACCACAAGTATGATAAAATTTTTGCTTTAGGAAGAAATTATGTGACTTCCGATTATTGCATTATATTCTTGGGACAGGAACTTTGTGGTTTTATGAGTTTTTAATTTAGAAATATTCCAAGAAGCCAGTCTTCAACTTAATAAAAAAACCCTTATCTAATTTTGCAGTCGTTGCTGGGATGGGAAAGTTGTGGTCGTTAAACTTTTTATATTCAAAAGTTTACTGATTAAGCGGTTGGAGCCGGCGGGCAGGCGTGAGAATAACTGAAATCTTAAATGATTAGTCTTTATGGGAATGTTTTGGTTTTTTTATTAGAAGAATATCATAATGAGAAGGAAAAGAATTTTTATTCCATTTACCTCTTCTGCAAAGCGTTTTTTTATTATATTCTTTCGTAGCAATTTTTAATAGGTAGATGTACCTTTTTCAGCTTCAGGTAGTTAAACGTATTATTCAATGATTTCGTTAAAAGAAAAGTCTCTAGATCTCTCCTATCTTTATTCACTTGTCACATGTCGACGTTGCTACTCAAATATTTTGTTTGTGAGTAATCTTTTAAAAATGTAAATTTTAAATAAAATACTTTAAAAAAATTATATTTCAATTTAAATAATAAAACTTTTATATTGGAGCTTTCTTTATTCGCATCTACATTGAATTTTTTTGTTTCAAAATATGGATTGGGTATAGTATTTCAATAGTCTTAAGTCTGGGATATAATAGACGCGACGCGTTTTTGTTGCGCCACAAAATAAATTCGATAAGACGAAAACTAGAATGCCTTGATATAATGAATGCGTAGCGATTTTGTTTCACTGAAAAGCTTAGCGGAACTTACAACTCTGCGGCGCGACAATTTCACTTCATCTTTCAACTTCTGTTTGGTTCTAGGGAAGATATAAAAACGAGAATTGCCATTTGACGAATGACAGCAAATCGAAAATGTTTTGTTTTCCAATTTTGCATTTAATCCCGGTTTTTAAAGCCTCATGTGCTTTTAAAACCAAATTGTCAGCCTGTATTACTTTAATTAGGGTCAACGCAATCATTTTTAAATTTGTTGACTCTACTAATAGTCCAGCGAAAATGTATCGTTATATCAGGCAATGTGTTCTTTCGCATCGTTCCGCGGTGCAACAAAAACACGTCGCGTCCATTGTATCCCAGCCAATCGATACAAATCGACATTTTTAATAAAATTCCGAATAGGTAAAAGACCCCTTCGTTTCAAAACATTCACTTGAAGACATAAAAATTCCCAAAAGCAGCATAACTGCCAATACAAACTAGAGCAGTTGCTTCGTTGTGCGACTTCTAAAAGACCTTCAGAGCGGAGAAATTTTAATAACGCAAAAGAAGAACTCAAGATTCGAATCCGGCGTGCAATTGGAAATGCAGGACAACTCGAAATAGTGTGCTAATTCGGTAATCCGAGTGAGTTCCACGCACATTAGAAGCGGCGATCAAAACGGAATCCGACCAGCGACCATTCACCAGGTATGACGACGCCCAACCTGCAACCAGTCCGACTCCAGGGCAGCTCGTCTAGAGGAGCTTAATGAAGCGATCATTGCTCGAAATCGATTGTGAAATTGGAGGCAGCCGCAGAGCGGAGCATCTGCAGGGGCTCATTAGTAATTCACCTGGCGTCTTGTATAACTGTCTCCGTAGATCAAATATTGCACTTTGCATAGACCCAAATGGATTCATTTGCTAAAGCGGCCAGAGCAGCCCCAATCGGTTCGAGTGCGCTGCCGCGCCGCGCCGCGCGGCTGCGTCCGCGTCCAGAATCGGGCCCATCGATGAAAGGAGACAGTTTTGATCGCACCAATTGATCAATCCGCGACCGTCCAGTCGATGTCCAGACCGTCGAAGAGTCATGCACTCGAGAGACGGAGATGACATGCGGTAGTGGGCCGCGTTAATAATCCGAGCACGAGGTGCATTAACACCATTCATCAACATATCGATGCGCGCATGCGCACTTTTAATATGTTGACGTCGGGATCGGCCTCTATGCTCCTCTGGCCGATCATCATTTTCGCGGAGACCACAACATTTCTTCTTTCACTATTAGCGGATTCCAGTGAAGCAAAAATAAATTTTTCGCGGAGAATGGCACAAAGGCAGTGGCAGTAGCGTGTACTCTGCCGGAGTTTCGATCGTCGCCGCGCTTTGCCTTTCTGGATCGCGTCTCAGAACGGCCGCGTCTTAAGCAGATCACCTCTCAACACAAACGCAAATAACTGTCATGTCGCGCAAGCATAAATTACAATTATGCTGCAGGCGCGTGAGTGTGCATACAAACCACACGGGACCAGATAAGGCCGCGCGGACATGGAGATCGATCGGAGATCGGCAAATGCGTGCCGCGACCATCTATCGAAGAACACGGCTCGCCGCCGCGGCCCGGCCGGCCCGAGAGAGCTCCAGTTTGGTAGCGATCGATGACAGCATAAAGGCCGTCCGATGTGACCTTGGGTGTAATGCCCTCTTTGTTTTTGCGTCAATTTTCCAGTTATTTATGATCGCCTGCATATTGGCTACATGTGTGACGTGATCTTGGCTCGATCACTTGCGCCTCGCGCGGCCCGGCCCGGCCCGGCCTGGCCACGTACGCGCGCCCATCGACCGCGTTCTGACCGTTACTCGATTTTATTACGCGGCCGGCCAATTTGAATTCGCCGCTTGTCTAAGGAGCTATCAATACGCGGATCTCGGCGGACTAGATAGCGACCTTTTTCGGGGGGAGATGTATCAAAAAGTAATAACCATTCGCAGCCGAGGAAATTTTGAACGGCCTTGCAGGTTCGCTCGACGTGGGCCCCATACAAAGCAGGGAAAGTGGGAATTAGAAAAAATTATTTGACAGGAGCTGCGAAAGTATGCCGCATTTAGTTCAGTACGAATATAAAAGTTGTCCGTACTCAGAGGTAGAGCAAACCATAAACCTCATTATATATTGATAAGACTTTACGTAGATATTCAATTTTTTAACTTTATTAAATTATGTAAAGACAAAATAAGTATGCTCATACCATTAAACATTTCAATCATAAAATCATTTACTTCAATTAAATAAATACTTTAAGTGAAATACTCGGATAAACATTTATCAGGGACAAGCGGGACGCCCGTTCTGCACCCAAATGAAGTACGGTGCGCTGGAGCAAAAGAAATACTTTTTGTAAGTTAACGATAAAAAACTATGCAATATGTCTTTTTGAAATTATTGACATTTATTGTGTACATATTGAAGAGCTTAAATTAATTTAGTAGTGTTATTATATACATACATATATAAAAGTTTAAGTAAGTAATTAAAAAAATAAGAAGGTGTCCCGAAAATTCTTTCTTCACAGCGTGCACAGAAACATCTTGTAGCCCATCTAAAAAAAAAATTACGTAATTATTTTTATGAAGTTCATACGATATTTAAAATTCCTGATTTTGAAACAAAGGTCCGTTTATTACATGAATTTTGCAAGTTTTTTATTTACAATTTTTTCTAAATAATATTTTTAGTACCTACAAAATGTAATTCTACATATGTATATGTTCAAAGCAATTTAATCACCATTAATTTAACAAAAAAGGCATTTTATTATTCGACGCGCTCGCACATGCGTACTAATAGAGCTCATTTCGAAATTAGGTGTTCATAATTAGGGCTTTAAGGGCATAGGTATTCTAGGGATAATATTTAAGCAAAAGAAATCAATTTTTGTTGTTAAAGTGTAGCCCACCACAGGCACGTAAAAGTACTAAGGCATCCAAAACAGCCCAAATTAAGCACGGTATATAAAAGTTTAATGATTTAGAAAATTCCAAATGAAGCAAGATAAGCACCGTGTTTTTGGACTGCTTAAAAGCATTACGTGTAGATATTTTCGTTAGTTTCGTAGCAACTATTAACAAGGTAAAAGTCTTAACCAAGATTTTATGCCTTTTATAAGTCGTAGGTCAATACTCAATCTAGATAATTCAGTTTTCAAACAATTTTTCAAGCAATCATGCTATATGTATGGATGTCATAATAAGAAATTGCAAATTGGGCAGTACAAGCTATGAAAATTTAAAACTTTTTATTTTATTTCGGAAATGCAACGCAAATTCGTTTCGTACTAAATGTCTCAGTCCCTCTATTCACAACTTATTTAAAACGTACGAAAATTCAGTGTGGTGTGGTGTGACGAACGTTATGAATGAAAAACTGATTGGAAAAATTTATTATTACTGATGAGATTTTACTAAAAGCATATGTATGTGGAAAGCAACGACATTAAATTTCTTCCTTCCTTTTAATTTTTCAATTTCATAAATAAATATTTCCGGTACAACGTTAGCCTTCCTGAAAGTTTATTTCTCATTATCTAAACAAATATCTAATATTATTGGTATGGGGCACCGACTTTGTTTTATTTAAGACTTTCGCGTCCGTTGATACCAACGTGATGCCATCACCGTCATGTTCGTTAATTGCTGATGACACCACATTGGTTCCATATACTACTTAAGGCTTGTCATATTGTCAATATAATAAAGAAAGTTTATGTGAAACGTGCAGACGTGAAAATGTTAATGGCGTAATGTGTTTTTAATAATGTGATATCTAATACACATTCTGATAATTTCTAAATCACCGATACTTTAATTCTGAAAATTATTCCCCTGATTGAAATGTGTTTGCACTAATATCTATTTCACAATGTTTTAACAATGTACATGACTTTCGCATTAAACGCAGAAACTTTACGTCACTTCGTTTCATACTAAGTGTCATAATGTTAATACTTTAAGGATACATTATACGTCAATATTTAAGAAATGCTACAAATATGCTAATCAACATTTGTAAATATACTTCTGCCTGAACCAAAGTGACTTTTAAAAACGTTGAAGAGGTTAAAAGATCAGAAATTTTATGCAGAATGTGGTAAGTTTGTGCTTTTAGTAATTAAAACTCAAAATTATTTTGATTTGTTTTGTTAATCGATTGCAATCGTTAAGTAAGATATGTATCAATGTATCTTAAAAATAATTACATTGATAGATTTCAAACTTTGTAACCTTTTTTACATAACAATTACTATTTCGTGAACGAAGAATTTTTTTGTATGAAACTTTTTTTTAATGAACGAAAATAAATAAAAGTAGTTTTGTTTTACTTGATATTATGAGTTATGTTTTTGAATAAAAATTCTGGTTAATACATTACTTCAAAATTTTATTAATTAATTAATTAATAGACTGCAGTGTACGTAATTTAACCTGAACTTTGGAATTATTAATTAACATTTAATACTTTGTTAAGATGATTGTAAAACTTAGATTTTCGTAGTGTAAAATGAAAAAAAATGTATTTACAGAAATTGCAGAACTATAAAGCTATAAAAAAAATGTATATAAGCTAATGTCAACAAATTTGATTTATGAACTTATGAAAAAAGATAAACAATCAATCCAGCAGGTTCAACAACTTAATAATAGCAGATAAATATTGTGACTTTGAAGCAAAAACGGTTAACAACGTTAACACTTTTACTACTCCGATACAAATAGCTTGAAACTGACTGTCTTCTTTGGCTTTTGTTTGCAACAATTTACTGCTTTAAATTTTCAGGTATAGATGATAACCGCGAAATTTCCGATATTTATCTGTAAAACCTAGTAGAGGAGAAGCTTTCTGATTAGTTTTAAAGAAGGGTGGTTCAAAAAATATTAAACCAAGTTTTGTTCCATTCAACATCATAGAATACTTACATATAATGCTGCATGCGTTTACTTTTATTTCATAGACAATTGTGATCTATATTTAGATTTTACTTTAACTCTTTACTCTTTTTATTTATATGAATTAGGTATGTAATTATCAATAATAATAATAATAATAATTAATAATTGTAACTGCAGATACTTTTGTTAATTTATAGTAGCAGCTTTCTAAGCTACATACATAACTCACGATCGTTAAAAATAAAAATTGTATGTTGAAATATCTAAATTGAATTCGAAACAAGTTTGCAACAAATTTTATAGTTAATACTAATGATAAAAAATAATTGATTATGATGAACATGTAAGTATTCAAGAAGTTTTAGAGGTTTCCCTTAGAAAGTTAAATCTTTTTCTGATTAATCTTTGTCTTATTGCAAAAGTTAGCTCAAAGATCGAATTTTATTAAATGCAAATACATGAAGATCTTTGGATTCCATTTCCAATAACTGATTTATGAACGATCTCCCGGCTTCCGACCAGAAGCTGTCTAATATACATAAAACATAATCGAACGTAGAATGTATCGCTCCATGACGTCCTCACCTCGTCTTGCGACATTCGCGATATTATCGACTCAGGTAATTTTCCTACGAACTCTCGCTCATTTCAGAAGTTATTGCAAATTATGCACATAAATATCGTGTGAAAGCACACCAGTCTTCTTGTCGACCCAGTTCGACTTTGGCTGGATAACCCACCTGAGATTAGCCACCAAAGTCAACATCGCGAGCCAGGACAGCGCAGCGGTAGAAGCGCAACGCGACGCGACACGGATCGTTCTGTGCCACTTCTGCCGAATTACACCCGTGCAACCACTCGCAAAACATATTTCAGTTTTTATGCTTATAACCAGCACGTGAATATAAATTATGTGTTTGCGGCCAGCTCCTCGTCATATTTCTTACATTTTCCCAACCTACATTCGACTCGCTGAATATCAATGGCCCTCACGTTCCTTCGACCGGTGATCTCGCGGCGAATTTTTCTTAGTCGCCGTCAGTCGGTTCTTTTGTAAAAGGAATGGCGCGCTGCAACGGCTGCTGATGAACGCCGATATGTGGTACCTTCCGGATGTAAGTTAGTGGCCAAAATCGAGACATGACTCTGGCCCCCGCTTATGAGCGACATTCAAAATTGTTTACGACCTGGAAATTTCGACATATGACTCCTAACGAATGCTTAATTTTGCCATAAAAATATTAAATAAAGTTCGTGATCGAAATAGTCATGAGGCGGTGTATGGAAGAACCGACAATAAATCGGAGTTTTGTGATCTACGTGGTTTTTAAAGATCACGTCAGATGAACTTATTTCTTTCTGAAACGCAATTACAAATATGAGCTAATTTTAAAGTTATTTAGTATGACGAAGAAAATAACTACACTAAACACATGACAAATACAATCGCGCCTATTTCGATGATATCAGAAAAAAATTGATAAAAAATTAACATTTTCTAAGTTGGTAGTCGAAATTATTTTGCATTGAAATTCAAATAAAAAATATGAATCCAAATCAAATTCAAATGCGCTCAAATTCTTGTGCTTTCCTGTCCTGTCTAAATAATACATCGATAAAATTATAATTTCTAAGTAATAGAGTGAAAACAATTCTAGAATTTTGAGTTTTTATTACCGTCTCTTGTTCACTACCTAACATAAGTTTACGTTCAGATTGTTTTTCTATTACCTACCCTTTAACGCAGAAAATAAATTGATTAATTTTTCAGTTGGTTTTTTAATTTATTTTTTACCCGGAATAATTTAGTCTCTTTTCAGTTTACTCATCAAAGGTAACTGATATTTAAATCTCTTTTCTAACTGAAAAAATATTTCCGCCTCATTACAGTCTACATTCCGTCATAACATACTATACGTAATATGGCGTTTTTTATTTCCATTTAAAGTTAAATTTTCAGTGTATTTTTAGTCTTCTAATATTATTTTGCTCGGTACATTAAGAAACATTTCATGAATTAAAATAAAATATTATTAGGTATACATATATACTTACATACATATATATAAGTATATTTAAGTTATCATACCGAAGGTATGCATAATTATAAATTTAATTGTATTTCAGCTTTAATAAAGGAAATAACTTAATTTTTTGTAGCATTCTTCGGTGTAATTGTTTATGTATACCTATATTTAAAGACAATTCCTTTTTTTGATAATGTGCAGCCTAGGTCATGAGCTCTTTAATTTTGAATGCAATAGAAAGCTGTCTTGAACAATATTTTATTATAATATACATATAATAATTTATTATTATCTAAAAATGTAATAACTGTTTTCCTTTACTTTAAGATAGTCTGCATAATATGGAATACCCGTTTTCGTTCCCAACCGATTTTATATTTTTGAAATTTTCTTTCATAACTGTGTTTTACGATTACATATTTAATCTGGATCTCGAATTTTGCATTGAATTGAATTTTTCAAAGTGGCAAAGTATTTAAAATTTTTAAATAGTCTATCAAATTGCAATAATTTTTGCTAAAACTTCAAATATTAACTTAAAAAATTATTGGATATAGTATTTAATGCAAAGTGGGCATGAGTCAATGGAATTTGATATATGTACCTACCTTTCACAAAATTAAGAAATTTTGCTAGAAGTCATTATTTGTTAATTTCAATTCAATACAAAATTTGCTGTGAAATCGGATCCGTGTCAAATCATCAAATCAGCACGACCTAAATCTCCAAATTATAAAAATATGGTTAGGGAAATATACCTAGAAGGAAATTAAACTTACAAATTTGCATTACTAATGGCGTATTTAACCACTTTTTAAAAAGAAAATATGCAATAAATTGAAACAGAAATTCTAAGTTTAGCTCAGTTTTTTTCATTTATGTACCTGCAATAGAAAAGTTTGCAATACCAAAAGTACCAGTTATTTTCTGAAGTAGGCATAAAAATGGATATATCTAGATTAATTTAAATTTTTTATTAATATTATACCATTTTACTAACTTTTATCTCATGATACGGAAAACCTTTCTAGTATTAACCCGTACACTCAACTACTTCCGTGTACGGTGAAAGGTAAAAGATCTAGAGTTGCGGAAAATAGCGACATTGTTTTTATTGAGTTTGAAATGGAGTCCATCAACTTAAACTCATTTATACTACATAAATGGCAGTTGAAAGTTCAATGAATGTTGTCTGCTCGAAACGTATCGACGCATAGAGTTCATTTTTACGCATTTACGTGGAACATTCATTCATATTGAAAGACACGAACTGAACTCGACGAACAAGTGGCAGTCCTGAGGACAACTAATGATTTGTCGTGCTTCGTCCTCATTTCTTGGGCAACAAATGAAAATTAAAGCAAGAAACGAGGCCGTCTGATGGGGTCTTTGGGGAATTCAAGCTGGACCTAGAGGAGATCATTAAAGGTCTAATAATCATTAGGTTGAGGAAAATTACATTAAGCTCATTAGAAGAAATGACCACCGGTCGCTCACTCATCTCGGCCGGTACAAATCGACTCCCTGTGCATCTCGACAGCAGCTGACCCCATTTATCCCGGCCGGGCCAGACGAGCTGGGGGCGGCTGCAGTCTTCACATGGCTCCTCCGCCACCTCCCGGGCAAATGGATCAAACTTTGAATAATTGCCCAGCACGTGGGCAGTAATGGACCCACATATTAGGGCGAAATTATTTATGACATGGTCTAGTTAACCCCCAAAAATCCATTGACTCCATCTCTTGATGCGAGCGCGCCCGGCCGCATTATAAGCCCATAAATAACACTGAGCCCGGCCGGGCGAGCTGCAAGCCCGGGTATCTCGGAAAAAATATGGGACAGATACCACATGACGGGTTCGAACTCCTTCGGTCGCCGGACACTTTAATGCCCTGAATATGCTAATGGCTTCACTTGACGTCTGTCAAAATATTAGTAACTGACGTCGAGTGCGCTGCCCGGCCGGGCCCCGTAACTGCCCATTGTTCGCATATTGCCCATTTCTCTCATATTCGACGGAGTTATGACCCACGTCACGCTGATATGATTTCGCCGTCTTTCCATAAAAAATTGTAAAACGACAAGAGGAATGTCCCCAGGCTTTGTTCGCGCTGCGATCACTTTCAGAATCGATGGCAACGACAAAACCAATTCTGTTCAAATGCACAGCGAGCACCTAGCGCTCCGCTGGCGAGACGTCACATGGGCGACACACCTGTATTTCTGTCATTTTTTCGATTTTACGAGTTCCGACACAGAGCGACTCGAGAGGTGGGCAACCGGAAACATTTTTGGCCGGTTATGACGAGTTATGGGCTGGACTTATTTATGGGAATTTTTTGGACATTTTTATTCATGGAATGCCCCGCGGATGTCAAAGGGCACTTTATTTATGTTCACAGGTACATTCCCTTTCAAACATTAAAAAGATAAGAAAACAATTAATGATAGGTAGGCGGAAATGCGACTACATCTTCAAATTCTAACTAGTTATGCAAAGTACCCATTAATACAAAATATATTATTCAAAAAAATAGGATCACATTCAAAAAATCAGAAGCCCAGAAGAAGTTAAATTAGATTTTAACTTATAGAAAAGTTCAACCAAACCGAATTTGTATATGGAAACGTTTAATTCGATGTTCTAATTTCTAATGAAATCTTGAAAAGATCCTTTGCTTTTATTCATGGCTATTTTTTTAGAAAGCGATGAAGTTTAGGTTTTTGCTATTATCTAAAAATATGGATAGCATTTTTTTTTTAGAAACTGTAGCTATCAAGAATTCAATTAAAACCAACATTTAATGTACTTTTACATCAGAACATGAAAATGAAGCTGTTCACAATAATCGAACTCAAAAACTAATTTTACTCACTCAGTTATTTAGCAACATGTTTTCTACATTAGACTTTTGAACTTTTGTAGGCAGTTCTTTTTTTATGTTTTTGTGCTGTTTACGAAATATAAGTAAAGTTTAGAATATTTAGGCCTCCGTTTTGAGTACATAAAATTGTGTACCAAATTTGAAATGGGAGTACGAAAATCCTCCGTGTACTAAACTTTATTAAATAATGAAAGTGGAGATTGATAAGCAATTCTATTGGGTTTTTAGAACTCAGCACCAGATTTAAGATTATCGAAATTGAACACAAAATTTTATAATTATTGACAGGAAAGCCGGATCTTGTAAGATTTTAAAGGAATTTAGAGTCAAAATTGGGTACCTAATAAGGAACCGGCTATCAGAAAAAATCTGCAAAACGCCGCATTTTCTATACCAATTGCCCCTTTCCTTTCAAAATTAAAGATTGCTTGTCACTATATTACTTAGCCCGAGAAAGATAACCTACGTCCGCGGAACGTAGATGGAAGCTGAATATTTTATGTTTTCTGTTCTAAGAATTCTACGATTTCTGTTCTAACTTTCGAATTAAATAATATAGGTACATATTAGCAAAATCTGTAAAATCCCACAAAAATAATAAAAATTACTTCCTAATAAATTTAACGCACATTTTTGTTAAATACGAACCTACAACGACCCTATTTGCCATAAAGAAAAAATATAGTAACATTAATAAATAAATTCTTCGTACTTTCAAAGAAAATTCGTGTAAATTAAATGTTACACAAAACATACGAAATATTTCGTTAACTCTTTGTTGATGATGATGTTTTATCTTTTACGAAAATTGTCGTTGATTTGAAAAAGCTTTAGTAAGTAAGTTTTTAGAAAAAGTCTTGAGATTGGAATTTGAAGGTCATCTTATTTTATATGTATTTTAATCAAAAATGTCCAAATTCTAATTTTTCTCAGTACAGCTATAGTCAAGAATATGTTTGGATATTTCGTTTTTAAATTGTTGAGAGAAATCGCCTAAAGTAAGTAGAATTTTTCAAATATGTATAATAAGTTTAAGGCAGTGTTTCTTTTTTATCCACTTAACATGGGCCGCACAAAAATCGTTTACTGGGTTCAAAAAACTTTCCAGGGGTTGGGCGTTTGCAATTTTATTTGAAAGATTAACTGCCCACCTCCATCCGTTTCGGGGGCACTACAACCGCCCAGCTCAATCAGCTCAGACGATTTTATTACAAGAATATAAGGGCCGTACGGTGATCATCGACTTTTATGGAAAAATGCCCGACTCTTTGTGGATATTACTTCCATTGTTCGAACAACATTGTTAGCGTCATCGTCGATACAGTCGACAGAATCAGAATCAGAATCGAAATCGACATTGAGGCGAAACGATAGAGCGCCGTGGCGGTGGTGGCGGCGGCTGCACGTACTGGCTGCATGCAATAAAACGAATAACCGAAAATCGATGGTGATAAATTTTATTAGGACTTTTGCTGGCCATTCCACGAAATGGTTTTACCCGCAGAAAATCCAGTGGTACCGCACACAAATCAGAAAGTCACGAAACCACAAAAGTTACGAATCTTGTAAACGTATCTTGTCGAAATGGTTTTGCGAGTCCTCTGGGAAAAATCACAAAAAGTACATCGTCCGGGCAGAAACCACCGCCGCCACCGCCGCCCCGGTGTAATATCCGACGGTATGGATTCGCACGGACCCTCCACGTAGATATTTCATACCACACGTAGCTCATGCCATTGTCCTAGATTTCTTTATGGTAATGGTCCTTGCAGTCCATTTCGTTTATGAAAATATACCACTCCGTGAAATGGACTCGGGAGTCTCGCAGTTAAGCGGCGCCGGGTGAGGCGCGGCCCGGGGAGCCCCAAACTCATATTGGCCGTAAACAGGGACAGCTCCTCCGTCCGGTCTGGGCCTCGGTGGTGCTTCATATAAAATTCATAAAACGAAGAAGATATCCGAGGAGGATAAATAAAAAGGAATTCGACCAGCCTGAGAAGTGCCATCAACGCCTTCCCGCCCCCGCGTGTCGGGGGCTCCTTCGAATCACGTCCTGCCGTTGTGGCGCGCACAAACAGGACGTTCGCCCCCAAAGTCCCAAGTTTCCAGGACAAAGTGCTTGATAAGCAAAATTTTAATAGATTGAGATAAAAATATGTCCTAGAGTCCCCTGAGCTGTGATTCGAAGGCCCACCCCCGCCTCCTCCACCTCCTTGGAGCTGAAACGTCGGCTCTTTCTTACATCGAAAGGTGAAGGTGCGCTACGTGTCTCAAAAGTTTTTCCACTTTGTCCTGGAAAGCCACATTAAAAGCACGGAAGCATGTTGCCGTTAAATTAAAGGTTGGTGTCGGGGACGGTCAGAAGTTTCTTCCGGAGACTTCCTGGACGCTCCTCTGGCTGCTGATTGGGAAACTCCTGGGAATCTCCTGGACTCTCTCTGCAGGACAACTTTTGTCATAGAAAAATTTTAAGGATAGGTTACAGCTGCGATTCCGGGTAATTGGGTGCCGTAATTATCGCGCCTCGACCAGGACCAATACCGGGAAAGAAATAGGTGGAAGTCCTTTCCCGAGCATTGCACCGAGTGCATTATCTGGAAACTCCCACTCATTCGCGTAACGAGGATGGAATTTTCTCAGAACACGAACAAAATAAGTAGGTATATACCGTTATTACCCCAATTGTAGTTTATAACACCTTATAAGTAGCGAAGTCCTAAACAATTAAATTAAAGTAAAATATGAACGATAAAATCAAGCAATATTGCACTAAAGCAATAAAATTAAATACTAACAATAAAGCTCCTAATATTTAAAATATGGTATTCCTTCTAAACTATTCTAACTTATTTATTTATTTATTTATACCTTACCAGTATAAGGAAACTGTGATAAAACACTACAAAAGCAAGCTACAATTTAAAAAAAAATCATAAATTATATCTATTATTATATCTATATTATATTTTGTTGCAAAAATACAGTAAATCGGAACGCACTAAAAAAATCCATAAACAATCCTCAAAATCCTATATAAATTTCATTAAAAACTAAAAAAGGTTTTCAAATTCAAAATCAAAGAAAAATTGTTTGCTTTCGTCTATTAATTCCATCTGTAGTATAAACCATATGCATGTTAAAATCTTTTTTTTTTCTGATAAGTTACGACTTTAATTCCATTCCAACTTACCTAATAATAATTTCTGCTAGAAAAAGAAGTCCATATCCCGCCATCACCTTAGCATATCTCACCAAGAGCTATTAAAACATCTTCGGCGCAATGCAGTCAATCCGCCGGCACATTTTCAACATGAAATTGACTTGAAACACAGCAATCATCAGGGAATTATTTTTAAAAGTAACTTCCACCTCCGCCGCAGCGCAACGCATTTAATACCCTCGTGCGCCGGAGCGAGCAGATCCCCGAGGAATCGTTCGGGGCATAATTTTTCTCGCGCACCGTGTGTTATTATTTACAGTTAAACGGAGCCAAACACGGGCCCACTGACAGTGGCAGCACCGTTTCCGACTTAATGATCTAATTAACGCTATGACTCCGGAATTAAGCTAACCAGGTGGCTGGGCGCGGTCATAAATCAACGCATTCATATTTTATGTGTTTATCGTTTATGAACGAAAACAGGCGAAACAGCCGTAAACAGGCGCGGATCGGAGTGGCACCGATCCGGGTCCAAGATCAGCGATCCTGCCGCTGTTTACACGCGCCTGTCCGCGTGTCTCCCCGTTTGATGTAGCAAAGCCGCGTTACACTACCCAGAGAAATTAGACGAAATTATGTGTGACTGGCTGGCGGGTGAATTTGTTGCAGCACAGAAATAACCCGTGAAAAATGAGCCACTGCGCCCGGGGAGCGATCCGACCGGGTCGTCATGAAAATGACGAGCTGTCAAATTTACAGTCGACTTGACTTTCACGGGGTGCCGCAGGGCGCGCATATGCCCCTTTGCCGGAAGATGACAAATTGACGGCGATGACAGAAACGACTTCTTTTAGGGCTGAGATTTGACCTTAGTCACTCAATTTGTCCCAATCTCGACGTCATTAATCATAAAGCGGGCTGTGACGAGGTGACTTACATATAAAAAAGTAGGGCACCCAGGTGTGATAAATGCAATCAGAACACTGTCCAAACGTGTCTATCAACAACCCCTACTTTTTGTATCTTAAAGCACAACAACGTTCTTAGACTTTAAATCATGTAAACAAGAGGGTTAAGACGACATTTTAGGGCTGAAAATTTAGATCTTTTCTAATATTTCTATCATTTGTCTTTGCATAAATATACAATACATATATACCTACATATGTTAATACGATCCCCAGAAGTGAACAACTTTTTTTTATATCTTTTTCTACTCTTAAGCGATCTTAGTTTACCTGACTACTTTTAAACGATTTTTAACTAAAATGCAAGTTCATAATTATTACGCACACAATGTATAACTTGCCTTTCTGGCTAGGAAATATGTACATATTACAGCAAATGTACACAAAAAATTAAATTTAAAATTTGATAAAACTTTAATACATACCTTTTAATTTTCCACACTACACTTAAAAAATTTATCTATATTTTATCATAAAGATCATAGAGATAATTTATCAAAAGAAATAAAATTACCTTTCAAACGATACCTCACTTGTTAGGATTCGTTTCCAAATGAAACCATTTTTTTTTAACGAAAGTTTCAATAAATTTTTAATTTAAATCTTATACATTTGGAAAGAAAAGCTAAACTTAACTCTGAAAACAAAACATAAGCGTTTAAAGCTCTGTCATTTCTACAATTGAAGGCTTGTAAGTTTAAAGGGTCTAAGTGCAAAAAATCAAAAGTCAATATTTTGACCAAAATGCGATCTAAGTGCCAGTCCTTACAATATTCAAGGATCAAGTGCTTGTTTCTTCTAAAATTTTACTTTTTGAACGGTTACTTGACTAAATAACGCGGTAAAATATGAACGCTACGTTACCGAGTGATCAAAACATTTAGAGAAAACGTAACCTGAGAACTTTTATAAAGGCGCTTAGCCTATTTTCAATATTAAGTAGGTACTTCATAAGGCACTTTTTTTTTTTGGTTATAATATCTCTAAATAATAAAATTGGCACTTAGACCCTTTAAACTTGCATTACAACCCTTTAATTTTGGTATTATGTATATTTTTTCTATGGTTTACCGATGATAATGGGGTATTAACTAATAAGAACAATTTGGATCATCTCTGGTTTAGACATCCATAGACGGTTCTAGCGTGTAGAGATCCACCATGCAGTTGATTTTTTTAAAATAAATTCCTAATAAAAAGCAGTAATTCCTACATTCGCCTGAATTTCTAGAGAAGTATATGTAAATTATTCACTTCTTTTTATAAGACTCTTTCATACAAGAAATATTTTAATATTGTAGTATATAAATTATCTTAGCTGAAATACCTTAAGGAAAAGCGTAGGTATTTACCAAAAGTTTTAAGTAAGAGATGTAGATAACATCAAAATAAATCAAGTATAGTTTATCATACCATTTTTCAAAAAAAAAAAAAAAAAAAATATTATTAGGTACTAGGCACTCACTCGTTTCTTCCTCCAGCTCAGATTGCGCAGTTTTCTTTGGTTGCACTGAAATTCACTTTAGAATAACAAACAACCGACGAAGCAACTTCTTAAATTCGAATAAACAAACTCGTGAGCAGTTGTGTTCTTCGCGCCCGATACAACTCTTGGTACAACAAATACAACAAACTAAAATGTTTCATACGTTTATCCGATACTTCCCGATAAATCTGGATATAATAACCAACTTTCAAATTTTCAAACTCAATATGCTGCCATATAGTTTGAATTTTTTATTCTACTATAAATCTTGTTTATCGATGTAGGTAGGTTACTCGCATTGTAACCGATTTTGAATAACGAAACTGCGACGACGCAACGATCAATTACCATCTGCGTAACCAAAACACTCCGCGTAGATATTATAACTCTGGAAATATTACCAACTAACACCTAATCACATTTAGTGTTTGAGTATAAACATAATCGCGCCTCGCGCTAAACAACATCACTGATTTAGACTTAGAATTTTTCTACCTCATTTATATTTAAAATATTATCTAGTATTAGTAAAAGTTTGCCTCGAAACTACCAACTAAATGTCTTCTAGTACAATTTATTACAGTTTTGGAAAATTACCAGCTGTCGTCGTAGTAAACTTCCAACATTATGTAATAAATCGTCTTAAACTGTTTAAAAACTACGAATCGTAATGAAATTTTGGTTCTACTATAGATGATTCATTGTACCGATTTGTAGTGAATTTGAGCTAAATTAAATTTGAATAAAGAGTTACATTCATCAATAAATCGATCTTTTATTTATTTTACCTTTTTATTTAATTTGTTTGCTACGATTATAAAAGATCGAAACCACTTTAAAACAAAGTTGCATATACAAATTAGCTACTTACCACTAGAATGCTTTATGAGATGTATAACACGTCCAAGTTAATGAATATATAAACTGAAATTAATTTTACAAGTATACTACATAATTATTCAAGCATTCTTCCGAAGAAAACATTTTACTATTTTTATCTCGATACTAGAAAATTATTTATTTCAAAATATACATAATTCGTGGTTAATTCTTAATTTTGACTTCTTCTTGAGCATTGTTAAAGTTTTAAGCGAGTCGAAAGTCCACTCTTAAAATAAATTTAAAAGTTTTCAAACGCAGAACACTTCGATTGTTTTGTAAAAATGAGGCGAATTATATGTGACTCATTTATAGTAGGTATTATAAAATATTTATAGTATTATAAAATATTTCGAATATAACTTAACAATTTTTAAGAGTGGCGTTCTAGCTTTAAAATATAACAAATCTGCCAAATGACACATTTTGTAGAAATTCTGTGACTAGAAAGCGTTTTTGCCAACAAATAAATCAAAACATGGCTAATTTAATTCCACGTCATCTCTTCTTCAGGGATATTCATGATTTTTCATTGAATCGTTACATAAATATAACCAAAAAGTTAATACTACTACTTCTCAAGGAAAATATTTGTCAACAATCGTTCTGAGTATTTTTAAATTGAGTTATGTTGTTGAGTGTAAAAAATAAATTTATGGACTTACCTGGACACGTTTAGTAACACTGTTAACCACATTTTCACAAAATATCTAACACTTTTATAAACGGAAAGAAACCTAAAAATAATATAGGACAGGTGATATCATAAAAATACGATAAAATTTCGTAAAATTGTTTTATTACTCTTTTATTCGTAATAATAATATTACTCGTAATAATTATCATTACACTTTCTCATACTTTTTCTTTTCATCTATCTCTTGTTTTACAATATGTTCACATTAAAATAAAGTTAAAATAGAAAACATTTCTGATTTACAAATAAAGAAACGCGCCTGCCCCCAGGTGGGCAGCTTGAGAAACAGAAGAAACCTAGGGCTGTGCCACATGTCGTCGCAGGGGTCACTAAGAAGTAGTGGGGGGAATACAGGGTGTCTGCGGAGACAGTGCACAGCTGGGTAGATTTTTTTTTAAGTAACATCACAAGGACAACATATGAGACGCGCTCTGCTCCATTTATTTTTTTTTAGTGTTTTTTTTCTGCTTTTTTATACATAATTTTGTAGGTTTCCACGAGTTGCTCAGTGTGTCTGTCTACCTTTACGTCACTACGTTTTTTTTTACATACACATTTATTACACGAACTACCTTAGGGTTTAGTGCTTAAGCTAGGCGACCTGCCTCGGCCCTCCGAAAGGTGGGCGGTCGCTCGGGCGCACCGAAGCGCCCCCGCCCTCGCTTTACAAATAAATAAATTTAATAAACTTTAATTGATTTAGACTTTATAATGAATAGTATCACAAATTTCCTTTTAAGGTTATGCTCTCATCTCGTTAAGTTAGGGTGTATGCTACTCGGCTTACGATTAGTATGTACAGGGCCTACGATTTTATGGATAGAAAGAGAAACAGAGTGATATTTGCTTTGTGTCTACTTCATTCATAGCGTTTTTTACACTTTTACGATATTTTTTTTACAACATATTTTTTTTTCATAATTTTTTTATTTTTTTGGTATCGCTTTAGGATGGTGAAAACATCACGGAGCCCCTATGCCCTCATCGTCATCATATTGCACTATTTTTTATCTCTCCTGAGCCCCAAAAGGTGCTTTATTGGGGAGTATCTAAAAAGAATCTTACTAACCACATCTACAGCGTCTTAAAAAAAAACATTCGAAGAGACACAACGCATCGTCACACCATCGCAAAGCATTCGAAAGATACTTTCACCTATATCTCACTAATATATTTTCTTTTCCGTGATTTGAATTTTTATATTAATTATTTGATTTGATTTGAATTTTTGCAGTGTGCTACCCTTCTCTTTCCCAGAACAGCTTATTTCCCATTAGCTTTCCTTTTATTTTTGGATTCTTTAGTCGCGTCTTAGCATTTTTAGCTTTTATTTTTTTGTCTAAATGAAAGGAAGTCAGTCTCTTGTCTCGCGTAATCACATGCGCTTTTTCGTGTCTTTGGGTCAATTTATTGAGAGTCTGCCCGCCGCGACGCCGTCGCCTGTCGGCCGGGCGGAAATCGGATCGATGTGATGCGCACTCGGAGGCATGATCAGAAGATGATCTGAAGATGATCTAAAGTTGATCGTGATCGTGGTGGTGAAGATGAGCTGCAGATTTTTTATCTTTTGGTGTGCGGCTGGCGGGCTACTTGCGCACTCCTCCCTCGGCCGATCGATTTTTATGCTGCTGGTGATTCGCGCGCTCCTCCGACCTTTTCTTCTTCGCCGTGAAGCAGCAATGCAAAAGTGCGGTGAATTTGTGAATAATTAACTAAGTGGGGGCTGCACGATGGGGCATTATTCGTACTCTTCTTTCCAATTGTTCATCTGTTTTTTGGGATTAGAATGGATTTATTTATTAATTACAATTCGGACGGATTTGCGTTTTTCGCTTAAAATAAAACAGGCACCTTTGAAAAATAGCACAGATGTGATTTACAACGCAAACTCTATTCTACTGAAGCCTATCGAAAGTATGGAACTACTCTTTTATACAAAGAATTTTCTAGTTAAAAGAAAAAACAGACAGACATTGTAATCCGTGAAATTAATTCGACGAAGATAATTACGAAATAATCACTTAAATATATAAATATAATTATTTGAATAGTACTACCTTTTTAATGATAGAAACCATATATTTATTTATGCATAATTTTTTTTAGGTTCTACTGATATTACCTTTCAACATATCAATGTCATAACATTTGAAAATCGATCCGAGAAAAATTAAAAAAGTTATCATAAAATTTGTCCTTCTGCGATCAGTAGTTCGGTCAGCAGATGAAAGTTTAAACTCAATTTTTTTACAATTACATTTTCAAAATCTATAACTACACATCCTTCTCAAGTGAACCTCTGATTTTTTTGGTCTCTTGACTGAGCCTTATTCTTCACATATGTACATAAAACAATCGTTAAAAAGCTTACACTGCAAACATTTTTCAAATCGAATACAGTAAAACGCAACTCAAGTGTTAAGTGTAGCTTGTAAGAAACATTAACAATATGTTTTATTTATGAAGCAAATTAAATCATCTTCCAAGCATTTTCCAGCTTTAAAATAAGTGTCAATGTCGGAAGAAGTTTAATGATAAAATTATTTGAAGAAATTCATTTAAATTTGCAGCCTTTCTCTTATGTGCAAAATAAAGAGAAGACATCACCTTCACGAAATTTCTGTTTCATTTGTGTTTATTTTATTTAAAATCAATTTTCTTACTGTATTGAAATACATACTACACTAATTTTAGTTAGTTTTTTTTCAATTACATACTGGGAAATTAGCTACATTTACTGGATATTAGAAGCCCATGTTGAGTTTTATACTATAATCCATAACTGAAAAACGGTCAGACATTAGTCCATTGCACTCGTCCCCTACTCTATCCGACTTAAACTTTTCCATTATTTTAAATATAAAAACGTTCGATTAATGATTAACGTTTAAGTCTGGAGAATATGTTGACAAGATTTAATTTTAACGATCGAACTTCTGAAAAATAATGACTCTGAAATTTTTTCTTACAAAAAGCTAAGTGTAAACATTATAATGTAGATTTATTGTTATTTTATTACAATCTACGATTTGCAATTTGTAGTATGTATATCTTTTCAAAAAATATATATATATATAAAACTTCATGTGGTAATAATACTTTTTATTTCTTTTATTATAAAAGGCAAGTAATTTAGTTTTATTTCAAATAATTATCTTCACCTGACTTAAGTCGTAGATTTTCATTTATATAGCTTTAAAGATGCAGTGATTAATACTGCAATAAATGAAAATTGTAAAATGCCATTTTTTTCTCATTATGCAAAAAGTTAAACGCAATTATAAAGTGTGCATTGTAAGGACATTTATTTCACAGTATGTTATAATGATGGAAAAATAATACATACTTCCATACTTTCGACTGATTGAACAATTACGATTTAATATTCTAAACATTTTATCAAGCAACATTCACCACTGCCAAAATCTACATCTACTACTAGTCACAAACACTTACATACTTCACAGCTCTGTTCCTGAATGCGTCCTGCTCCATGTCCCGGATTTTATGAGTCAACATGTGCTGCTTCAAGTTGCCCTGTTTATTGCCAGTCCAAAGGGAGACGATTATGGAAATTATGAAAAATAAAAGATAGCAAAATAACCCAATTAGCGTAAAGTGCAAATCGACCGAGAAATGTTTGTTTAAAGAATTAAAGTGCCGCTTATAAATGAATTGAGGCCACCTCCATATTTAGACTAATATTCTGGCTCGCTCGTTGATGAATATATGTATCAAAAAATGAATTTAAAATTTAAAAGTTCGTTCGTTTGTGAATACATAAAAAAATGAATTTAAAATTGAAAAGTTCATTTGGATGAAGCCGTCATGTGATAATTAATAAGTGAATTAATAAGTAGTTTTGCTTTACCTAGTCTACTTTTGTAAACGTAATACTTTTTTAAATAACGAATTTTAAGAGTTTTTAATTAATTTGGAGGTTTCTGAAATCACTGATTTTGAATAAATAAATTTTCTTTTTGTAATTCTAATTCAACATTCAAGTAAGGAGAACTAAAATAACTAGATCGATAATTGTCGTCATGGAAACTGTATTAGAAAAGAAATATGTACAAACTTATCCGCTTTGGAGCTCTTAATCTTATTATATCTCAGATCTCTTCACTTTTTTAAAAATATACTTTTTGATTCTAAAAGAAGAAGTTTAGAGCAGCAATTATTCATCATATGTACATACATATTTCATATACATATGTATTTCTATATGACAATAGATGGGTTTTTTTCACATTGGATCTGGATCTGGATCTCTCAGGAAATTTTGCACTGAATTGAAATTTATGAACAGAAAATAAAATTAAATTACCTAAATTTCACTTTGCGCCAAAAACTTAATCCAAAAAATTATTTGGTTCAAGATTTGAAATTTGGATGGGTGAAAATCATGGCAATTTGATGCGCTTTTCGCAAATTTTAAATTTAAAATCTTTATATACGTGGCGGTTTTTAAAATTTCAATTAATTATAGATATGTAGCTGCGTTTCCAAAAATTCATACTATCTACGATTCGTGTTTTGGGTAGATATCCGAATCAAAATGAAAGGAAACTTATTGCATATGTATTTCAAGAATTGTTGTGCACTTAAGGACAGTGGGTATTTAAACGAAACACACTTAAAGGAGTGGAATCATCCATAAATTAATAATAAATTTTAGAGTTTTATATTTTTAGGCTGTAAAAGGGAAAATGCTCTTAAGCGAGGTGCACTTATCCGGGCTTTACTGTATATTTAATATCATTCCAAATCCAATATTGTGGCATTCATTTTTCTTTACAGCCTCCTTAACATGGGTATCAAATAAAAGGGTTCGACGAGTAGAATAAAAAGCTTGTTTCTAAATTAAGAACTTATTTTTGACATTGAGCTAAATTGTCTTTCAACTAGAAAAATGGAGAAATCCAAATTGTATGTATGATCTTTAGCGGCAGAATTGGTTGAATTTTCAATAATGTAGAGTAAGTATGTGACTGTCTACTAGCTAAATAAAGTAAAATTTAAAGAGCATCTTACCTTTGTTGTGAATCCCCGATCGCAAATGGAACACTTGAAAGGCCTCTCCTTCGTATGCGACCGGTAGTGGATCTCGAGGGCCGAGTGGCATGGGAATGTCTTGTAGCAAATGCCGCACGTAGTGCTTCCCCGGACACCTGTTGTGGGCGGAAAAAGAGATCTACATAAGTTTCAAATCTGAGACGGTCCAGGGAGCAAGAAGGGTTCTGACGGGCGCTGGGCCCGGGGGGCGATACTAACCGGATAACGCGAGCGGGTTGAACGGCGCCGAGGGCATCACCGACTGTGCGATGGAGTTCATCGCGTTGCACATGTTCTGGGTGGTTGTACTGACGGGCGGGAAGAGCGGGAGGTTCGGGAACATCCCGAACGGCGGTCGCGTCGGGAGGAACGCCGGACTGTGCGGGGGCGGTACGGCGGCGCGGGGCGTCAAATCCAGGGCCCCCTGGGAGGTGTCCGACGGGGCCGGGGACGATTTGTTCACGGCGCTCACCGGGCTCGTCGGGGCCGAACTGTTGCTAGCCTCCGATTTTGGCCGGTTATTTTCAATTTTGAGCTTCTGCTCGAAAAGCATGCCCTTGATGTCGTCCCTTGACTTGGGTCTGTCGGAGTCCCCCCCGTTCGAGAGGTGGTCAGAGACGTCGTCGTCGAAGTCATCGCTGCAGTCCATGTTCTCGTCGTTCTCACCCTGCGAGGATTCAGACCCTAGAGTCCCGTTCTGGCGGTTCATCCCGAAATTGAAGGTGAACGGGTTAAGGAACGATCCAGGGACCATCGAGGGCGGGAAATCCCTGATTTCGGCGGCTTGAATTTGTTCGGGTGTTAAATCCGTGGGTTCGCCCGTGTGGAGCCGGATGTGCTGCTGGAGGACCAACGCATTTGAGTACTTCTTGTGGCAAACGGGGCACTGGTGGAAGTTTCTCATTGGCGGGCGGATTTTGTGGACTGCCATGTGGGTTTTTAGGTTACCTTTGGTGGTGAAGGCTCTGCCGCAAATCCGGCACTTGAAGGGTCGCTCCCCCGTGTGGGTCCTATAGTGCATCTGAAGAGCGCTCTTGCAGGAGAGGACCCGGTCACAGACGACACACTGATTGGGGTCAGTTAGCTTCTTATTCTTCATCAGCTCTTTCAGTTTGACCGTTTCGGAGGTGTTCGACACCTCAATGAAATTCTCCCAGGAATTGTCGTTGCTGTGGGGCCTCGGGAGGAGGGTCATCTCGTGTTTGATGGGGCCCAGGAATGGGGATCGCGGTATGCTCGCTGGACTGCGAATCGGCGATCTTCGTTCAGGTGAGGATTTTGCATAATTTAAGGGAAGTCGCTCCTGGAGCTCTTCCCGGTGGATAGACGGCTGCAGCGGGGTGGATGTGGGCGGCAGCTCGACCAGCGGCTGTGGCAGGGAAACTGGTGGTTGCGGGGGTGGTGGAGTTGTACTTTTAGGTCTAATGATTTCTGGTTCAGCCTCGCGTTCTTCCTTAATCCTAAGACTGAGGGGCTCCTCCTTGACGTCGTCGTTTAACCGGGGAGAGACAGACGCCGCCGACGGTGGTGCAGCCGCGGATGCTGCTGACTGCTTTCGCAGATCGGTGGGCATCTCCTGCTCCCGTTTGGGGGGCTGCTGGAGTTGCTGCTGCGGCGGTTGCGGATGTGGCGGCATCGGTGGCATTCCTCCGAAGAAGGGGTTCGGGTAGGGTCCCAACGACTTGAGGATGTCAATTGGTGGACGATAGAGCGGCAGTCCTGGAAATGCGGCTCCAGGCGGGAATGGTAGTGGAAGTGATACTGGGACGTTTGGATGTGGAATTTGTGGCTGATGCTGGGGCGACTCCTCCGGCGACATTTGCTCCAGCAGCGGTGGATGAAATTTATCCAGGTGCTCTGGTATCGGTGTTGAATTCATCGGGACGTGCGGAAATTTTTGCGCGTGTCTTTGGAAGTGAACCTTAAGGTTCCCTTTGGTGGTGAATCGGCTGCCGCAAACGTTGCATTTGAAGGGTCTCTCCCCGGTGTGAGATCTGATATGAATTTGAAGGGCTGAATCTGACCCAAAAACCTTTCCGCAATAGCGGCAGCGGTGCTTGAAGAAGGGCTCATTTCGATTTTTTCCATCCCCAGATTTATCCTTACCGAAGGCGAATTCATCCGCGAGATTTCCCGCCAAAATTCCTTGAGATGCAGACTCTAGAACTTCTTGAGCCCGCTTCTGGAGCATTTCTAGGGAGTTGGGCTCATCCAGAGACGGGGGATTGTCGTGGTTTGTGATGATGCTGGACGCAAGGTCGGACCCATAGGGCAGGGGCGTGTTCTCGTCCTGCTTCGGAAGGGGCAGAGGGAGGTCCTTTTGAATGATCCTGTTCTCCTCCGCCCTTTTGTCCTCGGTGACGTCCAGCTTCAAATTTTCCTTGATAACGTCGTCGTGGCCCTCGACCTCCATCCTTTCATTGTGCTCCCTTTGATTCTCGTCAGACTTTTGATTCGACAAATTCTCGGCGCAGCTCTGCTCCTCCTCGTCGACCTCGCCGTCGGCCTCCCCCTCGTCCTCGTCGTTGTTGTCGGGATCGTCCTGCTTCATCTGGTTCATCGCCAGCTGCGACTGGAGCTGCTGAATTAGCTGAATCTGGAAGAGCTGCTGCTGCTGGAGGTTGAAGAGGGTCTGCTGGAGGAAGGCCAACTGCTTCATGGCCGCCTCGTTGTCGGCCCCCCCGTTCGCGAGGGTTTTCGCCGCAAATTGGGCGATCGCCATTTGCATATTCTGGATCGCCTCGAGGGTGACGGGGGCGGCCGGGAATTGGGGCAGTATTGGCGGTGGGTTGTTGTGATCACTCCCGATCCCATGCTCGGCGCTCTGCTCGTCGCCTTTCGACTGGGCGAGGTCGTCGCAGCGCGACTGGTTGTTCGATCGGACGCTGTCGCGGTCGTCCTCGCCATCGGACATGTTCTGGTCGTCGTGGACGTGGACGTGGACGTGGCTCCGCGGGGACCTGTGCGCCTCCAGTGGCGATGGGGCCCTCTTGTGGTTCAGTTCCTCCTCGGGATATGTTTCGGTGAGTTCCGCCTTGATCGGGCTGTTCGCGTAGTGGTTCCCATGGTCCTCGCTGATATTGTTGTTGTGGTGGTGCTCCTCGTCGTTGTGGTGGTGGTGATCGAAAATCGTCTGCTGGATGTCGGGACTCCCCGACTTGCAGTCGACAACCGGGGAGCACGGGATCGAGGAACCATTCTCCTCGTGGTCGCTGGTTACATCTGGAAAAGAAAATATAATTTTTTAAGATATATCAAAGCCTTGCAGAAAAGTTATTTAGATTGACTTTGATGTTAAAGAGACGATCTGGTCAACCAAGACTAATTTATCCAATAATAATGCTTGTAACGTAACGTTACGTAAACAAAAGTAAATAAAACTGAACGCTCACAATTTACATAATTCCAATTATTTAACTTTATCAAAAAAGAACTGACATTTTATTTTCAGTCTAATACGTACCTACTAAACTACATGATTCAGTTCGTTTCAGTTAAAATTCAAACAATTTATTTTAGCGAAAATATAGGCAGTTTCATGTAGGTAGGTACCTAATCTCACTATCAATACGATATGCTTAAGCTTCAGCTTTTTCTTCTAATTATTTTATATGTTCAACATATGGTAGAAACCGAGTAAATTCCCAGACTTTTAATCCTTAAGAAGATGTGACGGGCTTAAATTTTTTAAAAATTGAGCAGCTCACAAGGACGAAAAATTAAGAATTCATGAACAATACAAGCAGGTGCAGACATTGCAGATTGAATATACATAAGTATCTAATGTGTTTTTCTAAAAATCTTATTATAAAACTTTAAACGTTTTTCGTGTCTGTGTACCTACATGATTGCAAAAAAACCATGCCACCGATCGTTCTGAAATTTTAATATCGCGTTCCAGTGAACCAAAGTCATGCACATCGTGAATTTTTCAAGTTTTTTTTTCAAAAATCTGTAAAACAAAAAAAAACAGTTTAAAAAAATTCCAAAAAACTTGTCTGATACACTTTATAATCCTGAAAATATGTGTGCAAAGTTTTATCAAGATATCTCTTTTTGAAAAAGAAATTTCTAAATTTGAAAGCGTCACGTCACCTTAATGTGTCATCCATGCTATACTATACAGAAATTTCTCAAAAACTAAATTTTCAAATTGCCTTTTTTTTATTTCAACATTTCTATAAAATTTTACACTTTTTAGTAAAATTGACTCTTAATCGAATGAACTGATGGTTAAAGGTCCAAAAATTTAAATACCTAATAACAAAATTCATTAATTGAGTACGTAAACAATTGACCTCTTCTTTTTTAAACTTGGTACTAAAAATAAAGCCAAATTCCAATTCTACTATTATTTAGAATTTTTTTACATTGTTGTGGAGTAAGAAAAAACTAAATGAATAGTTCACTATGTACCTGTTTAATGTTTTCGATTTTTATTAGTTTTAATTAAAATCTTAGTTAGTTAAGAATAGGACTACGACGTCCACAACAAAAAATTAAATGATCATCCGAACATCTAAGTTTTAGTTAGTATATTTATTCTTATTTTTTAGCAAAAACACCACAAGTTTCAAGAATTTTGTCTCAAAAATTTTGATAACTATAGAGGTCCAGGGGGTCTAAAACATAAAAATCAAACGAAGTCTTCTTAGAAATTGTGTCCTCTAGCGGACAATGCATTGAATTTGAATTGAATTTTTATTCAAATTTTTGGGCTTCCCAGCGCTGTTTTCGGTTTTATTGTTGAAATATAAATGTGGAGAATAGTTCCTTACTAGATTTTAATTTTTTGTCCATAATTAGGTTAATTATATGTATATAGTTTGATAATATATATAATGCTTTCTAAAATTAATGAACTCGAGGCAAAAACAGATGATTCTATAATTTTACAAATGCTTCTTTTCCGTGTAAAAATACTCTAGAATAAATAGAAATATGTATCGCTATACAAATTTCCTTTGAAGTATCAAGACTTCTTCTCGTTCTAATTATTTTCGCATTACCACCAGTTATGAATCTTGCATGCACCATTAATTTCAATTAATTTCCTTTTCTCTCTTACATTAGTTCGCTAGACTTTCAATGCAACTGATTTGGAATTCATAACTCCTTTAATTACTAGTTACCATCATGTGATGATTCTGAATCTAAGAAGCGGCTCCTTGGAAGATGCTAACAATAAGAGACAAGTCGGCACGTGTTAAATGGTCGCGACAATGCACCACCACAATCGCGACCGCGCGACGCGATGGGCTGAGGACTTCATTGAGCCGGTGCAGCGCGGCATCAAATGATATCCGCGAGATTTACAAGTTTTCCGCCATGCAGCGAAATGATGCAACACATCGCTGCACGTCGGGGCCACTCGGGAGGGGGCCTCCTGGGCCGCGGCTGGCCAGCATGCAACCATTTAGATAAACTCCTCGGGAAAACGCTGAAAAACCGCGCAATCCGCTCGATCTGTCTTCAATGGCTGCAGGTCGCGTCGCGCACCAAACCGCAGGTTGGCCTCGTCCGGCCGGCGGTGATGCAAGTGCGTCTTGCAGGTGAGATCGTTGGCGGGCGCGCACCTCTTGCACTGCACTGCCCCGATGCACCGCATGCAGTTCTAGAGCGCGTTAGAGTGTGAAATTGCACTCGCCACTTATCTAAGTGTGAGATTTCCAGCTATTTTTTACCTTTTGCGCGATTTTTTCATCTTAACCGCCAGCCGACAACTTATTTAGCAAGAAAGTCGTCGACGCACGACGGTCAACCGACGGAAGAAAGTCATTTTTGCAATACTCCATAATACATCGCAAAAGACATGTATAACTTAAATATCTCACAATCATTGCTTTAAAATGATTCTAACTATTCTACTGAAACATTCTCACAGGGGAAAAGTAACTTCCATAAAAACTCGTTTTACGCAATCCCTGCCTTTTTGAATAAATCAATTCCTTACAAAATTATGCAGTTGCACAAAATCGTTTCCCACTTTGAATAAGTATTTAAAACGTAACATTAGGTTAAACACTTAATGAAATATCCAATGATGAAAATTTTAATTATCACATAAATAAAATAAAACCTCACCCATCTAAAACTTCTCAAACGAAATGGTTTTAAAATAAAAACGCTGAAAGACTGATCCAACAGCAACAAAGCAGTTTGATTAAATCGGCTCACACAAGACTCTTTAAACCCTAGCACCTTTTCAGATAATTAATTTTTAAACAAAAAACTGCTTTTTTTTACATTTCTTTAGAAAGTTCCAGCAATTTATCCAAAGCAATAAAATTAACACCATATCGAAAAACCTACACGGAAAGAATTTTCCGAATAATTTGTGCTTAGGGAAAAACAATAAAAATTAAATGTGTTCAATGGTCAAGTCTGGTAAAGTTTTAAAATATCTAAGAAATTGTCTTACGGCAATAAGTTCTTAGTTAATTCAGGAGTTTTGCTATTTAATTTATCCAATTTTATTTTGCTGTTTTGCGGTCAAAAAAACTTCTTGGCGAAAAAAAATTTATTTTTAAATCGTGAAAAGTTACTACAATATATATGTACATATTAAGTCTCCATTGTTATTCGATAGATTCTAACAAATAATGAAGGAATCGAGGAAATTCATTTCCAAATTCAAGGCTTCATTTTGTGGATCGAATAATGATCCTGCAAAATATTGAATTTAATTTAGTGACATGTGTCCAATACTTGGAATATAGTCCAACAGGATGGCGCCACATGCCACACAGCAACCGAAACAATCAATTTATTGAAAGAATAATTCGCGAAAATCTTTCAAGAAATAAACCATTATGCTATATTGCTGAAGCTTCAATGCCTAATGTCGGAAATTTAATTTAAATATTAAATGATTAAAAATTATATTCAGAATAAAACCAGTGCTATGTAGGATAAAACAGCAGGTTTAACCTAAAACTTTCTCAGCAGATTTAAATTACCTTAGACCTTAAAACCATTCGGTACAATTACAATCCTTAAAATTTAGGATACAAATAATCATAATGACAAGAAACTGACTAGTGTAAGAAAATTTGTTGAGTTAAACATTTAAAAAGATCTCTTAGCTCTTAGGATATCTTAAGGACGAAGCTTTTCGGGAGTTTTTTCATGTTACATTTCCAATGTAAGATATTATTTTAAAGAATGTAAGTATTTTTAAATTAAAATTAAATATTTGATTTAGTTAAATAGTGCTAGTAATACGTATTGGTACCTACTATTTGTTAAGTTTTCATATTTTGATCGTTGAATGCTAAGCAGAGTAAAAATAAAACAGGTAATTAAGACTTCAAAAAAATAACATTTGTCAATAAATTTGATATTTTTTCTTTTGCCGAACAAGTAGAAGATCAATTCTATATGATTTTTTCAGTAAATCTTAATCAAGAAAAATAAAAAACAAAAAAGGATCGCATTTTAGCCACTTGTTGAAAATATTTCTAAGGTAATGTTTATCATACAATTTTGCCATGTTTTTATATGCATATATAATGTTTTCAGACTCAAGCTTCAAGTTACCACTTCATTATTAATTCTTCATAAATGGAACTTCGTTTTGTCAAAAATAAGAGCTGATCAAGAAGTTTAATTTACGAATTTCTATAATATAATCTACAGAAAGAACACATAGATATGATATTATATAAATAATTATGCAATAACGAAGTTGGAGATGACCAGTGCAATTAAGAAAATAAAATAAATATTTTTTCGCTAAAAAAGGAGAATATTGCCTCAAAAAATGCATCACATATTGAGTAATTACTAACCTTTCAATTCACTGAATAAAGAATAGCATTTTCATTACAATTACAAATGATATAGCTCATAAGAAAAACTTATTATAAACACAAATTAAGCTCTTTTATTAGAGTTTGTTATAGGTTATTGTTATTATAATTCAGAGGGTTTATTTCATTTAGATATAAAGCTTAACATGTCCGAAGAACGTCTGTTTAAAACACTTTTTGGAAACAACTATTAACATATACAAATTTTTCAAATGTTCCTTTATGTCATTACTTTAAAAATACTTAAGTCAAAAATAGATATATTTTCAAAAAGAACTTCATTCCATTTAAACCTAATTTACTATTAAGATAATCTTATAGTTCTTATTATGAGCCTAAAACTAATATAGTGGATTACGGTTCAGTTTTATTTTAATCAAAATGAAATTTCAGAAACATATTGGAGACAAATTAAGTCACTCAGCTTACTAAAAGCAAGTAGAAATCTTGAAAACTTTTCGTGCTGGAAGCCTGGTTCAAAATATACAAAGCCGTTTTCCAAAAAAAACTAAATTTTAAAGTATTTTTGTCTTCACTGAGCGGTTAGAATCATTTGGAGGCCATGAAACGCCAGAAAAAAACCGGTTATTCACTCATTTATTTAAAATTACATGGTAGTTTATTTTCTGTTCGTGATAGTTATTAATGTTTTTGATTGATAAAGATGTTAATTCTTAATGCCTTTTCAATGTGTGAATAAACTCAAATTTATAATTAAAATCTGTCTTAACATGTTACACTTCGACTTTCAAATAAAAATAACTTTTTAACAATCCCCATTATTTTAGTACCTATTGATAATACTATAAGATATTTTTGGTTTAGAAGAATTTTTACTCATGCACATACTGGTTTCTCTCTCTCTCTTATGGTAATACTATAATAAAATTTTACGTTAATAGAAATAAAATCATGTTGAGTGTTGTAATTTACTGGAGATACGCCAGAAGTAGAAACAATAGTAATTAAGAGGTCGTAGTTTTGAATAGCGAAAGACTAATCTGCTTGTATAATAACTAATAAGAAGGCTGACTATAATTTTCGCCAAACAACTGTGCCAGCGTTTTTTGCATACGAGTGCATGCACAAGAACTATAGTTTGACTTTGAATATCTTAATATCTTAAAGAAATGATATCGAATAGTTAGTTCTAATAATGTTAACAATATGTTATACTTGACGACCCACATCAATTAGACCTGAATCCAAAAAGTAATATTTTAGAAGTGAATATACCCCGAGTATGCAATTTAGTAACTAATATGGAAAAATTTCTTTATTAACATGAGGGTTACAATTTAAATTTTGCCGCTAAGTATAACCGGGGACTCCTCACTATCGTGGAAGGATTAAAGTAGGATACAATTCGGACTCGGATATCTGTGAGAAAATGTTGTACATTTTAAATTTGTCTATCATAAATTAGATTTATACAGGTAGTAAATCAGATAGGAAAACGAATAGATCCTACTTTTTTAGAAGATAAACGTCTTTTTCCGCAAATGCCTAGATATTGACCACTGTGCGACGATGCCCTACCTGCTGGTTTCTGAGGACCATTTTAACATCTTAAATCCGGAATTTGCCGTCGGCAAATCTCTCGCTGGGATGGAGCAATTATGAGCAGAGAAAAATTACCACTTTCCCGGGTATCGCCGCTATCAGCGGAATTAATCAAGTCATTCGGATTTCACGCCTAATAAACGCATCCACCGGCCGGCCGGCTAGGCATCCTCATTATCTTCGGCTGGACCACATTAAGATTCCTCTTCGCCCGAGGCCGCCCAATAAATTATTTTTCGAACCACACAGCGTATAAATTTTTCGGTTTAATTTTTTTTCGGAAACGCAAAAAGCACCTGTTGTGGTCGGACCGGACCGCGGTGATAACACCTACGGAGCTGACAGTTTATTTTCGACAAAAACAAGACGTTGAACGGAAGACCACCTAAAAAGCGGCTTGTTCTCCGGTTATATCATTTAGGGGCTCCGCTGGGGCCCTTGCGCGGCCCCGATAAGAAGTCCGCGGCCGCGACCGGGCCAGAGATCTCCCCGAGATCCCCCGATGGATGCTCTGATCGTGATGCTGTGGTACAGGGCGTCGCGTCGGTGTGTGCGTTCTATGGGAAAAGAATTTTGTTTTATTGAGGAAACTTTCACGGGAAGAAACTCCCCGGCCGCGCGCCGCCCCTTCCGCGGCCGAGTGGACCATAAAATTCACGGCTTTATGGAAAATAGTTTGTTAGCAATATTCGGCGTTGTTTATGGCACCCGGGACGCGGTGGGAGCACCGCTTTTTATTTCGACGTGTTTTTGCTTTAGAGCACCAGGAAAGAAAACACGAGGGAAATTGACACAGAATTGGGCCAATGGATTAACTCCCGAATTTTGTGCAATTTTTTTGCTGTTCGTTCTCAAGCAGAAGAGTGGCAGCACTGAAAACAATGGGATTTATATTAACATGATTCCATTTATTTTCAGATGATATACAGCACTATTAAATGGTTTTGAACATTGAGAAATGAAAAATAGATATGTGTTTTTTTACATTCTTCTTCTGAAGAATAATTAAATTTGATTTTTAAATACTCTTAATGTTTTAAAAAAGTAACGCTAAATTCATAGCAGCTGTTCGCCTAATAGAAATAGATAACTCAGTAGATTTGAAAGATTTTTATAGAATCTTGCACTAAATATGATACTTATAATGAACGATAATAGTGAGCGGTTCTGAGCAAATCCGAAGTTGTTTTCTGAACATCAATTTTAGGTTATTTACATATAATTGAGAATTTTAACCAATTTCAATTTGTGTTTTTAATTTTAAATTAAAGCTTTATTATTTACCCTATTAACTGAAGCTCAAAAAGTGCGATGTTTGAGATGTTTCCTTTAAAATTGAATATCTCGGCTATGACGAAAAGAATTTCAACAAATAATAATCACAACTACTTTTTAAAATGTTTTTGATATTATGGCTAATTGTAAGAGCACAAAGACTTTTCGACTCAACGGAAGTATAGCCTATAGGTTTTTACGTGTCGTTAGTGAATTAGTCTGTCAATATGAAAATACGCTCTGAAAAGTTGTATCTTTAATTTGATTGAATTAGAAAAATTCTGTAGTTTTTACAAGGCTATGCCTAAGGCTGTAGACTTTAATATTTGGAATTAATTTCGCGATAATTTAACTCGATACTTTTAGCTATTCATAAGAAAAGAGTCTCGACGGACAGACTCAGACGTTTTTCATTTCGAGGTGCAGAACACTAAAAAGATTTAAAAATGTACTTTTATATCTTTAGCTAATGGTACCTACTAATAGCAATATTTGTCATAATTTCTTTCCCCACAGATTTAAAGCAATGAAGAAATACAAATCCTACCCTGATTCCTTGGTAGTTCCATAATTTTTCTACCTACATTCTTGCATCAAAATCTTTTTACCAACTTTCTATCTCTCTAACTGATGAAAAATAATGAATAGAATATTTAATTTACAAATGCGGCCGCACAACACTTCATACCTACGTGCTAACTTTTATGTTGATTTATCTAACATTTCTATATTTCCCTCAGTAAGTACCTACTTTAAAGTGGATAAACCAATAAATACACACATAGCTTAATTAGTTTATAAATAAGTCAATGCAAATGTATTTTTTGTTGATTTAGAATGATAAATGATTTAAAAATAAAAATTTTGAATTTATTACTATAGAATCACAAAGACTTAGATATTTCATTTTGATGTTAATTAAGTGCTAACCCAACATAAATATATTATTACTACAGAAAAACAATGTTTATTTTTCTACTTCTAGTGTTAAAATTGCATAACCTATCAAAAGATTTACTCAAATGCTTGCAATAAAAGAAAATCCAGAAAAATACGCCTGATTTACAGAAATGATAAAAACAAAAATGAGCCATAACTTTGATAAAAATATTTCAGATAAATATTTCTTTTCATACAATAAATATTGCTTGCAAATGATTCATTAAAATGTCGGAAAAAATGCTCAATATTTATTTTATTACGCCCACAACAACCGAGTAAGTAAATAAATTCTTAAAAACTCAAAAGTTGTATGGAAAAAATGCAATTTCTGGCAAAATTTAACAAAGAAATCGGGCATTATAAATAAATTATTCGTTATATGGATCGACAAAGTTCATGGTTGATAAGAAAGTAGATTTTACTGTTAATATTTGAGCAAGTTTATGCATACCTAATTAAACTATAGAAACTATATAAATTATAATATTTAATTCAATTGAAAATTCCATATTAGTTCTTTTACATCTGCAATTCTTTCGACATGAAAAAACTGCTGCAAGAAAATAAATAACAATAAAACTGAATCTCACATTAATTTTTCATTATTATTTAAGTTTTTGCCACTATCATTTTGAAAATTAGTTGCATTCAGCATAATTAAGTACATATATAAAATCAAAAGAGTAAAGACGCAACAAATGCAAACATCTGATATATTAATTTAATATATATGATGATTATATCTTCTCATTAATGCCGTAATTAAATTATCTGAAAAAGGAAACTATAAATATAATCTTTTATTCAACTTTCTTAGCTAGCGACTAGAAAACTCTTGTAAATGAGTAAGACGTAAAGCGAAAACGACGCATGAATGTAGTTTTATTATTTTTTTCGATTTGAAACGGCATTCAACGCGTCGTTTTTGTTTGAATAGACCAAGAAATTTCCCTCATTAAGAATTTCATTGTAAAGAAAATTAGTTCTTTATTTTCGCACGACTATACTTTGGAAAGAAAGTCCAAGTATGTTTGTAATTACCCACACCTTAAGGGGTAATATCACCTTGTGTTCTCTAAATTTTACGTGATTTTCTAACACGTATCACGGACGATAGGAACTAGATAGAGATATGAGGTTTTGTGCATATGAAAGTACTGGTCTTTAACTACAAAACATATGTTTTATTTTAATTTTACGATACAAAATGGCGGGACAGCAAGCAAAACAAAAAATTTCGGACTTTCGACATGGGCGTACCGCTACAGGTCATAATTTTTAATCTGGAACAAAAAATCAAAAAGTTTCTTAAAATATAGTCCAAAATCTAGAGAACGTCGTAGGATTTTTTCGTCCGTGAAACGTCTCAGAAAATCACATAAAATTTAGTGAACACAAGGTGATATTACCCCTTAAGAAATGAGTAATATTTCATGTTTATTGTACCTACAACTTAATTAAATGGGGTTTATATTGTAATTGTTGAAACAAATTAAAATATTATGTCATTTTCCACTGCTTTCGCACTTTGTCAAATGTTTAAATAGGACCTTTTTTGATGAAATCTTATTTAATCGCTTATCTATGAAGGTATGTATATATTTTAAAAATTACGTTAAACGTTTAAACAAATGCGTACAACTTCCTATTTCATAAAAAAGCAATCAAGAGAAAATAATTTAGTGCTTTTAGTTGCAATGAATTACAAGAGCTTAAAGAGCGATGAAGCATACCTACTACCACAGAAATATCAAATATCGCTCAGAGTGGATGTTTGGTTCTATGAATTCTAACAAAAATTTGATTAAATATCCCAGCAAATTTGCAAACAAGTCCCATAAAAGCTCTGGGTTATAACCACCAAAAATGAAAATTCTCGTAACAAAACCAAACGAACATCGAATTGAGCCATTAATTCTAATTCGTCTAAAATGTCCGCCATTAAGAGCACAAAATTAACATTTTTATGAAGAAATTTGATCGCTTTGGCCGCGCGCTGAATTACTGCTGTCTCAATTTACAGCACTTTAGTCGCGGCATTTCAGTTACTTTTCACCTGAGCATAATTTACACTGAGAATTTAAAAAAAATAGCCAAATAAATAAATAACAACAACAGCTCAAGAAAAGGCGGCTGTAAAAGTGACCAGAAAAAAAAAGCGATTAATACTCGACATTTGCAGAATGGCGCGCGCGATCAATTCGAATGTTGGATGTAAACAGCCAAAAAAGATCTGTGGGAGATTTTATCACGTCCCTGAATAAATCAGTAAACTTAGGAAATCACCCATTTCGAAATTCGAGCACTAATTATGCCCAAAACTATTATAATAAATTTGCCCGTTCAAGCTGCAATCGCCAATCATGTTCGCATGAAATTCGCGGCTCAAGCCACCGTGAAATAAGATAGACTGTCGTTCCGGCTGGAAGGTTGGAAAGTTAATTGATTTCTTAGATTCTACTAATAACCGTGTAATAACTGACCAACACAATCGACCTCAGGCGCTAATTTATCTCGTTAAAAACAAACAAGGGACTTATGTTGGTGCCTTGCGGTACACCGTGATTTTCTATCGATCTTAGTCACAATCACAAGGGGTCACGTGATTCATTGACTGGACAATCCATCGACAAAATTGTTTTGTATTGAAGGAAGCGACTAATTCGCCCCGCTCTCACAGATTAACCTTAAAAAGGCAGCAAATAATGCGATTTATTTTTCTTATTTTCTCCAGCCAGTTACCATTCATCCAAATTATTCACATAACTCATATCAAGTCCCCGCGACTAATACAAAATTTATGCAAATGCGCGCTTTTGCATAACATTTAGTTTTGATTTATGACAATTATGGCGACGGCGATTTTTTCTATTTTCATCGCTAGACCGTTGTGTCTGTTTTTGGGGCTTTTGTTTCTAATAGCCAACCCATCAAAGTGACAGAAAAGGCCCGAGTTGTTCGTTTCCCCGCTGTGTGCCTGAAATCCGGCGTTTTACCCATTCGTGAACTGGTCCGACGTGATGGACACTTGTCGCCAGAAATAAATCCAACCAGCTCTAAATTGGTCAATTTCAGCCGAACCTCTTCGAATTTTTTTTAAAAACATTTCATCGCTTTAAGTCTTTTGCCGCTTTTGTTTGTCTCTTTGGCCAATTATAGCCGCGTGTAAAGGGTCATTATCCTGCTGTCCCTTTTTTTTGCTTAAAAACGTATATTGATACAATATAAATTTTCACCGGTTTTAGCGCAGACACTGTAAAAAATATGAAAATGACACAATTTGGCCGGCGGTCGATATATCAGCCCACGCGTTGTTCTCTCATTTCGCGCGGACGCGACAACGACGCTCGCCGCGGAAAGCGACTTTTACACCCATTAAGGCTGATTTAAGTCGAGGGCGTGAGACGTTGGGGGTGCACAGAGCCGGCTTAACTGCTATTAATGAATTTTACTCAAATAACTCTTTAAGTTGTCTTGAGGATTTAATTTTATGTAAATATTTAATAAATTTCGCCCAAGAAATTAATTGTCGTCAACGATTTCCCCCTTTCGCCGCAAAGTTTTCCTTTTAAAATCAAACTCGTTCCATTTTTAACTCTTATTTTGATTAATTGAGCATTTTATCGCAGCTCTGGCCTTCCAGTTACGGCCGTAATTATTTCATTGGAAATATTACTTTTTCCCCGGAGACAGTTGGTTAGCAAGCGACTAGTTTTTTAGCTTCTTTCCTGCCTTTGAAGATGATCGATGCGCTGCTCGAATTTCAGGAAATCTTATTTAAACGACGCGATGCAACAATCTTCTTCTTCACCTTTTTGCATAATTTACTTTTTAAAATTTCAAAGCTTTTGTGTACGTTTTTGGCATAACATGGTTAAACACTTTGTTACCAATTTGTATTTTTACTTTTTGCTAATCTGAGACATAAATTGTTGTTATGTAAATGGTTTAAGCAAACGTTATCTGATACCTTTTTAATTTAATAGTGATTCGAAAGATCAGTTAGTTATGATCTTGCAATTTATTAAATATAAAACATTCTAAAACATATTCATGTAATAATTTAGTAAATTATTTTAAATTATACATGATTAGATATTTCAGGAATCAGTCCAAATTCCATGGTTTCTGGATTTCAAAAAGATTTCGGAAGTATTTTACTTTTTAAAATTAAAAGAAAAGTTAAGTTTGAGATATAAACAGAAATAATTTGCTTTTCAACTTATCCATCTAACTATTGCTAACCCATCAATAAGTCATTTTTTCTGCAAACACCTAGTTCTAGTCAAAATTGTTCGAAATGAACTACAGTCCTGTTATACCATACTTATTAATAACCTACAAAAATAGATTTGGACTTTTGAAGTCACGCTTGGCAAATTGAAAAAAGGAACAAGCCTGGCTTAAATTTAGTTCAAGCCAATACAAGATTCAACTCAAGCGTTGGGTAAGCTCTGCTTACTGAGTTACTTCAAGCCTGGATTAAATTTAACTCAAGCCTGGCTCAAACCTAGCTTTATCAAAAATTTAAGTTTTCAGTATATAATACCATCTTCGAAACCATTTCTTTTATACATAGTAAATTAAATATTTACTAATAACTATTTTACTATTTCGAAATTTTTAGAAATTACTGATTATGTTTCTTACACTTTTGACATAGTTGTGTTGTATTATGATGGTCTTTTTCTTTATCAAATACATTCACAAAAGATAATCGCAATTAAGTATGAAACTTATCCCTACACATTCACAATTTCCAAAGATTTTTTTTCATAAAAGTAAAACAACTTTTATTAAGGTTTTCGGTTCTCTTTAAAACTAAAAACCTCTACTTTTCGTAAGCGATGCGGTTTTAAATCGATAAGTAATGTTTTTTCATATAAATGGTAAATTATTTATCATTAATTTGTTTTTCATTCACACACATATCTTACCACAAATGATAAATAATTATAAATAGTATCTTTGTGACCGCAAAAGGTAAAGATGCGTTATTTCTCATGGCATACTTTTGCCCTTAACAATAAATAAATATTTCTATTATCTATTAAAGGGCTTTTTTATCTCATGGACAAGTTTGTCGGAAACATTTTTTTAATTAAAATTACAAACTCCTTAATTCAGAGTAATTTCTTACCAAAAGGTTCAACGGTTATTTTAAGACAATTTTAAGCAGGCAAAATTGCAAAATTAAGTGAATTATGAATTATGATAGTTTATAGACAAAAATATTTTTCATTTGGGCATTTCTACTATAGAACGCCTAAGTAAGCAAAGAAACTGAAGACATTTTTAGAAATCATTAATTCGATATAACAGTAACTAGTTATTTAACTTTAATATAATAGGTACATTGCATTAAATATTTATAAATGTGCATATTTAGTGACATATTAATAAATTATCGACAAATGCTTTGAACACTTGGACTTATATAAGCAATTGTCTGGTGGTTAAAAATGGAGATTTTATGTAACTAGTGTCAGTTTAAAAAAAATCTCAACTAAACGTACATGGAATATAAAACTCTCAGATATGATTAATTGGTCTTGCCAATAATTAGAACTAATAAGAATTTATTGTTTCATATGCAATTATTGGATTCTTGAAATTCCTACAATGAGCGTTAATATCTGACAGGATGTTTGAACACTCTTCGAAAATCAAATATAAATGTACATATTTGCAATTATTGAAATATTATTTACTTACACAAAGATTCTTAAAATGTATATTGTTTTTATAACTATTATGTAAGCTTAATTTGAAATGAATTCAACCATTTATTCGAAAACACTTTATAATAAAGCAAACCTACAATATATAACTTTATAATTATGATTAAAAATTGAAACATACAGCTTTCCTTTCAATTCAAAGTACAATTTCTTTATTATTAGACAATATACCTATTCTTAATATTAAATGTAAGTACTTTAAAAGCGAATGTCTTATTGGAGGTTTATTTATTATAATTCATAGTCTACAGATCAAAAATAAGTTTACTATACTAGAATACAACCATATAAGACGACAAAATTCAAAACATTTAACGTTTAATCACTGCATAATAAAGCGTTGAGATTTATAGGATGGAGAAACATCTTTAATTTTTGAATTTGAATTTGAATCACGGAAATCAAGTTAGTAAGCATAGAAATTAGTAGTCTTATAGAAATGGTCGATATTTTAGCAAAAAGAAAAGCCTTTTATAGTCTTATCACTTTGATATACCTTCATATGTAAGACTACTGTTAGAGCACTAATTTAATTATCTATTCAGATCTTACTTATTGTAATGAACATTTTTAAATCGTCGGCATGAATTAAACATCGAGAATATATGTAAGAAGGAAGTAATTTGGAAGATACCAGAAAGGGCGTTTTAAAAATACACATTAGTACCTTGAATGTACGATATTCGAAGTCGGAAATGAATATTTAGGCGTTCTTAACTTAGAGATATATGCACCTTAGAAATGTAATTTAAGATAAATGAAGAAGCAACTTTAAATTGAAGAATTCAGCCCAAATCAAAACGTTTTTACAAACATTTTAAAATCAAAGATGCACCACTTCAAATACGTAAAACGTTTCGATTTTAATATGATTGAACGTCGAAATTGAATGGTGTCGTTTTTTTTTTTATTTAAGTTTGTTGGTTTTCTTCACTGTAAAACCAAAGTGGTTCTACTTCAAATTGAAATTGTTCTAATGCATAGAAAGAAGTATTTTCTTCTTTAAATCATTGAAATCAAGCTTAAATAAATTACATCAGTTACTTTTTATATAACAAGTTTTAAATTTTCAAAAGAGATGTTTCTCTGACTGAGAGGTAATTTGTTTTCTAGGATTCAAAACTTGCAATTTTTATCTAACTGAGTATAGGGGCATTTTTGCGTTCAGATGCTCATTATTTAAAAACAATTCTAACTTTTTTAAGTTGAAAGAGTGTCGATTCCGTCCCACCGATTGTTTTTACTGAACTATAGTCAAAATAAAACACTAAGGAACATAAAATCTAAAATCTAAAATAAGTTAGTCTTTAGCTCCTTTAACCGTGGACATTTAATAATCTACAAATAAGAAGATATTTCGCATTTCGAAGCTACATATACAGTTTATATAGAGTTCCGTGTTCATATCACGTTCGGGTCACCAGTTTATAGAGTTATTTCTGTTTCTGTAAGTAACCAACCAGAACTATAAAAATTCGAACTTCGATTACTTCTGGCGGATTTAGTTTCAAAAATTCTATGTATGTAATTACTGAAACTGTAACACTCTTTCACTGCGACTATGATAAAACTAACTAAAAACTTCACAATGTTTTTCAAAACCTTATTTGATTACAGAGTTGATTCATAACAGCACAACAACGCATTCTTCCTCTACACCTCGTTAATTGATTTACTTTTGTTATTGTACAATAAACAATTAAAAATCCTCTGTACATCTACATAAATATGATTTTACACTATATGAAACAATTATATCGGACAAAATATTAGGACTAAACAATTCTTAGTAAACACAACCTTAGTGTATTAACTGCATTATAAAAAGTAGTTATATATTTGTATTTTGTGGCTCCCTACAGTAAGAAAATCTTCAGAGTTCCTTTTTAAAGCGCTCTAAACCGAACGAAATAACATAACATAGCAGATCAGTTATAGACATTAAATTTAAAATTTAAGTAAGCAGTTTGATTCAAATAAGGCATTAATGCGGTAGTTTAATAAAAATACTCTTTTTCAGCATATTATTTCAAAGAAAGAAGGGCTTCAACGCTTTCGGCTGAGGAACGAGCTAAAATATTTTAACTAAGCCCTTCTTAGGTAGTTACGATGAGAGTTTTCACTTATAATTTCAAGACGAGCTTATACGATTTTAAGCGAGAATGGCAGCATTGAATACTAAAGTAAGATTTTGATGATAACTTAAATATGGGGACTTAGGTTGGGTTCATTTTAGCAGTTCTAACTAAAACCTGCATTTCCAATGCGTTTTTTGTGCTTTCGCTGCTAAAAGCAGAACGCTCATGTTGGAAGTACTACTAAAGATCTAACTCTAAATTGGCAGCATATACATTTTATCTGCATACATAACCTAAATTACCAACATTTCTTACATGTATAGTATATCACCAATTTTTAGCAGTTTGACTACCTTTCTGTTGTGGCACTGCATTTTTAGTTGTGCGAACATGAACCCAATCTAATTTTAATAGTCACTTCAACAGGATAATGCTCCTATTCACTCAGCACAGCACATAACAAATTTGTTCAAAAACTATACCCGCAATCAGTCCACATCTAAATCCTATTGAAAATTTACATATTGTCAATTTGCAGCTTTAAACAGCAATCCAAGAAGAATAGTTAAAACAAAAATCAAATTCCCACTCTCCAATCTTAAAATAAGTTGTTATTAACATTACTAATAAAATATTATATTTTAAAGTTGTGTAAGATATTCTTTTAAACGCCAATTTTAAGATCAAGTATGGATTTCTTTGGAGCAGATATTTAGTGATTCCTTTTTCTATTCCCCGATATAATAATCAGAAAATTTAAAACGCTTCATTTCTTTAATAAAACTAAATTCAGGAGTTTACACTGTTAATTGTTTAAACTATAAATATTTCTAATAACATGTATAAAAAAACACTTACCACGTTCAGACCTGGTCCGATCCTTGAGCTGCTTGACAATTCCATATTTAACAGTTCCAAATTGTATCATTTTATTGATAGTATCTGTATTATCTTTTAAATCACTTCGCATTTCACACCAAACAGAGATATTAACGGCTAAAAATCAAACAAACTCGAAAAGAAACCACCAACACCACTTCCGGCTCCCTCTTGTTTTATTTAATTAAACTCAGCTCATGAGTGTGAATCGCGGCTGATTTTGATTCAAAAATAATAAATAAATATCAAAAATAAAATATAATTTATATACGAATAGAACGGTTCACAACAGCTCAAAACATAATCTTTGATTTGTTTGCGATATTAATCATTGTATTATTTTAATTTTTTACACCGTTTCGAGGGTTTTGTATATTGCACTTTTAAGATTACGTTACGGATTTGAAAACAGTTTTGTTGTATATGTCATCAGTTAGAAAAGTGTTCGATTTTTTTCGGTTTAATTGTTGGTGCACTGTTATTATTATTATTATAAATATTATTTAAATAGTTGACATTCCACCTTCAGGTCAGCTGCTAGCTGGTGTAGCATACCAGAATAATAAAAAAAAAATTATATAAATATATGTTTAGAAGAATCGCGACTCGATCCGGAGACGTTTACATGTTTACTGCACACGACACCGCCATCAACTGTCATCGGAATCGCACCCGAAACACAAAACACTTGCCGCCGTGTCGCCGCGCTCAGCTGACCAGAAGAGTCATTTTATATAGGGGCCGACGATGAGTTGTTTGACGGTTGTTATACCGTTTTTATATTTGTACAAAATTCCCTTTTTACTCCCAGTTCTTCCAGAAGAGGCGTTCAGAAACTTCTTCGCCGAAACACGGCTGAAGCAGTCCCGTGCCACAATCACACACACACATACGCACAAAAGTAGCAGCAGCACTAGGACCGGGTCTTTTGTGTGGGTAGGGCCTCTTGTGTACATCAAAAAAAAATATATAATATAATAAATAAATATATACTTTTTTTTATAAATATTCTCTTATACGTCCGCCAAAAGGTAAGGGAGTAGCAAACTTCACCGCGGTCAACATAACTTTACACTTTAAAAAAATCAAATAGGAAACAAAACTGCGGTTTTTACTTTTATTATTTTTTAACGGAAGTGTCGCTAAATCTCACTGTGACACCGCACTTGACAGTTCTCTATTTATTTTTTATATTTTATTTTATTTTAAAATGAAATTTACGGAATAGTGTCGAAAGAAAATCCAGTTCAACTAATTTCAACCTTTCTTAAAAAGCCCTAGTTTATTTTATATTTTATATATAATTTTTTTTTTTTTGGTAGAAGGCGAAACAGACAGAACAACGGGAGTCCCGCACAAGATATGTTCACAGCGCGCGTCAAAATAGCACTGACACAATAATAACACACGACGGCACGACGACGGCAAGAAAAATCGCCGTCGAAAACGAAAAATCTGGTTTGCTGCTGGCTGCGCTGGGCGAGGAGGAAAAAACCTCACCAAGTCACCACTCAGCACTCCCCACTGTGGCTGTGTGCCTCTGCCACCGCCGCCGCCGCTGCTTGCTGCTGCTGCTGGCCGCCACCACAGACAGACGGTGGTGGAAGCGAAACATGTATAATTGTCTCGCTCTAACAACAGTACATTTATATGCATATAGCCATACCACATAACTGTAATAACGGCAGCATTTTTGACACCCCTTCTTGGGATCAATTTTAATATTCACCGCTCCTTGGAAGCCCACCACCAGGAATATACCTATATATAAATATTTTTTTTTTGTATTATTTTTTCGAAAGATACACTTGAACTGTATGTCCGATCATCGGACAATTCACGAAAGAGGACAACGGTCCGAAGTGCCTAAGGGCGGCCCTATAGGACCAATTCATCATAAATCCATCATCCCCACCACATAACCTGTCATATCTTCACCACCCAGTCCAATTGGGCTTCTGTAGGTGTGGGCTCCCAGCTGGTGCTCCTGCTGAGCACCGACCTGTATCCGAAGGTGCTTACAAGAAGAAGAAGACGACGACGACAACGAAGAAGAGGCACCTTCGAATGCCCCGTTACCCCGCCAGGTATTTATTATAAAGGTATATACAATAAAAGCGAGCCAGAGCGCACATCATAAAAAGCGGGAACCCAGAAGTTTCATATTCTTCGATATTACCAATCTCTCAAAAAAAATTTTCTCTCTCTCATTGCGGTAAATATACACCCTCCATACCATTTTAATACCAAATTTCGAAAAACGGTATAAGAGAAATGAGAGAGATAATAGAAAATAAAGAGCCGTTCTGAGCGGTGGTATTAACCGGTGGCGTGCGCACCGCTACCTTCCTATAAAAACAGCTAGAAAAGCTATAGGAGCCAAGGAACGGCGCACCGCCTTCTATCTCCTTCTCGCTAAGGTGGCGAGATGAATTTTCATAAGGTTATGACAAGGTTAGGCGGAGCAATATAATAATCTTATCGACTCCCCCCTCCACTCGGCGCTGTATGGGAGCGAAGACACAAAAAGAAAAAAGAGAAAACAAAAAAAAATATAGATAATACAGCGCCAAGAAACACAACAAAAATTCTGTTTCATGCACACACTTATGCAGGGGCACTTATATGAAATTTTGATGATTTGCAACCATCTCGCTCGCGCCAATCTTTTATTCTTATGAATTTGAACCGTTTATTGGTATGGGTGCGTGTGTGTGTGCAGTACCGCATATAATAACGGGTCTGATGCGGTGTGGTTGTGTGTTACACTTTCTTACAATATGAAAGCCGAAGATATTCCTAATAAACAGAAGGAGAACCGGTTACCTTGCCGGGGGGCGGAGTCATAAATTTTTATCCCATTCCCCTGTATGAATATTACTTTTATGTGGTTTGGTTTACGTTTCCATCGCCTTTCGGTTTGTTTGTTTTCGGGCTGTAGAGGGCGCTCTGTTGCGTCGCCTTTTTGTGCGCCCTCTGGTGGCGCAATGTGCAAGTATGTGTGGAGGACCCGACCGGCCTCCCCGCGCTCTCGGGAGACGCCAGTTTTATACCACTTGCGGCCACGGAGGTGCACACCCACTTATGATTCGCCCGGGATATGCCTCATAATATATTTTTCTGTAGATGGCGCTGGGAGGTGGGTGATATTTTATCAAAATGAAGCTTCTATCTACTGCTTTTTCGCCCCAGCCCCATGCGATGTGATGCGATGACGATGGTGCGACCGCGACAACAACGTCGAATCACTTTTCCGATTATTTATTCATCGCAGGCACTTTTGCGTTTTTTAAATTTTTTTATTTTTATATAGATATATATTTTTTTATTCTTTTCCCGAAGAGCAATTCTTAAGTAAATTCAAAGGAGATGCTCCACAAGGAAAAAAAACTCATCAAAAAGCTGAAAAAGCTGCGATGCGAACGAACGAACGCTACACTTGGGGAACGAGTTCAACGTCTTGAAGTTGAACGCGATTTTTCTTCATAGCGCCACAACCGCGGAGAGGTACAATGGGAGCACTTGCTGTGTACTGGTTCGATTTTGTTTTAAACAATAAATACAACGAAAAAAAGTAAGTAAATTAAAATAAAAACGGTAAAAGCGCGCTTTCAAGGCGAGAAAAAGTTCATCTGATAGGGTAATTGCCGATTCACCTCATGATTGTTTGCATTGTTCGCGCCCCGACTTCGCGGCCCTCCAATCCCAAATTCGAAAGGTATTCTACGGGAAACCGTTATATACAATGGTTAAATTTCTTTTTTGTTACAAATTATTACAATCGCCGAAAAATGGAGATTCCACGCCCCATTTTCGATGAAATTCATTCAAACTTCTCATGTGAAAAAATAATTGTAATTAAACACTTTGACTCATAGGAAAAGAATGTTATACCTTAAATGATATGATATAGTTTATTGATAATTTATCTTAGTTTATTTGCTTATTTAATGAAATTGCAAAAATATAAATAATATAAACTAGTTGAGCTGAACAATGGTATAGAAAAATGTATTCCAACAAATTCAAATAGTTAATAAAACAAATTTCAGATTTATAATTCTTGCATTATCAAAATCTCGTTTTGACAAAATTGCATTTTGATAGATAAAACTACAGAAATCACACATAAGGTATAGGTATTACCTCAAAGTACCCACTCAGATTTTATCTGAATAATATCTGAAAAATTAAAATTACACAAAAATAATTAGTACTAGAATTAGAACGAAATTGTCATACATTTTGCTTGTTAAATGCTAACATACATATACATATATTTGAAGGGGTAAATAAAGCACATTATACATATTTTAGGTACTTATGATAACGTATTGTTTCCTAAAAATAAGTCAGCTACATATTTAATATTTTATAATATTTTTTGAGGAGCTTAAAATATTGCGACGGGTATAAGTGTAAACAATTGCGCATATAAAAATAAGTACACGAATTTAAGCGTAGTTTTTTAATTATTTAATTATTATCTGGTACAACGATAAATGTAAACACTTTTCTGCGAGGAAATAAACAGACTTACTTCATGATCACGCTTTCGTGTGGAAGGTGAAACACAAACGAAGTAGATTTTTTTTTAATTACAATGAATCTTAAAGTAGCTTACCTATCTAAACATTTTTGCACTTATTATAAGATGATTAAATGGTCTAACATCAATAAATAAAATTGCCAAAAAAGGGTTGCTAGCTGCTACATAAAAATCTATCTATGTATATATTGTAGTTTGGAATGGAAATCAATGTTCAACTTTATTTTTGAATATTTGTATGTTTCCGACTACTATGGAACTTTAGCAATAAATACTTTTGATTGAAGTAATTCCATGCTATGTATTTGCTTTTTAATTAGTTTGTTTCGAGTTTCGTTTTAGAATATTAAAGCACAAACGACCAACTAATAAAAGATTTAATATTCCCTGGTTTTGCATATTCGCTATTTTTGCTTTAATTATACAACATACCTTCAAAATAGACACTGCATAGTAGAAACCATCATATATGGATTGATTATCCTCGAGGTAATTGTTTTGTATACTTTTTTAATCATATTATCTCTTTTTACAAAATAAAATTTTTCTTCATGTAGGTAGATATTCAAAATTTATAGATATCGTTTTAAAAAAAAGGAATCATACGTTGAAAACTTAAATTGAATTGAATTATATCACTGATAATAAAAATTCCGAAAGTACAACTGAATTTTTAACGCGAGCAACAGTTGTAATTTTTAACCCTCATATTTTCTCGAACCCTAAAAAAGGCTTGAGCTCAAGGTCGATTTTCATCTTGTGGAAGTCAAGGCCTTAGAGGTGGTCCTACAGAACAACTCAATTTGTGAACAATGTTCTTTTTGCAGCCATTTATGACGGCTGTTGCAAAATATTTGGAATTTTCATTTTTCTGCCATAAAAGCGTTCAGAAAAGCGCTCGCAAAAATTTACACCGGCAATTCGCCTATACAATGGAAAAAATCAACAAAACCAACCGAATGCAGGCGGGCATAATGAGCCACATGCGGAAACGGCCTTTTCCCAGATATAAGGGTTGGAAGGATTTTCTCGACGGGCCGAGAGTGCTGCTCAACCTCTTTGTTTTTTCTTTAAGGAGGATTCATTTGTCTTAAGCATAATTTATGAGAAAGTTATTGCCCTAATTCGTCTCAGCCCTTGGCCAGGTACGTCGATCTGAATCCACTGTTTGTGCGATTGTGTCTGTGTGTCTTGCGGCGATTTTAAAATGTGAGCACACTTCAAGGGCCGAGTGGACCTGACAACTGTGGCCGGCAGTTGTTGGCAAATATTTTGCGAACTAATTAAACACCTTTCAGGAGTGAGCCGGACCGGATTACGTTCTTGTGTATTTGAGTTGGCATCTTTCTTGGAAGAAGTAAATCCTTCCAATTTGCTGCTTGCTCTCCTTCCCAACGCAAATATTTGCGAGGATACGTCTTTGCTGAATTTATATATGACCGTTGAAAATTTCTGATTGTGTGAATTACGCCGGTCGTCCTAAAGTAACCACGATCCTGTTCCATTAGAGTCTACATCGGCTGGACGATAGTCACCCTGGAAATTAAATATTAATTAGAGAGCATTCATCGGTCATGAAAATTACAAGCAAATATACTACAGACTGAACGAATGAATTTCTAGTTTTAGAGCCTAAGCAAAGGAAGACTGGGTTCATATGGTCCACAAATCCTATTTATTTGTTGCGAACTAAAGGGACTATAATCTGATTAATTATATACAAGACTTGAGAAATATTATGAACCAACTTGATATGCAAACATTTGATCGCATAGCTAGCTACACAGACTTATTTTGCATATAGACTAGTAGACTAATGAGTTTTTCTTAAAAAAATAATGAGCTTTATATACCATTTGCTCTACTCAACTGACAACTAACTAAAAATTTCCATTACCTAAAATATCGTACCAATAACTATTTTCTGAGTAGCTTAATTATTTTAGTGCCTTTATAACATTATTGGAACGAAAAACAAACAGTTGAGTTGAACTATATTAAATTTAGTTAGTGCGGTTTATGTGGCACTAATTTAATACGAAACTAAAAATTGTTATTGGTAAGGCTCAATTTTTCTGTTTGCAACAATATAACGACATATGGCGTAATTTAAATAATAGATATATAAATATAACTCTATATAGGTACAACAAATAATAGCTTATACAGTGTGCGTGATTTATATAAGTGCAGACAGTATTATTTTTGTTTAAGAAAACTATTTTTTTTTTTCAAAAGCAATTATATTGCATAAATTCTCCATGATGTATACTTATATTAATAAAATAATATAAAGCGTTCATTAAGGTAAGTAATTTCTTAATAATAACAATAAATATTATTAAAAGTATCTTTCGTTTGCGCAATTTCTGTTGACTCATTTTATATTAAATCGTCTTTATTTTAAGGGTTTGATTAAAAGTAAATTTACATATATTTCCTTAACGTTGTAAATATTGTGTCTCCTTTCTTGTCAGGCATCGAATTTATGAACTTTTTAAACAAATTGTCATCAACATCATTCCAACATTTCAAAATCTCGACCTTCAGTTGCAATTCCGAAGAAAATTGTCAATTGCGTTACCATATTGCTTTATTTCAATGAATTCTACACTTCACTTTAAAATCAGACGTGTGCATATGAAAATGGAAGGGTTAAATGTAATTTAATAATTTTTAAACTATTATAGGTACAAGGACCATGACCCAAATAAGACTTATGACCTAATAAGGTCCGTCATTAAACGATGACTGAAATGCCACAAGCCATAAGACTGTGTTATACTTCAGAACCCAAAAATGTGAAATGTTTGTTAAGCTAAATTTATTCTGACGTAAACTTATGTGTTTTTAGTTATAGGACATACCGTCTATACCGTATTTTGTAAACAAACTGCTGCAAGAATATAACTCTGTATTTTAAGTTATTTTTACAAGAATTTTTATGTTATTTAGATATGGAATGAAGAATGCAATAAAATATTTTGTTCAACCTCAGTAGGGGCTTTATTAAGTCGATTTTTCCTTATAGTATGTATAATAAATAATACTCTTTAACTTACCAAAAAACTGGAAAAATTTAGAATAAGGTAACTGATGTTTTTTTTCTAAAGTTATCTAAACAAACAATGATTTTAATATTTTTAGAGATTTTTTGTATCGTTATAAATACTTTTTGAGAAGTAACATGATGGGCCTTATTGGGGTATCTTACCTTATTTATATAAGAGCATTTGTATTTACACAAGGATCATTGCTTGGAATAATAATCACCGACCTCGCGGAAACATAAATATACAATTCTCATTTTCTTAAAACAAATGCGGGGTCATAAAAATCGGATAAACACCGGCTCATCCAGAATATTAATAACCGCTCCTTTGGGTCGTCTCGCAAGGATGTGTCAAAATTCCGAGGAACTGCGAGAATTTACATGCGTGCAGTGTATGAGTCCTCGAAAAAAGCGGAATATTAAAAACAAATTTGAAGATGAATAGTTGCCGACAGGCTGCGTGTAGCAATAAAACGTCTCAGGACTGCACAAGACGAGGTCCTGATGACTATCGCCGCGTTTTCTATTTATGGATTCATGCTTCAGCAGTAGCGGAAGGATGTTAAAATGTTTACAGCACCACAAAATGTTTCCTTTTTTTCGTAATGTCTGGAACATTTTTTACCCCTCATTTACCTCCTTATTAATTTTTATGATGAGGGATTTTAAAAGCGCTCTGTTTGTTCGCTATGTCGCACATATTTTATGGTAGGCGGTTTCTTAGATCTGTGTAATTTACTCAGAGATATTTACATATATTCGTTTCTTTAAAAAATAATTAACATTTCTAATACTAATATATTTGTATTCTTCGGATTAACCAAATATTTCTTTTTCTCCAATAATTAAAATGTTTTTAAAATAAAGAAAGAGGTAAACTGAGAGCTGATCAATGATGACCAAATTAACCATAAAAATATGAGACGTGATAAATTTTAGTATTTTGGCGAGAAAATATGTAGGTAAGTAGTGATTTTGGTATGAGTATTTTTGTCTTTATACAATGATCATTTTCTAATTAAAGTTTAACAGACTACAGTCCCAATGTAAAAATGAACATTTAAGTTTAAATTCGAAATTTCTCACTGAGAAAAAACAGAGTAATATTAATCTATAAAACGTTAATGTCTAATTTAATAATGTATTGTCGTCATACTGGGAGGTCGTTTAGATAAACGTTAACATTTATTACTTTATAGTTCATACAGTTGTTTGAAAACTTGTTTGAGTTACAAAAGTATGATAACATACTAATTTTCAAATACATAGATTTCAAAAAGTTGGGTCAAAAATTATTACTAGTTTTTGCATAATTCATATAGGTACTAGTTTTCTTTTATTAGCATTTGACTTCTACTATTATTATCTTTATATGTATCCTAATAAGAAAAAAATGGTTTGTTTTGTTTATATTTGATAAAAACTTTCTTCTTAAAATAATCTTTCTTTTCTTTTCTTCTTAATTTTGGAATGTAATTTTTCTGTCCGAAAGAAGATTTTATTTGGATAAAAGTGGTAAGTACATACATATAAGATACCTTGTAATACTTATATAGGTACCTGAAACTATTATGAATGCTTGTAGGGTTTTTTAATAGAATTTGCTTTTTTACAGACCAAAACTACAATATTTCGGGTTAAAACAAAGTATTAGGTAAGCTTGAACAGCCAAATAAACAGTTCCTTTAGAAGTCCTTCATTTATAAATTAAATTTATTTATTATTTATTTATATTCGTTTATCACAACATATGTTATTTACAGAGTAGCTTATTATTAAGTTTAAAGAGTTCCGATTTTTCTATGCAAATTTGCCGAAGAAAGGGATTGGAGTTGCTTTAGCACTTTTCTGAGAAGTTACTAACTAATATATTAACTTCATCCTTTATGGACTCAATACCTCTGAAAATAATTTTCCTTGTAAATTTAACAACTCTCTGCGTTAATTGCTTAGTTTCTTGATTCCTGTGTAATTTGAAGATTTGAATCTGTTTGTTGAGAAATGCCATGGTAAATTAAGGATCATTTCTAAAAATCTATTTCAGTCAAAGTCTTTAAACATTAATAAATCTAAACTAGACCTCTACTATAGAAATGTATAAGCCAAACTCAGGAGTTCTATAGGTTAGTAAAATTGGTTTAAAACCTTACGTTCCTGAGAATATTGGCAACGCCTGCATGTATGCAATGGTTAAATTTCATGCAGAATTGGATATTTTCATGCTATTAAATTTTGCTCTCATCCACCCGTCCCACTTTTCATGTTGTCGGACAAAATTTCATTTATGAAATTCCTCAAACTGGCAGCCCCAAGAGTGAGCAGCCGGGTCCATATTTATCTAGCAGCATCCTCATCTCCGGCCAAAAATTAACCATCATCCAAACCGCCGCCCATCCGCCTGAATAGTTAAGCCATCCCTCAAAGGGTCCCAGTCGCCTTTAATAAGTTAAATAAACTTCTCGTCTCCCGCCTCAAGTAAATTTCATCGTCTCATCATAGCCGTCATCATCATCATCGTCGTCATCACAGCCACGGAGGCTCCGGGACGCTGTTAAATTTGATTACGCGTTTATACATAACTCGGAGCGGGAGGGGTTCGGAACCCACCCACGCACCCGTCCGCCCCGCAGCGCCCCCCACCTGCCGTAACCCTAACTCGAATTACTCGATTACCCTTACGAGCACTGACGTATGGCCGCTCGGCGGGGGCGGGGCGGGGGTGCATTTAACATGATAAATTTACTTTCGGGCTCCGATATTATTCCTTGCTCACTGCCGCCGCCAGAGGGCATCAATGGAGTTCGACGAATCCGGGAGTCGGGCCTCAAACCCGGCCGCCCATCGACGACGCCTCATCCTCCCGCGTCGGATCCTGATCACGATGATGACGACGACGACGATGATGATTAAATGAATTGAAAATTTTCGGGGACTTCCTTGGAGCGAGACCGGGACCGCTTTGAGGGTGCCTTCTGCCATGAATTTTTTATATGTGCCGGGTGACGCCCGGCCCTTGGCTTTCCCGCAGACATCCAGAGCGGGAGCAGCCTCCTCGTTTTTTTACTTTTGCGACCGACAGACCGCTCCAACCAGGGAGAAATTAAGAGATTTTAATCTTGCGGAAGTAAAATTTCCGATAAACGAAAATTAATCGCTGGAAGTGGGATATGACTATGGCTTTTCAGATTCGCGATGACGCCGATTTTTTTTTTTGTATTGTACTTTAAAATGTATACATCCATACTTACAAATATTTTTGAAGCAACCTTTATAAAGAAACAGATGTATACAGGATTTTAAAGAATTACCCTATTTAAAGGATATTTTTTATTTCAGCTCGATTTACGAAATGCACCTACGCTGAAAAATAACCCTTTTTAATTTTGAGGTTTACACTCATAGCAAAACTCTTATAAAATTGTTAAAAAGCCACGTATACCTACATTTTAAAGCTTTTTAAGCTTTTAAGTAAAACACAAAAGAGAGTGTAACACCAAAATATGTTATATTTTATTTACATAATTTTACTCGACATTATCTTAGTGAGCATTACGCCAGAATTATAGAACCGTCACCTTGGTCCAAGCTCTTCCAGCGTAATCAACATGGATTGCAGAGCAATACAAAAGGGTCAATCAAACAGAAGATCTTAAATCAAGAAGAAAGAAAGTCAAATAGCGACTTGTGAAGTGTATTTTTACCAATAATAACATTAAGGCACATCACATGCGATTAGTAAGTTGAATTCTTGCATTCAAAGTATGATACATTTATTTCAAACTCGGGTATGATATTACAAATTAACTAAAACCATCTTGACCTATGTATGTATATAGTCTATAGAGTATCCAAAATGTGTCAGAATAAATAGTCGATTATATAAAAATCACAATTATACAAACAATTACATATATTGTTTTCAAAAAGCCAATTGCAGTAGGTATTTAATTATCTTTTAAGAAGAAAAAAGAATGTCTTAAGTGCTTAACTTAACTTTTTTTACAATTTATAAGTGTTACTGCAAAACCTCGAACTACGGTAAATCCTAAGATTTTCCGGTAAAAACCCAAGATTTACCAAGTAACAACTGTAAAAGTTCGTCAGTTTCCGACTGTTACCAGAATTTACTGGTAAATCTTATGTTTAGACTTTCACGGTTCGTTATCGTACTCATGGGTAGTATGCAGCTACCCGTCTCATCCACCTCTTCCCGCTTGCCATTCAGTTCTCGAAGCTCTCTATGTCTTATATTAAATACCTATTTATTGAAGATTTTTCTTTTACAAAAGTAGTCGTTACCGAATCTATTCTATTTTAGTAGCTGCTCACGCGCTACTGCCCATTTATTAATTTTACTAACTAATTAAATTTTCATACATTTTCCCATGCGTTACTCGTCATTTTCATTTTTGCACTGCTCATTTTCATATTAACTGAAAATTCAGTAATTTGTTTTTATTCTTAAAAGAAATTTTTACCAATCGTGAATGAGAAATCTTAGTATGTGCCAAATTGGAATGGTTAAAGTCAGAAAAACTGGCCGTTTACCACTATTCTTTTAAAAGCAAACTACATAGCTCTTAAAATTTAAGATTTACTCTGCACATCCTGGGGAATGTTATAATCTATACCATTTTCAAGCAACATTTCATTTTTTCGCACGCAAAAATATCTTTTTTCATTTCAAATGTATAAAAATCCATTTCAAAAGTGCTATTTTTTATTTCAAAAGTGCTGGATTCCAAAACATTATTATCGATATTTAACACAAAAGTGCTCATTATTTCAAATGCAAAGTATGGAATCATGAGCACTTTTGTGGTTGTGTTTGTTCCATACTTTGCATTTGAAATAATGAGCACTTTTGTGTTAAATATCGATAATAATGTTTTGGAATCCAGTGCTTTTGAAAGAAAAAAGAGCACTTTTGAAATGGATTTTTATACATTTGAAATGAAAAAAGATATTTTTGCGTGGGAAAAATGTGAAATGTTGCTCGGGCATTTGCTAGTAATAAATAAAAATGATAAATGATCCTTTAAGAGCAAACTTTTATTTAGTTTGAGGAGCTAAAGTATTATTTATTTTCTTATTTTGGCTCCATCATCAAACAAACCCTGAAAGCTATTTAGAGCCAGAGTTCGCATTCAGGCAAACGAGCCCAAACTCGAGACATCCATCTTCAGATCAGATTAATAGTATATACCATAATATTGTACTGTCGTCAGAATTGCAAATATTTAAACATTTTTGGGACAAAATAGGTTAAATAGGTGATATTAGCCTCAATTAAAGTTAGATATATGTAAGTAGTAAAATCGAAAGCATTTTCAGTATTTCTTTCAACAAATAGCTTCAACTTGAATTATCTAAATCACTTAAGCTACGGTTTCCTACAAAGCGGTACCGTCATGTAGCGGCCGTATTATTACGGTGAGTGACGTAAGCAAAACGGTGTAGAAAAATACGGCCACAATGACGATGACAGTAGTTGTAAAGTTAGAACTCGGAGTTAATTTGAATATTATTTAAAAGTCGAACACAAAATGTCTATAATATTTGATTTTTCGAACGCATTGGCACACTATAAATAGCAATAAGTGACAGAAAATATATTTTTATGCAAAACATTGTACAAGATAACACAAACCTTTTTTATTTGTTCCTAAACATGCATAAAAATTAAATACGTTTGCACCGCTACGGTCACTATCGACTTCAAAAAACGTTGGCAAACAGTTCTCCACCGTAAGCAGCTACCGCTACAAATGTGACGGCAGCGCTATCTTACGTAACGGTCTGTATCACCGTTATCTTAGAAACCATTACCACGCTGTTCCATAGAACAATACTTTGTGACATCACTCACCGTAATAATACGGCCGCTAAATGACGGTACCGTTTCGTAGGAAACCGTAGCTTTAGTGCCCTGTGTTCAGCTGCAGACGACACATGACCCAAAACGAAATCATAATTCCGAACGTATGACGTAACTCATCAGAATATCGGAGAACAGGAAAAAAGTGTCAAAGTTATGAGAACACACCCAGGAAGCATCAATTCTTTCGGATTGCTTTCGGGGGAGGGTCCTGCAGGACAAAAACTGGCAGCGCAAACAGTTCGTCATATCGATAGGCCCCCTAATGGGTCTTAAATAGCGACACGTGCCCCGCGCGACAATAGCGCTCCTCGCTGCGTCGTCCCCGGGATTAGGAGGAAATTTATGGAAAATAATTTCATAATTCGAGGGGCCGGACGAGCACGCTGCGCGGAAGCGTGTTAACACGGTTTTATGGAGCCGAGATTATTCAGATGCTAAACAGGGCCATCCTGGCACGTGTCGGAAGGCGTCATGTTTTTATTTGTCAAATTTTATGATAATGTAGCATTGAGTGGCATTGTTGTTCTTTCTGTTGATTAATGAATTGCACGAAATGATTTATTGTCCTCGCTAAAAATGCCTGCGATGCAATGGTGACCTGCCTTAGATCCATTCAAAAGGTTTTGTTTTCAACAACATTTTGTTGGTGTCTTTTACATATATCCTTTTTAAAGAAAGAGCTAAGGGAACCTTGCTAAACATTCAGAGTTTCAACATAAATTTGTTTAAATATTAATGTATGTATGTATATTTTTAATTGACGACAGACTAGTACCTAATAGAATTTTGAGTTAATTTGAAATGAAGCTCTATTGTCTGAATAAGCGCCGATGTTTAAAATATACAAAAACTTTATTTAAAACTCCAAAAGGTATTTTTAAAGATTTTAAAGATTATATTATAATAAATGCACTGCTATTAAGCATACAATTTACATAGAAGCATACATAGGTAGGTACATATGTTATGAGCAGACTTGTGAAGGAGTAATTTCTTGCGGAATTAATTCCGGTGTATTTCCATTCCTGTAATAGACATTACATGTAAATATAATTTCATGCAATGAGGTTTGGAATTTTAGTTCCTCATGCATTCCACTAAGATTAACCAGTGGAATTGAAAAGGAATTAGGAAGTAATTAAGACAACATTTTGAAAAGTCAAAAATGTTTGGGTGTGCATCGGGCGTGTTGCGGGTCTTGTATATTTTTACTCGGAAAGTATCCGTTATTTGGGTTTTATATTATATAATTAACCTTATTAGTTTAAAGAAACACAATTAATTTAAAAATTGTTTACTGTGTGTTCTTTTCCTTATTTGTCAACTGTGACAAGAAAAATATATGTATGTATATGTAAGTATAAATAGTTCTCGAAGCTAGAGAGGTAAATGGTTATAGTCTTGAATCCAAAACATATAATTTCAGAAGTAGATAAACATAGGTCTTAAACATACTTTGAGCATTGACTTTCGTAAAAAGACATGAGCCCCACTCAAAGATGGTATTATAAGACAGCTTTCACCGGTTTTTCGTGGAATGGAAACGAGCTGCCGCATAAAATTCAAATTGAAAAGATTATTAGAGCCGAGGATTGCGATGGCACAGCCCTTAATCCCGGGCTCCCCGGGGGAGTCGGGATGAGTCTCCGCTTGTTCGGAACAGTGATCCAATAACTCCTCGAGATATATCTGCGCCCCCAGATGTATCTGTCTGGAATAATCGCAGTGTGTTGTGCGCCCGGTCGACAGATAGAGCAGATAGAACGAATGAATAAAACAGCCATCAGAGCTGTGTAAGATAACAACATATCCCATATAATAACGCTATCATTTGAATGGGGTACATCACAATTACCAGCGTTAATCCCTGGATCTTGCTTTCCAGTTGGTTTACCCGCCCCCGCCTCCGTCCCCGTCCCCGCCGCTAGATGGCGCTCTTCCTCTGGTTGGGCGGTCGTGGAATGCTTTCATATTGCTGCCGGCTTGATCCCACTCGGAGTGGTTACGACTACCTAAAAACCAAACATCGCAAATATAAGATTATGGCAGCGCAGAGCCGAACTCTTCTAAGACGTTTGGAGCCACTAAAGAAGAGGAATCGCCGCCGCCCCCGCCCGCGCCCGCGCCCTCCGCCACAATCGCTTCTAATACCGCGCGAGGTCCCGGCAGATTCCTCCGACGACAAGGGCGAGATTGCGAGGACGATGATGAGGACAACGACGATGACTGCGATGTCGTCGCCGGGTAATGCTTTCGTTTACAATTTTGTTTCTGCTGGCGCGTTATTTTTTGCTGCCTCCGCCGAGCTGGGGATATCTAATATCTTTATGGCTGCAATTGTGCCAGTGCGGTTGGGATACCGCGGCCCTCCGCAGTCCGCCCCCGCTCCCACTTTTCAGGTTAGACGGCACGCTTAATCCGTGCACTCCATAAACTCAGCCAGACGCTTATCCGAGGCCTGTGCAACGGATTCTACGACTTAAGAAAATTTCAGTGCATGTTCCGAAGGTCTCAAGATGATCCATTTGCGCACACTAATTGCTAGTCGAGACAGTGCTACTGAAACTTTATGACGGGCAGTTTCTCTGGACATCCAGACAGTAGCAGATAAATGTAATCTTATAAGATTACATCCTCACTCAGAAAATGTTTTCGTAATATCAAAACAAAACAAAAATTAAGCATGATTTGGAGCTGAAGAAGTACGACTTTACAATTTAAAAAAATTGTTTTCATAAAACTGATGCTATGAATATATATAGTTTAAGAGTAATGAAAGTGCTTATGAAACTTTCATAGACTGAACTCATTTTACATTAAGGATTTACTTACTTTTCATGACTTTCGACGCAGGACAACCTAATTGTCCTTAGTTTAAGAAATTAGCATTTAAGTAATTATATCCCTCATTTGATTTCTTATAGAAATTGTTTTCTCAAAAAAAAAAGCCCCTTGTAGGTATACTTAGTATTTTTTCTGGTAATGCCAAATATTAAATTTCATAGATGAATGAATTTAAAATTCTAACAGAAGGAAAAAGACTTATATCATATATGTATAATATATATGTATACATATTATAATACTTTAAAAGTCTGTTGTAAATTATACGCTCCCTAAACAATACAAAAAAATCCAAATCAATATTCTATTACTAGTCTGTCGCTTTCAATTTTTAAATTGTATATTGTATATTGTCCATATTTGGATTATGTCGTCTTTTGATAAATCCTCTAACGTTTTCTTCAAATGATCAGATATTGAAAATGGAATTTTTCAGCTCCTCACTAATACAAATAGGTACCTACAATTTTTTAACAATTCTCAATTTATTAACCTATTCGTTTACAATATCGAGCCACGCCCGTGATCGGCCGATTGAGCCAAAAAGGATAATCGCGAGCCAGGTTCGTGCTGAATCGATTGGGTCTAAATTCAGAAAAAACAAATTTAGTTCGTGACAAAAATGATAACTATAAACTGTGCCATTTTGAAATGCCTCGATGTATAGCTGACCGAACTGTTGATGCGCGTTGGAAATAAAATCTTACGCCAAGGGGTTAAAATAGTACGACATGAAATAATAACTGACTACAAATATAGAAAATTACAGTCACAGTTTTGTCAAGTTGTTATTAGTATACCAAAAATGGCATTTTGTTAAGTAATTGCATAGTTAAATTATTCGTTCCCATCATACCTATTTCCTTATATGGAAAACTTTAAGTTTATGATGCAAAAGATGGCATATTGAAAGAATGATAAGATTTGTTGGGAAAAAACATTTAATTGATTCTTAGAAGACATACCAATGAATTACGTGACTACCATAAGTTAAAACGTCCCGTTTCTCGGATATGTAAAACAAGCAGATTTTCCCGACCACAATAAATTAAGACTTTCCATAAAATCCGTGATCTTATCGTGCAATCGATCTGGCCTGAATCAATAAATATTCGCAATTATCATTTGAGGTGCATATAATTATAATTATTCAAATCAATTCAAGTTTCCCATAAATTCCTTGCACGAAGTACTTAGTTTCGCGCGGGTGCCATGCAACCGCCGCCGTATGATCGACGCGAAGTTTTTCCATATAAATCAAACACAAAGTCGAGTATCGCACTTGGGTCTAACCGTCTGACGACGTCGGCGGGCAATTATAATCGACGATTAAAGTCAATTAGTAGAATTTAATGACCACTAGAAAGTGATAGTTAAAACCGCATCAATGCTGCCGTGTTCCGCAGGGAACGCATCGCGGATCGTTCTTGGCGGTCTGACAAAATTTTAGCAATTGTCTTCTGTGCGAAGGTATGACTAATAAAAGCAAGCGCGCGTGAAATGAGTAATTTTCGCGGTGCTTTCACTCTGGCGGAAAAATGATGGCTAGACACTGGCATGCACCAAAAGTGACTATCAGTCAAAATATGTAATAAAATAAATATTTTAATATCACAAAGTGTGACCAGGCCAGAGATGTGTGACACTCGTGTGAGGTGGAATTTATCCGCCATCCGAGAATTCAGCAACTGGGCATAAAGAATAATTTTCGCTCGATAAAACTTTATTAATTGCCACCCGCCCCAAGGTTGACACTTCCCGGGCGAAAGGCATCCTTGTGAGATGCATGACTGCTGGGGAATCTGACATAATTCAAAATCTGGGACAGATCTGGGTTAGAATTTCTAGCAAACAGCTCACTTGGTAAGAGTTTGTTTACTAGACCGGCTCAGTCATGTGCAAGTTGGAGCCCCCTTCGAATTTTAAGTTTATAAATAGGAAAGCCGGCTCCACACGCTTATGGCGGTCTCGAAAAACATGAAATTTTATTCACACCGAAATTATTCATCCCCGGGACTTCCATGAACATTTTGTAGGTGCTAAGCGACTAGCCGAAAGGAACGATACTCTACACAGCACGTCATAATCGACTATTCTAAAAATTCTACTCGATTAATTTACTGCGCATTCAGAGCACATTACTCAAACAAATGGCGACGATTTCATGATTTCTGGAATGAAAACTTGATTTATTTCAGCGAACGTAATCGTAAATATTTCAAATTTCTCTGCTATTCCTCATGTGGCTACTCGTGTTCGCAGGGGATAAATCAAAGTAGTTGCGAACAGATCCTATCATTTTTAGTCCACTTTTGCCAGTTTTGGAGGTTGTAAAAAATACCGGTCAAACACGACAAGAATTTCATGTAATTTTGTATAAATGTTTTTTGAAAACTTACTTTTCATTCGATGTGAGAAAGTATCGCAAGAGAGAGCATTGGCTGGGATACAATGGACGCGTTTTTATTGCGCCGCGCCGCTGAAAGATAAGAAAAAACGCGTTGCCTAATGCAATGCAGGCGTCTCAAAAAATTGCTGGACTGTTAATAGAGCCAAACAATTTGAAAATGAATCCTCTAAAATTAATCAAAATCACACATGTCGGTTATTTGGCTTTACAAATGCATTAGAACCAAACAGAAACCGGAACATGGGATGGAATTGTCGCACCACTAAGTTCTAGAATCCGCCGAACTTTGCGGCGCAGCAAAATCATTACACATGTTTCAAGGCAGGTGTTAATATCGAATTAATTTTGCGGCGCGCTTTTGTCGCGTCCATTGTATCCCAGCCTTATAACTTCAAAAACACTAGGTACATATGTATATGTATGTAAAAATAGCATAGAGAAGAAAAAAAAGAGTTTAAGCACACCAAATTAATTGATTGGTGTATTTTATGCATGTTTTTTTCACTTGGGATTGTGAGAACGATCCAAAACGTGTTTTATTTCGTTATCTTAAAACGTAGGTACTATTTCATTGATTGACTGAAAAATTGCAATTTTTTGTACTCACATTTGAATCAACAAACAGATAAACTAGTTGTGACATTGGTTCGAAATATATGGGATCTTAATATTTTGTAAGGAATCCGTTCACATCAGTTACAACACTGCAAAACAAAGATTCACTAACAATTCTTGCCTCCTGGAGTGATAGCAAACCGAGCTCTCTGAATTTCAATCCTAAGTTGATCCATATTGGCAGCATTGATGAGAGATGGTCATTCTAAAACTGGTATTTTCTTCGATTCCATCCGAAGTTTCACTGACTTTAGGTGCAGTATACCTAAGCCAATATTATTTAATTACAAAATGTTTAAATCCCTCATATACATTTTGAGATATAATAAAATGATAGTGAGTGCGCTATTTATTTTGTTGCCACTGTAGGTCCAAGTCAGTCAAAATAAAATTTATCGGCGTCCATGATACGCCTGATAACCCAATATCATGATCATCATCATTAAATTGTCCTAACTAGAATTAGTTAAAAATTCTATCAGAAAAATATAATGGTTTTGATCTTTTCTTATACTAAAAAATTAAAATTTTAAATGGATTTTTATGATTCTGGTTTACACGATAAATTTAAAATTTTTAAATTTTAAATTAACAAGAAATGTTTCTCTCTATTTTGCATACAACGACATAAAACTATAATTTAGCCATTGGAATAAAAAATTTAATATTATACGACGTAAACGAGCAAAGTTATTAGCTGTTTTATTCGTCTATCCAGAAAAAAAGGAAATTTTGCTTAGATTTGAAAGTTATCATGAATAACCTGTAGTAAAAATTTAAAATGTTCTAAAAAACATCAACTTTTATCCACTTTTAAGTCAAGAATTAATCTGAAAATTTTTAAGATGATGATAAGATTTTCAAGATGTAAAATTTTGCATGTATAAAAATCATTGAAATTTGATGCATTGTTGATACAAATTGATAATCCTAATTCTGAGAATCTGCTAATAACCTTCAGTTCAATAAATTCATAAATTCAATAAATTTTTCTATTATTCTGGAGATATGAAACTATTCTTCAAAAACTGATTAGATATTCGTAAAGAAAGCATAGTATAGGGTTTCATTTTGAAATCAAACAGTGTTTTGAGGGATAGTTTTTACGTACTAATAGTATAAAACATGATTAGTTAATTAAGATTTTTCGATTAAAACAACCGTATCAATACCATAAAATTTAGTTCTGCTATGGAACTTTAAAATTTTAATACAAAATTTATAGAAAGCCCCCCATGGTTTTTGTTGGTCGTTTAGGCAACGATTTCCAAAACAATTTCCCAAACTGTTAATTCTTTCCAAACCCGAAGAATCAAAATGGACAAAGAGCCAAATAGACAAATAACTCTTCGGTGATGACTTAATAAATTATAGAAAGATGAATTAAATCAGCTTCGTGACTGGTGCGACTAGTTTCTAGGAGAGAGAAGTGGACGGACGTCCACATATCAAACGATCGGCGATACATCACGATTCCAAGCGACCGTCCGATAGTGGCTTTATGGCGATCATAAAACCTCCGCGACTCGACGAAAAGTCAAAAATATTAAATTTCATGACACATCCGAGCGTATTCCATCGAAATCGTTAAAAATTGATATTTCGTGTTTTTTATTTGGAGAAATATCACTTTATCTATTATGGGAGCTAATTAATTTATGCCCCTCAGTCCAAACCCCGCACCCGCCCTGGCCATCACGGTCACTTCCTACGATTTTAGCCGGCGCGGTGAGGAACACCGATTCAAACGAGTCGTACATCATTTCGGATGGAGTTTTTGTTTTTATCTAATTTTATGAGAAAATTTTATGACTTCTATTTTTTGGTCTCGAGCAGATAGTAAGGCGTTTTGTCGTCTATTTTCTTATTTTTTTTTTCTTCTTCAGTTCATCCGAGGCAAACCGCGATTTCTGTGGCTGGATTAGCTCAGGAGGTCGAGACTTGGTGCGGGGGTAACATCCATCCGCTAGATTCTAGCCCATGTTCCTCTAGCGGCTGCATAGTAAATTTAATTAGGACGTAAAGTCGGGAATGTTTATTGATATCGGATTTGTTTCGACCTCTTCCAGATAAGAACAAGCGTTATTTTTGTAATATTTATGATTTCATGGAAGTCTTTAAGAGTTAAACCACAACCCTGCAATGCCATAGCCAATTAAATCAAGGTGAGGATTAATTTCACTTAAGAGATCTTTAACGATAAGTCAAATGTGTACAGAGTTCCCACGTCGAATAAGTTTTAGGGAATTACCCTTACGCGTTTAATGTTTTACTGAGAAATTCATAAAAATGCTATTCTTCGAACAGTTTGGAAACAATGGCAACACCCACCACACTTTTGTTAGAAAAATGTTAACAAACAGACAAAGTTTATGTGAACTGTTTTCATCACAGTAAATCTGATAAGTTATTAATTTTATAAAGTACATCAACTTGTTATTTAGTACTGTTAATATACATACATACGTAAGGCGTTCAAGAACTCGACTTTTATCGTGTTTTTGTTTTTTCATTATACTTAGTGTTTGCGACCCTATTTGACATATGTATATGTGTGTTAAATCAAAATTCGTATCTCTAATAAGACGGAAGATATTTAAATTTAAAAAATGCAATTATGTAGTTTTATTTGCGATTGGGTTCAAATGTTGTATGTTTTGAATGCCGCTTGATTGCATTAACCCTTTGACCGGTATGGACCCAACGTCACTGTGACGTTTAAGTATTGAACTCAAAGCAGTATGAACCTGAATACTCTGCAATTCTCCAATTGTCCAGAATGTTACTATATATGCTTATGCCATCTACCGGCGAATTTTAGAAACATTCTTGCAATTCCAACCTTTACTTGTCGCTCGAACAGTTCGGAACTCATTGCTCAACTCAGGAGTCTCATCTACCTGAACGCATCAAAACGACATTTTAAAGTTTTGTATGAAAATTATTCCACTTTGAACGAAAATATGCTCGTTTATTTGAAAATGCTAAAATTTATTAGATACCTGGTTTCGATTGAATTCACGTACTTCAAAACTGAAAACGAGTACAAAATTAGATAGACGATTTCTCGACTTTCTTTTAATGTGTTAAATATTTTTAATGTTTGTTTATGCCATAGAAAAAGTGATATAGTATTCTTTTAAAATGATTCAGGAATTAGAAGAGCTATATAAAACAGTTTTACAGCAACTTTTGAATATATTTTGCAAATGTTAAAATCGTTACTAAAAATGATAAACAAGTTCAAATAAAACCTTGCACTTTCATATTTTTATTTGACTAACTTACAAAATCATTTAACATTTAACCAAGTATATCTACCTACCTACTTTAATTGTTTTTTCTTTTATATAATAAAAAAGCAATTACAACTTGAATGTATTTCTGACCCGTAATTGTTGTGTGTTTTGAAAACTTTTTTTTAGAAGTTTTAAAAGTAAAGGATTCTCAGAAAAGTTACATTTTTCAAAGAAATTGCTTACATTGTTTTAATTTTTGTGGTTCGAGGTAAGTTCTACTTCAGCTAAGCATTCCGAAAGTCCAAGGCTTAGTGCGTAACTTTCTTATATGACAACGTGCACACTGAAACTGAAATTGGTTTGGTGCACCATATAAAATAATACCAGCGACACACCAATCGAAATTTAGAATTTCGAGTGTTCTCAATTTCAGAAATATATCATATTACCTCTGAATTTCTTAAAAAAGTTTCAGGCGAATATTGTGTTAAAAAGAGATTTTAACAAAAATTTGACTTTAATTTCAAAGCAATACAATAATATTGTGAAATTGAATACGCTCGAAATTCTAAATTTCAGTTGGTGTGTCGCTGGTATAATGACTAAAAATGTTGCTTTGACAGTAAAAATTCTGCAATACAAATATTTAACAATAATTTGCCGGTGTGTGTATAATAGCTGCGTTTTTTTCATAATCGGATTTGCATCAGGTTAATTAGGAAATTTTTCATTGATTTGAATTCTATAAGCTGATTTCTACATTAAATATTTTAAAATTTGCGAAAAGCACATCATGGCTTTTATTCATCCAAACTTCAAATGTTGAACCGAAAAAATGTTTGAATTAGTTTTTTGACGCAATGTGGATATACCTATACATAATTCAACTCGCTGCGTTTTATGATGGTCTACTTAAAGCTGGATATTTTCAAACTTTAGAAACATGTTTAATTAATTGTTGGTAGCTTATTTAAAAAATTAGAATTTTGTAATGAAATAATTATTTCTTTCTGTAAGAGTTCTGATGTTAAGACCGATACTTAACTTTGTAAAAAGACCAAATGAAAATCTATTGCTGAAGGCGATAGCAGTCTTGGTGTACATTTGGCATTTCTTTAGACTATATTCAATATACAGGGTGACCGGAAATTGCTGGCATTCCTCTCGGGAGAAGAAACTATGACTAAGTTGGAGTGATTTAACCTATATCACTTGAGGGTCGCAACTGCACCATTTTCGAGAAAATCTACTTATTGTACACTGCTTCACTCCTACATTTTCAAATTAAAATAAATAACCAACAATGTTTTCGTCGAAAATTATATCTTTTTGGATAGCTGAGGATACTGAGATGTAATTACAAATTTACAATGCTTTCTACGACAAGTTCCATAAATTTTTTTATGATAATGACACTTCTGTGAAGAATTTTATTTTATATTTTTTTTTATTGTAACACAACATAAAATCTAACAGGAAATTTTGTGATTTTTAGCTTTAGGAAGGTTGGCCAAATAGTAAGCTATGAGATCACGGAAAAATTCAGGCCAAAAAGTGAGAATATTCGGATTTTTGTAAAAAGAAATACGAAGTAGATTTTCTCGAAAATGGTGCATTTCCGACCCCCAAGTGATATAGGTTAAATCACTCCAAATTAGTCATAGTTTATTCTCCCGAGAGGAATGCCAGCAATTTCCGGTCACCCTGTATAGGTATAGGTATATAATGCTATAAAGTTTTAGTAATATTTTTGTTATTCTAGCTAATGGAGCACTGAACGTAAGGAATTAGAAAAAGGTTGCAAAAGATCGTTATGGTCGGAGTAGATCTTTTCAGAACCGATTTTCACGAATGCCCAACGCTTCCCCAAACAATTCGCGCCCCCAGCAATTATACGTAAATTTATTGGCGTCGATTCGACGACTGTGCAGGTATTTTGGGGGGTATGAGGGGTTGGGTGCAAAAATTCATTTGCATTCGATAGGCTGGTTATTGTGCTTTGTTTGGATTGGTTTTAATGCCGCCGGTGCACCGATGCACGTCCTCATCACAAAGGTTGCTGATGAATTTGCCGATGTGCACAGAAACGCGCTGATTCAGGCTCGGGTACTTTGCCCATCCCGAACGCGGTGCAGGAAGAGAGCTTAACCTCCTTCATCCGTCAGTAAATACCCACCGGGGGGTATGGGTTCCGGGGGTAGGACCAATGCTAATCCCCCCGGTCCCCAAACAAATTCGCTTACTGCTTGTATACACTTTACGCAGGGCTTTACCTTAGCAAATGCCTTTTGTGCCGGGATATAGTAATCCCGGACAAATTTCAGATTTGATTGTGCCCCGTGCATTTAATGACATTTCGAATATTCACGGAATCCGGGCCAGAATATTCGCTTCCATGGATTGGTTTTGGAATGGGCCTAGGATTCGTCATGTCCATGCCTCGAAATTAGAGATTTCGCCGACCGGCACTTTGTACACAGGACACGCACTATCCGCGGATGCAGATTTTAGATAGTTAGATGGCTCTGCACACACGACAGGAGTCCGATTTTAATTTGGTTAGACTTAATTCGAATCGGCCATCATACCACACCATGATTCGATTTGATAGGTGGGGGCTCGAAATGGACAGAAGAAGTCCCCAGTCTCATTATTAATCCCATCTCTGTTGACACTCCGAATTACGAGCAATTATCCAGCAGATTAAACCCTTTTGCCGAGGACTCTGCGCGTCCGATCGATTTGGCGATAGTGTCAGTTCGGGGGAAGTTATTAACGAGCCGGGTCCAGCCGACGCGACGCCTTGCAGCCCTAGCTTCAGGGCAGAGAAGGTATCCAGAGCCCCCCGAAGGTGATAATCCCTCAATGAAATAATTTAATTACGCGAACGAACTCAGCCGTTCACAGGCGCCGAATTGGAAAAGTTTCTCGCCCCTCAAACCCTGTTCTAATCCCGGAAGTGGTAAGTCAATTCTGTAAAAACATTTTCCAATTATAAATCAATTTTCGATTAAAATTACTTTGCGTGCGGTAGGAATTTGCAGAAGTTCGAGCATGACAACATCCTCCAACCCCCGTAAAATTCAGTTTGGGGGAAGCTCGAAAAACCCTTGCACTTGTCTGGGATCGTCTGGAAGCATTTCGGAACGCTTTCTTTAGGTTCCCTTGCGCGTTTTACCCATTTTACAGGGCCACATTCACCGACGCCCCCGCCGCGGCGGCGGAGCTTCTCGTTTTTCGAGAAAAGTTAAATTGTGCGGTGGAGCGTTTTGGTGTCTTAAGAAATTAGTTTGAAAGAAGGAGTTGTTCTCGGCTCAGCACAGCGAGCGTCTCGTCGGAGCTGGCTCAAATCATTTCATTGGTTTCCTAAGGGGTGCATCGAAATTTAATTTTCAACGAAAGTAGTTTTATTCGCCGCGAAACGAGATTCTTATCTCTTCGCGAAGGTGGTTCGATGCCACGAAATTGGAAAATCAATTACGCTTTTCCCGCCTAAGGTGGCTGCTGGTTCTGTCAGAGCGGTTAGCTACTGCCTGCGGGAATAAAACCCTAAGCCAGGCCCACATCCGAGTAAGCCACATTAAGATTCCGCCATAAACAATTTTGATGCTGGTGCCAGATACCAGCCGAGATTATGACCTTGCCGCAGGTGCTGATAAATCCCGGCTCAAGATAAGATCACTGCCCGCGCGGATGGTCCTCATGAGCCCATCTCCACGGGCGCGAGTTTCTGATTCATTAGAGAAAAAAGTGAAATTCAGATATCATCGCGCCAATAATGAGGCGTTTTTATCGGCCTTTTATAACCTCGGCATTTTATTAAAAGCCAGTTAACTCGTAACTCGACAGATGTAAATATTGGAGCCCGTCATAAAGATGTCATAAAGATATTGCCGCACAGCGCCCGTAGCACAGTGGGAATCCGTCGGTCCGCGTTCTTCTCGCTAGACTTTATTCTATGAGGAAATCTTCATGCAGCGCTTGTTTTCTTTTCTTGCCATTGGTGTTATATGAAATCACTTCGGAAGTAATATTCCTTCTCATAAACTTCAAAGAATGAATTGAAAATTAACCGCGCTTGATGTTGTTAGGTTCGGTTTTGTACACAAAATCGTTTCTCTTCATCAATCGGTGGTGATCATTTTTATCGTTGATCATTCGCTAACAAGATTTGGTATCTTCAATTAAACTCTATTTAACTGTATACCTAATTTAATACCGATTATATGTTTTTATGTTTTAGATCTTAATAGTCTTTAAGTTTAATGAAACTTATTCTTGGCATCTAGTAAGACATATTGCTTAAGTCAGGCAAGTCGAAACAAATAAGAGTTTTAATTAAATATTTATTGTTTCTTAATTTGTAATGATTGAATTTGTTTAATTTCATGTAAGAATGAGATTTCATTTAACTTCATATTTATATTTTCCTTCGCTTTTTAATGATGTACATAAGTACTATCGATGTATGATTTAAGATTAAAAAATCGATATATAAAACCAAAGAGTATTAAGAAATATGTACCTATTTCGGATATTTATATATTATTGTAATCAATAGGTACATATTATTTTGCGGGAGGACCTGGACAATTTTTTTGGCTTGTATTATAAATATTTTATAAATACCAATAATGTTTTTCGAAAGTTCGTGCCTTTTGAGATAAACTTTGCAATTTTTCATGTACATTGTAGTTTATTAGTAACTAAGCTTAAAAAGAAACTAACTAACTAAATAGCAACTCTATAAAAAATTCAAATTTGTGCTAGAATTACTAAAAGATTAAAATAAAGATGTTTCCAACATTAAAACTCTTTCTAAACGAAAGTGAAGAGATGACTTGCTGCTCAGCAGGTCCTGTTTATGTAATAGTAGAATTAGAGTAATAAGCTTAGCATTTTGCATTTTGCATTATGAAACCAAATATTTAAAACCCTACTTGTGTAGTTAGGTCAGTTCAGTATAGAAACAAAAATTTGGGGGCACGATAGAATGTTAAGCAAAATTGTAGGTAATATATTAAAATGTTCTAGACTTCCCGTATAATACAATGAAAGTAGGATTATTATTTATATAAAAAAGTAAAGTGAAGAACAGTCCTCCAAACCCCTTCACTAACTGAAAAACAACAGCGAAACAAGCCGCACTTTTGCTTATGATATTTTATGTAGACCCAAGCCCTGAGTAAGTCTCGTAATTATAAGTTTTGACCGTTTCTTCTATAGACCATAGCAAATTTCATTTATTTCAACTGCCATTTCCCAAATATTTATTTACTATAACTCTGCAAAAACGGCGAAAAGTCTTATAATTTCTTTTATCATTATGCAGGGCTTAGTTTTACGTGAAATCTACATTTACTCGACTACTTTTAACATGAAATGTTTTTGATGGGATCGTTTATTTATTCTTTTCGAGTCGAACAATGGCTGGCTTGATTTAGAAAATAACCTTTTGAAAAATCAAATTTAAGAATCGATTTATTGAATTATTATATATCCACTTATCCTAAAATTCGTCAAATCGTATTATTATATTCTATGTAATATATATGTATGTACATATGTGTTTATACTACATGTAAGTTGGAATGAGTCATGTTTGTTACAATGTTAAAGGACAAATCAAATAATAAAATAAAATGTGTGCTCTTTCTTTACGGAATAACCCATTTTTATGACCGAAACCTGTATGAGCCATAACCGAAGGAAATCGCTGAGTAAAAATCACAGTGTGCACTTTCACCCTAAAACACTTCCGAATGAATATTAAATTTCAGTCGGTTTTACTGCTTTTCCAAGCATTAAAAGGCTACCAAAATTTTGTTGTGGCCATAGCTTCACCCGGAACAGAATAAAATTTCATTAATTCTCCGCCGCATAAAACTGTCACGAATTTCGGCTTATCACAAAAGCTAAGTAAACTCCTTGGGGACTCGACGGTTCCTGTTGAGTGCCCGTATAAATTTATTAACGTCTACGTCACCGGAGCAGTTCCATTTCCTCGGTGATATGACCGTCGAAGAGGCCAAAATTCGGAGAATTCTTTTATCTTTTACTCGCAACAGTCATAAAAGTGCCATTCACTCATAATTTTATAGTTTCGTGCCAGAAGAAAAAAAGCACGTGAAAGTACGCGAGGAACGCGTGTGGGTTGTCCTGTTGGATTAACAACAGTCAAAATATTCAAAAAAGAAATAATTGTGAAAGGCATCCAGCAGCCTTCCGGAAAAGGGTGCGGGGCACGAAGCGTAAAAGTTTCGAAACATGGACAAAATATTTCCACTCGAGAGCCCTTCACGAGCTGATCAGATGGATAATCCCTAAGAATTTCCTTTTCTGCCCGAATTATTTTATATTAAGCTCAAGTGGGTGGATAAAATGATTTGTCGCTGCTGTTAAAATCGGAGCCGCTGACGAGTTTCTGCAAGGCCACAAAAACCTCTAATTCAAGGGTCCTTCTGACCCCAACGACTCGTCAGTTAATTTTGTGGTGCGCTCTGCGATTGCACTTGATGTGCAGTGCACTTCTATTTCTGATGCACCGGGGTGTGAACTGCTGCACCGCTGCAGTTCAGTTGCGTTAAAAACCTTCAGGCACTGCTAAACGGGAAATCACAAATTAGCGGAAGTGCAGCCATCTCACAGAGACTCATAAGATGACACTTAATTTTTGTAGAACGGCTTTGTGTAGATACTATTTGAAAATGGTCGAAAAATTCGATGCAAAAGCAGTGGAGATATGTATGTTCGAGAATATTTTGCATTTAAACTTAAATCTATACACCAAATCTCCATTTTTTTTTCTATTTTATCATCTATAAAAACATTCATTGGATTTTGCTTTCATTAAAACTTTAATTTCACTGATGATATAGTTAGAAATTATTTGAAAGCCCCAGATCGTTGACTATATAAGGTTTCTTGCATAAATTTAATATAATTCCATCAATTTGCTATTTTGAATATTACCTACATATGTATAATAAATTAAAGGGTTTTGAAGTTTATTATCTATACCTACACAAGTAAATTCGGTTTAATAAGAAATATCAACTAATTGATACAATTTTATTGGAATTTATATCAATTTTAACGTGGAAAATTGTCTAATAATTTTCCTGTAAATATGTTCATATAATGAATAATTTTCAATTTGTTTAAATAATATACCTGCCCCTCGACTTACACGCTGCATATAACATCAAACAAGTTATGGACTTTGTGAAGTAATTAATAAGTGTATAAATAAGTTTAATATTTTTAATAGTCCCCCATTAATATTCACGATTTCTAGATTATAATACAAGAATAAGCTAGAATATGTATTTCAAAAATGGAAATAGGTACCTACTATCTTCTGATGAAAGTTATATTACATATATCAATTTTAATTTTCAAAGTATTACTTTTATTTTACATTGAAATAAAAGACTTAACAGTGGTTATTTTAATTTATTTCGATCTACACGGCTTTAGCTATAAAAATCCTCGATTTCAATTTACACAGTTTTCTGTGGCCGATCTTCCGTGTCAGGGAATAGAGATGTATTTTAATTTACTCATAATTCATTTTTATGAATCTTTTATGATAATTCTCTAAACGACAAAATTAATTCGTAAAAGAGTAGGAAAGCGGCAGGCCAGTTCGAAACGAGATAAATACGAACTGAAATGATTAAATTTTAAAAGAAATGTTATTTAAAAATTATCACTCACATATCATATAAAGGTTCAACTACATTATTATAGCTACGTTTTGTTCACAATTTGATTGGCAAGTAAAAATTATTTTGAATTGAAGTTTATACGAACTTAGCGTCTAAAACTTTATTTAAAAAAGTTAATTATTATCAAAAAATTATTACTATCCCAAATAAATAGATATTGATATCAAGTTTTGAGGTGAAATCAGTTTAAAGAAAAAAACCGAAAGATGTCAAAACTAAGTTAAAAAATTAGCGACTGATTTGTAATGAGCAAACCTATAACCGCTAATATGTAGGTATAGACCCTCCAACGATTAAAGTGACTTCTTTGGTCGATCATTAGGTACCTTTAATTTAAAATTAAAATGATTTCTCTTACAGACCAATCACCAACGCATTTTTAATTTAAATTGGAAATTATTTGAACTGATTTCTTCTAATTATTTTTTGTGAAAATCAATATTTTATATGAAGCAAAATCTTTATGAATAAAATTGCATTTTTTCTCAGCATGTCAAAAAATTGAATTGTGGATTTGCTCCAGAAAGGCTTAATTATAGTAAGTAAATTTCTGGATTTTCAGACTATGTTTATAAATGTGATACAAATTAAAAACTCTTATCGCGTTTTGTCTCGCCCTATACTAAAATTATGTTTTCATTTCACGTTTCTGACTTTCTTTCTTTCTTAATTATCGAAATGGCAGTTTAAATTAGGTAATCTCCGGCCGGACATTTCGCTCATTCATAAACTTTTGTTTTACCCTCAAGCATAATGATGACAATCAAGCTGAAAAAAGGCAAAACCAATAAAGGGAAGACAACAAACAAAGTGTCAGGTAGGCTTGGATTGGGCAATAAATTCATAATATGAATGTCCTCCGGTTTCGACTTATCTTGGGTCCTTCGCTCGCGTCCTCGGCCCTAAGGTACAAGGGTTGACGCGGAGGAATTACACAGGCCCATCAAGGCCCGAGGAAAGAAATTTCCTAGCCGCTTGGCGACAAATATCCGACAGAAATTATAAGGGAAAAAAACGAAGCAATCCCAGAAATTTTTGCTTCGCACGTCCTCCCAGGCGCCATTGTCAGGATAACGTCCAGATAAAATTTTATTTATGCGTCGTCGAAATTTTCATAATAAATATCGGAGCTGGATCGGACAAAGTGGCATTTTGGCATTTTTCTGCCCCTGCCTCTGATGATCCAGGATATACGACTGGGAATTGGGAATAGTTCGGAAACTGGCGCCAATCACCTCGAGGATTTTCGCTTTTCTTAAGGAAGGAAGGAAGCGGTCCGCCCCATAAATCAGGCAGCTGCAGCCACCCCGCGGCTTATTATGAAATTGGTGATTTAAAGGAAAAAATTTAAAATGATGTGGTAGCGAAGAAGTTTATGAAAACCACCCGCTCGTATTTTTACCCTCCCCGCCGGGCGGGGTACTCGCCGGTAATAGCCCTAGATTTTCCCTAAATGAGCCTGCACTCATCCTGGACAGATTTATGTCAACCAAAGCCACTTTCTCCGACCCTCGCCGCCTCAGAGACAAAGTGGGGGTCTATTTTTGGATGGGATCAGATCGGCAAAACTAAAAACTGGCGGAGACAACGAAAATTCCTGAAATAAGTAAATGTCAAGGCCCCGGGCCCCAAATTTCACTTCTCTGGGTAAGGCGCACGCTTCAAATTAAGACGAAATTCCATCCAGAGGCGGCCTGGCCGCTCGATGCACCAAAGTGCATCTGTTTGGCCCCGAGCGCATCGATCCCCCCGCGCGAGAGCAACGCGCGTCCTTCGAAATGAATTAAAATAATTCCCTTTTTTCCACCGCTCATGGCTAATTTTAGAATTTTCCACTTTTCCAGCAGTTTCGGGGAGAAATTGTTGCGTGTAATTTGTCATTCGATGTGAAATGAAGGAAACGACCCTCCGGGGTTGATACTCTTGTTCCCCGGGATTAGGGCGGAAAGTGGAATCTGAGCCCGGTTCGAGTCGCCGAAAAGTGCGTCTTACTCCGGGAAGACATAAAAATATTCCCGCCGAACGTGACACCGAGTCATTTCTGGTTCAATGTTTTTGACATTTGGGTCATTAATATTTGAAGATAATTAGGTGCACCTCCAATATTCCCGAGATTTTTAAAATAAATACAATTTTAGATACAAATATAGTAATAATCCATTCCTTTAAACTCTCTACAAATTTCAAAAAATTAAATTGTTCAAAGTCGAACAAAGACAACATGACGTCCAACGTCCAGTATGATTTTAATTAATAAAAATTTAAATAAAACGAAACTCGACTTTTCTTCACGTTCGACGTCGGCTTGCGTAATTTCTTATTCAACATCAGTCAAGTTGACGTCGAATTAAAATGAAGCGTCGAGTATCGTTTATATTTAATTGTGTAAACTAAAATTGACAAACAACATGATTTTAGTGGAGTAGAACTAATTAAGTTTGATATTCTTAGAAATAAAATTTCAGATTTCGAGAAGAAATATTTTTGAACCTTATTATAGACTGTTCGTTTACAAAAATTGTTTTCAACCGGAAATGACAAATTAAATGCCACAAATACAGAACGGGAAGAATAAAAATACTTCTATAGAAATTAGTTTCATTAAATATCAGAAGTATGTTCACACATTGTCTAAATACATTTAGATGGTGAGAAGCTCCGGACAATTAAATTACTTGGCGATCAGACTGTCTTAATCTGTATAAGAAATTGTAGAATATTTAAAATTTAACCTTACTGCCAAATTAAAAATGTAGGTTGATTTTTCAAGCAAGAATATATAATTGAAATAAAAGAATCCTTGTATGTATTATATTTAGAAATCATTAAACTCAAACAAATTAAGAAAGAATTATTTTTCAATCTATTTGTCAAAAATTAACTGATTAATAGCAGTCATATCTTTATCCTTTTTATTATTCCTTTTATCGATTTGAAAATTGCAATATTTTCTTAAAAATTATATCACTCAATTGGATCACATCACAAATAACAACTAATTCTATGCTAATTGTAAGCCTAAAGGAATACTGAAAACCTTCAAATGGAGTTAAATATACGTTAATATTGTAATTTGTTAATAACAATAAATAAAAGAGTTTTAGAAGTAAAAATTGCATTTTAGGAAAAAGAGAGATACTTACCTATTTAACTTTATATGTAGTTTCTAAAAGATGTTTTATTTTTGCATATGTGTAAACAGTCCGGTAAGAGTTCTTAAAATTACTATAATATTTAGTATTTACATACCTATAATAAAAGAAAGTTACTTTTTCGATTCATTTAGATGCTAAGTACACTTTTGGTTTGTGAAATTACACAGCGAAATAATGTCAATTGTCTTTTAATTTGTTAATTTTTAGTTCCATACTTGGGAGAACTTGTTTGCAAAAACCAAATAGGAATTTCTTGAATTTAAGGATATTCCACAACCTTCACCAACATTCTCAGCATTTTTAAGGTAAATATTTCAAGGATACACCTTACTTATAAATAGTCTATAGTTTCGCGTGACTTTAAGCGACTGATTCAAAATAACAATAGTCGAAACCCTTACGGCGTATCTAGGCGAAAAAAGGCGACATGTTAGTGGCATCTAACCCTATCCCCTGGCCGTTAGAAAAAAAATTTTGTCCCCATTATCCCTTCAGCGGAAAAGTCGAAATCTAAGTAAAAGGGAAAACCATGTCATCTGACAATATCTGCAAATTTGAGATCTCATCTGAGTCCGGGATAACACATAAGTGTCAGATTGATGCTACATATGAATTCACTTTGTTATAATCTCCCTTCAGCACTCATCCGCGTCTGGCGTGTCACACATGATGCCCGGAGCTGAATATTTTTCCCGTTTCCCTGCTCCTAGGAAGATGAAAACCGATTCCATTTGGCTGGGAATAATGCATTTTTTATGATCTAGGAATAATGGAAAATTAGCGACTTGCGAGTTACCCATTTTTCGTTAATATTTTATGGTCCCAAGAACTCAGAATTGATAAAATCTAATGTGATTTCGTAATTAAGACAAGAAAATAAAAATTTGATGCTAATTTCAATGTCGAATGCATCCCTTGCACTGTCGGAAGCTGTAACCTTCTATATGGGCTGCGTTCGGTAGCCCACCATGGAAACGGTTCTGTGGGGCAAAAACAACCTTCTCAGAAATAAATCAATCAATTAACTTTCGATTTTCCATGCCATCCTATCATCCTAAAGTGATTGCGGGCAGCCCTTGAAAGGGCGCCGGCAAAAACCTCGGCAATTAAGCATTTTTGCTATCAAAATTCTGAATGGTCGACCATATGACTGCGGTCCCCGGATACGTGGAATTCCATATGAGGAGACCGCCGTCCGGTTCGGCAAGTATAAGTCATATATTTGAGACATCCTCCTGAGTGGCATCGCTCATTTGGTGGGCGCCATTCATCTCCATAATAAATTCGTCAAAATTCCCGAGACATCCAACTTGCGTTGTGGTCTTTGGGTCATTGTGCAACGAAAAAATCGCCGATGGTATGTAGGTGATTTCGGATTGCTTCAATAAAAATTAAAAACGGCTCGATTGAGTTTTAAGAGGGACCACATTGAGTCAACGATGACCGGATTCTGGATTCCTGTCCAGCGGGCACGGAGGTATGGGACTGGGAAGATTACAGGATGAATGTTTTATGCCTCACAATAAAACGAAAATATAAGCTTCCTGGTGGAACATTTCGCGATCAATTAAAATTATAGGGCTTTTGATCACTTGTCATACTCGAATTTCCGCTGAGTAACTAATTGATCAATAAAATTAAATACGGTTTACTTCTTTATTTTGTTCAATTAAATTATTAGGTACATACAGACAATCACTGAGCTTATCATAAATTTTAAAAATACTGAATATAAATACTTACTTGGCTTTCAAAATTAAGGGATCAACAAAAAATCAAAAGGCCGTCTTAATTTTTAAACCTTCGCAACTCCGCGAAAAATGATCGGATCTAGACATTAGCTTATTCAAAATCCTGCTTATTTGGTTTTTAAAATTGTTTGATTTTTCGATTTTATTGGGCATCCATTAAATTCCGAACGCCAGTGTATGGATATATATATTTTTAGCCATAATATAATACATACATATAAAATGTCCAGGGGGAAAAACTAGGTAAGGTTCATTTACTTGAAAATGAGATAATCGAAGTTTAAAATTTAAAGAATTATAATTCGTAAAGTACAATCCAAGCATACTTTTAGCAGATTTTCGATGAATAGAAACATTTAAACAAATATCTTTAATAAGATAACAAAATGTGTTCAAACTAAATAAAATTTAACCTATTTTAACAAAATTCTTTTTCGTACAAGGAAAACTCAAAACAATAGTTCAAAAAAGCACGAAGATAACAGTTTAAGTCCTATATAATGGGGAAAGAAGTTTAATCCTTATCTCAAATATTTCAAGAATGCGATAATCCTTCGAAAAATATCCTGGCCACATTCCGGCAGTAGATTTTTAAAGCCTGTAAATAGCAAATCCGGTAATAGGTATGAAATACAATTCTAGCAGTCATATTGAAAATTTTAAAACCAGCTTCATCTTAAAATTATATACTGCTGCAATTCTATTTTTGTTTACAAAACAGCAATTCTTTTCTGGACGATATAATGAAATTGTCAATTTCGATATAATAGATAAAATTTGTATTGACGACCAAAATTTGTATTTTGGTTTACTTTTATTTATAATTCTTATTTTCACATTGCGATTATGAGTTATGGCCTCTTATTTTCTCATTTTATTTGGTTTTATTACCACCATATTCTCCCTATCTCATTTCACTTTAATTTAAAATATATGCCAAATTTGTGGTTTATTTCTATCTTGCCAATAAGAGCAAAAATTTTGTAAAGTTAAGAAAGTCTTTCTCTTTTTAACAAAAACCCTACTGCAACCTGTCTATAGAAACTTCTAACCCCTGTTGAACTTTTCTAGCACAATTCAAATTTTTTACAATCATTCCAAGCATTTTGCTTACATTAAGACTGCCGTCTCGACGAGGGAAAAAATTCTACCCTAATTTATCAAGGGCCCGCGTCTCCGGGTCGCTTCATCATCATTATTGTAGAGCTGCATGGAGGAATTCGCCTGTCATTATAGCGTGTATTAAATAAAATGAACAGAATGAATTATGGACGGAGTTTTAGCATCTCCACAAAATTACCCAAGATTTCTGCAATTCCCTATAGAGTGGGCGTTGGAGAGTTTGAGTAATCGTTTTTATACCGGCTTTATACTTTTGGAGCGATACCTTCGTTTTGGCTAATTAAAAAATTTAAGTTGAGGGGTTTATATCCCCCACTTACAACTTTTATAGGGGTTCTTTAAGGCATTAATTTCTTAAAAATATACATACACCCAGATTGCGGTGGATTTTGTTAACCTTCAGAAGTGGGGTTTTAAAGAAATAAGTTAGGGGGGAGAAACGATTACCTTATAAATAATAGTGGCACTAAGCTTCTCTTGCCATCTAAAGCAAATAAGTCTCTTAATCCAGTAAAAATTTCTATATTTTATAGTAAGCAAATTCAGTTGTTTATTTCATTCAAATCAAATTAATGAAACACTGAGATAAATTAGATTTATAACAACTAAAAACTTATTATTGTACTGAACGAAATGTAAACCTTTGATTAAAAAGTTTTTGACCTTTGGGATATAATTATCTATACATTACTTGTTTTTGTTTTATTTTTTAGATATAAGAACATTCACCCTCAACTAAATTAATATCGCGATGTTTTGGTTTTAATGAGAATGCTTGGCTTTTATTTGCTATTATTTTATTTTACCCCAGCAAAAATATCTAATTCTTTAGCACGTTCGTAACGCGTCCGACGTACACCCAAACATTTTCCATTTTAAGACCGCAACAGGTACGGTTGAGGAACAATCACTCCTGCCTGCATCGCACGTGCAACAAACCCGCATTTTTTAAAGCACGCCCCTAACAGGCCCGAAACGCACCTAAAATAGGTCTGAAAAGCGCTTGCAACAGGTCAGAAATTTACCCACAATAGGACCGAAACGCGCCCGCAATAGGCCCGAAACACGTCCGCATAATCTTATTTCTCTTCAAAATTCTTTGGGCCAGATTTGGATTCATCCAAAAACCTTACATAAATAAAATACGTTTGCAGGTGTGATTTATAAAAATTTGGGCCTGCAGCAGGCGTTTTCCGGGCATGTTGTAGGCATGCTTCGGGCCTCTCGCTGACTTGAAAAATGAAAAATGTTTGGATGTACCTACATCAGGCGCGTCGTGGGCGTACTAAAAAGAATTAGACATTTTTGCTCAGGTAAACAGGCGTGTCGCGAGGCAGTCTTAGTTATGAAAATTTAGATAAATTTAAAGGTTGTGGGTATTATTAGCGGGTATATACAAGTGTCAATGCTAATTGGAACATTTCTAATTTATGCTTTATATACTAGGTATACTAAAAATGTTGTTTTACGTAAAATTGATAACTATGTGTTTTCTTAGATTTAAATTCCAATTCTTTTCAACGTACTGATTTATATATGTGGCAGCTACTTCTACATTTGATTTTGTTATTGTATAGTATTTTGGGAGTAGATTTATTAAAAAGTTTCTTGTATCGATTAGCATTGATTCTTTTTATTTTTTCCATTTCATAATATAATTCGAAAAATGATGTTACGGACACTGTTAAGTCATTAAAGAATTATCTGCGGTTCTCCTTTAGTGCTAAATAGTTATACTATTTGACAAAATTTAAAACGACCTTTGCCTTAGTATGCAAATAGTCAGAAATACCAACTTTAACCAAGGATTTAAATAGAGAGTTGGTGCACGTATATTGAAGTATTCATGAGTGCATAATTAGTTTTATTTGGGTAATTTAATTGAGAATTGATGTCGTATTTTTAAAGTATTTTCAATTTAAGCACTGCAAGTGGCGAAGGTATCGCTGATTGCAGACAATTACAATAGCATCCACCTGATCCAGAGCCCAGAGCCCAGATGAAAATGCCCCAGAAGAGGATGTAATAAATTTTCAAATTATTTGAAGGTTTTCTTCATTTCCATTCGAATAAATTCAGCTCGCCGGGATGCCGGTCGGCCAGCCTGGGTCTGGATCGTCCTGAATCTGCTCGGAGGCCACACGTCCATTTGGCCATTAAACAGGCCTTGGCTAAGTGGTTTCATCTATGAATGGAAGTGGCGGCCCGGAAACCTCATTGAGGGCTCCAACCACCGACGATTAAATGTCCACACGTACATAAATACGCAAAAAAAGTGGAAAAAAGGCGATATATAAAAAACACACCGGCCGCAAAAATTTAAGCATTTTTTGCTCCTAAGCCTAACGTGTGGATGTGCCTCCGATGTGTCGGAGGGCGACTTTTAGGCCATGATTAATTGGGAGCGCTTCAAAGGGCCCCATTTCATCCTTGATTTGATGCCGAGAGGATTGCCAGTGGGGCCCCATTGCGGGGGAGAACTTTTCAGCCGAAAGGTAATGTGCATTTTATTTCATTTATTTATTTATTTTGTTTTGCAGGGAGAGAATTTTGGTAATTGAATTAACACTTTGCTGATTACCTCTTTGTTCTGAAGCTATCACAATAAGCCTTAGTGATTCGATAGTTTTAAAGTAATATGTTTATTTGTATTTGATTTACATTTATTTACTATGCTCAAATATTTAAACATATAATATCCAAAACGGACCGTTTTTCTTAACCCTAGACTAATACCATCTTTTGGTTTTTGTCTTGAGCGGTACTAAAGTTTAATTAAGTGTCAACAAAGATTTCAAGGTTACATCAATATAGGGTGAGTAACGAAATTTTTAATGCAATCGCAATTTTTATTTACGCTAAAATGCATGCTCTCGTCGAAGTAATGATAAGACCAAAATTAAAGTAACTAATTTTTCTATTATATTTTTGGTAGCAGTAAATATAATTGGTATACATCAACTGGTTTCAGTAAAAGTATTCCTTTACATTAACTTATACATATTTCCATTTAGGTAAGTATATATGTACCTATACACATGACATTAAAAGAAGTCAATCAATTAAGAACGAATTAAAGATAACACTAACAATTTAGAATTTAAGATTAAAACAAGAATTTTCTATGGAGAAGTTGAAAATATCTAATTGCAAACGCAAATTAAGCAACGATTTTATTAAAATTTTGAATTGATGGACTAGACGGTTTTTTTAATTGAAAATATTCTCTATTTACTCTTGAGATACGCTTAAAAGTTCAGTTAACGATATTAGTTTCTTAGTACCTATACATTACTAACTTTTTAGGGAGTAAGACTACAAAAAATATCCCTTATAGGAATGCATTGCATATACTAAATTATAATTAGTTGAATTTCTTTTGCGTTTTTAATTAATTAATAACGCATATATCGCGCAGATTTATCGCGTCTTAAGCAATGTCATACATATATCTGTCTATCATCTTTTATTCTTTTGTTTAAAATTGGCATTTTCCTTATTCTTCGGGAAAATCAAGTTAGCAGAGAGAGTTGTTTATAAAGATAGTTGATGTTTTTTCTATTGCCAACAAAATGTTATAAGATAACTATATATTGTTTAAAGAATATTGATTGTAAAACTTTAAAAGCTAAGTTTTTTAGATAGTTGAATGAATGTTATCTAAAAAATTAAACTTTTCTTTAAATTTTAACTTCAATTTACGATTTTTATTTTGAAATATCCTGTCCCGAATTCTGATCTCAAGCATCCAATGCACTTTTTTTTTATAGAGAATCGCAGAAGTCGACACATTTTTCCCTCTAGTAGGTATTATTAATTTTCTTATTGTAGCACGTTTTTTATTTATTTAAAAGATATAAATAGAGGCTAAAAGGCGTTGTTTAAAAACGTAGTGTAGGGGAGACCGGGGCAAAGTGAGATATACTTAAGATAAAATTCTTCATAAAAAGAAAACTAAACTCTTTATTAGAAAATCTTTAAAATTATAGGTATAATTTATTACAAACAACTAATGTATTATGAATAAGTGTTTCCCCTTTCATTTTGCCCCGGCTGACAAAGTTTTTAAACTATATATAGTGTGAGTTTTATGTTGCTACAACGACCTTAGGACATAAATAATACAATTGCTTGGGTACTTAGCTCTGTGGACATCGATATAAAACACAAAAAAATCCAAAATTAAGGCAAAATTAATTTTTAAATGCTGCGAAGCCAAAGCACGTTTTTCCGACGCGGACCCATGTGAGGTGACTGATGTTCACGCGAACGGCGCCGCTTTCAGCTAAATAACACAAGTCAACACGAATTTTGAGTTTGAGTTCTGCATGTCTGATTTGGATTACTTATGCCTAACTAATGAAAGAAAAAATATTTTTTCCTAATAAAGTTTGGTTTTGTAGCTAGAACGAAATTTCAAATTTTAAGGAAAATCTTAATTTTTTTAATTTCAATTGTGTATCAAAGGAAAATGAACTTTGGCCTATATATTTTTATCACTTTTAACTACAAAAGACGACAAAAATAAACCTACAGATACAAAAAAGAATACAAAGAAGCTTTAAAAATGAATATTTTTGGTATTTGTCGTGTGTAAGTAAGAACTTACTCATATTAGCCCCCAAATGTATTCACCCATCATGTAAATGGGATTCGATTCTCTTAGATTAGGATTTAAGCTTTCATTTAAGCCAAGTTACAAAGTTCTACGATGATCCTTTATTTTGCAATGATAATTCAAAAATGGTCAAAATACGGTCTTTAAATTTTGTATTGTTACAAACACTACGAAAGCAAACTTTAAGGAAGTTGTGGGTAATTTTTAATTATTTTGAGACATGATTGACAAAAAAATCACGAAATGAACCGAAACCCAAAAAAAATTTTTTTTTTGTTGACCTGTGTAATCTTTACGAATTACCCACACAAGCTTACATCCGGTCTCCTCTACATGTAGCTTTCCTAAAAAAACATCTTAAAATCCATGTAATTTATATTTGTAAATTAATATTTAATTCTTATACTAATAACTTATTACACATATACATTTCAGCATTTCTGAACCCCTAACATAAATTACACTTTCCTTTAATTCGAATTCATGAACTTAAAATGCTTTTTAATCAAATTTCTCAAACAGTATAATTTTTTTGGTCAGTGGCCATCGCAATGACCTTCCAAATTCAATTTATCACTTAATGTCCCCAAAACACATTCACTTTAGACAAAAACATGAAAAATGGCGACGACTGGATTGAATGCACTCGTTACGATACTCTTGTACAAATTAGGTTAACTCGAATCATCTCAACCCTTTTCCGTCTCGTCGCGGGATTGTCGCCAACTCGCCAGGATAACAAATATCGCTGAAGCAAGCATATGGCGGTGAGTAATTTATCTATTTGCCCGATCCGGGGGCTGGCGTCTCTTAATTTTCATATTGCATCAATTCGAGTGAATGCGCGGAGCAGCGCTCGAGGAAGAAGGGGTGAATATTTTAAAGCACCCTAACGCGCGACGAGAGCATATTTTTTGTGTCATTTAACTTACATTTGGCTGATTAAATTGATGGATTTAATTTGTCCTAATGTAATAGCGTTCCGCTCAGAAATATGTTTGTCGCGCGCGGAGTTTCGCTATGTCTGTCCCCGAATCTATCGATCATCGGAGGCGCGCGGTGGTGTGAGATGCGAGCATGAATTCATCTTGAGATGCTCGCCAGATACAGCTGCTGTGCTGCTGCGATTTGTTCCATTTAGTCTACTCGCAGAATTCATCAAATTACCTCGAACTGCTTCATACGTCTCATACGGCGCGTTCCCATATACCTCATACGCGATGCATAATACCGCCGCAAATGGTGAACTTTAATCAAATCTGCGACGAAAATGAGATGGAATTAAAAAATGCATAAAAGTCGAGCGGCCACCGCTACAAAAATGCGGACCGAACGCATGCATTTGCTCGGGAAGAAAAAAAAAATTATTTAAAATTGGAACCGTAGGCATTAAACCTGTCAGGACGTAAAAGGCGAGGACTTATGAGCGTTTATGGCCCGAATGCTGCGACAAAGTTGGACATTCGCGCATACGCGCATAAAACCGAGTTATGGCACGCTTCATTCAACTGCAACTGCCTTTCGCTTTGAATATTCCTTCGGCGCGATCAGTTTTTGCTACTTCACCTGCTGGCACATATTTTAACTGGAAATTATTTATTAAATATGGAACATAACCGGCGCTGATGTGAATGCTTAATAGAAGTTCGCTGTGTTATGCCACTTTTTTCCTTAGAGAGAGATTAAATATCTTTCAACTTTCATTACAATACTAAAAAACAACAGATCTCTCTAGGTCAACTTTATCGTACGTTTTGATTAAAAAGCTCTGGGTTAGTTAAAACAATAGATTTTGACTTTCAGTAAATGTCACATAAAAATAAGCTTTTTTTCCCGCAAAAATTTGTGTTTTTAAAATTTAATTACAAGTAGGTATAATTAAAATCAATTATCTAAGGAATTACTTCCTTTGATTAACTGCACCGAAAGAAAAATATAGTTGATTTTACTATAAACGAATACAAAATTAACTATTTACAGCAATGATTTTCAGCCAATTATTGTTTAATAAATTTTATAAATTCAAAAAGGTTATATTTACTATGAAGAAAGTTGAAACAACTATTTGAATTAATTAAGTCAACTACAACTATTAGTAAAATTTAAAATTCTTCAGTGAGAAAAATAGTTAATCTGCTGACAACGAGAAAAAGTTGATTTTTTCCGATATTGCCGACCCGAGCTCGATTTGAACCCTGGCGCTTGGCTGCTGTACTCAACCGAACCACGTCATTCCGATGCCTTTTTAGAAAGTTAACTTATGTTCCCATGATTCGAACCCAGGAACTCTGAATTGGTACGCGCGTAGCTCTACCCTCGAGCCACCGAACGCCAATGGGTTTTGGGTAATTCAACGTTAATAAAGCGATGTGTGGCTAAAGGATTGACTATTTGTAATAGTTAATTTGACCAACAAAATTGTTAAGAATTTTCAGATTTTTATGATGCGGTGTTTAAACAATTTTCTTTGGTTAAATTAAAATTTATTATTTTAAAATAGTTGACTTGACAATTCTAGGAATTGTGCATATGGCTATTCTAAATAGTCGAGCTTATAAGAATAGTAAATTGTAAAAATTGTTAGTTAAATTTAACTGAAATGTAAATTGATATTACTATTTATCAATTTTTTTAGCAAATAGCAATTATAACTACACAAAATAATTAAAGTTATTAAAGTTTTTCTCTCAGTGTGGTTACCCACAACATTTATGAAAATAAAATTCGTATAGAAAATAAGTATGTCAAACTAGTCAAGAGTAAACCAAAAATTGTATGCCTGTCTACATAATTGTCTCTTATTCACAATAATTTTCATTCTAATTTTTAATTTTGTAAAACCTTTTCTTAATGTGTATTCCAGATCTATTCATTGTAGTTATACAACAATTTTTGCATAAATAAAGTTTTATTTTTGTCTCAAATCAGAATTGTTCTCAAAAAGACAACTTTACAATGAGGTTTGCTACTGCACTTTAACTTAATTATTTTTTATTTTTACTAATATTTGTCTATTACAGTCTATTGTCGGAGTCGATCTTGTCCTTGTCCTTGTCGATCTTGACTTTCACCAGTTTATCTAAGTAGCAGTCAGTATTCATAAATTTGTCACGTATAGTTGAAGCGAATTTTCGTAGTTTAAATTTCGATAGTGTGGCTATAATAATACATTGCAACAATTTTTATACCTACCATATTTGTTTCATTAGAAATAACAAAACTGAACGAAATCAAATGAAAATTTAATAAAATAATTTTTGGTGATCAGCGGAAACTCTTTTGAAAAAAATACGTTTTAACACTTCTGGTGTACATTGTTCAGAATTCACTTTTGTAAAATTTTATTTTCAGTGGCAACTCTTAACATCTAAACGGTTGGGAAATCCGTGTATGCCAAATGGTTATGATTGTTTTGAGAGACAAAAATAGATAAATGGTTGATGTTCACATGACAACGATGAACGATTTATATTATTTTGTCTTTAATTTGAACGATATGAAAGTAGATAAATATGATGAGCGATATTTATGAAATCTATAATTTTCACAATTTATTTATCTGTACTATTAGTTGCGTTTTTTTTCACATTCGCATCCGGATCAAATTTAGCACAAAATTTTGCAACGAATTGGAATTTATGAACAGTTACTCATATCAAACAATTTTAATTTAATAAAACTAAAATCCAATTCCTTAGCCTTTGCCTCAAAAAATTAATCCGAAAATTTGTTCGGTTCACGATTTGAAATTTTGGATGGGTATGGTATATAGGTATATAGGTAGGTAAGGGCGTATAAGCTTCAATTTAAATGAACAATTTCTTAAATCTGACCAATATTTTTTCGAAGATACGACCTAAGTGCCAAGCCTAATAATATCTAAATATATCAGATATCTGTTATTTTTTGAGCGATTAGTTAACGCGCTAAAAAATTGACGCTGCTTTACCGAATGCAAAGAAATTCAGAGAACACGTAACCTGAGAACTTTTATAAAGGCGCTTAGCCCATTTTCAGTATTAAGTACTTCATAAAGGAACTTAGCCCATTTCCAATATTACTTCATAAGAGACTTTTCGATTTTTTGTTATTTCTCTAAATAATAAAATTGGCACTTAGACCTTTTAGACTTATGTACAACCCTTAAATTGAGAAAAAGCACGGCTATTATTTCTTTAGAAAATAGCTTTAGGATTGGTCAAGAACAGGAAGAATAATTCAAAATTCAAAGCAATAAATTCTCATGATTTTATATTGATGAAAATATTTAGAAATATTAACATCTTAACTTGAAAATATATAATAACAAATTTGTGGTTGAGGTTATAATAATTTATATTATTTTTTTATTTAAAATAATATTACCTTTTGACTTAATAAAGAAATATTGAATGGGCTAGCGAACCACATAAATTAAAAACTACTTCCTCCATGATTATGTAAAAAAGTTATTGACCTTTTCATTTCGATACTCTGGCACAGCTATGAGGCATAAATAAAGTTTGGATCATTAATCGATTTGCTACTTTGTAAATATCCAATCATGAGTTATCGATAAAAGTTAGACAAATTGTTGTGAAAGCTTCGAAACTGGTCGAAGTGTTAAAATTATGAAAAAGGCAAAGACTACTAATTAATTACTGGTCGTTTGGGTGGCTTCCTTAAAAGTGCGTGAGCATACATAGTGACGAAATTGCGAGTGTGACGGCATTCCATCTGCATATTCGCACCTCTGCGCAGCACCGTGCAGAAAGTTGCGTAAATTCCTGGAGCAGGTTGGCCGTGACGGAATTATGCTTAAAATTAACTCCAGCGAGTGGATTTCTGTCTAATCGGAAATCATAAGAAGCCATAAGTTGGAACCCCTGCGGATTTGCGGCAGGAAGGAGCAAGCATTTTATGCGGATGGCCCCGTGTGAAAATCGAATTAACGCCGGTGACATTTAACCGCATAACTGCATGGCAGTTACTTTTTATGTTGCGTCGATTTTGTTTTAGCTCCCTTCGAACTTCTGTTGCTTGGGCTGTGAAGGGCCCGGCGGGTCGAGCAATAGCGCGACTGGGAAACACCTGAGCGCTAAAGGTGAGGTATATTCACCCTAATTTGCATATAGTAGCGCCAGAAATCATCGGAAAATTTACATAAAAACTTCATTTCGAAATAATTAAATCGAAATTTCGTAGATTTCTCGCATTTGCACTGAATATGCATGTTGACATGGCCATGCGGCATGGCAATAACTCTCCGTCGTTCGTCCCGTCGGCCGAGTCTGAAAAGAGCCGTATCCGGTTATTGATTTGCATACCGACAATGGGGCTAAAACCGGGAACGACACGCGGGTGCATGTGGTGCCGGGTTGCATTTTATACCTTGATGCCCCCCCCCCCGCCATGGTAATTGATGCGCAACTAACAATTCTATCAAACAATTTAAAAATTAATCAAAAAGCGCTGCACGATCATTAGTTATCCCGCCTAGGTGGAAGTAGGTAGGGCAAACTCAATGAAATTCGCGCGCGTTGGATGCAATCTTGCAGCAAGTGGGTCATCGGCGGACGGACGACGCGACGGATGGACGGATAGTCGGATGGATAAATGTTCACCTGGATTCCCCGTGCGGCGCAGATCATACCTCATCACAGGTGCGCACGGTGCGGATGAATGGAACAATGCGGTCCCGAGCGAGATTTATTCGAAATATTTTTAACGTTCCGTAACTCCGGATGTTTAATTATGAATTAAACGCTGACTCCTCTCTTATGCTAATGAAATTCATATCTATCGGTTCATGTGTCCACTGGCCATGGAGGTCATTTCCATAAGAATCGGCGGATAACGAGCGTTCGACCTGCCTGCCGGGAAAAATTGTTAATAAAATAGCAGGTGAGTTATGTGGATCGCGTTTTCTATTCCGTCGCTGCGGTGGATGGGCCCCAGATGACCGGCCGACGACGCCGGGAAATCGCTTTAATTCCACTGAATACCCCTTGCCAATTGTCCCCGGCGCGGCGTTTTTATTGCCGTGACGTTTCTCATGTCATAATGCAATATTTATAAATGCATTGGAAGAGTTCACATCCGGACGATTGAAGCACCGACCGGTTTTATTAATAGACCACCGGTTAGATGCTTTTGTATATGAAATAGAATCTTCATTCTGCATTACTCTTTACGACGCGTATAAAAGTTTGAAAAATGTCGGAATATTAAGATTATTCCATTTTCTGAATTGCTTGCATTTTTTGAATACCAGGGATAAAAAGTCTTTTAGAACATAACAGAAATAAATGAAAAAATAAATAATGGAACGATCTTTAAAAAAATTTATACATAGATAGATTTCTCGGGATCCTGATTAATTTTCCATATTTCTTTTTATTTAAAAAACACTAAGAAGATTAAAATTATACAGTCAATCACGTTTTGGACACGAATGAACCTAAGGTTCCTTAGTTAAGTAGAAATTCGGGTATTAATTTGAAATCTGCTTTCGGACCCCTGATTTCTTACATTGTATATTTATTTTTTTAACTCTCTTTATTTCTTATCATGTTGTCAAGAATAAAAATTGACAGAGATTATAAAGCTATTTAACAGTCTCATAGCTCGCACATGGAATGTTAATTTGAAACATTTATTCAACTATATCCTACTTAAGGGAAAATTGCTTTAGTCGTACCACAGCCGAAGTCGTACTCCGGCAATATCTGAGCCGATGTTTATATAAGCCATATAACAAAAATATTAAATAATTTTTAAGGGAGGAAGGTGTTGGGGTTCAAAATTTCGATTCCTAATCTAGAGGAGTAAATTTCAAGCATTTTCTGTTTATTATTCGATATTTAAAGAATTTATGAAAACATTAAAAAAAAATTATAAAAAATCGTATTGTATTTGCCCTTAAAAAATTACTTTCTCATATTTTTTCAAAAACTTTTTAATATTTTTTTTCCAAAGAAGAAACTGTAAAGCAATGTATACTGAAGGTGATTTGAAATTAATTGGTAATAAAACTTGAGATTTGACGCGTTTTTACGAATTTTTAAAATTTTAGAGCATATAGAATCCACAATTTAAAAAACTGAAAAAAAAATCATATAAACAAAACAAGAAAGGATGAGATATTATAAACATTTGATATTTTATTAATAAGACAAGAAGGTGTTTTTGATTGTTTCAAATTCAAAATGCTTCCATAATTCTAAGATTCGAGATAATACAAAAGGGAAAATGTTATCTCATTTATTCAGGTTTGTTAAAATTATACAAACTTACCTTGATTTCACTCCACTTTAACAAAAATATACCAAAGGTGATTCAGATGCTACGTTATAACTTTTACCTTTGAAGCATCTTTGCATAACATGATTCCACCTAGCAGCATATTATTAGTTATATTTCCTAATCTAATCTAAACGGTTGAAAATCACAACAAGCACATTATTTTGAAATTATGACGGCTCAGAAGCCCCATTGGCATTAGCATGTGTAATCTAAGAGAAACAAATTAATTAAAAATGTCTTGAGAAGCACCAATTTGAATATTAAGACACTTAATTTCCTATAGCGTACCTGCTGGTCTCGTTAATTAATTTTTTCGCCGTCACTGGCATTTTGCATCGGGTCAATAGTCCGCTCCAGAAATCCACAGCGGTTATTAATTACGACCGGCCGGCATGCTGTTTGCATTTAAAAGAGCCACAAATTTCATCTATTCTGGCTGATATTATTAATCAGGCTCCAGTACACCTCTTCTGTGTCAAAATACTGTCATAACTTAAGATTAGGCAAATTATACAGTCGTCCGAGTTATTAACTCTGCGTGACCTTGTTTGACAATAGACAAACGCAAGAAACACCTTTCCAAATCTCAAACGACTCTCCATCATATCGTTCTTTTCGAGGCCCTGTTCTCACGTTGGCCGATTTGCATGTAAAAAGACGCCACAGCTATTAATAATATTCGGCGACGCGAGGAAAAGTCATTTAAATAAAGTCATCCGTACAAAAATTGATATCGCCATAAATAACAGTTTGTGCCGAGAAAATGGCCCGCCAGAGCCCAAAAGTGGACAGTGCTCGGTTTGTCTAGATGGAGCGCCCCATTTGCATAACAGAGGCAACATAGCTGCGGGGCGTATCTGCTGTAAAACACGTCAAAACATAAATCGCAATCAATTTTTTTACTGGGGACCCGAAAATTGCTGTCATAATAATTAAGAAATTATTACACGGCTATAACTGTGATGTGATGCGGATTTGAATGTGTGTAAACCGTCGCCAAAGGAAAAATGCTGTAAAATTTTAAAACTCGATTGTAAACAAAAGGCGCGGTTTATGTAGCAGGTGACCTGGCATTTCTATGCTAAATAATAGAAAACGCGGATGGCAGATCAGCCTTAATATACCCTGTAAATTTTGAAAGGTGTCAGGTTTCTATTAAAACTTTAACACTTTTTCTACAGTTTTGACGATTCCGTTCCAAAAGCAACTGCAAATTATAAAAATAAAAACAGGTATGCATTTCCACTGTTTCATAAATCATAACATTTTTTAACACCTGAAATAAGTTACATATTTTGTTATACCTATGTATATCTATAGCTACATATTCTATTCTATTATATTATCTTTATTTATTTTTGGAAAAAATTTTTAATATACGGCCGGCCGGTCGAATAATTTATTTTTTGGACTACTTTTAACAATTAAAAAAAAATCTTTTTTTCTTTGCAAAAAGTCCTAATTAGAGTAAATACAACATTATTAATTTCGGTTTTTTAGAAGGAATTTTATAACATAAATAGTCCAATATGCAATGTGTGATACTCAGAAAGGCATACCTAGTTTAATGTGTTTTTTTGGTCCATTTTCCGATCTGGGACAGATTAGGTAGAAATTTTTTCATTGAATTTGAAAAAGTACATCAAATTACCATGATATGATATTTTTACAATATAAAAATTTAAAATCGTGAAATAGAAAAACTTTTGGATTTAGAGTTTTAACGCAATAATTGTCGAAATTAAAAATATCTAATACATAAGTGAAAAATTTCCTGATCCGAATAACGATTGTGGAAAAAATAGAGCTATTATAAAATGAAATATGGGAAAGTTACCTATATACCTATAACGCTGAAAAGGTTTAATCAAAAAAGATAATAAAAAAAGCCTAATCTTTGTTTGAGAACATTGGATCACTCATATTCTTAGTTTTAGATTTGTAATAAAAGTTAAATGTTAAATATTTATTGCTAAAAGGGAAGTTTTTTCCACTTTGCCTCGATTTGATACAATATCTTATCGCCAATAATGATAAATTTCAATAAAAAGAATATTATAATAAAACATCTGATCTTCCTTGGCTATTTAAATCTCTTTGAGTTATATAAGAACGACGATCATCTTCTTAAAACAAGGTCAACAGAGGGAAAATAGTATGCGAATAAATATCCAAACAAAGTAACTGTGAGTCTGCGACAAAGTTTAATCGCGATTAATAGATTCTGAAGAGGTCCACATTAACCGACTATCAGGGGTGCATAGCATTAGCCAGTCAAGTTCAGGTGTAACTCGACAGGATCGATAAATATTAATGCAATCGAAGCGAGTGCGCCAATCGAAATCAGCGACTTCGACCAAAGGTATTCGCTGAAATTGTCGGCGATCAGCTGAATATCGATTAAGTCGCGATCACTGGAAATTTGCCGGCTCACTTAAGCATGACCGCTGTCTGGGATATTGCAGAAAGGATAAAGTCGGCGATCGGTAATTTATGTGAAATAATCGATGACTGCTTAAAAATGCAAAGTTTCGATGGAATCATGCTCTGACCGCACTTTTCCTTTCGACTCGCTCCAGGAAGGGGTAAATAAAAATATCGCAGTGAAATTGACCTTTGAACTTTGTGAATTTATTCAGAGGCCGCCGTTGAGTACTCACATCTCCATATTTCAGCAATATTTTTATTTTTTTTACTTTTTATTTTTTTTTCTAGGGGATGGATACGTTCTGAAAATAGCGAAAACATAAAAAGCGAGCAAATCATCCGACACACAAATTCAATCAAGGCCATCAATCTACTTCAGTTCTCGTTACCTCGCCTTCTTCCCGAAAATCCCGAATATCAAATGTTATGCGTGGTGGTTCCCGGAGTTCCGATTCCCACACACCGCCGCCACCGCCTCCTGGTGACCAGATCCACCACAGGAGGAGTGCTCAAAAACTGAAAAAGTAAAAAACCCAGTGGCAGGCTGAACGCCGTCCGGGGACTGGGACCGGGACCGGGACCGGGACCGGGACCGGGACCGGGACCGGGACCGGGACCGTGAGCTGCGACGGTGTCAAAATCAGAGCCCGGCTCTGGATCTGGACCACCATACATCAAACTACAAAGAGCGGATATGCCGGCGAGGAGGAAAAAAAGGCAAAACTGTCGCAAAGTGATATCTTTTGGGGGGTTGGGATACCCCGGGACGCGGGACACTGCCGTCGGGGCGGAAGAAAGCCCGAAATCATGAAATATAAATGACACACGACCAGGAAAGGTGATTCTCTGGGGATGAATATATTACGTCATTGTGTCAAAACGTGTAAAAAACCGAAGGAGCCGGCAGCTAGGGAACATAAAAATCGGCTCCGAAGGACTCCCGCCGCACACCTTATCCGGGGGAGGAATATGCGCCGCGGCGGTGATTGATCGATGGTCAGAGGATTAAGGGAAGATGGTGGCTATGAAATGTGCTATTTATGGGCCCTGTCGATTGACTCACACAAAATTTATTACTTACCCTGGGCGCTGCATTTCCTTCTCGCTCGGGGACTCACCGAATTATACAAAGAAAGTTTGGAGACCAGCACACATGCTTCATATGCTGAATTGACCGATTTTGCAGTAACTGAAGATTTTCTATTAAAAGGGGAGGAGGGATGAAACATACATGCTAAAAATAAAACTTTATTCTTACACGATCACCAAAACAAAGCAAAAAATAGAAAGTATAAAGTTCAAACAATTACCAAAAAACAACATTGTAAAAAGTTGAGTCCGCTTAAATTTCAATCACATGGACTAAACTCAAATTTTTAGTTTAAAATTAAAACTTTAATTTTGAACAGATACTCCTTACATCTAATATTATTCTAAGTTCAATATGGTGGACGTTTCAAAGATGGCGGATTACAGTTTTGTTTACAACCTCCTTGATATGGGAATCAAATAAAAAGGCTGACACCCTATTTATTTTGATTTTTAATACATCACTAATAAAAGCGTGTTTATCAGTTTGTTGAAACCCATAATTAAAATGTTATCTTTAAAAAAGGTAAACTCTTCAGGGGTTTAAGGAAAAATATTTTAGACCTAGAAGTAGTGTACAAATTAAATTAAAATAACCAAAAAATTTTAACTTATTTACTTTTATTCACACAGATATACAATACAATTGTATTGTATCCCTGGGATTAAACTATATACACACTCGATATTCAAGCCTAGGTAGTGCATGTAATTATTTTTAACAATCACATACATATAGATAAAATGAATCTTTCGATTAGTTAAAAAACACTGAATAACAAATTTGGATCAACTTTTTCTTTTTTGCCTTTATTAGATACCCCATTTTTTATTGAAAAAACATACCCCTAAATTAAAATTAAGCTTTTTTGATATCAGTTCTATTTTTGGGCCATAAATATCTACAAGTGCGCCAAAATTCAGCTCCCTACATCTAAGTCTTTGGTAAAAACGGCTGTGACGCAGGGAGGGACCGCGGTGATCCCATAAGATGCTCTATATTGGTACGGAACACTAAAAATGGTCCAAACCAAGAAGCTGCATAGTTTGGCTTGAAAAAATCGGCCCACATTTTTCAGCTGCATACGTAGGTGGCGTGAAAAAATCGGCTAATTTTAAATAGCTTTATGATGCAAAATTTTAATGAAAAACTATGGAATTGATAGTACATATAATGTAGTTCCACTCTGTCAGATAGATAGAAATCGTCTGTAGAAACAACACGCGCATTATATAAAAGTTTGAGATGAGTTTTGAAACTTGGCGTTGTTATTTGGAAATTCAAAGTAATGATGATGTAAATCTGTTGAAAACACTAAGTTTTTATAAAGTCTATTCTCAAATGACAGGTTTTTCTGTCCTTGCGTATATTAGAAAAGAAGTCACTCTGATCAAACTTCGAACTTGTAAAATTAGGAAAGTGATCCCAATATTCTATACTATACATATATGTATTATATATCGACTTCACTTCTGCAAAATTTTCAACCCCAGCAGCGGGAGCTCCTCAACAAAATTGAGATGAAAATTAATTGAAAAATTACTTGTACTTGGCTGCGATACGCATTAGAGAAATTAAATCAACACATCCCCGGCTGAAGCCGCGGCCTAAAACGCGAATTATTCAATTTTAGAGCGGGAGGAATCCCCGAAGGACGGATGAGTGTGAAAATAAATGCACTCAATGGTAATCCGTGTCAAATAATGTGGCACAAAATTGAATTTTCATATTGCACCCCGAGCCGCCCCAGGACAAATCCTTCGCCCACCCTTCGTCCTCGGAGCGATTCAAAACCTTGGAGGGCTCAGCCACCACCCGCTGCCACCTAGCCCAATTCCTGTCACTCAAATACGCATAATCGGCGAAGTTGTGTGTTTTAAACCAACACTCACCCGGCGGCGGGTTTCCTACCCTTCCGGGTGGCGGGCGCTTTTTTTCCCCGCGTTTCGACGCTCACAGTGCGTATTCAATTTGGCCCGGGACTCACTAGTGAGACAAGTGATTCTTAAAAAATCATCTCGAAGCGACCGGGTAAATCGGGGGTTGAACGAGCGAACGCCAACCTGACCCGTGGGGTTGGTAGGCAACCTGCGCCCGAGGGGTGTGCGGACGGGAAGTCAGCATAAACAAGTGGCATCTGGCAAATGAACTAAGTGTGAAATTATCCTTACAAGTTATTATTGCTGAATATTTAGCTGCTCCTCCCCCGCCGCGAGGCCTTTGTTAGGGTGGATAATGCGTCAATATGCAGCGATTCCCCTGGAGGCTGACAAGCACGCATAGGGGACGAAGGTTAATTCATTCCGCTTGAGGTCATAAGTGCTTTTTAGTTTGGCGACATGAGCTGATGAACTTTTTGTGAATATTTAGTCGAAGGGCAGTTGCTGCAGTTCGTCTCGAGTGGAGAGGCGATTCGGCAAGTTTAAGGGGTTTTACCAAAATAAGAGTTTGGGTGGGAATAGTCCCAAATTGATATTTTGAATAAGGGGCTTAGGTACGATATTTACTAAACATTCTGATTTCATAAGTTTTAAAGCAAAAGGGCAAATAACTTACTTGAAGTGGTAGGTACTAAATTTTATTTTTAAATATTCATTATTAATCAAACACATTGAACTTGGAAGATATTATGTATAATTATTTTTACTTACAAATTACATATATATCTGTAAGGGTTCGAAATAAAGTAGGCAAATAACCCGAGATCCATGTTTTAAGAAATGAATCGTTTTTCGAAGTCTTGCCCTTTATAAATATTTGTTTTTCTTATTTGACCTTTTTTGCTGCCTAACCGTATGTAAACTTCGACTCGAAAAATATTGGAGTTTTCTTAAGTATCGAATTGAATGTTAATGTTTTAAAGTTATCAATAGAGGTATATTCCCATATAGCATTTGTTGAACAATTTTGTTGTACCAAAAATTTTTTTAAATAACTTTTTGAGCAGGAAATTAAAATTATATGTAATATCAACTTTTTAAAAACAAACTTTTATGTAGTTGTTGGGTTTCTGTAACCTTTAGAACAAACCAAAGTACTCATCGAGATAAATCAAACAAACTCAAACTCAAATATCTACCTCATATTAAGAAGTTTGTAAGGAAAAATGTAATCCATCATATTGAGTTTAGAATGACGTCACATAGCATATCGTATTCTACTCGTCAAACTCTTTTATTTGACACCCATATCAAGAAAGCTGTGAAGAAAAAGGTAATGGGCTATTTTTGACGCGTCTGCGCTATGTTGGATTTAGGAAGATATTATTTATAAATGTGTGAAAAATCTAAGCTTGGTGCTGTAAAAGCAAGTGATATAAATTTCACTTACAAGATTTGAACTAGAACGACACATACCTATGTATGTACCTACAACTGACAAAACGGCGGCGGGACAATTAAATTAAATTAAAATTTTAATTTTAATTTTAATTAAATAGACTAATAAAAGATTTTAAGAAAATGGTCATTCTAGAAATGCAGTTGAGGAGCAATTTTGATTCCAAACCGAAAATAAAACTCTATTGTTTTCCGAGATATTATAATTACAAATTCAGTGTTTTCTGTTTAATATTATGCGGAAACCTTGATTCTTCTTAATTATTTTAGGTAAAATCTATTCAAGTTCTAATTCTTCTGTATTAAATTTTACGGAAAAAAAGTGCTGTTAAATTTCATGGTATATCGAAGTGTTTTAGGGTTCTATGTCACTATACATTTAATTGAGTATCATAAATATTACGTACATTTAATGTACAATTGAAAATTTAAAAGTAATTATGTTAGAAACGTTCATATTTCTATAATTGATAAGCAAAAATTATTCCGAGTTTAACATTACATTTTCTGAGACTTTTGAAAACTATTTTATACAAATAGGGTTAGCATATTACTGGAAGTTATTTTAAAAGATTATCAGTCGTAGGTTAGTTAAGAGAAAGGGTTATTTCTATCTATTTTTTAGATTTCTAACTATGTTGATCTTATTCGAAGATCATTATACAGTAAAAGCATCACGTAAATGCAATTTTCTACTTGATCATGGCATTGAAGTATCCCAATCAATTTTTTTCTCTGCCCGGAGGACGACTGCTTTTCATACCCATTTTGAGCAGGTACTTGACTGATTTACATCAGCATTGCAATTTTATGGAAATCCAGTAGTTTCCAGCAATCAACATTTCATCGAATCTTCTGCGCGGCGACAGATTTCCCCATTGTTCAATATGATCGGCATATTGGAGCGGTGTGGGCATATCAATCATTACACATCAAAATGTCACGTGAATTATGTAAATTACATTTAATTAAAATATAAGCTCCAGCTTGTCGCAATTTGCGGAAAAAAACATCACTTGAAAATTCTGCGCCGGATCGCGACGACCAGCGCTAAATAATAAATTGCCATCCCGCGAACCTTAATAGGCAGCAACTAATCATAGCGATCTGAAGGAAGGAGAACTGGAAAGCGGCCTGGCTAAGTTCGGAATAAATATGCGATTGGTCGAAATCATGTTCGACTTTTAATGGTCGCCAGCCGCTTTGGCGGTCATTTTCAACTAATGGAGTGCCGCAGTGGTCCGGTTTATCTCCGATCAACAAAGCGATCGCATTGAATAATTGTTACATATGATCGCGGCCCATTCAATTGATTTGATCTCGTTCAGCCCGGCCGTTGTATTTATGGACGCAGCACACGTTAATAGGAAGGAAATGTGGTACACTCCTTTGCAATTGATCAATTACAACCGCGACTAATTGAGGAATTCAAAGCAGCCCACAATGGCCTTGCGGTAGACGTCGCGATAAGACATCTTCGTAATTTTTCGAAGCAGAAATTACTTTTTAATATTAATGCAATGCAGCTGGGGCCGATTGAACCGTCATCCAGGAAACTGCCAACTGCGCCTTATTTCTATATGAATATGAACTACTCAATTTTGCAAAATTAGAAAGTGGCCTACAACCGTACATAAGACTTATATATTATAATATTATGTATTGTGATATGGCAAATTAAAGGGCTTTTGAATAATCAGTATTCAATAGTAGTTCTTTAAAATTGATTACAAATTGAAAATATAAACTAGCCTTAAGTTTTATTTTTCGGATACAGTATATAGGTGCTCATTAAATGTAGTTTTTATTTTTTTGAAATTTGTATCTTAATTTTTCAATTATTAATAAATTTTATGTTTGTGGATGCTATTAAAAAGAAATCATAATAAAAACAAAAATAAAAATACAAATTACACATATTGTTATTACACAGTGTCAAAATTATATAACCCATTTGTTATTTTTATATTCTATCGAAAAATAAGACTCAGATTTAATGGTTATTAATAATTTAAAATAGAATAAATGTCATGATTTAAATTTCATAAATTACTTTTCCTTTTCCTTCCGCAAATTATAATGAACATAAAATATAGATATGCACCCAGTTTAGCATCGAATCATCTTTGAGATATCTTGTTAGCACACTGTTTCAAACGAAAATTTAAAAATAATTATCATTTTTGGTTAACTATAATAATAACTGTACCTATATGTTGTCTATCTGTCAGTAAACATTTTAATCTTTAATAACCATGAATATTAATAGTGAAGCAGGTAAGTACCTAGATGGGGATTTCCGATCTTACTGAATTCAAATATTTTATACAAATTTATGAATTCAGGATATCAGAGGGTCAAATTCTAAACTTTAAACGTACCTATTATTAAATATTCTTTGTAAATTTTTTAAACAAAATTGCGACCAAAGTGACTGGAAGCTGGACAATCGAAAATCAAAAAGATTAGTATAGTACCTAACATATAAAAAATCATCTTCATGAATGACAAAATTTAAGAAAAAATAGCTTTTTAATATTTTTGATTTAAATGAAAAAGTGGGAAAATTACTAATAGCGAATTTTATGTTTTGAATAGTAAAAACCTTATTTAATGAAGATTATTTCGTTCAGGAAGGAGCTATTAACAATTAACATTGAGAAAGTGATAGGTATACCAAATTTCATGAAAATCGGTTCAGGAGTTCTTGAGATTTCTTGGTTACCGCCAGGTATGTAATTGGTTTAGTGTAAAACGCGTTTAAAGTTTTTAGTTTGATATGATACCCCACGTAACGTTACTTCTTCAAACCGACAAAACTTTCAATTCAGGTTGATTTTTATGAAAGTATCCGATAATATTCTTAAGATATTATACTTAGGTACTAATAGAAAGTTTAAAAATGCATTATTGGTTTTTTTTTTTTTTGTACCTTACTAACTTGGAACTAGGTACCTATAACCTCTTAAGATATCGTGAATTCCACGTCGATATCTGAACTATACGAAAACATATACTTCGTCTCCGTCAATAATCATTTCTTTGGAGGGAAACTAGACACAATTTTTTTATATTCTTTTATATCTTCATGTATTGATTAAAAACTTGAATAGATTTAGTAAGCTTAAAAAGTAATAAAACAAGAAAACCTATAAAACACCACAGATTTCAAACTTAATAAGAAAACTTTAAAATTATTCTAGTAGAATCTATTACACGAAAAATTTTTTATGAGCTTAATGCAATCAAAGAAACATGAAAGTAGATGAATTTTACTACTTAATTGTTTGCTTAATATTCATATAATTTTGGAAGCTATTTTTGAGTTGATTATAAAATAAAATATAAAATGATTTTTGTTGCAATCAATTAATTTTAATAGAAAATTCGAGGACTTTAAAACCAGTAAATTTTGCCAAATGATAGGTAATAAATATTTATAGAATTCCATAAATATAATATATGAACCAGTTTTTGAGAGGCGATAAAATTTCAGAAAACACGCATAAACTCTCATCTTGATATTCATTTCATGTCCTAATTCCTCGCCCGAATAGTAAAAATGCAAACGAGTGCGGCAAAATTAAGCCATCTATCGAGATGATATTCATTAAAGGAGCTCTTAAAATTGATAGAAAATTAATATGACATTTCCGTGTGGCATTAGCTTAAGTGGCTCGCATTTGAATGATAATAATAAAAAAAAAAAACGCCAATTTCACAACATAAATTATGTCACACGACTAAGAGAGATGAGTGCCTTTCATCTGACCTCAAAGCATAATCATTCATCAAAACTCCCGCCGGGAATGACGGGAACAACCCGTCCGAATGTTCGCCACAGCCAAATTATTCATACGAACGAGATAGGCCAAAAATTATGGACTCGTATAATTATTTTATTGCACATTCCCTGATATGCGCGCCGCATACTGCGGCTGTGAGAACGGACGGCCAAGCGGCCACTTTTTAATTTCCCCCATATCCCCATATAAAAATAATTTTAATTTTATTCGTCTTGTAGAGATGAAATGCGCCGTAAAAATGTGTTTATGACAAAGGCGACTGCGGCAATTACGTCGAAATATGCAATTTAATAGTCGAACTTTGGTTCGCGCTAGCGTCAACTGCCCGTCGCGGCGCGGTGCAGCAACCGTCTTTTTTTCGGCGGAACTGGAGGAGTACACGCACATCCTGCACCGGAGCCACCGGCCCTAGTTGATCATTATCTCTACGGAATTTATAAGCGCCGTCAAATTCATTTTTAAGCAGTTAAAGGCTGTTAGATTTACTACTTAATTATTGCCCTCTATGCCACAGACTGAAACAAAGTCACGATTCAATAGAAAACTGCAACAGCGCGGTCATCTTCAGAAGCATCTGAGACAGAGTGAATAAGAAATTAAAATCATAAGGATTTCATTTCTCTATGATGAGACTCATTACGAGCACTTTCCTCAATCAAGTTTTACCTCACCAATTGCGCTTCAACTTCAACACGGAGAAATAAATTTATAAGTCACTAAAATCGTAAATTGCAAACAGAATATTACTTAATATCCCCATCAAATTTAGTTGAGCAATTTTAAAATTATAGGTATAAACTATAATAAAGTTCGTCGCATTCATGAGGCAGATAAGTTAATTCTTCAGTTAATCTTAATTTTGTTAAAAAGAGTAAAAAATAATTTCTCCTCACAGCCAAGTTGGCCCTGAATTATATAAAACAATCACAAAAGTGCCTATCTAACATAACAACAATTTTCAAATCTCATGGCAGTTCAAAATTTTTCTATAGTTTAAATCCTTTGCTATTTTTTAAAGAATATACCTACTATCAAAAACATGATGGTCCCATAGGTTTTAGGATTACTAATTAATTACGAATCCGGCCTCGGATTTTTGAAATTCTAAAACGTATCAGTTAGGTATTATCCATCTCGAAATTTTTCCTTTAATAATACGTATCTAATCTATAGGCAGAATTTTTATTGTATTACTTCTTGATCGAATTTAGTTTAGAAAACCGAAGAATTTTCATCATAAATTGTTTCTAAATATCTGAATAAACAACTTTTTACAATTATTATGCTTAGGATTAATTGTGTAAGTATTATAATTCCGTAAAAACTTATTTGAGCGATTTTGGCGGAAGAATGGTTAAGTTTTGGATAAAAAGTTGAAGAAATGTATGTAGGAGGTGCGTAGAAGTACACCTACCTTAGAAGAACCTCATTTCTTGGAGGTATTTACGAAATTCTTTCTATAATTTGAACGAATTCTGATTAATTACTCAAAGAAACGCTCGATTTTTTAAATCATAATACATAGTAATTAATAGAATTTGCATAAATCTATTATTCATAAAGAGTAAAATCATTTTACAATATGTAAACTTACACCTAAACTTACACGGTTTTGCAAATTAACATTAGCACATTAAAGAACCGTCAGCGAGAGAAACAGGTTTACAAAGTATTCAATTTAATTTTTATCGCTTATATGCAAAAATACATTTAATAGTTTATTTATTTACACAAAGTTGTTAAAGTAGAAGAAAAGTAATCTAAAAACCATAAATTGTAAAATTACACCTAGTTAATATAAATAAAAATGTGGTACTGTAGTACTAATAATCAAAGTTTTTATCATCCTAGTAATCCTTTGCTTATAAAAGTAGTAAAAATAAATTACTTTGTTTAAATATTCCCACTTGTCACTTTGTCAGTTTGACAAATTTTTTTTCTCTAAGTTGATCCTACTAGCAAGTTGGCGCAGGAAATCTTGCTCCAATAATCCAGATTACTCTGGAGCAGACTCATTGAACACAAGCTAGCTCAGTTTAGTGCAGCTTTGAGTGTCATTGAACATATTTCTTGCTCATTTCTGCTCTAGATTAATCTAGAGCAAGTCATTAAACACACCTAATATAAACTTTATTTTTATTTTTGTTTTCTTAGCAAGATTTACGAAATTCAAATTACATACATATATGCATATTTTAAAGAATTTATTACTTTAACTGAAATAAATCATTGGGCTTTAATTCTACACTGCACTCATCATAATACATTTTCATTAGCTACACGTAATTAAATAGCCACGTTACAATATCAAATATTTCTAAAAAAGCACTCACCACAAAAATTACAAATAATATACAATTTCCATTTTTTAAAACACGCTTATAAGTATGTGAAAGGACATATGTACATACATAGGTACATACAAACGTAAGAAATTTTTAGTTTTGGATAAAATAAGAAATTTACACACTTTGGAATATTCACACAACAACAAAAATTTTAAAATTTACACAAAAACATAATTTTACATGCGAATCAAAGAGCGAAAATAAATGTCTCTCATAAATAGTTACAATGAAAATTAGAAGAAGAGTTGATTTTTCAAAATGTCCTGAAGCTTTGAGATGATATTTTTTGAAAATCTACAGGTAAAACAGAAGTAAAAGTTAAAGTAAAAAATCTCTATTTCGTCTAGCAATTAAAATATTTTCTTTAAAATATTAATGTAATATATATTTACATACATATAATGAAATGTTTGAATGTGTTACCAAGGGTGTGACTATGTGGTAATGAATCCTTTAAAATATTTCACAATATTCATTTATTTTCATTTCTGAAGATCTTACGAAAATACGATAAAGTATTCCATGGCAGTTCTCTTCCGCGCGAAAACAATTAGAAACAAACATAAATGAGCATGAATGACTCAGGCCCGTTGCTTTTAATAACAACGTTTAGTGCCGAGAAATTAACGCGCTTTATAAGTCGTTATCTCTTTCAATTCCAAGCAGTGGGACGGTGCTTTGCTAAATTAAATTTTCAATTAAATTTCCATGATACCCAACCCTTTATTATAAATTTCCATTGAAATTTTTCTTCTATCCAACCCCGTCGTCACCGCCCCACGGCGGGGGGGTGTTTGGACCGAATAATCTTCAACACTCACATTTTCATCTCTCACCTGAAGCTGAGTGCTCACTCCCCAAACGAGCCTGAAGAAGTGCCAGACTGGCGCACACCCACGCTTCTTAAAATTGTTCCATAAAACATAAAGTGTGAGTAATAAACTTCTCAGAAATGGGCTCTTAAGATTATACAATTATGAGATGAAGATGGCGCACGTCGGGTACGGGTTGGCTGCCCGACAAAGGTGTGCCTCATAAATGAGTCGCCTGGAAGAAAAGGGGTAAAAGGGTTCTTTTGCCAGCCCGTCTCATACTAAAGACGTAAGATTTTCTTGATTCCATCCCCAGACACCGGTTTTGGGGGTGGGCTCCTACATAAAATTATGTCCTTAATGCTAAAATTGTAATTTTGCACCCTCACACACACGCAGGGGGGCCCAGGAGCCCTACAGAAAGCGCCGATGGAGCGCCTGGATGAGGACGAGCCTGACGACGAAGACGGGATCCGTCGCAAGGATCCTTTCTTTCATTTTAATTTCTGTCTGACTGTTTGTCGAGGGACCGTCCCGGCCTGCCTACAGCCGCCGCCGCCATGCAACCCTTTCGGGCTTCTTCCTTAATTTCTATTACTTGAGTCGTCATATCTGCGTGCGGCTTCGTCTTGACACTTTCCCCCGGATGACGAGGGTGCGGGTGCGAGATTAAGTTTAATACCTCCGGGCTTCATTAATAACTCCTTGCACGACGAGAGCACACAGTTTGACTTTTTGTTTGCTCACATTTCGCCCAGAATCGGCAAAGGAGCTCCGCATCCGTCGGCTGGTTGCGGGGGTGGGCTCAACGACTCCGATCTGTAATTAAATTGAGATTTGAATTAATTGATTCCACGCGATTTGCATGTGGTGAGAAATCGCTTGTGTAAGTTCTCAAAGAACTTTTTTGTACTCTTTTGGGGACAGTCATGCCACCTCCGACTCGAAGAATTCATGAAAAGAGCCGAGGATTCTAAAACGAGCACAGCATATAATCAACTTTTCAATTTCGCTAATGAAGGCATATTTCAACTCAAAATACAATTAAAATTAAATTCCTCCATGAAATCTAGTGGAGAAGCTAACTTTAACTTAAACTTTAATTTGCAGAAAAGTAACCGTGTTCTTTTCACATCAAATTCAGTTCCAGGATTCGCAGGAAATTTTGGATTGAATTGAATTTTATGAGCAGCAACCATATCAAACAATTTTTATTTCTCGAAAATAAAATCAAATTGCCTATGTATTTACACCCAAATGTAATCCAAAAAATATTCTGGTTCAAGCTTTGAAGTTTGAAATGGTAAATATCATGGCAATTTGATACGATTTTCGCAAATTTTAAAATATTTACATATATACGGGACAGTTTTAAACATTTCAATTCAATCCACAAATTTCCTGCAAAACCTGGAACTGAATCCGATGTGAAAATAACATTGATAATATCAGCTATTCTAAAATATGAACCAAAACTCATGTAGCAACAGAGTCTGCCTTATACCCGGTGAGAACAAGATAATAATTTATAAATTAAAATATATTTCTTCTTTATGGGCTATTAAAAAATCGATATGGTTTTTGTTTTTTCATATTTTGAATACCTATACATTGCCATGAATATTATTGCAAATTTTTTTTGTAAAATTTCGAAAATTTTGAATGTTGGAGAGGTACCATGAGTAAGTTTTATGAAGTGATAGTAAAAAATTCTAACAGAACTATTAATTTGAATTTTTATGGACATCATGTGTTCAACTGGTTCTAAAAATTGATAATTTCATTACCAATTTAACGAGGTAGTAAATGAAAGTATCCCAAATATGCTAAAATTTAATCTTAAGTTATTTTTATCATAAAATAAAAATTTTCATATTAATTATGTAATAAAACAATCATATGATGAATTTAAGTAAATTTTAAGCGATTATGACAAAAATAGAAAACATTAAACTACGTATAAATCGTTCAAAACGTCGCAGAAGAATGAATTGTTATGAATAATATAACGACATATTTTATTTATCTCTGGTTATATAGGAATATGTCTTCCTTCATTTCAACTGTCCCTAAAAACTTCATCTGCTGCCGTACCACGATACTGTAATGTCACTGAAGATTTTATAACCGATTTAGATTTACCTGAGAGCTAAAATTTAATTACTTCGCCATTAATGTGGAATTTTTAAGTATTATTGTTAAGTATTATAACGAAATAAACGTTATTTTCATTTTTCATTATTTAGAGTAGGCATTTTCCGATAAATTAGATAAACCGCACAACTTTAAAATCGCATAAAAGTGATCCGCATTAAAAGAGACCTCACAGTATAATACAATAGATAAAGAATAACATGTTTTAGAAAATGACATTTTGTACTATTGCAACGATTTATTTGAAAACTAACTTTTTAATTCCGTTAATAAAAATTGTCCAACATTTATAATTTTACTGATGGCTGTTTCGTCTAAAATCTTATCTAACTGTGTACATATATAAGATTAAAGATATAATATTTCCTTTAATCCTGATTCGGTTCAATAAACGTTCTTTAGAAAACCTTTATCTTTTTGCAGAAGTATTAAATGTAGAAGAAGGGTCATTTTGAACCGGATGAGTACAAAATTAATTTTAAAAAGGATATATCTTAACAACGATTTTCCAATTTTGAAATTTAGCGCTCGTAATCTTTACAATGATACTGAAATATGAGTGTTCAAGCAATTTGTTTTTAATTATATGGAACGAATGTAGAGGGAATTTGGACAGGCTCAAAATGGCAACTAGAAACTTTCTTATTTGTTTTTAACATACTAGACAACAATATCAAATTTATCAACTTGAAGGTTATTACAGGATTAATTTTTAAGACTTGATGATTGGAATTACTGAAAATAAATTAATATTTAAACATTTTCTAATCCTCAGTTAAGTCAAATAAACTTTTATCCCCACGTTGTTAGCACAACAGATGCTAGAAGTTAGTCGATAGCCTGTAGATATGACAAGTAAAATATAATTAACAGATTTGGAACATCACGTTTTATACTATAACATACTAAAATATCATCTTACATATTTGAAGGAATTCGGATGTTTTACTGACAGAAAATATATAAGAAGCTTCATCATTAAGTGAATTCATTGCATAAGTCGTTCTTCGTGCTTCAGTTCGTTATGAAAGTGATAAAGTGATAAAGTTTCACTTTATATTACAAGCATCTAGATATGTAAATATGTATAACAAAGCCCTTTCAAATGTTAGCCAAAATAGAATTTAGTTACCCTTTATGAAACCGTGAAAGCTAGCATTGCATGAACCCCTTTAATTTCCACATATCACATGGATACCACTCATCCTTCAAATAATGAGCCCTCGTAACTTCCTGCATTTGTGTGTAACAATCGCAGCGAAAGAGCAGCAACAAAAGCAAAGAAAATCCAATAAAGCGCCTCCGTAACCAGACTTATTATAAACGATGGTCAGTTGGCTGGAATCCACTAAAAGGGTGCTCCCCCGGCCGAGCGCCGGGGCGAACCCCACTCGGGAGAGGGCGCACGAAGGGAGGACCCGGCCCGGTCCAGTTGCGGAGGATGAACTTATCTCTGTATTAATATTTGTCATATATATAGGCATGATAACCATTTTGGAGCAGCGTTGGTCGAGCGTCCAGCCACCGAAGACAGACGAACAGACGGGCTCCTTCTATATACCATCCATAGAGGGAGTTGCTAGGATACCAATAATAATCTCATATACGTGGCCGGGACGTTACATCCGAGCTGGACCCGGCCGGGCCGGGCACGAACACCGACACGCCGTCGATGGTCGGCTTTCCGTGGCGAGGTCACCTACTGGTCATCTCTGTGTATGATTTTCTCTATTTGGTTAGCACACAATCGTTTTCTGTTTTTAAGCTAACAGCCTTTCACCCCATCGTTCTCCGGGGCCCGAACCCCAAACCCCCGAGCCCCAAACCCCTCGTAGCGGGTACTTTTCGAGACACACACATACCTAGGGCCCATAAATATCTCTTTAGGCCACCCACCAGACAATGTCGCCCCTCGGCCCCGCCGCCCGCCCCCGCCGGACTATGTACGGTGTGTGTCCTGTGAAAATGAAAATCTGTACATCACCCCGCTGCTGTGGCTGGACCAAAGTGCGTAGCGGGGAGTGGACGCGGGATGCTGTTGCGGGACACGTTTAGCTCTTAAGTGAGCATCCTTTTTCGCATATTCGGGCGTTCTTTAGTTGGGACATTTATTTATGAGACCAGTTTACACTGTACTAAATAAATTACTAATTTTTTCCCTGAATTTCTAATTATTCCTGCATTTTCTGAATTTTATACTTATTTCCGGAATTGGGGAGGTACTACAGAATTTTTTGGATTTTATCATTTAATATTAGCCAATTGCTTAAAGGTGTCGTCTCATGTGGTGGCTATTTTTGTACGTCTTTTTTTATAAATTTTTTCTGACGAACCATGAGTACGATTTCATGGTATTTTTACTAAATTCGGAAAAATTATGACTCCTGGAATTTCATTTTCTAGATCCCACAATCCACAAATGTAGTTGATTTCGGGATAGCAACACTTTATGAGGGTTAGAAGTATAGATTTGTGGACACATATTTGTTTTCTTTAGACATACATATAGGTACTATGAATCAGTAAATCATTCAATAAAGCCTTAATAAAATCAGAAATGTAATTAGTCTTTCGATACGTGATTCACCACCAAGTGTGTATGTGCAAGATAAAATATTTGCGGACATTTCTTAATTGTAGATGGGAATTTATATCTCTTAGAAAATTTCATAACACACATAATTTGTTTTCCACGTTTTTCGTTAGAAAACAAAAATCAGTGCACACTGAAAAAACAGATTAGAAACACTAACTAATCTTTTGGTTGATTTTCAGCCTACTAATTGAATTAGTTGGTAAAATAACATAAAGTAGGAAAACCAAATAAAATAGTAGGTAAATCAACTAAAATACATTGAAAAACCAAATAATTTTGCAATTATTTTTTCCCAATGTTTTAGCTCTATCAACTAAATTTAGTAAGTAGGCTAAAAAAATAGTTGGTTTTACTAATCTTTTTTTCAGTGCAGATATTATATGTTATAATAATATGTAACTCTAATTTGAATTAAACATACATTACGTAATGAATATATTTACCAAAAACATATGGACAAAATTAGTTTTTGTTAAATCATACCAGTAACTCTAAAAAATGCAGTTTCGGAGAAAACCGCGTTTAAAGTTATAAATCTGAGTATGCATACATTTGCTTTTTGACTAAATTGTCTGAAAATTCACCAGGTATAACTTTCCAACGACTTCGAATATTAGAAAATCCTTTTAATCACACCATTCCGAGAAATTTTAAAGATGCTAATTTAAGAAAAAGAAAAATAATCTTTTCTTACTAATCTGCCTCCTTAAGCACAATTAGACCAATTAATTTTTTTAATATTCAAGTAAATAAATTTTATAAATTATTTTAATTTATAAAAACCATTCTAACACTTTGTGACGTAGATACCTTTTTTTAAAAGTAGATATACAAACGTTTTTAGAGTAGCAAAATATCGTATGATATTAAAATGACGACATACGATTTTATATTTTCTTGCTCAAAATGGCGGATTTAAGGTTATGCCTTATGTTTATGATATACCTAGGAATAATTTCAAATTGTCCATCTACCATATTGAGTTCGCCATTTTCAAATTTATAAAAGTTAACATCGAGTAATCAGCGACCTTAAAATTCCTTGGATTATTGAATTTTAAGCATAAATATCGTACCTAAGCATCAAATAAAATATTAAGCCAACTTGAAGATTGAATCAAGATAGTCAGACTTGCACTGAATTTCCTTTTAAACCGGGATAAACGAAAAGAACCTAATTATAATATCTGTAAATTATGTTCATATCAATTTATTTTGAAAAAGAAATAAACTTATTTTTATAAAATAAAGACAAAGATAAATTACATTTTTTTTGAAAGCTAGAGCTATAGTGTTCAGACACGAAATTGAAATAATTAATTAAAATAAAATAAAGCCGAACAGAATTTGCAGAATCGATTTTCCTAAAACTTTTACAGATCAAAAAGATTTAACTTTAAAAGTGAACTTGGAGTTCATCGAGTTTTAGATTTAATTAAAAAAACGAATCCTCAATTATTTAATGACTTTATCACAAAAACTGTTGGAACTGCTGAAAGTAATACGATTTACGAATTTTAGTTAGGTAGGTCTGAAAACATATTATAGCTTTGTAGGTACATATATAAAAACCACAAAGATCAACATTCTGTATTTGCGAAAGTACTTCTCTAGATAAATGTTTTTAATGTTGATCATCTGAGCAAAATTCTATAATAATGAAGATATTTAAAATGTTTTAAGCAAAAAAAATTCAATCCAAAATTTCCTGCAAAACCCGGAACTGGATCCGATGTGAAAAGAACACGGCTATTGAGACTTTTATTGTTGAAAATTCGTACAATGCAGTCAAAAATTGATAATGGATCTTTATTCAACCAAAGTTCTATAACAATCTATTCATCAGTTATTGTGTGATTTTTTGATTAAATTTCATATATTGTAGCTAAAATTGTTGTAATTTAATAGTATAATTTGCTTCCAAATGTTTATATTCCTTAGATCAAAGAATTCAAAATATGAACGAACGAAGCGCTAAGAATCATATTGTGTCTTATTTAGATAGTGTTTTAAATTTCTTATTGATTTGTGAATAAACTAAAAATACATATATTATGAAAGAATTTTATATTGATCGTTTAAAACATTGTGTTTTTCTTTTCACTCGTAGACCATTGAAAAGAAAAAATTCAAAATCACTTTAGGAATCAAACTCATTTGCCTCGCAAATACTGGAGGCAAAACAATGAGCAAAAAACGTAAGGAAACCCGACCAAATGAAACATTGGAACAGTCGCGATCTCAAGGCAGTCAGTTTCCTATTAAAACAATTTTAATTTCCTTGCTCTTGGCCGTGGCCCTCTGATTTTTCTTGATTCTCTCGATTTTTCAGAATTTTTCGCAATTCTTTCTGCATAAAATTTGCTGGCGTTTCCCTTTGTAAGTGCAATTTTTCGCGATTTTTACGGAAGCACTCACTGAAGACGATTGCGAAAAAAAGGCACCGGGGGGAGCTGAAAAAAAGTTACTATCATCGCGAATGGCGGACGGGTCAAAGGGTGCTGCAGCCGAGGACGCGGAAAGGCCAGATTTTGTAATTCTCTTCTGGCCAGTTGATTTGTTCTTTCATCAGCGGTAATGAGTTTTTTAATTAAAATCCGTCGAGTGTATTCGGAGCTTTCTTGCTTTTTATTTTGACGGCGAGATTCATTACGGATGCATTTCCAGTTCAGACGGCAATTTGGATACATCTTCATTTATCTTTCGATCGGAGGACACGGTCCTCTGCAAAGGAAGAGCGAAATGTTAAAATCCTACACCTTTCGAATTTCCCATGTTAACTCTCTTTATATTTTTCATTTTATAGTAAATAGGGTATTTTTTCCATACTACCTTCACTTTTGGAACAATCTTTTAGAGATAAAACCTTACTTCATAAAAACTCGCATCTCTAATTCACAAATTCTAGTAGGTACCTATGCCTAAGAAACCTGTAGTTTAGTTACTGTCTGGCTGGCAAATGTGCCGACTTGCTCACGACTTCACGCGAATTTTTAAGGATGTTGCTCGTATTTCGATCCAGAACGCCAAACCAGTCTCTTCAGTGTGACTACGTCTTGGTATTCTTGTCACAAACGCCACGATCGTAGGCACTCATTGCCGATCCTTATATTCGCGCGGTTAAAATTCGAAGGGCGGTCCTAGTTTTGAGTATTTTTGACTTAACAAAGCTTAATTTTTTCGAATGTTTCCAACAATCCTTTTACAAATTATTTTTTGTTGATGTTTAATATTTTAGCATTATTTACAATTCGAAAAAATTAGGTTTTATTCCTTGTATTGCAAGCCATAATTTCCCCTGTGCAGTTTCAAATTTCTACCTTTTGTGAACTTAGTTATGGTTGTCAGAAATATTTAAGTAAATCATGTACCTATAAAAATTCATATTCCATTAAAATTAAGAACTCCAACTTTTATAGGAATTCCTTTCTTTTTAAAGAATTTCCCAGGCCTATAGATGGTGCACAACAATAAATTCAAAACTAAAATAATAAGGAACGTTCTAATATATGTATGTAAATACATACATACATATGTAAATACCGATTTCAATCCTTCGAATAAAATATGTTGTTCTAAGATTTTATAACAAATTTGAAATCTGTGATTTTCAAAACCCCTTTAGCACTCATTTTCATTCAAGTCCTTTTAAATGCAAAAAATTTCGGTTAGAACACTAGATTATCTTTAATTTCTAAATTTTTCAAAATCGGTGTTCCAAGAAGTTCTTGATTCACTCTTTTATAATTTGAAATTTTTAATAACTATGAGCAGTTATTTTTTAATATAAGTACTATTTTAACAAATTCTCCAATTAAATCTTATAGTGTAATTTTCGAAAAGTGAACTTACACCACTGTAAAAAATAACGACTTAATTATAGGTCCAAAACAAATAAAAGAGAGCTAATTTTGATCGTCGGTAACTTTAATGTGAAAATGTCATAAAATAAAGCTTTTGATATTAAGGTGCTCTAGTAGTCGATAAATATTTTTATATCTTCTGATTTCTTTTTCTTGAATGATGGTTAATGTAGTAATTATGTATAAATTAATTAGTCAATGTAAACAGTTTGACAGTTGTTGCATGTTGTTAAAAAACTACTGATACTTTTACAACAAGAGAATTGAAAATATAAGAGCTCACAGCAATGAACCGTAACAATTTAACTTTTTAGATATAACAAATGAGTAGTTGATGACAGAGAAATGAAGATTTTAATTATACATAAGTGTTATATATGAAGCGTTATTTTATATTAAATCGTGAAAATTACAGCAATTATAACAAAATTGGTTAAAGTATAAAATGTAAATATTCCTTGTTTTTACGTCTTAATCTTAAATGTATTCTTTTCAAAACGTACGGTAGCAACGATTTTTTATAATGTTCTTTAGCATTATATAATATTTTCCTTTGCTTTTTTTTTAAATTTGTTCGTATTATTTTGGTAACTTAAATTAGTTACCAATAAATGAAATTTTCAAAAATTGCTACAAGATTTTATCAAACAATAAATCACGAAATTTCGTTGCTACCATCAATATGGATATTATTTATTATTCAGCTGAAATTTTCTACTTATATGGTATATATCTTATGATTATGGAATGTATTTTGCGATTTAAAAGTTATGATTGTCGATTTCTTCCAAAATATCTTAAACTGCAAATATAGATAGAACTGATTTTTAAAAGAGATACATTATAAGTACGATGGTTTGTTTCTAGGGTCTTTATGACGTAGATAGAGGTTTTGCATGGCTGACTCCGTTTACGATGCGAAGTACCTTAAGGGTGGGTGCTCACTATTTACTCATACGTGTGCCAGAAATTGAATCATTAATTCCAGAACTCATCCGAACCATTGGGGCATGAAAATTAAGCTGTTCAATGCCTCCCCGAATATATGCCCTGAAATACGGACTCGCATTAGAGAACTTCCACTGCGATGGCTTGGCAAAGACGCCCATTCCCGAAGGCGATTTGCCCTTTGGGTTGGTTTTTGGGCACCCGGGACGGCCCGGCACAGGGTGGCAATCGGGCGAGCGATCCCGACCCGGCGGCGGTCGCAGGGAGGGCGAATAATAATTTATGAATTATAATTAAAGGAGAACATTAGAATCGCCCCAAAAGAGATAAACCATGGATCGCAATAAAACTCCCCATTTGGCAATTATCCAGATAAATTAGCAGATGGACAGTGGTCGGGTTCGGGCCGAGTGGACGTCCGCCATGTACACTGTTGTAAAATGTTACACATTTGTAGTAAACTAATCCCGTTCATCTAATTGGCGTCCTGGCGAACCGTGGTGTGATGGAGGAGGACGCCGACGTCGACGTCGACGTCGACGTGGAGCACCAAGATATGTGAGTCGAGGAGCAAGTTTATGGCGCTATCTGTGTCGGATATAAGAAACTAGATACTTTTGTGCGCCACGACACGACGAGCCCGTTTCGGTGTGTTGTTCTTGTAATATCGCCCTGCCGGGATTAATGGGATAGTGTGGCCGCAGCCGGGTTTGGGGCGGCCGGCTGTTTTGAATGCTGAGGCCCTAATTACATAAATTTATACATTTGAGCGCCTCCTTCACCAGCCACTGGGAAGAAACCCATTCGCTGCGATCAAATCATTGGGGAAACACTCGACGAAACTTTTATACCAACGACCACCAGAATGGTGCTACTTGAAACGGTCTCGGAAAATTATAGTATAGAATATATTCGCCTTTTATTTCTAATTCATTCGAATTGCACCCCACTTGCAAACTTTATGAGATTAAATTAACGATTCAGTGGTCAAAGGTCTTCTTTACATGGTTAAGTCATAAAGTGTTCTTAAGAGCGGACAATAAATACCTATGGGTAGTAGGTACACTCGCATGCTGAAAAATGAAAATGGTTCTAGGATTATTTTTAAAATATGTAAAAGTACCTACTTATTGAATAAATGTTCACGTGAATCGATTAATATTGAACAAGTTGGAATCGCCGGCACCAATTTAATTATGTCTGAAATATGTTGTAGTTGGCCCAAAAACTACATAACTAGATTTTTTTTTATCTTCATAGAAACACTTTAAAGGACTAAGACTTTACCTTGAAGAAGAAAATTTCAAGTGACGATTTCATTGTTTGATTATATGAACGGATTTTAACAAAACTTATAGTTAGAAAATTTGTTTTCATGACAATGCGATATTGCTGATCAACCTAATTATATAAGAAGGTAATTACACCAATTAATTAATTCAGGTCAAAATAAGTTCCTGCATATATTTAATAAGAACCAACTTCAATAATAACAGTGGAAAGAATTGATCTATCAATCATGATTATTGATTATAAGTATAAATACATATGTAAGTACATATGTAAAAAAATATGTTTTTTAGGATCTGGACCTTATTTAGATTCCTTACAGTATTTTTAGGGAAATTTGATTGACCTTATTATATAGGATTGGTAAAAACAGTGTTAAAATCATAATTTATTAAACAAAAATTAGAAAATTTAGAGCAATACTGTTTTTAAATAATTAAAAGCAAATTTGATTTATTTTGATAGGTTAGTAAAATGGCACCTGTTAAGGCTTTTTGATTTTGGTTTGGATTCGTGTTAAAAGGTTACGAAGGTTACTTGAGACTATGAGAATATTTGTTTATTTTGTTGTTTTTTGTCTAGATTTATTACTAATACTTTTTCGAATATTTTAAGCGTTTTCGCATATCAAAATTTCAATTATTAGGTACCTGAATTACAACCAAAAGGAATAATATTTTATCTATTTTTTTCTCGAAATTTTTTGTTTAAATTTTATAGAAAATGATCGCGGCATTCAATCCAATCAATTGTATGCTACATTTTAATAATATTGTAAAGATTATTAAAGGTGTATTCGATACCGTGCTCATTTTAATTGGCTGTAATTGGAATTTTGACATATGGAAACGCTTAAAATATTATTAAAAGTATCTAGAGGTTCCTATGAATTCGAGTAAGTAATGTAGTGAAAATAAAAATAGTGGAAAACTATTTATATTTGAATTATATTTATTATTATTATATTTATATTCTATTTAGATGTACTAGAATTGCAGTATAGACAGTAGAATTCTATTGTCTTGGTTTTAACTAGAATTCCATTATTTTTCTAAATTCATTGGATTTCTAAACGTAAATGCCAGAATTCAATGGGATTTCATCATTTCGAAGTACCAAATATGTACTGTAAGAGGGTTTATTCAACAAATTACGTGTCGGAACATCAATGTCTTCTTCAGAAGGTATTTTTTAATGCTGAAATAATTGCGGAATAAAGTGATAAACAATATAGAAAATATTAATATATTCATTTAATTTTATTTATATGAAAAAATAAGAAACGAAACTATCCTTTTACTTTTTAACAAATTTCTGGAGGAACAACAGAGCACGTACTCCACTCTATATATATAAAAATGCAGATGAGAAATTACTGATAATATCGAGAGGTCGTTCTTGGTTCGAATGTTTTTCAGAATCAAAAAACTAGGATTCCAATACATCCACAGAAGGGTATAGATTTCAAGCATTTTTTCGCTAGATCTAACAGAAATTTTTATTTATCTAGATTTCAATGAAATTTTAAAAGAAACTCAGTTAGATTAATTTATTTTCTAGAAAATATAATATTTTTAGAAAATCTCAAGGTAGTGTTAACCCTTAAAACACCCCACAAGTAACATAACAATTTTTAATTATTTAAAAAGTTCTAAAATAAAAAACCTAATATAACTGGGAGTTTCATGGTAGTTATATTAAAAAATAGAATTTCCTCTTGGATTATTATATTACAAATATTATAATTTCGTAAAGTATAATCTAAATGACATCGGTCGTCCTAATGGTTTTAATAATGAAACAAGAACTAGTTTTGAGCCCTATCGTAGCAAGCATATAACATAAACCGAAAATAGAATTTGTCGGTCGTAATATTCACAATATTTGCGAAGCATAGGACGACCAGGCGAGGCAGATGAAACATAAAAACCCCCTAAAGCGGTTTAGTGCCAGTTCGAATTCCCTTAATTTTTAATTAAGCCCGAGGAGGAGCACATAAAGACCCCATGTGCCTCCATCACGTCCTCATATTTATTCACGGGTTAACACAAGGCGCCCGCCTGATCCACATCCAGCCCCCCGTCGAAGATGGGGAGCGACGTTATTTACTACAGGTATAAATTTATCTACCGAAACAAGAAATATTGAATACTATTGATGGATTCGTACCTAACGCCACCCACTGCTCGATCCAATAAATCTCGGCAAAAGCCAATATCAGTCTGGTGTATCGATGCGGGGCGGGGGCGGAGGGCGGGGGGTGTGTGTGGGACGGCGTTATCTGGAGACAGGAGTAACAACAGCCCGGGATATCAGAAATAAATCCCCCCCCCCCCCCCCCTCTACGGGAAGAAGCAGGCCAAGGCGCTGCGGGATGCCCGGGGCCCCGGCCCATCCATCTGATATAAGCGCAATAAAATTTTCATTAAAATTGACAAACAACATAAATTGCTAAAATCCCTTAAATTGCTTTGGAAACAAATTAAACTCGCCCTCCCTTTCGGCCTAGGGGGAGGGGGTGCGATAGCCGGCCACCCACCGGGACTCGCCCCGGTTTGCCCGCCGCCGGCTCCTTCGTCCTGACCGGGAGGAAAATTTTATGCTCCCATATTTTTCTTCCCGGCTCCCCGTTCCGCGAGGTGGGAATGGCCCATGGTTTTTTTTTTGTGTTTTTTCACCCACTTTAGTGCTGTGCCATTGGCTCGGGCCGGGCTACACGTCTTCCAGGGCTGATGGGGCCGAGACCCGGGACCCGGGACTCCCGGATCCAGACGGGGGCCGGCCCGTGCGAGTTATGGCGCTCACCTATTCTGTATTCATAAAGGATCGTGACAAAGCACCGAAGATGGGAATAAAATGAAGGAAATTGCCCTCGACCGCTGCGGGTGGAACGTCATCTTGGACGTTGGCGTTGAGCGCTGCCCGCTGAGCTGGAACCCCCCGCCAGGTTGGACACCCTCTGGGTGGGCGTCCCTGTTCGAATATCCATATTTTTTTGTGCACTCAGAATATAAATTGGTGATTTGTTTTAGGACATGGATTTCGGGCACCCGCCACCCGCGTCTCCCGAAATTGCTACATGGAAGACTTAATAGCCGAAATCCGGGGGTTAGCCCCGGTTATTTATTCCGGTCGGATGTTTTGCGTATTTCTCTGTCGCTAGCCCCACTGTCACCCATTGTCCTTCCCCTCGTTCTCCCCTCCCTCCACCCCTCCAACCCTCCCACGCCTTCCCGCGAGCCCGGCTTAATTATTCCGTTTATTTTTTTAAAGGGTGAATTTTTAATCGCACCGAGGCTTTTAAGGAATAAAAAAGTCGGCGCGCGGATTTTGTTCATGCCCCAAAGACCCCGGAGGGTGGGTTTGGTGTTTGTCAGCTAATTGTGATTACGTTTCCTGTTACGCTTCCCTTTTTGTATTTTTTTTTTTTCGTTTTTGTCCGACTGGCGGCTATTGCTTATCTCGCTGGGCCCTGAAGATTCATGGGAGGCAATTTGCCTTGCTTCTCGAATTAGATAAGTTCTAGTGGATTTCGTAATTAGCCTTAATGAGGAAATTGTATCCTATTATTGCTGGCTCAATATTCCATCTCATTTAGATTTGCTGGCAATTATTGTCGCTTCGTATGAAATGCACAACAGTTTCCTAAAATAGACGCAATTTTTAGGATCGTGGCATTCAGATTTCTTTTGTATTTGGTTTTGCATAACCTACAGTAGAAGGAAAAATAAAATTGGAACTAATCGAATATTTCACAATATTCAAAATATTATTATAAATAGTATACCAATCCAATAATAGTTTTCATCCTTTCACAATTATTTGACCTACGAATAAAAACATTAATACAATCGAGTTCATTTGACATTTGTGGCATACCTTAAAATTTGAAATTATATTAGATTTTTTTAAAGAAAAAGTGAAAGTTAGTTAATTATCTACGGTAATTATACAAGCAAGTAAAAGATAAAAAATAATTTTAAAATTGTCAAAGATAAATGGTAGGATAATTTAACACATTTTAAACCCGAAGTAGTTCGTTTTGTTGAGCTGTTCGTTAAAATGTTTTTGACCAAGATTTTCGTAATCGTAATTGCTATCGTTAAATGTAGCCAGATTTGTTTTTATTTGCAAAATTACTATTATACGCATAAATTTAAAGTCCATAGAAAGAAATGGAAATTTCCTTTCATTTCACCAAATAGGTATTGTATGCTTAACGAAAGCTACAATTGTACAAATTAAAACATCTTTTCATCTTTTCTAGGATGAACGCGATGCCAGAAATCTATTCCGGACCAGATTTCACAACAAATTTTGTATTGAATTAAAATTTGTAAATACGTAGTGACTCCTAGTATGTATTTATTTTTTAATTTTGTGAAAAATTGCAAATGAAATTGCATTGACATACCCAATTTACGTTAAAGACTAGATCCAAAAAATTTTCAGTTCACGATTTAAAGCCTGGGTAGACTTTTTGAACATTTTATGTTGCTGTTTAAAAAATTGGATTAAATGCGAAATTCGAATTATTTTAATATATCCTCAGCAGTATATGTATGTATTATGTAAGGTATATTTTCCTGAATACTAACTAACTTTTTCTAAGTGTTAACAGGTTGTTTCTTCCCCAAGTTTTATTCATTAGACTTATAATGTTTTCAACTAAGCAACTTATGCACCCTACCAACATTTGCTAAATTAAATTAATTTTGTAGCTTTAAATCTGAGAAATATCGATTCTTTTCCAAACTTAGCAAGATTTTAATGCAACTGTTCTATTTTGTTAATCATATACTGTGAAAATGAATTTAATTTGACTATAGCAAATGCTGCAAAATAACTTCGAAAAGGTATAGTAACATTTAAACGTCGTGTCTTAAATACTTAGTTCGATTTAGCAGTAAATAAATATCACCATTAACTTAATTTTTTAAAAATTTGTTATGCGTTGTTTTTGACTACCTAATAATAATAAAACTAATTCAAAATCAACCCAATCAAAGAAATGGCTACTAAGAGGAACATATTACGATAAGTGTACATATAAGAATATACTTTTTATAGAAAAAAGTAATAACTCAAAGAACTGAAGGACAATTAAAATTCATAGTATAAATAATAATTAATTCAATATTTCAGAAATAATCCGAAAAGTTGTAGTTAAGAATTACTCACCTTGTTTTCCAACAAAATATGCGCCTTAAGTGCAAGACTAAACACTCTGTCTAGCGTATAAGAAATTTCTAAAATTACTAGGTGATTAGAAAATAACAACCGTGCCGTGAAATCGAAATGTAGCACGTAAAATATGATTTCTTAATTATTTCTTCAGTTGTAACCTTGAGAAGAATTAATGAATTTTGATTTTCCAAAAGACATTTTAAAGCTGACACTTTCTAGTTTTGGAGCCTATTATCAAAAATTGTTAGTCGCTCTTCACTACTCCGTAAAAGATTAAAGAAAAGTTAAAAAAAATTCTTAATTAAAAAAAAAAACTAAAAACGTATCTCTAGGGACGTTCGATCTTTTAAATTGTCTATAGATTTGTACAGATATTTCTTATAATATATTCTATATGTATAATAATAAAATCTATACACATACATATATGTGTGTAAAACTTCTAATAACAATCTTGAATTTTCACCCACTTTCCTAGATATTCTGCTACTACTATCCGTGCTTGCTCCATAATAAAATTTTATGCTCTATTTCTAATTTCCTCTTGCTTTTAACATAATTTTTAAAATCAAGATTCAGAACGACACCTGCATGCCAGGCTTAAAGTTGGAATGGAGGAACTAAACGAGTGAAATCTTTAAGTATAAGAAAAACAAGATCACCTAATGGTTGCTGAAGAAGTTATGAAGGTCTGCTCCTTTTATTATTACCAAAGATTTTCTTCTTTCCATTTCTCGAGGGCAGTGCTCATCAGGCGACAAAAAAGCTGGGAGGGGCCATAACAAATTAATTAGCTCATCCCAAGCAGAAAATGCAATTAAAAAAAGATTTTCTTTCCGTCCATCCCCTCCGCATCTCACGTTGGTCCCCACAGTGATAGCGGAGGCTGGGCCATCTTGGCTGCAAAAGTAAATAAATAAATAAAACAGAAGGAAAAAAAATTAAATTGAAATTAAAAAAGAAAGAAAAGTAGAAAAGATTTTTCCTTGACGGAAGATAAGGGAAAGCTCTGTTGGCGGGCAAATGACCCGGCTGAGGGCGGGAGCGACCCGGCGGGGGTTGTGTCCAGCTCACATCTGTATTGTCCTCGCTCGCTCGACAGAGGGCGCAACATAAAAAAGGATGTTTCCATTTCCTTTCATTTTGCTCCGCTTTAAATTTTTTCCTTCAATTTTTCTTCCTTTCAAGGAAAATTTAATTAAAAGAAAAAACAACGGGCACAACGAAACAAATGGGAAAATGCGGCTGAGTCGCGCGGGGGGGTCAAACTAAATTATAAGCAATGACTCAGGGCAGGGCGAGCCACCCGGCAGCGGAAGAAAAATTCCGAACAGTGAAATTTTGTGGTTCACCACCCCCACACCGTTTCCAGCGCCCCATCCCGCCAAAACGAACCTCTGTGCGCATAACCTCGCATTTTTCCCATTATCATCTTAACACGGCTTCTAATTAAAATTATATTTGCGAGGAACTCGACGAACTTTCCTCGTCGCCGCGTCGCCGAATGAGGACAGAGTGCGCCAGGCAGCGCGGCGCGGCGTAGCAACGGCAGCAAGCACGTGGAAATTTATTCGCGACAATATAATAACTCGTCGCCTGAAAATTTAATTATCCATTTCATCTGGGAAAATTTTCATTCGGTGAAAATTTCCTCGTTAAACATTTATAGTCACATACAGCCGCATTCGTAATTTGTGTGACGTTTTTATTAGTTGGTCTGGTGCGTGAGCGCCCTCCGGCAATTATTCCTACTTCAACTGGGGCTTAATTAAGACAAGGGTGGCGAGGGCTGGGGACGAAACGAAACGTTCCGGGATGCGTGCCCTTTTCCGTCCCGCCTTTTATCTCGCCTCTGTGGGCTCGTTCTGCTTGAAGACTTCACATAACCTTAACTTCGGGGGCAGTTATGAAAAGCTTTTGCTACTAGCAAATTATGACCTTTTTTAATTTGAACATTAATCCGAAGCCTCCAAAGAAATGTTAAATTTTAATTTCTATATAAAAGTATCTGTCCCTTACAATATATGAAAATACCGACATACATAGGTACATATATGTTACTGATCACACAACTAGACTTGTATGAATGTTCTGCGATATTTCCACCATTTTTGAACTGATTTTAATTATTCTTTTTGTAGTTAAAAGGGCACACCTCCTGGATGGTCCATACAATATTTTGTTAAGATCTAATGATGGAGTACAAAATTGTATCTGATATCACTAATTAATTTTATGTATATGATTATATTGTAAAGACTTCCAAAGATACATTTATTTTGTACTTTTTTTAGGCCTTGTATCTTTTGAAGGCCATTCTTATTATTTATTTTAAAAGCAAGATTTAATTTTACTAAAAATCAAACAAATTTTAATTTTTAATCGCTTTATAATGATTATTTTTGTTTACTTTTTAATTGTTCGAAACACTGATCATATAATTTATAATTGTGTTCCATACAATATGTATTATTATAATTACAATAATTAGAATTGTAGGCCGAGCTAATTTTATCGCAGTTAGGACCGAAAAGTAATATCACATTTACAATACCTATACTGTGGGGTATTGTAAATGTGATAATTGAGATAATTTAACGTAAATGCAAGTTTAGCTCGCTTTCTGATCTTAAAAGGCAGTTTGCAATTTCCTAAACGACTTTACATACATTTTGACTTATTTGATATATTTTTTTCCAAAAGGTCATAAGGTTCGTAAAAGAAGTATATCCTTAAGGGATACAGTTTTTTACAAATTTTAATTTCGAATCTTCCTATAGGGAAGAAGCGTTAAATGCCTTAGGAGTGTTCAGTTCCAAACAAGCTTTATTTTATAAATAAGTATTGCCATTTCTTGGGCAACGTTATATTTAGAGTTTTTAGAAAACATTTAGTGGGAAAAAATAGATTTAAGTGCAAGTGCATGTGAATTCGAAAATGATTTTAAGGTCTAAGAAAACAGCCCCTTTTGAACAGACGCCACCTCACATGTAAGTTATATAAATCTCTCTAAAGTCTGTCTGAAATCATGCGCATGTGTGCTCATAAACAACGCATCAGAATTTCAGTTGAAAGATTCCAAAGGCATGAAAATGTTCATCCTTGGAATAATTTTATTCTAAATCAAGTTCTTTGTAGAGCAATCCCCAGTGAAAAGAGGGCCCCTGACGGGCCGGCATGAAAGCATGAAAACTCGTGTGCGCGAACGCTCGACCTGCCCCTCAGCGGGATCCACCGGCACTCACATAGGTACACAAAATGCCCAATTCTCGGGCAGAGGAAAAGCCCACTTTGAATTACTGCTGCTATTTCATGGGCTAATAATTCCCTGATCCAAATTCCATTTCTATGCCACCGCCGACCATCTTTGCTGAAATTTAAGCCCTATGTTTGCTAAATGCTTTCCACCCGAGAGCCTAGTTTTCATGTAAAACTCATGAGGGGTAAGGGGTTAGGGGGGTTGAGGATTGGAGGGACTTCGCTAGCCTAGCACTAAGGATCTGATTGTTGTTTGGGACAGGGACTGGCATTCGACATCCGCAGAATAAATGCGGAATTGATTTTTTGACAATTACTCAAGCGAACCACCACCGACTGGGTCCGGCTAGTTATAGGCGCACTGAGGGAATGTCTAATATGAAACCCTTTTACGCGGATTTGTCCTCGTTGCTGGGCTGAAATTTGATTTGCAACCAGAAACCCATTTTCAAATAATGATGAGCTAAATATGTACAAATGTGTGTTCTCCTCGCACGGGGAGTCCCCCTAAAGTGCACGTATTATGCTAAATCACCGAATCTGGCTATCAAACGTTCTATCGATTTCTGGTGATGCAGGTGAAGGGGGGAAGGGTGCAAAGCGAGGGGAGAGTCTAAATTCCAGGTATGGTGTGCACCAGAACCCATTAACGTTCCTTTTACTTCCCTGCAAATATCTAAAACTGCAGCTATACTCCGATGGGATGCGATCCACCGACGTCTTCGTCGTAGTCGACGACGACGACGACGTTGAACCCAAGGACAACAAGGATATTATAGAACGTGAAAAAGGAGAATTCTTCCCACCTGAGCTCACGCCGATATCATTCTTCTTGCAGCAATTATCAGGGAAAGGGGCAAAATATCCCATTCAGTAAGCAATTTCACCGCAAAGTCTGGAGCGTCCCGGCGCCCCCCAATGTACAGGCATACCCCGGTTAACAGAGGGACACTCAGACAAAAACGCCCGGCGACCCAATTTAAACACGGAAACAGCGCGGTGCGGACCAATAACCATCGAGTTTGATATAGAAGACAATCGTTACATATCTCTTGTCCGTCGCCATTGGTCACAGGAGGCCAGCGGCGTGTGCTGGCGAGGTGAGCAGAGCACCTCTGCCCAGCTGCACACGGAGATACGTGCCGTGGCCCCAATAATGGGGCCCCGGCACAGGAAGAAAAAAAATACTTTTTCTCATTCTTTATCTTCCCTCACATTGTGAAAAAAATACTATATCAAGAAGGGAAAAAAAATATAAAAAATTTTTTTCCACCCCATACAGAGACGACGACGACGACGACATTCGGTCGGTCGATCCGCACCAAGTCCCGCAGGGTTGGCGGCACCACCGACGGCGGCTCGTATTTCATATCCCCCCCCTTCCTCCCCACCAACCCACACACAAGTCACGTAAAAAGCTTGACCACAATTCCATTTCCCAGCTCGAAAGCACATTTAAGATGACAGGGGAGTTGAAAAAAAAAACATATATAAAAGGGATAAATTGCCACCCACCCACCCACAACCCCCACGAAGGAGTTGGGGCCAGATATTGAGCGACCGACACAACGCGCAACAAGTAGCAATCAATAGGGGAGGGAGGAGGAGGGGCAGGGGAATACGTGGCCTCGCTGTCACATGGCCGCGTGTGTGTAAATCCGGGACGAACCCGACATGAGTCCCTAAAACTATCCGTCGATTTGACATCAACTGGATGCAGCACTGAACCCTTCAATTGTGCATAATTTATCATAACACAATTTTCTATTTAAAAAAAAAAGTTCACAACCTACATTCATAAACCTTTCTATACCTGTTTACCCGTTATAAATTCTTCATTTTAACGTTCATTAAAAAGTCGTAAAAAACGATTTTAAAATGTAATTACTACTTAGCATTTTATTAGAAGTAATATGAAGAACTTTTAGTCTGATTTGAAAATGGTGTGACCTTTACCCCCTTACCAGCCTCTTGAACACGTAAACTCAATATTCTGTCGTCAAATTTTGTATTTACCCTGGATATTAAATGGCTTGATACAGGTATTGATTGACATAGTATAATAAAAAATAATTCCGTTCTGTTGCTACTTTCTTAATGATTTGATAAAACAGAAACTAGGTATGAAACCAGTTTGCTTGAAATTTTGTTACAATGTCCCTTACTCTATTACCATTTGTTTCATTCTATTTTCACATCGCATTTTATTTTTTGTTTCTTACTAAAATAATGGATATTTCGAGAAAAATTTTTTTTTCTGGTATATGTTGAAAGAATAATTTATAAAACAAAAAAGTATATTGAGAATTTTTGGTAGGTATATTCCTAAACTAAACTGAGCCTGAATAGAATATTTCGGAAACGTTGAAAAGCTTTTGCTGAAGGTAATATAAAGCAAGCTGAAAAGATATTGCATAGTTCTATTTCAATGGCATTCCTAAATTACATCAATCTTGTGATTGAAAAACATTCTAACCGACAAAAATAAAATTTTAAAGAATCCAATTTTCTGGCCATGCGAGTTACATACATGTGTATTTTTAAGTATTGTTGCAGGATTTGTTTTCGTTTACACATATTTCACACTACAAATTTCAACTGCGCAAATATAAGGAATGTGCGGTCCCCACGATCGCGTCGTCTATGGCAGGACCACCAAGCCGTAGCCACATTTAAGAGATCGGCTTTGTGGGCTGAATGGAGACGTCAGCATTCTCCGAACTTAGTATAATATAATCTCAGTTTTTTTTTAAACAAATTCGCACACTTGCGAATATCAATTCTTAGTGTTACTAAAATAAAATTGTAAATTGATTTCCAAGTTTTTCTTTTGCTATTTTCATATTATTAAGTTTATATTTAAATTTATGCTAGAAATACAGAAGAATACAAAAAATTCTTTGTCCCTGCTTTTTCAAAGAGTAGCCGCTATAGTTTTCTAGAAACAGAAAAAAAAAATAATTCTATTTTTTGCTAATAATATAAAAAGGAATTATTACTACTCTACTTTTTAAGCATCAACAACTCTTTTTCTACCTCTTCCCTTCCCTCATTGTCCCCAACTTAAGAAAGGAATATTTAAAACCTTCCCTTTAAATAATAAATAAAGGGTATAGAAATAAAGGTTGCAGTCTCCATATGTAATAATTCAAGTTGTTACCAACATATCAAAGTCTAATATGAATAATTAGTATAATCATTAATACCTAATATTTGTATATTGTGCAAATTCCATGTACCTAATGTAATTTGTCGTATATCTTAACACAAAATGTCCATTTCTCCCCGTCCATCGTCGTTTTAGTAAAGCACACAAAATCTAAAAGCCACGCCCTGAATGTTTATGAAATATCATAAAGCCCATAACCAGCTCCGGCGGTGTCATCCCCCAAAAAGCAGCTAAAAAAAGCAAAATAATCCAGAGTTCTGTCCCGGTCAATCCACCCTCGAGGAGCAGGTCTACTGCAGCGCTCCCTGGATCTACTCCGGCGAAGTGCACGCTCCCGAGTCCTGTGACGCACACAAGTGTAAGAAAAAAATCTTGAGTACACAACCATAAAAATGATATCATATTTTCACATTTTCACGGCGGTGGGAGAGCCCGAGTCCAAGGAAAAATACCCATAATTCCTGTGATTGCGCAATACAGGGGATCCCGCGGGCGGACTTCGACCAATAACACTCTGTCGTCCCCTCGGCGGGTGTACCTTGAACCTTTCGCTCATATGCCGAGGCTACCAACACACGGGCAGCACACCCACTCAGCGTTTTCTGGATATTAATAAAAGTGTCCCGGGGCCTGGAGAAGGAGTAAAAAATAAACGAGTGACCCTCGCCGGGGAAATAAGTCATCCGGGAATGACACTGCCGGACAGGGGACGCCGGCGCCCCATCACTGGTCCTGGCCCCGGCCTGTCCGCCTTAATAAATTGTCTTCAATATTGCAAATTTAATAGCAAAAACCCTCCCGAACCCGCCGGAACCCTCCCGAACCCATTGTTCCTTTATGCGCATCCTTTAACTGTTTTACAGCCCTCATAAAATTTCCTACAACAATTTATCATGAATCGAAATAGGGATGGGTTCCGACTGGCATTTTTGGGGACACTATCGCCACCGATGTCGACGTCGTCGTCGTCGGCGTCATCATCGACTGCGACGATGCACGGCTGCCGGACAGGGAACTTGAGATGATGAACTCATAGTGGTCAAAGAGACACATCTTGGTGGCAGGTCTGCCCCGATTTAATACAACTAATGGATGCGAACCGAGTGCACCACTTGAACGCAACTTACTAAAATTAAGATGGAGCTGCGACGTCGGAAAGAGCTCCCCACATGAAAGAGAGATGTAGCATTAAAGAAAAAAAAAATTGAAATAAAATAAAATAATGCCCGGGAAATCCCTCTTCACCAGAAATCGATAAAAATTTTTCTCTGTTCCTTCAAAGTGCACACGAACAATGGATGTGCTGGTCAAACACCCAACTTTCAACCATCCCACTAACGCCTCAACCGTCCGACGTCCTCGAGGAAAAACTGGGAAAAAAAACTATCCACCGACGGTAGTCGAAGTGAAGTTAGTCTAGAGTATGGTGGGTGGGTGGTCGTGTCGCTCCCTTTTTTCGCCTGTATGAAATATTTTGGTCTGCTTTTGAGCGAATTCCGGCCACCATTTGTTAAAATAAAGAAAAACTTTCAATTCGGGCGCCCTTTCATCTTAAAAACTCGTTTCGTCGCTGGATTTATGTGTGGTCATTTTTATTGTATAAGTATAAAACACTTATACCCTTGCGATGGACCACGACGCGGTACGGAGAGTCTGGGACCTTTATTGGTCAGCACAATATTTTCCCTTTTTGGTCGATGAGAAGCAAGAAATTTTCGACAGAAATACAAATCGCTTGCGTTGCACGATGGATTATTTTCGGAAAAAGCATTCTTACGTAAAATAGTGATCTTAAATCATGCGGTAAGTATAGTAAAATTTCATTTCATTATTTCTTCTCTTGAAAATAAGCATATATTTAGAGCAGAGCTAGTAAAATATTATGTTCACTTATACACTTACAAAATAAAATCTGTGTTTATTACTTCTTCATATAATTTTATCATAATTATTGATCTCTTGAGAATATTCATAAATTATTGCAATATTGAATAATGAACGTTTAGACAGATGCGACCGTAGCATTTGATTTTGTAATATTGAAATACATTCTTGAACCACATTCGATCAGTTTTCCCTACCTTCCTTTCAAACTTAACTTTAAATCGAAATTAAACTACTTATTAATAACTATTTTTCATTTAAAAGTAACGCTAGAAAACTATGACTTAAAATCTGTGACAAAATTAACAATAAATATATAGTATATATTATAATAAATGATTAGTTTTGAGGTAAGGATAAGTAAAATATGCGATTGTCTTACTATACGTAAAGTTTTAAATCATTGTTGTTAAGGCGTTACATGGTTTTCGAAGGTTGAAACAAAGCATATTTTCTCTAATTTTTTTCTAATATAATAAATTAAGTATTTTATTCAAACTTTTAACATATCAAACATAAACATTTGGCAAATATCTATTTTGTGAAATCTTCATTTAGAAATTTTAAAAATTCAGCCATCGGAATCTCATTTCCTGTGACCCATCAGAATAAAGTTCCCTTGGCGTTGTCACAATAATGATGATAGAATCAATTAAAATTAAAAAATCAAATTATATCTGTGAGTAGATATAAATATGTACATATATATATGTAGTTCGCGCTTAGACGAAGGAAAACAAAAAATTAAAATTTGAATTTTTGGCAGAGTCGCGCATAAAAAGGTACTATTTTTGCCATAATCTGCCTCAAGTATTGCTTTGTAAAATTAGTTGTAATAAAAATAAATCCTTCATCCCATCACGAGCTATATATGTATGTATGTATATCTAAACAGAAATAATTTGATTTTTTAATTTCAGATGAATCTATCATTAGTTATTGTGACAACGCCAAGGAAACTTTAGCCACAGGAAAAGAAGTTCCAATGGCTGGATTTTCAAAACTTATAAATAAACATTTCACAACATATTTGACAAATGTGTATCTTTGATATGTAAAAAAGTTTGAATGAAATATTTGATTTATTATTATATATTAGAAGAAAATTAGAGAAAATATGTTTTTTTAGCCTTCGAAACCCATGTAACCCAAGCCCTTAAGTACCTACGCTAAGAGTCTTGAAATCTTGATCTAAATTTCCCTGTCGCTTAAGCATTTTTGGTGTGGGTCGTAATGCTAAAAGCCATTATTCTCCTATTCTTTCCAAATTAACGACAATTGAATTTCTGCAGACATGAACGATCTAAATTGGAGGGATTTAGGATAACCTATCCAGGAATGGTTTTATTGATAAAACGGGCCTATCAACAGTATATCCAATATTAAGCTACCGGCTATTTTTTCAGTTGCTATGTCATCTGGGTTAGAACAGTTTGATTTATTAAATTTATTTATTTAAAAAAAAAAAAAGGAATTCGACAGCATTACCCCCCAATACAGCAGAGTCTTTATTAAGCTCCCAGTCGAATTTCGGGCGATGCCTATAGAAAATGTTAGAAAATGTGAAAAGTGGCGATGAGATCTGCCTCATTTTAGCGACTAGGGAAGTTTCTCGCCATTGAGCGGCACCAGCTCCGGAACGGCAAAATGTATCACAGACGAGTCTTTCTCAATAAAGCATATCGAAGCTGAAATTGAATATAAATCCCGAGGGATGTGGAACGATTCACCAGGATATGATACACACTGGCGGGAGCTGAGCTGAATAATGAAATTCAACGCTTTGTTTACAGTCAGCTCCATATCTGCTCAAAGCATCCGAAAAAAATATATCCTGTTGGCATTGTGCTCAAAATTGCATAAATATATACGAGGAATAGGCTCGTGCGTATATGAGTCAGAAAAGAATTTTTTTTGGGGAGGGTAGGGGATGAATAAGGCACTTTTGGCCGCGCCTTCTCTAGATTTTAGGAGGGTTTGGCGGTTTTCCTTTGAATTGAATCATTTGGTACATTTTGCAATTTTCGTAAATTGCTTCCACCACCCTATTTCGAGAAGTTCGTAAAGCCCAACTTGAATAATTCATCTCTAGCCACATTCGCAGGGCGGAACTAAGCCACCAATCCCCAGAATACTTGGATCTCATAAATTCTTTATCCATGAAGTGCACCTATAGACCTAACGCGCTGATGTAAGTCATGTTGTTGCTCCGGTCAACGGAGGGCAGGTGGGTACGCCTTATTTGGGGGGTATAGTAGCCCCACATCTCAAACCCAATCATCAAACGTAGTTATATTCGTCTGCAGACTCATCCAGTTCCCGTCCGATTGTTGTTGCTCACCGGCCGTTGTTCTGGAACCCTAAAACATGCGTCCGGGGCAACTATGCTCCAACCAGCAGAGTTGCCCTGGTCTATGGACGTTATGTTGCCGCCCCCCCTCCCCCTCAAATTGTTTATGCCCAGAGGAGCTGGTGGTCGTTCCACCCTTTGGCCACCCCCAAACCGCCCGCTCAATTACGTATTCAATATATGAATTTTGTAGAGAAATGGACATGCTGAGATTACAGAGAATAATATATGAAAGTCCAAACTAGAATTTCAATAGGGGCCCTCCAGTGGCGTAGGAAAGGGGCTGGGGCGCCGCTGGGCACGTAGTTAAGGATCCAGGACTTACCCTGCTCCCCGGCGCTTGGTAGATGGCTCCTTATTAAATATTCATTGGCAAATGTCCTTTTATTGAATGTATACGTTAAGTTCGTGTTATTCAGTTGAAATCGGAGAGTCAGCTAGCTAACTTATTGTCATGTCATGTCATGTCAGTTTATCCGGGCTACATACACACGCTCGCCCGTAAGTCACTGCAGCAGACCCGTCCGTCGTCGTCCACCTTGGGCAAACTGTCCGGCGATATGATAAAAAATTGATCCACAGTCCCCTTGGTTGGCCGGAACAGGACAACTTCTTGTTACAATGTGTAATACATTTGGTTTTTGGGGCAAGCGTAGCGCACACCCCCAACAAACCCGGGGAACCGGGCGATTATATTGGAGCATGGGGCTGGGGGGCACCGGGATCCGGCCGGGGGAGCGACCCAATAAAACCATTTGAAAGTTTCCTGCAAGTTTGAGCAACCCCTGGGACACCATTAAACTCATATCCTTCGTTCGCAGGACCTCCATTCACTGGACGCCCGGTGGGACGAGGCCTTGTTTCGAAGGTGTTAAATCAAACTTTTATTTTATTGAGGAAGCTCGCCCTTCTCGGACCAGAGGCGTTACCGGACTGGCCCAGGGTTCGTATTAACGCCTGAGCTATATAAAATGGATTTTTATTGTTAAAAAACAAAATTGTTTGGTATCTCTAAGAGGAATTGTAAAGGTTTACTTTTCGTTTTTCTTATAGTAGGTAAGGGTTGCTACCAACTAAAAAATCTTATAAATTAAGTGAAAATTTGTTCATTTATTATACTGTTCCAGAAAAGGTCAGGTGTCTTTTTGAAGACATTTGGATTTGTCTGAAAAATTGCTTCAAAAACAATTACATATGTATATGACGAATTTATAAAAAAAAATAATAATTACTTATGATTTCAACATTTTGGAATATGCATTAAATAAGACTCAAAAAAACTAATAAGAACAAAGATAAATAAAATGGAAAATTGTTCTCAATCCTAATCTGAAACGATGTCCTCCTTCAAATAAAAATAATGATTATATGAATAAGAAGATTTAAACGTGCTGAATCCATATCTGCATTCCATTTTTAGGGACAAGACAAACCTACCCTACCCCCTAAGACAAAAGAATTACGAGATTGATAAAGGTATAATTATTACAAGTGGTAAACCCAACCTTATCAACATTATAAATGGAAATGAAAGCTGTAGATGTCGTAGCTCCGTGAACCTCTTTTCTCGGTTTTGATCTAATTTTTGTTTTAATTCGCGAGAAAACTGAATAAAATAAGGTTGTTTTTATAGCCTTATAAATAAGCATATTAAAATAAGAATTGATTTCTATAATATTTTCTAACAATTTTAGGCAATTACACTACTTTAATATATTGAATGAGTATCTAAATTTGTTTTAGCTAACAGAAGGAGGAAGAAATATATTAAATAATTTATAATGAATTGTTACCGCCAACGCATGCAGACTTTTGTTAGTAAATTCGACACAAAACTCCATTGGAAAATATGAAAATGAAGAAAAGCACTAATCAATTAATTAATTTTTTAAATTCTGTCATATTTAATAAGGGTAAAATTATAATTAAGAAGCAAAACAAATGTGTGCCTCATATGCTGAAAAACTGCCCAAAAGCGAATGTCAATTTTTTAATAGAAAAACAGAGCACACAGTTAGAAACTCAGTTTTTCTATACAAAAATTTAGTTTAAACCTTTGATGTTTGTTAGTATACGAGCCATTTATTAAAAAAATCTATTACGAGAAAAGTATACGTTGAGTATTATTAAATCTATAATAATCATGCATATAATTAGAAGGGTTTTTTTACGTACCAAAAGCCTGACATTTTGACTGGTTCCATAAAGTTCACTTTATGGTAAAAAAAAAATGTTTTTTATGTCCTCATTCAGCTTTAGATTAATCCCAATCAATCCGATTTTTTATTATTAAACTGTGGCGTTCAAGACTTCCCCAAAATACACTTAGAACACGCTCGGATTATTGCTAGTAATGACCTATGGAAAGCGATTGTTTTGAATTGAGACGGTTTTTATCAAACCATCAATAACAATGTGGCTTCTAATTATGTTTTTCCAATTATTTGCAATAATTGCAATATTTTGCCAAATTTAACAAAACTGTTTTATAAGAATTTATCGCTCGAAAACTTCTGCTCTTAAGAAATGTTTTTCCTCAACATTTTTTATCGCTTCCGAAAAGTACCAGCTTTATAAGATGCTTCACTCGGATTAATTCGAAATGTTTTTCTCAGTAAATAAACCTTGAATTTCCTAAGGACCCTAAAACACTCCTTCAAGCAACGTTTTTAAATTTTGATTATAGAGTACATAAATCGTCCTCACTTTACAACAGTTTTTTAAAAATAATCATTATAATTTCGAATTCTTCCCAATTGCGGCCTAAGTTTAGAGTAAAGTAAAAGTCCACTTTAACTTTATAAGAAAACATTTATTGCACGATTAAGCAATTTAGCTGATTTGAACAATTTCTGTCGTTTTAATGCTCTGCGCCTGCTCCTGAGCCTGCATCAACATCGCATCGACTTTATCTGGTAACAAATGCTTCAGTGGTTCCAAAATCTGCTTCTGCCCAAAGAAAGTAATCCCCTCGTTCTGCAGCGTCATCAAGCTGATTCCCAAATGGCTAGTCAGCGTGGACTGCGGGAAGATGGCGTGAATACACCTCTGGACGTAGGGGATTAAGTCATAAGCGAAACAGGAGCAAAACTTCATGAAATTTTCGCGCTCATTCCCAGTGAAGGCCTGGTGCTCCTGCCTGTAGAAGCGGAGAACGTTTCTAGCGACGGTTTCCAGGGATGACTGTAAGCTCTTTGTTATGTCGTCTGCCAACGAAATTGGGGCACAAAGCCTCAACTCGTTTAAGGCGTTCAAGTAACCATTGCACAATGTGGCTAAAGGATGAAAGTCGAGAAGGGTTTCTGGTGGTGAAAGCGGATCCGCGGAGCCTATGTCTGATTTCCTCCTCAGACCACTGTTGACTTTATTGATGAGAGTGTACTTTTCTAGATCAGCTTCAAACTGTTGCGTAATACTTCTTATTTGGTCAGTAAAATTCTGTAGTATGACACGGACAAATATAGGGATTATGAGACCTCTAAAATCTGCCCCCACTCGACTGAATGAAAGTCCAAAATACATGCATTGCCCTAGAACTGTGTCTAGGGAGCTTACACCTCGCTGCAAATCGTCTTCTAGTGTTTTTAGAAATTGGTCAATCTAAAAGCGATTATTAATTAATTTATTCAGTTTGAGTAAAACATTTTACTTTTCTTTGCAGCCACGCCTGAAACAGTCTTCCTCCGTCATTTGATATGCTACTGGATTTTGAGGCGTAGGAAGACTCTTCTTCCGAAAAAATCGCTCTATACTGCGTGATAATGTTGAAAAGGTTGATTCGGGTCAGCTCAATAACTTTTGTCAGGTGCTGTTGGGCTGTTAAGAGTGTTACAAATACAGATGTTCAAAAAATTATAGATTGAATAAATTATACAATAATAAAGACATCAACAAATAATAATTTTATCATTTTACATTTTTACACTTACACTCTATTCTCTCCCCATTCATTAAGTGAATGAGTTTATTAAAATTTCGAACTTTTTTAGTATGAACACGTTTCACAGAATTTAAGTTTAATGTTTTACTGAAATTTTATATTAAAATAAATTAAATCTGAAGCAACTAATAGAGATCGAAAAGGCTAAGGTCATTTATAACATTTCAAAGAGACACAAAATGTTTGATCAACCTAGTACTGAGAACGGAAATTCACGAACATAACACAAGGAGAGCAATGATATGAAATTTTAACCTACCTGCATCAAAGACAAACCGTCTTAAACATAATCCGATTTACTCTGCTGTTAATTACTATAATCATTTACCAGAATACATAAAAGCGCTCGCACCATACTCGAATTTAAAAGAATGATTAAAAATTATGCAAAAACAAAAACCCGAAATAATCAAGTTCAAAAGGTCCTTATACCAAATTTCTATTTGTCTGGGGAGCACAACAGATGGACTAATTTATGTTTTTTCAAAAAATTATTTTCTTCTTCTCCAATTTTAGGTTATTTAGGAATGGATCCACAGATCCTAAATTCTAAAGCCTGAATGGCATAGAATTAGGTGAATGTTTCCACCGACATGCTGAGAAGTGCGTTATAAATCTATTATTATTATTATTATTAATATAAAAAAAACCGTCACGTACATCACGATTTGAAAATTTTATAAATTACATTCGATTGCCATTTTTTACAAATCCAAACTTCGAACCTTGAACCCGATAAAGTTTTGGATTATGTTATTGACGCAAAGTGGGTATAAATTCAGGTAATTTGATTTTACTCTTGCCAAATAAAAATTGTTTGATATGAATAACTGTTCACGAATTTCAATTCAGTGCAAAATTTCTTAGTAAACTTGGATACGGAATGGATGTGGAAAAGAACACAGCAATTCCACAAACCACTAATGTTTAAATAACTAACACTAGTCTAAAAACAAATAAAGTTTCCGTCCGTTAACAACAAATTAATTAATTCATAATACGGATAAAAAAGTTATATCCTCATTCCTCGTAATAAATTAAAGTTTATTTTCGTTATTTTTGAAATTTAATAAAAAAACCAAATATATTAGTTATAGCGAATTTCATTTGAATGCTTGTTTTATTTTAACTTGCGAACAGGTTCGAAAATCAAATTTAAATATTCGCGCTATTTTCCAAAGCGATACCTGACGGATATTTTTATCAAAAGCTATCCGGGACATAAGCTCAAACAAAAACCTATTCACAGCCCTCTGTTTGTCAAATCTGTAACTTTACTACTTACGGTCGTCTCGAGGAATGGAGCCCAGGAGCTCGCTGAGCCAAGCGTCCCGAGCCTGCAGAAATTTCAATTTTAGCTCGTTGTTCCCGAAGGCTTGCATCCGCCTCAAGTATCCCACAACTTGCAGACATTTCGGCAACTGCAAATCTGTCCTCAGCTGGGCCAAGAGCTGAACCAACATCGTGTGCCACGACGATTCGATTGACGAAACTATTCCCTGAAAAAAGTATGCACGATGATCCTTTGATGAAATAAAAACTCTTTTAAAAGTAAACCTTAATGACAGGGATATCGCCGTGCTTTTGACCCATCTTCTGGACATAAGAAGCTAGTTCCAGAGCCTCCTCGTACCTTCCCTCACGGATGCACCGCTCCATCAACTGGGGCATTTCAAGAATTTCGAGGAGTTGTGCGTTTCGCTTTAAAGTAATCGAATTCAAGCGCCTCTTCGAATTGATCTCGCTGGTTTTATCCAAGAACTCCTCGCACTTCCCGCTGAACTGAGGGAGCTTCTCCACCAGGGAATTGATCCTCCTCTCCGTCCTCTGGAATTCGCTGCAAATCGACCGGGAGCACTCGGCGGTCTGGATGAAAGTTTTGTAGTTAGAAATGGCGAGGTCCTGTGTCTGCTCGACCACCGATTTGTTCTCCTCCGCCAGCCGGGACTCCTCCTTTTTCAACTGGTCCACTTTGTAAGTGCCCAACTTTTGCAGGTAGCTGGGCAGCTCCGGGTTGTCCCGCAGGCTCTCTGGAAAAACAGGAATTTAATTGTGCCATATTGGCTTTTAAAAAAAGTACACAAACCTGGAAGTCCATCGGGAAATATCAGCTTCAAAACTCTCTCGTTCTCGATGTCCATAATTTAAAGAAAACACAGACAGTTCGCCTGAAGATTGATTTGTTGACTTTTGCTGGTGCCGATGCTTCGCTGACGTAGCGGTGTTTTGACATCGCAAAAACAGCTGATTGTGACCAGAGCTCCCCAAACCGTTACAGTCGTTACCAGAAAATTTGGCAATATAATTTTTAATCGTGCGTTCAGAGCATTTTATATTATTATTTCTTAGCTTATTAACCGAATTTTTGATGTTCTTTCCATCTTCTATCTTCAAATCAGTCAGCAGAAGAACGTAAAGTTCTCCCTAAATTAGAACAGGTAATTGTATGTATAATATACTATAAATGGCACTGTACGATGAAAGTAAGGTTTGCGTTTTTAATTTTCTTTTTGGAAATATATAAACCTGCAAAAAACGTTATGCTTAAAATTTGAATAAATTTGTCGTAGATCACGAGTTACTAAAGCCTTTTGAGGGCGTGCGTCCGGTTGTGTTACTCAGGCTGTGTGCCAAACGAGACTTTTCTTTTCATAAGTCGACTGACTATTAAACGAAAAGCATGCTGGCGAATAGACTTTTCAAATAACAAATCAGTATTTTTTCCTTATATGTAGAAGGCTGTGACCATTTCGCATATTGATCATCCTATTTTGCATGTAATTCTTAGTTTCCTTCATCCCCTTTATGTATTTTAAATACATAGTTTATTAGTATTTGAAGAAATAAAATTATAACTTCGATACCTTCTTCGTCCATTTCCCGATTTAATATCAAATTACTGCGTGTGTCGTTACAAAATTCACTTGAAAAGACTCCTTGTTTGGCACAGGCAAATTAATCGAGTACATTTTTAACGAACTTTTGAAAAGAAAATTCTGGTTTGGCACACAGCCTCAAATTTTAAATGCTTTTTTTTTCTCGTAATGGTGTTTTTCCAATAGTCGTAAAAGATAAAAACCAAACTCAGCATCCGATCGAAGTTGTTTTACATTATTCTGTAATCAGAACGACTCGTAAAATAAACTACTTTTCGACACATTTCAATTTTCAGGATACCGTTTTCGTTTTTGATAGCCACAAATTATACTATTAATATTTATGCTTTGATAGATGCAGGTATGTTTCATTAACTAATAAACTTACACAATTAAAAATATTATTAGTTATGGGCATAGCCACGTTAATACATACTTTAAAGGGATAGAAATAAAAATAAGATAGTGAAGTTTCCCTATACATTTGCTTGAAGGTCTTATTGCAAAAATCGGAATTCCAATCAACAAAACATTTATGTAATAGAAAAGTGTGACGGTGGCAATTTCTTAGCTAGTATTGTATTATTGGCGGAAATATCTTAAAATCCAAATTTTGAAACTATTATTACTTTAGAAGCACATAGCAAAAATTCAAAAATAAATCGATATTATAAATTCTAAAAAAAAATGAATATTGAATTCAATGTTGTAAAACGTAATATGACACCAGCTAAAACTGCATTTGATGAAGGGAATGAATTATCAGAAAGCTACATATCACAATAATTTCGAGTTTATTTCGTTAAAACGAAAAAGTATCGATGATACGAAATTTACGTATATTTCTTTTCGTAAGAGAACCATGAGTAGAACTCGTTAATTCAATAAATGATCGCGAATTTATTACATTAATGTACTCAAGTGATTCGCAATTGCTTCCAACGCTTCCTTTCGACCAAAAGATGTGCAACGACATAAAATGTAAGTCATGCAACTGTTCTAAAATCCGCGCATTTCTTAATGAGTACTAATGCGATTAAAAGAAATCAGTAATTTGCAGCGTAGTAAAAAATGCGTTAAAAACCACCGTCGCTACATATCACTAGTATTTCCAAAAAAGGAAAAATCACGTCAGGTCGGCCATCTGCGACCCAAATATCGGCCGAGAAGTTATAAGCCTAATTGGGCTATTGGAAGAGGCTGCAAGGAAAATTGAGCGGCGTCCAGCTTCCTAGTGCACGGCGGCGGTGCGGCGACGCGTTGTGTGGGCACCGGCAAAAGAAGCGACGTCGCGCAGAAGCGCGCGGATTGCGAGGCGATCATATGCGCAGGCGCAGCAGACTCACCCTGAGACGGGAACGCTGGAGATAGACAGGTGATCCAATTAAGTGATTAATTCAAACTTTATAAAAAATCACCTGTGCCTGAGCGTGTGCAATTCGATCGGTTCGCAAGATGAAAAAAGGCGAAAAAGAAAGACGGCAGCGAAACATTTCCGACAAGTAATTGGAGTCCGGAGGCGCCCAATCTCGCGGTGGCGAGGTGAGCTCCCCGATAGTCGAACTGCTGAAGAAGCAGACAACGGAGCCGAAACACGAAAAGAAATGCTCCAACGTTCTACTTTCACCTGGGCCCGAAGGTGTTTACTGGCAAAATAAAGCAAAACGATGCGGGGGGGAAAACAAAAGAAAAATAATGAAAAGACGAAAACCGAAGCGATGAAGAGATTTTCATTCACTTCGGTCAGCGCAGGTGAGGCGGTTTTTGCTGGATTTCTTTGAGCTTTCTACACAGCGTCCACGATCGCAGTTTGCACTGGACCGAGATCTTAACGAGATAATTGGGAGAGATTAAGCGATTGGATTTACCTTTTAGTTAGCGAAATTAGCCGTAATCACTACCACCTATCTTAATTAAAGGTTTCTAGGAAATTAATCATATGCATTTAACCCAGCCTTAAAAGGGTTCTAAATGTACTATTATCTGATTGCCTCTACACTTATTTTGATACATTTATTAATTAATTTTTGCCGGTAACAATAGTAACTACATAGTATAATACAATTTTGTGTTTATCTAATATTTTAAAATTCAAACTTCTAGAACTAAAGATTGCGCCAATCTCTACAAAAACCCTTTCTGGCTATAGCAGTTGCCAATCACGTTCAAACTGTAATACATGTTTAATTAAATTTTGGTGTGGAAAAAGGTAAAAGACCGGATTATGTCATAAGCTGTTTGGTATTATCCCGTAACTACACTGAAAGAAAAAGTTTCTAAAATAAAGCAAAACTCTCTTGAATCAATGCATTTTGGGCAATGATTTTCATCCAATTGAAATGGCCCTTGATTCAACCGTTGCTTGTAAACTCTTGCTTCAAGAAATATTTTCTTTATCTAAAAGTTAGTGAGTTGTTGAAACTAACAAAATACTCTAAAAAAACCGAAATTTTCAAAAGCCTTTCTTGATTTTAAAAGAAATTTTCTTAAACTGAGTGGAAACTTTTACAAACAACCGAAATTGTGTGTTAATATAAGGAATTATTAAGTTCTTGTTTGAAGATCAATTTCCTTGATTTTATCGCTACTATGGATCTTTTAATGAGAGAAGTTTATTTAAAATTGAGACACTTTTCCTTCTTTTAAGAAAAAATGGCTTGTTTCAAGAAATATCGAATTTTTATGCAAGTGAGGAACTACTATTCTTGATTTCAGCAAATTATTTCTCTCAGTGTATGTACATGCAAAACACTTTCTTGACATTCACAAAATATTAGAATAATACACGGAAAAAAATTTGGATAACAAAATCCCCAACCAATTTACGAACGTTTTCGCCGTAAAATCCACAACGTATATTGAAAAAGTAACAGATCTCCTTAAAAGTTACAGGAAATAATGTCAACATTTTACGCTGGTCTTTAAATTTTAGTTAATATCCCTGTTTTTTTCACAAATATTACCAAAATAATGCACTGTCCCAAAATCCATCGGAAAATACAGGGATATTGCCAGAAACGACGCGATATTCCCGACAAATTTTTTTCCGTGTACCTTGTGCTTGTTGGATTTAACATAATATAATTTATACGATAAGTACATATGTATGTCATATGTAATGTACATATACTTTACACATCCGAAACATTTGAAAGCGAAGACGAGGTTAAAATTTACTAGCGACTAGATCACGAGATAAATGATGACTGAAATATAATGGAATGGAATCATAATTAATGTAAAAATCATGGATATTTTAATTTATTATTCCTTAAAGAATAGAACTTTGTAATCATATTGGCTTCAATAAGATAAATTTGATTTTTTTGTGATTTATACAATAGTTGAGTCCATAAAACACAACGTTGCTGTGTTAGTACAGGATAGGCCCATACATTTTTAATTTTAACTCTAAGTACTTAATCATAATGAAGTTCCTTTATTAAATGTGTTAAGAATTAAAAAAAAATAAATTTAACAAAATCAGTTGTCAATTAACTAGATAATAAAAAACTCGCTCATAAAAATCACGTTAATATATAAAATAATTATCCCCTTTGATTGAAATCAGGGATGAGATTATTACACCTTTCTTTAAAATAAAAACGATAAAGGTTTTATAATTGTACAAACTACATATAGCTACATCGAAATTTTGAAATCGCAGATTCCTAATTCAGTCCAAATTTTAGAGTTCAAAATTATATTGGCTCTAAGTTTGATTCTTATTTTTACTTAGCTCAGTAATTTCAAAATTTAAAACTTTTAATATAGCGAATACAAAATGGTATCGTTTTAGTGCTAATTATTATGTAAATTGGACAAAATTATGTATAGAAACAAATACATATATTGGTGTTGCTAGTTTAATATGTATTTTGGTGCCCTATTTAGTGAGCTCAAAATGATGAGAGTATTAAAAATCATAAAATGTAAAAATTTTAGTTGCCAATAAATAAAGGGATGATTTAATTTAAGAAAAATGGCAACAGGATCGTATTACACGAATCTGTATGGACAATGGGTTGAAGGATTCTTGCGTTATCGTGCCCCACCGTCTTTTAAAAAGTAATTTTGAGAAAACAACATTTGTATTTTTAGTTTTTGATGCGCACAGGTATTATCTTTTTATAAAAAATTTACAGTGCTACAGTGCTATTATATTATTATTATAATTTTGCTTTTTTTTATGAACTTATGATACATACTTTTTCAATAATTTACTGTTCCTGGATTGATTACAGATTGAAGGGTAAATAGCATCTTAGAACTAGGAATAGGTGAAAAAAAACTTGCTAGTGATAATAGCTTTGCGTGATAATTTCTATGATTAATGATATTTAGTGAATCTCAATAAAACCGCTGAAGTCGTGAAATGAGAACCTCGAAGCATATATGTACTCGAAGTGAATCTTGAAGTTGGTGAGCAGCAACATCATCAATTTCACAAGGAAATATAGTCAGGCACGAACCAGACGACATTTATTACGTTGTAATGAATTTCTCCTAATCTTCTTACTGAACGTCGTGCCTCGTCTTTCGCGAACTGACTAAAAGACGGTGGGCCCCAGGTAAGAGGGGGCCGGCGATGGAAGGCCCCCGGCCCCCAATCGCAAGGTGTACGAAGATCGAAGATTGAAGAGAAATGATCCGAAACACGTTCGAGTACGCAATACGTAAGTTTTTCGCGCATTTCCCATGGTCGGTGGTGCTGTGCGCTGCTGCGTTGGGGCTCCTCGAGCAGGTTGCACGGGGCCCGCTCTCGGAGCCCGCAGCATGTGGGGCCCCATCAGCGGCACAATCACCTCCGTCTGAGGCCACCTTTCTTTCTACCTGGAGATCGGCTGGTTACTTCACGTCGACCGAGCGGCTGGCGAGGTGCACAAACGCTGGGAGAAATGAAATGATACGCCAGCCAGGTAAATTAGATGGGAAAAGATCATCGCCGTCTCGAGGAGGCAGAACCGCGGATGCCGAGCCAACTTCCAAATGTGTGAAGCAAAAAGAAATGCAAACGCTCCAGAGGAGGCCACTACTGACCTACTAAGCAACCTCACTTTTTCTTATACAACAGTTAAGCGCTTAGCAGTTGGCGAGACGAGACATGTCGCTAATGTGCGTTAATTTCCCGCACTTTGAACGCGTTTTGTTTTACTTCAGCTATTTGGACGCAGATTTTCAATCGGACTAAACTCTCACAATTGATTAATTTTTTTTCCAACGCACTAGTACAACATTTTACGCTTTATTTCCAACTTTTGCGGATTTTTCGTATCTCTCCGAACAGTTGGAAGACGTTCGGGTCGAAACCTGAATAGTGAAAAGTGATAAAGTGCCTGGTGAAATTTAAGTGCATTCCGTTGACAAAACTTAGCTTAAAACGGCTAAAATAATAAATTGTGGATAGTTATTGTTATCAGCCTTAACCTGTGAAGTTCAACGGAAATTGTGCCGAGTTTACTAGAAAAAAATTCATACATTTTTGAATGCAAACATAAATCATATAAACATGGGAAAAGGATTAATGCTTCTCTTTGTAAGTAGCCGAGCTTATTCTTTTTTATATTAGTTCGGCTATAAATCATTTAACTGCCAGTTATCACAAAGTATCGGTTCTACCGATTTTATATTTTTATTTTTCACATATCCAATAAAAATCATCCGAACTTCTGGATTTAAGTTTATATCGTTAAGGTGAATTAGGTTAAAGATCAGTTTGTTAGAAAATTATCTTTTAAAAGAAACAAAAGTTCTTTTGTTAAATATTTCTTACTGAGGGTCGAGGCTAAATGCAAGCACACTACTGGAAGCAAATATTAATTCTATGGTATGAATATTCAAACCCATAAAAGTTAATGGGATACATGGAACATAGGAAAACGCGGTCTCCCACAATAAGTAGAAGATGGTTTTGTCGCAGAAATATTATTATACATTTTGCCACTTTTTACTCTTTACCGTTTACATTAGGTACTTCCTGTAAAGTTATGAATTATTATGTTTGATGTATTCCTTTGTTTGACTGCTTATGTCTTCATAAAAAATGTAATAACTTTCTAGTACGTTTATGTAAAGAATATGGGCTAATTGGGATTTTTAGTGGAACAAAAAAAAATTATTTTAGTCGATAGCTAACGAGGGAAACCATAATAAAATAAAAATAATGTTACTTAGATTTGGTATATAGTTAAATAAGCCGTAGGTACACACAGGCCGATTAACTCCACAAGCAAAAAGTTGAGAATACTGAAGAAATTACATATTTTTGTTAGATAAATTTAAACAGTTGGTCTGACTATTAAATCTGTTCGAAACGAATCGAAATCACCTTACAAAAACCCTTTGTGAATAAAAATTCCTTAATAAAGTTCCTAAAAATTTTATAAATTCATTTTAATTAGGTACCTTTGATTTTAATTTCAGTGAATTTTTCCGCCAATAATATCAAAATAATTCGATTGGATTTTTCAAATACATATATGTTTTTTTTTTTATTAATAATTATTAATGGTTTTATTAACTCAACTCCGTACTCGGAAAAAGAAGTATTTCTATGGGTATATATATGTAGATTACGAAATGAAAAGACTATAGAAAATAGTAATAAAAAGGGCTATAGATAATAGTAATAATATTTTAAATTATATAATTAAAATTCAACATAAACTGATTAAAAACACATCTGCATTTATGTAACTTTGAGCATCAAATATAAATGTCCGCATTTACATAAAACTTTTGGAATTCGTTTTTTACTTCCAATTGATCCATATTGAAAAAAAAAAATAGAATTTAATTATATCTTTTTTTATTCTAATTAATTATTATTTTTAGAAGAAAAACAAATTATAAATGAAATTGCATACATGAAACGTTAAAATAAATAATGGCTTTAAATACATAGCCTTAAAAAAGAACAAAGAGAAACTGATTAATGGGAATAAAATTAGGCTCAAAGAAGCTCATTGATACATACATACGTATGAAATGAAAAGAAAAATTTGTTGTAATTTTTTCTACATTTTCAGGAGTTTGGAAACTATGTTATTTATTTTAATATACAAATTTACAACAATTAAGAGGATATATTCAAATTTTTCAGGCGACGGGACATCTCGCGCCTATTTTAGTTATCTGAACTATCGCGGGCCAAAATTACTACTAATTACCAACATTTTCTCGATGAAAAACCATCGATTGAAAATAACTTCAGAAATAATTTGGAATTTATTTTGAAACTTTTAAATATTATGCTAACATTTGATGCAAAGAACCAAAAATGCATTTTTTAATAATAAATTTCAGTTGAAATAAAAATAAATTTTTCGAAGCATGCATGAGAAGAACAGCATAACTCTCTCAAAATTCCTTAACCTTTGTTAGCTGAAGTAACAAATGGTTAAAATTGTTGGTAAATTCCTAAAAAAGAAATGCACCAGCAATAACTCTTTTCCCTCATAACTCACACCATCGCCGCCTCGAAACATAAAAAAAAAATAATTTCTCTCGAAGTTCACCCAGTTCGGCTAATGAGTATCATCGATAATGAACTCAAAAGGAAGCCAATTGCAGCCGCCGAGCATGCATGAAATTACCTTGATCATGAGCGGAATAAAAACGAAGGTAACTTCGAAAAATACAGGTGAAAAAGCAACAATCGCCGGCTTTTACGCCCGTTCAGGTGTTCACGGCTGAGCGGCATTGACCCATCCAGGTCACCTGAACGAGGTGCGAGCGCAGCACGTGAGGCTTCAGTCGCACTGACAGGAAAAGTCGGTCTGTTTTCATTTCATGTAAATCCACCGATCGCCTTCTGCGGATCGGGTGTTTTTACTTATTTTTTAACCGCGGCGACGGGTGTCATTAGTGTTTTCTTTGCTAGCACAACCAATTTGGTCGGCCGTGGCACATACTTTGCATAACAGCTGGGTGACGTGATGAACCCTATCACGACGAGTGAAAATGTATGCTAACGAAAAATGTGAAAGTGAAAGTTTCTGTTTATTAGAAAAGATCAATTTCACTGCTGCAGCGGCACCTTCGACATAGTGCATTCGGACTTTTACCAGCGCATGCCGCCGGTCATCCGAGAGATTGCGTTCCCTTGCGTTGCCCGCGCTTTTTGTTTACCTACCCATCGCATCGCGATCTGTGGGCCATGCTCAATCAACGTCCAGTCGTCGATCGATCGATCGATTCGGTAATGAAACAATAATTGAGTTCCAGAGAAATTGGGGCCGGACTGCCTAATTGTGCTGACCGACTTATGGAATGGATTTTGATGATGAGCTAATGACCACTTTTTGCACACTGATTGGATTCATTTCGCGTTTTTTTTTTATGATCTCGCGATACACGAGTTACAAGCGCTCCATTCATGCTCATTACTTTTCTATGTCACTCAGAAGGTGGAAGCAGGTGCATACTTTGTATGAGGCTCGATAAATTGCTGTTTTAGCACCTCATCAATTTTACTGTAGAAAATTTAAATTTTCCATATAATTTGCGACCGCTGAAGAAATTCACGCGCTGAACAAATATGTCATGAGCCCTCTAATCTTTAGGAAAGGGGTCAGTACTGTTTTAGCACAAAAAACAACTGGTAATAAAATAAATAACCTAGGTAGAAAATTCAATAGAGGTATTTTTAAGCTTTGTGTCAGTTTAAAAGGTATAACAAATTGGTTGTCATATAAACAACGATAAAATTATTGGTAAAATTCCTATTGGAATGTTGTCGTATATGTTACATGCATTCGTAAACGAAAAATGTCAATAAGCTATCACTTCCTAGAAAAATAGGATTAAAATATACAAAAGATCATATTTTGACCATTTAAGACAAGAGCATTTCCACATTTAGAATCTCGGTTATTAAACATCGCTTAAACAATATTTTTGTCTGTAAAAATGTGTTTGGTGTCATATTCATAACAATTTAAAGTAATTGGAGTTTTCTTTTACAAATAAATTTTATTAGCTATAAATAAAATAGTAGTTTGGCTGCATTTCGTTTTTATAAACCCTTTAAATCAGTCTGCATGATAACGTCCTTTAACTAAATTTTGAATTTACTATAGTAGTTATTTCGTTCGTACTTTTGTTACTAATATTATTCAAGAACTAAGTAGTTATGCATTTTATAGCAGGTCGGTTTTTCTTAGTGTTCGTTTAAACTCTAATCTGTTAAATTTTTAGGCCTACTCGCGTTCTTAAAAGCCAAATGAGTAAAAAACACGATACTAATAAACAACTAACTACTAACAGTTTCTCTGAATAAGGATTTGGAATTTTCATCAATATAACATACAATTGTCATGATTTTAGGTAATAATGCAAATCTTCAAAATTTGAACCGAATATTTTACAGATTAATTTTTTACTTCAAAGTGGAAACAAATCAGTGCAACTTGATGCTATTTTTAGCTTTTTAAATCTCTGCTGTAGGAAATTCATATGATAAATTTCAAATCCATGCAAAATCCCTTGTTGTTCTGGATAGACGAAAAGAAGACAGCTATTTTCAAAATAAATTGGCAGTTGATCGAACACCACACAAAAAGAAAACATTTTGTTGGCTGTTTTGCAAAATTCACCTCATTCAACAGACTATAGCTCATATTACGAAAATCATTTTTATGAGTATTGTATTTAAAATTTATACATACATTTAGGGGTATTCACTCTTCGGTGTATTTTCCTTCAAATAGCAAATTCGTTGTATTTTCTTACAGCGAAGAGTGTGAGCTCCCTGTAGCAGAATATGAATACACTCTTGTAACATTTCCATCAGCTGATTAAATTGACAGTCATCATTTGATTACTTGACATACGATTTTGAAAAGTATTAAAAATGCCGAGGCAAAGCAAAAAGGCTCAAATTATAAAGTTTTTAATTCTTCCTCCATTGTCCACTTTTTATTCTGCTTACTTCGTTTTTTCTTTGGTTTTGCCAACCATTCATCCATGGATTCCGTCATATTTCAAGAATAAATCGGACTGAAATTTGCTTATTGAATTTCACAATTTTAAGGAACAATTTTAAGTGTCAAAAACAGCTGGCAGACAAAAGATGATTTACAAGAGTGTAGCATTCAAAAGCTAGAGGCAAGGCCTATTGTTAACTTTTACATCTATTGCAAGATGTGTCACGTGCATTTTGTTGTTGCACGTTGTATTTGAGTACAATGTAGCATGAATTTGCTATGATACAAGGTCAAATACACCGAAGAGTGAATACCACTATTATTATCTTTTATTTAAATAATTAATTGTTCAATAATATTTTATTTAGAGACGTGAATCTAATAAATTACTAGTAGGCCACTTAGCGCAATATTTTCGTTTTTAGGTATAAGTTCGCTTTACAGGATTAGTAGAACTTTTCATTACTTTGCTAACGTACCTAGAAATAAAAGAGATCTTTAGTCAAATAGTTGGATGGTTTATTTCTTACAGGCATAAATTACTCAAAAAGCGTTCGTATCGACCTCATATGAGGAACTTACACGTAAGAAATTTTAATGTGGTCTTTAGCCTTCGTATTTGAAGTTTGAATTTTTAGAACAATAATTTCCTACATAAAATATTGTTGATTTAAAAATAATATCTTTTTATATACATTAACAGTGCAAAAGTCATAAAAAAACCACGACATTTCGTACCGCTGTGATGTAATTTATTATCTTAAAAACATTTCTTCCGTTCGACTTAGAGCCAGTTCTTTAAGTAATTCAGTTGCGCATAACCCTTGATTTTTACTACAACATAGCAGCAAAAAACTGCTTATCGACATTTGAAACTCTCGTTACGTTATGATCCCGTATAAAGTTTTATGTACGTTATATATTCTGTCTGTAACGTTCTCATATAGTAACTTCCCTGGGAAAAAACTTAATAACCGTAATCTCCTAGAAATCTAGCCGTTAATTATCCTGCAAATCTCCGTAAAACAGGCAACTTCCCAAAGCCAGTGATTCTGCGTCAATAAATTATTCAAATGAACGAGCTGCATCCATCTCGTGACACATCTTGTTTGCCTCAATATCGAGTTCGTCGCCAGAGTCTTTCGTTTTAAACCATGCAATCGAACACGTTCCTGCAACATATTTACACCACTCTCTTCTACTAAATGCTTCTAAAAGCAATTTGATTATGCAAATAAGCAAATGACATCGAGTCTAAGTGATCTTTTTTTTTTTTAAAAAAAAAAAGGTTTGAAATTACATTGCCAAAGCGACCACCTTAACCGACCGATCGGTGGTAAAAAGTGCGCAAAGTTAGCCCAGGAGGATGGTCGGAAAAGCAAACCAATACGACAGAAATTCTCAAAGACAACTCTTATGTACAAGAAAGTAGAGAAAGACTTTTACTTAACCTAGTTTCAGTGCTGAATGCTAATTAAGAGCTTTGGTAAACACGACAGTGCTATTCTACGGACTGCTGATTTTTTTTCTCCATTTTTCTTTGTGGACATGCACCAGCCCGTGCTTGTACCATTTATGCAGTGAGCGAAATTCGATTTGTTCCACCCATTTTTTTCATTTTTTTTAAATTGTATTTTTTAACGACATTTAAGTAATGGCACTTGACATACATACAATTCAGAATAGATGTAAATAAGTTTCGCTCTCAAGTGTTATAAAATGATGGAAGGCCATAGCTGTGGCTAAGAGATTTAAAATGCACTTTCTATTGTATCATATCCCTTTAAAGTAAATTCAATGGAATTATGGAATACTTTCTTTGTTTAAAGATAAGTGCACCCAAATTGTAATTTCATAAGAACAGTATTAGTTTTATTTAATTGTTTGATTGATCTAGTAGCCTACGATCAATTTCCAAAAATTCAATTTAATTTTTGTGTATTACCGCAGTTTAATTGAGGAGTGTCTGTTCAAAAGTTGCGATGGTTTTTCTATCTTGTTAGTATATTTTAATTATATCCATTTCCGATCTCAGTCTCCACAAAAGTTGCTGTTTATTCGTAAATTGTTCCTACAACTCTTATTTCTAAACAAAACTAGGTATGTATATTTACAAAACAACCTGTAAGTAAGCTGTGTGTATGTTAAAAGAAATAAGGTACTCCTTCATTTTGAAGATTTTAGGACAAAGTGTAAATGTAGTATGTAAATCAATTTTTAAATTAAATACAGATATAATTATGTATAGCTTAACTCATTCCGAACCAGTGGCCACCGTTGCTAGACACTTTTTGCAGTAGTTTTACGAATATTTAAATCACATGCTTTATGTATATATCTCCATAGTTATAAATAATCCGAAACTGCTGCTGAATTAGTAGAAAAATGAAGGTATGTAAGCAATTCCGAAGAAAATTTGTTTATTCTTTGAACTCTAAACTGCTATAAATAATAATAAGTAATATATGATGGAAATCTTTCGACATATGAAACTGATTTTTTCATATATGTGTATGAAATTTCGGCTTCTCTGATTTAAATGTTTAAACTACTGCCTAGCTAGAAATGCAGGTTTAAATGTTTACAATAGGTATTACTGTAGTTCTTGAACAGGTTAACAAAGCTTATGTTATACAATTTTTTAATACAATCCTTTGGCACCTAGTATAAACAATTCTATTAAATTCATAGAAATCTATAGGCATCGCAATTCCTTTTTTATAGGAGTTCATTCTATCATACAATGATGACTTGGAGTAATTTCTTTAATTTAATACAAACCAAGCAGTAATTTTCCTAAACCAATCTCGTAAAAATTTATTGTGGAAAATACATATTTATAGCCTTTTCTCATTATTTTATTTTTTATGTTATTTTTAAGATGTTCTTAAAGAATTTTCTAAGAAACATATAAACAATCCTCGAAAATATCCGTAGTAGATTTTCTTACGTTAGTGCAGTACCTGCGGGGATTTTTAGTTTTACAACCTTTATATATGTATTGTATACCTAATTCGCAAATTCCAATTTAAAAAACAATTAATACATCAACCAGTCATAATTTATTCCTTGTTTGTTTTACGTCGGGCATGACTCTTCCTACATATACATATCTTAAAATATATTCAAACTGAAAAGCAGCAGTTCTTTGAAAATTTATTCAAATTATTAGCTATTAACATGACGTTCTAGTCACAAGTTAATTATAAGCAGCGGATTCACTCCGATTATAAATTCATTCGAGATTCAATTTGCCGAACTGATTATTGCATGCGTGCGTACACCTTTCACTCTTCACGACCGGTTTTCTTCGATGTGCTTTCTGTTGATTGCTGTTCAGCTTACACGGCATGAAAGGTGCTTCCCGGGACAGACCCGGGGGGCTGACTTACTTTTACCGCGTCCAACAGCTGATCGTCAATCAAATTTATGGTTTTACCTTACCCAAGACAAATTATGAATGAATCAGGTTATTTAGTGGCATGAACCTGATCTGTACTTGCACCGCATGTCTACCACGTTCGATTTGCTCGCGAATCGCGATACCTTTGGGGCATGGAGCTCTGCTCCACAAACATAAATCTTTTGTTTTGTTTATATTTCCATTTCTTCGGGTTTTCAGGCTATCTTGCTTTATTTTTGCCAGCGGATTGTCGATGGGAAGTTATGATGATTATGGGCTCGAATTTGAAATTGGAAAGTAAGGAGTGTAATTTGGAATTTGATTACGTCGTGATGTTAATACAAAATAATAGTCTAGATCTTATACCATTTTACGGAAATCGATTCAATTACTTAATCAAGTTTGTCATTGTAACTGTTTGAAAATTGATTTGATACAAAGTATTAAATATTTTCAAAGGTTTTATTTAATATATGAATAAATGGTAATTATAAAAATGTTGAGTAGTACTAAATAAAATATGTTCGATCCTAGGCTTAAAACGAAAGATTCAAGCGACGAACTCAATTATTTAGTTTTCAATGTATCTACCTATAGGTATAGATGAATTTAAATTTGTAAAATGTTTTCTCTTAACACGTTCACGCCGGCGGTACAAGTCATGTTTCTCTTACATGGGCAGCTACACTTAAAGCTCGTCGCATTTTTTCATTATTTTAATTTCCAACTACTTTTACATATACGAGTAATGTAGCAATTTTTTCTAGTTACTTAACGATAAGAATTTTTGGTATTTCACACCGACTGATAGCACAATCCAATGTGAGCCATCGGTGGTACACGCTGACCATGAGTCAGTCCTGTACGAGCTACCGGTGGTACGCGCCGGCGTGAACGTGTTAAATAACTTTTAGCAATCTTACTATAAATAATAATTTATATCGTTAACATTTCTACCCTTATTTCAATTTCAGAGTTTTATCCTTTACACCTTTAGTTGCTTACCACCCATTTCAACTTATGGCTACGATTCAGCAACATCATGCAGTCCAAAAATGTCTCGAAAAGGTCGAGCACAACTTTTGGCATCAATTCCATGCGATTTAACACAACAAGCGTACTGCAACCTTCCAGGATCTTCTTATCCATGGCATGCTGTACGACGATTCGTCCATGAAAACCAAGGTTTAATGAAACGAATGTATGGCGACATTCGACACATTTCAATTCTTCGAACTGAAATTCAAAATAATGAAATCGATGTAGAAGACATTGAGGAAACAGCAGCACGGTATTCTCGAGATGGTCTTAGAAAGCAAAAATATCTCCAAACGGAATATCAAAATTCAAAAGCAAATGACGTACTCTCAGAGCCACATTTTAGACCAACGACAACAGCTAAAAGTACTACGCAAAAGCCTAGCCCTGTTGCAACTGCCACTTCGCCGGTTGAGCAACAAGCAACGAATGAGGCCAATTCGAAAAATAGCCTCGACAATAATATGGAGTCCAACAACATTTTGGACACCAGTACTCATATGACTGCAATGGAAAATATTAAAGTCGTTCAGGCTCCAAACTTAAGTATCAATCGAACAGAGTCGGCAACTATTTCAACAACTTTGAAGGTTGTTCAACAAATCATCAAATCTGAAATTGAGTCCGAGCAAACAGAGAAGCAAGAGCTACTTGAGGCTGAAATTATTCCTATGGTTAGTCAAAGGAATAGTGAAAGTACGGCTACTGAAAGTGTAACTTCAACCGTGAGCAGTCAACTAATTGACAAAAATCCTGAGACTTCAACAGTGAGTGGAAGTTCCACCAATAAGGGGACCGAATTTTTTAATGAGAAGAAAAAGACTCCGAAACCAAGTACAGTGGAAGGTCAAGGTCAACTGTTCCAGGATACAATTCAAAAAGAGGCTCCAGTAGTTAACATGAGAGGAGTGTAAGTATTTTACATATCACTATATATAATACCTATAATACATATAGTATAGTAGTACGTATTAAAAGAGTTGGTCGATTTTTCCAATTTTCAACAAGTTTTATAATAATGGCATTCATTGGAATATTGCTTTTTTTAATGTCCGCTTGAGTACCTGTTTAAATCTTTAGTATACTTATTAAATTTGAATACCATTTTCACTATCAACTGAATAGAAATAGTAGTCTCTCTACAATATTTTTATGTATTTGTCATTATTAAGTTAATGCGAAAAGAAGCCAAGCTATTCCGTTTTTAGTAAAATAACGCAGAACCACCAACTTCTACATGAAGCGAGAAAATGTGAAAATTTTTAGTTTCATCTAATTATCACTTAATTCTGCTGAAAGTGAAAATTTACTTTTGCTTTCATGCTTTCACCACAAAAGTTCTTTGCAAAAAATTGATTCGAAATGCGCAATTTCAAAAACTCAGATTCTAATATGTATAGGTATTGCTGATTTTCGAATATTAATAATTGTTCTTTAACTCATTCGAGGTGAGGTATATTTTTTAGAGACCATGCCCAGGCGCGATCATTTTCTTTGTTTATATTAATTCTTTTTAGTTGTCCGGCGGTCTAGACTATGAGGGTTAAACAAATGAATAAATACTGCATATTGCAATCATTTTCAATATATATTAAACTGAAAAAAAAAATTTCAAGTTTCCTAGTTATATGCATATAATACAAACACATAAAAAACATTAGTTGTGTTTTATTCGTCTATCCAGAACAAAAGGGGATTTTGCTTAAATTTGTAATTTATCATGAATAACCCATAGAAAAATTTTAAAATTTTCTAAAATACAACAAATTGCAAAGACTTTTATCCACTTTTAAGTCAAAAATTAATCTGAAAATTATTCAGTTCATGAGTTGAAGTTTTGCATGAATAAGAGTCAGAGGAACTATTAATAATCTTCAGTTCAATATTAATTTTCCTATTGTTTTGTAGATACGAAAAAAACGCAGCTATTATATTGTGCAGGTAATATAAAATTTCTTGCATTTTACTTAACACGTCCACGCCGGCGCGTACCACTGGTGGCTCGTACAAGACTGACTCATGGACAGCGCATACCACCGATGGCTCGCATTTGATTGTGCTATCGGGCTGTGCGTAACACCAAACATTTAGATCGTTAACTATAACTAGCAAAAATTACCATATAATTGAAAATTAAAATAATGAAAAAATGCGAAGAGCTTTAAGTACAGCTGTCCATGGGAGAGAAACATGAATTGCAGCGCTGCGCCGGCGTAAACGTGTTATAGGGTTAGGAGTAGTTAGAACAGTTCTTTGAGAATTTGTGGTGAAGCAACATCTGTATATCTTTTTTATCTCATAAAAGCAACGTTATCGATATCGACAAAATTTCATATTGATCCCTAGAACTGTTTGATTTTTTTCAAAAGTAGTGGTCACTGACTTTTGTTCAATAAATTAAAATTTGTTTTCTTCATTTTCTAGAAATGCTTGCCCTGTGAAGGAGGAAGTCGTTGCACCTTTCTGGGCCAACAACACTCGCGGGGAGGTGCTAGCCCTGCTGAACCTTTACCCTTTCGAGCAGTACGTGCACTGGGAAAAGTGCACCCACGAGCACAAGCAGATGTACTGCCGCGACGGTTGTCGTTGCGAACAGCAATACCGACTTCATCGTCTCCTGGCCTATGATCCCCACAACGAGTGCAGAGGGATATTTTCGGACTGGTTCCGATTTCCGTCGTGCTGCATCTGCAAATGCTATGACGTCCCGCTGGAGTTCCGGGCAACCTCAAGGAGCCCCCGCACCTCCGAGGACGACGAGAGAAAAGGTAAACTTATCATAGAACGCGCCGAGGAGGAGGTTCGGAAGGCAATCTACGATCACGCCACGAAGGACTGGTACAGGCCGCGAGATGAATTTGAACTCTTGTACGATTAGCCGGGGTCCAGTAGACTGTAAAGTGTCGTCAGATGCTTACTTAGATGTGCCTAGTCGAAGCGTGAGGGATTGCAGTTCCAACGCGACATTTTTTTCCAGTAGATGAATTTCTTTGTTATTGTTAAAATCTTTAGTTACGTCTTTTATTAAGATAGTTTAGACTCTTGTTGTTGTATAAATAAAAGTAGTTTTAAGGTCACATAAGCCATATTTAAAACAAACGAAGGAGCATGGATGAGAATATGAACTAAAATAAAACATTTAGTCAAATAAGCCAAAAGTAAATTTTCGTTATTTGAGATTTAATTTGAAATTTTTGGAAAATTAGTGCAGGTGGGCGAAATTTCTGTTTTTTATCTAATGTTGAAAATTTCATTTCAAATTTATTAATTCATGTTAAACAAGTTTTACTTGATAAGAGATCGTTAGAAGGGCAATATTGTTGAATTTATTTCACGTGTTTCGGTTATCGTTAGTTAAAGCGCACTGTCTTCTCGGAAGCAAAGTTCTATTGTATTTTTACTGAAGTTTTACACTCAATTGATTTTGCTTAAGATTTTTCTTGGCAATATGTAAGCTATATCCATAAGCATATAATTTAAATTATTCCAAAAAATAGAATTTTGATTAAATATATGATTTTTAATCCTTTTGGAGATTATGCAGAAAATCGAAAAAAAACGTCGCCATGACCTGAAGAAGAAAAAGGAAAAGAAGCAAAAATAGAACTACAAAGCATAATTTGCGTGTTTTATAAATGTTTTTATTTTCAATAAGTTGTATATAAACTTTAAGTATAATCTTGTAACAAAACCTTTTTTTTAAATATCTCTTTTGCTTATTTGTAATTAGTTACTTGTAATTAACATGTAATAAGGCTAGTGATAAAAGACAGTTTTAATGTAAATGTAATATAAAGATAAAGGAAAAAACTAAAAAAAAAACAACAAAACATCAAATATTAAAAATCTACCTGTCAAGTTAACAATTTTGTGTAAATAAAATAAGTTTAATGCGTTAAAAATTGCATTTTTTTTAATTCGAAATAAATTTAGTGAATATACAAATAAACAAAAACATCACTTTTTGGTCCGAAAGAAGTGTATAAAGCCAAGAGCAATTTTGCATTTCAATTTTTTTTTAAATAATTTGTTGTTGGTCAAATTATTATTTCGATTATCTGGTAGGCTCCTCAATATTGTATTTGTCTTGCAAAAAAAAGGCACTTATAGTTGTGATTGCCTCCACTATTCCGCGATATACCTTCTAAGCACCGAAGCAGTATTAAAGTAACTCACTTACTTTCCTTAGTTCTAAATTATCATCCTTCCACTATTTGGATTGTTGCAAATTGTAATACTTTTTCGCTTATAAGCCAATATTGGAAACAAAACCAATGCATTATAAAAAGTTATTGTCACGTACAAAATGGCTAAATAGTGAGATCTTAAGGGGCCGACGCAGGAACCCACAAAACTCTGGACTGCTCCTCAACGACGGAAGCTTTGATTTGCGTGCTCATATGGGTTATATTGACCCCAGCAGGTATAACAGCTATAGAGTAAAATTTTATTTAATATTTCGAATATTTACTTAAATTCTTTATTGTACCTGATATGTACTGCTTGTAGTCAGATTCCAACTTTAAGGCTCTCTCGTACATTTCCTTCGCTGCCTTTGCAGATATTTTGTCTGTCGAGTACCGAGAGTCCTTAATTTCCTTGATTTGCTTGGCTGATTTAAATCTCAGTAGGAGAACGATAGGATAAATTTGTAACCGCTGAAGACGTTCAACGGCTGATATGCATATATCTAGGATGCAATGTCGGTTCTAAAAGGAAAGAAACAAAATTAAATATAAATAAACCGAATTAATTTTAAGGATTCTAACATTTTTGCAGATATTTCGAATGGATTCCACCGTGGTGCACTCAAACTTGTTCCCTTTTCGCCTGTAATCTACGAAAATATTTTTTTGGAGTCCCTCATCCATGGCCTCCTGGGAGCAATCCATTTGTGTCATGATACAATGCTGGAAGAGTAGAGGAAAATCGATAGTCAGTCTATCGGTGACGCATTCTGATAAAGGTCCTAGCACAAGAACAGGTCGACACATTGGATCTGTGGGACAAAATAATATTTAAATACAATTATTTTTTAAATAGCGCCAATAAAACTTACAATCCAAGCGCTCGACCCTTTGATAACTCAATATAGTTCCCTCATCGTTTAGCATTCCAGAATCTGAAAAGTAGCTCAATTGTGTGTTGCTGAAGCTTGCAAGTTCTTTAGAGTCCCTTGAAGAGCTCCGTTGATGTTTCTTGCGACGAAAAAACGATCTACGGGCTGACGTACTACCCCTCCGGGTGGTTCCACCATCACAATCAGCGCTATCCCCTAGTAAACGCAGTTCTTCTTCAACCCTTTTAAATAATAAAACAATTTTTAATAGATAAAGGAAAATATCTTTTTATAAGCATACGTACTTTGACTGACTTGGAATTATTCCGCATTCTTTCCGATGCCCATAGGCATCCAATTTCCACGCTCTCCATTGTCCAAAAACTCCTCTAAAAATTGTGTTGTCTACGTATAGGACTTCATCTTTTACAAATCTTAGCTCTCCTTCTCCGAGGTCACCAGTTCTATCAAACCCCACCCTTATGTAGAATGAGTCGCCAGTCTTATCTTGAATCTGATTGAGTTCTGGGAACAGTGATTCGTTATTTGTTAGTAGTCAAATTTGATCTTTTACTTTCGAATGTGCAAAAATTTTTATTTTGTCTATTATAGTTGAATTGTGTACATTCAGCTAAATGAAACATGTCTAATTTGGCTGTCTGTATTGCGTATAGTTTTTCGCCTACATGATTCAGTTCTGTTCAATAATAATTAAACAACTCTTCTGAATATAATTCAGCTTTGTAAGATAAATAAAAATTATAGCGCACTATGTATTCAGCTATAAAGAAACGAGAAAACCAGATTTTTTAATAAAAAATACTTACTTTGAAGATTATTCTGAACCAGCATTGTTACATTTTCAGTCAATTTTGAAATCTCATTGGCAGCTTGTTCAGCAGTAACACACCTCAAATCCACACCATTATATTCGAGGATCTGGTCACCTTTTCTAATTCCAGCTAGATCAGCTGGTGAGTCCGGCTGAACATCGTGAACGAATATTCCCACCTTATTGCCTCCGAAGAGTTTTATACCCAAATTTTTGCACTTATCAATGTGCAAATTTATGAATCGTGGCTCCTCCTCATAGATACTACCTGAAGATTCGTGGTGGCTAGAGTCGGATTGATTTTCTAGACTATCAGAAAATTTTTGCTGTTTAATTTGGGATGATATAAGGGAGGTGCTCTGCGGAAGTGCTGAGACGGCATTGTTAATAGATGTTTGTGATGGAGGTGGAGATGGAATTAAGGAACGAGCTGTTCGGGGAGAATTCCTTGGTGTCGGTGATCCAGAGTGATTTACACCTTCCGGTTCTAGATTGTAACCATCATATTCTAGAAAAAATTTAATAATTCAGTATCCTGAATCGTTCCAGTGTCCTAAAACTTGACCAACTTTTAAAACCCTGGCACGAATGACTCACTTTTTATTATATTTAAAAATTCTTAAAACGAAACTAAATTACATGGAAAATTAAAAATTGTACGTCGAAGTAAAGAAGTAGGATTGTATGAATTTTCAACAAAATATGAAAGATTTTTTGTTGGGAAAAAACATTTTTAAAGTTAAATATCTCGGAAAGTATAGCTTTGCGACAAATAGTATATTGTGCAACAAGGGCGTAAAGTAGCGCTCGCTTCGCTCGTGCGTTTATTGCTGCCAGCGTAAGCAATCGGCTGCGCACAGCCCGAGTTGCACAATAAAGCACTAGTGGATAATAAGCCACTTTAAAACCGGAAAGGCGTGCGTTTTAGTGGCACTTTTCCCTCACGCGTGTGGAAAAAGTTTTTTGTTTTTTTTCCGTGGGTATAATTTCTGCCATTAAAGGCCGATCAAGATCGGATAATAAGAATATTACTTACTTTCGGGATTATACTGGACCAACATTGTAATAGAATTTCCACACTGCCTAAGAACGTTAGCGGCAATATCGTTAGTAGCTGATCGCATGTTGATTCCACACACCTCCAGGAGTTGATCACCAACCTGTAGCCCAGCGCGGCTAGCAATACTCTTTTCAGCAACGGTAGAGACAAATATTCCCCCGCCATTATTGTTGCACTGAATAGTTATTCCCAAAGGTTTATCGCTTTTATCAATTGTAACCCTCCTGAGATCGCCAGGACATAGCAAATCCGGAATATTTGAATTCCTCTTGTTCGCCCCATGGCTCAAAATCTCAACGTGAACTGGTGGCATCGGTGATCCTCGTTCACTGCCGTGATGGTCAATAGAGCCGGTGCTGTTTTTTACCCCACTTCCTTTGCTGGTGACACTCGGGTTTGATGGGATACGAAATCGCTGGTGTTCCTTTTTCCGCGGAAATGTACCGCCTTCATAAACATGTGGAAAACTTGTTGGGGCATCATCATGATCTCTAGTCGGTAGAGCTCTACTTCGATTGTACGGATAGTCGACAGAAACATTGTAACCGTGATGAGCTGGAGGATAGTCGATGTCAAACTTATCGGACGAATTTACTGGACCACTAGGACTCGATGCGTGATTGTCTATTGAGTGCGTACTATTCGGCAGTGTCAATGGACTTGAGTGCCTTATTTTATGAGGATGAGGATGAATGTGGCTAGCAAATGTTGGAAAAAGTGGAGCGTGTCGATGAGACGATGATGAAGTTACGTTTGGCGCAAAAAATAGTATTGTTGATGGCAACGTACTTGTGCTGGGGATATGCGTTGGTGACAACATCGTTTCCATTCCAATACTCTCGCTATCGCTTGGATATTTCGAAACATTTTTATGAGCAGTTCTTTTTGTATAATTCACGTGATAGTCTGGTATGGGCGGGCTTTTTTGAGATAAAAAAGAATCGATAGAATTTTGCGACTTAAGCGATATCACATCTAGCGAGTTTTGCTGATTGTTCGAAAATATATTCGAAGGGTTCGCTTTAAAGTCCAAATTTGTTGTAGTGAAGGGCATTTTGGGGCTCATCATTGTTTCGATCATAGGTTTTTTAGGTATAAAATCGAGAGAGTTCTGTTGATGGATATGTTGCTGTTGGGCAGTTTGTCCACTGCTCTTGTACAGTAAGCTATTGTCTGAGGGCGTCAAATTTAGACTTAACCGATTTTGAAAATGATTTGGATGGTGTCTGTGATTTGATGGATACTTATTACTTATTTCAGGCATTTTAAGCCTTAAGTTCGGGTTTATATTCCCGGAGTTCCTAATGCTGCTAGTTTGCACAGGTTTCGATTGTTCCAAAAGAACAGGCTCTGCTTCTAAAGAAGACGCGTAGAGCGAATGCCTGTGGAGAAATGCATTCGAAGGATTACTCTGGAACAAATTGGATGGAATTGGGTTCGAATTTCTATTCTGATTCTGTTTTATTGTACCAGTGTTGTTACCACTTCCATGCGCCTGTTGTGGCTGCGCAGATTCGGTATCTTCTTTATCAACATTTATGGGTCCTGTAAAAAGAGACAAAGTGGCTCTTTCCTTCTTTCTATGCTGAACTATAGTCCCAGTTGGATTTTCTTGTGATGTATTTAAAATCGCAGCTCTTGGCCACGTTCCCATACTTTTACTAGCTTCCTTAGTTTCTTTCTTACTACGCTTCGATCGTTTAAATAAATTCTCTTTACTTTTCTCCGAATTTTCGCTTAAAACCGAATCAAGAGCAGCCAAAGCATCATTTTCTTGGCTCAAATTGTCAGCGTCACCGCTGGATTTAGTAATGTGAATTTTCTCTCGAAATTTATTGATCATTTCCGATATCTTCGACGGTTGTTTCGACGTACTGACTTTGTGCACCGAATCACTAGAATCAGTCTGAGCAGAAGTATTTGTCATTCGACGATTTGATTCTCCATATCCAACATCTTGTATATTTTTGAGGGCGAAGATTGTAATCGAATCATTGCGGTGATCATCCAAAATTTTCATAACTTCCTTTATGGATTGAACGCCCTCCATAGACTTACTATTTATACTCAGAACTCGATCACCTACATCTAGTTCTGGTTCGAAACTAGCTAACGAATTTTGTTCTATTTTCGAGATAAAAACGCCTGTATCTAAAGTAAGTCCATGACTATGGTTTTCCGCAAGATTAAGATGAACTGTATAAAGGTGGCGCTTACTTTGTTTGGTCCGTGATACAAGTAAAGTGCACCTAGGAGCGCTGGTGCGTATTTCTTCAAGTACCATTCGCTTCGAGACAGATTGGCAGTCAAGATTATTTACTTTTATGATCACATCATTAATCTTAAGTTTTCCAAAGGCTGGTGAAATATTAGTAACCCCGCAGACCAGCTGCCGGTTATTAGTGTCATCCAAAATAATGCCAACATCGTCATTCTCATCATAATTGTCTAACTCTATTTCCAACACATCATCTGAATCGTAGGAACTCCATCTGAAGCTACGTCTCGAATTGGCAGTCTGATTTTCTAGCTGCTCCTTCAAGGTGTCGATCTCTTTAATTGCTTCATCTTTTTGCTTTTTTATCTTTTCACTATCTCGAATTGCAGATAGTAGATCTGAAATCGCTTTATCCCTTTCTTTTCTCAAGTTATCACACAGCGTCTTTACTGAATCCCTTTCTTGTACAATTTTCTCACGTTCTGATATAGCCCAATCTCGTCTGCTTTTAGCAATTTCGGTCTCTTGAACAGCTTTCTCGGCCTCGCTTCGCGCTTTTTCTAGGGCTTTTCTTAATTTTTCAATTTCTTTAAAATCGTCTTTACTCTCAGAGAACTCTTTGCTCCAATTGCTTTCCCGGGATTTAAGCAATTCCCTTTTTTCTAATTGAAGATTCAGCTGATCTAATTTCTGTAACAGATCATGATTCGATTGTTGTAAGTTTTTCATTTCATTCTTTATCTTAACTTCGTCTTTTTTCTTCTGATCAAGTTCTTTCTTTACCGCTGAGAGATCATCACTCATCTTCTGGGTTTCTTGCAGGACATTATCCTTCTCAGATAAAATTTGATTAAGCTCTTCTTCGACACGATTTCTATCGATTTTCGTCATAAGAAGTTCATTTGCTCGAGCAGCCATCAAAGCTTTCATTTCTTCCATCTCCTTGTCTTGCTGAAGAATTAGTCGATCTCTAGCATCTCGGAAGATGTTTTTCTCCCTCTTAGCATTTTCTAAATCAGAATAAGCAGCTGAGAGCTGAATCCGAAGCTTATCTCGCTCAACTGCTAGAGCATTTCTTTCCTTGGATAGGTCAGAGTACAATTTCTTGCACAACTGAACCTCTTCAAGTAGTTTTTCAGACTCCATGCAACCGCCCTCGCATTTCTTACTACTCAACTCCCCATAGTGCTCGCTATAAAATTGGAACCCCGCCTGACTGTTCCCATTCTCTTTTTCCTGCTGCTTCACAGAACCTATAAACCTTCTTAGCTGCCGCTCAAGAAGCATATTCTGTTGCTGCAGCCTCGCATTTTCGTTGGTCACATCCGTGTACTTGGTCCTCTCCTTAGCGGAGCTCTCCAGTTGGTTCATAGCTGCCATATACTGCTCCTGGTAGAAGCCCAACTGGCGACGAAGATTGCTCAACTCAATCATCGCTTGATCGTACTGCTGCTTCACCATGTCATACTTTTTGCCAGGGTTGTTGTTGTTGAGGTTGGCGGTGGTGCTCCCACTGCTGTTTGACGACGGTCGGATTGTTCTATCTCCCCCATAGCCAACATATTCCGATGTTTCTGGAATTGTTTTTGTTTTAAGAGCCGTACTTAGGTATTCTTTGGAGTAAAATCTTTGTGTCTTGCACTTACCTTCTTGACTGCTGTTGCTGGTTAACGAAAGATCTCCCGAAGCCATTGCATATGTCTTCAGGGTTTCTTCGCAGGTAACCTGTAAAATTGTAATCCGTGGAAATTAACAAATAAATATTGTGTAGTTATTGTAGTATCTCTTATTATATTCAACATAAATATCACCTAACTTGAAAAATAACTTCACATTTTTATTCAACATATACATACATATATATAAAATTAAAGTTAGAAAGGTCTTACAGCAATAATACACGAGGAGCGAAATTTCAAAATTAGTCATTTTAAACTGATCATCACTAATATAACCAATGAACAGATGTTTATCAAGTGTGGTTCTTCCAACCCTTAATTTAATTCACTATGTATACTAGAAAAAATCTGTCTATAATTGAAGTTAATTAAAAAAACGATATTTTAACCACGATAACCTTCGTCTTCCTCTTCTCTTCCTTGCTCTGTTTGTCCAGAAGATCTTCAATATCCGTCCATAAAGCCACAGTTTGTATGCATCAATTCTGCTCCATGCAATAAAATTGATCGGACATAACATAACAAAAGTTTTTTATTTTAATTTTGGGTATATTTTGTCATTGGACAGAACTGCGTGCATGTTCTCATAACCATTCCTATATTTTAATGTATTTCATTTCTAGGTATATTAACCTGTTCGATTTCTCTACTGAGGCCAAAAATCGAGGGGATTGGAATACTTCATGTCATTATTATGTACTATACAAGGAAAGGTTTGACAATACACACAAAACATTCCTCCAATTTACCATTTAATCTTTTCTGCGTTACATGTCCATAAATAAATTAAAAAGATCTCTCCATATTTAAAAGAGTTTTATACTTCTATATATTTATATTAGTATAGATTTTATTGTATTAAAAATGTAAATTAAGATGTTGCAAATAAAACACTTTATTCACTTCGACAAAAATTGGCATACATAAAAAATTTAATTTAATTTTCGCAAAATTAGCCTGGACAATAAATTTATACGTAATTTGATGTCATCTACTAAATTAATATTCTGTTTTTTTTTGCAAAAGTATTGCTTACGATGTTTTTCTTATAGAATTTTTTGTACTTCTTTTTAGATGCAGGTTGTGTTAAATGTTAACTAGACTAGACCTCGTAGGATTAAAAATAAGAAATATTTATGTTTAAATTTCTTCGAGTAACTGAAGAAAACAAAAAACAGGTACCTAAACACAACTCTTTAGAGAGTATTTACAAAAATATGCACTGCTCCTATGTATTCGGAGAAAATTCCAGGGCAGATGTTTAGATAACATTATACTGATAAATTCCACTGAAGACCCTAGAAAAATCAGTAACATGCAATCGACTTATTTTTTTAAATATAAAAGTTGATTTAAGAACATCAAAATGACGCTAACAGATTTTAAATATTTCTCAAACGATGCGGTAGGTAGCCGAAAGTTTCCACTTAATTAAAACAGATATCCGGTATTAGATAATCGTAAGTCGGTCAGGGAGCTCAAGGCTTTAAGATAAGAAGTGGAGGCATTATTTTTAGCTAAAACCGATTTTAACTAACCACACTGGCCTAGGCTAACACCAAATTGATTTCTCTTCAAAATCTGCGATGAGCTGGAGCGCCTTTTATGAGCGAATTGTGAAAAAAAGCGCGGCGGGAATACTTTCTACCACCCACAACATTAATTATTAAAATTTATTAGCGTGCTGATTCCAAACGAGCAGAGGTGCATCAGCCGAGACAGCGGGGCAAGTTGCGGAGGGAAACACCTCTTTTGAAGAAAACAATTTTCCCTCGGGTAAGTGAATTCAGCTGTAATAAAGCCACAATATAAACACGATCCATCCGAACCCGCGGTAGTTTTGGCCAGCGAACAATGACTACGTCTGCAAGCATTACAAACACGAAAATTGCGAGAAAATTTTCTCTTTTTCATGCACCAATTGGCCGAGATGTGCAGGCTTGAAGTGTTGCGCGATTCTTACAACTAAATGTGTATTGAAATTGGCTAATCCGTCACTTACCTATTTTGTAATCATTTGCCAAAAATCCGATGATTTACAGCTACAAGAGCAAAGACTTCTTCGACTGGGTCACTTCTGTTCACAGCACAACATGCCGACACCACAGAGACTTCGTGGCAATGGACCGCTTTCACGACAACAAATCTTATGCACCGCAATATAGCTGGAAATTCGATTAAATATGGTTTTTACTTAAGGTGCAATTAGACCGCAATATGCTGAGAAAACACGATTAAATTGCAACATTTCGGTGTGGAAAAAGAATTCTTTCCTCAGAGCAACTTGTGACGTTTGAGGGAAATGTCACGGATGAGGACAAGGGATTTCTCGGAATTGTGGGGAATTCACTTGCAATTCATGTAATAACCGCTACACAAACTCTTTAATAATTGATTATTCAATGTGGAACTTTTTCATTGTGTTTTGATGGCTAAATGATGCAAATTTTAGAAAATATTTACTGACACCCCACCTGAAACGTCAAAGCAGTCAAACACCACTAATCGAATGTAGCGCCACGACTATCCTTTTTGGTACTATGAATTGTTATCTAAAAAATTCATTTTAATGGAGATTTTTCACCATTTTTCGAATGAATTACATTTTATTTAATTATAAATTAGGTTGTCATATCGAAAAAATTAAAACAGTCCTTAAATAAAGTCATTATTTGCAGTTCTATTAACATTTTGAGCCACCCTATTCTCAGTTATGCCAACTTTCCGGATGTGCACTTTATCATGCCGCCATTGTTGTTGATCTGTCATTTTGTCAAAACTCGTTTCCCACACATTTGACAGGAAGTTTTTCTCCTCAATTGTGAGGAAAATCGCGTTTATCCAGATTTTAGCTGAATTTTAATATAAAATTAAGGAGAGCTCGTTGATTTCGTGTTTGTATTGCTCAAAATACCGTTGATATAGCCTGTGATAGTCAAAATGGTAAGTGGCCGTCCTCCGATTAGCTCACACTTCGCCTGGCACACCCAGCAATTTACAATCGGCCGAGCTTCGATTCGATGCAATCAGGCCAGCAATTTTTGCCCTTATCTGCCTTTGTCCCGACGATGCAGTTTTCCCATTTTGGGAGATCGCTCGGATTAATTTCAACGCGATTGAAGGTGTCGAGTGGTCTTACTTAATACGGCGCCCCAGATAAGGGGAAGGCGCTGTCTACTTGAGATGAGCCGCTCCAGTTCAGCACGGGGGTTTTATGCAATTTCAGAGGGATCTCCAACATTTTTCTTGCTTTTTGGAATGGCACTAAATTCTAAGCATTAGCGAGTGTGGTTGCGCGTTTATTTTTATTTGAAGAGCAGCGAACTGGAGTTCGTTGACCTAATCAAGTTTTTTGGAACACTGTCGTGTCAATTAATTTTCGAGTTTTTATTCGCTTCCATAAATAAACTATTCTTCAAACTTGTTTATTTCGGTGTTGTGGTCATTTCGAATATTTTTAATACAACAAACTCGAATAGTTTCGCAATTCCATCATATTCATACATATACTTTTATTAATATCTTTAAAATAACCAGCAAAGAAATCCATTTTCTTTTTTTTATACAGTTTATTACTTGAATATTTATTTAATCCTCGAAATTGAGCTAGTTTTATTTTTTATGTAATTAAAATCAAAAATTTTCACAACTTAGTGCTAATATTTTTTTTTGGACCCAAATTATATTAAATCATCGATACTAACGTTAAATTGAAAGCTGTTCCTCGAGATGAACTATGGATTTGAATGCGATAAAAATAAACAATTGTTTCGAGTAAACAATCAACAAACTTTTCTATTCTGAATTGCAGCGCTTTTCACGAAATTGTTTGTTTCATTAAAAATAGCGACTAGTCAACTATCTATTGTCGCAGAAATACAATGAATTCGTGTTGCGACTTCAACTTAAAATACAAATATATTTTTGAGCAAAAATTGTTTCCTCTTCCTGAATAAACTTGTACAATATAAATGTTAAATCACATTTCGAGTATTATTCTACTGCCTGGGTCTTTTGAAGTCAAGAACAGTTGATGCGTCCGTAAAGGCTCCAGGCGCCCAAGCACGACTTTTATGTTTAGCGCACTAAAATGGTTAAGAAGCAGAAGTTGAAAATGAATATGTATATTGAAATTTGTGTTCAAAATGAAGCACTAATGGTTATTTAATATCGAGAAGCTAAATAAATTATTCATTCATTAACCTAAACTTGTTAAATTGAAATAAAGTATAAAGTTACTAATTCTATTGTTTAAATTTGCCTAAAAATAATTTTAGAATATTTTTTTCGTGCTTGAAATTACTACATAACATGTCAACAACACAATCAAAGAATTACTTATTATGTAGTTGCAATCGCGGGAGCAAAATATTGTGCCAAAACTTGACCTGTAAAGATTTTTAAGCGGAAGAGTTCATTTTCAAATTTCAAATCGCTGTCCGATAAAACAAAATCTTGTTAGTGTATTCGCCCAGTTACGAGAAACATAAATGTGTTAAGTAAAAGTTAAAAGGTGTAAAAGATTTACATTTCGGAGCAATTTACTCTGAAAAAACCAAGTCTGAGTTGAAATGAGGCTAGCGATTTTTTTTAATTCGTGCAATTTATAATTATGTTGGTTATCTTTTTATTATTACATTTGTATTTAAATAATTTAATACACATTGAAAATATGTAATGTCATAGTATATGATTTTGTTTTAAATGCATACATGAACTGAACTATCTTTAACGAGGTTCTTTTGTAATCCTTGATTTAATAACAGCTTAAGATCTTTTTACCATTCACAATTTACAGACCGAACTTCAAATGGATTGTGCCCTAGATCTTATGAGGAGACTTCCTCCGCAGCAAATTGAGAAGAATCTGATTGACTTGATCGACTTGGCCCCGGATCTGTGCGAGGATCTCCTGTCCTCCGTCGATCAGCCGCTTAAGATAGCCAAGGACAAGGAGACGGGTAAGGACTACTTGTTATGTGATTACAACCGCGATGGGGACTCCTATCGTTCTCCGTGGTCCAACACGTACGACCCGCCCTTGGAGGATGGTCAGATGCCGTCGGAAAGGCTGAGGAAGCTGGAGATCGAAGCGAACCACGCCTTCGACCAGTACCGCGAAATGTACTACGAGGGCGGAGTCTCATCGGTTTATTTGTGGGACTTGGATCATGGGTTCGCAGGGGTGATTCTGATTAAAAAAGCTGGCGATGGAAGCAAGAAAATCCGAGGATGCTGGGACTCAATCCATGTTGTTGAGGTCCAGGAGAAGAGCACTGGTCGCACAGCGCACTACAAGCTGACTTCGACCGCAATGCTTTGGTTGCAGACGAACAAACAGGGATCGGGTACGATGAACCTGGGCGGATCTCTGACCCGTCAGGTCGAACAGGATGCCAATGTTAGTGAGTCGTCTCCGCACATCGCCAACATTGGTCGTATGGTAGAGGATATGGAGAATAAAATCCGGAATACGCTGAACGAAATCTACTTCGGTAAGACGAAGGATATCGTCAACGGGCTGAGGAGTTACCAAACGCTCTCGGACCAGCGGCAGCAGGCCGCTATGAAGCAGGATCTCGCAGCGGCCATTCTTAGACGAAACGTTAAGCCCGATAGCAATTGAGATAGGTCCCAGGTTCATTTATATGAAAGTTAAGCATCCTCTCTTAGTTCGACTTCGTTCAAATTGTGTTAAATCATGAGAAAGTAATGTTTTGCCTTATTCGGACCAGTGGCGTCCGGCTGTTTGTCGGCTAGCTCGATTTGCATTTCGTCAGTATTTGTTTAGATTTATATAAATATATATTTTTTCCAGCAGTTTTCTCCCCAATTGTAAATAAATTATTAATTGCCTGCATCAGCGCGGGCGTATTTCCCGAATGCGCAACTGAATCCGAACGCCCCGTCGTCACTGGTTTAATTTATTAATGTTAAGCTTGCATTTCGGTAAATAACCTGTACGGAAATTATTTATACTTCTTCCATTTATTGTTTAAGCTTGAAAAAACAATGTTTATTATTATTATTTTTTTCTTCGTTTTTATATTTTCTCGCCCGAAAATACACTTTTTAAGGAAATAAGATCAAATTTCGTTGTTTCAGTTGTATCCAATTTTAGTGTTTCCTATTTCCTGAAGTTTTTTATATGAAGAAATCTTCCAACTATTTCTCTAGCGCAACGTAATCCTTTCAACGGGGTATTTTAAGTACAATTTGTTTTTTTAGGCTTGATGAGTTTAATTACTCACTGGGAATATTACAGAACATTTTTTATGATTATAAGGAGTCTAAAAGGTATGTAGTAAAAAAATAATTCAATTTGTAGCAGATGAGATTTTATTCATAATCTGTTTCTGTAAAACTAAAGAGATTCTAAATTTTGTGTCCTCATTAATTTTGGGCTATGACTTTCAAGAGTACTTTATTTTTTGTGGTGTATCGTACTTAATCTGAACATTTGCATTTTTGGTTCTATTCCTAGCTTCCCATTTCGTAGATATTGGTCGTAGAAATTATGTGTTCTTTAAACGTTTGTATTTCTCATATTGCCATGCAGCGAATAAATGTTCCCCTCTTTGAAACCACAAATGCTGGAGCAATTGTATAATTGTTACCTGCTGAGCATTCGTTTTCATACGTTTAGGTGATATTTTCGGATATGGACTCAAGTATTAAGAGAACACTAAAGTTGATCTTAAATTACTTACAAACAATTGGGGTGCAATTTGGATGGCTGGCTCAACCGCCAGCTCTACATCTTTATTCACAAATGTAAAAGTAATATATTTTCAAGATATGTTTGGTAAAACGGTGTAACAGCAATCTTTTTAAACCTGATAACCAAATTTCCTATCAAAACGACGCTTTCTATATTAATGTAATCTTGGATTCATGAAATAAATCATCACATAAATAAATTTTAAAACTGTCGCTTCGAATGAGTACGTGATGTGGTTAATTTAATTTTTAGTCCCATAATCGCCGAAAAGGAGGAGGGTCAATAAGGCCGGTTTTCGGCCCCCCTGAAAAGGGCTGTGTGCTAAACCAGACTTTTCTTTTCAAAAGTCGACTATTCAACGAAAAGCATGCTGAGTAGACTTTTGAAATAACAAATCAGTACTTTTTCCTTATAGAAGGCTGTGAGCATATCGCATATTGATTATCCTATTTTATTTGAAGAAGTAAAATTATAACTTCGACACCTTCTTCGTCCATTTCCCGACTTTATTTAATAGCAAAGTACTGCGTGTGCTTATATGTCGATACAAAAGTCACTTGAAAAGACCCCTTGTTTGGCACAGGCAAATTAATTTAGTAAAAATTTTAACTGATTCATTAATTTTTATGAGATATGAGCGCCATCTGTCCGTTAAACTATAAACAAGACAACAAGAACGTAGCGACCGGCCATTTTGTAAATTGACTAGTGTCATTGAACGTCAGAAAGTTTGTCATAACAAAAGCGTTGTTTGAAAGAGAATTTCTATTGTATAAAATAACCAAATTGCAGCAACCATTGCCATATTAGTTTTATTTTTACCTATAATTTGAATTTTTGTAAGACCATGCACGTTGAAAGGAGACATCAACCCGAAATGGACACTGCTGAGGACGATTCCGACGACGAGGAAAGACGCACGATATTCTGTGCGAATTTACACGAGAAAACCTCTGAAGAATTGCTCTATGAACTTTTTATCCAAGTCAGTTTAATGAAACCTAGCTGGGGGCATTCTAAACTAATTGCGCTACTTGAAAAATTTTAGGCTGGACCTGTTGAGTCCGTTCGGATTGTCAAGGACAAAGATGGGCGCCAGAAGACGTTTGGGTTTGTTACCTACGTACACGCGTGTTCCGTTTGGTACGCGCTAGAGCTCTTTGAGGGTGTCACTCTGTTCTACCAGCGTTTGGTGCTAAAGCCAAAACAGCCGAATGCAGCTAAATGTTTCGCCAGCAATGCTGCCCGGTCGTATATAAATCCTGTCGCCAAAAGTTTCCAATTGCAAAGCAATCCCGGAAGAAGGGATGACAGAAATTTTACCTCTGACGAAGTACCACAATCTAAAAGCCAAAAACTTAAAAATAATTTAAATACAGAAGTCCTATCCCGCCTAGGCGCTGGTTTCCTGCTGGGCAATGACCGGCAGCGAAATGGGTCTAGAAAAAGCGAGGAAAGCATTCCGGGAAGGCGCTCGGTACGAGATAACAAACCCTACGTCCAAAGCAATCCATTCAAGAGACCAGAGTCCAACAAGGTTGGGGAGAAGAACCGCTGTTACGGAAACAGACCGTTAAAACATTGGAAAAGATAACGAAGTTAGGGTTCATATTTCTGCTTGTGGCTCTAGCAGAGATCTAATCGCCTCAATCACCTGTACAAAAATCCTTGAATCCTTTCTAAAAAACACAAAAAGAGAAAAAAAAAATTAAACGTCGCAGACGCGGCCCAATTACGATTAAGTTCTGTTTTGATTCAAACGTAAATATAAATTTTTAAATACATAGATGTACAACGCAAGTATTTGTGATTTATTTTATTTTCGCAAATGCTGTTTGTTTTGCGTTAAGCCATATGCTTTCCTGTGTTATCTGTCGTATTTCTGTTAAAATGCATGTACGAATTATGCAATCAGAACTCATCTAGAATAGCGCCGTCCAGAAGTTTCACATTACAAGATTTTTCATTTTAATTAATTCCCACCGAGGATATAATGGAGCGAGAATCGGTGGGTGTCTGCGCTTTTATATGCTGTGCAGAATTTCGTCTGCCCTGTTCTAGAAAATGAGACGGATCGTTTTGTTATGATCTCAGCATGAAATTGTCTTCAGCTTATGAATGTTGTCTCAATAATAAAACTGAAAGAGGTGGTTTGTCTGTAAAGCCCTAACTTAACCACTCAATCGATTTCTATAAAATATACACATTCAGAACCACTCGTCAAAGAATAAGCTATTCATTATTCGGCTTAAGCCAGAATTAAGTTGACTTGAACAAAGCTAAGCTTAATTCGGTTTGAAATAAAGTTTAGCAGTCGGCTTAGTCTCGATTTGAGCTAACAATAAGCTTAGGTCAAATTTTATCTGGACTTATGTAGGTTTGAGTCGAAAGAACAAATGCCTCAAATGAAAGCGTAAATTAATGCAGAGTACTAGGCTCAAAGCTCAAAAACTGGCCGTTTGAGAAGTTAAGGGTAGTCAGTACTTTTATAAAATTGGTTTTTATTTATAGCATCAAATAAACAAATTTCTTAAATTAATTATTATTAACGATTGTTTTAAAGTCTGCTAGTACAGAAGAATTTTACAACCAATTCATATATTTGTTATATTCTTCGATTAAGTATCAACCATTGCTGAATAACACTAAATACCGTAAAATATTTGTTCAAAATAGGCTTTAAATCATTTACGAATTTACTAAATTAAAAGTTAATACATATTTGTAATTGTACGAACTACAAGACTCTTTAGGAAAACAACGAGAAATTACATATTATGATTTCCTGGCTAACCCTTATCCTGTCGCATTCCGATATTTTTTCTTGTCCAACTGCCACTTGAACATATCGTTGTTGTAGAGGCTTTTGTTAGTTAGATTGCTTTATACTAATGGCAGAATATTTTACTTTTTTTATTCATAAGAACATTTACATTTTCAAATTTTCTCCAGGCAATAGCTCATGTGCTAGGAAAATCCAAATTTCTTTTGGTTTTTTAGAAATTGGGAGGCGTTTTTAAACCTTTAAAGGGGGTTGTCTTCAACAATTGTACCTATAATTATTCTCTAGCATAGGTTGATGTATTTCTTGTTTCAAAGATTTTTCAGTAATAGTTGTTTAGCTATTATATTTGCATTAGTAATTTACAAATTTATAAACCTTGATCAAGTTACGGGTTTTCAATCTTATAGTCTTACGGGGCAAACCTCGTTTTAAAATCGGAAGTTTCTTTTTGTTTTTGTCTTTAGACGATAGTAGATTTCCGGAGAAATTACTCGTAAAGTTATAGAGCGAAATTCGAAGTATTTTTGTAGTAACAGCTTAGAAAACAAATATATAAATGCGTCGTGCCTTAAACCAAACACAAAACTTTAAATGCGATTTCCTCCTAACTATTCCATCAACTTATTTGACGTTTTTTTGTAAGCAGCAAACATAGCAAGATACATACATTAAAAATATTAGTTTAAAATATTTTTTGCGTATTAAATAAATCAAAATGTTTTTTTTTCTTTTACTATTATAAAACTGGATTTTATTATCATAATTTGTTAATTGTAAAGTAATTTGAAAGTTCAACTTTTTTTTTAATGGAAAGAAAATAGAGGGTTCACATATCCCGCCAATCCATCAAACTGGTGCGTGGTGAGGTACGAACATGTTTATAAAAATACTTAATGTTGAAATAAAACACCATTTTTTAATAACAAATGTTTTGTATTTAAAAGTGCAATAAATAAAAATTAAATTTTTTGAAATATCTGCATAGTTTTAGTTTAAATATGTTTTTTTTGTTTTTTGATAATTCTTTTGACGAAATAAGAGTTTATATAAATAAACGATATCAGAGTTGGGAGCAAGCAGATAAAAGGCCATTAAAAGTTTGGTTCGTAATTTCGTCTGATTCTTTTCTTCAGGAGTTGTTGTATCTGCACCAAACCAAAAGAAATAAAGCAATTTCAAACTAAATTCACTCAAATCAAATTACAATTTATGAACAAAATTTACTTCTGCAAAAATAGTCTAGGTCTTTGCAACAATTTAAAAAAAAATTGATCTGCTTTGTGGAATGTGCTTGTGACAATAAAATATGGTAAAATATGACATGCTGTCTTTTATAATGAAAATGTAGAACAAATATCATATTATATCTACATATATAAAAAAAATCGTGCGAAATTTAATGAGTGTTATTCTAAATTTCGAAATCTAAAGGTGTATTTTTGGTTATTCTCTCTTAGCATGAACTTATTGTTTTCTATATTCGGCCTGAGTTTTTACAAGAAATCAAGGTTATGATTGTTCTACGCTATGTACCTAGTCAAACATTATGTTTTGTACAAATGCATGTTTCCTCTTACATACTGGGGGCTGATGTTTGCGAGTGCAATCATTTTTTCCGTATAGCGGCAAGATTGTTCTTGGTTCAATTTAAAGAGCGTTTGTATTATTAAACCTACATGTAGTTTAAAAGTGTTAAGAATTACGCCTTTATATATATATCAATGCACTAAAGTAAATAATTAACTGTAACCTAAATCCTATATACTACAAAACAGAACCTCTACACTTCTTTTGTAACTGATGAATTGATCATTCCCAAATAAACCTTTGTACTTGCTGCATCTCGCTGTTTTCAGTTGAACAGGTTATGGGCCCAGGACGACACCCAAAAGTGATGCCCACTTAAAAGTTAAGCACAGAGCCGGTATCTTTGGATAGTGAAGAGTGTAAAGTTTATGGAAAGTGAAGCGTGGAAAAATATTTCAAAATGAATTTTAACTCCACCAATAGTATGGAAAAATTAACTGACGACAACTATGAGTCGTGGAAAGTGTATATGAAAAGTGTGTTGATCTATAATGATCTTTGGCCTTATGTGAACGGTACCATTAAAAAACCTGCAGGGGAAGGTGAAAGTGCGTGGGAATTAAAGGACGAAAAAGCGCTTTCACTGATTATTCTTCATTTAAAAGAAAATCAAATCATTCATGTAAGGAAATCTAAAACGTCGGAAGAAGCCTGGAGAGTTTTGGAAAATTTACATTCTTCTAAAGGGCCAGCGAAAAAAATGATGCTGTACAGACAGTTATTTTCGATGAGAAAGAACAGTAATCAGACTATGATGGAACACATTCGGATGTTTCAAAAATATATAGACCAAATGGAGGAGACTGGTGTTAGTTTACCGGAGGAGTTAAGCTGTATCATGCTTCTGAACACTTTAACAGAGGAGTATGAAAATTTTTGTGTTGCTTTGGAGGCCAGAGATGATCTACCAAAAATGAAAGATTTGAAAACTAAATTATTAGAAGAAGAAGCCCGCAGGGAAAATCAAAACAAAGATGAAGTTTCCCAAAATGCATTAATAGTCAAATGCAAAAATTATGGTTCACCAAAAAGAAATTTTGAAAAAAAATACGGAAATGCCAGTAATACAGATTTTAAACATCAGGGTCAGAGGAACAATTCGTTCGATGGCTTGTGCTATTTTTGCAATAAGCCGGGCCACAGGGCGTCAGAATGCAGAAAGAAGAAGTATGGAAACAGTAAACCTAAAACAAAGGATGCAGCTATGATGATGATTTTGAGGACCGAGATGCTTGCTGACACCGAATGGTGCCTAGACAGTGGGGCAACAGCACACATGTGTAATGATAAGTTTAAGTTTATTGAGTGGAGTAGTAAGTTACACTCAATCGTTCGTACTGCTGGAAACGATGTAGTGCAGGCTTATGGAGTGGGAACCGTTGTCTTAACTATGAAATTATCGAAAACCGAAACAATGAAATTGACTTTAAAGGACGTTGTATATGTTCCGAAATTAAATTACAACTTAATTTCAATACCAAAAGCTACAGAAAATGGTTCATGTGTTACTTTCAACAACAACTATGCGGAAGTGAAACAAGGCGGTTCGGTTATTTTGCGTGCATTCAAGCGAAACAAACTATATGTGGTTAAAACTAGCGAACAATTGTCAATGTGTGCGACTCAATATAGTGTCGGTAATTTGGAAAAATGGCATCAGAGATTTGGACACTTGAATTTTAAAGACTTAATTAATATGCAAAAAGAAAATTTGGTACATGGTCTACAACTGAACACAAATAGAAGTGATTTAAAATGTGTATTATGCTATAAAGGGAAGATAGCGCAAGCTCCCTATAAAAGTTCTGATAAAGAAGAAAGTGAATTGCTCGGGACAATTCATTCCGATATATGCGGTCCATTTAATATTGAGTCTTTAGGCGGTTCAAAATATTTTGCAACATTTATTGACGCAAAGTCGCGTTATATTGAGGTGGTATTTCTGAAGAAACGTAGTGAGATACTGGACGCTTTCAAAAACTTTCAAAAACATGTTGAGCGCGAAACGGGAAAAAAAATAAAACGTTTACGCACAGACAATGCCAAAGAGTATATATCGCGAGAGTTTAACAAATTTTTAGATGTTCAGGGCATAAAGCATCAATTATCGATAGAATATACACCACAACAAAATGGTGTGGCCGAACGAGCTAACAGGACCTTAGTCGACATGGCAAGATGTATGATGATAGAAGCGGATTTGCCTAAAAGTCTATGGGCAGAAGCTATCAACACAGCGGCTTTCATAAGAAATCGTTGTCCCTCAAGTGCAATTGGTAATAAAACACCCTTTGAAGTTTGGTTTGGACGAAAACCGCATGTTGGCTTCATGAAGACTTTTGGCTGTAAGGCAATTTCTTTGGAAAAGGGACCTAAACGAGGTAAATTTGACGCTAAAGGCAATGAATATATTTTTGTTGGATACTGCAGAGAATCTAAAGGCTATCGACTATGGGATGGAAAATCAAAAAATATCATCAAGCGACGTGACGTTAAATTTGTTGAACGAGTGGATGCCGAAAATTATGTTTACATGGAGCTGGTGCAATCGAAAGCAGAAACGGATGAAGCTGAGCCTACTATAAAAATTGAAGAGACAGATGATCATGATAGTGTACAGCATTATGGAGTCCAGATGAGAAATTTCGACGAAGACCTAACTGCTGAAGATTCCGGGCATTTGCTGGAAGAAAATAATGAAGAGCAGGAAAAAGAATGCTGTGAACTTACTGATGAACCGGATTTTGAAGGCTTCGCATCAGATGATGAACCGGGTTTTGAAGGCTTCAAATCAGATGCATCAGATGAGTTTTTATCAGCCGAGGGAAGCGATGAGTCTAAAGATGAAGGAGCACCAAAACGTAATGTAGGACGACCCAAATTATTAAGAACAGGTAAACCTGGACGTCCTAAGAAAATTTATGGAAGTAAGGTAAATTTTGCCAGTAATGTAGAACCTGATAATCCAATTTCATTCGAGGATGCTATTGAAAGTTCAGAGAAGTCTAGATGGATCGATGCTATGAACGCTGAATTGTCGTCATTGTGGAAAAACAACACCTGGAAATTAGTTGATCGACCTACCAACAAAAGGATATTAACAAACAGATGGGTATTTAACATCAAGCACGATGCAAATGGAAATGCCGTAAGGTATAAGGCTAGATTGGTAGCGAGAGGTTGTGAGCAACGAAGCGGCGTCGACTATCAGGAAATATTTTCACCAGTCGCTCGTTATGAAACGATTCGAACTCTTTTCGCACTAGCAGCTGAATCAAACCTCTTCTTACATCAGATGGATGTCGTTACAGCTTTTGTGCAAGGTGATTTGCATGACGACGTTTATATGGAGTACCCAAAAACACCTGAAGGAAGAGTTCCTAACAACAAGGTATGTAAATTAAATAAGCCATTATATGGATTGAAGCAGGCCAGCAGGCAGTGGCATCAAAAATTGGATGAGCACTTGAAAACTTTGGGTCTAAAACAAACATCTGCCGATCAATGTATTTATTCAAATAATGTAAATGGAAAAATCATAATCGTTTTGGTATATGTCGATGATCTTCTTGTGGCTTCGGATGATCTAAAATTGCTAGAAAATACAAAGAAAATGTTGTCGTCAAAATTCGAAATGAAGGACCTAGGACCTGTAAATAAAATCTTGGGTATTTCTGTTAAAAGAGAAGATCCAACTGGAAAAATTGAGATTAATCAGAAGGATTATATTGAAAAATTGTTGGAGCGATTTGGAATGGTAAACGCAAAACCTGCTAGTACTCCTATGGATTCAAATTGTAAGATTACGAAGGGATTTTGTCCAAAAACTCGCGAAGAAATCGAAGAAATGGAAAAGAAACCATTCAAAGAGCTTATCGGAGGATTGTTATATGTGGCCAACGTCTCGAGACCAGATATAAGTTTTGCTGTCAACACGTTGAGTTGTTTTTGCTCCAATCCAGGACAAACGCATTGGCTAGCTGCAAAAAGAATTTTGCGATACTTAAAAGGTACCTCACACTACAGAATTGTCTATGAAAAAACCGACGGATCTCTAAAATGCTACACGGATGCGGATTGGGCGAGTAACTCAGATGATAGAAGATCATGTTCAGGGAATGTTGCTATTTTAGGAAATGGCCCTATATGCTGGAGGACGAAGCGCCAAAAATCAATAGCACTTTCTACAATGGAGGCCGAATATTTAGCTTTATCAGATGCGACAAAGGAGGTTGTCTATCTTAGAAGACTATTGAACGATTTGGGTTTCAACAAATTTGTCACTGATCCTACGCAAATTTTCTGTGACAATCAGAGCGCCATCAAGTTATCCAAAGATAACATCTTCCACGATAGGTCCAAACATATTGACATACGTTTTCATTTTTGTAGAGAAAGGCAGAAGGTTGGAGAAATTAAAGTAGCCTACGTATCAACGAACGAGATGGCCGCAGATATATTGACAAAAGCACTTCCTAAAATTAAAGTTTCACATTGTATAAATTTACTGAATTTAACTAAATAATTGATAATCATGTGATGTGCATTGATAGGGGGCATGTTAAGAATTACGCCTTTATATATATATCAATGCACTAAAGTAAATAATTAACTGTAACCTAAATCCTATATACTACAAAACAGAACCTCTACACTTCTTTTGTAACTGATGAATTGATCATTCCCAAATAAACCTTTGTACTTGCTGCATCTCGCTGTTTTCAGTTGAACAAAAAGAAAAATTTTGTTTGCATTTCAGCGATAATCGAAAAATTTTACAATTCTGAAATATTGTCTTCTCCCGAAACCAATTTCTAACCACATAGATCTAAATGGTTCAATAAATTGAGTGTTATATTCAATTCTCATAATAATATCAATAAAAATGTATTATTATGCTTTTAAATACTTTTATTTGAATTTTTTAACAATATCGGGCATCGGCTTCTGGATCGTAATTTAATTCGTGATGCACCTGGGCAAAAACCGAAATAGTCTGAGGGTTGTCAGGGCTGCTGGGTGGAGATGCACTCCTAAAATTATATTTTATTAATATACTTTAATTTTAGCATGTATATAAAAACAAATAAAGTTTTAATATTGTAAAATAATTTATTTATTCTTACCTTGCTAATTCCGTTAAGTAGCCAGACTCAACGGTCATTGCGTCGCTACTGTAGTTATTAAGGTCTATTGTAGATTGTGAATTACTGCAGTTTCCATCGCTACAAAGCATGAATTAATTACATTAATCTTAAAAATCTCTAGAGTACGAAAAATTGATAAGGTTTATAAGCTTAGAACGTGAGTAGCATTTTAAATACATAGCTACTACCTTTTATTTATTTTATAAATGATTGTCTTTTTCAACTGGTTGGCCATACAATATCTGCTTAAAACAAGTTTCAAATTTATTCTGTAGACATGTATTTACATAATTTTAAATGAAATCGTTTTTACGACTCTGTACGCAAAGGGTGTCTAGTGTCTATGCATATTCTAAAAATTGTATAACGCGTAACGATATTTTTTTCGGCTTTTTCCAACTTTTTTTTCCAGCACTGTATGGACTACGTAATGGCATTCTCGAAAATGGCTCTAATGATTTTGATATATTTTACATAACACGATTTTCGGAGTTGTGAAATCGATCTGGTTAGGTCTTATCTCCGAGAAAATTCGAAATACAAAATAGCGTTCTATGAAATTTTATGTTTCAATGAATTTTCATAATAATGTACATAGGTATTTTTGGGATCGTTGACTTCATATCGTTTGCTAAAACGTAACGTACTCTTACCTAAATTAGGCTGATACGGATCTCCCTGTGTACGAGTGTGATTACATTTTAATTAAATTAATTTAATTAACCGTCAGATTGTTTTTCTTTAATTTATTAAACCTCTCAACCTTTAAAGTATTGACTTCATTTAAAATTAAATAGTCTGGTTAAACTATCAAAACCAATTTTGGCGGCATGGAGAAAGTTTAACAAACTGTAGGGATATTAAATATATTACATTTAAACATTTTAAGGTGACCAAAAACCGAAATAATTACTACTATTACTGAATTTGTACCTATTTTAGAATTAAACATAAAAGTAATTGTTCACGTAAATCAAAGCGAAATACAAAACTTACGTAATCATCGTGGAGTTGTAGATCATCGTTTGCATGAAGTCTTGTTCACTCTCCTGAATGTCAAATTATTTCTCAAACTCTGAAAATTTATAAAATCAAACTGTTCGCCTACCCTCAGAGAAACCTCCGTGTCGACATCAAAACCAGAGTCACTCAGCGACTCCAAAATTGCCTTCTGTACCATCCTCATGTCATCCAACGTCATTCCGCGCTCGTAGAGACCGTTATCTAATACAGTGAAAAATCAATTACATAAAATTTATATTTTATAACAGATTTGTTATTGACCTTCCAAAGAATTCTTCAAATAATCGAATTCGTTTATTTTGTCCATTTTGCCCACTGGTGGCACTTGCATATTTACATTATGTACTTTGGGCTATTGACAAATAACGGTTAACAATTTGTTGATCAGACAAGTAATCTTGCAGAAAGACTAAAGCGCAGGATTAATGGGGTTCAAATTGCTGCTAACTTAACAATATAATATATGATTACCAGTGGACCCGCGCGAAATTTCGCAAACACAAAAGTACTTTTGTTCTGCCCTCCGGTGTAATTTTTCTTATTTAAGCGCAATTTTTAAATAAATAGCGCATTTTAATGCTAAGTTAGTATATGATGTCAGAAGCGGAAACGAAAACACATCATTTGCAAAAATGTCCTTCTTAGGACTTTATTCGTTAATACATAGTAGTTGGAAATATATTGGGGAATCGAATAATCGTTATGTAAACGTCCAGAAATAAATCATCCAGTGACATGCTCGAATTTGAATAACGCTTTAAAAATAAATAATAATTATTAAATTCCATGTTCATGATTTAATTTATTGAAAGTTCCCTTGATTTTGTTGTAATCGTCAGAATATTTTTATTCGAGCACATAACGGTCACATTAAAATCATGAATGTCAAAATTGTATTCGTTCCGAATCGTTTCGATATTCATTCTTTACCAGATATTCCGTAAAAATTCCATTCGTTCTATCCGTTCCACGAAATGAATAAAGAACCACCCCCGGTAAGATTTTAATTTTCAACGCTGATATGAAAGGAACGAATTATTCACGTTTATATGTACTTAGGTATACATAAAAGAGTGATATTTATAATGTTTAATTAAAAAAACATCTTCGACAAGAGATAAAACTATTAAATTGGTGAACATTTACTAAATTCTAGATTAATTTTTATTGTTATTATTATGTAGGGTTGAACTTACAGTGCAAAAATTTTCATATGTATGTAGAATCGTTGGTGCATTTGTTATTGATCGTGTATCTTCTGAACGGCTTGACCGATTGAGATCATATTCCTATAATATACTTGTTTTGTCGAGACTGTGGTCCATATTCATGCTACACAATATGACATATAGGTATCATTTTTGTATTATTGCGTTAATCAACTTAACATTTTCATTATTTATTGTTAAAAAAAATTAATATCTATGTGTTATTAAAAAAACAAAGCGATACTATAATCAAAATAAGATGTAAATGATTTAAATAAATATCTTAAATTATGTAAAGTCACAATGCGATGTGCCTATTATAATGCATACAATGGTCGAGCCCAAACTGTTAATTACATGAACTTTGGACAGTAGGTTTCTTTCGTGACGTAAGCACCCACTCACTAAGAAAGGATTTTACGAAATTCTTGTCCTAACTATAAAGGGATAAAATAGGGCATATAAAATTGCATGGAAATCCTTCATTTATGAAAATTAATCTATGGAATTTGGCATTTCGCCATCAAGTTAGAAATTAAGAGAGACGTATTTTAAGATTTTTGGAAATTTATTCTTTAAGAGGGTAAAATAGGGTTTCAAATTTCGTTATTTTTGTAGTTAATGCATTCATTGCCAACGACGATATACGAAATTTTGCATTAAATTGAAATGTATCACTCATATCGAACTTCGAGGTCCTCCGCGGCAGACGAGCTCAAAAAATGCTGGCATTTCGATCCAGAACGCCAAGCCGATCTCTTCAGCCTGCTTACGGCGTTGCATCCTTGTCACAGGCGCTGCCAGGGGGGGAGCGCCAGTCCATATATTCGCGCGGGTAAAATACGAAGGGTGAAGTATAAGCGAAGGGAAATCTTGTAACAATAATTTGTCTAGTTTATTAGTACTATAGTTATCAGAAATTAAAACCCTTAAACGATCAAATACGTACATATGTATGTACGAGAAAATAATAGACCAATAATTTTATGTAACAGAATATATTTCAATGGACGTCTATCATCTATTCACAAACGGTTGATTTTCATTCTAATCTAAGATTCTATAATTTGTACAAAAAGATTGAATTAACCGACCCTACTTAATACTCTTCAACGTTTTCTCGATGTTTCTGTAAGTTCTGGACGGAATGACTTCGAGGAGCAGCCTGTTGTAGCTGTGGTGGCTTGATAGAAGTCTAAAAAGTGCTTTCGCATAGCATCGCGTTTCCAGACTGCCCTCAAGCAACAGGTTTGCTCCAGTTATGATGAACTTATCCCGGTTATCTCGGGTCATATTAAAGATCCGATCACATCCCATGCGGTCGGCGAGGCGATTGAGAAGTTTTGCGGTGGTTGTGCGAACCATGGCGTTTTGATGAGCGGCTCCTCGCGTGGTCAGGAGATGGAGGATTTTAGCTGGATTAAGGTGGTCACACATCGCCTCCAAGGCCCGAGACGCATCCGCTCGAAGGAAGCGATTTGTGTCAGCGGTACGATGGAGCAGATTCCCGACAAGATCGTCGCACTCCTGCTCGAGGTGTTTGGTTCGTGTTGTAAAGAGTTCGGTGGCTGCTTGGCAGGCGGCACGAGCGACTTGAGATCGGAGATTTTTGACCGCCTTCGCTAGCTGAATGCATCCCATGTGCATGTTTGCATCTAGGACCTCTGGATGATACCTAATAAGACGGACTAGCGATCGAAGTCCGGTCATGACGATTTCCCAGGTGGAAGAATCCAATTGAACTATAGATTGGTTTAAGGCTTCCCTTGGGCGGTCGAATCTTGTAAGACTTTGCGGAAATACCTCAGCTTTGCTCAGCTTGATTGATTGCTTCACAGGTGAAATTCTTCTATTTCTGCCGAATAAGGTGGTTTTGGATTTTCGCATTAGCGGAGCGTGGTGTGGTTTAAGAGGCATAAATTCGTTGGGATTGTGAACCGGCAGTGGATCATCTAAACTGGCAGCATGACTGATCTGATCTGAACTGGTTTCAGTGCTGGTGATACTTTTTCTATCAATTTCAATTTTTCCTGATTGTTCGAATATAGAATCTGAGCTTTTAGTTACGGATAATTCTCTGGCAATGGGTTTAACTTCCATTGTAGGAATTGGTGATGTTGGTATTGAAGGTATTGGTGAAGTTGGAATGGAAACATTGTTAGATGGGGGTTCATCTTTAACATTTATAGGCTCTACTGGCGTTATTGCAGATTCAACTTCTTCTTCTCTATGTTCAACAATTTTTGCAATATCTTCTTCTTTAGGAGTTGATACAGATATTTCTCGGAGTGGAATTTCTATTTCCTGTACTATCTGGCTTTCAGTATCAGCTTCGACAACATCTTGTATTTCTTCAATAATCTCCTGTGGTTTTGGGGTTTCAATAATAACAGGTAGTTCTTCGTCACCAATATCTTCAACTGTAACAAGTTCAATGAGTTCTTCTACTTTATCTTCTTTGTCTTCTATTTTGCTTTCCTGTTCTATAATTTCTTCAGTTTGTTGTTTAGCTTCTTCAGTTTGTTGTTCAACTTCTTCAATTGGTTGTTCAACTTCTTCAGTATGTGGCTTCACTTCTTCTTGTGTAAGATCTTTTACAACTTCCTTTTCTTCATCAATATCTTCAACGACAATAGTTTCTTCTGGTACAATATCTATTTTATCTGCCCCACTATCAATTTCTAACTTTTCAGGGGACATTGTAACTTTATGCTCATCACTGGCGACAGAATGTTTCGTGCTGGATGGGGAGGGTTTGTTACCCTGATGACTCTTTCCTGACACAGGTCTGGGTAATTGCCCATTAATCGGGGTGGCCTCATCGCCCAACACGCGGGTTGGAGTTGAATGACCCGAACTTAATCTCTCTTCCGATGATAATTCACTGGACTCAGCGAATTGACCACCACCACCCCCAATCCGACCATTTGAAAGTCCTCCGCTGCGCGTGAGGAAGCTCTGCACTTTCGTTTTACTATCACTCGCCGGCGGCGGGTGCGGGGGTGGGGACGAGTCATGTTCCTCGTTTACCTTTGAAAAAGTTTCGATTTTTTTCGAATGCTCCACAACTCGACCGTTGTCCAGCTGATGGGGCTGGTGGTAGAAGTGGACGCCCTCTGACGGTGCATACAGCGGCTGTTGCTGGTACTGCTGCTGCTGTGGTGGTTTGTTGCTGAAACATTAAAAAAATAAGTGTGAAATGGCTTTGTTCGTAAAATAAATTTTTCCTAAAGATTTTTATATGAATAAGTCTTCGCATGATTCTTAGAATACCACTCGTTCAGAAAGGGCGTTATTTGAATTTCTAATTTTATTGATTTATACCCCTTCTTGGACGGGAGAAAGGCGACTGAAGGTCGTTGTTACGCCGAATTAATAGTTTTGCATTTCTTTTTTTTTTTCTTAAGGAATTAATTAGGAGCTTGTTTAGATTTTGGGACTGTTTTAGGGAGTTCGTTTATTTATCCATTAGGAACAAAGCTATCCATTTCAACCACAAACCTTAGGTTGTTTCCGAGAAATGTGGGAGTAAATGATTGAGCGGAGGTTTAAGTTGTGATAGTTCTGAATAAACTAGGTGAATAATTAATTTGGAACAATCGATGTGCACTATAATTGGGTCACTATTGGCTATATAATGGGACAGTTTATTGCAGCATAAAGTTAGTAAGAATATAATGAAAGATTTCGTTTTGCGCTTTTCTTAAGAACTTTTTTAGCGAAGTAGTCCAAGTAGTCACAAATTCATTGATTGTATCGTCGTTCCTCTTATATGTATTTGGAATTTTTACAACAGAAAATGTCTGCAAGTTAATTTAATACGGTTTTAATATTGAAGAAAATCTAAGAATGCTCTAAGTTATTTGACTTATTTTATCTTAGATATACATACTTATAATTTAAATAGGTTTTATGACAAACAAAATAGAGAATAGACTAAAAATGTTTTGTAATTCCCAATATTATTCAGAATTTCAATGTAATTAAGCAGATTTTACGACTTCTCCCCTATATGGTTCAGTTTGGTTATAAATTAGTAAAATTGTTTTTTTTTTTATATTAATCAACATTAGTTTAAAATCAATTGAACATCGTTTAAACCCCTTGAATTTTTAAAAATAATGAATGATGATTACATATTAAAGTAATGTTATTTAAATCATTTCAAAAGGGCAGAGGATTTAAACCTGCATATCCCCCCCATACGCATTAGAATTTAGTTTTATGAGTTTTCGTCCAAAAGAGGACAAGCTAATTTACATAACTTCATTATTTTAATATTTTCTTTGTCAAATTAAGGATTGTGAGTACAACAAAGATCTGGGTCATGTACATAGATAGTTAATTGCGTAAAAACAGGGTCTTACCCTCAAGAAGCATGTCGCGAGAAATGCGTGTTTAATTTTTATAATTGTGGTAATGGCTCAAGACATGGTGGCGTTCGCAGCCTAATTACTTAAGGCATACTTTTATAGAAGCTATAACAAATACTTTACCAATTTTATGTAATTATTAAAGGATGCTCATTTAGTAGATACGAAATCAAGAATTAAGATACTATAATAATATAAAGTTCATACATAAATTTTAAAAGTAATAAAAGATCTGCGTTGCAGTAGTGTTTGGCAAAAATTTATGTTAACGCGATTTTTATGATAGTGTTGCTCCGATAAACAAATGATTTCATGGCTACCTTGAATTTCTGCCTTTCAACGCGTATTTTTATACTACAGGTTCTAATCTTGAAATTTGGCACGGCATAAGTGAAGGAATAAATCCCGAATTTTCTTTTTATTTAAATTAAAATGATAGATTTATTACGTGATAAGCTTAATTTTTTTTCTATGATTCAAATTTAAAAGATTAATTAATTAACTACGTATTAAGGTGTATGTGTAATTTAATGCTGGAACCAGTTCTATTCTATGCACTTATCCGTTTTTTTTTTAATTTAATTTTTATATTTTTTAGTGATTACTACACGCAAAGGAATTATTTCTTTCTTTTTTAGTACAATTCACGATAAAACTAAATTATTTTGTGTATAAGTAATCCAATATAAAAATCCAACAATTTTCAAAACGAAAACTAAGTTTAAGAGTTGAGAGATTAGATTAATGTTACTAACAAAGATGAAATAGCATCGATTCCATGTACATACATACATATGTTATTAAACTAAAGGTTGAAAGACCGTCATCTAGAGTTTTTGAATATTATTCAAGGGTAGGTAATCCATCATCATTTGATGACTAATTTATGAAAATGTAAGTACGTTACATATGTATTAAGAAACATAACACCTTCCAACTTCTTTGACTTAGTTCTGTAAGTTTCTACCCAACTTAATGTAAGGTTTTTTTTTCTCATATGAACTTTAACATTATTGCTCATTTCGAAAATAGGTCAAGTCTGTAAAGTACATATCTGAGTAATCTGAGCTCTTTAAAAAGAATTATTTTAGCGGATAAGTCGAAAGAATTTGCATTGGGTTCCATACACTCAATTTTAAGTAAACCTTCGTGCTGTTGGCGTATTGTTGCATATAGTGGATTTATCGCGCAATAACTATTCGCGGGGCAAACAATAAAACAGAACTGAACAAACACTGCGCTTTTGTTGGAACGATATAACGAGCGGGCGACAGGTAAACACCAACAGATGGATTTGCAACGATTTAAGTAAACTAGTTAACTTACGCTTCGGGTGCAATCGTTATGGGAATCACTGGCGTCCCCTGGCTGCCGGAGTTGTTCTCCTGAACCACACCGATCGATTTGCGCTTTCGGTGGCAGCAGAAACAGCAGCACCACTCCACGAACCTTGGCAACCTTTCTTTTGCTAGAGTTGCACTTTCGCTGAAGAAGTCCTGGGCCTTCTTCACCTGGTGATTCGTTTGCGATAGACAACTTGTCCTCAACTCGTCCAGCGTTTTCATCGCGAAGGGAACGAGAAATTTTTGGTAATTTTGAAATTGTTCAAAACTAATAACACCCATCCGAAATTTTGAGCAATTCACGAGGGAAACCCGCGAAGGTTTTTCTAGGCCTACCTAACATCACAGACTGGCAGTGGACAGGCGCCACTCGGCCTCGAGCCGCTTGACCACCAGGTGAGAGTCCACTCGGCTGGTCGTCGCGGGCCCCACGAGTCGCCTGGCCCAGGACGAGGATTAGCGAGTGAGCTTCAGGGGAAACGCCAACTGGAGCTGGGGCTGCCCCGGCCGTGGGGCTGCTCCCCGGTTGGTCATTAGAATTTTTTGATTTATGACACGCACTTCGCAGACCGCCGGAGAACCGCGGTCTCTCCGAAGGGCTTTTGTGGAAGGGAGTCGCTGGACAATGGGCCCCAAAAGGAGGCCGTCGGAGGAGCCTTTGTTGTGGCCAGAGGTCACCGCGAAGAGAAACAAAATTCCGTCCCCGTTGAGGAATTTGCCAAAATCACATAATGAGCGGTCATAATTCGTCCGGAAAGTGCCGGAGCGGGCCGCTGCCGGAGTGGAGCCCCGTTCCCACACTTTGGCTGGGATTTGCCCCGCTCTTGCGTAGGAGGCCCGATGTTTGCCCAGCCACGGTGCTCTGGCATTTATTGCCGTTTTATGACATTTTAACATGAAACACGAAAATGTGTCAGAGGAAATTCTGAGGGCACGCCGCCCGTGATTGCTCCATAGATTCGCCCCGAAGGAAGAGCAAATGGACAACGTTTTCAAATTGTTTATGGCACTCGTGCAGATAAGTGATTTGCGCAAATTAGAGATGCTATCTGAGAAGTTGAAAATGATTTCAATTTGAGATAATTTTTAACATTTTTATAAAAATCTATTTAAAACATTCCTTTTATTTACAACGGGAAGAAACAATTTATCGTCGACCTATTTACGTGTAAAAGAATAATTACTCCAGAAAGTTATTTAACCCTATATGAAACCTAATTTAGGTCGAACCAACCTTGGGCAAACAATTGTGTTTTTTATTTCAAAATAAATCAACCGAAATTATTTTAAATAAATCAGTTACTTTAAAATAAAATAAGAACTGTAATGAAATAAAGCCTTCAAATAATGAAAATAAACTCTTTTCTGCAAATTTGCACATACATAGATAACATATGACCATTTCGGTAGTTACACTCTAGTAGCATGAAATGTGAATTATTATTATAAAATATTTAACAATAATAATAAATAAATAATTTTCAGGATTACTAAATAGAATTACCATTGAATTCACATGAAACGGATAAAAATAATAAGAGTTAAAAGGATTTTGTTTAAAAGAATGTCGTTATTTCTAGCCATTTTGAACCTCCACAACTTTTGCTAATTTTATTTCTTTAATTTCATTTTTCATTATTCAACATGAAGATTATTTTTCACTTTTCAATTATTTCTGCTGTAGGTAAATGAATGAAACTACTTTATAAGGCTATTATTTTTGGAGATTTCACCTCAGTAACAAAAACTTTTCCAAAAATGCTTGTCCCAGATTTTGAAAATCAAGGACAAAATCAGAAAGGAACACTTCGCAAGGTTTTCTTGTTGTTTTATGTATTTTTTGGAGTGTTGAATATGAATCCGAAATTAAGAATGTTCTATCATATAACTTTGTTAAATTAGTGTTAAAAAAATGCGAGCTACAAAAACTTAAAAACTTTTGAAATGTAGGTACCTTTTTGGTACAATAAAGGTACTAAAATCAGTACAAAAACCCACTCATGAAGTACATGCCTCCGAAAACTCTAATAGCAATAGTCATGTTAAGCAAATTTTGTAACTACAACTGAGGGTACTGAATTTCGTTTTAAATCCTTTCGACGTGGAAAAAATTTTCTACAATAATAAAAGTAGTAATGAAACCTTTCTAAAATGTATATGTTTGTTTATATTTTATCTACCACAATTATCTTCATTTCAAAAGATGTTGGACAAACTTCAAATTAAACGAATTAAATACAATTTCAATAAAACATTGAAGAATTAACAATAAAAGTGAATATTTTCCTTTCAAATTATTTATAAAAAAAGTAGTCACTTTTTTATGACAATGTTTTTGTAGAAATACCCATTAAGATTTTGTCATAATTTGCAAAAATATATGGTTATTAAAATATTTGGCACTCCATTTATTAATCTTCTCCAATTGGCATTAATCGCTTTCGAGATAGTCGGGAATTAATGAAAGTACATTTTTTTAGTCAATTCATTAATTAATTTTTAGAATTGTCTTAGGAAACTTAAGTAGAGAACAAAAATCTTGTTAATATGCAAAGTTAATCTCAAAATAAGTTTTTTTTAATAAATAAACTAACCATTTATCATATTGTATATTGGTTTTTTAAGAAAAAAACATATATAATAATAATTTTACTTCGCATTTGTAGGAAAGGTATTTGTATTCGTAGATATTTGTAATATCATATGTAGGTATGTATGCTAAAATACACAAAAGTTTCAAGTTCTGGGAAATACCTACTATACAAAATACCCATTTAATTGAAGGAGAACGAAAAACAATTTAATGAGGGAAAATCAAGCAACAACTTTCCAGACGAGTAGTTGCGCGTAAGTAAAAAGTTCATTAACACTGACAGCCCTCCATCACCCACATAATTTCACTGAATTCTGTTTGAAAGTTGAATTGCAGCTACAAAGCGCGAACTTTGCCCTATGTTTTCTGCAACAGTTCTGGCATTGTCTTGTCGGAAGTAAATCTAAGGAGTAATTTGATTTAATTACCTCTGCATGATGAACTTATCCACGTTCACGAACCTCCTCGAGTTTTGGGAGGCGTTCACCTCGGAGGGGTGTCTGTGTGCGTAAGGCGCTTCATCCATAGAACTTTCAGTGAAAGCTTCTGGAAAGAAAATTACAAAGTTAGTAAAGGTTTCTTTCCAAAATAGTTAGGCTCACCTTGATGGAAATGATTTTTTTGGGCTTTTCTCTGATGAACTGAAAAATTCGTTTTGGGAAAAGTCGAGTTTAATCGATGTGCGTCTGAGTAAAGATTGCGGTATGTTTGTCTATCGGTGTACATTCCAGTCACATCTAATCGTTCCATTGCTGGAAATCTGCGGATTTAAATATGAAATACTTAAATATAATAGATTTTAAAAATTTCATTACCGTGAAGTAACATTTGATCGTAAGTGACGAGCATTATCCCCCGTGCTATCAGAACTTCTTCCATCCTGAGAAGAGTCAGAGCACGATTTAGAAGCAATCCGTTTACCATGCACACCAATTATATCACCTGTAGAATGTGTCCCTGGGTATCCACGTAAACAAATCATTAATAATGAAGTTGCTATAGTAATGCTTCTTATATCGAATTACCTGTGTTCATCAATCTCACTTGCAACGGCCCGCCAGTTGCTAAGGAATGTTGTATGTTTCCCCTTTCATCCTGGAAAAAAAAAATTTGATAAAATTTAAAAATTGTTGATGTTGCAATTTTAAGTATTGTAAACGTCTTAAAAGAAATTATTTTACCCAATGCATTTTAATGGGAAGGAAACCAACTATCTGGTAGCCTATAAGCAACTCAACCATTGTCCTTAAATCGTTTGAATTTTTCCTCAAGCAATTATCACTCTTAAAACCGCTCCAAATCAATGAAATTCACTGTTCACTAAATTAAAAATTATTGCAATTTGCCACTAGCTGCTATTGCTCTGCAACCTCACGAACTGAATTGTCCTGCTCACTTCCTGAGTGATGAATGCCGACTATTTGCATGCCATGCACAGTCAATAAAACACAAATGTTCCTAGGGAAACTCCTGATAATGATAACTGGGGTTCGACGCAATCAATATTTACACTGTTTGTTTTCTGTTGCAATTTATGCCCAATGACAAAATTTTAGGAACGAAATATTTAATTATTACTTGGGTACACAAGAAAAGGCGCGCTCAAGTCAGCTTCAGGTAATGCGACTTGAATTGACCAATTAATATGGCGACCTTGTAGTAGAAAACGAAAGTGTTTCGTATTCTTGTATAAAAATGTTTAACAACAACTATTTATGTAAGGAGGAACAGGAACAAAACTACGTGTTCTTTAAATTTCGACGTTATTTTTAATTCTCTTAGATTCCTTCCAAGTAAAAAGTTCATTTAGAATAAACCAAAATTAAAGTACTAAATATTCAATACATAATTTAAATGAGCTTTTCACTCAGCATGGTGTCATTGTTAATTTGAGAGATCGGAGTTTAATTGCAATGAATTAATTAATGTATTTATGGCAGTAATTAGTTATCTGTTGGTTGAATTAGCCCTGGATTTAGTGTTTCTGCTACTATCTTTTATACTGAAAAGTTTTTCAAAGGATGCTGCATATATTTATTTTTTGTAAATTGTATTTTACTTCTCCGTGAGTGTCAAATTGTGGTAGTTGTTATACATATCATAAATTTAACGATAAGTAATAAACGTGTTTTATTATTTTTTTAATTTTATGTAGAAGAAGCACTTTGTTTACTAAATAGGTATAACCACTGCAAATCTTAGTGTTTTATTTTAATACACTAAAAATGTTTTAATATGGTGTTCCCATCTGATTAACATTGTTTCGTTTTTAAAACACTTGATAACACTAAGATTTCTAGTGACAAAATCGTTATAATCCTAAAAATTTATATGCAACTTTGCTTTGAAAAAACAATTGCTAGGTGTAATATTGACGACACTGAGGCCAAAATATTAATTTTCAGATACATTGTATGTTTCTCTGAGCGCGAAAAATGGAAAAACCATTATACAAATTTTGAAAAAACTGCAGTATCATAGCTAGGTATTTGCATAATTAATTTGTTTCGTTTACTTCTAAAAATTCTACAATACGTAACATGTTCCATTTTTAAATAAATTTTCTGATTAGAGAGAGCTCTTCAAGGAGGGCTTGCAGAGAAATGCTCACAAACCATATTTAAAAATCAAAGTTTTTACTTTGGTTTTATTAAAAAGTACTACTACTAAAGTTTCAAAAATGGATTATGTTCCTTTTATTGAATATTTTGTGCGTGTAGTTTCATAATTATTATCGCCGGCGGTTTATTCAGGTCAGATCCTGTATAGTATGGTAGTGAGTTGATGAATTTCCATAACCAGGCAATCAAATTATGTATAAAACTATAAAAATAATAAATGGCCAATTTTTTTAACTATTTCGAGCTTATTTTTACACTACCCCTCAATTTGTTGTCGGCCTTTAACATTTTTGCTCCTGAGGTATTTGTTTATTTTTTTTTTAAATCTCCGAAGGGTCTATTTTCTTTTGAAGCAAACATTTTTAAAATATCGTTGGTCTTGGGTCATTTTTCGACCTCTCGTCCTGCAATTTCAAGGTCTAGGTATAAACTTTTCAATGTATTTTTATTCAAATAGCAAATTTGTAGTATTTGCTTACAGTAAAAATTGTAAAATTTTGATCAGATGGTTAAATGATAAAGAAGTCCAAGATAACTTAAGGGGTAATATCATCATCAAATTTTACGTGATTTTCTGAGACGGACGATTGGAACTAGATAGAGATATGAGGTTTTGGGCATATGAAAGTACTGTTGTTTAACTACAATACATATGTTTTATTTTAATTTTACGATATAAAATGACGGCACAGCAAGGAAAACAAAAAATTTCGGACTTTCGATATGGGCGTACCGCTACAGCTCACAATTTTTAATCTGGAACAAAATACAAAAAAGTTTCTTAAAATATAGCTCAAAATCTAGTGAATGTCGTAGGATTTCGCACCAAATTTTGTATTAAATTGCAATTTTCAAATAGTCACTTCCAGCAAAACTTTTTAATTTTGTGAAAAGAGCGTCAAATTGCATTGACTTATATCCAATTTGGGTCAAAAACTAGATCTAATAAATTTTTCAGTTCATCTAATACAATATGTGTTACGTTTTCAGTTCATCTAATACAATATGAGTTACGTGCATTTTGTTTTTGCACGTTGTATTTAAGTATAATGTACTAAGAATTTGCTATGATACAAGTCCAAATACACCGAAGAGTGAGTAGGTGCCCCTATAAATTAATAAAGTTTTGATCTAGCGATTTATCGAAAAATTTATAAGTCAAAGTGATCTCAAGAGTTTTGAATTATATTTTTGTACTGCTGAGCATCTTCTGAAAATAAGGTAAAGTTAATTTTTTGAAGAGAATTTTTGTAAGAAATACATGCTTACCTTACTGCTGCCATGGAGCTGGAAAACGCAATCTTCTGGAAAAGCGCTTTTATCACCGAATAAGGTAAGGTATAAGCCGTTCAATAGTTGAACTCAAGTTTCACTCACTTGGATTATATATATTATTAGAGCGACGACTTTAGTTCGAAACTACTTTTTTGAGTTTTTACCGACCAGGTGTTAGTGTTTCATGGTTGTGATAAAATTAAAGTATTATACATATAAAACATTTATACTTTTTACTGTAGATGAATATTGAATATGGGTCAAATACGCGCGCAAGATGGAGAATACTCATAATTCAAATTTCCTGTTGACAAAATTTTGAAACTAATTAGGTACTCAATGTTTAAAGGAGAAATTGAACTTCTTTCATTTTAATTGAAAATATGGAGTAATTCAACACTGTTACAAGAAAAGTCATGCGTGTTTAACGTTGGTTCGAATTCCATTTCTTTACCCCACAGGGGTTTTTTTCAGGGAATTTACTATGTCCCATAGAGGGCGCCAAATTAGCTTTTGTTCTAAAATGTTTTGGAGCATGCACTTAATCGTGGATTCACTTTATGGATTTTTAATAGGAAACGAGCGTTTAAGGTACTGTCTATATTCAAAATATATTGATTTTTTTATGACAGTAACCATACATTCAATAATTTGAGGTTTTCCCATTGTTTGTTTCCGTATAATTTTTATGGATTTTCCTACGACACGTGTCATAAGAAACGTTAACATCGTATAAAGTTTTGCTTAGAATTGAAAAGAATTCATACTTGGTTTGCCCAACACCAGCCAACTACACTACTTTTCAATAATAACGTAATTCAGAAAAAGAGATAGGTATACTATATATATATATTAATACACTTGGATTTTAGATAGTATATTATTTTTTAAATTCGACATTGAAAGAAACCTAAAAATTAGTTTTTAATTTTGTCTAAGTTAGACTAGAGCGAAAAATTTTGAAGGGGCATACTCGTACATTAAAAAAAAAAATTACATTTAAAAATAAGGTACAAATATTTTATAGAACTTTTTGATGGCATTTGTTAGAATTTAAATATTTTAATGCTATAGAGTAAAACTGGAGCTAGCAGTGGTCTCTCAATTAGATTTAAATTTTGAAGAATAAATATTTATAAAAATTAAAAAAGGGGGTTCAAAGCTCAACTATGTATTCTAAGGACACGTAACAATTAAAAAATCCTTTTATATCATTTTTAGCTCCAATTGTTTCCAAGGACATAAAAGTTATCAATTACCATCTTCGACATTTGATTTCAAATTATAAATAATTCAATTGCCAAGGGCCTAGAATTCTTGTGCGTTTCATCTTTGCTTTCATAAATAATGCATTAATTCTTGGAAATGTATTCATAACGTAGATTACAAACAAACTGCGTAGAAGTGACACAGTACCAATGACCTCGAGTTGCTTTTTAATGCGACTCTACTTATATCGACTACATATTCCTGCTATTAGAGGGTACTTAATACTCACGATTAGTACTTACCGATGTTCCTGAATCGTCAAACGATTTAACACCCACTCCAACCCCGAGTATTTCGTGAGGTGCCCTCAGTCTTCTAAATCCGTCATCGTTGGTTCTAAAACAGAAAATCTTCGATTAGATCTTAACCGGAATGGCTGAGATAATGGGCACTGCATAAATTTTCAGAAAGACAACGGCCAACGAATAAGCTAAGGTGCACGGAAAGGGTTTTGAAGGAGTTTAACACGTGGTGAAAGAGGCGAAAATCGATAAGTGACAACCTCGCCGAAGGCTAACTACTTTCGGGGAAGCACCTCACATTTGTTTTCAAGTGCCGTGCAAAAACTTAAATCGATGTCGGAACAGGTTGGGGGTTAGTTCTATTGCTCGACAACAGATTGACGCCTTGGCAGGTGCTTCTACTTGGAACCTACCTATTTTTGTCGACGTAGAAGCTGCTAACGTTCGCAGGCCCTTCATTCGGAGGATATTGGAATTTGTGCATGCGGCGCTTCATTGAAGTTGGTGAAACAGACCCAACTCCGGAAGAAATCCACTCTATGTCTGCACCTAACTCCTTTATCGCTTGGGGGTCGTTCAGCTGAGGGGATGGTACCCTTAAGGCATACTGAACAAACCCATCGGGATTTATGATCGGTAGCTGTTTTCGAGCCAATCTCGCTTTTACAGCAGTGCAGAGGTCTCTGCCATCTTCCCGATTTTTAACAACGTCTTGAACAATTTCCATAACGCTTCGAGGTGAGGAAATTTGCCCCAGCACCGCAAGGACATCCAAAGAAGCCTGTCGCACTCGTTTCTTTCTATCTAGAGCTGCATACGTGGCATATCTAACGCATGTTCCCGTGTCAAAGCACGTGCTGGGAAAAGTCATGAGTGCGAACATGACCATTTGTAGCGCATTCTCGCGAAACTGAAAATAAATAAATAAATTATATGTATAGGTCTTGACACACATTTCTAAGGTTTGAGGTACCCTTGAGCTCCTTGCGTGCAAAAATTCGTCCGAAAGAAGTTTTAGTACAATCGCAGCAGGGGGCATCCTCTGCATTAGGGCCTTAGAAACCAAATTGCTCCCCGGCCCGCCCTGCCGACACAGCCCGGTTATAAGTTGGTTGGTCCTACTCTCCAAGTCGTCAAGCGGAATTCGCGATATTAAATTCATAATAATTCGCCGCTTATCCTCAGCCACCTCGGCGTTCCTTTCGGAGGACAGTAGCGTCCGGAAGAGGGAGTCGAGGTGCGGCACGACTAGGGCCAGATTTTCAGATGACCTTAGGGCCTCCTCGATGGCACATATTGCGTGCGAACGATGTCGCCAGTCCTAAAATGAGAAAACAAATCGATTCGTTACAACCACTATGGGCAACTTGCTAAAAAAGGGTTTTAATGGCTCATGTGAATGGGACGTTATATTTTAGGGGAAAATTCGTAGGGACGTAGGGGCAGACAGACATGCCGTTGTCAATCCAACTTGAGCCCTATTGAAAGTTCAAATACCTTTCCGCAAGGAAAGGTAAGTTGTTGAGGGCTCTATGGGAAAAGTTCTGACATTAAAGTGGCCGTTGACCGAGTAACCTTTTTCAAAACCTGGAGTTTGTCAGCGATTAAGTTGTCTTTGGAGTGAGTGTTAAGTCCAAGGAAAAGTGGATCTTTTCCTGCTTCAAGTTATCATGTTTTCAGACATTAACATTAAAGAAAAATATGTGAATATGTACGTACTTCTTATAATTTTGAATTTTTATACATATATTGTATTTTACATAAACACATAGTTCCGATTATTTAAAATGAGTAATTCTCAAGAGTATTTTCCGGAAAAAAGAATTAAACAAGTTTCTTTCGAGGACTTCGTTGATTAAAAACTATATAAAGATACTGAGAATCTTTTGCCATCACTTACTAGGTATCTGCTGAGTAACAGGTATCATAAAGGGATTTAACATAACATATTGAACAAAATACCTTTAAAAATATAGATAGGTAATAGGTATGAAAGTTTTAGTGCATATACCAATATATGGTATATGTATATAGTATATATTGTGTTCCATGTTAATCTTCCAAATTTAACGAAGCAGTAATAAATACTCTTGGTATGACTAAAATTAAAAAATTTTAAACATACAATTTGCATGTTTGAAATGAAAGTTATTGTACATTTAATTATATTGAGATCTGAAGATTATGAATATTGGATATATTTACTACATATGTATGATTTTAATTGCATATATCTCGGCTTCCAATTGATACAAACTAAATAATATAATAAATTTGTTTTTACCTAATAAACATGTTTATACATACATATGTATGAACATGTATGTATAGTTGTTCTACTGAAAACTTGGAGCGCTCTGTGTACATTTTTGCGTAGGTTAATGTCTCGAATATTGGTATAAGAACGGTGGAAGTGAGCTGATATCTGTTCAAAGGTAAAGTGCTAGTAACAAATTATACATAATTAAAGGAAATTGCTATTATGAAGATAACTATTTCTTAGGTAATGGATTTTTGGACTAATCTTTCTCCTCAAGCGAAGATGATGAAGAGTTGTCTTGAGCGCATTCTTACAAGAAAACATTTTTCTCTGGACTGCCCACATCTCCGAACAAAAATTGTCCTGTGAACCGATCTTTTGTGCTGTTTTTGTTCCACTCCAAATAGAGAACAAAAGAACATAGTTAATATTTAGTACATGCTTAACAAATAAAGTTTAAATAATAAAAACTTTCTAACTTTTATAGTGAACTTATAGTTAAGCAATAAGCAATGAATTCTTAGTTGGTGAAGTTGTGTGTGTAAGACTTTATTTTTAATCAAATAAAAGAGTATAACAAATTGAATGGAACCAATTTGGTTAAATTCCGATGTCAATAATTTCTTTTTACGGTACAGTTTTGATTTCAATTTGGATCACGGGGACTTGCTTAATTCCATAAGATTCCTCATAAAGTATAAATATACTGAAGAAGTTCGAAAAGTATGTAGGTAAGTAAGCCAAGTCTGGCTGAATTATAGAACACCCTATGTATTATATAAATTATTTTAAATAGCTTAGGTACCTGTAGTTTTGAAGGAATAATCAGCTAAAAATCCGTGGTATTCCTTTTATTTTTAGTGTTTAAAAAGAAGTAGGTTGATTAAATTGGCTGATCCTTTTTTGCAATTAGTACATTTACAAATGTATCTTACAATCATAAAATTTTGTCAGTCAGGACTTGTATAAAATGTCGTTCAAAATCAAAAATTTTTTATATTATTTTATTAATCGTGTTAGCTAGATAATACAATTTTCGTTACTTTGAATAAAGTTGAGATGGCTCAATAAAACACGTTGTATACTTTCATTTTTTCATAATTACGAAAATTATTATTTGTGCAAGTGATTCTACAAGAACTAAAGAACATTCATCTATGACGACCTTTGCGAACAGTTGTACAATTAAAGACCGAAGTGAAGACGTTTAAACATCAATTCAATCAATCCAAATTGTATATAAACGGATAGATATCCCTTAATTCCACGTTAGTCTTCTGATTGTTGAGACCAGCAAAATGTCTCAATTTCTCATTAAATCTATAAGTTTTTTGCTACTGTTACAAATAAGCAGTTTAACAGCTTTGTCAATTCAAAGTGGCATCAGAGGTGGAGTTAGTGTCGGTTTGCAGGGTCTTGATACTGATGGAAACGAAATAATAAACAATGATGGCGAGTTCCCGTATATGGCGGCAATAGACGAGAATGATCAGCATGTTTGCGGTGGTGTGATCATCCAAGGTGATGCAATTGTAACAGCGGCTCACTGTGTCCATGGATTGGATCCAAGTATTTTTAAAATCAGAGCTGGAACTTTGTATTTGTGGCCGGGCTCCGACGACACAACCCAAACCATTGAGGTGGCTGAAATAAAATCTCACCCTAGATTTAGACCCAGTGATAATGCAAACGATATCGCAATTATGTGGCTGAAAGGAAATTTCACATTTAATAAATATGTGAATAAAGTTAATATGTCGAAATTGATTGGAAGCGACTTCGTCGGGGAGACGTTCACAACGATTGGTTGGGGAGGTGATGGGAAATATGCAAGGAGCTCGTCCCTTAAAAAGGCAGATATTACTGTGATTACTCTAGAATCGTGCAGAAAAATCCATTCCGCATATTCGATTCCTGACTCGGTGTTTTGTGCTATCGATAACGATCATTTGCAGACGACCTGTACTGGGGATTCCGGTGGCCCAATAATACGGCACTATCCAGAAAAGAGCGAAAAAGATGTTTTAGTTGGAATTAAGTCAGGTGGTTTCTGCAAAACTGATTTGCCGACTCTTTTCACTGATGTTGGGCAAATGTACAAATGGGTTCATGTACAGATAAAAAAGCATGCGTTAACTGACTTCTAGTAAATAACTTAACATATATACGATTGAAGAATTCTGGACTTTTTTATGTCAAAATTTGTTTTTCATTAGGTAGGTTATACTATTGTAAAATAAAAAAATTTGGACTATATTTTTGCTGACTATTTGTTCTCTGAATGTAATTTTTTTTACCAAACTGTTCAACATTTTTGTCGTAGCTCATAAATAGTGGATTTTTATCACTTCCGTACAATTTTAAGAAAACATTGTTTTTTTTTTTACAAGCTTTTATTTAACTTGTAATGTTTGTATGTATGTTTGTTTTAAAGCAGTTATCCTCAACCGATTGAGATAAAATTTTGCGTACAAGTTTAGTTTGGATGACAATGCATGGTTAGCTAAGTGACGTCGTTCTAAATCAAATATGGCGGACTAGTGTTTTGTTTATTCACTTCCATGATATGGGTATCAAATGAAAGGGTTTGACATGTAGAATTCGATAAAAGCTTGTTTTTAAAAATCTATTTTTAAATGCAGAACTTTTTATAAATAACTTAAAATTTTGGGAATTTACAAAAAGATGAAGTGTAAAAAAGATTTAAATTTTTCTGAAAGTATCTACACTTTGGTATTCATAAAATCAAATATCATCATAGAGTAACAGTACTTCAGTTCAATTAAGCAGCGCGGAGTTATGATTGTGGAAAATGTATCACAGTTTGTAAAAATCCGGACGGAGAGAATAATTAATTACAATATTTGTAAACAGTACAGTTTTGATTTCAATTTGGATCAGGTGGACTTGCTTAATACCATAATATTCCTCATAAAGTAAAATATACTACTTTATGTAAACCTGGCTGAATTATAGGATAACCTATGTATTACAAGTATATAAGTTACTTTAAACAGCTTAAATTATATACCTGTAGATTTGAGGGAATAATGAGCTAAAAATCCGTGGTATTCCTTTAATTTTTAATGTTTAAAAAGTAGTAAGTTTATGCAAATATTTTCATTATTATCTTAGAAATATAAAATTTTGTTTGCCAGAACTTTTCAAAGGTCTTGCAAAATCAATAATTTGTAAGTACATTATTTTAGATGGAAACACTACTACTTTGAATCAAATTGAAATGCCTCAATAAAAAACGCTGTACTTTAACTTTTTCATAATTACGAAAATTATTATTTGAGCAAGTGATTCTTACTAAAGAATATTCATTTATGACGACCTTCGCGAACAGTTGTACAATTAAAGACCGAAGTGAAGACGTTTAAACATCAATTCAATCAATCCAAATTGTATATAAACGGATAGATATTCCTTAATTCCACGTTAGTCTTCTGATTGTTGAGACCAGCAAAATGTCTGAATTTCTCATTAAATCTATAAGTTTTTTGCTACTGTTACAAATAAGCAGTTTAACAGCTTTGTCAATTCAAAGTGGCATCAGAGGTGGAGTTAGTGTCGGTTTGCAGGGTCTTGATACTGATGGAAACGAAATAATAAACAATGATGGCGAGTTCCCGTATATGGTGGCAATAGACGAGGATGGCATTCATTGTTGCGGTGGTTCAATCATTCAAAGTGATGCAATTGTAACAGCTGCTCACTGTGTCCATGGATTGGATCCAAAGAGTTTTAAAATTAGAGCTGGATCTTTGTATTTCTGGCCGGGCTCCGACAATACAACCCAAACCCTTGAGGTGGCTGAAATAACATCTCACCCTAGATTTAGAGCCAGTGATAATACAAACGATATCGCAATTATGTGGTTGAAGGGAAATTTCACATTTAATAAATATGTGAATAAAGTTAATATGTCGAAATTGATTGGAAGCGACTTCGTCGGGGAGACGTTCACAACGATTGGTTGGGGAAGTGATGGGGAAACTGTTTTAAGGACCCCGACTCTTGAAAAGGCAGATAATACTGTGATTACTCTAGAATCATGCAGAAAAATACATTCCGCATATTCGATTCCTGATTCGGCATTTTGTGCTATTGATCACGATCATTTGCAGACGATCTGTACTGGGGATTCTGGTGGTCCATTAATACGGCACTATCCAGAAAAGAGCGAACAAGATGTTTTAGTTGGAATTGTGTCAGGTGGTTTCTGCAAACCTGATTTGCCGGTTACTTTCACTGATGTTGGGCAAATGTATAAATGGGTTCTTGTACAGATAAAGAAGAGGAAACATGTGAACATCTAAATATGTAACTTAACATACGATTTAAAAATTCTGGACTTTTATTGTAAAAATTGTTTTTCATTAATATTGTATAATAAAAAAATTTGGACTATATTTTTGCTGACTATTTGTTCTCTAAATGTAATGTTTTTTACCAAACTCTTCAATATTTTTGCGATAGTTCATAAATAGTGGGTTCTTCCGTACAATTCTAAGAAAAAATTGTTTTTTTTATAAATAACTTAAAATTTTCGGAGTTCACAAAAAGTGTATGAGGTGTAAAAAAGATTTAAATTTTTCTGAAGGTATCTACTCTTTGGTATTTATAATCGCGAAAAGCGATATAGTACTTCAGTTCAGTGTGAAGAGACAAACTCTTTCCTCTGTGTCAAAATGGGTGCATATTGTGCAGATAAATTTTGGAAATCAGAAATTAAAGCGGAAGGTCAGGCTCCAATATATCTTATATATACGTATATGTTTCATGTAGTCCCCATGTTTATTTCTAGTATTTCAGATTCAGATGAAGAATATATATAAAATTGTAACAGACTTCCTGAATGAATTAACGGATTACATGAACAACTAAAAGAATTATCATATGAGATTTTAAAAGAAAGTAGTGTGTAGTGTTTTGAAAAGTAAAGTGTGTGCTTCAAATCAATTCTTTCGGGAAAATTTTATTACCGTTAAATTAATACTTGTTTGAATTTGAACTTGAAATGTGTGTTTTTATATATGTATATAATATGATGCATAAATTCGTATATGATATATAATTGAATTTTTTTAAATTAATTTAAAAAAAAACATTCATTCCTCAATTATCATAACTTTTATAAAAAAAAAGGTATTTACTTCGAAAATATGTTTACTTAAACTAAGTTAAAATTTGAAAATTAAATATAAAATAAATTATACGGTTCACATTGCTCCAAATTTCTAACAATTAGTTTCATTAAGGTTAAAAGTTGCTTTAATAGGGTCGGTCAACTAGCCTCATTTATATATTTTTATTGGCTACCTACTACAAAAATTATCCATCTAGGCCTAGTATCCTTGTTCCAATTATGTGTTCTACAACAAAAGCGAAAATATGTTTAATCCAACAGCTGTCTAAGTTCTTTTTCGTGTTTGGTCACATAAAAACCTTTCTAGAAATATTTAAATTAATTAAGGAGTCTTTCCTTGCTTTCGAATCGATATCAGGAAAATTACTTACCAAAATCAATAAATGGCAGGCTGTGCTCTACGAAGACTTTCTACGCGTCAGGTCGAAAGACACGGGGAGGCAGGGGTGATGCAATTACTTAAATTGCCTTAAAATTCAATTGATTTTTAATAATTCATAACGGTGGGAGCGCTGAAAAGCGAAATGACCTACCCAGATCCGAGTGTTTCGTAAGAGCTCCCCACTTGGGTTAACCTTGCAACGAAGGAGGACCTGCACTCATTTCCATACGGGGGATTAAAACGGACGTTCTTAGCACTAATTTAAGAAGAATCGATAACAGCCAGAAAGATATTTACATATAACTGCCTTCTCCAAATCTATTTCTAATAGTCGGATAGTCTCGCGCTGCCGAAAACAATTTTAATGGGTTAAACCCGTCGGAAGTTACTTTTAGTATTTCTAAGAATTTCAAGGTCTATCTATCTTAATACCATCTTCGATTATTCAAACAGATTAAGGAGTAATTTCGCTGTGGCGTAAACGGACTTCTTGACAATCGAAAATTAAATTTAAAGGGCGTGTATTGCGTGCCAATGGTAATTTTTGCTAATTTAAATAATACCGCACGGGAAAAAATTAATCAATATGTTTTTTATAGTTTTCCTTTTTTCATTTTCACAATTTAATTTGCTGTAAGTTGCGTTTCCTGTCGCTAAATAACTGTCAGAATTTATGAAGTGATTTTTCTGCGTCCTCTTGCATGCATGTCAGAGGCGGTAAAGTGCAAAGGACAAGTGCATTAGTCATATTTTTGCATAGTTAGGGGTCCCGTCCTAAAAGTTAAATTTAAACGCCTTTTCAGCTAAGTATGTTAAAGGAGCAGTGTACGGCAAATTATGGTGGCAGTTGAGTAAAATACCTAATTGCATTATGCGATATGGCTACTATTTTTATACATGTATGTATATTGCTTAAAATTAAAATGAACGCCCTGAATCATGCGATAATTTTGTGAAAATTGAGATTTTAACATAAATGTAATTTTGAACTTTAGAAAAGAAAATGAATTGGAAAATAATTGCCTTTTTTTAAATTATAGAGATTTCCAACATTCGTATAAACATTTGAGGTTATTTATGAAACAAGAACCTTGAAGATTTTGTTTCGAATTTTCATGTGCATACAAAAAACGTAAAGTTTTCATGTTTTCATATATGAAGCGAAGTGAACTGAAATCTACATTACATTTATGTATAAAAATTAGCTATCCAAAGCCACTCATTTCTAAAATATGTATATTTTGTTAGTTTCATAAAAATTAAGGGCAAATATTTCTTACTATTATACAGGCTGTTCGGATTTTACGTAGGAAACGCTATATCAGTCGACCCTTGAGGTGTCTTGAACCTTTGTTTTTGACCCTCCTCCTAAAATCATTTTTCAAAACAAACGTCAACGGTTTTTTGGAGGTTCACTCACTGAAGTCTTTATAAGTAGTTCAAATTCAAAATTGATCGAAAATCCGTTTTTTGGACTGGGAAGATACTGAATTTTTCAACGAGTATCTCCACTAATTTTGAATTTGAACTTGAATCTGTGAACAAGAACGTACCCGAATCAAAATATATACAGGCTAGAAAAGAGCCCGCATCTCAGTACGTCCGAAATTGAAGAAGAGCCCGATATACGCCCCAATCAGGCCCGTAGCATTTTCAAGATAAATAAGATCATTAAGACGCCGGCAGCACGCCTGCAGTTTAAATATTTTTATTCGGGTAGAGTCCAAACATCCTGTAGAATTGATGGATAATATAATAATAATACTGTTCCAGAAAAGTACGGCCATTTAATTTTATTTAGTATTTTTTAAAATACTTAGATTTTTCTGTTCTTCGAGAAGAATGATGAAATGAATTACCAAATATTTTTTCAATATCTCGGAATATACAACTTTTTTGCCTCAAAACTCATAATTAAGAAATTACTTGCCAGGGCATTGAAATTTTGACTGGAATGCGGATAGTTCCGCGGAAATTGCTAACTTTTTGGTCTTATTTTGGTGATACGTTTTTATGAAAAATGCAGTATATTTATATACAATATTAATTTTAATTTCCCTCTTTATATTGTTTAAAACGTTTGTTTCATTTTATTGCTATACATTCAACAAATTAAAAATGCCTTAAATTCACCAAGGCTGCATTTGATAGCTCCTTAAGCATGTTGCCCCCAATCTTCGTCTCGTGAATAATCCTAAGTTATATTTCAAAAGCGTTGAAATGTTTCCTGCAAGTAATAGCTTTATCATGACATAATTAAACAAGTAACCCAAAAATTCGAAGCTCCACCGAAATTATTCATAATTTTTGTGCGTGCAAGGAATATTAAGCAGCTCAGTGGCAGTCTCGGCGGTGTTTATACATAAGGTGAGGAAAAATAATGTGAAATCAAAAATTCCCACTTAAAATCATTGGGGTTAATGCCACGAAATCATGAAACCGGCCGGCCAGGTTTCACCCCTAATCAGAGGTGAAAACAAAAAAAGGCTGCCCAGACTGCAGACAAAAGTCCTTGGGTAGGGGAATATATCAAATTTAGTTATTTTGGCCAAATTACGAGCAAATAAACATGCATGACCTCGATAGAAGGTGAGGCGGTGACGCCCGCTACAATTTACTTACTAGAAAGTTGAATAAGTTTATTGTGACCAGGCTCATTGGTAATTCGACAGCGTTGGACTTTATCAATTGAAATCACCGTTTTTGGAGTTTTGATTGGACCTAATGCGGAAAACACATGAATCACACGCAACAATAATAATAACGAAAATATATGTAAGTATTTACTTTACTAGTCAAAGAAAATTGTTCTATAAAAGATATAAAATGTCCTTTGCTTCAGATTGAATGCCTGGCTATTGCTTCGTTAATCGCAATGAACATAGCTATTCAAGGAAAAAGTCTTTCTACCCTTCCAATTCGAACACATAAATACTAAGTTCATTTCAAAAGGAAGTCGTTTTCTGAAAACGATCGAAAAACCAATAAGTATGCATACATCGGTTTAAATGCTTTCTTATAGTTTTATGACATAAGTTACCTTGTTCTACCCTAATTAATAATTAAATAAAACAAAAAATAAACAATTCCTTTCTTTCTCCCCTAAATTAAAGATTATTAAGATATTTAACCGAAAGAGAACAATTCTCAGTCTAAAATGTTTGTTCAATTAGAATGCAGATAATATTTACTAATTGTAAAATCATCTCTATGCATTAGTTTCGCGAAAGATACATATGTATCAATAATACCATAAGATCCAAATTATATTTTGTTTCAAATTTATTATATGTTTTGATCTGACTGCTTATTAATTGAAAATTTCTTCCTCATACAATTTATTTATTTATTTATTATTTTTCTTCTTTAATATAATATTTATATTTTTATAACTCATTATGATATTTTTGGTTAAACCAAATTAAAATCATATAAACAGACATTTAAAAAACAGTTGCTCCAAAACATTTTCATCTTTGTAAAAAACTTTATTTTTTTAAAGAAGATCAATAAATTTAAAGCTTTTTCTTTGTACAGAAATAGTTCATGAAATGGTTTTTAAGGATGTCGTTAAAAATTCCCCTTCTTGAACGAGTCGAAAAATCGATTTTGTTTTGCAATTTCTTAAAGTATATTATGTATTTTATTTTTAAAAGAGCGATCAACAATCCAGTAGATACTTTGGTCCGAAATTAATATTTTGTTTTATTATATAGTTTATATATATATATTATGAAAATAGGGTTTATTGCACACATATAGGCTTTTCTTAAAATTAATTAAATCATCGGATATATTAATGTGATTCTGAGTTTCATGTTTTGAGAAATATGTTATTACATATTATTATTATTTGCAGATGACTATTTTGTATTCAGTGCCTCACAATTTTCATGTAAATAGAGTAGAGTCAGTAAATATAAAAGATTCTTTGTATCTTGGGCCTATTTTTAAAGTCATAAAAATATAAAAATTTGTTGACCAGTGTTGTCTAAAAAATACATGAAACAAGGTAATTAAAAACAAATTTTAAAAAAGGGTTTCGCTTATCCTTTTTAAGAGTAACATTTTTACCTTATACCTTTTTAGATTCTAAGTTAAAGAATGTTGAAAAGTTGTTCATATCTGCCTCATTTTTTAGAATGTCAGCGATTACAATCATTAAAATTTCAATTTCTTGGTCTTATTATAGAAATGAGCATATTTAGTGGAGTTATTGCCTGCTGATGGATAGGACCATTCTCGACTTCCATGAGTGGCTCCTTGGAAAGAAAAAGGTCCATTAGTGGGAATTGCTTCCTAAGTGCGATATTATGCAAAGGTGCAGCTCGGCCCGGTTGGCCTGCAAAAATCAACAAGTCGCGCGAAGTAGTCGACTCGTACCGAAATAGAAAAGTCCCCATTTTTCCAATTTCTTCGCGATAAGCGTAATTGCGGCGTGAACGTGGGCGGCGGGAGTGCCCCACCGGGGGCTTCTTAGTCAAATTGTAATTTTTCGGGGGAAGCCACGGACTCATGAGACGTGGGTTTGTTTCGATTGTTTAGCGAAAATCCGACGTGGGGCTCGCGTGTTGAAACTAATAAAGAACTTGGAGTTTGCCATAATTAAAGACATGCGGGCGACAGGATTTAAGGGAGGGGGTGGCCAGGTGAACTGGATGGCCTGGATGAGGCCTGGCCACTGCCGCGAGACGTGAGCTGGTGATGTTTGTGATAACACTCCAAAATTGGGTCAGTTTCTCTCTTGTTGGCAGGGCCCAGGTGAGTTTTAAGGCCCTAAAGCCGCCGCCAAGAAGGGCCCAGGTGCGCGACGTCATTTGGAGGAGTTGTGGCCGACGACGGGCCCGACTATATGAATTATGAATAAAAATTCTTACGACGGCTATTTAATGGACTTACCCCAGATTTGAGGCTGTTAATGACGCTCTGGTCGACGAGGTTCAAATCTTCCCACGATTTTGCCTGAGCGTGAGGACTTTCAATTTTTTCCTCATTTTTCTTGTCGTCGTTATCACTTGAATCGGTTCGGGAATTTTGTCGGCGCGCCCGGATGCCAGGTGAGGGTGTCGGACTCCGCTGAAGGTTGTGAAGGACTTCGATTTCTTTGTGGGGCGGTTTTGGACTGATAATATTGTCCACAGGACTGATGCTAATTCTTCTAAATGGAGATCTTGGGGATGCTGATTTTGCCCGATTTATCTCAGCAGATGATTTTCTTCTTGGGGATATTGGAGATGACGTTGACGATCCATTAGTTCCTGGAGATTCTTTAACAATTTCTCTAGGTGAAGGTGTTTGTCCAGATTTTGGCGATGGTGTAACTGGTTTTGTATTATCATTTGGTATATCAACTGTTAGTACATCAAATTTATCTGAATTGGAAGAATTTTTATTTGAGTTATCATCAACATCACTATGAGTTACTGTATCACTATCAGGTGTCCTCATTTTAACCACCTCACCTCCAAAAGTAACTCGTTTTGGTGTCCTAGGTATCACATCTTCACTAACATTACCATTTATTTCGTCCACTTCACTATCAGTTAGAACTTGTATAAGACCAGAATTTTCTAGAACAACATCTTCAGGATCATTTTCATCCTCTCCACTGCAGTTCGATTGTGTTCGACAGTGTTCGAGCGGTGTACTATCTGTTTCCACTATCCGCATAGTTAGAGTATCATCTTTTATCTTAATTTCAGTTTCCATAATTATTTTTTCACTAAATTCCTCCTCAATACCATTATCTGAGCTATCTGGGATCTGTCCTTCATCAGATGGATGCCATATCGATTCAGAATCGTCAGACTCAAAAGAGCTGAGTATAGTCCAAGGTCTTTTGTTCTCAGGTGTCCTTTTACTGTCCAATCCATAAACGTTGCATAGTAGGTCAAATTCACGGTATGCTGCATGACTCATGTATTCAGCGAACTCCCGGGGTCCGATTAAATCCTTAATCCGTAAAAGGACTTTTAGAGTAATTTCCTGGTGAGTTACTTGAGTCATTTTAGTCACAAGCATATCTATGGTCGTTCGAAGGATATAATTCCTTTTCGGAGTATGCAAAGTGGCTTGAACGAGAGATGGAAGGGACAGCATGACACCGCAGGTTAATCGTCCTCCGAATGGCTCATTAGTAATCCTCTGATTTAATCCAATGTCTAGAATTTCAAGTAGAACACTTTCAGGCATGGCTGAGTTCGAAACGTAAACTCTGAGACAGTCGAGAGCCCCTTTCCTCACTGTTGGAGCCGGATGCCCCAAGTTTTCCACTAGTTGAGGGATTATCGGATTAAAGTAACTATCCGCCTTTTGTCCGATTACAATTAGCACATCAACAAGTACCCTTAACGCATGTTGGCGCACCTGCCACTCAGGATCCCTTAAACGTTCCAAGAACTCCTCAAACATCTCCGTGGGGTTGAGGTCGTCTGGCAAAGTTCTCGTTCGAATTATGTGCTCCCAAAGTGGAGTTAACTGCAGCACGGATAAACTCCTTTTGTCTGGAGCTGGCGATGATGAACGTCTTTGGAGTTTCTTTGGTGAATGCGGCAGCCTTGCACTGTGCCGGCTGCCGCCGTTCAATGGCGCCGACGTGCCATTACCTTTCCGTGAAAACATGCGACGGAAAAACATCTTAAGACACCCCGCGCGTCTAAAAGAATATACGTCTTTAAGACATAATTTTTAGGCCCCACTTTCCTTAAGTAGGTCCAATCCAAACCGGCTTGGGTTTACCTCATGACTGAAGCCTCAGCGAGGATTTCCGAGCTTTTTGTTTTCTTAATGTCCAGGTATAGTGGACACAAGTTGTACCATGCGCAATCCCCAAAAACCCACGATGGAGCCTTTTTCCACACAACTCGGGCGTCGCGCTACGGTTCAGTGGTGTGGCCCCATGCACGCGATGCATGTTTGAGAAAATCCACTCTTAAGGGTTTTAAGCCCCGAGTCTGCTTAATTGCCACGTTGCGGCCTGTCACTAGGAAGTGGGGCTCATGGCTGACCTATTTCTTCCCGGCCGGCTTCGGTCGCATGGAAATTCTGGAACATATTTATTTCGTAATTTGCCGGGCATAAGCGAAACCTTCTCGGTGATACGCTTGTAAATTTAATTAGATACTCCAATTACTCGTCGAAGTGTGCTGGAGCAGCACGCACAGGGGACCAGTGTTTACCCGGAACCCTTCCCCCGGGTCAGGACACCTGAGACGGTCCTCTTTGGATTGCATTTCTTTGGTTAAGGACAAACCAAACGCCAGGTATGTCGTAATGCCGTTCAGGCGTTTTTCTTCGGAATTTTAATTACTCCTTTTGCAGGACGAATGGCGTTTTAGTGATGACGATAAAAACTATTTTGTTGAAATAAGGCGGAGAATTTGTTTGCCATCAATTATATTTGTGTTTTTGTTTGTGAAGTTCCTCAGCATTCCTATGCGGTTCTGAGTACAGTGCTAAGGACTTTCTCGGGGAGTTTTCTGTGTCTCATGCATTTTTTAGTACTTAAAGCGTTCCAAAAATGTTATGTTTATAACTTCAATACTAGAATTACATGCAAAAATATGTTGATAGTTACTTGTTTAAATATTTTGAAAGATTTATTCCATGATTATGTTTGGAAATTAGACAGACATTTTTCAAAAATTTCACTTACTTAGTAAGAAACTGAGAAGAGAATCGAAAACAGTTTTATAATTAAAGGGTTGTAAGTCTAAAGGATATAAGTGCCAAAAAATCAAAAATCAATATTTTTACGAAAATAACATACGACCTAGGCCAATGCCTAATAATATTTGACCGGTTAGTTGACTAAATTAAGCGTTAAAAAATGAAGGCAACGTCATCGAGTGATCACAATATTCAGAGAAAACGTTACCTGAGCACTTTTATAAAGGCACTTATCCCATTTTCAATATTATTTAAGACAATGCAATTAGCCCATTTTAAATATAACTTCATAAGGCACTAAGACATTCGAAAATAATGAATGTTTATTTTGTATTATATCCTTGGATTTAAATTTTTATAGATTTTTTATGGATTCCTGTAGTTATAAGATATGTGTTTAATTGATTTAAGTAAAAAGAAATAATTATTTCATTGAAGTGCTTATTTTATAATGTTTTTTTGTTATATCTCTAAATAATAAAATTAGCACTTAGATTCTTTAGACTCACAACCCTTTAATTTTCTCTTTTGGTTAATGAAATAAAATCTTAGTTCAGCCCCGGAAGAAAAATTAAAACTGAAAATATAGGTACTAAAAAATTTACCAATTTGTTCTGAGCGTTTATGAGCACAAAATATATTTTCGTTTGATTTCACTTTTTAAATCTTCGTATGTTGTTCACTGATTCATTCTACTTTCCAATAGTTTTCCGACTACCCTTTAATACAGAAAAGATTTCCGGTCTGTTTTTAGCTTCATGTTTTTATCTGGGTCAGTATTTTGTTATTGTTGTTATTAATTATAAGAACAAAAAAATCAAGTTAAAAACAGAGAAACTTTTACTTACCTTAGATTCTTACTAGAGCCCAATTAGATATCATCTCGATCAATGTCGTCAGATAACAGATAACACCTAACCGATCAGTTTGAATTTTTGGGCATAGCTAGAGTACAATTATAACTAAATATAATCCAAACAGCTTGATCCTTACAACCGAAACTATCGATACTATCGACAGTTTATTTGAAAATACATAGTTTAATTTTATTTGCAAATATTTTCATCCATTTTGAAAATATTTCCTTTCAATTTGAAAATAGGCTCATTCAATTTAATTTAATCTGAAAATGCTATATATGTATACATAGATGAAATATTTTGTAAAAAGAAAATCTGCAGTTCATGAATTCAGTGACCCCGAAAACTCCCAAGTACCTAGTTTGGTGAAATCGCATGAATTTTAAAATTTAACAATCCGCTGTCTTAAATTCGTAAATTCTGACAGTTGGTTTGGTCAGCGATCCCGAAAATCCCCACGTACCTACCAAGTTTGGTGTAAACTGAGTAAATGTGAAATAAATTTGATCCTAGCATCTATAAACCATCGTCGCGACAAAACAAATATGTATATTGTAGTCAAGTCGTTCAGTTGTAACACGATCACTAACAGACGCATCAAATATTAATAATTAACTATTAACGTTAAAATATTTATCAACGAAAAGATTCATTTATAATCCCGAGTACGAAACATCGAGTGTCAATTTTTTCAAACGTTTATAAAGTATAAGAAAATATTGGCAATCGATAAGATTACAATTTTTTTTACATACTTAGGTACGTCTATCTCTTTGATAACACAACGAGTTAAAACAGTTAATTTCAAACCAAGAATTCTAAGAGCCACCGCTTCTTAATATTTCAGAAATCTTCTGAACGCGTTGTAATTTTTTTTTTAAATACATGGCATAGCAGTTCAGGAAATAGATATTTACAAATTTTATATTATGGCTGCGTATAATAATAGCCCTTTAAATACAATATTGTTTGAAAATATCAGCGAGTTTTCCTACTTCTAATTATTATATTTTAAGATCCTTTGAACCGAAATATACCCTCGGAACGTAACCAGATTCTATCCACCCACACTCAACATGCAACTTAATTTCAATTAATAGAACTTTATTTTAGATTCAACGGAGCATTACTCATAAAATAAATGCAATTATATTTTTCCAATATTTTATTATCTATCCTTTGTTTTGTATAAAAATTCCTTAATACCTAGGTTTTTACAAAACTTATACTAACATCATTTCTAAAGTACATTCTACTAAAATTTCGGATTTTACAGAAAATTCATTTTCGCTAAACAAATTACTTGATTCATCTTTTGATTTTTTTTTCTTTCCAAATACTTAACTCGAAAGTGCTTACCCACTAAAGAGGTATTTAAACTCTAACATATTTTCAAAATGTACACACTTTTAAGTCTTTACACAATCATTGGACATTTTACATATTAATTATTTTTTTCACAATATTCTTCCGATTTAAATTTCTTTCTTTGCTTTTAGTTAAATAAAATTATTTTTTACTATCCTTGTCGCAATATGGCAAGATATTTTACTTATTTAACAGTAATATAGCACTCGAGTTTTCAACTAATTTTATTTAAAGAATTTTGATAAGGAAATTAAGTTCAAATATATTTTGATTTTTATCTGTATGGTATCTTCGGCTTTCGGAGTAGTAGTAGTTTTGTTTAAGGTTAAAGAATATTAGCTTTTTTTTTAGAAAGCATCTTTTTTCTTTTCGATGAATTTAAATAATTTATGAAAATCTATTATTTTATTTTGTTAACATCTGCAAAAATATTCAATAAGATTTAATGTTATAATAATTTTTGAATTGAAATTGCTTTAAAGTATTTACAATTATTTTTACATAAGTTATTATGAGCTTGTCACAAAGTGGTTTATTTGTTTATAATAAATTTAATGAATTTTATAAGTCCGCTTGAATTAAAAGTGCAAATTCAAGTCGGAACATTATTTTTATCACAATAAAATAAATTGACTACAGTGTGTGAAAGTAATTGGCAACACGGCAAAATGGCACGTGCGAACTCAACTCTTTGATGCTTGCTGGCACGCACGACAGTCATGCGATGCTGCTTATTTTTTAACTCAGAAAATAATAAATACCTTCCTCATCTCGAACAATGAAAGTTTAAATAAAAATGTAAAAAATGAAAGTGGTAAAGCAGCCAAAAGCTGTTTTACAAAAGCCATTAATGAGAAGGTGCTCGCATGAGAAATCGATGTAAAATAAATTAAAGGGTTTCTCCCTTTTTTCTCCCTGCATAATAACCCTTTAAGTAGGCGACAAGCATATTCGCATATACAAATTTAATTTCCTTACTTTTTTTATACATAGAAAAAATAATGCAAGCAAGTGGCATTTCCTGCTGATATCTGCGAATTAATATTTAGCTTGCGTGGAAGCTTTGCTTTTGCATAACTAACCACACATAATAGTGCAGTTAAAAATAAAAGGTTGTGAAGACCTACAAATTAACCACTATTTCACTTTTCACCACGTCCTAGTTGCAACTGGTTGCCCTCATTGTTGGAAAAAAAAATAGGGTTGAGGTTTGATTGAATTTGTGAAAAGCCGAAGATACCTATGACGAAGGTTTTTCATTTTTGAACCTCTAAAGGCTACAAAGGCTACAATTATAAAGTCATCTTGTTTCACATTTACATACATATACATAAGTTTAAAAAATAATTTAAGGTATTAGATCTGTGTGATGTTTTTAAAAATTGTATAAGGTAAGTACTTTAGTAAAAATTTAATTTTGGTCTTTCTAACAAAATAAGAAATCATACTGTCTTAAAATGTTCTCGATAGGTACGATTTATTCTTCAGATATTTAAAAGAAAGTTAAGATTTCTAACACATATTCATCCACATGACGAAAATTCGTCGTTTCTTCACAATCAATCACCAATAGCCAAATAACCAAAATTCGTCATTTGTACATATATTGTAGTTAATAATGGATTTTTTAAAAGTTACGTTGTTTTGCTATATAGCATATCGTTTCTATGAATGGTGTCAAAAAATACCGGCATTTGGTGAATGGCGGAGCAAAAATAACATTGAGAATTACGAAACATTCAAAAACCGTTTTCAATTTAAAATTACTATGTAATTTAAATTTGAATATGTATGAAATTAAAGGTGTAGAAAATTGTTAAAGTTACAAGATGTCTCTAGTTCTAGTGTTCAAAAACGAAATCGTCCTTGAAAATTTACTATTATTTGTTTTCAAATTTTAATATAGCAATTGCATTAATAATTTGAATCTTAGAGCAGTTGCAGTAAGTAAAATGATTTAATAAATTAGAATAAAATATCAGTATGTTTATTTCTTGTAGCCTTTAAGGGTTATGTTCCTAAAATATATTAATTTCATGAAAACAAAATTAAAAATGGAAGAGAACAGCATAAATTCGCGCATCTATCTACCTATCTAATCGCCATAAGTTGCGAGCATTAAACTACTTAAGAGTATCAGTTGAGTTTTTTTCGGCTATTGCTACAATTCGTAATGGTCTACAGTAATAGGACAAGAACCTTGATACAAGGTGCATTTCAAAACCTATCTAAGAATTCAAAATAAACGAGACCTATTTACAGAAATTAAATCCTTTCCGCTCGAGGGCTGCAGGACTACACGTACTCCTCGGACGGTTTTTGTACACTGGCGGGGATCCTAAGTGAGGGCGGGACGTGCTCATTCACAGAATCTGGAAGTTCGGCAATATCCTTAAAGACTCCCATCAGACTTTCGAAATTGGGGCCCCAATTGAGGAGATAGTCCCAGCCGAGGGTAGTTGTTGATGGCGATGCTCCGTTCGGTTGCCGGTAGATGCCGCCCATGTGGGTGGACAAGTCATCATCGCTTGCGACTAGAGTGCTAAGTGAGCCCCGAAAGGATGAGTCGAATCCGTCGTACGAGGGCGGGGGCATTGGGGCCTTGCTAGAATTAGTCCCATTCTCGTTAGCCCTTCTGTCGTCCTCCCCGCCGCTTTTGTTGTACTTGTCCCCGTTCATGCTGCTGTTGTCGTATTCAATTTCAGAACAGGTGAAGCTATCGTTTCCACTTTCATCCGTTGAGGTAGAACTGTGGGCGTCGACGTCGGGGGAGTGGTGCATGTGGGTCAGGTGATGACCAGCACCAGGAACCCTTGGGGCCTCGCTGCTGCTAGAAACGGCGTCCAGCGTCGACACCAGACTAGACGTCCTTGGCCGGGCATTCAACCTCTCAATCTCCTCAGCAGTGAGCCCCATTGGCCCAGTTCCGACTGAGTTAACATTTGGGGCTTGTGGTGGAGCCCCAGGATTCTTTCTGCTGGCACTCGAACTTTGTCCAGACAGTTGTGACATCACAGGACTATTGAGGCTTCTTTCGCTGTTGCTGTGCAGGGCGTCCTTGCCCACGCCCCCAGAACTGGAGGTTGTGGCTAGAAGGGCGCTCTGAAGGGGCTTCCCTGAAATATCATGGAGAGTTAGAATTCTCGGCTGTTGGGAACTTAATTCAGAGCTGGGCGACAGCCTGGCCAAAGGGGTGCTCTGGTGCTGACGTGCCGTGTTGGATGGCGGGGGCTGACTAGCTTGTGGTGGGACACGCGGCGCATATGGTCCAGCGTGATGCGGGGAGTGCCTGTGCTGCTGCTGTGCCGAGGATGCTTGATGCTTATGATGAGTATACGAGGCTACTGGGGGCGGGGTTGCTTTATATTTTCGAACTCCACCCGCCTCCCGATACCCTTTGTAGTGGTAAACTATATCTATATCGGACGGAGCTATTGAACTAGCATTTTCAAGGTCATAGTGCTCTGGAAACTCAGCCCCAAGATCAACTCCACCAGGATGATCATGGGCATGATGCGATTGACTTGGCGGTGGAATCGGAGGATGATGATCTTCTCGGAGCGGTGGACTTTTACTAATAACTTCTCTTTCAATTATATCTGGTCTTTGGGGTCTTTGATGCTCACCAGCTCCAATTTCTCTTTCCTTATACTTTTTAGAAATTAATTCAGGACCTACTAAATGATGACCACCAACACCTCTCATTAAGTCACCATTATCTGCATGATATCCAACGCTAGCATCGCTAGCATGCAGCCCTCTAGACATAACACAGTCTGCACTGCTCGAGACAAGTCCACTTCCACCCAGTAAAGTTGAGCCCCCATTCTGTTTGCTCTGTAAACTTGGAGCACCTCCAGGGCCTCCATTCTTTTCTTTTTGCTGCTTCCTGAAACGGAAGACAACAAATGATACCAAAATTGCGACGAGCAGTATAACGAAAAAGACTATCACAAGAGTGATGCCTATGCTCAGTGGGTCTGCTACTTGGGCAGCTCCGATTCCTAGAACCCCATGACAACCCTGGTAGACCTTTCCGCGAGTTAGAACCTCCTTAAAAACGCTTCCAGAACCATTAAACGGCTGAATTTCGTTGTTGATTGTGAAATTAGCCAAACATCCTTCGAAACTAGCTGGCATTGGATCATTTATAAGATACTCTCGCCTTACCCCTCCTACTGAAAGAACTGTAAGATAAGGGTCCAAAAAGTCATGCACACCGGCAGCATCCAGTTCATCTCCAACACCTTTACCATCAATCAAAATGTGTAAAACTCTATTTGCTGTTTGTAGAGTTATATTGTGCCACTTGCCATCAGTAAGATTTTCAGGACTGTTAATGGTCATATTAACCGAAGATCCCTGCCTTGAGCTGTAAAACATTTTTCGATTTTTAAGCTCAACAGACGTAAAATGCTTGTTAGTCGCAGCAAAAAATATAAGTCCATTCGCCTGAACTGTTTTAAAAAGTAGACTCAAACTCTTTGGTGGATCTTCGACTTGAGCAGCGCTCGTGATGTTATCATTCGATATTGTAAACCTCCTTTTTCGAGCGATGTCATACGCCCAAATTGAGTTTCCACTATACAAATTGTCCAGCAGCTGCATCCTCCGATGTTTCTCAGAAATCTTAAATTCGACAAATCCACCGTCGCTCAAAGAAATCGGCTCCAAGGAGCTGTAGCAGTCGGGGGAGAGGAGGTGGGCGCCGCATTGACACATTGCGATGTGCCACCTGTCCATGCAGACGCCAAAGCTGCCGCATAAGGACACCGCCGGATCGTCGGGGAGTCCCTGGGCGCAGGGGCCGCCATTGTTGTTCCTGTTGCACGTCGACAGGACGCCGCGGGATCGAAGAGGGTTGCTCAAGTTGAGGGCTCGGCCGTTGATCGACACGCTGTGAACGCAGCCCACAAGGTCGTCAGTGTGAATTTGGCCGGGTCTTTCCAGAACTGGGTCAGCTGATGACAGACCTCCGATTAAGAGGGGTTGCTTGTTGAAGTTCAAAGTTCTGAAAAAAGTAAGAATAATATTTAAATAAATAATAATATGATAGGATTAATAGAACTACACTTTTATTGTAATAGGTAGTAAAAAGGTACAATCTATGTAAATATTCTAAATTTTACAATTACTTTTTAAACCGAATTTCAGTATTTGGAAATAGTTTATTATATTTAGAAATAGAATAAATGTATGATATATAGATATTATAAAGAAAATGACAACTATCAGCTGCAAGTTATGCAGAAATAAGTCAATTTCTAAAACATTAAAATTTTACAAACGTATCGTTCAATATAGGTCATATCTTCATAAATATAATTAAAACAAAATAATTAGATATACTAATTTATTTCTGATTGTGGAGGTGCTTTGCTGTTTCTATTTTTGATAGTTTTGTAAACTAATAAGCTAGATTTTTTTTTTAAATTTAAATAAATAATTTTTAAGAGTACTTGCTTCTTGAAACTAAACGTATTTGATTATGGGTATGCCTTGCAGTAAAATATTATCTTTTATTAATAATTTCATATGGTTTTAATTTTAATAATACTACAATGATAAGACAAAAGAAACGTATGATTTTTAAATTTTTTTGAAGTTAAAATTCGGTTAATTTACACACAAAATTTATCAATTATACATCTAAACATTTCTTGTAAAACAAGCTGTCTTATCGTGAAAAGAGGAATAAAATCTATTAATTACTTAGTTACTGAGAAAATCGCGCAAAGACCGATAACCAAAAAAATGTCAATTTTTCATCCGTCCAAAGTAGAATACTCCTTTAACTCGAAAATTGTAAAATTTTGCTTTATGTGGTATGCAATGGATGATACAATGAATGAGATTGATAAACTCAACATTTTCCGAGAATACCCGTGAAGTATTTTTATTTCTGATTCTTTGGTGTAAAAAGTGTCGGGAAATCTGAATTCTTATTACATACATGTAAACATGTATACCTTAAACAGGGTGAAGAGTAAATCCAACAAGAAGACATCTGGAATTTGTCTTTTAAGGTTTATAAAAACCTGTGGAAAAATGTCTTGCTCTTTGGGACATGGTTGAAAGAATAATTCCCTACAAGTTAATTATTTGCGCACAAACCAATTATCGCCCTGCGACTGCAGCATAAATCTATGCGATGCGATGCTCCACAAAATTCCAGCTCGTAGAACATGCCCGAAACAAGTACGACGGATAAAACCGATTTGACGAGATACATACGAAGGGAACACCGTGATTTTTTGCCGACGGTCATGAGCGTGGTAATAATTTTCCGGGAATTTCTATTAAAATATGCCCAGCACATGTATTGTTGATATCTGGCATCTTTTTGCGGCCTTATTTGGATCACTAATTACTGGCATTCCAATTAAGGCAGTCCTAGGCGAAGGTATAGTACCTACGCTCGCCGGAGGAGTGCACGCTACGGGCAACACTCGGCCAAAAAAAATACCATCCAACCTGGCTAAAATAAAAATTGAAATCATTTGACCAGAGAACTCCACAACTGAAGAAGCTGCACCACGGCTGGCCGGCTGTTTTTCTCCAATCAACACGATCATGTTGCGCTATGCTCTCGGTTCATTACTAGCGCTCCGGGTAAAAAAGCATAGTACAGGGGGCGGGGGCGCGGGGCCCCAGTGGCTTAATGCGAGCCCAAACTAACAGCGGTAGATATCAGGAAACACAACGGTAACAACAAGAGTAATAATAAGGTGGGGAAGACTTCCAGCATTCATTCAATTTGGCATTGTTTCCTCTTTGGCCATTTTCCACTTTAAGGCATTCATTGTTCGATCATTACAGCCATCGATCGCGATACACATAACTTGTTAAAACCAAATAAGCCTCGGCGCATTCGTTACAGCACAGCGCTACGGGCCGCGTCGCAACCCGCCGCCGCCGCGCCGCCGTGTCGCTGCGCAGCGCCGTTTATGTGTGCGCACACATCCGCGCGCCGGGTCCGAGTTGAGCCGGCCGCGCATGCGCTCATGGTTATGCCGCTGCACCGCTGCACCATGCACTTGGAACATTTTTCAAAATTAATGCTCACCCCCGTAGGCTAAATGATCGGAAAATTGAATGGTACGATCACAGTGCGGCGCGGAATAATTTTGATCGCAGCATCGCAACAGTTTTTTATGCATATTTCAGCGCAAATTGAGTGCATCGCTTTTGTTCGACGTTATCGGGGTGTATACGCCCGGTAAAAATGACCATCTACGCCTATTTCTTAGGGGCTTCTTGGCGAGGTCGTCGACAAGACTGCTGGATTGGGATAGATTCAAGATATTCGCCTACCCCCCCGGCGAATCTATGAATGGATAACAGAAGTGCGCGGGATAATGGTGCACCGATAAAATACATACAAATTCTTTTTCAAACAATGTTATTCGACCTCAAGAAATGCTATTCAGAAGAGGACTTGAGACGGGACGATGGGCGTTAGAAAACCTGTCTTGATATTAAACTTAATTTAAGGCGGGAAACTATTATATAAAGGCGTGTAACTAAGCCTAAGTTAAAATAGAGCCCAATCATTAAAGTATATATCATTACAAAATGTTACAATGACAGACTAATGGTCAATTATGCTTTTATTAAATTATTATCTTAATCGTATTTTTTTACACTTAGTATTAGGTCAATAACAATTTCTTTAACATTTGCAATATATGTAAAAGTGTAACTATTTGTTAGATAACATACAATATACATACATATACATACATATGTATGAAAAAAAATTCTGTATATTAAACCAACAACGTGGAAATCGAAATTGTAATTTTTGGAAAAATTCCATATTAGCATGAGGATATTTAACTAAAGTTTACTGATCGAATAAAGTTTTTGATTAAAACTGCGAAATTTTAAATTTATGGAATAACAATTCAGAAAACAATACTAATGTTCCATAAGGAAGTTTCGTTTAACATAACAGCTGAATTTAAGAAATATTTTAGTTAAAGTCCGCCAAATGTTTTTTGATTGCCTAATTCTTACTTTAGCAAGAAACATTTTATTTTAATTCAATACTACCTAATTCAGATAAATAAAATTCTTTGACTTCACTTGTTGCGAACCTAGAGTCGTATATTTTAGTTTAGAGCACGCCAGGAGGCACACGTTTTAAATGTTTTAAGGTTAAGCACACAAAAATTATTGAAAAAAAACTACCTCTTGTCCAACATTTAGTTCCAATTACTTTACACTCTGCCTTATTTTGGAAAATGCTAAATTATTATGATGCCACGTATCTATAATCATAATGATATCCTTTCTTTATAAGTTCTTTAAATATTCATATCAAATATTTAGGCCCTAAAAAATTTCTGAAATTTACTCCTCTAGACTAGAATACCTACTCTCTTAAAGGTTAATATTTAAGGAATAAAAAATAAACATAATGGTTTTCTTCCAATATGCATGCAATTAGAGTTTTTGAGTTTTAAATTCTTGTTGGGAGTATTTTCGCGAAAATAAAGTCAGTAGCCAAAATTATTAGAAGGATTTTGTGTTCCTTAATTTTTTTTGGAGTGTTTAATCATTACCTTGATGTAACTATTTAGATACATATGTAAATATAACTAACTCTCCAAAGTTTTAAACTATTGTTAAATATATATATATATTTATATACGCTTACGGTTTACTGCTTTTAATTTTAATTGTTTGATCTGGAAGTATTAAAATGAAGGGCTACTCACCCTGTGGGTCCCACATCGTCGGCATAGCAGCTGGAGTCGCCGGGTCGGCACTCATCGCAAATGTCGCCATTATCCGCGCATTTCGCGACGCTCAGGGACATGACCCTTCCGTTCCGGGTCGCCGTGACCTTGTGCCACTTTCCGTTCGCCAAATTCCCAGTGGAGCCGCCTCCAACGACAACGGCGGTGATGGCGCTGCGGGCGCCTCCAAAGGAAAAGATTGCCTTGCCCTTCACGATTTCGATGGCGACAAAATCGGACCGCCCTCCGCTCTGGATGCCGTAGTTGTAGATGAGGAGGGCGTCGGATTTTGTGGTGGCGAAAATTATCGAAATGTCGTTGGTGGCCGCGTCGAGCGAGGGGAACGCCATGTAGGACAGCTCCTGGAACCCAAACGTCGCCTTCTCGCAGTGGCGTCCGTAGCGGCCGTCGATGCAGCTGCATTTGTAGCCCGGCTTGAGGCTGACGCAGAGTCCGCCGTGAAGGCACGGGTTGGGTCTGCAGGAGTCGGCGACATGCTCGCAGTGGTTGCCCCTGTACCCGGGTCGGCAGAGGCAGAAGAACGAGGAGCCGTCGGGACTCTCCCGGCACGAGCCCCCGTTGCGGCACGGGTTCCCGGAGCAGACGTCGCCGCGCTCCAGCTGGCAGTATTTACCCTCCCGGTGGGGCGGGCACGAGCACTGGAAGTCGTAGCCCTGCCGGCGGCACTGGCCGTTCGCCTGGCAGGGATTCGGGGCGCACGGGTCCTGCCTCTTCTCGCACTGGCGGCCCGTGTACCCGTCCGTGCATTTGCATGTGAAATCGTGCGTGACCAGCGGCGATGTGAAGATGAGCGCGGTGCTGTCGACGATGCTCAGGTTGTCGTGGACGTGGATGTGCTCGCTGCAGACGCCGCCATTATCGCATGTGTTCGCGTTGCATGGCGTGTACCCAATTATCACGTCACCGGAGTGAAGCAGTTTCTGGATCGCGTCATGCTTCTTCCCCAATCGATCGAGCGTGTATCGCGGTGATCGATGCCCATTGAAGTTTCTGAACGCAACCGCCATCTCGAAGCTCGTCTCGTTCACGTCACGCAACGAGTAGAGATTGAACTCGTCACCGTATTCAACGGTCGATTTGAGAATGTCCAGGAAGCTTCTGTAGTAATTCGACAGAAATTGCTGGGACGTCATGTTCGAAACGTGAATTGTGATCGAGTTCGCCACAGTCGAGTTGTCGAAGTGCGAAAATTGAACGGTGATCGTTGAGGTGACATCGGCGTGCTTGCCATCGTTCCCGGACACCATGTAAGAGTAGTCCTGAGCAGTTGTCTTTGTTGTCGCATGCAGATCACATTTTGCGGGAATTGTGAAGATTCCCATTGGACTCGAGTTTGAATCGGGAATGATCTTGCATTTATAATCTCCTGTCGTGTCGGGGTCATTGGGGTGGACATCGGCCACTCTACCCAGAGGAATTTTGCTGTTGAAGACGTGAATGAGGACATGCGCCATACGCGGCGTTGATGGACTATCGTTCTGATCCAGCACAGTCACAGTGATCATGTGCTGTGACCGCATTTTCGGTTTTCCATTATCCTCAGCCTCTATGACTATTTCGAGTTTAGGCGTTACCTCTCTATCGATGCTTTGAGTCGTTCTCATAAGCCCTGTATGCTTCTCAACCGTTACAAGCGATTTATGTTTCCCACCAATTAAATAATAAGTAAATGGTCCACCATTTGGCGGAAGATCAGGATCACTAGCTGACAGGGTCATAATAGAAGTACCTGCTGGCATATTTTCTGAAACATAACCTATAGTATCTGCTGGATCAAATGTAGGCCCATTATCGTTCACATCTAGCAAGTTTATCTTCACAGTTGTTGTCCCTGTTTGAGGTGGAGTACCAATATCGATCGCTCCAAGGATTAAATTGTATACAGGATGTGTTTCTCGATCCAACTTTCTCGATGTTTCTATAATTCCTGTCTGAGGATCGACTTTAAAAGCCTGATTCACATTACCACTGATAATCGAATAACTGAATTGATTATTTTGTGGACGCACATCTTTGTCCACTGCCTTCACAGTTGTTATTTTTGTACCAATCTCAGCCCCTTCGGATACTGTGGCCTCATACAGATCTTGCAAGAATTCTGGAGGATCATTTCCGTCTTGAATAGATATAATAACCTGAGCCTCATCAGTATCATTTCCTCGAATACCTCCAAAGTTTTTGGCCATTACGGTCAGTACAACACGATTTTGTGTCTCCCTGTCTAAATTCCTTGCAACTATCATAACTCCTGTTTCTGAATTAATCGCAAATCCTTTATCATTACTCGATCCAACGAGAAGATAATAAACTTTTCCGTCTTCTCCAGCATCTTTATCTGTAGCTTGAATCGTACCCACACTTGTTCCTACTTCAGCCGATTCAGATACATCGAAATGGAAAACTGGTTGAGCGAATCTTGGATAAAATTCATTAACTCCTGTGATATGTACGATCACTTTAGCGGTTCCCTGCATTGGAGAATCCGGATTTACAGCAAGTACATTTAAGAAATAGTCTTGTTTTTCCTCGTAGTCAAAAACTGTTGTCGAATTGATAACTCCACTATTAGGATCAATTTTAAAGTACTGCTTGCCAGATCCACCAGTGATCGAATATCGAATGATAGCATTTTTTGGTGAATCTTTATCAGTTGCTTTCGCTTTAAATACAAAAGTATTTGGAGACATATTTTCCGCAATATAAGCATGATATTCGCTTTGATTAAACTCTGGTGCATTATCGTTAATATCAGTCAAAATCACAGATAGCATTGCAACCGCTGTTCTTGGTTTATATCCAAGATCTTCAGCTGTTATATTCAGATGGTATTCTTGTATCACATCGTAGTCTAAAGATTGTAGGATAGTTACAGATCCATTGCGTGAATTAACTGCAAACTCTTTTCTTTCATTACCACCTGATATTGAGTAACTTATCATACCATTTGGTCCATCGTCTTTGTCAGTGGCGCTTACTGTAAGAATTGTTGAACCAATTGGTTCATTCTCAGGTACAATGACTTGGTAGCTCAAGGCTGTGAAAACAGGACTGTGTCTGTTTTCACCAGTGACCACTATAACAACAGTCACCTCATCGCTTTGTGGTGGTACACCTCTATCAACTGCCCGAACAATTATGACAAATGCATTATTAGCCGTCACTTCTAGTGCTTTTGAAACTGATATCCACCCGTCTAATTTGTTGATCATAAACGTACTTGATCCATTGCCTCCAGCAACTGAGTAATCAATTTCTGCATTAACACCAAAATCAAGTTCATCTCTTGCCACCAGTTGAATAACTTTTTGGCCAATTTTAGCATCTTCAGGTACTGGAGCAAGATATTGTCGTTGTTCGAATTTTGGTGGGTTATTGTTAGCATCGACAACATTAATATTAACAAGACATTCTGAATACATTGGAGGTTTACCATTATCTGTAGCCAGCACGATCAAAGAATACATGTTTTCAGGTGAAGCTTCAATTTGTGAGTGCTTGTATTTTATAGTTCTTTTACTGAAAACTTCTCCAGTTGCAGGGTCAATCGTGAATAAATCTGAAGGTTGTTGTAAAGAGTATGATATAACTGAATTAGGGCCTTGTTTATCGCGATCAGTTGCTATAACCTGACCTACAAATGCTACAGATCTTTGTAGCTCTGGGAAATTAAAACTGTAGTAGCTGTGTTCGAATTCTGGAGCGTTATCATTTTGATCTTGAATAGTAATCGTCAGAGGAGTCTCTGATCTCCAAGCTCCATCGAAGGCCGCTACTTTTAGCAAGTACTCGTCCTGTTGTTCTCGATCAAGATGAGCGGCCACTGTAACATTCCCAGTGATTGGATCAATGTTAAACTTATTGCCCGGATTTTCAGTAAAGCTATAAGTCGCATTTGCATTTTCTCCAACATCGAGATCAGAAGAGGTTAGTTTTATGACAAAGCTTCCAATTTCAGCATTTTCGGTAACATTTACACTGAAAAGTCTTGTAAAACGTGGCGGATTGTCATTTTTGTCAAGAACTGTGATTATGACACTTGCAGTACCTGTAAGTTGTGGCATACCTTGATCAACGGCTTCAATAATGAGTTCATAAGTAGCCATTTCCTCTCTGTCCAGTCTCATAGTGGTAAAAATCTCACCACTATCGGCATCAATTTCAAAGGTACCTTCGAAGTCATTAGATAGTCGATATGTGACCTCACCATTATCACCAGAGTCTTCATCTGTAGCTTTTACTTTTGTTATGAATTGTGGTGGTGTTTCTTCTTCCAAAACTTCAGCGTTGTACACCAACTTTTCCATGATTGGATGGTTGTCATTAGCATCAGTTACGTTAATGGTTAAGAGTACAACACTTCGTAGATTTGGGCGATCTGAATCAGATGCTTCTACCCAAACTTCATATTGGTGAGCAGTTTCGTAGTCCAAACCATCTTTTCCTACTGATAAAATACCAGTTCCAGGATCAATGCTAACAGCATCGTGAACATTTCCTCCAGCTATTGAATACCTGATGCTAGCAACAGCACCTTTTTTAGGTGAAGTTGCTGAAATTTTGGTTACAACTTTTCCTTCTAAAACATCTTCAGGTAGCATAAATTGTGTATTCGGCATGTAGGAAAACGTTGGGAATAAATGAGCAGGTCTCAGTAGAATAGTTAGATCAGCGCTTTGACTGCGTTTCTCCACGCCTTGGTCTGTTGCTTGCATTACAATGCTGTAAACTTTGTCAAATCCTTGACCCCCCGAAACAAGCTCTTCTTTGGTTTTGATAACTCCGGTGTGCTCATTGATAGCGAATTTATCGGCGTCCCTGCCACTAACTGAGTAAATTATTTTGCTATTATCTCCAGCGTCACTGTCGGTGGCCCTGGCCCCAAAAACAAATTCGCCCGCCTTGATTCTATCGGGGACATTCACGTTGAAGCTGGCGCTCTCGAACGTGGGCGAATTGTCATTTACGTCCGCCACGGTTATCGTAAGATTAACCGCCGAGGCCTTTGGTTCAGTGGCGGAACTGTCTTGAGCCATGAGTGTCATGTAGTAGACCGGGGTGTCTTCGCGGTCTAGGCTCGCAGCAGTTAATATTTCGCCAGTATCTGGATTTACAGCAAATTTGTCAGCCTTCTCGCCGAGTAGGCTGTACCGAATTTTTGCATTAAGTCCAGCATCTTTATCAGTGGCCTTGGGCTGAAGAACTTTTGTGCCTGCTGGGAGATTCTCTTGAACTATGGCATGATAGGACTGCCTTCCAAATACTGGACTGTGATCGTTCATGTCTTGCACTATCACACGAACTGTTCCTGTTCCAGTTAGGGGCGGTGATCCTGGAAATAGAAAATGAAAATTTATGAGGTTATTTGATATTATTTTATTTGTTATAATTATAAATCGTTAGACTTATAAAGCTGCAACATCATTGTATATTTTATGCAGAAATAACCATTGCCGGATTGATAATTTGGGATAGGTACACATATAATACAAATGGGATAGTGTTTATATATTAGTATTGTAATACCTACATATACACATATGTAATTTAAAAAATGGTTAATAGCAACACGAACATTTTAAAATATGAGTAACCGTAGAAGTTATAAATTGCTGGAGCCATACCATGACTCGTTCAGTGAATCCAGAAGAAAAACTTAAAGACCACTGATGAAATTACACACATTTCATTTAAAAGCTCGTTTTAAAATAAGAGTCCAAAGAAAAAGCCATACTACTTAAATATATTAATATTATTTATTTCCAAAATTAAATTTTAGGCTTGTATCATGAGTTTTAGTTTTAAATTTCAGAAATGTTCAGAAGTGGAGTTAATCGTTTTGACCAGTGAACGACTCAAATATAATACATAACATAAAGACAGCGACCCCGAAATCGTTAGATGTCTATTTTGACAGTGTAGTGTTATTTGACTTTCATATTGCAGCTACATTTTAATATTTCTTAATTCAAAAATTCATGAACGGCTGCCTTAAAGCTCTCCAATATCAATTTCTAAATGATAAAATTCGTTCGCCTTTTCGAAGTTCATAGTTTTATTTTATAGAACATGTGTAAAAGTTGAAACGGGTTATTATTAGGGTAACAATAAAATACATTTAAAGCGAACTTTTAAGGAATCGAGAAATGTTTCTCGCTTATACATATGATATACATAAGTTTTTTATTAAATGTTAAAGAAAACGAATGCGATGCGGAATGTCTGAAGAAATTTATAAACCTTTGTTTTTTTGTTTAGATTCAGGTTTCTTAAGCTAATAAATCTCATCAATAATTGGGTAATCAATATCAGCCAAAATTAGTAAAAAACTTGTGGACATCTATGTCTCTAGCATATTTAAAGCTTTTTGCTGCTTTGGAATTTGCTTTCTTTCTGAATCAAATTTATCTGTAGAGGTCTAGATGTCTAGCCATCGAAAGCAATTCTCTCATATAGAGGTTTCTTTTTCCTCATTTCTAAAGATTTTCAGAGTTGAAAAATCTAGGACTTAGCCCGTTTTCGAATACATATGCATTCGCACTTCTCATTAACTCTCCGATCCACACATGGCCTTGGCACTTTTCTCGGCGCTTATAAACTGTTCTAAATTGTTTTCGATCCCAATATCTACGAAATTTTAAGTGTACTTTAGAGAACACTTTAAGTTCGATAGATAAAAATATGTTAGTGCAAACCAATCTACGCATAAAAATGGCCTTATTCATTCTCACTCAGGAGTTTTCTCGTTTGCTCTACTTTTATAAATAAAGAACTAAGAAAAGACAAGCTTTTATTGAAATAGAAGATTTTATTTCCTTTAAAAGCAGTCTGAATTTACATAGATCTAAAAGCTATACCTTTACGTTTTTATGAAGAAAACTCATAAAATATTAGAAATGTTTGATTATACAGTCGAGAAATTCTTTTATTAATTTGATTAAAAGTGTCATTACTAGGTATTACTCCTACCCTGATGCGAGTAAATTTTATGAAATAATTTTTGTTTTTATGTAAAGTAATACATTATGTATGTACTTCTTGGGCTACAAATCATGCCTAATTTTTTCCAGGATTTATAAAAATTTTCTGGGTGTAAATAAATAAAAGGTAATTGTACTTGGTATTCAGGGAACAGCCTTGCAAATTTAAGAGATGAAAATTTTTCTGTGCATATTCTTTAGACTTTAGAGGTAGAGGAAGTAATAAGTAAAAAAACGCGGCGACAAACCTCGGCTACAAAACGCGCCTGCCTAAAGTGGATAAGTCGATAATTCCGTGTTTCAAAAAAGCCTAGGTAGGTGTAAGTTGGGAACGAATTCTGAATTCTGCATATAAATTAACCCTCGGCGACAAGAATGCGTGTACTGTTAAAGCACGACCAGGAGCTCTGTCAATGATATCACCTCTCGGCCGGGCAGAATGCATATCATTTTGATATCACCGCGGACCCGGCGCAACCGCTACTTGTCCGAGTTAACTGCAACTAAGTGACACGCACCGTGCCCGGGTAGCGCAGCCCATAAACTACAGAATTCCTCCTTTATTTACGTGGCCAAGAGGATTTCCAGATTTTTCGTTTTGGTCGATTTTCCCATGGCGAAGAGACCTTTACATCCAATTTATTTCTCAATTCTGCAACTGGGAAACGTACAGGGTACAGTGGGGCTCCAGCCTCGGGCTCGGCCCGGCCCGGCCTCTGGGCTTTCTTTAGTCGATCTCGGAAAAATCTCCTCAACTAACCGCAGAAGAAGTGCCGTGTGGCCGGGGCCGGGATCACACACAAAAACGCAAAAGTAATGAAATGGAAACAACAAACAACGACGATCGTATCTTTGTATCTTTTCCATTCAATAATAGCCGTCCGCGTCGGGAGCCCCTTGTTTGTTAGTCAAAATAAACCAGAGCCAGATCCCGTGCGCGGCGCAGGAACGCGGCTGGAACTATCCCAGTCCCGATCCCGGTCCCAGAACAAGAATCCCCAAGAATCGTCGCGCGCACGCGGGGACAGCTCGCTAAACTTTGTCTACTACAATCTGCGAAATTATATAAAATTCCTGTGTCAATACGCCGGGAACATTACCGGCGTTGCACGGAACAAGAGGAAGAATTTAATGCGAGAGTGCCGCTGCGGACACCGGACGGGAAGACGCATGGCCCTGCCAAGGGGCCCCTGGCTGCAATAAACCAAAGCGCTAGAGAAGCCCCGGGTTTCCTGCAAACTGCGAAGACACCTAATTTGGGGCCTTCCCGGTCACTTCGGGCAGTTCTTCTTCAGGTTATTTCTGCGCGAAGACCTGAAGATGTCAGTCCGGTGGTTTTGCACTGTCTAATTACTGCGGAAGGCCGATTAAGCAATAATACCGCGGATTTTTTTTTTTTTTTAGAAAACAGTCAAACAGTCACCGTGCTGGGGCCGTGGGAATGATCTGCTTGCCCCATCGCTCTGGTCACGTATGCTCGAGCGACGGATCATGAAAAAATTGTTCCCTGCAAACTGATGATTACTGAAATTCGCACGTTTTAGCCATTTTCCTCGTTAATCAATTATAAATTGCAAAACTGTGCAATTTTGAAATAATTGCGTTAATTAGGTCCCATTACTCTAGTTACCTTGGTTTTTCTGGAATTTCACCTTCAGCAGAGTTCTAAGCTCCAGAGTTTAAGCGGAGCATAGATACGAAAACAATAAAATTCGGTTATATGAAATGAATAACATTTTTGGCATAGGACTGATTGACATTTTTAACATTTTAAGCAGTTGCAGAATTATATTAGAAAACCCACACAAAACAATAGCTCCAGCGGAGTTATTCCTTCCGGCTTTGGTAACTGACCCTGGTCCAATTAGTGCCTATAGGTAGATAAAATTCGGTTGCCATGGACAATTGTTCTAATGAACGATAAATAAAATATACATAAATCAGTTACTACAAGTGAAAAATATTTGATTTGTTTACGAAAACGGAATTTAATGTTGTGCCAATTCATTTTAGATTGTCATTATTTTTTAATTGCTTTAATTAATTTTTTTTCCGGTGAACAATAGTGTCGACAGCCCTCTCCAAATTTTATTATTTTCTCAATGTATGTAAGTCTGACGATTGTCTTATTTATTTATTCATTCAACGTCCAGTGCAAAGGAAATTCCGCATTTAAGTTTCTAGATTTCATTTTGGTATTACATTTGAATGGCGCTTAAAAGTTGGGCCTTCATTTTAGGTAATAGATATGTTGTACTTAAAAATAAATTAATAAATAAATAACCATTTTAATGTCTTACGCATTAACTCAAAATTGTTTGTAGCTTTTTGGCAAAATCTGATGATCTGATGAAATTTATAAAGCTTTCAGTATATGTTCATATATTTTTACATTACTCTTAATTGTGCATAGGCATGTGTTGTTATAAAATATTTGGAATTATTAATGCAGACGTTGTTCTAATAAAATTAATAATATTAAAATAAGCTAGGTAATAAACGCTAGGCCCAAACTATGATGATTTTGTGCAAAGCTTATTGCATAACTATTTCTGCTAAATTTAATATTTCACTAATGATAGAAAAGTATTCCGGGTCCAATCTTATGTGGAAAATTGCTATTCCCCTTTCTCTTTCGTAACATCACTTCATTTCATCTAAGTTATGGCTAGACCGCTTCAATAGTTAGATAATCGGCAAAAGTAAGCCAATTTTCGGATAATACCCTATTATTGTTTGGAAAATTAATTCAAAAGTTATTTTTTTCTCTAAGTAGGTAGCCATGGAAAACTATTTTGTCTGTTTCAATTTTTCAAATTTTAATTGGATAGGTACAGTTAATGACCTTTGCATTTTTGAAATTCATCAATTTAAATAAAAGATAATATTTGTTTTTCAAGGAAATGCCTGCACTAATGAATTATACAGAGATATCAGAAAGCACCCACTGCTTCTACATTCCTCTTAAAATTTAATTTAGCCAATTATAATTGCTGAAACTCGAGATGAAATACGATGCGGTTGGTAAGGTCTGTCTAAAAATTAATTATTTTCGCAAGAGATATGCAAAGTAGCCGTGCAAATGGATGGGGGGTACTTTGGGGACGACAATGAAAAATTACCTGAAATAATTCTCACCGGGGCGAAGGCAGGTGAAAGTTCATGCCGCGCAACAATCCGTTGCGCTGCGGCACGGAGGTTATTAGCCGCATGGAGGAGTTATTGCGGCGGCAGTGAAAGTGCAAGTTGTGATAACTCCGACAAAGTTAGTGAGGTACTAATTGCATGAGTCAGATCGAATCTTTCGCACCAATCCGCGATTTCATCGCGGGATGCAGATTGAACCGGGGTGTTGGCGGGGGCTCCAATTAAATGGCAATCGTAGTTGAGGCTGTGGCGTGCGGTCCACCAGCCGAAAATTTACAAGTCAGATAAATTTTTGTTCTGAGATCGGCGCAGTCAGATAGCGCAGTGCTCTATGACGCTGTGTGCCGAATGCCTGAGCCTTCCATCAAATTTAACGAGAGAATCGGATACGACCATACAAGGCGGGTTTATCAACATCATACGGTAAACTCGCGGCAACTAAATCAATTTCCCCCCCGGGTACAGGCGGATCTCTCAGGTGAGTCTAGGCCGCGGGCCGGGGCGGGCTCCGCGGTGTGGAAATAAAAAGCGAAATGAAGCAAAAAGCCGCGGGAAGAGAGAAGAAGAAGTCCTGGACCTTCTTCATTTTATTCACTTTTTCAACCGCGGACAATATTTCCTTCGTGTACGATTCTGTTCTTCTTCACTTAAAACGAATGCCAGTTTTGTAAAACCACGGATACGTTTTGTCAGATAACAGTACCCGCCAATATGCGCGGCACACATCGCGCGGCTGCTATATGCGAGCGCGCGGCCCTACATCACGGCTTATCTGCGCGCGGCGAAGGCTAGTTACGGAATTAAGTATTGTTGTTATTATTCTTGTATATCTTTAACCTCGCGTTCTGGGGGACGCGGGCGCGCTCTAATGGCGGTTATGCAACAAGGAGGAACCTTCTAGCCGGGGCCCCCGGATCGACAATCAGCATTGATTCCTCGCGAGATGATGATACCTTGTCGTTCAACCTCTTGCGCCGCCTCGCGTTTTTCTAGTCGCGCGAACCGCGCGCGCTTCTTTTTCCCCCCGTCCGCCCGCTAGTTGCGCTGAATATCGCGCATTGTGATGTCAGCTAGAAATTTTTGCGTATGCTCGCTCGACTTCGCTTGTCAATACATCCCGGCTGCCATTTTTGATAAGGAAGTGATTTTCTGAGGCTGCATCTGTGGCCCCAGCAGGGCTCTCGGACGGGAACTGAAGCTGCCACTGTCCTCATCGGGGGCGCGCGGGACGGCAGGGCGTCGCGGCGGCCGGAGCACCAAGCACCACAAAACAGACAAGATGAGCTCCCGAAGGAAAATATGTGAGGGAATATTTTTCGTTTCGTCGTCGTGTTACTTTTGTCACGTCATTTGTAGGACAGGAGATGTACGGCGCCTACGGCGAACACTTCTAATAATGCTAGAAAACAATTGCTTTGTTTCGCCACGTTTACAGTTAGGTGTCTAACGCTTGCTAATTATTTCTATGTTTGTTTTCGTGTACCACTGACATCTGCTTTCCTATAAATTCCACTTTGGTTTATGGCGCGTCGATCGTGAGGGCAATCGGGTTTCTCACTTAAGTCTTTCGTTTCTGGGGCACGTTTCCAATGCTTTTAAAATTTTTGCCGGATTGTTAATTAATCAGACTGTTTTAGGCATATTGTCAAGCACGTATGGACTGATTTATTTTATAAAGGAAAAACCATTTTCTGAACAATTGCAGTTCTTAAAAAGGGCTTGAACAAATTCGTAACCTATTATAAATTTCGACCAAATTACGTTCCTTATATTTTAAAGTTGGGTTAGCGAAGAGTAGGTACCTAGGCTTTCCGATACTATTAAAAAGAATTTAATTTAATTTTTAATTCACGATAAGACAAGTTCCGCACTGTATTTTTATACCACGTATTAGTATGACATTTAATTAACCTATAGTTTTTTAAGGAAAACCAAAAACATTAGCAAAAATGAAACACAGAACTTTTTTTTCTGCGAGATGCAAATATAAAATATCTGTTTTCTTCATTAGACTTGCTCTGACGACACTCAATTTAATGCTCAATAACTCTTGCAAGACGATTCAATTTGTTAGATTTTTTGCATAATTTGCATGATTTGCATGAAAAAATCATTCGATTCGGAAATTTCTCACTTATGGTGGGTTTTTTGTTTAGCAATTTTCAGTATATAGTAGGTTCCTACATGTTCAATTTTAGTTACGTTTTACTTTTATACATAGATATATTCTAAATGAAAAAAAGTTTAGATATTTTTGAATGTATCGTTTGGTGTTAATTAGCATTTAAAATTCTTTCTATTATTTACTAAAAACAAATATGTTGCAATCCTAAGTGATTGCTGAACATTAACAACCTACTTATGTGCTGAAAAATTCATTAAAGTCTAAGGTAACTAAATTGACTTTATAAAATTTGTAGGAACTTTTTAAAAGAATTTTTATCCATAAACGGATTTTGTAAGCTCCTTTCGATTCTATTCGAATGTTTTCAATGATAGGGCCTTAATATTTGGAAGAAGAAATTAGAATATAGGTACTTTAAAAATTCTTCCAGAGTGCTACTATTTTCAGAACCCATATGTGAAATAAAATTTAAAGAGTGCTGAAAGAGTCCTATATACTCTCAAGAAAACATGATACGAATTTAACCATCTTTCAAGATTTCAACTACTTATGAAAAGCTATTTACTGCATAATTAACTATTAAATCCTGTTTATGGATCGTTATTTTTCGAAAAATAATGGCTTTAATCAATTTAGTTACTTGTTAATGATTATTTCATTTCTTGCATTCATACTTAGTTTTATTGCCCACAATGGCACGTTTATATGTATGTAGGTACTTTCTTGATTAGGTAAGTTATATCATTGTATAGTTTGCACATTTCTTGAAATGTTTTCACACAATTTTAATTAAAGGTATTTAAAATGAACAGTACATCAATATTTGGTAAAATAATTGCCAGAAAAACAAAATATTGATCTCGTGTCATAGCATAACTCGTGTATTTAGACTTTTGTTCTTTAACCATTTAAATATGTATACTCGTATGTAGCTAGTTATTTTATAATAACTTCTTGCAATCACTGTGATTGTGAGTTTTGATTTCAAGTTAGAAAAAGGACTTTAAAATAAAATATGTACTTTCAGTTATTTAAAAATGTTATTTCAAATTAATTATTAGCCCATTGCATTCGAAGCAATTTGGCTATACTCCAAGACCATTTTTCTTAGATTTCTGTGTTATGGAACGCCCACAAGAAACTCTTTGCAGTTTGTTAAATTATACGTTTTTTTTTCTACAATTTTATATTTGTTTAAAACTTAATGACAAATTGTAGGCAGTGACACTGACCGTAGGAGTAGAACGCCTTCAAGCGCCTGGGTATTAAAGATGACCTTAGGAGTGCAAAGGGTTAATACTGTAAGGTCAAGACTCTTATTCAACATAAATTATTTTAGTTTCGCGCCTAAAGTGTGATATAACTCAGTCGATTCTAACGTTTTTCGTTCAACAGAATGATTAAAGCCCTTGTTTTTCTCGCGACCGAATTTAAAGCGTGTCAGGGAAATTGAAAAGTCGCATCTATCCCACACATGCCGTGTCCAACTTTTGAGGTTCGGGAAGAGAAACAACAGGAAACCTTTTAGATGTCTGGATTTTATGCTGCGATGTATATCACCACCGTCCATAAAAATAGAAATTACAAGAAAGTGTCGAGCCGAGTAAGGTGTAAAAAGGCGAACAGTCTGAAGCGCAGTTCAAACCTATTCCCTGCGAGAGAGGGACTTAGAAAAAAGTTCCGCCATGGAACTACACTTAAAAAGCAATTTCCATGCAGCAAAATATCTATTTGTCCACCCACATGCAGGCGTTTGCCGCACAATGAATGTCCACGGACCGCAAATAAATTATTCAGCATAATATATAATGTGAGTTGCTCTTGCACTCCAAGTGTCCGGCCAGAGTACGGCCGGCGATTCCCGAGCCCTCGAGCCCCGGAGGAGAGGAGATCTTAGACTCGGATTAGTCAGCTCCCCACATTATGTTGGCATATGCTGGCCGCGGAGCATATTATGCTCTTTTTGGAAATCATCCGAGAATTTTGTGCAACGTGTCCTTTATACCAACAGTGCGTGATTCTCAGATTCCGCAAAAAACATAAGATAAAAATTTTCTGTTCCTGGAGGGTCACCGCTGCCCGGCATCCTTCCGTATGCCGAGTAATTAAAGTGACCTCAGAGTTATGCCTTATCGTCGGCGGAACATAATATAAAGACAATAAACAGCAGCGTCCGCGTATCTCCTTAAAATATCCCCGAGTGCTCCATCTTTGGAGGTGAATTCGCTCGAGGCCAAAATAAGTAGGAAAAATCATTCCATAACTCTGGTCCAACCAGCACCTAGCCTAGGCAGTAACTGTGGGGAGGCCTCGGGGCTCCCATGGCGTCACGACTTCATAACCTTCGCTTTTCCCCGGTATAGAAGAGCTATTCCCGAGTTACCATTTTTGCTGTAGGTATGTTTTTCTTTAAAAAAAAAATTAATGCCGAGGATCCCAATGAGCGGATGGATGCACGCCTGAATAAGATATTCCCTAGTAACGCCCTCGTAATATCCTACCGAGCATTTCAAGTCAGGAATTTCGCCTTAATGTGATGATACTGCGGGGAAAAATTTTATCGCTAAATCTTATCTGATGGCAATCGTTGCCGTGCTCTGGAAAAATGTCACGAGCACTGCACGTCTTTTCACCTTTCGGGCTGAATTTACGCTATGGGATTTACTGTTTCTCAATAATAAATAAAAAAATAAAACAAAAATATAATGATGATCTTGCTATTTACTTTAATTTTTAGAAAAATAAATCAAACTCCAATCTACATATATTATGATTCCTCATAATTTTTTGCATCGAATTGTACCTATTTTTTTATTTATAAGTTAATTTTAGTCATCGTATACCTAAGTAAGGAAATTAGAAAACAAATTTTCTTATATAACTTGAAAAATTGTGTTTTAAGTTTTAGTAAGAACTTTTCCCTATACAGGTACAGAAAGAGATTCACAGATATCCAGTTTGAGCAATATATTGTAAATCAATTTTATTTATATTTAATTCAGTTTATTAAATTAAAGCGAATTCAAGAGTTTTAGTCTGTTTTTTAGAAAATTTATTTACCACACATTAATAAAAAAAAAATTGTTTTATCAAAAGTACTAATCCTGAAGTTCAGAAAAACAACTTCAGTTAGCCTTTGATAAAGAATTATTTTATTTTCCTATTCTCGATTTTAACTTTAGTGTACCAACAAATTTTTAGCAGAATTGAATCAGGAATCAGAAATTTAAATAGCCTATTTGTTTTAAGCAAAAATGTATTTTAGTTTGTTTTGGGTCAAGCAAAACTTTAGCATGTTTAAAATAAGTTAAAGTACCTACGTTTAGGTGAGACAAGATTTTTAAATGCTGATTTCACCAAAAATTTCAATCAAATAATACGACACAAAACTTTGAACGTGTTTATTTTGAGATTTTATTTTTGGAGTGGTCGGGTATATGAAATTAGAATTTTTATTGTATCTTTAAAATTATATTATCTGCGTATGAGCTTTACAATACATTCGAGAATTTTTTTTTTTTCAATTTGAATTTGCACGTAAGCCATCAATATTAAAAATTAAACACGATAATTAATTTAATATTAATTTAATTTCTCAAAAATTCGTTTTTGCTTTGAGTCACTGAAGTAGCAATTCAAAATAAAAGCCTTCATTCAATTAACATTTGTTGGAAAAATGTTTGAAAATTTGTAACAGGAAAATTATGTTAACAAACGAATGAACATTAATAAAATGAGTAATAAGTTAGCTTTATATATATATGTATCAATTTATCCAAAAGAATAATAGAATGTTAGTAAAGTATGTTTTCAACTTAATTTTAAAGTAGGTAAATAATAAAAACTATTCTCATGTTTTTGATTTCAAATAAACTGTCTTCAAATGTGTTATAGGTCAGCATTTTAAAGAGATTAATAATAATTTTCGTTTTTATATTACGGACAAAAAAGTGACGGCGTTTGGATGGGGAATTTTATATTTGATTTTAGATTTAAAGGATATTTGTTGAAATCTGTTACTTTAATTTCGAATACTAGTGAACTAAAACAAACTGCAGATGCCAGAGCAGTAGCGAAATTTCTGCGGATTCTAACAAGTAGAAAAATTCATCCAAACAGTGTATGAGCTAAAATATTTTATTATCAAGACTAATTAAAATTTATTTAAAATCAATTTCAAAAAATTATAAAAGGAGCACAGACAAGTTTTCATTGTTTCAAAATGATTTGATTGTTAAACTAACTTGGCTTTAATTTTTCTAGTATGATATTTCGTACTTCAGGAAATTTGCTGATACCATTGTTGATTCTTGTTGCCTAAGCAACGAGCCACGACAGCACGAGGAGTGTTGGGCTCGAAGGGTTTATTACATAGAAAAGATAGCAGGAGTTCCCCAAACCAGGTTCGCGGTCGGCCCCATAGGGCACGCCGCTATCAGATTACAAGTGCATTCGAACCATATTTCGAATTACTTAATCATCGCTGTCATCCCCGGAGCTCCAGCTTGGGGTTCGCAGACAAAAGGCGATATTGAGAGGTACCGAGTCCGCTGGAAATCAGCATGAGAATATCTAGCCGATAGCCGTCCGCGCGGAATCCGTATGTAGCACCATATGGCTTCCGCGTTGATCGGCCGCGCGCAGTTGCAGGAAGGCAGCGGGCTAAGTGCACAACAAATTCTTTATATCATCGGAGCAGCGGCCTTATCGTGGCGCGGTGTCCATAATTCAATAGAAAATTCGCTCAGGAATTTCCATAATTTTTCCTTAATCTTTTTCCTTAGTTTTCTTCGACCGCGCGGGTTCTGACCTTTCCGTCGGGAGAGCACTCTCTACTAAAGTGCAATTTCTCGTATCATCATCATTTTTTCTAGCAACAAAAATTTATTATAGCACCACTGAGCCCCAACCATCCGAGTTGCTTGTTCCGGGCATTTTTCGCCCGGAGACCCGGAGAGATCTTTTTCGAACTTAATCTAGCTGCGAGTGAGCGCGCGCGGCATTGGCAGCGCGCGGCAAAGGCGCTTCTGCTATCTTAGGAGATCATAAGACGGTCTTTTTAGAGCCCCGTCATGCGGCATCTCGGTGCGATGGTTTGGTGCAGCGCCGCAACCGCCACCGCCACCGCCGGTATCCACAGTGCTGATTTTTTTTTTATCCAGGATCGACCGCCGCCTTCGCGTCCTCCGGAGCGGCTCGTCTCAGCCTCCGGCTGTATCTTTTGGTAGCTCAACTAGCCCCAGTCCGCGTATCTTATTTATTAACGATGCAAAATATTTGCCCAATAGAAATAGCATCGGCTCGCACGGTGCGCGAAAAGCGATAGATCAAATACCCGGAGCAGCGAAAAATTGTTTTTAAGCATTTCGCGATTTTATTGTTTCGCCGCGGAGGCATGATGGACACAAAACAAACATTTTCTAAAGCGAACTGAGCCCCGGCTGCAAAACGTCCAAGACCGAAAACATGCAGCCCCCTGATGGCTTTTTCGGTATCTTCCCTCCATTGAGACTTTACCTTTAGTTTTGGTCCATTGTTGGCTGAAGATGCTGGAATTTTTCGACCAGCTTCAGCTCCATCTTCCAGCCTCCTGGCCGCTTATCTCTTCCGCATCCGAACTTTGTCTATTTCACTTGAATCGACAGGAAAGCCGGAATGACTTATGGAGCGTGTATCGCCGATTTTAAATTTATTAGGTGGCACGTAATAATTCTGCGGGATTTACTGCAGTTCGCGCGGGTCTTATGAGCTCCTATAAATTTTATATTGTATAATTTTTAATGGATGTTTAACTGGCCGGCATTGGCTTAGAATTAGTGAAGCAGCTTTTCACGTTATTTTTTTTTGTTTTTTATTTATTTATTTTCGCGGCAGTGGATTTTACGGAAGAGATTACACCCAATAATCTCCTCGTTCTGGATAATCATTGTAATTTTTATAAGGCGGTAATCTAATTTTTACGATTATTATCTTTTATAATATCGGTCAATGCATTTAAAAGTTTCAGATGTAACGTAAAGAGCCAATTCAATTAACGCAAAATTAAAACAAAGTACAAATTTCAAACAGCAGTTCGTCATTTCAATTTTTTCTTATATGTTTGATCCGGAGACGAGGCAGCTAAGCATAAGTTTTGGGAATTGAGTGCATTGACTTATGACATTTAAGTCAAATATTCCCTGACTTTAAAACTTTCAAAAAATCTATTATTTTTATTATTCTCCTCCTTTTTAAATTTCTTGAATTAAAATTTTTAGTCAGGAAAAATGTCAAATATTAAGATTATTGATTTAACAAATTCTATCGTCCTTTCGGAGTACAGCGCTACAAATCTCATGTTGAAATTCAAATCGTGACATGCGCAACGATGAGAATTTTTGGGACATCCTGCCAATTTCCCATAAATTTCGATTTTTGGTGTCATATAAACTGATGGGCATTGCAGGTCCTTTAAAAGCTTGTAAACGATTAAAATAAATTGGGGATATTTAAGCAACTTACTAAGTTACTTTCAGGACTAACGATAATTAGAATATCATAAGCACTTTTTGAGGTTAGATTCGTTAAAATCAAAATTCCGAAATTGACAAAAAAAAATTATACCATATATACATATGTACATACATATATCGACCTAGCAAGCTTTATTCCTAGTCTGGCACTTTCTAATTTATGGAGATAGAAGATACCTTGCGGGTCTAACCGTCTACATATGTAGGTACTTATACATATTACATATATTGTAAAAACTGGAGAAATTCAACTCTGTTCTTCTGTTCTGTTTCTTCTAAAAGTGCCAAAATACCATTTTTACTTTTAGTTAGAACAGAATTGAATATCGTTAGGTTCTATGATACACGTGAATATTTAAATTAAAACCCGCCTTATACCCAAATATTTGCAACTAAGAGATATCCTACCGGTGACGGCTTCTTGTATTTGATGCTTAAACAATCATCCTCAGTTTTTTACATTGAAATCAAAAATTATGGAGTACACTTTTTAATTTATTTTCGGTGTCTTCATTTCGCATTACCCTTTGCATTTAATTGATATTTTATTTATGATTCGTGGGCGTTCCGTTTTTGACGATTTCAATGCGGCCCATTTAAAATGTGGAAAAAGTATTAAATTGAAACATTAAATCCCAGCGTAACTTTGTAAAATTATAGTTTATATACCTTGTACCGCCATTGGTATGTAGTAATAAGCGATAATCACATTTAAAGTAAGAATAACGCAGGTAATTTTTCGCTTTCAATTCCGGATTGTCAATTACTAAAGACAAAATTTTATTTAAAATAATTTTGGCCTTAAACACAAAATTTGCCAACCCTCTGATCTCTGTAACAGATATATAAAATATCGCCGCAACGCCTACTGGATAATCCCATAAATCCCATATGCGCGCCCTTCCGATTTAAATTGATTTCTTAATCGAGCCCTCCAAAAAGTTCAATGTCGATTAATTCGGCGAGGGGTTTTAGCGTAAACGAAAATTATTACCTTTATTTTGTGGCCAATTTCATCAATTGAATGGACCGGCCGAGGTCCGAAGGGAACCAAAAATCAATACAGTTTAACTCCTACTGGTCAGGGCTGGCTAGCGGCGGAGAGCGACGCGGTGCGGCGGCGGTGACGCGGTGGCATATATCCCACAGCCGCTAACACCACTCCCGGGCCGGAGAAGCGAATTTAACTCCAATTTCATACTTTAATAGCACTTCTTCATTATTTTCTCGGATTTCTTGCCGTATGGGAAATTATGGCAGCCGTGCATAAAACCGATCTCTCTTGGCGCTGCGCCGTAAAAACTTACGTGCCCACAAAATGAGGGCAAAAAAGAAACATTTTCCGCTTTTACAAACATTTAATTCAACAGAGAGGTAAGGTTAACAAAAAACGGTTCAGTTTTATTTTATGGGATATAAAAACTAAACTAGAATTTCAATTTTCTAAACCTTTAATCGAAATCGATAATAAAATACGTACAAAGTTTTATACTTTTATAAAGAAGAGAAAAACGACGACGAATCGCAGGCTCTTTTTTGATATCAAATATCAAATCAACGAATTCGATGATAAATCATAAGTTCACAGAACTTCTATTACGATTTAAACAGTTTTATAAAATAGTAGGTACCGTAAAACCTACAAGAGAAAAGAAGGTGAATTATCTATCTCAAAATGTTGACGAAGCACTTTCAAAAATTGAATCAATTAACAAACATTAATATTATGGAAGATTTTTTGATATTAGAATATCATAATAAACATAAATTAAATAATTACATGTCTGTTAGACTACAGCTCTTGTCTTGTTGTGTTACGTTTTATTTTACTTCGGTTAATTATTACGTAGAAACAATAGATTTTTGAAATTGTAATTTTAAGTGCAGTAATCAAATAAAATATTATATTAAGGACAACCATATTCCTTCAAACGTAATTTCGTGCCAATTTTATTTATTAACCGAGGACGAACAAAATCAATTCATCTTCAGGAAAGAGGGGAAACCGCCTAGTTCAGACTGATCGTTTAGTTAGATTATAGGTATGGTTTTTTCAAATCGATTCCGGTTCTAAGTTTAGCAGGAAAGTTTGCACTGAATTTAATTTTATGAAAAGTTTTCCACATCAAATATTTTTTATATTTACCTGGTCAAAAACTTAATCCAAAAATTTATCTGTTCAAGGTTTAAAGTTTACAATTTGATGCACTTAGTTAGGGCTTTAAGAAAAATTTCTTTCAAAATTTGCTATCTAACCTGAACCAGATAAGAAAATAAAAACGAAAGAAGTTTTTGTCATTCCCACTTTTCATGAGAAAAGAAAAGAGACTTACATAAGTCCATAGCTTAAGATTACAGTAATTGAACTAGTTCCTGATGTCACGTTTGACATCTGATAAGAATACAAGCCGAAACTAAAACGGAAAGGATGAAAAGGCCGAAATATTCATGTCTTTAGTACCTACGCTATTTTTACGCTACTACTTTACCTTACTTGGTGCTTGGGTTCGTTAACATGCTAAAAATAAATTATCTTTACATATAGTTCATATAGTTCATATAGTTTTGAGAAGTCAGATAGGAAGCATATCGTTTGTGTAGATGTATGCTTTATTCAAAATCTTATTGGTGTATGAACACTTTTGTCGTTCTCTGAACATGGAGTGCCAATAAAACGAAACTGACGAACAATTCTTGAGCAATCAAACTACGCGACAAAAATGAAGCTAATTGCACGCAAAAAGAAGCAGAAGATGCTGCTTCGCCCTTATGACCGTCTGCAGCCTCCCATCGTGGAGCACATGTTGAACAGCCGTAAAAAGGGTTCATTATAAGCGCGCAGAAGGCACCAAGGTCCGTGCATTACCGGACAATCCAGATGCAATAAAGCAGGACCGAGGGCCGAGCAAACAAGAACTCAAGAACCACCGTGCTCAAAATCTAATGTTCATCTCACGAGTTTTTCTGAGTCTATTTTTCAGGCGGTCCACCGAGCGGACCTCTAACAATGTTCCCGAGTTGTCTGGCCACTCCGACGAGTGGTCACCTCGGAGGGAGCTGTGGACCCGTGAAAATAAATAAACTGTGTCCATATCTCGCCTTCGAGTACCCTCGACGCGATTTTTTCTATTACTCCGCTGGTTATTTCTACTCGCGCTGCGATGCGATGCGACGCAGGGCCGCTTTTGTTCGAACTCGGCCTCTGGCTAATGGGAACAAACTACTAGTTTATTACCTGGACCCAAACGTCTTAAGAGTGGAAATATTTCTGGAATGATTTCACTCTATAACGTCTTTTCATTTTTCCACATTTTTCTACTGTTCCTGCGTATGGTATGTTCGGAAATTGTTTTTTAATTTCGCGGTGAGGACAAATTAGCATGCGGCTAAAGTATGAAAAATCATCACGTCTAAAGCGTAAATTTATGGGTCGTTAAAATTTTGCAGATAAATTATTTTGTAGGTTTGAAGAGCCCAAGACTCAAGGTATAAGAAAAATTCTGGTTAAGTGGGAGTTACATCGTTGCGCTGAGGGCTATGCACGTAGTAAAGTATACAAAGTTATTTTCTAACCTAAACATTTCAAATGATTTATTAATCTTCTATGCCATTTACTCTGACTAAGACTAGAGCTTTTTTATATTATATTTTATATGATAATTGGGAAATAAAATAGACCGCTGGGTCTAAATTATTTATTTTCGTGGCTATTGATATAAATACTGTTTGTATTCAAAACCTATATTTTAGATATATTTCAAATATGTTAGCAAAATTATTATTAAATTATACTTGTAAGGAGAATGCTCATATAGTATGAAAAAAAAACCCAAATTATGAGATACTTTTCGTTAGCGCCGGGCTTAGGTTTTTTTTTGAGCATTATTCTTTAATATCCAAGGGTTTTTGAGGTCCTTAATTAGGAGTGATATTGTTTAGATTTTTTAACAACTTTTAAATTGTTCGGATTTTTGTACAACAATTGATATCTCTTCAAAAATTCAAAATCACAGATGCATCTAAATCGAACTGTCACTGTTATTTTCTAATTTAAACTTATTTGTTCCACGTCCGTTGAGCCTGATTTAGGTTGATATAATTACCGATCTCTCCAAATTAAAACATTTTTATAGATCAGGTTAGATAAGACCTTTTAAAAATTGTCGGTGTACGGCAGCATAAATTTTTTTCGCTATTTATAAGTTTTAAATTTGAGTGTGGATTCGTGCCAAAAACATACATCCACCAATTTATTTTAAATATTTTAATTAAAATTTGTAATTAGGGAATTTTTATATTTAATTTTAATAGGTAAAGGTCCAAATTTTCTTTTGAGTTACGCTATAAACTAAACTCTTGTTACATATCGTTATATTTTAACACTACAATTACCAAAATACTGTCGAAAAGGTGACGTGCACTGAAAAAACAGATTAGAAACACTAATAACTAATCTTTTGATTGATTTTCAGCCTATTAATTAAATTAGTTGGTAAAATAATCGAAAGTTGGAAAACCAAATAAAATAGTAGGGAAATCAACTAAAATATTTGCGAAAGCAATTAATTTTGCAAATATTTTTCCCACTGTTTTATGTAGTTCTCATCTAATTTAAATTAGTAGGCTAAAAAAGTAGTTAGTTTTTCTAATCTTTTTTTTCAGTGCGGTAGAGTATTTTTAAATAGGTTAGATTACTCACAAAAACACCTCGTGCATGAATTTTGTAACTAATTAGATTCTAATGGAGTAGTAACCCTCACAAAAATATGATTTAGTCGGGTAGAAATCAATTAGGTGGCAAAAACGTGACGTAGCAATTTAAATATCGTTATGCGATTTAAAAAAAAGGAGCGTCATTCGAGATCGAGAGCGATGTGGCAAAGCCGGTCATATCGCTCAAGGAAGAACGACCTCCCTAATTAGATAAATGGGTAGCTAATTTATAAATTACAAACCGCTTGTAAGAAATTGTGAAAACAGTTTGGTCAGCGATTAAAGTGCAGTCAGCTCGTAAATCGTAAATTTTGGGGCTCACGATTGCATGGGGCCCAATATGCAGGAAGACGAACTTATCCTCGAACCTGCTCATTGTCTGATTAAATGTATCAAAGGCAGGAAGAGGACTGTAATGAGGAGCCCGCTGATTTTGGGGGAATATCATATTTCTTTTTTTTTTTCTTTTAATTTTACATTAAACGCAGAATGAGTTTTTGAAGGTTTATTTGCCGCGGTGAAGTCATGCGGCAAGGAAGCGACCACTTTTGCAACTGCTTAAGTGGGGCTCCGCAAAGGAAGTGTTCTCTGGAGTGTAGTGGAGAGCCCCAACTGGTGGGGCGGGGCTAAGAACCACCTCTAATCGTGGGTTTCAGGGCTCGAGCGCATACCAAGGGCCCGTTTACATGGTAATTTCATTATAAAAATCGCAGAAAAATGATCCGGGCATGTACGGCACTAACACAAGGACGCACCACTAGATGGAGTCCTCCTTTTTTTGCGGCCGGCCTTATTATGGATTTGCATACAGTAACTCGGTAAGTGCCTTATCATAACATCGATCGAATTACGAGGGGAGTTATTCACCAATACCCAGCCGGGGAGCCGGGAACTGGCGCGATCGGTGGCCGGCAGGAATATTTGAAGCGCAGCGCGTCTACTTTTTGCTCGGCGCGCACAGAAGAAGAATTCCGCGCGTTTTGCCCTAGGCGTCGGAGCGATGGAGCCCATCGCGCTGATCAAGTGCAGCCAGTATAAATACAAGTTCTTTAATGGTTCGGTATAAATCGATCTGCAATCTGACGGAAAATCATTTTCTGTCTGAAAAATTTCATTACTTGCGGCTTTTCTCGCCGCGATGCCGATGCTTCGCGAAATATTTAAATAGACACGCCGTAGAGGCTTCGGACATTAAGAAGCCATCGAGTTTGACAGCCAAGATTTACTGAAGGTTACCGTCACCGGGGGATTGCATTCGACAGTAGCCAAAGAAAATGGCCAGGGCATCTCTGCGGGAAGAGCGCTTCATTTTGTGAATCTTTGTTGCCCTTTTTCATTTCGAGACGGTTAGTAAATTTTACGCAGAAACGGCGCATTTTAGAATTTTGTAGCACTAAGAACTAATAGCAAATTTGAATGGGATTTTATGGACTGTTTGCAGCCAGAGATTACCGTGTTTTGTTAGCAGAAAAACGGTAGAAGAAAGATGTTATTACCTAAGAATTAACTTCCATTTACGGTTTTACTAACTGGCTTAATTGCAGGGACACCGTTACCTTCTCGTTTAACTACAAGCAAATATAAACATACCGACTGTGCAAATGTTTAGATAATTTAAGGTGTCGACAAAATCATTTGAAAGGATTTACAGTTATATCAAAATTTATGGTGATTTACTCTCGGTCCTTAATTATCGTTTCTTAAGGTCTTAATGACTTAAGCTCTTCCCAATAAGATGGAGGACTGTAAAAAGTAAATATGGTTATATGCAGCTTTAAGATTTTGCTTCAACTTTCTACGTTAATTTTTACAACTCTTTAAAAGTTAACGACTTCATCTTATGAAATGGGTTAATTAATATTATGAGGGAATACCTCTTTTAAAGTAGGACCGGATTTTATTTCCATTGAACAAATTTGAAAAGAAAATTAAAAACATATCCATAAATATACGAATAACTAAAACATTATATTTTCAAACAGAAGACATGAGTTACACCCAAAAAATTTATTTAGCAACTACAGTGTAAAACATTAGCACCGTACGATGACTTTTCAATAAATTACTTCCTAATTGCAAACACACGTAGTATTATTTACAAGTGGTGTGATAAATAATACGCGGTTTTATTAATATTACCATATTCTTTAATTGACAATAAATAATCAGAACATTTCATTCGTTCGTTTACAACTTATAAACAAAATTGCTTTAGAAGTTCGTAAAACGCCTTGTCCAAAACAATAGCACCGTTTTGAAAGTTCATTAATAACTTGTGTGCTGTCCGTGGTTTTAGTACACAATTTTAGCACATTCATGTGGCTTAGAATCAACTAACCTAATAATAATGGAATTTCAATTTAATAATGCCCCACAAGTCATGGTAACATAATTGGTTGTAAAATATCCCTATATTTGGGATGAGCCATTTTAATTGTTTGTTAAGCTCGATTTTGCTTTGGTATGATGAATGCAAGTTTAATTTGTGTATTTCAAATGGTATTTTAAATAAAAATCCACAAGAATCAAAAAAGTTTTGAACACAATAGTGAAGAAGTACTTTGAAGAAGATATTTGCAGCTTTTTAGTGCCCCTCGAACATTATTGTAACATTTTTATTTCGGGAGATCCAGGACTTTAAAGCCAAAAAAATTACTTTTTCTTTAACAGCTGGAGTGCGTCTAAAAACTTGACCATATTTAACTATGGTTATTGTTTGTCGTTCAAAATCTCCGAGCTTAACCACAACATAATCACGAGCATAACTTTTTGCTGTTCATAAACGAAGTTAACTGCGCAGTAGTTTAATTTTAACCGTGCTTCTTGAGTATGGTCAACGGCTCTGTCAACTCTCTCACAGTTGGCTTATTTTCGTTTTTGTGTGAGTTTGAGTTTATATTTAAGATAAAGAACGGACAATATGAGTTTTTTAAGAGGAAATGATGGCTAGTTCTTCCATGCCTATGGTAAAAACATAAATATAAAAAATTAATGACATCCACAAAACTACTTGAATATATGAGTAAAATTGTGAGGAAATATTAATTAGTGATCAGATGTGTGAAAATACTGGTGTTTGATACTTATAGCTACTGCTAATATTCGATAAGAATAATAATAATAAAAATTGGTAAAAATATTACAACAAACACAGCTAGAGTATGCTTCCTCTTCTTCCGCTACAATATAGCCATGGCTTGGATAAATTACCAGTTGTTCAAAAATACTTCGTGGTCAAGCATAACTCTGTATATAATTTAACTCTTCTTACATTTAGCACAAAGGAGCTTCTAATTCATAAATCAGAAAATACAAGCTTTCAAAAATGCTTTGGATCATTAAAAATGATTTATTTTGCACGAAGTTATAAGCATTCAAAGTTTAATTAATTTTTGCCTTTTTTGGATTATATCTTTTAATAAATACTTTTGATGAATGTATATAGATATCCGTATAATCGAAAAACCCTGTATAGCAGATATATTTGGGTATATGAAAATTGGCGGGAAAACCAAAACTGACATAAATTCAGAGTAAAGATCAACAGGTGAAGCTTCGACATCAGTTTGGTTTTCGTGTGGATTAGTCTAGTCATTTTCTAGTTATTTTCTTAGGATTGACCTGAAGAAATCTGAAAACAGTTTTAACTATTTGAAACTGTGTCATGAGCGAATCAGAAATATCGTTTAAATCTCCGTGGTGTTGCGGTGCAAATTAAACAAATTTGAAAAGTGAACTAACTACGAAAAGCACTCACCAGTGTCCATTGCAACAAGTGTTAGCGTGTATTCGGCCTGCATTTCCCTGTCGAGTGCTCTGAGGAGGGAGATTTCCCCGGTGGAAGCGTTGATCCGAAATAAGTCAGCATCGCCTTCCTTGAGAAAGTATCTCACCTGCGAGTTGAACGGTGGCGTGTCGGCGTCGTAGGCTTTCACCGTGATCACATATCCGCCGTTTGGCGGAATCACGTTCTCCATCACGTATGCTAAGTAAGGTGAGTCCAGGAAGGTGGGTGGATTATCGTTGATATCCGTAATGATGATGGATAGTTCGGCGGTGTCGAAACGCGTCTTAACGCCGGCACTGCCAGCGACGTCGGCGGCACAATCTTCGGCGCGCACCGTGAGCACGTACCGCGATTTTCTTTCGTAATTCAAATTCTTTGCGACGCGCACCACTCCCGAATCTTCGCTGATGCTGAAGTCGCGATTATTGTCGCCGGCCGCGATGGAAAAACGCACCCGCCCGTTGGGGCCCTCGTCGATGTCCGTCGCGGACACCTGGAGGACCATGGCCCCGATGCTCGCGTTCTCCGCGACGGATGCGCTGTACTGCTTCGGGTCGAACACGGGACTGTTGTCGTTCTCGTCCAAAATTTTCACGGATATTTTTGTGTGAGTGGAACGCGGCGGTTCGCCGCGGTCGCGGGCCGTCACACTGAGGGTGTAGGAGGACCGAATTTCGCGGTCCAGGCGGCCGGACACCCGCAGCAGGCCGTCCACCGAGCCCAGGGTGAATGGAACTGGCGGGTCCGACGCCAAAATGTACTCGATGTAGCCGTTGCGACCTTCGTCACGATCCACGGCCTTAACTGCCATCACGACCGTGTTCACGGGGATGTTCTCCATGATTGACGTCTCGTTGGGGGAGGTGAAGGTTGGCGATTGGTCGTTAACGTCTTTCAGCACCACAGTTACCTGGAGAGAAATTTAGATGCTAATTTTATTGATTTGTCTCAATTTAATCGAAAGGCCAACAAATAAACGTTTTTTTGCAATTTCATTAGTTTTCTTTCGAAAAGTCAGAGTATCACTGCAAATCCAAGTGAGTTAATTCAAGTCACTTATTTGTGTCATTTCAATGTATAGTCACTTTTCAATCGTTTTCGTCTGAGCATTTCTCACACAATGTATATTGTATGTATGTATGGTATGTAAATTAAAATTAATTAATTTAAAAGTTAGACAATTTCTCGCAAATTTGATATATGTACCTACTTGGATGTCAAATTCATTCTACAAGAATATGTGCAAGTTAAATATTTCATTTTCCATAAAAGTAAGGATAAAATTCTGTAGCAAGTCACAGCATATGTAGCATTCTATTTGGCAAATTCCTAAATTTGACAAAATCATACCATAAGTAGGTAGATTTATTCAAAATCAATGCCATTTTTATTTTAGTTTAATCTTATATTGATTTAAATAATTTTGTTATAATTAAACTGGGGCATTTACAAGAAATATATGTTTTATAAATATCAAGTGAAGATTATATTTATAAAATTCTTAACGCATCTGAACTAAGCTCTAACCGTGCGTCGTCTCAAGAACCGTTGATCGTAATTCACAAAAATTGTCTACCAGAAAGGCTTGATCAAACTTTCTTTCTGTAATAGTTTCTGAAAAAGTAGGATCCGAATGTTGTATTTTTTTTTTTCTGATCGACTATATTATTGCTCCTATAACAGAAATATTTATTTTATTTACATTAATTTGATTGAGAATACAACTATTGTACATAAATAATATCCAAACAATTTTAGTTCTCTTTTAAAACTCAATTAAAACAAAAAATTGTATGAATTCAATTGCGAATTTAAGTGTATAATAGACGCTTGACGGTTGAAGGAGACTTCTAAAAATCGATTCATTCAACTAAAAATCAATAAAACTCAGAAGTGTTCAATCGAGAAAATATTGAACTGATATAGTATATAATATACTGAAATCAGTCATTCTTTCAGTTTCATTTCTTCACTCGGGCTTACATTTTAAAGTGAAGGAATTCAACAAAAAAGTGGTAAGAATTTACTAGAGTACTTTTAAACTTAGAAATATGGTAAAATCAATGCTGCATTAAGCTGCAAATAGTATTAGAAAAATGGTTACACATCTTTGGCGAATTTATTGAAGAACGCTTATACGTAGGTGAAGGTGCAACAACCTGGTTATGTAAATTAAATATTTACTTGTAAAATTTGATAATTTAACGAGACTCATTCAAATTGTAAAGATAACAAAAATATTTATTCAGAAATTTCATCAAACTCCACCTTTTCTATAGTCACCTGAGAACTCTCCAAAGAGGCCTAACCTAAAGCCCACACCTCAACCTCTGACAACGCAACGAGAAAGCCTCTTGACGCACTCTCGACGGGTCTCTTCCTGCCCCTCTAACCCCCGGGAAGAGCTGAAATTTACCTAAATAAACACAGGTAAATACCGAAATTAATCTGCCTCTCAATTCAGATACCTGCGAAGTGGCTGCGCGACGATGCAAAATCGCGCCGTCATAACAGAGCCACAGCGCGGAAATGAGTAACCTCTCAACCCGGGGAATGTCCAGCGGATCGGTCGTAATCTCGCGAGGGGATAAAAAGGAACAAATCGGGATTTATCTGGCCGAAGGACCCGACAGCGGTCCCATGCAAAAACCAGGAGAGATCACTTTGCGTCAAGTGCCGCAGCGGCCGCAGTAATTTATTCCAGTCGAACCCTATTGAGGTTCGGCGGGCTTCTTCCCGTCGAAGACGTTGAAGAAGTGCTCTTCGGGCTCGTCGGGGCTAGTGGACCTCTTAGAAATTCCTGAGCCGTCCTCCATACGCTTTGAATACTTTTTATTGATGAACTTTTCATTTTTAATGCGCCGATCGGTGGCCGTTCGGTGCCTTTTCGTTTTACACTCGAAAAGGTTCGCGCGGCTGCAGCGGTCCAGAGGCCAGCAGCATCCGCGTGGACTCCGGCCGTTGCGGTCGTCTATTTTCAGGTGGGCCTCTATTTAGCGTTAATAGCGCGAATGAAGATATCACGCGTGGAGCAGGCGGCACGGAGCGGGACTTAATTATTTTCCTATGGATGCGCCTATTTATTTGGAATAACTGGGAACGGAGCCCGGCCGCGATAAGCAGCGATGGGTGCTCGCTTATAATTTATTGAATTGATGGGGTAATTAATTTAAAGTGAATAAATCTGTCCGAGTCAAATGGTACACATTTCTCGCATTTTCCATTTTCCTCCTGCAATTCGGTACTATTCGTTTTAACGCGCGCGGCTAGGAAGCATCCAGCCACCGGGGTCCAGCCGCAATAATGGGGAGTAGCGCTCCTCTCCTCGCGTAATGGGGGCTCGCTAATCCCGCACGATGTCTACGATTATTAATGAAGTTGTTGGATAAACATGTCCAGAGATCGATGCTATCGCCCGCCATTCCTCCTCTCGAGTGCTAAGTAAGACTCATGGAGCGCAATCTTCTAGGTGATTACAAGATTTATCTTGTGGCATTTGTTGTACTTTTGTGTGATTTCCCGGATACGATTTTGCATATGTTGCGATAGTTGAGCCGGGTAAGGCCAATATTCCTGTTCATTGGGATAGTTTCAAGATAGGGACCAGAGTGGACTTAATTCCTTCCTGGCCCCCTAAAAATGTGGACATTATCAACCTATCTTTTCACTAGATAATGTTTTTAAGCAACTATACCTGAAATTGAACTATCTGCAGAAAACCAAACCCTGGTTACATGTAAGCATAATTTCTAAGTTATCAGATTTATTTAAGATTTAATGTGTGCCTGATCTTGGAATTACATAGTATTAAATTGGAAAACTCAATTACTTAAAGTGTTGAGGAGTTCTATACACAGACAATAGATTTTCACTCAACAATGTTTTAAAACATCACATTTATAAAAAAAAAAAGGTTTCACTAAGTCATTCGTAATAATTCATAAATTTTGATAGATATTTTGCTCTTACATCTATTTTACCTGCTTTTACATATCTCTTAAAGTGTACGCTACTTTGTCTGTTCAAAAGTAGGTAAACAATTTAAAATTTACTTTTTGGCAAATTTTCTATTAAAATTTTAAATTAAGTATTTACAGATTACTTGAAACTATCTAGTCAAAACTGCTCAAAATTTGTGATCATACACCTAGAGAAAAGTGGGATTGTAAAATCGTATCAATTGTAAGGAAATGAAACTAAATTGATATTAAAATTTTATACGTATTTTTAAAATATCATATGTATGTAAAATCATAGAGCGGCATACACAACTTGTATCTTTTAAAATTAATTTATACTTGAAAATAAAAATTGTGATGCAACATACATAGGTTAATAGGTATTACAATTTTGTAATCCTTACTATAAATTATTTATTCGGAAACAGTACGTGTATAACAAAATTATAGTAGTTTCTTACTTATTAAGCTTTTTTACGTGATAATTGCTATTTTCGAGTAAAAATCTACATTTAAGTATTATTCCTGCTAGAATCTGTTATTGAACATGTTAAAATTTAAATTATTCGTAATTTGAAATATCGTCGCCTTTGATTATAACATCATTTAGACCTTACCTTTATTTTTACATTTAGTTCTGTTATTTTATAATATTTTGGTCGTAGAATTTGTAAACAGATCATTGTATAAATCGGTAAAACAACTTTTAACTTTAATTTTTAATGGAAGAATAATAGTGGAACTGGAATAAATACTGCACGGATCGATCAATATAGCTGCCTTTTCTTTGCAATTATAAAAATTCTAAAATGTACCCAGCGAAACATTAAATCTTGTTTTTGTTTAAAGTTTTAAGCACTTTATTGAAGCTCTATACTTTCTAAAGGCCGTAAAATCCATTCAATTTGCCGTAGTTTTTTCAATGAGTCCAAGTGTAGCTTTATATTTATGGATTAGAAATTAAATTGTATGTCTCTACACATTTATTTATTAAAATTATTCGATAAGACACACGCAAACTTGGAAAATAAATAAAATCATTAAATTACGCCTCACAGTATTACTCGCAGCTTGCAGTGTGCAGTTATGTTAAAAATAACGCAGAAAATCTTTCAATTCAGTTGCATTTTTACATATTATTTATTGCAATATTTTGGTTTAATAACATTCACTTGGAATCGTGATAAAGTCAAATTCGTACACTCCAAAACATGGACTGCTTACAGTATTTTTCTTAATGTGGTTATATTAATTGTTTACGGAGTCAAATTCAGTGTTACAATAATAAATAGAAGCGAAGAAGATAAAATTTTATTTACCATCGATTTGATCAGCATTACATTCAAAGTATTGGCAGTCTTCATAGCATTTGTGTACCAATGGATAAAATATGACACAATTCGAAGAAGTGTGAACCAATTATTAGTTACTTATAAGTGTTTTGCAAACTTGAAAAGTCATATCGTAAAAACTTGGATTTTTCTTCCACTAAAATTGGTGATGTTTTTTATAATGAATATTATTTATATTACTGTGATATTATTACTACCTTCAAATAACCTGAATTACCTTGCCGAGATAATTCATATTCACACTCATTCTTTTGTTCAAGTAATTCAATTTCAATTCTACATTTTCGCGACATATATTTCGGAAAATTATCGCATTCTACAAGTCGATCTTACAATTGTCGTCCAAGGAATTATAGAAAAACAGCCGTATAACAACATAGAAAGACATTTACATCTTATAATTAAACGATATAGCGAATTACTTCATATTGTGACTGAAATAAATACTATTTTCCAATTTCAAATACTAATATTACTCGTCTCTAACTATTTATCAACTATTATAGCATTTTACTATATTTACACAATATTGTCCCAACGAATGATTTCTGTTCCAAATATATTAATTTTTATTAACATTTTTGTCCGAGTAATTAATTTTTATTTTATAATCTTTGTCTCTGACATGACCTTTAAAAGTTGGGCTAAATCTCAAGAAACGTTGGAACGTTTTCTAGTTCTTCATAAGTTGGATGTTCAAAAAGAAAAGACTGTAATTTATTACTTTATTTGATAAAAGCAGTATTAATTTTTATAATAATGTGTTTTTTCAGATTGAAATCTTGCAATGTCATTATCTTCTGAGTCAGCCACATTTTCATATTTTCGGATTTCAACTAAATAAATCAGTTGCTTTTTCCGTCATGTCGTCAATGCTAAGCTCAACAATAATTTTAGTCCAGTTTCAAAAGGCTTTGGGAAAATGAGGATATTAATGTACGTGTTATGTTTTTTATTAGAAGTGTTGACATTAAATAAATGAAATAATTCACATTAAATAGATTGCATTAAGATTAAAATAGGAACTAACAAATTCCACCAATTTGAATAACATTTTACTCGAGTTAGTCATGAAGAAATATTTTGTGTCGTACTTGGTAGATATATGTAAATATCAGACAACGAGAAGAAATTTCGGCGCATCAAAAAATATTACTATACTATTTTTTAAACAACTTTACTAAAGGAGTTAAGATTTCGATCTGCAATATGCATTATTTTATGTTTATATGATAACTTTGAAAAGGTCGAAAGGTACAATCAGATTAGAGATGGGCGTTTTAGCACTGTCACTATATTTTTACTATCACTTAAAAATCAGTGGTACTGAAGAGTGAACATACCATTAGCCTAGCGAAGCGATCATGTTATATTTAAGTCAAATAATATAAGTTACCCGGGAAATGCATTTTTTCATACTGCGATTTTGAAATAAGGAAATTTAAACCTGTAGTACAATACAATGAAAACATATTTGCATTATAATTTGTGCAGGTAGTGAATCCGAAGTTGACAGGGTTTTCGTAATCAGAAATCGGTAGATAAAATACAAAAGTTGGCAGGTGTTTCGATCCAGGGCACCAAGTTTGGCTACAATATCAAGGGTGAATTATAAACGAAGGAAAGTTTGTGAAAACATCTGAAACAGTCTGGATATCTTACTTTAGTCTTAACGTGATTCTAACCAGGAAAGTCTGATGATGCTTAGCAATGTTAATGCTATGTTTGTAGTTATAAATATCTGTCTTAATTTTGAAGTCTTGATATACCTACTTTAGGGATTTCCTAAGGTTAAACCTTTTAATTTAATTAAAATAACTTCATAAATAAAATCTAGGTCAACTTCTTCATGAATTTGTGTAATGAAACATTAGAACTGCTTTGAAATTTCATTTTATCCTACTTTCATGGAATTTTCTTACGAAGGTAGCCTCAACTATGCAAAGAGCGTCCAATTTGAATACGAATTTGATCCTCGGTCAAAGAAGACCTTGTGTCCTAGATACATCTTGATCAGTGCGGCAAAATCGAAGTAAACCGCAATTAATTTAATTCGCATCTGATCAATTTGTGGCACGGCAGCCGGCCGCAGTCGGCGATGCGAATGTGCGGCGGCGGCGCGGCGGCTGCGCGCGGCGATGGTGACCGGCGCATAGCATCGCACGCATGCGATTGGTGTAAAATTGTAAAATTGAAACATAATAAACAATTTGAATGGTAAACAAACCTGGACGGTGGATGAGAGCCTCCGTTCGGGCTCTTTGGCACAATCTCTTGCGGTCACCACTAGATTAAAGGAGTTCTTCGTTTCACGATCGAGTTCACGTTTCGTCCGGATGGTACCGTTCTGCGCAATCTCGAAGTCGTCATTATCGTCACCCGCTGTTATGCTGTACTCAATACGACCGTTATCTCCTGAAAAATACCAGAAAACCAAATAAAAGACCATTCGGCCCCAAGACGAAGACGGTGCGGTGTGTCTTCGAACGGGCCATTGGGGTTTAGACCCGTTCGTTCGCTCCTTCCGACAACGCTACTACGAGGAAGATTATTTATGGCCGAGGATGCTGGCGGCCGACTTGCCCTTTAGCCGATGATCCACTGCTTTCGGATTCTGGGAGATAGTGGCGCGGTCCCCCAGGTGCCGGCAGGGACTCTTTCGGGGAAAAAATCGAGGAACAGCGGTGCACAGGCGGCGCGACGGCGGCGCCGCCACACCACGATTTTCTTCAATCTTCACACCACACACCGCCGCGAGATGGCCCGATTTCGCGATTGGGCATTATGCGCAATTATTCAAATATTTTTCGATTCGAATATTGAAAACTGCGGTAAAGGTGTGATGAACTGCTCAACCCGGACCGTCTTGATTTTCCTGTTCTGGACTATTTCTGGGTCAATAGGTGAGAATGGGTGTGCGTCGTTGCAATTGCTGATCAATGGAAGATTGCATCATTTCTGCGATTCTAGATTGCTTCATTATTTCAGGTGGTCATGGGAATTTTTGGTGAAGCAAATGAGTTTTGTGGGTAAGCGGCACACTGTTCTACGCAAATTATATTCGTATTACATAATATAAAAAAAAGGGCGTGTATCGAAGGGTCAAATTTATTTAAATAGAATTAGATATATACATTTATATATAAATTTAAGTAGGTATATTGACTAACCTACAGCTTACCGATTATACACCTTACACTTAAAATATTACTGAAACGTAATTAAATACTACACAGCACACACACTGATTTTGTTAAGTAAGCTTTACACTTTCTGATAAATCATATGCTAACTAAGGCATACGATTTTTCATTTGAGTTTGCAAAAATTGTGCTCTCATCATAGCATTTTACTTTTTCTTGTTTACATCTGTTTGACAATCTGTTTGAGTTCACTTGAAAATTTCAAACTTTTATGACTTCTCAGATTAATTTAGAAGTAATTCTAAATTTCAAAAAGTCTCATGATTACTCAAATGTTAGGTAGTATGAGAGGTACGGGTGAGTTTACACCATATCTATATGAGTTGACATTTATGAGAAGTCAAAGCTTTTTCATTATGATTTATCAGATAGTAGGCTTTATTCTACATCAATATGTCAGAGTAAAGAGTTAAGTATCTTGGTGTTTTGGAAGATTAATGCTTTTAAGGGTTGAAATCATCATCCAAAGTTGCATTTTAATAAAATAGAGTAGTTACGAGTAACATACTTAGGTACTTGTAATTGAATTCGGGACTTGCTGCAAAATAATGCTCAAGACTAATAATGAAAATTGCACTTGGTTTAATAAATGTTAAAGGGGTAAAAAGAAGAAGGTGCTAAAGTGTGCATTTTGTTGGAATAATTTTGTAGTTCGTTATTCATAATGAAGACTATTTAGTTGGACTCATATTCAAATTTCAAATATATTTATGTTTATGCATATTTCCCGTAAGATGTGCGCAACTCAAACAATGCTTTATTAAAATACATGTGAACTTTGTGGAAATTAATGATTTTCGCATTTTTCCTTTACATATGCTATGAAACCTTTCTTAGTACCAAATTTCAAATTCCTAGTTCAGCTGGAAGTAAGTCCTCTATAGGTTTTGATGATCAGTCAATGAATCAGTTTGTGAGGGTTAGAAAAAAGGCAATTTTTTACAAAACTATGACACTGTATTCTTCAGTATTTGGTATTAATTTCAATTCGATACCTTTAGTCATTCCTGAGAAAAAGGATATTGACTGACTGACTGGCGGACAAGATGGACAAAAAAGTGTATCCTAAAAACAATATAATCGGGGATCTCCTTCCTGTTTTTTAAATGGGATTTTTTGCTTTGTTCGTTCTTCTTTTAATTTATTTAGAAGTTTGATTTAACTTAGAATCTTAGATAAACTAGCTGGAGTACACTATCTGGCTCGCCTATTAATTACTACTCGTATAATGATTTAGATGTAAGCTTTAGTATCCTAATTGTAATTTCACAGCAACAAATTTTTTTATTGCGTAATAAAAAATATACCAATGCTAGCTTCGGGCTTCGACTAAATCTGAAAACAACCTACTTTTTAGAGGCTTTGGGGACATCTGACTTAAGTATTGTAGTTTAAACTCAAAGCAAAAACCATAGTGCTACAAAATGAATTAGCGTCAATACTGAACGTAAGCGAATTGTATTTAACTTTTTGTAAAGAAATTTTTAATACTTGGGATAAAAATATCGGAGATTTTATTATCTGGTTTTCTCCGATCTATATTTTTTAATATCATGGGAAATTGAAGCAAATTAATTGAAATTTGCAACGTTCGAATGTAAATATGTAAAATATTTCCGACTTGAAAAAAGGCTGTTAACTTGAGAGCATAGCTGTGTAGGTATGGAAAAGGTATCAATGGTATGAGCACAGATTGCCGGAATAACTCTACAACTATGTGGAAAAATTCTGAAAATTGTTCTGACCGCCCAGCATCCGTGGCGAGTTATGTTTAAGCGTTGTCAAAGGAAAGCGCGGAAGCGTCTGAAACTCACCTGAATCGATATCGGTGGCGCTGACGGTGACCACTGGCGTTCCGATTGAAACATTTTCAAAAATCTCATTCGAGTAGCTCATGGGATCAAAAACGGGCGCATTGTCATTCAGGTCGAGTACGTTGCAGTAGACGGTGAGCGTCGATGAGAGGCTCGGGTGACCATTGTCTTGGGCCTGCACCACCAGAATGTAATGCTGCACCTGTAATTAAAATAAAACGTTTAATGTTAATTGTTACTGCATCCGAGATGACGTTTTTGACGACGATTAATTCCTTAGGTAAATGGTACCCAATTAAGAGTACACCGGCCGCCGCAAAAAACATTTTTGTGGCTTCATTTCGACTGAATCAACATTCCGGCTAAAAGATTCGGACCAGTAAAAGCGAACACACTCGAGATGGGCTCCGTGGTACCGGTTCAAGAAATATTTCTCTGTTTGTTTTTATTTTTAATCTTGTTTTATTGTTCGGCTCCTTCCCCGTCGAGGAAGTTTGTAATCGGAGGCATCTTCTTAATTTTCTTCTTTTTTTTTTTTTGCATTTAAACTGATTCTGGTGATGTTCGGTTTTGTTTTGCGACAATGTCTATTTCAGAAGTAATTAATTTTTGGGTATTCAGGAGCAGTTTTACGGAAGTTAAGTGATTCATAAGAAAAAGAAAGTACACGGACTTGTTCCGACTTTTTTACTGATAGGTATACATTTGGATTTGTATAATGAGTCCAAAGAAAGCCACTGAATTTTGAAAGGAAATGCTTTAAAATGTAAAACCGACATCGTTAACTACTACTACTACTCACAAACAAAATGAACAAGTTGTAGAGACCTTCTTTACGTAGAATTTTATAAATTTAAATGTTTCTCAGATTAATTTCGAGATGTTATTTACGAAAAACTATAATTCACTCCTTTCACCAACTGCAAAAAGGTACTGACTTAAATTAAGGCTACTTTTGAAAGTATGTTTTGGATATACATAAAAATAAAAAGTCTGCACAAAAATGGAACTAGTCCGGGATTTCTTGAAGTTCAGCCTTTTTGTGTCTTAATTTACTGGACTATTATAATAAAAACCGGGCAAATGCGAGACGAACTCGCACATCAAGGTTTGTACTTTAGAACGAAACGTAAAAACGTTATTTAGTTAAGTCCGGTACTGCTTCAAAAATAATAAGACCTACAATTAACGCTACAGTTTTGCTATAAACTTTCAGTAACCTCGAGAAACTTTTTTTCATAGTTTTAGTACCTATCTATAGTTTCGGAAATAATAGTTGGCGTGTTTGCTGAGGGTAAAAAACTTGAGATAATTCGATGATTTGTACGTTCACTCAGAAAAATTTCATTGCTTGAACTAATTCGTAACAAAGTTAAAATCCAAAAGTGTTAATTTAAGACTTCAAAGGGTCTATTTTACTCTCGGGCGTTTAGTTGAACTCTTTCTCTACGTAAAAATAACCTAACAAGTATGTTTTCCTTACTCTGGTGCTTGAATGGGGACGAATAATTAATAAATTAATTCGACTTACTTTTGACTTCAATTATTTATGCCGTTCAAAGTAGACAAAATAGTCGACCGAATTGTTTTATCAGATTATTTTATTTTACAAACTTTTAATTGAAGTCAAAGATAATTGAAATGAATTTACTACAAATTTATGAAATTTCAATTCAAAATTTGCTTTTGCAAGCTCTTTTCGATCTGATGACCACAAGGAAAGGGCCCAAAATGAAAATAGAACTATTTTTAAATTCTGTAATTTGCAATAAAGGCGGGCAAGTATTATTTAAAACTATAGCAAATCTCAAGTCGATAGCATTAATAGTTGCTGAAATAAGCAGCTGTGACAGACGGACAGACAAACAAATTATATTCGGTCCGGTCTTTTAAAAATCATAATGAAGATGACTTTTCGCACTATGAGTGACTTGAGTCACCTGGGTGCGTCTCCAGCTGCTATTAATCTTGTTGGATTAAACCCCGGATGGAGTACACCGCAAAATTTCTTCTTGTTTGCATGCTGATTGTATTCCCCGGAGTTTCGATAAACTTGTAAGAATCAACCGTCTCGTCGCGTCGCGTCGCGTCGGAGAGGAAATTGGGGATTTGCATAATTTTTTCAGAATATTTATGGCGCGGTGCCCACGATATGCCGCGAACTCAGTCAGACGTCAATTAGATCGAAGAAAGATACAGAGTTCTAAATTGACTTGATTGCGCCTTAATTGAACCTCACCGATTCTACAAATTGCTTTGCTGTATCCTGTCGACTCAAGACGACCTCAATGACGCACAGTGACGTCCAGCAGATGCAGGAGCCTTCAGAAGGGAATTTATCAATTTTAAAGGATTTGCTATTGATCATTAAAAACAAACAAGAATTTGAAGGCTGCCGTAGGGCGGAGATTTCCATGTTTTAATAGCGTGCTATGAGGGATGGGCACTTTAATTGCTGAATGTAATCCAGAAAAGGTCAGTGTTGACTGAGTTACGAAGAAGAAGATGATCGGTGTTTCCCTCGGGACGGGTACTCTTTATTCTGTGGCATCTTGTCATTGAAAAACTGAACATTGGTTTTACTTTGAAGAGTAATATTTCATTAATTTTTAAATATCTTCTAACATATGTACATATGTATTGTTGTAGGAAAAATCAAGAACTTTGCAAAATGATTTTAAATTTTCGGGCACAGACTTAAACTATACGAAAAAAGAGTTTAAAAGGTACCCAAGTGTAACGTTGAAATGCTTACTTTACGTTATATTACTTTTTTTCATAATGATAGAGATTTTTTTTTATAAAAATATTAATCGTATTTCATCATACGGATTACAGTAAGTTATTGATAAATCATAAACAAACTGGAGGTGCTTAAGAAACCACCAGGGTACTTCTTCATCTTCCAAATATAATTGGTAGAAAAGAAATACATATCTTGGGATATGTGAGATTTGAGATTAATATTTCTAGCTTTAAATTAAGCTAAATTAATTTAATTTCTTTTTGAACAGGGTTCTCTAGGTATATAAAAAAAGACAAACTTTATGCCACATTAAATGTAAAAAATTTGCAAGAAGCGTTGAAATAACCAAATTGCAAATTTTTCGACAACGACAATCACAAATTTTCTTTAGATAATTTGTAAATTCTAAGGATTGTTTCTAAATTCATAATTTCCAAGGAAAGGATGGAATGGAAGCATCTGCAATTTTTATAAATTTTTCATTTACATATTTAGGTTGTAAAAGTATTACTAAACATACTTATACTAGTGGAAATATTTCTGGGCACTTTTAGGTTTTTTGGTAAACCCGACAATTGGTTTTGTAATAAATAATAAGTAGTTTTTTTTACAGAAGCAGTTTTTTTTATAACAATTTTTTAACAAAGATTTTTCTACTGAATTACCTTCTTTAACCACTTTGAATGAGTTGAAATCAAAGATATCTGAAATTAATTTTATAAACTCTAGAAATTATATTATGGAGTGTCTATACAAAAGGCGCTTTTGTAAGCTCTTTTTGATTTAATTTTTATTTTTACTAAAACATTCGTAATATTTCGACAATATTGTATTTAATTCGAAACATTGTAGATTAAAATATAATGTCTTTATTAATTTGGCGAAGCAAAATGGAAAATTCCTCAGTATAAAATAAAACAAATCTTTATGAACAGTGTCCAGAATTAGTTCCACTAGTATAGCTAGTTCCTTGCAGGAGTTCTACAGCGACCACTATTGCTGTGAGCTGGATCGGAAATCAAATTTCTAAGAAAACTGATTTGTGTAAATAGCATTGGTTAAACGAAAAAGCAAGAAAATAACGATATACGGACAAAATTAATAAAATCAAAATTCTTTTGTTCTCCACGAACATATGTACGAAACTTTATGAATATCGGTTAAGTAATTCTTGAAATAGTATATCATATCTTAGTCGCAGCCAAAAGATTTCTAAAAATAATCGAATCCACGAAAAATATCTTTTAAAGTTTTAGGTTCCTTCGCAAGTCACTGATATAACTCAGTCAGTTTCAAGCTAATTTTCATGAGGTTTACAAAAAATATACTTAAGATGCTATGCTAAAACAAAATGCAAGAATCCCATAATATACTTTGGTTTTATCCAAATGTAGATAAAACTTTGAAACTATTAATTTTCCTACATTTTTAGGGTTATCTATATTCATGTTATGTATATTCATTTATTTTCAACATTCATAATATATAACCAGAGATAACCAGAGATAAAAATGATTGCAAAACGCGAGATGCTATATTCAAAATGTTCTAAACATGATAAATCGACAGTGTGAAGGCGAGGCTTAATCCGATTGATTAGTGAATAGTAATCAATTAAAAATTCCTTAGGTATGATACATATATATTAATCGCACTATAAAATACCTAAGGTCTACTTAAAGTAGCGAAAATTAATATATAAAAACTATTCTTACCTCTTCATAATCCAAACGTGCAGTTAACGTGAACACTCCCGTCTGAGGGTTGAGGCTGAAGACGTCGTTGGCCCAGTCAGAAATGACCGTGTAAGACACCATGGCGTTGGTGCCCAAGTCCGGATCCGTGGCCGAGATTACGCCGACTTGGAAGCCACGCGGCGCGTTCTCAGGGATATCAAAGGAGTAGACTGGCTCCGAGAAGGTCGGCGGATTGTCGTTAGTGTCAGTCACCTGCAAAACAAAAGAATCGTCGTCCTTGGTCAATTGTAATTCAGAGCGTGCACTCCTGCAACTAAGTTAAAGGCGATAATTTGCGTTAACATTGTCGGGGACGTGTTTATGATAATCGCGGCACATAAGGGGCCCAAAAACGACGTCCCGTTCCCGTCAATTTTTGTGACAACATTGTCATATTTACACGTCGCGGTTGTACGAGGAAAAAAGTCGCCGCTGAAAAGTTATTCCCTTTCCTAAAAATTAAGGGCTGCGGCGAATATGATAAAAATGATAAAAGCCAAATTCTTTTATAACTTTCGGAACAATCGCAGAGGAGCCCCAAATCCCCTAAATCATCATCCGTCCGGTGCTGTCGCGGCCCCACGGCGAATCGCGGCCCCATCAGCGCTATCGGCCGGTCCATCGCTGGCTAGCCGTCGGCCGCGTATCGCGTCATCGCCACCGAAAGATATTGAAATGTTGCATTATGAATGCTCGGGCCGCGCGGCCCGTCCTGCCATTTGACCGTCACTCGCCCGTTCTTGTCGTGGGGCCCCCGCCCGGGCCGCGGAGTCGCCGGGGAGCGCGAGCGATGTATGAAATCAACATCAAATGCCATTCCTCAAATTCCAATTGATATCTCATTTGAAGGTATTTGGCTCCTTTCATATTTTACCGCCGGCCCCATCCGTGTCCGTTGGGCCCGTGGGCTCGAGGAAGCGGTCGTGGGGCCGGGGCTCCGCCACGCCCGCGGGGCCCTCTTACAACTGTCGAAACGGTGATTTCGAAGTGCTGCAGAAGAACAAGTCTGATGAGTCCTGGTGGAGGGGGCAAGTGGGGTTCAGCCCCAGAAAAATTTTTCGACAAATGCTCGGCCAAAAATCGGCTTCTGTTTTTGTGGCAATGTCCTCGAGGAGTTGCCGGGATTCATCTTGACTGCAAATTAGGCGAAGCGAAGAGAACGACCGTAAGACGCTCGGAAGACGATTGATCGTCGCGAGATATCCGCGCGCCGCCAGCTCAACTTGTGACTCGAGCGGGGGCTCTAAGAAATCGATTACTTCGCCGATCGCACTAGATAACAAATTGCTCCGCTTGGGGCCATTTGCGCGATCATTTTTGAGATCTTAGCTTTGCGACAAAATTTACGCAATGTTCTTTCTTGTAAAAATTTTATATCCGGTTGATGCCGTATTTTTAGGCAAGGAAAATTTGCAAAATTAAAAGTCGATGGAAACTATCGAATTATCGATAATTGGGAATTCCACGATCTTAACTATCACACAATTTGTTCCCATGTACTTACTTACAAAGTACGACTAAGTAGCTTTGAGCCTAAAAGACAAGAGACAAATCTCAAAACGATCCTACAATACATTTTTATAAAAAACTAATGTCGAAGCGTTGAATTCAGAATGCTCTTCATTTGTTAAATGTTACATAGTAGGATAGAATGCTAACTCAGCGCTCAAAAAAAGGAAAATTACTTTTTTTCTGTGAATAAATGCAGATTGAAATTAGGATCAGTTATTGTTAGAATCAGTTTTTTTTTTTGAATCGTAAAGACAAATTGATGCAAATGGATTTTAGATCAAAATAGTGGAAATAATTGGAAGGCTGATTAAAATAGACTGATTTCAAATTGATTTTTAACAACGGAGTCATAAGTAGGTATTATTATTCGAGTCTATGACCAATGTTTGAAATCCAAAAAAAAAGAAAAAAAAAACATAGTTCATTTTAAATTAATTCATGTTCAGATTTTGTAGAATCATTTATAAAAATTTGCATAGCTTAGACGGTAGTGCGGCATTTGACACCCTGCGGTTAAATAGTTGTATCACAATAGGCCAAAATAGGCTCAAGTGTTTCTTTCGATAACCGAGACAGCCGTATCCATTTAACCTGATTACCAAGTTATTTCCATAATTAATTATGAACTGATTTCCACAATTACTTACAAATTGATTCCAGGAATCACTTTTGAAACCAATTTTTAATTGATTGCAGCCTAAATATTTGCTGCACTAGTTGTCTATTACAAAAGAACTATTTCTTTAATGTTTAAAAATCAGTTCTAAGTAAATTCTTTTCTACCTAGGTAGTGGTGAGAATGTTTTAGGTATTCTCTAAAAGGGGAAAATCAAAAAATGATAATGAGTTACTATCCCCATACCTTACAAAACCCATCTTTTAACCCCCACTTTTTTTGAGATTGTAACAAAATGTCGCGAATTTTGTAACATAAAACAATTAACCGGTAAGTAAACAACAATAAACCCATACAATTATTGCAACTTTTGTTCCATCTGTTCCTAAGATTGAAAACGTGACCTTTCTAAAAAGCGAAAGAATAATTTTACGTGGAGTTTTTTCCCCAACTTTTGTTCGTGATTTTATGGCGAAGAATGTTCCATAAATAGAATTTAGATCCAACCCATGAAGGCATGAAAATAATTTATTAAATTATTCGATAGTAAATTCTTGAAAGTATCTGTAGTATTGCGCCTCGATTGCCGTTTACGTGCTACGGCCATTTATATTGTTCAAAGTGTTGTAATTCCATATTTGCTCATGCAACATATTTTCATAATTTTGTATCTTCGGCAAATATAACAAGAAATAACTGAAATATTTGCGACAAAATTAATCGACATGAAAAGACTCCGATAGTTCGTCAAAATAGCTCTTTCCCCTTCCCTAAAACCATTGAAACGTCGCGAATCTGCGCATTTCTGTCTTAATTGCCGCTAAATATGTTTGGACACAGCTGTTGTATAACTCAACACTTGTAACATTTGTCGAGTCAATATGTCATGCGCCCGGGTCCCGCGACCCCGATGCAATGGCGGACGCGACAGTAAAAATTGAAGCGTCCAAATTGGCTCCACCGTCCAATAATTCATGAGCCATCCATAAAAATAAACGGCGACAAGCCTTACAAATGCTGCTGACCGGCTCCCGAAGAACATGTCCATAGGCCGCGATTCGCAACTCGGAAGCGGCTAACTTTATGTCACTGGCGCGCAATTTCATTTTATTTTGCTTAAAGAAAAATCCCAGCTTCTTCGCATTTATTTAATCTTCATAAAAGTCGGTGGATGATAAAAAAAATTAAATAAAATGCATTTAGGTCCAGTCCATATTTATCAAACTTTATCGCTTCGCTGAATCGGAGAGAGCCGCGGCCACGAGGAATGCCAGGGAGAAAAATCCGGGAAGGTAAGCGGGCATCAAATTACAACAGAAAATGGTGAAAACGTTTGGTAATTTCTGAGCGCGCCCTAATGACGGTAGATTCCTTGGCCCTTTCAGGTGTTCCTCTGTGGCGCGGCACAGAAATAAATTTTTTTGGTAAAAACAGAACTAAAATGCAAATCAGGGTAATATGGCCGGTCGCGGTCACATATGCGCCAATACTCACTTGGACAGTAACGGTAGTCTCGGTGTGTTGTACACCGTCGGTGACACGTATCAGAAGCTGATAAACATCTTTCGATTCACGGTCGAGGGCATCTTTCAGGCGCAGCGCCCCGGTGTCGGGCTCGAGAAGAAATTTGCCGTCGTCACCTTCGATCATCGTGTACGTGAGCGTTCCCAAGGTGTCAGGATCTGTGGCACGAATCGTCGCCACCGTGTGCCCCGCGCCAAGGTCCTCGCTGACGCTGTACACGAGCGGGGTGTCGCGGAATATCGGAGGGCTGTCATTTTTGTCCATCACTTTTACTTTGACCTGAAAAGAGAATTAAATTTCGGTTCAGTATTGCATAATTTTGTAAAGCTTGGAAAAACGTGAAAGAATGGAATTCCTTAGCAGTTTTCATTTTTTAAACAGTCAATCTACCTTTTTCGGCCATATTAAACGTTGGAAAATATCTCAGACATCGCGACGAAACATGATTTCGAATTTTGGATGATTTTTATTATAAAAAAATATTAGTTGCTAGCTCTGCCCACGTATTCGTACGCACAGATAACAATAAATTAAGTAGCAACCTTTATACAGCCTAATGGTAACCCTACCAAAATTTACAAATATTTACATCAGATACAAATTTTAAACATATTGAGAAATATGTATTTATAACTTTGATCGAGGATCGGTTGGTATCAAAAATTTTTAATTGGATGAAAATTAGTTGATATAGGTACCTACTTGTTATGTTATAAAATAAAATTCCACTAAAGGATTTCGGAAAACATTTTTTTTTAATTTATTAGAAAATTAAATTTTGACAATTCTTCGTGTTTTTCAAAGTTGTTTTTTTTATATATCCCAAAAACAACAACAAATAATTGTAGTTTCAGATACATATAAAAGAATTATTCAAATTGACGAGTTTCCGAGACTCCACAAAACTCTTCTGACACAAAAAAGTAGTGTAAATTAATGCAAAAGTGTTAATTAGTATAAACTTACAGCTTCCTATTGGTTAAATAATAATCCTCTTATATATAAATAAACATTCTATCAAAGAAGTTATAAAGTACATATTTTCTAGGTTTACCTCTTCTAAATTTTCGATTGCGATTTTAAGGGTAAATGATAAGGACTTCTTCTTAGGTCCCTGAACAAATGTTGATCAGGAGACCATGTAGAATCAATTGGTATACCCCATTTTGGACCTTAAAGCAACTATTAGCTTTAAGTTATATGTATGTAGAACTATAGTTAAGTTGTATTTCAATACTACAGAATACAGAATTTGAACACCAAATTTCAATTCTCTTCTTTTTCTTCTTCCTCTTTAATAACTCGTATGTACCAAGCTGTCTTAAGATGATCGAAGAGATTACATTTTAGACATATTTGTTAAATGTCTTAAAAGCACCAAAGAAGTATTAAATTCAAAAGCATTATGTATCAAGTATATCAGTTGGAATTTTTTTTAAAAACATAATGATAGATCAGTTCTTTGCAATTAGAATTTCAAAATTGTGCAACAACTCTTGAAAATGTCATAATATAGACAAACCAGGAACATTCACGACATGGACATAGTTAAGTCAAGAAATGGGAATCTATTCTTAACACTTTAATGGCCGCTCGCACACCATGTGTGTGATGCTATTGTCGACTGTTTGTATTAAAAGTGAATTATCCAATTATTTAATGGATTTATAATTTTTTTTTTATTTCATTCTTTAAAAATATTGCCGGCCCCTGGCGAAGTTTTACTGCGCAGACGTGCGACCATTAATGTGTTAAAAACAAAAAAGCTAGCTTAATTAGGAAAAAGATAAGATAAAAATTATATCTGAAATAGCATTTACAAATATATTATCGGTTAATAAACTAAAATTAAGAAATTAATATACCAGTTTCCTTCAACTTAGTTTTCTTAAAACAAATTTTAAACTGTTTACTCCTATCATTCAGTTAAAATGAAAAACGCTGATTTCCTGGGCCACGCATTGCGAATTATTGGATTCCGTCCAACCCCTAAACAACTTTCACGTGTTAGTCGAAGTGAACTGTCAATATAATCCCATTTCCGGTTTATTGCGATTATTACAATAAAATTAATGTTTATCAAATCTCGTTCTCCTACGAAAATTCCAATGGAGCTGGTGATTACCTGGCTGACTTAATGGCACCTGGCGCCGATTAAGCAGAGCTACACTCGCAATAATCGATCTCCTTGAGCGAGAGTTTTATCTCACAAAGAGGCCAGTTCGTAAAATAAACAATTTTGCAAACAGTCCATAAAAGTTGTCGTTTAATAGCAATGCGAGGACTTGGTGTGAAATTGCAGAGACGGCAACATAAAATATTCGGTTTATTGGCTCTTCTCACTTGGAGCGCGTATTTCACATGTTTTATCACGAAAATTAGCAGTGACACGCTGAATTATGAAAGTTTTGCTATCACTCCATAAATTCGCTCTTATAATTGGCTGGACAGGGTTGGCTTTAAAAAGGTCCCATAAGTCCCACGGATCGGGCGAAAATCGCGCGGACGTGATATTAATTTGTTCAATTTGTCTTTTGGCCGGATCGAAGCGGACTTCGGTGATAGTGTTTTCTGGCCTCGACTACACTATCTCTACTTAAGCATCGTTCGCAAGGAAATATCAGCTGCTGAGTCCGCTACTGGACAGTAGTGCTGCACGAAACGGCATAATTCGAATATTATTTAATGGTAAATGCTGCAAAAAGACGGTACCTGCTGAAAGAAGGCCACGACGATGTCGACGGAGCGGTGCACATTCGCCGTCGTTGATATACAGATCTGCGATCGCAATAATTTAATTAATCGACATACGAGCCGTCATTAAACATTCGCCTCAATTAATAAAACATCACCGGTCGGCGTGCAGCTATAGTGCACCGTACACGTGTCGTGGCTGATTTTACAGCGGCATTAAAACTGTGTTAATATGACTGACAGCCGGGTGTCTGATCGATCTTTCGCGGCTTTACATCTATAGATTGAGGCGCGCATTTTAATGCCCATGTCTTTGAACTGGGCGAAACACTGCTTTTTATATAAAATTAAAGAAACATCTTTTAATTAAAATGAAAACGCCTCCAAGTTACTTCATGTCTAATTAAACTAGTAACTAATTTGAAGGTAATCCTTATTTTACTAACAGTTTTACATCCCAAGCTTGTACGAGATGTTTGAGGTAGGCGCGATTTTTGATCATTACTTAGTCCTTAGTGTTTAGCAATGTGATTGAATATGTTTAATTCACCACGTGTCGATGTTAGAGCCGACATTAAAAATTTTCTTGAATTTTAAGTTAAAAACATATCCAATAAAAACTTGTTAATAACTCTTATTTGCATATATTTTTTACATTTGCTTTCGCAACACATAACATTCTACAATATATAGTAAATAATTGCTAGTAAGCATTTTCTAATAAAATTTATCTACAAGTAGAAATACGTTTAGGTATTACTATTTACTATTTATACTTTGCGAAAGCTTAATAATTTTATTTACCACATTTTGATAAGAAATATTGATATCTTAAATTTTGAAAAATCTAAATAAGCACGACATTTTACCTTATTCATTACTATTTGCTTTTATACTGCAAAGTTCCATTCCTTATCTTTTGATATTTATATTAGACGCAGAACTGGTCATAAAAAGTAATTTTAATGCACATTTAATTAATTAGTTAACATTAATTTTATGACTAGAAAATAAGGAAGTACAAGTTGGACTTGAAAACTAATTTACTTATTCAGCATATTCCATATTATTTATGAATCAAGAGAATTAAAATAATTTTAGAGAGCAATGCACTTCACTGAAATTAACGCAGTAAAATTAATTTACTCAAGGCAAGCAGTCCCTGAATTGTTCTTTGTTTTACTCTGAATAAATTGATAGGTGATTGATTTTTCTATAGACCGCAGTAAGTAAAAAAAATTTTAATTTTCAGGCTTTTTGTTATGTATGTTAGTGTCTGATATTAAATTATTTTCTCTTTGCCCTTTGCAATCTGATATATACAAATTATTAAAACCTACGACTGTGTGATTAAATAATATTATGATGATCTCTACTAAATTACTCACTACTTTTATGTGGTTTAAGACATGTTGTGATTTTTTTTCGAGTTATATTTAGTTTAGCACTATACCCCAGAATGTTAGAAAGTACTCCTAACCCTTGATTTTCACGATAGATTAGTTCCTCTAATTCAAATCCACAATAATTCGCAATTTGGCGTTTGTAATCCGCGAACATTGTTTGTAATAAATAATATTTTTCGTTCATTTTTGTTGCCATTTGTTAGGCACTTTCATTTTTAAAAATAATTATGGTTTTTAAAATATCCAAAAACCGACTGATACCATCTAAAATACCTTCAACTTCAAAAAGGCATAGTATATAATAAATACATAATCTTTCTTCTCCTATAATGCAAGAAGCCGAAATATTCAATTTGAAAGGAAAAAACTGAAGATACGCATTTGTTTATCTTCAAAGTACCTAATAATAATATAGTAAATAATTTTTCTTTGGAAAGTAATTAGTAGTAATTAATTAATTTAATTAAAGTTAGGATGAATTATTTTTGTACCTACAATCAAAGACACTTAGTAGCAAATTGCAACTTCCTGTTTTCTAGAAATATTGTATTTAAAGCTAGAGCAAACAAGCAGTTAGTTTAAAGTACGAGTGGATTTGTGGTTAGTTATCCAACTAGCTTAGAAAGTATCATCGTCCGCAAATGGAGGATATGAAAACATTTCCATTATCTGAAATTAGCAGACATTCTGACAAACGTGTTAATACTCATTTTCCGACGTTTTTCAGTTGTATTCCACTGCAAATAGGCTAAATTAAAGACTTGTTTTATCTCATCCATCCACTTACAGTCCGTAGATGCTCTTGCATTCTTCGCGATTTAGTAGCCATAAAACGCCTCAGCATCCACGGACTAGCCGTCAATGTGCAACGAAAGCGATAGAACGACGCCATTTGCGTTTGAGAGGAATTCATTTTTATTTTTCCTAATCGCAATATAAATTTCAAGTGTGTCCCATCATTGCCCGGGAAAAGCGCCTATAAAACGCAGTGTTTACGAGGGAATATTAAAAAATGTGCACACAATGTATGGAAGCTTCTGAACGCCCCCTGCCGCGCGATATCGCGGTTTCGATCTTTATCTTCATATTCACCCCCCTGCGAAAATATTGACCTGTGACAGAAACATTGTCGGTGCGCATCACCGGACACGCCGCCATGGCGAGGTAGAAGAATCGTCTACGTCGCTCCGTCGCTCCGTCGCGTCGTCCGTTCCGACACCCTCCGTGCAGAAAATTCCGTCGAACGAGGCTCGCGGTGGGCGGACACGGCATGTCACTTCTTTTTCCCCGCTGAGCTTTAGTAATTTCTTAAAATTTCTCATTTTATTCAATTTCTGGTTCTGATCATTTGCGATCGTCCCTCGCAGGGCCCCCGATCGCAGCCGGCACCCCTCGCTGGGCGCTCCGCTGACGGCCAGGGCCCCTGCGCTAAGTGGTAGAACGCAAATAGTATTTTAATGATAAACGCTTTACGCGGCCCCAACTCGGTTTCTTTCAATAAAATATCTCCGCGCACAGGTATGCCTTGCGTATTTATCTTAAAATCCATCACTCATCTCGTGCCTGAACTTGAGATGCATCTTAAGGTGCAGGGCCCGCTGTCCAGCCAGGCCGGCCGCCGCCGCCGCGCCGCTGTGGCCACCGCTTTAGCTGCGGCTGCGCTGTCCCCGCTGTCCCGCGACCGTTCTCAGTCTGTCCGAGGGCAGATTTTAAAATTAATGCCGAACTGAAACTGGGAATGGACTCATCGCCTGAGACCCATAGAAAATTTTTGCGCGGAAATTCGTCGGCCGCACCACTGGACAGCAGCGGCAAGGTATGCCGCGGAGATTCGCGGAGTTATTAATCATCTCTGGGCGCATAATCGATTACACAGTGTTGTGACAGTTCCCGACAGGAAAGCCGTTAAGCCGGCCTGGAGTGGGAAGGGTCCGCTGCCCATCTCGCGAGCAAGTTCCGCTCAATTAATGATAATTTTAGATAAATGGACCGCGTTTCGTTCGTAATTAAAGACTCCGCTCCCGGCTTAAAATTGCTTACTTTTATACTATCCTAGCGAAAAACACAAATGCATTTTGTAATTTTGACCCAGTTTACATACCTAAAGTGTCAACTTGTACCTTGGTTGTACATACAGTAATTATGTTGACAACATTCTAATGCTTCCATAGCAATCAATTTGCATACCTTCTATTTCTAAAATACTTGCAAAGCGTTAAACAGAATATGCGTACAAAAAGATTAACTCCAAATCTAAACACTTTTAGAGTTATATACAACATCTCCATTTAAGAGGTATTCTAGCCTAGAAATTTGGAAATATGGAATTATTGTGGATGTATTAGATTCTTAAAAACATGTTCTAAAAAGGAAATTTAAAAATTTTCACAAATCACAAGGTTTATAACGATTTAAATAGACAGAATTATACTGCCCATGTACTGTACTTTTTAAAAGTGTTTTTATCGATTTGAATTTTGGAACTTGAGCAGATAATTAAATAAAAAATACCTGACCGATTTTGCTCGAATTTTTATGTTATTCTATGCCAATTTAATGAAATAATCTGTTAACAGAATAAAGTGAAATTTCGTATTCCGGAAAGCCTCAAAGACTTTAGTAGTTTAATATTGTATAATAGCTAAAGGTTCAAAATTTAATTTGACCCACATTTCAGTCTCCCATAAGAATCCGTCATTTTGTAATGAATTTTTAAAAATGTCGAAAATATGATATCTTATACTTTACGAACCTACTTTTATCCAAAACGTGACGTATTGGGGCATTCCCGGGAAAAAGTCTTATGGAAATGATGTATTATACAATATAATTTGCTTTGTGGCAAAATGTTGTTGATCAGTTATTAATTTAATACTTTTGAAACTTACGTCTTAAAACAAGTGTGTCCTCAGTAGCCGAAAGCTTTTGCCTCGGCTGTATGGCTACCTATTTTCGACATAATTTTAAAACCACTAGCAGAGTAATTTTCTAATTGTTCGTAAATTCTACTCCTCTTATTTTTTCTTCAAACCAAAACAAACTTAACTTATTAATCAAATTAAACTTTTAACAATACTTCTTTCGAAAAAAATTCTTTCGTCCTAATCAACCTTTTTTTCTGGACATTTTGACTATTGAACTATTGAAAGCTTAAATACATTTTTCTCAAAATAGTAATTAATCTAACTATGTCGACTAAATCTTCCTAAAAATGAGAATATAGATATGTTGTAAAACTCATTGGAGTAAAGCATGTTGAAGTCGTATGGTATTTGGTAATATTTAGACATTTTTAAAAACGAGGTAATAAACTTTTTCATAAGTCACTGCATAAACTGTGGTTAAATGTTTATATTCACTCAAATTATTAAAATTTTGCAATTCCGAACGTAGATATAACTTTTTGTGTGCCTCTTGCACTATTAAGTTTTTATGTTATATTACAAAGTAGGTACATATTTATAGAAATACTTTAAGACAACTCATAAAACCAAAAAAATTGACACTTAAATTTATCTCTAAACGAAATGTCGCAATGCAAATTCCCACATCCGCTGTGCCTAATCACAATCGAAATTAACGTCAAAACGAATTTGTACGACTTCATCAAAAGCAGCTAATTTTCGTTGGATTGCGATGGCATCCAAATCACACTTGATGGGTACTGGTGAAACCTAGCAATTAAACAGAGCCGCAAATGATGCCGGCCTGGTCCAGTCGGGCCCAGCATCATCCAGAAGGAAGCACTTTCCAAATTTTGCATTTTGAGCACGCACGTCCCAGCATCCAGCCTACTTTGATTAATATGTTCTGAGGTGTTTACAGAAAATCGCATTTTAAACAGATTTGAAAGAAAAAGCGCGACGACGATGGACGCGCTCAGACGATGGAAAGTGGGCGCGGGGCTAAAGATCGAGCCACATCCCCGGTATATGGACGAAAATTATAATTTACGTCAAAATCAAACGAGAATGCCAATCTGGAAATGAAATTACGGAAAAGGGTAGAATTGGCCAGAAAGAGGGCCCCTTTTACTTGTCCGCAATAATAAAGAAATGAAATGGGAGCGAGCGATGAGAAATCGAGAAGATCCCATAGGATGAAAAATTACTGTGCTTGTGTCAATGATCCCCTGGTAATATGAACAACAATCATAAAAACGCAAAAACGATCAAGGAAAATGTTAAATAAAAATCTTTCGCTTTAGGGGATTCTTTGGTCGACGTGGAACGCAAGACGACCGACGTCGTCTCGCTCCATCCTCCGCGATTCTTCTCGCGAGGATGCTGCGGACGACGCGAGATGAGGCTACTCCTCGTCTTCCGTCCGCCTTTAATGATATGATGACTTAAGACGTTCCCTCGTCAGCGCGGTTCCACGAGTCGGCGAATCTGACTAAACCACGTCACAATTGCATTTATCGTATGTTTATTGACTATTAAATTCGGCAGCACATTATCCGATTGACCGGCCGAGTCGATGATTATGGCAAGTCCAATTGGAAAACTCGAGAATGCCAGACAGTCTACAGTTACGTTGCATGACAATGACTTCAAGAATTATTCTAAGAAGCGATTATCTGAGAATGTTCATGAACATATTTCATAATTTTTAAGTAGTATTTTCGGACGTTTGGTTTGATAGCTGCCGTTTTAAACGAACTTCCATTTACACGTCATTCGCATTTCACTTTAACAAGGTCAAGTTGGACAAATGCGAAAATTACATTAATTTTTTTAATTAGAACTGCAAACCTAAGAACAACAACTTCTCAAAAGAGATTTTTTAAAAGGGGTATATACTATAAAAATAAAAAATTCACATTACTTTTGAAGATTTAGATAGGTCCATTACTTTGTTGGTATAGTATAGGTACAGTCTGTTTGAGATAGAGCAAATTTATAAATCCTTATTGTTTGTTAGAGTTTAATTATGATAAAAAAAAAATAAAAAACTTTTTAAAGGACCCCGCACAATCTCTATGGAAAATGGGTTTCGGCCAATTTTTTTGAAACTTTGCAAATTGATAGTTCTCAATACGCTGATCAAAAGTCTCAAGGGGCGCGAAACCCGATAACCCCCCCAACCCCTCCAAAATCACCCCCAAAGGTCAGTGGGATACATTTGGCGGATAATTGGTTAACTGCTTCAGCGAAGTATTTAATACTGTAGTCGAACTTAAAGCCATCCACACACCCATTAGGTTCAAGCCTGACATGCCCCAAACATTCAACTCCTCCCCCCACTCACCCCGTCTCCCTTTTCACCACCTATCAAAGCCTGCCATGTGACTTTTCTCTGTTCACGGGTTGTGAGACCGTTTGATCGTGAATTCCATCCCACAGCCGCCTAAACGATCACTAGCCAACCCCCTTTTACCCCAACAATTGAATCCTCCACCCCCCAACCCTACCCCGTACCAAAGCCTGCCATATGACTTTTTTCTGCGTACGGGTTGCGAAAATGTCTGATCGAGAATTCCATCCCATTTGTACGTGTTTTTGTGCGTATGAGTTGATTTTGTGACGATGTTTTAACACTCTGGGGGGCTAGACTTTTGTGAATCCTCTTGCCGCTCGGGTGTGTTTATTACTAATTATCTCTTGCATTGTCTATACATTGAAGAAGGAAAGTTGGTGGGTAAGCTATATTTTGTAGATGACGAGCATACCCAAGGAAACATATAACCGCTGCTACATGAGCACAACATCCCGAACGGAGTGTATTTCCATTTAGGCGTCCTCATCCAGCAATTCGCGATAATAAAATATTGCCTGCTCCAAATCTGACTTGTGTCAGCGGCATATTTTTCAATACTACTTTTTGAGATATTTGGAGAACAATCACGCCAGAGACAACTTTTTCCCAACAGTCCTTTTTAGGATAGTTGAAGATTAATTACGCCAGCAACAACATTTTCCTAAAGACATCTTGAGGTGTTTATTAGTTAGTTTATGAATATTTCCTAATAACACACACATGGGATGGAATTCACGATCAAACGGTCTCACAACCCGTAAACAGAAAAAAGCCATATGGCAGGCTTTGATAGGTGGTGAAAAGGGAGACGGGGTGAGTGGGGGGAGGAATTGAATGTTTGGGGCATGTCAGGCTTGAACCTAATGGGTGTGTGGATGGCTTTAAGTTCGACTACAGTATTAAATACTTCGCTGAGGCAGTTAACCAATTATCCGCCAAATGTATCCCACTGACCTTTGGGGGTGATTTTGGAGGGGTTAGGGGGGTTATCGGGTTTCGCGCCCCTTGAGACTTTTGATCAGCGTATTGAGAACTATCAATTTGCAAAGTTTCAAAAAAATTGGCCGAAACCCATTTTCCATAGAGATTGTGCGGGGTCCTTTTTCAATTTCTTATGAGTTTTGAGAGTAGGTATGGGATATACATATAAAATTAATGAAATGAATGAAAGCATTTGAAAGTTTGTTCTTTTGCAAGACATTTGTGGATCAAATTATCAGTTGTTAAGGCAAACAGTTTTAAACTTGTATATCTCTTCAAATCATAATCGGACAATAATATTGTTAGAAAGCTGAAGGTGTTCTCTTCAAAGTGCTTCTTCATGATTGTGTAAATTTCTCCTGTGATTTTTGTTTTAGAAACATTTTGTTATACCTAAAGCTGTCATTTTATTAAAAATGGCGAAACTTAAATAGTTAATGTGTTTTCTTTTAGTATCAATAGTGTCAAAAAAAGTGTACCAAAAGATGCTGCGATTTCTTTGTAGGTATATCCACAATTTTAAAATCTTTGATTTAATTCAAAATTAACTTTCCATTATTTTACAGTAATGAAAAACAAAAATAAAAAAAGAGAAAATAATTCAATTTTTACGATCCAAAACTCATTTTAAAGCTTATAAAATCTAGTTTTTAAATGTACATTAACAGCTGATAACTAACTTTTATTTAGCTTCTGATTCATAAACTACAAAATACAGGCTTTCAAAAACGGTTTGGATTTTTTTTTGGTTATTTTTCTAGGTATAACTTTTAAAACTTTTTAAAAATTGTTGAATTTTTTGGATTCCTTAATTTTTTTGTTGAGTGTATTTATAAAAACGTACTTCTTGTAGCAAATAAGAGAATATTTTTAAGAACGTTGAAATTAAAATTTTGAAAATTTTCATTAAGGTTTTATCTGATTGTTTCATATACCTGTAGTTTCAAAGTTTTAATCCTTGTAGAGAAAAATAAAGTAGAAAGTATGTAAAAGCATGTAAAAATGTATATTTCAGAATAAAGTGAGATACATTTGAGTGAGCGGCAAGACTTGTCCAAAAACTTTCAAAAGACGCAGGTACTTGCCGGGATAATGAAATGCCGCAACATTAATCACCGGATAATTTCCCGAGGAGCCCAGACTTGTTATGAAACAATTTAAGAATAGCCCGGACGTTCAGATCGAAATGAATGACCCGTCCGCGGAGTTCTGGAGGCCGGCGATCGTCTGCGGGACGGGGCACCCAATCAAGAGCGATCTCCTGCAATAAAATTAAACAATGAAAAATGTTGCGTGATCACATCTGACATGACACAAATATCGAGTGCGATCCCCAGTTGGACCGCGAAGGCACCCGGTCCCGGTTAATGGACGGCCAGAGTCCGGGAAGATCACCGAGCGGAGGGAGCCGAAGGAGCCGCCGAACAAAAAGACAACTCGATCCCAATCCGAAAAGAAAAATAAATGGGAGAAAAAGGCAGAGATAAAAAATTCACGATATAAAAGGGCGATCACGATCAAAATCGATCGATTTGAAAATTGAACCCTATGGGGGTCAAGAAATTTGTGCGGAGCGTCTCCGCAGCAGCCCTGGTCCGGCTGAGGTAGCTATGGCAGCGGTGCTCTGCGAGTCCCGCGATAAATGTAAACATTTATCATGAGCCAAGGAGATGAGTAAATCAAAATTGCATCGGGGTATGCAAACGTGCGATCGTTCGTGCGCAATTCAACTGATTAATTGCGTATTTAAATTAAACTGGGCAAATAATTGTCCTCCCTGGTTGAGCACCCACCCCCCCGGGGGAAAAAATTGCCCTGTGTGATCGAAAATTGCTGTTTGATTTTTCCGCTTTTAACAAGTTTTCGGCATCTTTCCCACCAAATAAACAATCCGAAAAGACCCAATATTTTCGTTACCTCGAGTGATTTGAAAGGGCCCCACATAAATTCCCCAACTAATTGGGGGCCTTGATAGGATTTTTCGATTTTACAGTACAAATTGCGCGCAGTAGGTACTCGGAAGGCAGTTTCAGATATTTATCATGGAAATTGGAACTTTAATTCTGAAATGAAGCTTGCTTTTATAAATTCAATTTATAATATACCAGTATACTTATTGAACTTTTAAACTACTCATTGGCTTTTTCCACAAAGTGAAACACTGTGTTTGATAAATTGATAATGAAAATTCAGCGCGGTAACTTTATTATCCTAAAAAAACATTAAATTAAATTAATAACATTTATTTATTTAATGAATTGTATGTACTTTTGCGTCTTTCAAATTCCACTGCTACTTTTGATTCAAGTTCAACTTCTTTTCAAAATTATTCGACTATACCTACCTATGTACATATTCAAATCACTGCATCAGCAAAAAATCTCGCTTGATTTATGTATCTGGTCATTTGAATATTCATTTGTATCCTTTTATTGATTACAAAAATTTTTGTTTTTTTTTAATCTATTAAAGTTAATTCGCAATTTTCTTGAAGAATATTTTTCAGATGATTTATTTTACAATGAAAATTTAAGTTAGTCGATTAAATTTTGAGCCATTTCGTGTTTTACGGAAATAGTCAAGGCTCGATTTGAGTCTATTCATCATTTCTAATAACGATTTTAACATTTTAAAAATTAATTCAAAAGTGCCCAAAAATAGTTTTACTGTTTTTTTCTTAAAAATCTAACGTTCTGGAAAATTTATTCGAATTCGCAATCTATGGACACAAGTGACCATGAAAAATGTTGAGCAGTGTTATTATCTAGAATGTGTTTCAAATTAATTGCACGTATTTATTAATTACTGATTACATTTTATTGCCACTGTAAATTTGATTACTACAAAAACAATGCTGTCCATAATAATTATTAACTTTCCGGATATTTTAAATTGCTTCCTAAATTACTTTTATAGATCAAATCTTTCCTCCTTTAATAGTTTATAGTTATAATTTTAGAAAGTGATCACTTTACGGATGGAAAGATTTGAAAAATGGTGATCATCAGAGTTTCTCATTATTAATTTTCAAAGACCTAAATTCAAAATGCCGATATAAAGGAAAGTCCAAGTCAACAAGTTTCGATCCTTTCTGCTCCTAATTTATTTTCCAAAAGCCTTATTATACTCGTAAAATAAATCTATCTTTGTAATGTAATAAATAATAATTATCAAAAAAATATTTTTAATAAAAATAAATGTGCTTTGTTTTGTCAAGATATTGATTCATGCATATGAATTGGATATTTGAAATTGATTATCGATATCTGGAAAACCGCAATTCGATTGAAATAAATACTGTGCGTTGTATATCCAAATCTTCACCCCGTGTGACCAGTGAAGCGTCGAATTGAGAAGAGTTTCTGGTTAAACGCCTATTATCGGCTATTACCACGATTCCGCGAGAAATTTTTCAAACTGAGGCAAATTACTCGACGACGAGGCTAACCGCGCGGCCGGTAGTTGAAAATGAATGGTCTCGGTGATCGATAATCTAATTGCACAGAGAAATGGGGAAAAAAGGTGTTGCGAAATATTCACACAACGTGATTTATAGCGAGTCGGCCGGGTTCGCTTTGCACCCAAAGATCGGCCGCAATCAAACACTTTCTACGGTGAAATTTTCACATGATTCAATAAACGGCGGCTACTGCGCTGCTCCTCGCGAGGCGCTGCTGCGGGCAGCGCGCGCAGGTATCCGCGCCAAAGGTGCAATCAGGAGGAGGAAAGGTGGCTAAAATTATTAATCATACGTGTAATCCATGATCAAGCGACGCTGCCGGAGACCTCCGGTGCGAGGTGATCGCCGCGCCGTACGAGCAGATCTATGGGACAAATGTTATCGGCGTTTTTACGTGTCCGCGGCGGTCACTTCTGCACCTTCGGACCCCATCACCTGGGCTGGCATCTCGGGCTCCGGAGGGGCCACAAATTACTATTTTGTGAGCGCTCCGCGTTTGGGGCCATGTGCTCGGACTCGAAAGACATCAGAAAGTTTGAACGTGCGATCACGATCCGCCGGGTGAGCGGCAGCCGATCCCGGCGCGATAACACCCGATCGGGGGCTTTTTGGCGGCTTCAGCTGTTGACGTTGGCCGCGCTTGAAGTCAGCTGCGAGGGTGATGAAACGGCTCGGTTTGATTGATATCCCCCGGCCGCCGATCCGGGAACTGGGTGCCTTATGGCAGACGTAATAACTTTAATTGCACATTTCGGGCAGCGGGCTTAATTGGAATTCTGACAAAACCCGAAAGGGATAAATTGGACATTTGACGGGCTGAATTGAGTTGGTTTTCGAAACGAGCACAGCCGAGACGGCCAGTTATCATCCATCGCAATGTAAAAGACGATAGAGCTGGAATGAGTTACCTGCCCCATCGTCTGCTATCTTGCGACACTTCGAAATATTGTACGTCACTTGAAATAAAATTAAACAATAATTATACTTAGTTTACAAAAACCCTCGACCAAGTTTGTTGAAATAAATATTATAGATACAATCATACCATTCTTGAGACAATATGACTTTTATTTAATGAGAACCGGATAGTTGGGAACCAGGAACTACCCTACGCCCACGCCCGAGAAAAAATATATAGGCCCGAAATGAGCCCGCAAAACGCCCGGAATTGAAGAAGCTTCGATATATGCTCGAATCGGGCCCGTTGCACGTTTCTCTATCCGAGCAAAAATATCTTATATCTTCACCACGCCCGCAACGCGCCCGATGTCCACCCAAACATTTTCCATTTTTCAAACTCTCTACAGGCCAGAAAGACACCCGTAACAGGCCCGAAACGCGCCTGCAAGGTCCAAATTTTTATGAATTACGCCTGCAACGTATTTTATACGCCGATCACAAACTTCTAAATTTTTTGGATGAATTCTCATCAGGCCCGTAGCATTGTGGATGAAAAATAAGATCAACACGTTATTTATACGCTTTTTGTGGGCGTGCATCAGGCCTGTTGGGGACACTTTTCGAGTCTGTTGCAGGCACGTTTCGTTTCGTTCTTTGCCTTTTAAATTTCTAATTTCTTGAAGTCCGGAGGAAAGTTGCAGCTATAAAGTTTGTTAGAGATACTGTTTGGTATAAAATTTGTCTATATTCTTAGTGTTGATTTATTCATGAATCGAATCAAAAAGGAACTCGTAATTGTATACAATTTTACATATTAGTTTAGAAGATACTTTATTTATTTATTGATCGATTCACTCATTCATTCAAACAATTTAGGCAAAAGTTTATAATAAAATGACAATCTCCATGAAAGTATATTTGACTATTCTCACAAGAACAAAAAAAATCTGGTGCTGGTACTACCTAAAAGATAAAATACGTAATAAAATTGGCCGAAATAACCCTTTCTGTGAAGTAGATGAATATCTTCAAAGAAATTATAAAAAATAACTGCGCTATAAAAGCATTTTTGTATATTAAGATGTAGAGGTAGATATATAGGTTTTAATTTATTCAGATCATTGGTGCGACTTTTAACATCTAATAAAATTTTAGGATGAAAATTAATGTTAAAACCTTTAGCATTTTTGAAATCGGTTCTATTCTTCATTTTGAATATTTAAAATCAATGACCCCAAAAAACCCGTTATTTTTAATTTTTAAATTTGGCATTAAATGTAAAATCAAGATTTCAATTAAATTAAATTAACTCCCATGTATGTATGTTCTAATTATATTCTAATTAAATTCCAATAAATAACAATAAATCTTATCAAGAAGCAAACGATTTATTAACAGCTTCTACCAGAAGTTTTTTTTTTTAAGTTTAACGTTTTTAAATGTAAACTCTGCTGTAGAACAAAATGTTCACATCGCTGCATTACAGGAATTTTTTAGAGGAATTTTTGGGTAATTCTGTGAAACTGGAAAAACCTGGCGATAGCCAGCGGGTTCATTAAAGACGCATCGCGTCGTATCGCCCGATTGATTCCTTTCCCATCAAATTTTATTGCACTGAATGGACAATGAGTGCAGAGAAAATGTTCCATGATGGTGATAACCCCGTGAAAGTCGAGGCATAGTCCTCTTAATTTATTTCCCTTTAATTAGACGAATTTGTGTTGATATAAACACACAAGTGCTGCCCTCCACCGGAGCGGCCCCAACAATGGGATCTTTGCCCGGCGGCCGAACCCGCCAGCCAGCTAAAAGCCGTAAATTCCTCTTCGATTTTATGAGACCATTAGAACTGGACGGAAATTAACATTCGGCAGTATTATAAGGCACTAAACCCAAATGCGTGTGCTTAATTGCCTGAGAAATTGACAATTTTCTTAATTTTTGGCCGCTTCGAGCACTGTTTTATGGCCTGATAAGGATTTTTCGGTATTTATGGATGGAGGCACCTCGGCAATAGCCAGATTCGACATGATTGTTTTTCATGCTCTTTAGGGTATTGATTTAAAACGCTTCCATACCTCTTGTCTGGAGAGAAATTCTTTTCGGGTAATTTCGTTTTCAGATAAAGATATGACAGATGGAAGAAAGGCATGGGAATTTAATTTGTAATGCAGCTGAGGGATTTTGAGACGGTTATCAACCTGCAGTTTTATTTAAAGACCGCATCACAAATAAGGTGCATATGTCAATTATGAGGAGTGATAGTAGAAAAATTCATAAAGTATAATTCGTTTACTTATTAATCATTTTATTGTTCTATTTTTAAATATTGATTTTTAAGTACATGCTAGCTGTGTTCCATTGGGCTGTGTAAAATACTCCCAAGTACTTCTGGCTACGCTGAACTACTCTAGCTCTAGTTGGCGAGCAGAAGTTCTGAGTAGTTACGCCACATTTTCCCGCCAGGTGGATGGTGGTTTTTGTACTAGGTTTGCATGGAAATGAAAGCTTTTCCTCATTTTTCGTTGCAGCTTTAGCTATTCTGGAGTTATCACAAGGATTCAAATAATAAAATTTAAGTAGTTTAGGCAGCAAAACATATTTAGATATAAATATTTCCATTTTAATAAATAAGGCACAATCAAAGCAACTAATATAATACGATGAAATGTCAAAATTTGAATTTATATTTTACTCCTGACGATCAAAGTAGCGTTCCATAGAGAAAGTACTCGGGAGTACTTTACACAGCCCAATGGAACACAGCTGCTATTGAAATTGTAAATCTTGAAGAACGTATATCCAAATCAAACTTTTAGAACTGTTAATTTCAACTTAAATAAATATACTGGTGTAGATTTGGTTTTATAAACTTTTATTTTAACTATATAAACAAAGTGTGAAAACTTCATTTCCAGATCTTATCCGCTAAACGAATTATCTAAGGTTATAGGTAGGTACGAAAATTTCAGAAATTATACTTACAAAAATTTTGTATAAGAAAATTTTCTAATAAAACATTTATATGTATAAAAGAATGTTACGCATGAACAATTGTTTTCGATATTTAAAGTCGAAAAATGAATTCGTCACTTCACCACTTGTTAGGCCTAATCAATGTTATTTATTTCAAAAGTTTAGATTTCGTAGTGAATTTTTAATAAATCATCTTTGTAATTACTGCAATTTACGTAGAAGTATACGAAGTGAGATTACTCGTCAGGAATTGAATTGACTTACATTTGCCATTGAATAATTTCATTAGCAGACAAAATCTTGCAATGGACTTTTTACATTGAAAATAAGCTTTTATAAAAACAAATCTTCATTAGTATCTATTTAGAAATGACTAGATTATGATAGGAATATCTACATACTTATGAACTTTACATTTGATTATGTTGACAGGGTAGTGTTCTTAAGTTCACTGTGGCCTTAAATTTTAAACAAAAAATATTATACCTACCTAAAGGGAATATTGATTTCGAGAAAAACTTTAAAATTTTTTGAAATAAGCGCAAACAATAAGTTTGACCAAAAAGGTTTCAAAGCGGCATTTCAAATCTACCCACGGTTTGAAAGTGAACATTTGTAATTTAATGCTGAAAACTTGTAAGTTTTAAAAAACTTAAAATATTTTTTAATCCTCCTTTAAGTCTATTAATAAAACTTGGGCAGCATAAGTACAATGAGTGCTAATGTTGTGAGTGACACTGATAAGATGAATTAGGTTTTTTACAGTTTTTTCAGAGTTCAAAAACTAAAGCATCTGAGTTTTCTAAAACTTGAAATTAAGTTTTTTTCTTATTAGAACTAAAGTACTTTCTTTAAAAAATTTCACAGACACATAGAGGCCACAAAACTTGCTAGTTACACAGGGAGGCACCGCGCACCGAAAAGGCTACGATTAAAAACAAAACTATCATAGTTTTGTTCCAGTTATAATCAAAATTGTCATAGGAAATTGCTTTTGAAATAAGTTTAAATTCTAAAATAATGGCACTCATTTGTATACTTTTAGGCCTTTAGGTTTACCATTTATAGCACAAATACATCGTGATTAAATCTGAAAATTGAAATCTGTTATTTATACAGTCTGCTTTAAAAGAAAAATAAAAATATGTGTGTAAACTAAAATATGTTTCGGAATAAAACTTAAAAAGTTTTAAAAATACGGTAGTCTTTACTGGTTCAAAAAAAAGTTTAAAAGTGTAGCTATAAACAGCTTTGGCTGCAATATATTACTAGTGACTTTTAAAAATATTCTTTCAAACTCTACGATAAATTAAATTTCAAAATGTAAGTCAAATATTATATGATTATTGTCTATTTTAATATTTTCTTGTAAAACTTTTTAAACTTTATTTAACTTCAAAAAATTGGACAGTTCCGACGACTGTCTGAAATGGTCCCATCTAATTAGAAGAAACCCACAAACATTTTCGTCTCCAGTAAAAAAAGGCATGGTTAATTACTTTATAGCGCGAGTATAGTTCCTTAAGATTGAAGAAGGTGGTAAGCGAGCAGGAATGGGCCTCAGCCGCCGCCAAGATGACTTTTACGGCTGAACCAACAATAAAAGTGTCAGGTAAAGTACATCTCGCATGAATACGTCAATTTACGGAGTGAGGGGCCACAGGAGGACTAGGACTCCTCCGCCGGCCGGGGCCTCAGAACACCGATGCAAATGAAGACCGGAAAATAATTTCTTCTTAATTTTACAGCGGCCATAAATATGAGTTGGAGGACTATCTTAAAAGCATTAACCGACGACTCGAAAGGAGCCTGAGATTATTTTTGCCGTGTGCTCGTTTATTTGCCCAGGCCCTTGTTCTTCGGTTGCCTCCTCCGCGCTCGGAGGCTTTATGCGTCTCCCGCCAGCGTAAAGAGGGGCTCTATTTGAATTTGCGGAATTTCGCACTGTACGAACAACTTGACACTCGACGTCAGCGAAAGGTAAATGAAAAAAGTGTGAACTCCTTTTAACTGCCACGGAAAATGATGAATAGACCCTGGGCTGAACACGGCCGGGTACAAATTTGAGTGCGGCCACAAAAGGAGCGCGCTTCGCGGAGGCCTAGGAATCCATTAACATCCGTCTGAGTACCTTGCGCGATTGCGCCGCGGGCTCAGTTTTATAATTATCGCTGCGCGGGCAAAAATCCTCAGTTAACGCGGCTAGGGCAACCTTTATTCTGTTTTCCACTGCGCCACTCGCGCCGCGTTGGGGCTCACCGGGCCTCCCCAGTGCCGCCAAGGGCCAGACTCTTCAAGGATTATTGATGAAAGGAAAATTGCTCCGTTCGGCACTTGGGGAACCTTTTGAAATCATTCCAAACGCTCGCAAGGAATTGATTTGTTCGATCGGTTAAGTGGAGCCTTTTGTAGTCACTTCAGCCCTTGAAAATCGTGTGAAGATCGGGATTTTCCTTTGAGACCTCATCCTAGAGAGGCACTTCGAGGGCTAAGTGTTCGAAGTGCAGGATGAGTGCCCCTCGTACCTATGAATTACGAGTCTCGTTAACTTTCAATTTTACTAGTTACTTTTAGTTATATTATCTTGCGATGGGAAATTTGAATCTCTAATAATGTAGTTTGACCAACAGGGTATCTATACTTAATAAAATAACATGTATCACATACATCTAATTATATAGTATTATTAAAAATGTTCTTTTGTAAGATATGAGTTCAAAACGTCGCGTCGCCTTCATACCATACATCTCAATTTGTTATAGGAATAATGGATGAAATACTTTTTCCATCAATTAGAAATTAAATCATCTGCTTTGATTTTTTTCTATTTTCTAATGCTAATTGTATAGGTATTTGTAATGTAGCGTCACACGGTCAATTTTACTTATTGGTTTAATCATTGCTTTTCCGAGTAGCCTTTTTTTTGTATGAATAAATTGCGAATTCAAACTGTCGTCGCCTTTTGAAGAGGCTTACGAGCTCAACTTTATCATGGTTTGTGGACGTCAGACGTTTGCATATTAAACGCATTCCAGCTTAAGATTCAATTCGCCTATTCCAATTCCAGCAGAATAATCCCGCGCGCGTTGGACATGCGCCGCCGGCCTGGACCACAATTGTCCAATCACAACGCCGAAGTCAATGCACCTTGGCTCCAGCTTTTCCCAAAAGCGGCGAGCGCCCAGTGGGCCCCGGCTGTGTGAAAGTTGCCCGGACCCTGGGCCGCGGGGAACAATTGCGGCTACTTCAACTTCGGGCTTCGGTAAATCTATTTCTGTTTGGGGCCCCGGGGAAAACAAACAAAAGAGCGGGCCCCGCGGCACGCAGCCTCGGCCGGCCCCATTAAAACTGATAAATGTCCCATTCAGGTGGATTCACGCTGAATCTAGTCGGACGCAAACTGGCCATAAATTAGGCTCCTCCGGCTTTCGGCAGCTCCATCTTAAGCTCTCGCGGTAATTCAGCCGCGCGGCTTAGGACCGCGGATCGCGGTCCAACTTGAAAAGCTGCGAATTATTCCCCGATGTGTCAGTTCGGGGCTCATTTGCATACGGGGCAATCGATAAAAATAAAATTTGATGGATTTTCGGGTGATTAATTTATTCGCGGCGCTCGCCCCGCGCCTGGATAACGACCGGAGCGCCCCGAGCCGCGATAACCTGTCAAGGTGGCCATTTCGCTGCGTGATGGATCCAAGCAAGTGACCGCAGCGCCGCGCGTCTCGGGCCCGCATTTTTTCGGGCCGCATCTTGGCGCAGTCCGTCGCGTCACGGAATGCTGGGAAAGGTTAATTTCTTCGCACGAATGAAATCTTGGGATTGTTTGTTTCTTTCCCGTGCGGCTTGGTAGCGGACATATGATAAAAATTAAAAATTATGAGCCATCGTGCAGCGGCTGAAATCAGCGGCTGCAAACGAGCTCTGCAGGGCTGGGAGGGCGGCGCGGGGCAGACTTGGAATATGGGATTCGATTAATCACGTAACATTTAATTTGAGGCTCTTCTGCCCGAAGTGTCTTTGCCACGTTTATGTAAATTCCGTCATGAAGAGCTCTTTGCAGAGCAGCAGCTGCACTGCACAGTGGTCAAAATTGCGCCATTTCCACGGACAAAATTTTAAAACCATGAAATTGATTCACGAAAGGGGGTTTTAGGGATGCTAAGCATAAAAGTTAAAAAGTAAATTAAAAACGAAATTACTTACAGGACAGTTGCTTGCATCTTTAATATGTTACTTTCCATCATAAACTTTTTTATCCCAATAAAGTAGCAATGTATTTGAGTTTTAAAAATTTGCGTGTGAGATATTTGAATGAGTCAAACGCAAAATGCATTTGTTTTGATATTAAAGAAACAGCTATTCGCCTTGAACATTATTTTGGAAAAATAACCTTTATTTATTTAGCGAGTCTACCGCTTAACAGAAGTTTACAGATTTAGAACTACTTTAAGTTATAACTTATAAGTTATAACGACTTTATTGATTCACTTGTATTATAGAAACTCTGCTAGCTGTTAAACAAATTTGCAATAGTCGTTGAAAACAGTTGAAAAACTACTATGATTCATTCGATGAAAAGGTCGATAGAGCGAATAGAACTCTTGAATTAATTCATCTTTGTTCTAATTTCTGTAAGCCAAAAAACAAAAATCTGTTTGCATAAGATGCGTTTTTATTTAAAACACTTAGAAATTCAAATATGAATCACGTTTAATTTTCTTTGTATATGGACTCAATTCTCTTGATATCGATGAAATCAAGAAATTATATTGCTGAAGCTTATTTCAAGAGGTATCTGACCATAGAAATACAAAAATTACTGAGACATCATTAACAATATAATGAATAGTATGAAAAGCAGTAGATAAAGATTATGGCATACCACAAGCCAAAAGTTACATAAATGTTTTTAAAAAATGTGTCTTCAATCCTCGCGATTTGAGTGCGATTACGAAAGTAAGAATCTATGCAGTTTAGGAACGGATCAACCATAGCCAACATTCTACCTTCCTATGTATCAATTATAAGTACATATGTATATTAAACTAAAGTCAAATGTACTTACTACAGCCTATAGCCTCATGATGAAAATTTAATTTTAATATTGAAATCAAACCTAATTTTTTAATTCAATTGAACAATGTTTGCGTTGTTTTTGAAAATGCATACTATTATAGAAAATGCCTAAAATAATTGAAATTCTTCCTATAGTGTTGAAAATTGTCAAATTTGCTGAACAATATATGATTTTTAGGTGCAATATTAATATATGGTTATATGTAGGTACATATATATATAGTAAAATTGTGAGACTATCAAAAGACGAATAGTGCCTATATAAGTAACTTGAAGAAGGAACTGTGCAATTTGCTCTTGGATTATGAAGGAAACCAGAGTGGCAAAATAATAAATGAAAAATGAAAAGATATATGGAAAATTGAATTTTAGCAAGAATCTAATCAGAAATAAATCACAAAATCTAATTAAAGATACCGAAAACACACCATAATTTTTATCTTCGTGTTGATGCGTTGAAAAATAATTTGAAATATTAGTTACATGAGCTCAAAATATAAATCTGTTTTCCACCTGATATCCGTCTACAAATTTCCATCTCTAGTTCATTGATATAGTCTACTTTTTGATCGTTTTCCAAATACCCTTTAATATAAAAACTTGGTATGTATGTTGTTTTATTGGACTCAGAAAACTTCATAAAAACGTATACTATGGCCAATTTATATAGTCTGAGTCTAAACCACGCAGCAAATATTCTTGATCAATAGGTACCTACTACCTACTGATTTAATTTTAAACCTTTCTCTCGAATTGCATATTGTAGTATGTTTAAAAGAGCTCATTTCATATTGCGTGACCCAAATAACAATATTTTGAGCTCTAAATTCCAGTAAACCACATTTGGATGGAGGCGTGCCAGACATTCTAATTGCTCCCCGCCATCGAAAGTAGATAAATTAGAGGTTGAATTTTTCGCCGTCCTTTTACAAACTCCCACATACCAGCCGTTGGCTGAAAAATAGTAGCAATCAGTCACCGCAAGTTGGTGAATCGATCGATCGCGAAAAAGTGCCCAGATCCGATAAAACCCGTCATCTTCTCACGTGAAATAAGATTCAGAGGGGCTAACAATCGCGAAGTGAAGTCCCATTCGAGGCGACTGCGGCGATCGCGAGAGCAGCCGGGGATCTGTGCGAAATGAATTGATAAGCTGCTTTGCATCCAATTTAAAAACAAGCGAAAACATGGAGTAATTTTCCGCTGGAGCATGTCTATAAGTGGAATCGAGTTCGACAGCGGAGACTATCGCGGGTCCGCGCAGCAGCTGCGGCGAAAAAAGGCGACTTCTAAAAAAGGATAAAGAGGTCGCAATATGCAATTTCATCGCTGAACTCCTTTGCATGCGGCCCTCAGCGAGGGCCCTTAAGCGAAATTATCTCGACAATCTAACAAATGTGCTCTATTAGTTATTCAGATCATGTTATAGTCGAGAGGTTCGCTGTTTTCAGATAAGCGCGCGGACGTTAGATAGTGCGATGCGCGCGAAAGATGCGAAAAAAGTAGTCGCAGTCGTCGTCGCCGGCCCAGTACCCTTCGAGGGATCTCCGATTTGCATATAATGTCGATGTGGTGGAGTCCTATGGATTCGATATATAAATTATGCGAAAAAAGCATAAAACGGCCGATTACAGCTGTAATTAAGACGAACTTGAAGAGATCGTCAACGACCAGTTTTTTTTGAGTTGGGGCTGCGCCTGCGCGATTCCCTAGACAGGCCTCCCGCGGCCCGTCGAACGCGGCCGCCCCGGCACCCACCGATCGCTTTTTGCAGCTGCACCCGGCAAATGTAAAATCAATAAATCATTTAGAAGTTAACGGCCGCTTTTATGTCCTTTTTCTAGTAGCGAAGCCATTTCCTCGGCTCAGCTTGGCTCGGTGGCGGCACGTAGGTGTGCACGGTGCTTCGGTTAATGGCTTCGGAGAAATCGGTCTAGGGCCGTGTGTCTTGCGCCTAGGTTGGCCCTAGCACGGACCTAATGGCTTCAAACTGCGGACGATTTCCACTTGAATAGAGCGATATCGGCGGAGAGGCGCAGATTTAATGTTTATCCCCTTTTTGTAGCTGCTTTTTCGTCGATTTCAAACGACCAAATTCCTGCTGGATGTAAATCAAGACACAGCTTTATGGCCTCAGTTTTATGGCCGAGACATTCGATTTTGAGACGCTTTACCTCGGCATTTTCTCACACACAGCTAATAAACAATAAAATTAGGGAATTTCATAAATTAATATCACTTTCGGGCCTTTGTGCCACTCGTGAATCTTTAATGGCGCTCAGAAACCAAGTGGAGCGGATTAGATTGGGCCGGACATCTCAACGCCTTGGCCAACTGGTCAACCTGAACTAGTTTTATAGACATTTTGTGGCCTTTTGATTCGTCTCAGTCGCGATTGGGCCTTTTGTTCAAACGGCGTTTTTGATGACTTCTTTTATAACGTGAGAAGATTTAAAGGTTTCCGAAATTTTCGATGCAAATGATTGATAACGGGATGAGAGGCCCTTTTAGAGTTCTTTCATTGTAATTTTATTCATTTCTTTGGGGAAGTTTTAAGCTATTTATAACAAATTTTCTTATAGAATACACTAAACCAGTATGTCTACTTTTAAATATATTGTATTAGAACCAGAGTAGTGTGATTAAAACTTCCTATCTAATCTCAACTTTTTTCAATTTTGGATGAATTAATTATTTCTTCTAAGATATTTACCTCATAAATGCAGCTAACCAGTACTGATAAAAGATGAATAAGCAAATATTTTATTTCTAGCAACATAAAATAGCTACCAGGCAGCATTTATTAAATCCTTGTTGAATTTTAAATTCAATAATCTTCAAAAATGTCTATAAAAGTATCAATTTTAAATATGACAGGTAAATAAATTTTCAAAAGTTCAACTTAATTCTAATTGTAAATGCAAAAATCGTCAACCTTTTTTACTTTATTATACCATTACAATGGATAGATAAGGATTTTTGAAATAGCAGATCTCGATTCTGCTATCAAATATTATTAAAAATCAGTACAATATATATCATGAAGTTCTTATGATGAAAATGAGTACGTAAGGGTTTTTAGGTTCAGTAAATTTTGAATTCACTGTTAAAATTATAAAATTCGAAAAACTATATTCAATGTGGTTGACAGAAGTTGAATTAAAGCCTTATTTCTGTATTATTTAACTCCATAAATCAAAAGATATCGTAAATAAAGTTTCGTGAAAAGGAGTTGGAACCCTGAAATATATTTCGTTTATTCTTTTTCGTAAATGGTATTAAAGAATGGGTTATTTTTCACTCCAAAAGTAACTTATGTTATAATTATAAAAAATGGGAAAAAACCAAAAATTATATATTAGTACAAATTTGTAAGCCATCCAGGAGAAATTATGCCCTGTCTCTCCTTAGCTTCTTATCTTAGTTCATACGTGTTTTAGAACTTTCTTCACTTTCTTGAATAAGGATTACTGCGAATATTATGGTTATTAAAAATTTTATATTAAGTAAGTACCTACGCAACTCTCCGTGCGAAGTGCGAACTATTCACATTTGACTGATTTTTATTAATGAATCTACAAATTCGTTTCGTTGTGTAATATTTGAACAGATACATTAAAAATTTGGACAAATTCCTACAATTAGCACTTATTGAACAAGTGCAAATAAAAAAATTTATTTAATTAAATAACATTTATAAGTTATAGTTATTTTGCGCAAACTTACTTTTGAATCTTCAACTAGATTTGACTCCTATATTTTAGGAAATTTTAATTTTAATGTAATCTGTATGCATGTAGTACCTTTGTATATACAAAGACACGGACAAGTAGTAGAGGTCGTGGTAAGAAGGCTCCGTATCGTTATATAGGGTATAGAATTACAAATTAATGATTTTTATAACTTTCCCTCTAGTTGTAATAAGAATTTTCCTTTGTGCCAAAATTTAAGTAAGATATTCTGTCAGTATGAAAATACACTTTGAAAGGTATAGTTTACTTTTACTGCTTTGAGAAAAGGGATCTTGACGAACATATATTATACATAGACGGACAACATAACGACGTTATTCATGAGCAGAGTAGGACCTATTGATGCCTTTTATTCGATACCGTGTCCCTAAATACAGTCATAGACTAGTATCTAATTATATTCTAATATGATGAAGATAAAGGAATTTTAATCTGATAATTTTACAAAATTACATAGACCTTAGAGGGTCTGAAGAGTTTACTTCGTTACTCAGCAAAATTCCCCGAAACGCAAGATAACACAGATAAGATCAGAAAAATAAGGGAAAAGGAGTGAAAAAAAGCATTATAAAGACAGTCAGCGGAGGATAATAAAAGGTCGTAATTAATTACGCGGCCAATTACTCTATTCGACCGCAAAAAAAAAAATTAAAAAAAGAGCGAAAAGTGAGACTAGTGCCATGCCACTGGACAAAAGCGGAAAGATCCGAGGAAATTGTGCGCGTAAGGCGATAATTAAAACCGCAATTTTCCCACAGTGAACCAAAAGATCGCGTAACTCTTCGCTGGTTCTAAGGCCCAGGCCGGCGGCGCGGCGGCGGTTTTAACAGCCTGGAGTAGGTGGAGGAGCCAAACTAGCATAAAGCCCAGCCCGAACAACGAACACTCCAAAGCCAGGGCCGGTCGACCGGCTCGAAAGTGAAAATTAAATTTGTCAACCCGAGGATCGAACAGGTACCAGGCCACGGAAGAGTTTTGCGCGGTTGATGGCGTTCACCTTGAACTTGTCGGGACCGGAGTAACAATGAAGCCCTGTTCTATGCCGGTGGCCATTTCGCAGGAAAGATTTTTTTTTTTTGTTGTATATATGTATGCATATGTATAATGTATGTTATTCTTTTTTTCGGGAGGAAAATTAACACAAAATCGCGTATATATTTTTTTCCCTTCGGTTGCACAGACCCCGTCATACCGCGACCGCCGCGCCGCGCGGTGGGAAAGTAACAAACAAATGAAGTCGTGCACACCGAAGAATTTTTTAATTAAACACCTCTCGGCTACTCGGCACCGGTGTTCGCTGGCCCGGGGAACAAGCGGCTTAGCACCGGCTTTGTGACATATTTCTTAAAATTAATTGACACATGGCGTTATGACGGCCGCTCTCGTTTCCCCGGTGAACTCTGCCCGCCCGGGGCCCCATCGGGGCCGGAGCACCGCGATTCGCCTCTGGGGAACGGGAAGTGATAGCGACAGGTGAGATCCGCTGGGGCCCCTCTGCTCGGGCTGCAGGAGTCCCGCGCGGAATAGGTCTGGCTTCCCGCTGGTTTCCAGTACCTCACCGGGGCGGCCGCGGCGGACGACGACGCACCGCAGCATCCCAGAAATAGCTGAAATAGCCCCACGTTAAGGAGGTCCGCCGCCGCCGCCGGGCTGCGCTTGATTTACTCCCGTCCGGGGCCATTTTTTCGCGTCCCCGCAGCCACAGATCTCGCGCAAATCCGCTGATGCATGCGTTATCAGCTTAGGCAAAGTGCATATAATTGATGCCAGCCGCCGAGTGAACGGGGCCTCAGCTTCAGCAGCGCTCCGCCACCGTGGTCCAGCGGAGACTCGGATGGTCACGCACATCTGATGCAAGTTGATGCGCCCGGGGATGCTCTGTCCGACCGTGCGACACACGAGCAAAACTCGCGTCCTCCTCCAGGCTGAAAGAGGCGCAGGGGGCCCCCGAGATGGGGCCGTGCTGTAAGTCCCCGCATTTTATTACATTGTTAGCAGAGTGACATGGGGCTTCAACTGAATGAGATATTGTTACAATTCCTGCGTTTATTGTTTTTAGTAATTAAAACTGCAGGCGGTTCCGCAAAGGTGCGGAATGCCCCGCGCGCCCGAGGGATTTTTACAATGTTTATACCTTTTTATGGGGTCCACAAATCTCACAAATCACTTTCAATTAAGCATGTTCTCCGGCGATTCCGCCGCTGACGGCCTTTCTTCGGAATGGCTGATAAAAGATCTTGTCATGTGTGTTAACTGGTCAGTGAACTATGATTGCCCTAGGCGAGTGCGTTCAGCTCCTCTGCCTTGAAATAAGATCCGAACTAACGTCATACAAAAGAAAACCAAGAAGGCTCGTGTACTCGGAGCAGCTCTCTATTCAACGATGAACGACATTTTCCCGTCGAATTATATTCAAAACAGCTTTAAAAAAGGTATTTATGAAGCTAGATTTTCTATAAGTATAATGTTTTTTAATTTTATATTGCTTGAATATCGTTTAATTTCAAGGTAATTTAATGAGAAATCAGTTCGTTCAATGTATTACAGTTTCTTTGAAATTGTTCTTATATTCTAAATATTTATAGCTTCTTTCAAGAATTTTCTCTAAAAATTTTATCAAAAATTTGAATTATTTTATTATAGGTTCTACAGAGCCAAACGGTCCGCAAAAATCACAGCAGTTTTATTCAACTTCAAATTTTAAACACTTTTATGTCAGAATGTTCTTTTAGTAGGTATCTTGGCATCTGAGCCGACTAAAATTTATATTCAATGTTCGACATGTCAATAGTAAAATTATTTTTTATAAATCATCCCATAAGGAAGGACAAATGCAATTAAAACTCGTAGCCTTTATATGCCAGTGCCAGTGCCATATCTATCGACACTTGAGATAAAAAATATTCCTAAAATACCGATGTTTCAGCGGGGCAAAGTACAAACATTTTTTAGATTAAATTTTGACTTGAGAGTGCATGAAAGTCATTTCAATTTGATGCCATTTTTAGAAAATTTTAAATCTTTCCTATACAAAGGTTATTCAAGATAAACAAATTTAAGAAAAATCTCCTTATGTTCTGGATAGGCGAAAAAAACACAAATGTAAAAACATATGAGAGAGCTCAAAAACAACGACAAGAACTCGGGCCTACAATATTTGAATTCACGATTCGATTAGTAATGGTTATTCCAAGTTCTGATAAGAAGTGTAACCGATTCCTGAGCAAAAAATGTATTGCATCTGATCCAATCAATAAATATGAAGTTGGTAGTAATGACAATTTATAAGAGTAGGAAATCTTCTACTACACGTTTTACTATAAAACAACAGAAAAATATGTAACCACACGTCAATTACTACGCATTCACATTTTTATATTACAGAAATAATTTCTAAGATTTATAAAATCACATTATGCTAAAGGTTACTTGTATTTACACTTATATGAAGTTTCAAATTTGAAATGCACTAAATGAAATAAATACTTTGTAATCTAAGCTGTAACTTCATAAATATCCAAAGATTTAAGCCATATAGAAGCGTTTAACTAAATATGTTTCTCTAAAGGCTCAAAGTCACGATCATCTTAAATTCAAGATCATGTGATCATACGCCAGAGCGGTCGAAATGGTTGGATTCTACGCTATCATTTATTCTTCTTTAATTTTGCTTCGTAATGGTTACAACATTAAACCTTGTCAAAAAGCAGAGACTCCGAGGCATGATCCATTGATCATCGATCAAAAACTCAGCGCCATCGCCATTACCGTATCCGCCTGAACTTCTTCTTTCCCGCGTTTGATACTTCTTTTATATTATTTTATAAAATATCCCCCTCTGCCCGAGATCTTCTCGTTCTTAATGCGCGATCACGAACAATTTTGTTCGGAAATTAGCTGAAAAACATGACAATTAACAATTTAGTGCGGTCGGGTGATCGCAGAAGCCCAACCGTCACTTCTAGTCTGAATCGGGATTACCGAAATGAAACCAAGCCAACCACACTATTCAGAAAGGAGGTAAAATAAAACAAATGTTGAACATTTTGTCTCTGGCCCTTCATAATTCTGAAAATAGCCTTTTTTACTTGTTCATTTTGACGAACATTTGATCGTGATTAGCTCGAATGATCTCTTTCTGACCGGAGTAGAAATGCACACGATAAATATACACCTGAAGAGGAACGAGGAACAGTTTTCTTATTTTCGTCGGTTGATGCTCCGCACCGCGGCGCTCACGTGGATTGCTGGTGCTGTCCGAAGATCGCGGATTTATACCTGTCTTATTGTTTTAGGGAGAGGAGTACGATGGGCCGACGTGCGGCATCCATGGGAAATGCCTCAGAAAATTTCATGGCCAATGACCGGGTTCGTGATTGATGATGTGCTGTACTGATTGAAATTTTAATTTTTATTATCGCGATGATCTGTCTATGCCAACAGATTTTAACTGGATTATGGCAAATGACTGATCATTTTAAATGACTCGCTTCCTCGTCGTGTTTCATCTGCCAATTGGGGAATGTAAATTTTGTTTGTTTTATGAGCTTTTTGCTTACAGCAATTTTCCTTAAATAATTTAAATGTAATATCGTTTTAAAAACAACATAATCCGTTTGTAGCGTTCCGGACAATTTACAGCTCGTAATATTGAAGTAGCTATTGCTTTATTAATTTTGAAAAGCAAAAAACGATAAAGACGATTATCATTTTAAACCTATTAATTAATGCGGTGTCATAGAGCTTTTAATACAGTGTTAAAAAAGATTTCCATTTTTTTTATACTATAAAAATGTAAATACAATACGGCAAGTTTTCTACACACAATTTATCAAAGCATGATCATTAAAACTGCTTTCTATTTCCTTTACAAATGCTTTCTAGAACAACTAACAAACTTACACAAGACATTTATAGATGAAAGCAATTATATTAAATTGCTTAACGACTGGTTGCACTTAAAAACGTTGTTTATCATAATTACTAATATTTATTTAAAAACATTTCATATTCTCAAATTTATGATACCTCATTAAGTTTGAATTCTAAAAATTGTGATCGTTATATTGAATTCACCATCTTGAATTTGTAAATTGTTAAAGTGGGATAATAAATTAGTGTTGCCGAATTACTTTTATACCAACTTCTATTAAAACCCCTTGAATTTCAAGAAGATAAGGTTTGCTATTTAGAGTTTCCATATGTTGACAGTAAGATTTGAAATAAGTATAGCCTTAAAGTACAATTAATATTAATTTTCACTTAAATTCATACTAACGGGCAGAAAAACAAGCAGAATTGATATCCAAATCGATAATAATACCACCGCGATTACAACTTTAAAAAATATACTTCATGTACAGGCATAGCTCCTTTATATGTAGTTTTATTATATGCAGAATAAAATTGTATCTAAAATATATACTTGTAAATTAAAAAAATGGTCTGTCTATTCTTTATTTTTTCTAAAACTAGGTAAATGGTGATATTTCTGCTAGACTATGTAGAGCGTAAATTGAAATATACAAGAATTAACCTTTTTAAAGAAAAATTTTCGTAAGTACGGGTATTTTTAAAATAAATCCTGATAACAAACTCCTCAGAGTATCATTTGGAATGTCAAAATCCCAAATGTCTCTGTTTGCAACAAGACAATGCCAGTCACACAGCAGCAAAAACAATGCGCTACAGAAAACATTTTTGGATAAATAAATAGGTAATAATAATAATGGCGGTATATAAATCTATTGTTTGTAAAGACAGAATTTGCACAGCTTGTACCTATATGATGTTATGATCATTATGAAAAAATTATATTTTATTTTAATAACTTTTACATCATAATAAAACGGGGAGTTTTTAACCTCGTAAAATGGGCGGATTTGAGGAAATCACGGAAATTCAGTGCGATCTGCGATTTATCACGTTCAGTCAAAGAGATGTTGCCGCCTTTTTAAGCAATTTATCACGGCTCTAATCTCTTTAAAACATTTCTATACCTTCGCGAAGTCACAGTTAGAGCGATGCCGGAAAGTACGTGGCCTGTAAACTAAAACTGCCACCTAAACAACTTCTAAATCCAAAAAATCAATATTTCATGCTTAAACTAGCGAGCCGATTTGACACCCATAAACCATCTTTGGTAACTAGGAAGAGTGCACCGCCAGAGGCGGCGTTTTGGTCCATCTCCCGCGGCCGAGGAGGCTGCGGTACGCAACCCGACGCCAGAATCAGCTTAGGCAAATATTTTCCACTCTCGAGTCATAATATGATATTTTATATGTGCTGGCGTGACGTCTATCGAGGGGATGGCTGTCACTGTTGCATTTAACACTCGTCGGGAATTCGTATGGGGAAATAAAAGAAATAAGTGAATATAAAATCAAATAACGCGAGAAAAAGCAGCAAAAACTTGAAAAAAAAGTAACAAAACCGGCGGGTACCATCACCGCAGAGAACCACCTCCTTAAGCCCCATCGGAGATGGAATGGAATTTTTGAATGTGTCTCTGGTGATGATGATTGGGAGGAAATTTGCATTTTTTAGCCGTTCCCAGGCCGACTTTTGAGCCCCTCTGATTGCTGTTGGACAGCATTAAGCAGCCACATTCTAGTGGTTAACACATTGAATTAGCAGTGTCAAACACCTTGAAATTATTAAATAATTCGTTTTGCTCGCTTTGCTGCGGCCAGTTCCGATTTTATTAAGCATTGACTACCTTTTTGAGTTTTATTGATATGTTAAGGCCGGCCTCTGCTGGGGCCCACTAAACGAAAGAGTGAAGCGACGAACTCGACAGCTCACATATATCAAGCCGGAATATCGCGGGAGCTCTGAACCCTCGGTAATTGTACGGATGCGCTCGCCTGTTTGTTTGCACGCCTGAATTTTGTTTATAGCGACTTTTAAGCTGCACTCGCAACTGCACCGAATTTATGGGGGCTGTAAACTAAAGTTAATTGTGAATAAAACGCACAGGTAGCGCACAGCTTAATGATGAGACAGTATATAAGAACTTTCCGTATTCTGCATTTGTTAATCTTTCATTGTCGCAAATTATTTTAAGGTGGCTCAATTTTTTTTGGCACACCCTTGTAATTCCCTTTTTAATTGACTTCAAAAAATGAAGTTGTCCAATTTGGTAGTTATGTGCGTTTTTCAAGAATTACTTGACCAATCTTAATTATCATATATTCTCTGCATTTAACTTAGTAGGTACATACATATATAGTTAATATTAGGTGACTAAGAACCAGTTTTATATACATACGAAGTCCGAGCTTAGGCTCAGCTTAAATGTTCAAAGAAATCTATATATTAATACGTGAAGGGAAACTTTGTACCCCTTTTTAAGCATATTGGACGGACGGAGGAGTGTGAGATTTGGCATGGTTAAATTTTATATAGAGTAGAAATGCAGAAAGCTAAATTTATATGTAATATGCGTTATAAATACATTAAATTAAATTAAATATATTCATTATTTACGATCATACTGTCTATTTCAAACGCATAGTAGTCTGTGGTCAAACTTACAACAAACATCTTACTGTCGTAATATGGCCAAGGAGACCTTCAAATGACCACTGTACATTTGAACAAAATAGTGAAACGACGGCTCTTACTTGAAACGTTGAATACTTTTGTTTTTATTATTGTATGCTGTGGTATATGTACAAATGGTTATATTTTTTAAAAACAATTTTAGGCCGTTTGCCAGTTTCGCTTAAGAACTTGGCTTGCACTTTCTCACCAGGTAACCCAAAAAATTTTTAATTTTTATTTTTACATAAAATAGTAAATAACACTTGGACTATCTTTTGACATGTCAAAGGCGGAAAATTCAAATGGCAGACAATTTTTCTGTCTAAGTCCTTATGTCACAAAAGTTCTGCATATAATACAAATATATGTTTTAACAGTATTAATGCTATGGTAGCAATTAAAACTATATTTTCCTTTCTTTAATATACATATTTAGACTTTAGTCATGCTAACGGAAAATAGATATTTGTATTGCCATAAGAAAACGTGAGTAAGGTCACATAGGAAACTACAAGTTAGGCGAAACTGGCACACGGCCCTAGTATGCACACTTCCTAAAAAGTTCTAGTTCCTGTATAAACCGATGGGTAATTAAACACTAGCGACTTTAAAACCAAATAGTTTATATTAGGAATCTAGAAAATTGTTAAACGGATAGATTTTTGCATGAAAAACATTTCGGGAATTATCATATCATACCTATTACGACAAATATATTTTTCCAAAAGCTATGTAAATATTTATTTACCTACTTTTCACAGATTTTGACAGTACATAAGCTGATGTTTTCTTTTAAATGATATTTGATGGACTATGACCCTTGGTACTGTCACATTTAAGTATTATAGTTCGCACGATGAATAGCAGCCTTTCTACGAAAAGTTCTATCAGAAATTGTTTGGACATGGAATCATCTTCCAATGGATGTTACTTTCCTGAAGAAGACTGCTTAGTGCTGGTTTAAATTTAAACGACAGAATTGGATCAGTTCGATTTTGATCTTTTTCCACGTTCCTCGGGGAGTTTGTTGTTTTATTGTGTGATTGTAAAAATGGTAGGCAGCAGAAGAAAGCCTGCTCCCCTGGGCAGATATGACGTGCGAAAAGTGCACTGCATGGCTTGTCACGAAAACTATGTAAAAAGAGGATGCCGAGGGCAGCGCGCTCGGTCCCAACAGGCAACAAACACAGAAAACATGAGCAACAACATTCAGTCGAGAGATGAAACAATTTTTTCTCATTTTCGTAATTTTTCTTATTAAAATAAAAGCAGGAGGTAAGACGAGGCTTGAGGTTCTGCCGGGAAAATAAAATAGAACAGGAATCCCAGAATGAAGTACGGGCGCTCTGTAATGAGGATGCAAAAAAGGATGGCGGCTGGGGCGCGGAGAAAACGGGCGCTGAAAAGTACGCGCTCTTGTCGCCGAAGACCTTAGTAATCGTCCGGAACCTTCTTCGGCGTCGTAGTCGACGTCTTTGTCGTCGTCGCGTCGTCTTGATCGTCATAGTCATAGTCGTCGCAAAACCTTCTCCGGTGCCTGGCCTTTCCAGGGTTCTCGTGTTCATCGATTGGCTTCTTTGCCCTTAAGCCAAAAGACAAAAGGAGTTCGACCAGAAATTCTTGTCTTCTTTCTGATTCTCTATGATAGATTATCAAGTTCGATTATTTATTGGTAGGATGCCTCGATCATGAGTAAGTGCTTGTTCGAGGTTTTCTAGGGTTAACCTGTGCGCACCGCGGGTTCATGGTATCCGTGCGCTCTCTTCTGCCGCTTATGCAAAAAACCAGCGAAATTTGAATATTGATATATAATGCGGGCCTATTGTCTTCCAGGAACCTTGTTCATTGTCTTCCTAGTGGAGTCAAAGGTTCAGCAATTACTCATGTATTTCGAAAATAAAAATTATTTTATTGAAGATGGTAACTTACTTCTGGAAACTTGACTTTGTTTAAAACAATTTATTTTCTAACGCCAAACTATAGTTACTTGTTTTTTTTTTATATAAAGTATTTAATTTCTTCAATAAAAATTTATATATCGCTTATTTAAACACATAATGTAAGGTTGCTACATGGTCTTGGCAGGACATGATCTGAACGTCTGGCACATTACTTTATAATTGATTCTTGTTCGTCAATTGCAATATCTACTTTACAAAATTGTGAGTAACTATTAATAACTATTTCTTAATAATTTATAAAATACTAGCAAATGCCCGCGTTTTCGTTTTTTTTACACCTTGGGTTACATTATTGGAGTTTTTATAAGGACCTCTAATTTTTTTGAAAATATAATGCAGCCTATGTCACCCGGCGATAGTGTAGTTTCCCAACAGTGAAAGAATTTTTGAAATCGGTTCAGTAATTTCGGAGCCTATTCAATGCAAACAAACAAACAAACAATCAAATCTTTTCTCTTTATAATATTTGTATAGATAAAAGGAAACATATCCTAGTCATTTGCTGGAACAGAACAAACAACAAAATGTAACCAAAATGTAAATTAAAAAATAATATAATCTTTCATTTTGTTTTTCAGCAATATAAGCTTCAAAAATTCTCAAAAGAGTTTTGCTGTTGCCCCTGTCATTGTATTTTTCTGTGTTGACGATTTTTTATTTATTTATTAATTTATTTAAATTTTGGACGCTTATCAATAAAGTTTTTAAAATCAATTACTATTGGTAACCTTTAATAATCCCCACATTTAGTTTTACAAACTTATTGTTTATTTACTTTGTTGTTAATGAATTGTCATAACGGCGTAGTAATTCGATCAATATATTTAGTGAGTATGTAGTTTACACCATTTTCAGTTGATTATAATTATTGGATTTATTGACAGGCAATGTTTTAGGGATCAATTTTGATTGTTTTTACTAACTTTTTTACATAGCATAATTAGCTAAAAACATTCATAATTTGATAAGCATCACTTTCTGATCTGTAAATATATATTTTAATACATATAAAATACATATACCTACGAAAGCCAAATCCTGAACAAGCATTGTTAATGAAGAGTGGTTGGTACCTTTTTAATGATAGGTAAGCTAAAAATATTTAGAAGTTAGTAACTAAACGCATATTTACCCAATTACTATTGAAATAGTTACGTTTAAAAAAAATAGTTTTTTTTGCTACACAATCTTACAATATAACAAATTTTATCGTTCAAAATTTAACAACATTCATAACATCTATAAATAGGCATCATTGTAATTGACGTTTTTATGTGCGTGTTAAATTTTATTACGTATATATGGGCCCGATCTGAACCACTTTTACTTTTAATATTAAATGCTATATCTATGATAGTTGAATATACATGACATAGGTACCCGCCAAACGAGTACTTCACCTGCTTCAATTGCAAGAGTCAAGGTGTCTCGTTGCTTAGTTAAAAAAAAAGACGAATTTATAAAGTGAAATTAAATGAAAACCTTTCTCCCTGCGAATTCGCCACACTTAGGTGAATTGCAGCCCTCCCACGCGCCGTCGACACGAAAGTCTGCTGCACAAGGCAAATGCATCCCGTTTAGATTGGTTATAGAAAAGTCGAAAGCGCGGGTCGGCGCTATCAGGAGCATCTCCACGGATTGCCTAATTAAATCTGAAGCATTCATAATGAGCAGAAATTTGTCCGGGAAGGTATCATTTGGTCATTAATAGGCGATTAATAGACTTTTCGGTGTAGGACACCGAAGCAGCGTGCTGGCGGGCAGGAAGTAGGCATTAACCAGATAAGGCCTTCGATTTATGGAGTGAATTAAATATAAAAATTTCTAATTTACAGCGATTCTAATTAGCGCCGACTCAAACGGACAACGACGGACAGAGAGTGCGCGCCTCTGCGTCGAACTTCCTGTTGTTGGTTCGATGTTGCGCGCCCTCCATAAAATGGTTGGACACGTCCCATGACCGCCGAGGGCCCTACCGAAAGCGTGTTCAACTACTCAAGTTTTGGATTGTTCGTTTTTGGGCCTTTTATGCATTTTTTCGATCTTTATCATAAGAAAAGGCAAAAATTAAAAGAAAAAGCGCTGCCAGAGTTAGTGGCGGAGTGTGAAACAAAATGGTTCCTTGTTGCCTTGCTTTTTTCTGCGTTTTTTGGGCCGAACTGAACTCAAACTGAAGCTGAAGCTGATCGGTGCTGCCCGGGGCTTTGTTGGCCGTAGTCAGCCAGCGGACGGTTCCAGATTCAGGCCCTGTCCGCGCTGCTCCCATCCCTAGGCGTGCATTTTTTTACTCATTTACCCGTGGTGTTAAAAAGTATTAAATTTCAAAGATAATTTTAAAGCGTCGATGTTTTGTGCCGTTTTCCACTTTACCTGTTCGCTTAGATTCTCGGTGCGGCGCAGACACGATGCCCGTCTACCACATGCGGAGACACGTATCATTGACTCCCTGATTCTCTCACTTTCGACGATGGCCGGCCCCAGCCTTAGTAGCCCCCGGCCCCCTTGGGCAAGTATGAAGAGCCAAATACTTTTATTGTCAAATAAATTCAAAATTTTACTGCCCTATTGGTTTTCAAGACGACCTGATCTGAGCCGATTTGAAAACCGACAAGGTGGATGCTGGACATGGACCTTTTTTTATTTTATTTTTTTGCTGCTCCCCACCATCAGACCAAGTCATTTCGGCAAAAGTGGCCGTTTTCGAGCGAAAGTCGCTGCATTTCTAGAGACAGTCGTGGTATAGCCACTTAATTGCCACATAATTTAGGTGACAAAAGTTCGCCCGGAGACCACCGCGGAGCGTCCCACTTCGCCAATTAAAAGACGCGAAGACGTCTCATTGTCTTTGGGCATATGGGGGAAGGCGGAACACGTCTTCGTCGTTGATGATTTTTTCTCAGAAATGCGGTAAAGTAGCAAAAAATGTTTTTGCAGCAGTGAACAGGGAATATTAGGTTTCATGGGTACCCTGAGGGGTTTCGGTTGGCATTTGGTTAGAAATCAGATGTTGCTAGTTCTGACACTTAGCACCGCAGCTCAATTTGAACTATGCCTGCACGCAGAGTCCCCTGGAGGGGAAAAGGGGAAGGTACATTTGCATCGTCACCGCCGAGCTCGAAGTCGCCGCCGCTGCCGCGATGGCAAAAAGATGCTCCCTGGAATGTGAGCAAGGTGTGAATCTCGACATTCCAGAATTCATAGACTTTTCTTAAGTTTCTAGAGAAAATTGCTTTTTTACGCTGAATTTTCACATTTAGCGTAGAAATGTTTCATGCATTCTTATGAGGCAGTTACTTCCAACCGGAAATTTTGAATTATTTTCCATGAAAGATTGTTAGTTATTGTGGAAAAGTCATCATAAGAACTATTCAGTTGTTGTAAAAATGCAAATATTAAGTTAATAAAGAACTTTGAGGCGAAAACAATCCAAAACCCATTTAAAAACCTACATTTTCAATTTTACAACTATTATTTTATAAGTTATTAGGTACAACATCTCAAAATTATTGTGAAAAAGAGTATTAAAGCGAAACTCGAAGTATTTCCAATGTTTTAAATATTCTAATAAAATTTAAAAAATTGGGACAAATATTCCTTTAAACAGAGATTTTAGAATACATTTTATTTTAATTTTAAAGCAATATAATAATTGAATACGCCCGAAATTCTAAATCTAATCGTTTATAGCGTATTTCTGGAATTAGTCAATGAACGTATTCACCTATAACTTTAATCACGTTTTTGTTAAAACAACATTTTTAAAATTAGTGTGAACGAAAACATAAAAATAATTGACTAATCTTGTTAAAAGCCTGCACATTTTTAAATAAAAAAATATACATACTAACTTCTATTTTAAACGACATACATAAGCTTATACCTGTGCAGATTATGTAGATGGTAAAAAAATACTTAGCTAACGTTACATTCAAAATTGGATCTATTGTAATCGTTATTTGTTTTGTAAAGTAAAAGCAACACCAGAACACAGAATTTTTTACAAAATAATTATCATTATTTTTAAAAATTTTTCACATACTCATAATCAACTTCAACGTCTAGGTTCTAAAAACGCAGAGGGTGGAACAAATTAAGGTTTGCAACTTTTTAGTTTAAATTTTGGTTTTGTAAGCATTTTGCAAAATCAAAAAGCATGTTCCAAGAGATATTTCCCTTATACCAGGAAAAAACCTACTCAAACACGATTGGCATAAAATTATTGAAGTTTTGAAATTTTTACGATCAACATTTTTGAATTAACAATCACTTTAATTTACTAACTCACAAATTATTTATATGTATATTAGTTGGACTACTTTTTAAGTTTTTATAAAACGCACTTTTACTTGTTATATCTGGTTAAGGACGGAAGTGTACCTAATCGAATATTTTAACATATAAAAAATTGCACTACCTCTTGATCATTTAGCGCTTCTGCAATTTGAACCGGATATTAATGTCGTAATGTTTGAATTTTATGTTAAGTATAAATTATGTTACTTTACATTCTGGAGTATCTGTCCTCGCAAATAAACGTTGTTACAGTGGCTGCATAAATCTGTGTTGCGCAACCCGATTACGAGGGATTCCACCGTTTTTGTGTTAAACAGCACTCCAAAAAAGTCCGATCCATGAGTGGCGTATGATTGAAGCATACCTGCCGTATTGTGGATCATGAACTAATTAAAAGCGATCTCGAAAAGGCCCGCGGCTGAGCTGCAAAATTATTAATTGCTTTTAATTTGGGCCGCGGTATACGCTAGACATGTTCGCATCTCATATTTGGTATCGCTGAGAGGACCGCTCGAGTCGCTGCTTGTGAAGTTGGAAAATTGTCTGTTGTCTAAATTAATTACATGGACACACGACGATGTTACCATGGGGCCCAAAATGGCTTTTCCGTCTTCATAATGTACCTTACCGTTTTTAATCAGACCTAACTGATGGTTTACCTAGTTGGCTAGATGGTTTAAAACTTAAATCGTTTAGAATTCGTTTTGTAATCATCTGCTTCAAGTAAATCCGGAGTATGATCAAGATAAATTATGTGGTGTCAAGGAAACGTTCTTTGAGGCTCCATGTAAAGATGGTTTAGGTGCCGCTTCGGTTGCCATGGGAAATAATGATACAAAAAAAGGATTAATTGAACTGAAGAGCCAAACATGAAAATTATAATAGGGAATTTAGGAAAGCTCTTCACCATAAAATTATAATCTTCTTATGGTAGGTACCTACCTACACTCCCGTGCAGAAGTATTCGAACACTTCGAATTTTGCTTATAAATGTCTTCTAGCGCTAGATCGGAAATTGCGAAATGACCAACCAACAAATCGAGAAAATATTATGGAGAGACTACAACACTACTGGACATTAAAACAATTTTAAAATTGGTTGACAGAATGCCAAAATTACGCGCCGCTGTAATTAAGGCAAAATGGCACATTAATGAAAGCAAAATATGAGCTACTATATAAATTATATTAAGGGTATTCATGCAAACGCATATTGACCTCGTATTCGCATAAACCGCGTAAGTTTACCAGCCTCCTAAATGAAATTTCAAAATTTGTATGGAAAATCGAATACACAAACCTCATAACTTTACGCGGCAATCTCAGTGTGTAAACGATCTGGAGCGCGTTCAAAAACTAAACTATGGTTAACCCCGTTTACCGTTTACCGAAGCCACTTAACCACGAAAGTATTTTTGAACGACTCGTAGTTAACTACGCCATAGTTATGTTCCAACAGAAGAAGAAGAAGTATATATAGGCATCTTAACGTAGAATTCTCCATCATCTCCTTGTAAAAAAATCCCTTTTTTAATTAATTATATTGTTTTACTATTCGAAAAATCTCTAACCAAAGCAAAAATCCCGCAAGGAAAGCCGTCAGAAAGTTCAAAAACTTCTTCTTCTTCTTCTTTACATTTAACCATGGGCTGACCATACCCAAGGAGTATGGTTAAAATTAGACTACGCCATAGTTAACTATGAAGAGTTTATGAACGGCATATAGTTATGCTCGTGGTTATGTCGTGGTTAACCACAGAGTTTTTGAACGACAAAAGTTAACCATAGTTAACTATAGTCTAGTTTTTGAACGCGCTCCTGATAAACTTACACAAACGTCAGAGAATAGAAAAATTTCCAAACAAATACGCGATGTATAAACTTATCTAGTTTCATGAATACCCTTATTAACTTTATTGATATATTTTGTTTGTATTTTTTAAAAGTCCATTTTGTGTTTAATTTTCAACAATAAACACAAATTTCAAAGTGTTCGAATAGTTATGCACGGCAGTGTAAATAAAACTACTAAATGCAGTCTGATGGTTTGGTGTAGTCATAAATGTTAACACATTTTATACAGTTTAGGTAGGTAGGTACCTATGTATATAATTTGTCAAATTTGAATTAAGAATAAATTAATTTATAAAATGCGGTATCGACCTAATGGCGAACAGTCATACAAAAATTTGACAGATATGTATAGTCGGTACATAACCCAAATTTTGGGACAATTTTTTAAAAGTAAAGTACACACTAGATGAAAGGGTTTTGCAAATGAGAAAATAAAAAAATAAAAACAAATTGTCTATTTACTATACTTTGAATTCTTGAATTGTTGAAAAGTATTCTAACTCAAATCATAACTCAGAAGAACTCAAAATATTTTTTATAACTGAAATTCTTACTTTCAAGTGGTATGTAGATTTACATAAAAATTAGATAGGTACATAAATATATTTTTCACCATAGAAAATATGTGTTGAAGTAATCGGTACATACATATGTAGAAAAAAAAAGAATTATCCCAATCGAAGTTTCAAAAACGCGCTGCAGATAGATCATAATAAATTTTCATCAGATATATGTATGTAATAAAATGTTTTGATTTATTAATAGAACGAAAAAAATAAAATCAATATTTTATACTGTCAAAAAAATATAGCTCAAGTGCCTAGGTATAATTTTTATACTTGACCGAAAAAATAAAACTTAGATTAAATGATTAATTAAAAAAAGAATAAATTAAAAATAAACATTAATTCATGATTTAAATTTTTAAATAAGTTGTTTCTATTCTGCTGCAAAATAATAGTAGACGTAAAATTATGTAGTAACGAAACATTTTCTAGATATTTTGTTAAATGATTTTTTTGTATCTAAGTTTAAATCTCTCTTAAAACCTTCAACCAGACACGACGTGACCCACTGGCGGGTCACACATTGCATGTTTATATGTATGACTCATAGGGCAGTTATATTAGCTGCAGATAGTAAAAGTTTGTATATGTACATTAAGTGATCGATCTAAATCAAATTTGCAGTGTGTCGACAAAGTATCAATCGTGATCCAATTCTAAACTGGTTGAACTTGAACAACTTATGACAACTAGGTAATTTTATTAAAGTCGCTTTAAGAAAAGAAGGCGTTTACGTACTTTATAAAGTTTTTATAGCAAATTTAGTACTGACGTCGAAAGTACGTATTTGTGCAAGTGGTTCGTGAACGTGGAAGTTAAGGGTCCGGCCCACCTGAGAAGAAAATCCTAGTTAATGGGGATTAATGCTAGGGTAATTAGCGCCGGGAAGAGGGAACAAGAAAATCGGTGGCCAAAGGCCAAAAACCAGTCGAATTTAATCGATTCATTACGCGGCGATTTCGTCATCCCCACGTCCGAAACTCCCAGCCATTTTTACAGGGAGATTCGCAAGAAGCCGGGCTCTAACCACAGCACGGTGTAACAATGGCGAAAATTGCCCATGCGAGATGATATGTAGCAAAACACATGTACGACGCGGACCCACCATCAAGAAGAGGAGGAGATACCCGCAGATGGCGTACGTGTGTACTTATAATCATAATCATAATAATATGTATGAAAAGAACAAATAAGTAATAAGAACTTCTGGTGTTACACCAACCGACCGGACCGGGCCCCAGAAAGGGAAGGAGCGAAATGGGGCTCCGTCCTCGTGGTCGTTGTGGTCGCTGCCGAGATGTTGACCGACGGGGCCCGCAACACTTCTTCGAGCGGCGACAACCTGCGCCTAAGAAAAAGAACGGCAGAGGAGAACCATGAGAACGATGAAAGTCCACGGCCGCGGTGCGAGGGGACGATCAAGACGATCCGCACTTCTTGCTGCGATCTTGAGTAGTGGGGCCCGGCCGCAAGAAGCCCCTCGGACGGGAACAAGAACGTAAAACAAGGAGAGGCCTTCCCTGAACATGGAAGTCACCGGGTAGGTGCGAGTCCGACCAAAACATGGTCGACCGGCCCGAAGATCGCCGCTCTGCACCGCGGGCCCCAGAAGAGTGCGGCCCGATCGCGGATAGATGACGATCTTGAGTCTTGACATTGACGATCTGCCTCGACGGGGCCCGGCACCGGCCGAATGGCCGCCCGAACTCCAGATGATCTGGTCGTGACGGGCCGCGGTGACGGCGATCGGGTGACGCGGCGGCGCATTGCCGCGAAGGGGGCGGGCCTGATCAGAATTCACTCCATTGGACAGATCGCTTTTTAATTTTACACGCGTTGCGCGGCCTGCGTGTGTTGGTGCGTCTCGCCCTTTTTTCGCGTGCGTCTATGCGACCGCATGGGAGCGCGGCTAATAATTTTCTATTTACTAACAAAACAAAAACAAAAAAAAGGCCAATGTCTCATTTATGGACGGCGGTCTCATGATTTCTGCTCGTTAAGACGACAGCCGCTTCAGACATATTGCCGAAAGTTTTTTGCTCAATTTGCCACCGGGAGCTGCGTGAACGTCATTGTGGCCGTTTGCATCTCATGGGAGTAACGCAGGCTAATCTCGGCCTGAACTTTCATTTCTTAATTAAAAATTGTTTAGATACTCCATTTCACTTGATGACATTATGAACTTTCACAAAATTACTTTTTACAATGTTTTTTACAACTTGTTTTCTTTTCTAGTTAATTGACAAGAAATTCTTGAATTTTGCAATCTATTAGTAAACGTTAAGTTATTTTGACTGGCATATAAATATATTTTTTGTTATTATCAGATCCAAATATTTAATTTAACTTTACGCTCGGCGGGTAGAAACTAATATTTTCTTAACATCTTTATCAATTCTAAAAAATCCTTTTAAAAGTATTTTGGTTACTTCTTTAATTAAGGGGATACTATCACTAAGTATTTTTTTCAATTCTCATCCAGTTCGCTTGAAATTTGGCGCCCTTATATTAAACAGTTTAACTTATGGAATAAACATTTTCAATATTTTATACTCATTTTCGTTTTTTAAGACTGGAAAATGGAAGATAATACCTATTTTTTCCTACAATTCATAACAATTAAATGATGGCTTTAATTTTCATAATATTAACGGATTCGTCTTTAAGATTTCGAGAGGTTTTCGAAAATAAATAAATACCTATGTAAATAAAATAAAATAACTCGCTTTTCTTCTTCTTGGAGTTCAATATGTACCTACCTCCAAAAAGACAACAAATTTTTACATATTTGTCACACTCGACCCTAAATCAATAAAAATAAACTAAAATATCAACTTCGGGAAAATTCAAAATATCTCAGATTGTTTGTTTACATATCCATAAATTTAAATCTTCTAACGAAACAAATCATGACTTTTATTAGATTTGAATAAAAATGCCTGTCTATCGACCTACATAGATTTATATGTAAATGTAAATATTTTCAGATTACCTACTGAAATTAAATCTATATATCACACAAAAATTTAAATATTTACTTATAGAAATCAAGGGCTTTTTACATTTTTCGAAATGTTAAATACAATACAACTTTGTTTTATTTTGTTTCAGTGTCTGAATCTTTATGGAAATCAAAAATGAAAACATCATGGGACTCATAAAAGAACTTTATTATAAGAAAAAAATTCCGTACACCGATTTCATTAAGAAACCGAGAAGAGATAAAAAAGAATGATCAATTACGAAGCAATTGCAGTTTTATGATGTAGTTTACAAGCTTGCAGTTTTCTGTTTATTGTAAGGTGATTTTCATGGAATTTTTTAAACTGCTATATTAGCATAAATGCATAATGTATTGTAAGGATCCATAATCTTGTGCTCTGCTGAAAGAGGCATACGATCATTTTTATTAAGCCTTTAATATTTATCAACAAGTGTTCTAATTAGGCTATAAAAATTATGTAATTTAGTGAATTCGATCATTTTTACGATAACGAATCACTAATTCTAAAATAGTTTTTTAGAAAATAACCTATCCAAAATAGGAAATTAAGGATTTTTGAAATTATCTATGTCGACAAATCTCAAAGAGTTTTATGTATTTAGGTAGGTATATTTATGCAAGAAGACATATTTTAAAAATATTGCGGAATGTCAACACACTATCGTAAAGTTTTATAGTATAGAAATGAATATTAATTGCAAAGAAACGTATGTATGTCTTCAAAAAATTTGCTGACGGTAAATAAATGGCTGAAATATTAGCAAAATTTTTTGTAACAATAAATATTTTGGTATTTTTATGATCCTTTCTTCACTAGATTTTAGGCTAGCAATGAATCTTTCAAAATTTTTAATAGCTCTAAATCATTTTCAGTTTACTCACTAAATTTTTTTCTAGAAGGCTAAAACTCCAACAGCTTTTTAAGAGGATGTTACACAATTCACGGCAATTGCATGAATATTTGCCTTTCAGCAATCGATAAGAGTTCAAACGATTTGGAAAAAAGCATTCCATTAGACCCTCAAGGCGAATATTTTTCATTTAAATTTTACCTTCGGTTTTTATTTACCTGCCATGGTGGCCCATATGCAGTATCTGAATGGCATTCTCAAATTTCACACTTTTTCAAATTTTTCATAGCAACGCCTCTTGAATGCAAAGAGCACGATTTTGGCCGTGACACCAAACGAAAAGTACACCCAAATTGGAGTGAAGGAAAAATCGACTCACGGAGTTGCGGCTTTGGTCCATTAATCAAAATCGGAATCAAAGCCCTGAATCTGCCCATTCAGATCCCCGCCTAAGTCTGAGGCGTCACCACTCCGCGTTAATTAACATTGCAGAAAATTTCGTGCAGCTCCTGGCTGACATTTTATAGGTAATTCAGACGGAGGCTGTGCATTCAAAAAACGATATTTCAACAATATTTGGCACCGTTTTCGCAATATCGTTTTGCAGTTTTGCGAGTCTTGTCTTGTCTTGGACTGTCGTCTTCGTCCTCAGCCAGCCGGAGTGGCGCAAGGAGGACGATCACGACGAGGTCCGGACTGGCCACTGGCGACCAGCCGAGTAACATATCCTAATCATTTACGATTATTAAATAATGGTAATAATTACACACCGGTTCCGCGATGGCCAATAAACTCGCGTATTATATGACCGTGCACGAGTTAGCGAGTCTATTAAATGCTTTTCTTTTATGAGTGCGCGCCGCTTTAGCCGCTTCAGCCGCCGCGAAGTGTTGGCTTATTGGGCTTAATCGAGTGCCTTGGGAGACACTCGCCGCCAATTATGGTTTACTTTCTAGTCACGGACGCTCACCCAGAACTATATGCTTTGAATTTTTAATTGCTGCGGCCCGCGAAAGATCGAATTTTCTCTCGTAGGCAAATCGCTGAGATTTGTACGCGATACTGACAAACGGATTGAATTCAACGAATTTTTGCTATTTATAGAAATTGAACGGATGCTGAGGAGACCCGCTCGTTAAATTTGTGACAAACCATTTTTTCCGGACTAGATCCTTCCCTCAGTAGCTCGTTAGTGGTGACTCACCTGAAAGAAAAGAAAGATCCGAGGTTAATTAACATATAAGCTACGATTGGGCATGGGATTGGATTTGATGGTCTGATCGCAGATATGCGCCGATTCGAGGCAAATTGCGTGTGTTTGTCATTTATCAATTTTAAGAAAACGAATCATGCACGCACCCATTGTTTCTTTACGATCTGGAGGTTTTCCCACGAAAAATAAGGAAAACTCGTAATTTACATTTATATTTGTCAATGAAATCGATAACGTACAACATGAATCAGCCTTCTACCCACCTTAATTCTAATAATATTTTTCCTGAAACCATTTTAATACGAAAATTTGTTGTGTTTTAGTTTTCGAAACGTGCATTTTATTACCTTCCATTTAATAGCTAACTTTACACGATTCTACATTCCATGGTCTATATTTTATGTTATGAAGATTTATTAATTTAATTGAACAATTGAATCAAGAATTACAAAAAAAAAAAATTAATAAATATAATACAATAATAATTTAAAAAGATTTTTTAAAAGGAAACTACTATGTCAATTCAGAACCAATAAAGTGCAGGTTAAATTAATCCAGCTGGGTGGAATGAATTATGTACCTACACCATGTAACTTTTTACAGATCGCGATAAAAATTTAACTTAGATTTCATAAAAGTGTACAAATAATAATAAAAAAAAATAAATTAAATTAAAGAAATAGCCTATATTTTACAAGCCATTACAGTAGGGTTTAAGTCCTTAAGATTTTTTTGTCTTTTCAAAAGATTTTCTTTAGGTTATCAACTTTTACTAACTGATTTTAGGTTCTTGGCCAATGAAACCTCACTAACCAACATTAAGGAGTGTTTCAACATTCAAAAATGAGAGTTGTAAGTAAGGCTGGAAACTTTTCGTAATACTCAAGAAAGCAAAAAACAAAAACGTTAATTTATATTTTACCGAAATTTTGAAGACGTGCAAAATAATAATCAATATTCAATTTTTACTGTAGGTACCAACATAAAAACATTTGAAGTTTTGTTTTACCTATTGTATTAAAGATATCCGAAAAATCAAAAGTAAATTTGATATACTGTAATTGAAGAATCGTAACAAAAAATGTGATCTTCACCTATAAAGAAAGTTACAGAAATCTTACAGTTCTATCAAAAAGTCATGAAAAGTCGAGGTCTTATCACAGTACAGAGACTTACAGGAATGTCTTTGTTAATTTAGTCATTTTGTTTGCATTGCATTGCACCGAGACGCTAATACCCCATTAATAGACGGAAACCGCATAAGCCCCGCATTCAGAAAAATTACCAACTCCTTCGACCACTGCGGATTGAGCGTTCAGCCTCGAGGAGAAGCATTCACCCCGGCTGCAGTCGGAGCCAATCTGCATATGCAAAACGCAAGTAGAACCTGCACCGGCCGCTAATATTTAACCAACAGGAACATTGTCGCCTATAACCAAACTATGAAGCCTACGAATGGTGCGAATTAGTCACTGTCCCTTAAATTATTGTCAATTTCTCTTCTCAATATAATCAAAGCATTAATTATCACCATTAAATTCCTGGAGGCCCATTGTCAAACTGCGCGCGCAGCCTTCTTGAGTCGATTGCGCGGAATTTCTGGGTCCCCGCGTACGTCGATTGCGGCTGCGGCGGCGGCAACGGCGACAGCGACGCATAAGCGGACCTCACCGCCGCACCGCGCCGCCATCCACCAGGACCGGGAGAGGTACTGGGAAAAGAAAGGCTAAACTCATTTCACCTCGCCTAGGCGCTATTTATTTCAGTTAATGAATTTATTTATATGGCGCGGGTCCCGGGGGCCTGGGGCCCTTCTCGTCCGCGGTGCGGAGCGCTGGGCATAAATTGCCCATTTCCATATACATCCTGATCCCGGCGACCCGCGAGTGTGTGTTTAATTAATGAAAACGAACGAGAGAAAAATGATGTCAGAAATAAAAATGATTTTATCTATCAATCAAGTGCGGGGAACGCGCTAGAAGAGCCCGTCGAGCCGGGGCTCCGGGGCCCCGCGCTATTGGGGGTATGAGTTGAACTTTTGGTGCCGGAGGTTTCGGTTTTTGCTCCTCCACTGATTGTATCTAGCTCGTTTGTCTGGCAGCCCGTAATGATGTAACAAGTTTCTCCGTATGGTGGAAAGCTTCGATCCATTCGTAAATCTATCTACGGGATTCTATGTATTTTTTATTTTACTTTTTATTTTTTTGGCCCTCGCGAACGGATTTTTGTTAATTATGTTAGATCGGAAGTGAGCTCTTTAATGGACGGTTTCTCGCTTCACTTCACCGGGCGGACGCTTGTTTTGGTATTAATTGGAAATATCTCATTTGCGGCTTTCGGCCCTACTCCGATCCGATGACATTCTCAGCCTTTCTCGTTTTCCGGATGAAAGAAATTAATTTTTTAACAAGACATGGACGTAATTATGATAACTGACAATTGGTATACATAGTGATTGGTTCACTGCTTTAAAACTGCAGTTTTGAACACTAAGCGTGGCTTAAATCGACCTAAGCCTAACTTAAATCGGACAATGTATGTACATAATGGCGGTACTATCGGTATGGAAGACATGAAAGACATGCATAGGTACCTAAAATTATTTATGATATAGGATACCTTCATGACAGGGCATCCCCACGTTAACCTAGGATTTTCGTATAAAGTATTAATCAAAAGTCTAAAGATGAGGTAATATAAAAACTCAGCATTAATTGCAAAAAAGGAGAGCAAGCTAACTAATTTCTATCAATTGTGATAGTATCTAACCGAAAATCGCGCATTCTACCGCAGCGGATAGTGGAGATTTCAGCGGAGGAGTAGTTTAGATTAAAAATATTTTTAGAAAATATTCTCATACTAGCTGTGTTCTTTTCATCGGGCTCCAGTTCTGGTTCTGGGTTATGTGGAAAGAAAGATCCGGGTTAGCGAGTCGCTGTGATTTAAAAGTTGGTATACCTGCCTGATTTTCATATGAATAAAATTTCACAATTCTGCCTGTTTGCAGAGACATCCGAGTGAAACATAATTTTACTTTCAATTAAAATCGAATTAGTTTATAATTTGTAGAGGATGGATGAAATGGGGTGACGATTTTACATCTTGACTTTTATGACAGTTTAAAATTCCAATCAGAACGTCAGGTCGACAACATTGCGAAACAAAATTCGACACCAGCGCCTCTATTAGAAAATTTTAGAATTATTTATGTGGTTCTTTGATCAAGAACCGGATAAATATCTGGGTTAGGAGTTGTTGTTGTATTCGCATTTAAAACGCCTGAACTCGACCCAGAACTCGATAAAAAGAACACAGCTACTATCAAATCAGTAATAAATGCATAAAACAAGAACTAGGTAACTAATTTCTATCAATTCTGATGGTATACCCGAAAATAGGTTTTTGTTCTACCGCAGCATATAGTGTAGATTTTAGCGGAGGAGCGGCTCAGATTGAAAATAATTTTACTTGAATCATAGGAGTAAAAGCGACACTGACAATAGAAGTTTTCACTTCTGTCTACTCCCAAGATGGTAAATGTGTTTTTTTTTCATCTGAAAGTACGAATGAATTTTACAAAAGATAAATTTAAATCGTTTTTATAAAATCGAAATTCTCGTAGTTTAAAAATGTTTTTATGGTTAATTCGTAACAAATCAATAACAACTTATCCTAGATTATCATGTTTAACAAAATTTATAACTTCTAAAATTCTAAACAAAATAGAATTTGTTTGAAATATAATTCTGTTGCAAGGAAATTTTTTTCAGCAACGAAAGATAATCATAGAAGGAAAGTAAAATTCTTGGTGTTATACTCAAAGTCCTAGTAGAGAAACTCTATATAAATTAAATTTTAAAAGTTATATTTTTCTTGATGCATAAAAGCAAGAAGTGAATGGTTGCATTACTTAGCAAGTACATTTGTGCAATGTTCGTTGACATGACAATTCTACCCACGTAATCCTTTAGGAAACTCGACTATACAAAATCCCTAAAATATTTAAGCTCAACAAAATCTCCGGCCTGCGACGAATTCCCTTCGCTGATCGCAATAATCCCGCTGAAAACTGGGTCAGTTGTATATCAACCAGTTTCTTGTCCGCCTGTCGCACTTCTGAAACAGTCGTCCGAGACAAAAGGAAAGCGAACCCGAAAGCCTTCCCATGCACAATGGCCGCGAGAAGACAAAACGCTGCCTAAAAACGTCTTAAGATGCAAAAGGTGCACTTTGCGAATATGTGCCGTGCCGTGTTCGAGGTCCGGCGCGGCGGTCGCAGTCCGGCCATCCGGCGCGCAAGGAAGGACGCGGAAAATCAATCAACTTTCACTTTTGTTGCGTACGAAACAAATGCGGCGCGACCCGCGAGTTGTGCCGGGCATGACCGGCGCGGATATATGCGCGCTATAAATAACAAGGTACCGCGGACGGGCCAGGGCCGGTACCCGCATGCAGCATAATCATAATCATAATAAACCCATGCAATATCGAAAATGACAGCCGTTTTGTATGCATTTAAATGTTTTATTGTTGCGACTGGTCGGGGATTGCTAAACCAGTCAGCAAGGCGACGACGACGCCGCGGCGTGCTTTGCCCCGGCGATCGACAGCGTCCAGCCCCGCGTCGTGAATTATTCTGGTAAAAATGCGCTAGCGCATAGTCCGACGACGCGAAAGACAACGGACAGGATACGTTTGGACGTTAATGCGCGTACTATCGAATGGGGCTCAAAAGTCTGGACCCGTGCCGACAACTTTTTGAAATGCATTGAATCGCTGATGATTTTGCGACTGGGAAATTCGCGAGGAGCGAGTTCAAATGGCAAACTGCGCGGTATGCTGCGGTATGTCCCCAGAATATGTAGAGCCGCGGCCAACTGGACCATAAATCAGTCAGAATGTCACCGGCTAATGGTGTTATTAAAAGATTTAACGGAAATTTTTATGCATTTAATAAATTAATTGCGGGCCTTTCGCAACGCCACCGAGTAGCGCTAATTTGATAATCGATTTGTTGATACTGTGGCAAACCGCACGCCCGATCGAGCGCTCTGTGAAAAACTATACGTAAATTGGCGATCGGAGCTAATGAGGCGTGAAATGGTTACGTAGGTAGCCGGGGCTCTGTTTATTCAGCATTATTTAATATTTCCAAAGACTGCAATTTGTCGCGCCTTAGAGGGCATTTAATTGCGGAAAAACCTATAGCCAAGAAGTATCGGAATTCACTATGTATTTAAGTGAAATTTGTCCTCATTTTGAAATATTAGAAGGCACAGAGGTGTAGAAAATTAAAAATCCTTGACTTTTAATCTTTGTTGACCTAATGGGGATCTTAAGAAATAATTGTTATTTTAGTAAGCGATAGATATATGCACTGAGAAAAATAAAAATGTTTACTTATATACACATACATATATCTCTACCTCAAAATCTTGTTTCTTTGAATCCAAATTATGTTAGGGACACCTTAATTAATTCTACTTCGGTTACAACAACTATACTCAAAAGTTGGTTAAAACCTCAAACCCTTAAAGTTTAATTAAATAGTATCACGTCGTTAATAAACTAGGACCTTTATAGGAATTTGCCCTGGCAAGTGGTAGTAATAGCGGTCTATACTTAATTATAAGAGCATTAATATCAGCAAGCCCATCGAATTGTCGAAATTCGCATCATCTGCACAATTTTATAAAATTTTAACTTGGAAAATGTTAGTTCAAGTCTTGAAGGTTTGTATTTATAAGTGACACTGGGGAATCTAAAATTATAACTATAAGAAGTCGCTTTAAATATATGAAAATAACCATGATTTTTTTTTTAAAGTAAACAAATGTTTTTTTGCATATTCGTCACTTTTGACCCTAAATGAACATTGCTCCCAAAACTCATGAGGGGATCTAAACTGCAATTATGACGTATATATCAAAACATCAAACCTTCTACCTAACTATTCCCATTTATTTAACCAAATATTTAGGTTGTTATCATATAAGTTACAGCAAAAATAACCAGCGATATGTCTATGCTGAATATATGTATCCACCTTTATAGATATTACGGAGTTAGTATCAATATTTCTATTTATTTTACGCAAAATATAAAACTAGTTAACTCTCAATTGTTTGCGTTTATGGCTAGAAAACAAATTTCCAAAATGTTGCCAAATTATAAAAATTTAGTTTGATAAAAATTAGTATGGTATTTTCGAAGTTGTAGCATTACGATTCCATTCCTCATTAATAACATATACAAAAATGAAAAAGACTATCAGAAAACCCAAACTCAAATCTCAAATCAATGAAATTTAAAACATATTTATTTGGATTTATTAAGTAATTAATTAAAAATTAAATTACAATTAATCATATTGTCAGGGCTTTTGGTTGTCTACTCTTCACCCCTCCCAAAATGTTATAACAAGAAAACTAGTCCGGTTCAAATTATTTGAGATTTATCACCAAGCAGAAACTGAGCAGAGTTGAGCGGTTACTGGAAGAAAATTGAAATGGGTTTAGGAGCATCGTCTTCCCGAAAACTGAAGTGACTAAGTAGAAAAAGTGAAGCGGCCGCCAGGGCAATTCGTTTCCTCGATCGCTGCGGAGTTCACCAGAACAAGAGATCCGTCACGGTCCTCATGGATGGACAATTGGTGGCAGAGCGGCGCGATGAGCTCCGTCTAAGCAAAGTTCGTCGCTTAAGTCTTTTGTTTTTTTCTCCTCTGTCGTCCGGCGGCGGCGGCGGAGTCACCGTAGTTAGACCTAGGCGGTAACCTAGCCCATGTTCCGCGGTGGAATATGATTGAGAGGTCTAAGGTTCAAAGTGTTTTGTAATGACAAAAAGTTACTCGCGGACCCGGTTCTTTTCGCCTGGGAAGACGTTCCCCGGTCGGTTTTGTCGGCGTTTTTTCATGGACAGGGAAAAACGTTTTGTTCAGACTGATGGAGGCATACCTCGGTATAATGAAGCAATTTTTCCCCTTTCTAAAATTAATTAATTGTTCAACGTTTGAGGTAGACAGGTTCAAAGGAATTGTTATATTTTACGAAATCTTTTAGAGTAATGAATGATATCGTGCTTAAAATAAATGGAAAATTTTATTGTTTGTGAAACGGGGGAAAAATCTATTTCGTATACAAAATTTGTAAACATTAGATGTAAAGATTAACTTTAATTAGTATTTCAGACATAATATCATTAGTAGCAATTTATGTTGTGTACATGAAAAATATATGTAGGTAAGTTTCATATACCTAATTAAATTTTCATTTTAAAGGCCTGGTAAATACAATATCAAGGTTTTTTTTTCTTTTTTTGAAAAGGATATCAAAATCCTTACTTTTTCTTATCTACTGATTTTAATAAACCTTTGGCTTTTATTGACTTTTATTTACTTATACGGATTTAAATTTTACAAACTAGATTGTGGTATGCTCAAATTCTACTTTAAGTTAATTTCTGGGAAAAGCGAATTGATTTAGCTATAAACAATTAAAATTGAACTTTAGTTAAAATTTGCAACAGGTTCAGAACTCATAACAGGTTTAGAATTTCAAGCGAGCTTTTTTTTTATGCATTCAAATGAATTAAATATCCGGAGTTCCGGAATCTTATTTCAAGGTAGCAAAGTATATTTTACATTAGATTGCTTAACTTAATAGAAATAAATCATATTCAGAGCTGAGTGGGTACAACGATATTAAATAGAAACGTTTCACTAACCATATCGAGGCCAAAATTAAAATGATTATTACTACTGAACTGAGACTGGCCTAAATATGGTTGGTGAATCGTTTCTGTTTAGTATCGTTGTACACAGCTTTGAATATGGCTTAGTCAGCCGAAATACGTAAACCTGATTTGAAAATAGATCTCAATTTTGGAGCATTTAAAATATAAATATAAGCAAGAATTATTTATCAAAAATGATCTAGGAAAGCAGAATAAAATAGTTTTGTTTTCTTCTTTCAGTTTTGATCAAGATTTACAAAAGATATTTGCAATTTTTAGATGTATTCAAAAAATATATAAAATCGTGTTTAATTCAAAATTCCTACTCAGAAACAGTAAAATATATATAGAATTTTATACAATATTAAAATAGTGATAAATATACAATATTAAAATATAAATGTAATTTATTAAGAATAAATATATCATCTAAAGAATTTATTCTGCAAAATAACTTCATGCCATTCGGAAACAACAAACATTTAATATAGTGGAAACAGTTCACAATGTTATTAATAATAGTACATAAACTAGTCCAGTGTAAGCTGTACTTAAGCTAAACTTGAGATAGGATTAAACCAAACTAAATCAATTTTATACTGATTACATATGTAAGTTGATGAAACTTTAATAAATGATGTTTGTACGTTCGTTTGTAATAAAAATATGAAGAATTTTGCTTGGAAAGTGATTTTCAAAGTTAAAAATGTATGGTGAATGCTTAAGTATAAGTTTTAATGCAAAGCTGAATTGAATTCACTTTGCGGTGGAATCAGCTTCGGCCATTGAGCAATTTTAATACAAAATCCCATTCAGTCATCATCTGCACTGGCAAAACGCAGAACCGCAGCCAGTGGTAATTGTTCCCACCGGTGTCGCAATCACTGGACCTTTGCCATTCGCGGGCTGATTGCCTTCTGATTGATCCATCAATGCGCCAAGATATTTTTAATTAACACAGTAACCTACATGGCAATTTGCTTTACCTTTTCGGTCGGTCAGCAGGGTTATTAATCAGGCAATTTCAGCAGCGAAATAATGCAAATTAGGTCTCCTAGTGATTTACGCGCCGCAGGCAAGCCAAGTAGGCTGAAATTGCGACCCAAAGCAGGCGGTGCCGCTGCGGTACACACGGTTTTACGGATTGATTAAGATATAACACCACGAGGTCTTTTTCTCTAATGTCTCAACTGCGGAACTCTGAGGGTTTCTAGTATGAGGCTAAGGTATTCAAAACGAATCTAATCACCCAACAGAGCTGAACTCGAGCTTTGTTGTTGGTTTCATTCGTTATTTTATTTTAATTTTACGAGGATAATTATGCGCAGACGCGGCCGGTTTATTTGTTTCTCTAGGAAATAATGGGAGTGCCTCCTTCCCTCCGTATCCACAGGAAGCAATTAATTCAGATTAGAATTTGACAAATTAAAAATTCTCGATCGGATCCCGACTATGTGGACAACAATGCGCAACATTCGGTCGGTGTATTGCCGCCGGACAAAAGAGCGACCTACTCTACGTCTATTCAACCGCGCCGACGTTGTGTAATGGATAAAAATTCTTTTCGCCAGCTCCGGGGCCTGTTCCACTTCATTTGAATTTCTGTCACTACTTTTACGGAGCCCCAGCACAGGAGGCCCCATGGTTCCCGCCGATGGAAGTATGATATATCGGCCATTTGCATTCAAACCGTCGAAATTTCCATGAAAATGGCTCTGATTGCTTCGTAAGTTTGCCCACTCGGGGATTCCTCGAGTTGACCATAACAGAAATATTTTAGGTGCTTATCTTGGAATTTATAGGGAGCTTGATGCCCTAGAAGAGCCGCGATCGCGGGTCGTGTCCCGGCTCTATAATATCGTAAGTTTCCGCTAAATAGATATGCCCCAGAGACAGATAGACCAACTCTATGCCGGCCGCATGGGAGTCATGCAGCATCGTATATTAGCAGAATGGCCTCGAAACGTGTAATAAGCAAATTATGTTCGGAAAGTTCTTGTAAATAATCTTCATCGCGTTCGGCCCATTATGGCTATCCCTCCACGGCTGTCCGGCTCCGGACGAAGCCCGGCCGCGAGCAGCCTGTCCTCGACTGACAATAATTTAAAATCTCAATTATCCACCCAACATTTTCGTAGGTATCCGCACACGAAATATGGGACTACATAAAATGGATATCGGGTAACATAAATAAATTGAGACATTATAACGTGGCTATTGGCCGGGGCCGGATCCGTTTCTCTGGTAGGCATGGCCGCAAAACCAAAGTAAAATAGCGTAGAACGCACCTCGGGCCCATCAGGTTGCATCGGAAACGCATCTAAAATTCAAGAATCCTTGAAATGGACGTGGAATAAAATGAAATTTATTTTTATCGCTACTACCTACAGCCGGGGCTAGTTGATGGCCGCGATTCGATGGCGTGATAACGAGATAAAGTATAATTTTAACTGCTTTAGATGCACAAAATAAATTGAGGATATACTTCCGATGTCAGGCACTAAATCGTTGCTCAGTGCTTTTTTCTTAATGAGGATGGAATTTCAGATCCCCGGCCACATGCACCTATTATCGGTCTGGCGTTCCTCTTTCGCTATACGCGGACAGATCTCCAACCCTTTTCGAATCGTTCTGATTGGCGCGCGAACGCTTTTTAGTACACCGTGATACAGGCGGTAATTGAAATTAATGGCGGGAACTTTCTTGGGGGAACAGTTCTTAGTTTAACGACCGCGACCTAGAGATGCAGCGAGTGGGAACTGTGTTTTATTGGAGGCCATTTAATTAGATTTCAGCCAGCTAGTGGAATTTTCAAAATTAAATTAAGATATCTCTGAGTGGACAGGTGATAGGAACAAGGGAGCTGAACGCGCAGTCTCAAATGACTTAATTTACTACAGTTACTTACTTAGAAGGGTTCTCGTGCATTCCTTTAGCAACCTCAAATTAATACTTTAGACTTATACTAATTAGCAGTATATTAGAAGTATCTGCTTACTTTTTGTTTTAAAAAGAATGAAAAGGTTTGAATCAGGGTTGAAGTCTCCAAAAATTCTGATTTTTTATATATGTATGTAGGTAGGTACTAAACTCAAATCCTGAGCGAACTCAAAACTTTAATTAAATGTCATCGAAAATTAGGGTTATTCACACTTTAGGACAAATATGTAGGTCTTGAATAGTGCAAACGGCACAGAAGCTCAAAACTTTACAACCTTAACAAAAATGTTGTAAAAGAAAAGTTTGCAGCAGAATAAGAAAAAAATTCAGAAAGAAATTTCGATGAAAATTGGTATACACGAAACTTTTCGGGGATGATAAATCGATATAGTGAATCTATCCACTATATATGTATCTATTTGTCATCCCTAAAAAGTCCCGTATACCAAATTTTATCGCAATTTTTTTCTGAATTTTCTCTGAGATAATTCCGAGCTCTATTTTATTTTGAAATTTCCATATTTTGTCTTTAAAATATTAAATTAATAGATATTGTTCAAGGTGTAATAAACCCTATAGAGTAGGATAGGAAAAATAATCATTCATATCACTTGTTGATTATTCGATTATATCTGGACAATTTTAGATCGTTGTACCCTACACGGATAGCATTAATCATTATTAATAAATATTAATTTAGGCACTGTCTGTCATGAGCCCATGGCCGCTTAATCATGAAATACTTGATCATTGCTAATTTGCTAAATGATCAGATTCTTTCCATCATACCTAAATGAGGATAAATGTGTTAGAATTCAGCTGACTTCTTGCTTCTTAAATAACTAGGAGAAGAAAATCACATTTTGTTCGGCACAACTGACAGCCGATCATTTCTACATATAATAATTAAGACAAATTAGTAATTTTTGTTAAATGAGTAATTTACTAAATTATAATTTAATTTAGTAAGGTATTAAGTTTATTTAAATCATAATTTCAACTTTTCTTTTAAGATGACTAATAATATGCTTCTAAAATATGGAAATGACTTATTTTACAATTGTAGATTTGAGTTCATTTAACTTAGGTCTGTTAAGAATTTGACTTTACGTCATACCTTGAGCTGGATTAGTTTTTGAGTTATGCGGGGTACGCAAAACGTGAGTGAACCCTGCGTGAAAGTAAGTAAATATATTTTATAATTTATTTGAGCACCGATTAATCCAATCAACCAATTTGGATGATTATGATTAGATTGTTTAATTTCCGGCGGAGGAGATTGGGCTCCAGTGGAGGTATGCACTGACACATCTTGTCCACGCAATTATCTTGCAAAATTTGACTGACAAGCAAGCAGAGCACCGCAGTGTTGTAAGTTTGTACCGATATCGAATATCGCGGCCAGCTCTTTCGCGGAGTGTCTTTTCGCCGGTTATCGCCGACTACAAGCAGAAAACTGCTGCAGAGGTGCTCCTAGGCCCCATTCATAGAAGTCGCGTTCGATCGGAGCTGGCAGTCGAAAAGGCCAGGCATCGATCATGTTTCGTATTCAGGTAACCCGCGCGCGAATCCGCGAGCTCCCCGAACATAAATCGGAGGTGCATTAAACATTGGAACAGCCGCTGCTGCCGGTGCTCCAGCGAGAGATGCTGGTCCCTTATTCGCGGCGATCCGCGATAGGTATGCAGATCTGCAGCAGTCGAGCTGGCTGCATCCGCGAGATAAAAGTAAGACAAACCATTCACCCACTGAAATTACTGAAACATAAGTCGCCGGTGATTACCGGGGATCAAATACCCACAGACCTACAAACACCACCAGGACCGGCAGATTTGGATATCGCTGAAGATTGTTTCCGAATGTGGTCAGATTGTGCTAGCGAAAACCGCATGCCTTGAGTATGTTAACCGCGAACTTAAAGTATGTTACTAGAGAATTCCATTAGGTCGATTTGGTAATCGCCTAGGTGGCCGGGGAGCGGACCGAGCGGTCTCATTACTTTCCCGTGTCATTTTCATTAATTACTTCACGTGCAAATCTTGTCCGCCAGATTGATCTTCACTAGCCTCACTTCTTCCGGTGATGCGCAACCTCTCAATGGTGTCGCACTTTCACTGGATAATTCGCGGTTTTATTAATTACCGATCATAAGGCTCTGTTCGGTTATGGCTGGAGCTCCACGTCGATTTCGTTCAACGGATAAGATGGCTACGTTCGATAATTAACGAGCCGCAAAATAGCTGCCAGCCCGAGATTTGTGAGAAGATACATTTTACCAAATCGCTTGAGGGAAAGGCGAAAATTGCGGCCACTGCTCTGCGGGGGAAATTAAATAGAATTCATTTACTTTGTGGTCGAGTTTCACTAACATTTGATTTTGTTCACGTTTTACTATAAGGCGGCTGTAAAAAGTGTAAACTATATTTACGTAAGTAAACGGACATAATCTCTCTCAATGGAATTCCTTCAAATTATGGTTTACATGGTAAATATTCAAGATTTTATGATTGATTTAAGCGGTCACACCTACTAAATCACTTCAAGAGAAAAATTCGATACATATAACATTCTTTGCACACATTTTTGCTTTTCTTATTTTATTTTATAATTTACTTTATATCCTGTAAAATTCAAATTCCAAACAACTTTCATTTTTAAGCTCAACTTTTCAAAGCATTATTTTTATAACCGGTATGACTACGATATCTCAAAAATTATTGAACCAAAACTAATAAACTAGCGCAATTTATAAACTTCCTTTTCTATTGAAGTTTAATTTATAAATATGTAAGAAGATATACGACTACGACATAGGTATACATATAAATTTAACAATATACACTGCTTTGTGAAATTAGCTTTAATTCCAATGTAAAATTGCCTACTGATCTGGATGTATGAAAAACGCAACTATTGAGAAAATTAGTATTAATTACTCTTTATATAAAAATAGGATTTATCGATATAATTTTAAAACATTCTCCAAGTGTCTGTTTTTCTATACTCAAAATCTTATTTCTAGGGAAATGTTACTAGACTGTATTTAGAGTTTCCTATGTTTCTTGTGCTGTTCACTAGAAAATAAGTTACTCTGATTGAGTTAATTTTTAAATTTCATTGAAATCTAGAGAAAACCACAAAACTTGTGGAGTGAGTTCTCTGTTGTGCCTACAGAAAGTTTTTAAAAAGTAAAAGGACACCTTTTTTTCTTAATTTCTCATAAAAATAAATAAAAAGAAATGAATACATTAACATTTTCTACATTTTATATCATTTTATTCTGCAATTACCATATATCAACATTAAAAAACTTTAGTTGCATTCTAGTTGGAAACAATTTGTGTAATCGTTACGAATAATGTACATGTTATTTACACTATAGCTGAAAACAGTTTTGAAAATGTTATATTATGTCGATCTAATTCGAATTTTTCCCCCTCTAGCGGCTAAATTTTTTATGGACATTTAATTTTAGAGTTTAGTTGCTAATTCAGCCATATTGCTTATGAAAAATTATCCAACTCATAAAAATATTGGTAAAATGTGATATAAATTGGTGGAATGGGAATTTTTTCTAAATTTCTACTTTAGATTTTTAAAAGAAATAGTTTAGAAAAAACGCTTTTTAAATCTATAGCTTGAAGCTACTTTAAACTAAGGAAATGGAATGTTTGAGTAAAATTGAGCCAGAACATTCCTAAAATTTTAACCTTTTCAAATAAGTGAAGAAAAGAATTTTCCTTAGCTTAGTTAAACGGCACAATTCTTTCAAGCTTAACTTATCGACATCACTCCTTTAATAGAAGCTCTTTAAACTCGAAAATATGTGAACCCGGCGTCTGAGACCAACAGAATTTCTTCGATTAAACTATCAGCATTACCTTTCACAGTATGCAAGTTAAATTGATTTTGAAATTGTGAATAAGCTAGTATGGTTGCCATGCCAATAATCCCAAGAAGGTGTCGCATTCTAGGCGTCTATTACAACTAAATTCAATTGAACACCTATTCATCGACTACTGATGGAGTCTGGGGGCCCCAAAGGCAAATTAAAAGCGGCTGATCAAGTTTCCTCCGCGTCAAACTCCTCCTCGGCGAGTAGACGAGAGTGGCGATCGCCTTAACCGAATTAAAAACGCGCGAAATGATGAAGAAATCTACATACCTAAAAACGTTATCGTCCGAGTGATATGTTAAATCTTGGCGGCCTGCTTGGTTATGCCGACAACTCTATAAACACTTTGAGTTGAGTCAGTAACCTTAAAAGAGTTAAAAGATGGCGAGGAATCCCTTCGCAGGGGCCGGTGCCCGGCTCGATCGGATTTAGCGGCTCCTGCGTGTATATCATCGCGCGCTGACCGCGGTGCGCGATCAGCGCGCGAGACCAGACGGGGAAACACTTTGCAGAACAGACAACTTAACATATCGGAGGCCGATAATCAATAAACCTTTTGAATAATTGGCCGCGACCACTTTTGGGTCATTCCAGGCACGATCAGTCGCACCAAATAAAACATCTCTCCGCAGATCCGTTCGCCAGACTCTCGAAATAGCTTCGCGCGGCTGCTGTGAGATCCGACATGGCCGCGCGCGACTCAGATGCATATGACGACAGCAGCGGCGCGCACCGTGCCGCAACTCAGGCTGGTGCGACGCGGTGCATTCCTTTGGGGTCTCGACTAGTTGGGGACTGGGGCAGACCCCCGCGCATATTTTTGAATATCATTCACGGCTTGAGCGGCCAGAGATCTGCGGTGATGCGGTCGCAAATCTGAAATTTCGTGAAATTTTAATTTTCTTCAGTGGCTTGTTTAAGTTACCGGCTACTTAAATCTGGTCGCCCCTATCGTCAGTATAATTTTATATATTTGCCATATAATAATAGTTTTGAAAAATAAAAGCAAAAGACATTTATTTAGACCTACTTACTCTAAGTTATTTAAGAACTTTAAGACGAATTTTTTGACGCGAAAGTTTCGATCAAATACGAATATAATTTATATTTATCAAGTTTGATTTCTATTGAAAGCACGGCTAAAGAATTCAGTCGCATTTGGGCCATAGTACTGCGAAGACAATAATCTCCCTCTTTTTACATATTGTAGTTATATTTCTTAGAAAACCCGTAAAATGCATAGGAAATTATTACCTATAATATGTAAATTTCTAAGTGATGTGCTTTTCACTAAATTTTCAGTTTCATATCTAGGATACCAATTCTAATTGAAATTTAAATTGTAGTGCAGTCCGTCTTTCATTGCTTATTTTCCCAAAAACCATGGGACGTGGAAACTTGTGATTTGATCTACATCTTATTTACCCACATAAACTTTGCACTAGTGAACACTTTAAAATATTCATATATAAGAATTATAAGGACAGCTAAATTTGGTACTCGAAAATGTTTGTCATTTAAAAGGGTTTGTTATGAGGAACACAAAAATATTTTTTATTTATAACAATTTCTATTTTTAAAAATATTCTACAAAAATATACCATTATATCTACTGGATCTAAAAATCAAGGAATATAACGCCATACCTACTTACAGAAAACAATGTTATAAAAACGTTTATAAAAGAAAGTATACACAGAGATATATTTTTACAACGATTTAGATATTTTAGATATAAGAGTATATTTTTAAATTGCCTTATTTTCAATAACTATTTATTCAAATAATAACTCTCAATGTAACAGCTCTATACATTGGATATGTGACATTTGAAAGAAAAAGAAAAATTTTTTTCATTACAAATTAATGTGCAATTGTCTAGCGAATGTGAATATTATTCTAGGGGTAAAAGTTGAGCGTAGCTTTAAAACGCGTTCCTACAATTCTTGAGACCATAAGTAAATATGCGGCAGATTGTCCTCGAAACTTGGTCCGCGGAAAAGAAAAAAAATATTTGCATACAGCATCCTCCGCGGAATCTTGGAGAAAGGTGCCCAGCCGCGATGTGGGCACTGGGGGGCCGGTGGGTCGGAATGCCTGTGGCAAGGCAACGGTTCGGTTTCTTCGCTTGAGATGAAGGGTGATATGGGAGCCGTTTGACTTTTCTCCTGTTGAAGAGGCAAGTCTACGACTTGATGACTGAATTCGATTGCGCAGCACACTCGCTTTCTACGGCTTCTATTGAACTAGATTTCGCGGACAGCGCGGCTGCAGCAGCAGCGCAGCATCCGTCAGACCTTCTCATGCATCTAATTGCGGGCTCCGGGTGATTAGAGAGCTCGAGCAGCGCCAAAGTCTAAACCGCAAAATCGTGTCCCGGGTGAAATGCTCGCTCTCATGTTATGACATCAAACCAAATTGAATCATTAAACTGGGAAATTCGGGAAAAGGAAGTAATCTATGTTAATTAAACATGTTTCCAGAAGAATGTCTTACTCGGCCCCCGTTGTCTGCCGCAACCATCTCTCGACGTCGCTATACAACTTGCTTACAAAATTTCCTTCGATGGAAAATTAGGCCAGTCGTGGCTTGTTGATTCGTTCAATCCGATAAACTTAAATCGTTTGCAAATTGAACTTATAGTTCGATGAGAATGTCATAATGAAATAAGAAGCAAACCCACTACCCGAATCAATTGCTTCCTCGGTATTTAAATGAATTACTGGGGAAGCCACGAGCCCGATCCCCCCGTATCCGGGTTGCCATCGTTAATCAGAGTTTTTGAGCCGGTCGGTGCATATACCTCGATTTCCTCCCGAATATGCAACAGATATAAAATCACTCTGTCTTGGCGGTTTTCTCAGAATGCTACAAATGAAATGTTATGTAAGGCTAGGCCCGATTTTTGTTTAACTCTTTTTTAAAGTCGTTTTTCCCTCGATCGGCTGCCGTGCATTGCTCCGCGCCTAATTTGGCGATTTGGCAGAGCTTTGAACAAATAGACATACTTAGACTTAGTCCTAGAGATCTCGATGCTCGATGTTGTTTTCGATTTTCTCGAAGCAGACTGTCAGTTTTCCACTGTCGCTTAAAAGTACTTCCTCGTCTTTTAAGTGAAAATTACGTATGTATAATAGATTGGAAAATCAATTTATCGTAGTTAGTACTATTTAGCGCCTTTGTAGTAAAAAAAAGTACTTTAATATAAACTTTAAGTCGATTGGCAGTCAAAACCCTAAACTATTTATTTTAAGAGTATTAAGATATATTATATTTACATAGAAAATGCTTTAATCCGCAATGCGCGCCAGTCCAGCTTAGAATTAGGCTCCAAAACTTACTTTCGCCTAATTTTAATAATAAGTTTTTTTAAAAATATATGTTTTTTTACTAACACAATTTTCATTTCCTTTATATGTACGTTTTAACTGCTAAAGTTTCTCAAAAATATACTAAGGTTATGTGCCGACCCAACTGCAAGCTAGAAATTTAACCAGCCAATACCAAGGGTGTGGTAGTTTAAAAATTCAATCAGACTGTCATATAAATTCCAGGTGTGTCTAGTTTGGAAATGAAACTATTATATAATACATATAGAGAATGTTTGCAAATATGTAATAGATGCAAAACTGCTGAGAGGAAACTGGTATTATTGTTACCAAAAATATGTAAAAAACAGATTTCATTTTAAATCCTGCAATACTCTCAAGGATTGACGATGTTCTGAAAAAGCTTTTGAGAATCATATTCAAAATTACAAAATCTTTTAACTTTCGTTAATTACAATTGTAGTATTTTCCCTCATCTTCAAATAAAAGTTTAGCCATTTTAGTAAAAAAAAAGAAGCATTAGCAAGATCGAAAACTAACTAAATAGAAATGTAGATACTAAAATTAGTCAACATTAGCCAGTTTGGCATATCTACAGCCTATGTTGTGTTATTTGTTAAATGGCCATTTTTGCAGGCCCGAAATGTATAAGTAATATCATCAAATTTAGTCAACTAAACAGTCTAGCAGAATTAATCTAAAGTCGTTGCTGAGGTTTTAACAACTTATTAAAAATACTATGCTACTAAAAAGCAGAAAGTTCATTAGTACATGGCTCAATTCAGGATACAATTTATATAAAACGAATTTTAAAATTCATTCCATCAAATAGTGACATGCAGTCGGAGTCCACAAATGTTTGGTCTGAATTGTAAATCGTTAGCCTCCAATAGTGTGTCACGATTTGATAATATGAAAGTCGACGTAAATTAATCCTACTATGTAGATACTTTCTAAAGGATAAGAATAATAATAGTAAAATTTTTAATTTTTTGTTTCTGAGCTTATTTATATCTTTTCAGATCCTTTTTTACAAAAAGTCGGGTTTTTTGGTTTTCTCAATTAACTTATTTTTTTAGATATTAGATATCGACCTATCGAATTTTAAAGCCTTCTTTTATGTAGTTGTTTTGAAAATATAATCTAAATAAGCTGATGCTGAATAACTTCGTTTCAATTCAAGTAATATGATATTTGAGATACGACTATAAATATTGAACAAGCCTATGACAGAAAAGTCTAAGAATATTTCACCCGTATATGACATCATGAATTCGTGTGTTGAATGGATTAATTACTAAAAATGATACGCACATTTAACTCTAACCAAGCTCATGTGCGGCATGCACTCAGCAATCACTCGCGGATTAATGAATATCGCGCGTAATCGACACATTTGCCAAATGCCGGACTAATTCCAATTTGAATAAAATGTAAAACGTAACGCAATACTCTCGGGGTCCTTGGACGGCTGCTAACAAGCAACAAATCAGCGGAGTGCCCGGCAAAAACAAATATTGGCCCCAAATACGCGCTGATGTATTGTGTCTAGCCACGTCGATTTCTCCTCGTTCTTGTCGTGTCCACGCAAAAGGAAAGGCGAAACGGGCGACATGTGACATGACTCGTGACATACTCACTTCACCGCTGAAATGTGAAATGTTTACTCATTTGCTCTGCGGCGCAGAAAGGCGCGCGCACGGACCGCGTTCGGCTCAATGCCCGTGCGCGAGGTGGAGAACAGCTCCAATGGGAGCGAGGAATGTTCGACTTCTTTCTAGCCGGCTAACATGACATCCTCTGACGTCTTATAGCCGGCTTGGGCATCCATGGGGAAATGCCCCTAATTTTGGCTCGCACCTGCGCACTTTCATGTCACATTCTCTCTGCACTGAAGCCGGAGTCCGTTTTAGTCGATGTTAATAGATCTGCAAAATGACGGAATTTTTCCTACTTTAGGGGAATTTAACATCTGTCAAGAAACCTACATACCAGGCTTTTTAATTTAGGTACAGAAAAATAGTACTGGTACCTAATAAAAATATGTATGGAACAATAGAAAATTTAAAAACAGGAAATTGTTTCAGCTGGTGGAAGTAATAATTCTTAATTAAAGAAATTATACGAAATCAAAAAAGCGGCTACGTGTGAGTTACATTCGCGTACCTTACAAATTCCCATACTTAGTAGATAGATACTATATACACGAACTACTAGTTGGGGATAGAACTCGGCGGACTATAAAGAAGATGTTGATTACTATATAGAATATGTATGTATTTGTATTTTATTGGAACCTACATAATGTTAGAAAGAATTTTAGTCATACCTACAATGAATAGTTTGATTTGATTCGTAATTATATTTAATACTTACAGCGAGATTCGATTTGAAAATACATATAAATAATAAATCAATTTTTTTTTTAAATCGATAAGATCGATAATATGTATTTACCGAAAATAGAACCAGAGCTTTATTTTTTTATTTATAAAGGAGTGACTGAAATTGAAGAAAGATTGAATGAAACTCTATACATATAATGAGAGTGTATAGTTTTTGCATCCATGCGATATCAAGTTTCTTCAAATTATATGCGAATCGAATTAATTCGCACCAGCTTCCTAGTAACTCTATCCCACCCTACTTTCAACGTATTTGGATTGACACGCAATTGATGGTTCATTTTGGAAGTGAAGTTTTCTTAATTGTATTTCTGGTTTTTATTAAATTAATCTATTTTTGTTTGATTTTTAATAGTAAATGAATCTTTTTACTTTTAAATATCTACCTTGCGATTTTTTGTAGCTGTGCCCGTCAACGCCGAATGCTAGAGGAATGTGTGACGTACCCTTCGACTGAAAATCCATCGTCGGTGCTCCGCGTTGGAACCATAAAGTTAAAGTTTATCCTTCAATGTACTTGGCGAAGCGATGGGGAAAACTACCCATGTTCCACCAATGTCTTTATTTGTTGACACGGCCGACATCGAACTGCGGCACGGCTGGTTGACTTACACGGCACTCACGTCTACCTTCACCGGTCTATAGGTTGGCGGCTCGCGAAAGCGATTTCTTCGCGACCATAAAAATCGATTATACTCGATGGTGGCACCTGGAATTCCTGGGCTCCTGTAATGCTGATAATTCGATTTAATTACAAGTTCCGTCCGCTGCGATTCAATTGGTGCGCCATTTAATAAGTCACGCCGGTTTGCCGAGCCACGGGCTCAGTCAAGGTCGAGTTATCACGACTTCCTCCGGCATTAACCCCTAATCTTCGACAGGCGCTGTAATTACGCCGATTACCAAATTCAATTACCGCGGCCCCATAGCCAACCAATCGTTTGATTTATTTTGGTGGCAGTGGCACAATTTTCCGTGGATAACGAGACATTCACCTTCGCCATTTCCCGCGGGTCTTCCCATCTTCCGAGTCACTGTCGTCGTCGTCGTTGCCGCCGCGCCGCCGTTGCGCCGTCGCGCCGCCGCCGCTGCCGGCCGCCCAGCCATGAAACTTCATGATGCCGGTGGAGGCTCTTAAACGCAGACCGCGACGTATCACAAAAAGCGAGCCAACGTGCCCACAGCTAACTGTACCCTCGCGCTATTCAAGCATATCGAAAATAGTAATTTCGAGCGCAACGTCTTCCAGAGCCCGTACATAAGAAAAATCGGATTCTTTTGTCCGGACGGATTCTTGCTTGGTCATGAGTGCCAGAACTTTGAACCAATCAGCCGTGCCGCCGCGATACGATCATGACGTGGGATCTAGGATAAGCCCGCATCCTAGACCCAGACACGTTTAATCCGTGCGGCCCCAAATCTCTGGGATAGACCGAAATTTTCCAGCTGCGGAATTTATTTTCTAATTAATCATCATCCGCTCATGAGGTGGTACACTCGCAGCCCACTCCACGATCCGCGACATGCTAATGGGGCTCTCTCTGTCTGATCGCGGGAATAAATTATTACAAGTTTAATGATATCTCAGAAATTAGCATACTAACGCGTGCGATTACCGCTGTCCCGCGAACAGCGCGGATAAATTGCTGAATTCAATTAGATCACAGTTCTCGCACTCTTGGGGCATTCGGGCGATTAATTTTATTTTTGTTTGCGGCCACATCCACGGCTCGATGGCGGCATCTCTGTGCCTTATTTGTTTTGAGGGAATTAATTTCAGCTTTTCGATTTTTCAATAGCGCCTCTCAGACAACAACAAGACAAGGTGTGTCAATGGCCGACAGACAAATTTTGAATATCAACATTTCTGAATTAACTTTGGAAAATTTACTTTTATAGCAATTTTCTAATGGCTTTAACATAAGAAAAGGGAAGATTTATGGTATCGCATTACCATTAAACTATTAGGAACTATTTCTAGGAGTGCTCTTTTAAGATTTTTATTTATTTGACTGAAAATTTTGCAAACTTTTAACCTTTTCTAACTTTTTAAAATGCATAGTGTAGTTTGAGACAAAGACATCTAAATTAACTTTACCTCAAATTCAAAAAGTCGTTTTGTTGCAGTTTACTTTCATGCTTCTAAGGACGCGAACTTAATTTCTGCTGTTATTCTACTAAACGACGTTAAAGAAATATACGCTATTTTATATAATTTTTTATTAATTTAAATAGAGCTTATAGAAAAAAACGGCAAACAAAATTTTTCTTTCTTAGACAATCCTTTAATACTAGAGCTTAAGTCCAGTAAATTCTTAGCAGTATAGTGTACTGAAAAGTCCTAAAATTTAAAAACTAGTAATATATGTAGATATGTTAATAGGATCGGCTTATTCGTCCAAAATTGTTTTCGGAATATTAAAATAATTAAAATTACCTTAACTATAACTACATATTTTGCTTCATTACTACTTGAATGAACTCAGATTCCGACATTAATTAATAATATTATAAGATTTTCTACGATATACGTACTTATATCAAAATTTGAATTGTTATAATCCAAAATAATTGCCCCTATTGGGAATCCATTCGAGTCGGATCCAAAAGAGCTTACAAAAGCCAAAAGGTCAAGCAAAAGTTAATAAAACCGAAATAAACATACAAAATGAATAAAATTTGTGATTTTAAAATCTTACCAGACCCTGGATTGTATAGGTGAAAAATAAATTACCTGAAAGAGAAAAGAAATGTCAATTAAGTTTTACGTAATATTAAAGATTAATTTAATTTAAATCAATAAACATAAAAACCAATAAATAAGTCCTCTGCATAAGCTGCTTTTACAGGGATTGTTACATACCTAATAATCGCTTTTAAATATAGAACCATTATGGTTAATTTTGCTAGTTAATTTTTAAAGGTCTTAATTCTAAATTTAAGGCGGATCTCAATGTTAAAATGGAGAAAAAATAGATTGGAACCAAAACCAGTTTTTATAGTTTTGATTATTTTTTATAATATGTGAAAAAACATATGCATCTACAGTATTGCAAAATGCTGTTCAAATTTTTGTTTTCTTAAGTGCTTCTGATCAGAGTCTGACTACTTCCAATAGCTCGATATTCGGAAACATGATTTCATTTTAGATCTTAAAAGAGTATTACGTCTACCACACGTTTTGGAATATTCCCTAAAACATCACCAGATTTACAAAATTAAATTTTTATATTCAATATTTGAAAAGTAGTTCAAATCCAAAATGCTTCGATCGCTTCCAGGAGTCGTAGTCCTTTTCTTGAAATTCATCCCGAAGCCTTGAGGAGGTGGCCAAGTGAGAGAAATAAAAGGTCGGTGCCGTCCAAGGTTACGCGTGATATATTCACGGTGCCGTGTCTGCCGGAGCGTGCACGTCCCAAACAAAAATGGAAATAATCAACGGCTGGCCAGAATAAAATTGAAAGTTAACGCGTTATTATGGCAGCAAATTTAGCAGGCAAATAGTGTGATTGTGGTGATGAGGTTGACGAAGATGACAAAAGCAAAAGGACGCTCCGGGCCCGGGACCGCGTTCCGTGGTTGCCCTGACTGCCGCGCGAATGGTGCCTTAGGTACCTGTGCAGGTGGTTGTGGACGGAACCTTGTTTTTCAGCATTCCGTCATGTATGAATATCTATGGATGATGTCTTTGAGCCGTGTTTTGAGCTCGTCTTGTGCCTTTTTTCCGTTTTCGTGCATTGTTTGAGCCCTTTAGTGCAAAAGAGTTTTGTGTCATGAATTCTTATGAAATTACTCCTCCTTTTGCCTCTCGGGATGGCTTGTCGAGGTCCATGCAGGAGACAAACCGGATACGCGAAAAAAAATTAAATAAAAAATATCGAAAAAAAACGGCCGCGCTTTATTTAAACGTGTGAAATCATTGTCTACATTTGTCGGTCTGATGTTCAATAGACAAAAGACGTGTCTTGTGATGCTTTTGTCATCATCTTTCGAAGGGCAGGCACGCATTGATTGGAGGTGCGGACCGCATGGAGCTATTTTTCAATATATTTCAATGGCATCCTGCCCGGTGATTGGTTTTAAAGACTATTAACGCAACATTAGTCAGAATTGCTCTTAACTATCTTAATGTCCTTTCCAAACAAAAACCATTGTAAAGAACACCACATAACTTTACACATTGGGAATTTGCCGCAAAAAGACGACTATTGTGGAAAATGGACACATTTCATAGATGTGTTTAAGACGGTTATTTACAAATATGGTATCAAAATTTGATCCAATATAAGTAGACACCAGAAATTTGTAAAATTCCAAAATGTCTTATTCCACTGATTTTCTCAATCACTGGAATGATGTTTGTAATTGTTTAAATTTCGTATGGTATTAGTTGCTTTTTATAAAACTGCAAACTGCAACACAACAACTTTATCAACTCTCGAAATAAGAAACTAGAACTGGGGAACATGTACGAATCACACTATAGGATTTATATTTATGTTAAAATATAAATAATATCTACTTTTTGAAATTTCAAAATTATCTAAGTAACATTAATTTTATAACAATGTGATCTTTACCCAACGTTTTTAAATGCATTATTTTGTAATCTATTTTTCTAACATCTTCACCAATTGTCAAAATATTCATTTTCGATATTTACTGTCTGTTTAAATTCATTGGGACTTATTGTAATATGATGCTAGTATTTCAAGCATTTTGTAAATTATATCAAAATATGAGGAATCTAGCTTTTCTCAGCGTTTAAAATTTCCAAAATTGAAAAAGTGGTCTAGTGCTAATTTAAACTGATTTCGTAATATCTTAAAACGAAATAAAGGTAGGTAATATATTTCAAGGATTTTATAAAAGAGGTTTGAGTAAGTAGTTAGTATAGTAAAAGAACCAGGTCTGCAACCCTATGCCTACGGGCATTGCTGAATAAAATGTTATGTAAACATTCTTTGAATCGGTAGTATTTAGTAACTAATTTTAGCAATATTTCGTCTATCAGTATTAAAAATGAAAGACTCAATTATATTAAATATAATGTGTGTGTATATATGTTAGAATAACTTTTATCAATATTCTATGAATGTGGTCTTATAAGTTAAAAAAAGTTGGGAGCCCCCAGTATAAAACATAAATAGTAAAAAAATATAACTATACTATTTTTTAAAGTAATTATGTAAAATGTCCTAATTACTGCTGCAGCTACATAAGTAACTCTCCAAAGCGAAAATTTGTGCTCCAGTGTCCATCAGGGAGCAATAACTCGATCAGTTGCATAACGCCAAATATGCTGCAGCACTAGGTGAATTTTTCCTCATTTCGCAACAGCATCACCCAGCCGCCACAGCCTCCTCAAACTTCGCGAGGTATCAGATCAAGTCTATATGATCTACTTTTTTTTCAAAGCAGCATGTTAAAAATTTTTCTTTCGCTGCAGGTATCACGTGCCTAATTAGCACCAATTAGAAGATATGCGTCTGCGTGGCGCAAATTTCTCTCCCGAGACGACTTGACTTGACCTTTTCAGGAAGTCGCATATACAATTCACCGTTAGCCGGCCAACATATAGAATTTCAGCTAAAATTTCTGATAGATGTTCACTGTCAATCGATCGCGAGGTACGCGAGTGATCGTAAGTGGACCAAGCTAAGCCGGGGCCTGGCCGGGGCCGCATCTAGCCGGTAGTGGCAATCGATGGCAATTTTCTATGGTGACAGATCTCAGGCATTCCCAAGGAGTGTCATCAACTTTTCAAGCTAATTCAACCTATGTCGTCTGCACACATCCGCCGGCTAAAAATTAACTCGCATTCCGACCAGATACAAGAATTTTGCAAGCCAGCCTAAGCCTAGGCAGCATTCCTTATCGGCCGCTCGGCCAGCGCTTGTAATCCATTCCGTGCCTCGCGATCCTACCAAACGGCGTGTTTACACCGATCGTTTTGTATCGGTTCAACGACACGTCTATTCTTCGATTGACTCTACGCTTCTTGGGTACATGCGATGCAGTGCCGGTAATGTTGCAAGTCGGATTCCTTCAGCCGGCCGATCGCAGCGCGGCGCAGGCGACATGAGACATTTCCTCCACTTGTCCGCCGAGCGCGCGCGCGTGTCCGGAAAAAGAAATCGCGAAAATGGAAAAACGTTTTCTACTCCTAACGGTATATTCTAATATACCTACCTGTGCCAAATCGCGACTTTTCATCTCCGCCTAAGAAAACTTTTCCTCTGATTTTTTTCCCGATTTCTTTCAACCTCGTCGCTCCACACAAAAGTTTTCGATTTCATTTGAAACTTTTACTGCGCAACTGCACAGTCCCCTTTAAGTTGATCGCGCACAGCTTGCCCATCTTAAGATGCGCGCGCATACAATTCCCCGTGCGCCAATTTACCGGTGTCGACCCGATCTGTTGCACTTTTGGTTTCCTTCGCGAAACGCTTCCCGGTCTTTTGTAGAATCGTTCTGCAGCGCCAAGATGGAAAGTCCGAATTGAAAAGGCTCGTCGAGGATTTTTCTCTCCCTGGAGGAAAATTCAATGGCTGATTGTGTGTTATTTTAACTTACCATCGAGCCGAATGCGCATACTCCGCATTGTGAGAGGGTCCGCATTTGCGATTTTATTTCAACTACTCGCTGCGCATTGTTTAGAAGTGATACCCAACTCCAACTCCATATCTTGATAGCATTCCCATTACTGCGAGCCCTGAAAGGCAGCAGAAATTCGATAGCTAATTGTTCCGAACTGGGTCAGAGTTGGGAAATTTGCTCTAGCCAAATTTAAAGATTTCGCGCACTCCAACATTCTCACGGCGGTGAATTTCAACCACCTTTTGCTCGCTTTTGGGTGAGCTTAAATCAATTCCGGCTATTGTACTACTATACTAAGTTAGGTAATGTTCTGCGAATTCAATTGTTAATAGTATTATATTACTCCCAAAACAGCGCATTCTTATTACTTTTTAATACACACTATCTTCGATACTCAAGAAAATTCCTTTATGTAAAATCAGAAGTTTTTTTGTTTCTTCCTTAATCCTATCTTTGAGTTTTCCGGAAGCACTAATTATAAAACTGCCATCTAAACTTCTCACTTTCAAGAATTAGTTATGATTATGAGTAGTCATAGTCACATAGTTTAAGCCTATTAAAATCACTAAATTTTAGACTTAAACCGATGATATTACTAATTAAGATTTCAATACGATTGGAAATTTATATTGTATAGTAATAAGTCATTTTCAAATTAAAAACATTTTCAAGAAAGATAATTTTATTAATGATTTGATAAAAACAAACTGAAGGTTGGGCTTGGTTGGTTTAGAACTGCAGTGAAGTGGTTTTAATGTCTTTTAAGCTAAAGAGTTAATTTGGAATTATAACACGATGCACAAATTTGTTTCAATTGAAACCCATTTGGAGGATTTAATACAAATTCTGCAAATGGAAAAAATTCAATCAAGGGTTAATTCTCATTAGGTACATGGGCAGGAAAATCGATGATTTATGGAAATATTTTTTAGCCATACTTATTTATTCGGGTGGAAACATTTAATGAATACATCGATTCATATAATTCTGATACCAACAAAAGAAGGAGATATAACAAAGAGAATAAGAATTTATTCAATAAAATCAGTTAATTAATTTTGTAGTAACTAATTGGAATAGTTAAAAGATAGATGGAAGACAGTTTAATAATAATATAAAGTTTAATAATAATATAATAATAATAATGTTTTCGGGGTTTTAACATTTTTCATTAAAGCTATTTTGACAATTTGGTGTCAAATTTACAAAATTATGATAGCCTCAAGTATTCTTTTTAAAATTACGTTGTTTCTTTAACCGTGCTCAATACATTGAAATAATGTTTTAACAAAGAAATGAAATAACAAACATATAAACAAAATTTCATTTAAAAATTGTCGAATCCAAGATTGTGTCGATATAAAATGGAATTACTCAGACTGAGTCATGGTTTTTGTATTTCCTTTACCGTTGTATATCGTTGTAATTAAATTTTATGCATATGTAATTTCATATTTTTTTATATGGCAACCGATTTCTTTATATATTTTACAATAATATTGTACGATAAAACAAAACCTGAATTTTGATGGATATTACACCCTACCATGTAACGATGTTTATTCAAAAAGGCTTGGAAATTGACGAAAGGAAAACTGCCAGTGGCAAAAATATAACAACTTTTAGTGTTAACCACACGCAGTATTATTTTCCAAAAATTATTAATTATGGTCAAAAAATTACAAAATCTTACCGTTAGTCGCGAAAACCGCATTGCGCGGCAAAAAGCGTGGTGGGTCTTTAAGGTAGCTTTTGGTCCGAACCGTCGACATCTTTCGTAATGAACCCAGGAAATATCTTAATAAGCACCTTAGCCGCAGAATTTTCACTTGAAGGGAACAAAACCCGGTCTTCGTGGCGATTGCTCGCTTTTATTGATTTTGTATTCTGCGTCGTTCGTTAATTTCACCGTCATTTAGAGGTGCCCATGAACCGGCCTGATAACAGCCCTAAAGCTGAATGATATCCCCGCAAAAGGCGGCCGGCTCCAACGTCTGCACGAATGACAAAAAACCGATTCTGGAGCTCCTTTCGTCCAGAGAGTTTCTCGGATTTCGAACAAGAAAGAAGGTAAGGTTCCCTTCCCTCCGCGGAAAAATGCTACCTTTCTGGAATTCCATGGGCACACAAACGATCCTCCCGATCGCGGTGCTCAGGTGTGGTTCAAGATCGCATTCGATTTCCTCGTGGCGCTCGTTGTCGTTTTCGCCAAGATGCAAAACGCAACGCGGACAAATTAAAAAGAGCAATTCATTTCGGGCATCGGCGCGCATAAGAATTATGTAAGGAGCCAGCGCAAGACAATGCTGCGGCCGCGGGGTCAATGATCCTTTATCAGAGGCAATTTGTGCGATCGTCGGCGATCTGTTCGACTCTTTCCGAACGCTTGATCGGTTCGGCGATCCCTCGTCCCGCCTCCTCGCGCGCCGAATTAGCCGCGTTACCTTCGCAGCATTGCTGGTGCCGAGCTAATTTACAATTCATAACGAATTTTGCATAATAAATTGTGACAAATTAAGAGCAGCGAGTTTTCCTACGCTGGAATTGCTCGCAGCCGCGACTGGCACATCTGGCTGCCAGCGGGAGGTGGAGTGTAAGGCGCCAGCCACAATGGCCGTGGTTCCCGCGGTCTAGGCTGGGCCTGCGCACCTTCGACTCGAACCGCTTCTGACACGGAAGTGGACTAATTGTTGCACAATGCGAGTACACGTCGCGGCGTTTTCGTCAATTCGCTTCCAGGTAGTTGACTCGCGGTGAATCACCTGGTGCCGGCGGTGGTAATTAAAATCGCCCGGTCCTTCCTGTACAGGCATCGTTTCAAAGTCCCATGCAAAAATAACAACCATGTCGTTTTTGTAAAATATCAATTTTGGCGACATGTAGCCCAAGTGTTGGAAAACCTAACCTATACATGACGAGTAAAATTGAACCAATACTTAAGGGTTTTGCAAAATGTTCATTAACTTTAAAAGATATCATAAAAGTGGTTGCGTAATACAGGGTAAAATTTTCTATAGAAGTGCTCGTATAAATTTTGACATCCGATTGACCACTTTTGAGTTATTTATGAAATAAAGCTCTCAAATTTCATTTCTGTTACCCATTTAAATAACTCAAAAAATAGTTACGGGAAAAATTTTTATAATCAGTTTTGTGCAGAATTTAATTCTCTAAAGATTGAGTGAGGACACATGTCCAAGTCAAATTAAAAATTAGGGATTTTTTGCAGAAATAGAATATAATTTATCATTTCTTCACACTTATCGAAGACGGTAAGTATTGTTCATGCCACTTTGCCAATTTAATTTTTTTGGGCAAGGAATTTTTTAACGAAAATTTCGATAAATTTTGAATTTGAACCCCGCATAAATCCTAAATTTGGAACGGATCCTAACAATTCGTTGGAAAGGTACTTTTTTCTCCTTTTGAATAAACCCTAAATCGATATCCTTCAAAGAATTTAGGACACTTCATTTCGATTGGTACAAGGTTTCCTGAGTAGAATCCGAGCACATTAGAGTAATAATGAACACGATGTCGATGTTAGTTGAACCGCAAAATAAAGTAATAAACTTTTAAAAAGATGTAAATATAGATATTCATGTTAGTAACTGTTAACATTAAAGAAGGGAACAAATTTTTATTGAATTGAATATTAACTTTGCAATTTGTAGAAATGATCAATTGAAATTTATATGTACCTATATACCTATTTGAAGTATATAATGCTGATGTTTTATATTTACATTCTCTTCTTAATACTATATCAATTTTTGAAGGAAAATATATTATTTAAGAAATATTTGTTATACCTGAGACTTATTTCAAAAATACATCTACAGTATATCTTTATAAAATGATTAATATTAAAACTGATTGTCATCCTACAATATTTCTACTTGAAAGTTGTTGAGTCTGATCATCAACCCATGTCTTTTTAAGTAGGGTTGGATTTTTTGGAGTCGGTATGGAAAGTGTTAATCAGCTGTCGGTCCGCGGAAGATGCGAGAAGAAGGCGAAATTAAAAGGCAAACATGGGTGCCATATCACACACGATACCCTGGACCTGGACCCTGGACCTGGACCCTGGCCATCGTGAAACATAATTCCCTGATAATTTGCCCGTCGTCGTCGACGTCGTCCGAATCCGACTGGACTGGGCGATGGTGGGCATAAAGAACGATAAACGAGCCTTTTTCATAATTTCAAATATATTCAGTGTAACCCGGCCGCGGTTCATATTTTGGTGAATGAGGCCATTATCCTCTCATTCAGCCCTACTTTTTCAGTCTAAACAGACCTTTGTGGCCGGTTATTTCTGTCATAACTCATGCGCACCAGAAGTATGTTGGCGTAATCAAGAGGAAGAAACCCTTTTTCGCGCGGCCGTTTATTGAAAATTTTTGCGCGCCCCGATGCGATCGTCGCCCCGCACGCTCACTTTTCGTCCCGTCCCCGAGGCTGTTGTAGCACTCTGTCGTTTTATTAAAGTCATTTGTTCGCAAATTTATGGTGTTCGAGTGAAACTCCTTGTTCGTCTCGGGAAAGGTGAAGATCTTCGGGTGAAGGTTTCCACTGTTCAAATTGCATTTCATATGCATTCATGTTAAGCGCAATGCGCTTGAAAAGTGTTCCATTAAATTTTTATGCACTTCGTTAGTCGTATGCGCATTCTTTCTCTTCCGTCAGGACTTTCCATTACCAGGCAATTGTTATTTGCTGCAATGTTTGAATCAACCAAAGATGGTCGCGCCTTAAGCGATCATTGATCCTCATTGTAATAACCGTAAGCAGTTGATGTTCGTTAGCAAACGCTTATGATTTTTTGGGAATATATTAAAGAAAGTTTATGAATTTTAATTCAATAAAGCAATCCGAAATTGTACGCGTGCTAGCTATATACTAAAGAAATTTCTTGAGTGCTACGCTAATAAATTTAAATGAACTGAAGTTTATAAAATTCAAAGGAAAAAACAGGTTCCAGCCAATAAAAACTTTATTTACTAGTCTGTCTGTCCTAATTGTTTCAAATAGAAAAATGGCATTCTGCACATTTTCCTGATTGAAAAAATAATTTATTTTATTGTATCGTAGATATAGAAAATTGCACAATAAACACATATTTCCATTATCGTTTAAGAAGCTGTGCGATTGTTTTATGTATACATGATTTTATGTAAATAAACTGAAACATACAAATAATGTTCTTTATGCTGATATTCATAACAGTAACACATTTCGTTCTTGGTTATAGTTTTCGTGTGTTGAAATATATTTAGCAAGGCAATTTAAAAACTATTGGAAATACGAAGTCATCCGTTTCTCTCTAATTAAATTTTCGAAGAATGCTAGTTTTAACTTCTACTTCTAAACTAATAGTACAACAAACCAGTCGAATCTCAGGCTTATAATAAAATTTGGTTTAACTTAATTTAGTTTCAATTTTTAAAGAGAGTTTCAGAATAACGTACATATAATTTTTAAACTTTTGGTTCCATATTTCATCAATCTATGTAGTTGTAAATATTTGTGAGTACGTAAAATAACGTCAAATTAAAGTAAATCTACTACCCAAATTCTCTCTAATTTAATTTTACTGTCATTATGGAAGGTATTCAATTTCCCTCCAAAACGAGAGTTAAATTACCTATTAATATTTTCTAAAGTATATTATGTTATCTTAAAAATTGATTTAGGATAATAACACTTTATCTCATTTCGAATTTTAAGTTAGTATGTTGTTTACATGAATGAATTCAACAGTTTTACACTTAAAAAAATTTACTTCCGCAATAAATTTTTATAGGCATATAGGTACCTACCTTAACTATGTTATTTTATTTTGAGTGGGCATCATAAGCAATGTTATTTTTGAATAATTCATTTATTGTTTTCTGAGCCAATAAGATTAAACGTAAAAACGTAGCACCAGGATACTGGCAGGGGAATTTAAAAGACACATCCGAAGCTAGATGGTTAATAAACGAACCTACCTGTCGTCTTTGTTGATATCTGTCATAAGAGCTGTGGCTGAAGAAGCGCATCGCCTCGAATTAATTGCCATTTAACTTCATCACGGCAAGTCTTCAAAACAATGACAAACAACCCGAAATAAAAAAAGCATATCCCGGAAATCAGTTTTCTTCGGGCCAAATGTGGTCGCAAAAAAGGCCTTTTAACTCTTCGTCGCCTAGAGAAGAAAAGCGCACCGCGTCACCATCTTTTCCCGGCGTCTTAGCTCGCGTCGCCGGAGTCTAAAGGAGGATCGAGCCCCGCTCGTGGTCCCGCCACGGCCTATGTCACTCTCCTGCGGTGCCCCGACGGAAAAGCGGACAACATCTTAATGATTGCACAAAAATACCAAACTTGGTAAACATTTGAAAGTATTTAGTAAGAACCGTAGGTGAATTGATTGCTGATGATTTGTAGTTAAGACATAATTGGTTGTAGGCTCGTTAGATATGGCCAGATAGCGACCGGGGGGAGGCTAAATTGCCGGGCACCTATCCGCGGATCGTTTATATCATGAAAATTTTCATCTATGTGATGTTGCCGTCGCTGTCCTCGCGATCGTCGTCGTCTTAGCCGTCATAGTCTTAGTCGCGAGATCGCGATCGTCTTGGGTCGATCGGTGCGATTTTGCGGCAAATACGACGACGACGATGACGACGACGACGCAACGTTCGCCGCCGAGGACTGGTTTTAAGAAAATTTGAAATGCAGAAATATGCGGTTGGCCGCCTCAAGGAAATATTTTTGAGAGTGTTACCTGGATCGTGAGCGAAATATCTTTTGCGTATGTTGAACAAGTTAATTAGGATTTGTAGGTGCAAAGGTGGTTATTTTGTTAGCACTTACTGTAAGTTATGGTGCTTCGGGTTACTAATTTTCAGCTTCTCTGCTCGACTGCAGAGCGCTATCTTCCCGCTTTCCTAACGAGATTAATGGTGATAAACAGTGCACTGCTGCTCGTTTGCACTGAATTAATAAATACTGATTTTGAGCGGTGCACTGTGCCGCCGTGCCCCAAACTATGTTTTTACCTTCTTTTATTTATTTTTTTTTTATACGCTGGAATGTGTGATAAATGGTGGGTTGGCAAGTGCCGCGAAGGAAGCATTTATTTCAAAAGCAAACTTCCTTTTTGCGCTTGTTGGAAATTGGGTCAGTACCACCTGGGAGGAATTAATGACTTTTATACACCTTCTTTTCTCAAAGAATTCTGTCGATGTTGTAAAGAAACAATTCATTATTGCCGCAGAAAATTTTATTCGACCATAATTCCATCGAGACAGCGAAAAGATCAAAAGTGTTGGGCTCTTTTCAATTTTTATGATCGTCACGCGTAATGTTGAATAAATTATATCATTCTGCAACGCTAGTCACGAAAACATGTGAACTCTTGAACCACTCTCATGTGCCTTCACGGCAAGTAAAGGGCAGAAGGCTCCTCCGCTTCTACAGAGATCCATTTCGATTTCAGTAAGATTATTTTGCAGAAGAATCTTTGCATTATCTTTAGAGTAGATGATTAAAAAATTATGTAAGTGTATGTTTAGATGAAAGTTATTAATATAAATAATAGAGAAATTACTTTGCTATAAATATTTGTTGTTTTTGGCCATATAATGCAATTTAAGGTATTCTATAACACATACATTTTATTACCTCTTTCTAAGCTTAGAACCAATTGAAAATACATATAATTAAATTATTCTAGGCCATTAGGTAAAAATTACACAAATATGTGTACCTAAACTATAAACCTTCGATTGTAGAAACAGAATTTACTATCGAATTGAATTGAATTGCACGAATATATAGTAGAAGAAGAGCAGAACTCCTATTATTAAAAGAGATAAATACTTAGCAATAAAACTTGCAGCGTGACTAAGTAGAAATTTTGAATTTTTTGCATAGAAGTTATGTTATTTCGGGTCCTTCATAAAAATTGGGAAACTCAAAATATGGATACAAATGGAATTTTTTTAAAATATTTTTCAATTCTTCATCCTTAACATCAAATTCCGTGAGTAGATCTCAAGCTCATAAGCTTTTGCTTTTTATTATTATGTTATGTATGAAAAGACATGTTTTTAAAATCTATGTTGGTCTATGACAAAAATGAGTTGTATTCATAATTCATTAATTAATAACTAAACTACATAAAACACTAAAATTTATTATTAAAGCACTGTAATATGTTGATATTATGTATCTTTAAGTTGTAGCGAAATAATCAAAAAGAATATTTTAAGACTTATTTTATTTTAAGGTTTAGGCTAAAGACGGTGCGCGGTCAGCTTATGTGAACTCCTCCTTAGTCTTGGCTAAAACATATGATTATTTATTACATATTCAGTAATAATGCAAAAGATCAACAATAAGTTATGTTACAAAGTAGATGGTTAGCGGAGCGCCTTATTGCTTAGCTAATCAATTCGCCCGTATTCATGTTCCTAATAATAACCAAAATGACATTTAAAGCCGACGTCTACTTCGCAGATCCTTTTAACAAATGACATAATTGCCTAAATAAACATTCGCCTCGTTCGCCGCATATGATCGTTCTACACGATCCGCTGGGGCAAGAGCTCTAGCGGCGCGGCAGTAGCAACCAAGTAGGGAAATTTGCTACTATCAGATTCTGCGGTTCATTCTCATAAAACCGCACCATACCATAAATTCGCATCTTCTCGTGAGCTTATGAAAACGTTTATGGCTGCGAAGGCGCCAGAATTTTCATAAATTGTCGCCCATACACATATCTCACCCGACAACGTCTCTATTCCTGCGCGTCTTCCAGAAGAGGAACGTCTCCTCCTTGGACCTGGTGCGGGACTAACGCGGCCCCATTCCCGCCGCTACCGTCGCGTCATCGTCATCATCGGGCGCGCTAGGGCCTTTCGCAATTCAGCGACTCAGAAAATTCGACGACATCGTTGTCATAATTCCTCATGCAAATAATTTGAGTGGCTCGAGTTTCGGAATTTCCCAATCGCCTTATTATCCTCGCGAAAAAGACAGCTGAGCGGCTGCTAAGCGGCATTTCTTCAAGCGCCGCGGCACGACATCGCGCGACCCACCTTCTCGGTTAGTGGAAAAGCGCCGCGCAATGCAGCCGCCACCGGGGCACAATGGATTTCGCGATTCCGCGATTTTTCCTTCAATTTTAATTGATCGCATGATTTCATTCATTCCGATCGATCGATCTGTCGGATTCGGTTTATATGCATCTCGCGAGGCTGCTGTGCCACTGGCGTGCAGCTGCATGCACTCCCAACATGGCGAGCTCGCCGCCGCCGTAAGCCCTCGAACAATTGATATTTTTGCAAAAATCTTTAGCTCTATTTTTTAAGTTATGGATATTAAGTAGGAGTAGTTCGCGGGGCTCATGCAAAAATATGCAATCGGAAAATTTACATAATTGAGCCTGCCAGCAGCTAGCTTCTACCTTTTTATCCTAAACGACGCGAGGCTCCGGCCAATTGGACCGTTGAAGATTCTTGTGAATGTCGCAAACAGGGTTACCATTAATTTTTTTTCAAATTGCCAACAATTTTATAGACATTATTTTCTTTTGGCGGAACAACCATTAAGTAGAAAATTATTAAAGTGAATTTCTATTAACATTTTAACTAGCTTTACCAGCGATTAATTTTATTTGCAAGATTTATTTTTAGTATGATGTCAAAAACTTATTTTGTAAGCATCACACTTTCAGAAATCCATTACTCGTTCCGAGGCTATCAAAGCAAATTTTAATGTTAACTTTTCTTAACTCTTCAACCTATAAAATCCCACCAGGAAAGAGGTCTGTTAACTTTATAGCATCGATTTGGAATGGGTTCATCAATTAATTTTTATCTCAGCCACTATTATTTGTTAGAAACTTCGGATTTGATATCAGATGTTCCTAATTATAAATAAGACTTTTAAATTGTTAAACATATAACACCTGCATCATCACCCAATTAATACCGTCCCTTAAAAAATCGTGCAAATCAAAATCATGTATTTTTATATACGTAAAACCGTATGTAAATCGAAAAAATTCATTTATTTATACTAAAGGGTGATTCGGAAAGAAGTTTTTCAGGATTGGTATATCCTCATGAACGTTTATTCTGTTCTGAAGCATGCGTTAATAATTTTGAGTATGAGAGATGAGAATACACCAAATAGTTGATGAGAATATAATTTTTACAAAACTTGTTTTAACTTTCATCAAGAGCCTTAATTCAAAAAATTAATCTTGTGCCTTTTTTTAAGGCAGCTGATTTGCCCTTATATTACTCACTATCTTCAAAGCATCAAATTTTCTTCGTAAAAATGAGAGCAGCTTTTTGAAACTTTTGAAAGTTTCTGCTCGTTGCTTCTGCTTTCTACATACTTGCAAAAAGTTCTAAGTCAGAATTATCAAAAAAGCTTTTAGAAAAGGGCTTTCATTTGTGACCCACTTTTGGGTCACAGTACCTTAATCGAGCAAATATTCTTTTCTTTTTTAAACTTTAAATAAAAGGATCTTTCTGAGTAAATTTCACAAATCTTTACTTCGATATGATTATATGTACTGTAAAAGTATAAAATGGCAGATGGTAACCCCAGTCTAAAAGAAGAATCTCCGAGCCCCAAAAACTGCCGTCGTTCTCCCCACGGTGACAGCTGTTCCAACTCAAAGTCAGTAATTTTCGCAATCACGACTGAAGCCTTTGAGCTTTATCTTATCTTGAGGCTCGAGACAATTAAACCGAACGGTGTGGCATAATTCACGACAGCCGGGATATCTGTCGCTCATCATCGTTGCCACACCGAGCACATAAGTGTTATGTATTATATATTATGTGGGAACTGTACTGTATGTCAGAAGTGCGCGCAAAAATTTGCGTAGGAGACAAATTATCATTATTTCGAATCCGTGCCAGGAGACGAAAATCAGCCGGGTCTGATGGCTGCTTTATAATTGCACGCCAGCTCTGGGGCCCGGTGCCAAACCCGGGTAACAGTACCGCGACTATCCAACTTTATTATCCCGACCTCACCCTTGTTTGACTGGTTAATAAGAAAACCATAAGAAAAGTCGGTGTCTTGAGCCGGGAAATTGCAATGGTTGGTGCAGCGCATGAACGCCTATCCGAATGCAAACTGGGACTCGGGATGGCGACGAAAAGGACAGTCTCGCGTTCATTTGAATTTCTCTAGCCGCGATCGCAGCATCGAGCCATGATCGCGGCTATTACTTACCTCTGGTTACTGTTGCCCAGCACTTAGAACTTCTTGTCTGTTCCTCATAACTTTCCTCCATATCTGTCGCTCTCCGGACGTTGGTCCAATGCTGGTCAGAATCGCAGCCTACATGATCACCGCATGGTCGCCGAGCGGCTTGAACAGATCTTAGCAAAACGGTAGCACAGTTGCGGTAGCTGTGCGGCCAAATGGCGGACGGGGAACTATTTAATGCAGAGGAGTAGATCATGTTTAATAATATCTAAATATTCATAAACACGTTCGCAGGTCCGATTGGGATCGTGGTGAATTACGAGAGAAAGGCTCGAAAAATATGCGCGTGTTTAGCGCCTGTGAGCGCATGGTGTCGGTTCATTTTGTGGCTTTTTCGGGGAGGAAATGTTACATAATTTTATTATTTTATCAATAATCGGGAAAATACATGTCGCGTTAAATTTTATTGAAATTGTATTTCCTCACACAAGTGCTTCGGACTTCGGGAATATTTTATTATGATTTCCGGGTATCTGTGAGGCAACACTTTTCGTGTAGAGACACCTTTCGAACAAGTTTGTGGTATTTCGCCGATCGCTGCCGATTTTAAAAACAATGTAATCCCGCCTCATGACTGAAGATAAGCGATAAGCAAATTTTACCTTTTTAACATTATTCAAGAGAAAAAGTTATTTAGTTTTTGGCCTTTTCTTAGAAGCAGATTGATATAAAGATAGCAAACTGCAAAAGTTTATTTAACCTAAACACGACTGTAAATTGTGTATTGTAGATCCAAAAACCAAGATATTATAAAAAATATTTTTCATTGGTTTGCTCTGATACAGAATTTTCACACTGTGGTCTAAAAAATGATCAACGATTAAGTTCTAACCCTTACAAAAAAAAAGAATTTAAATTTAAATTTAGTTTAAGGTCTCGTCGCGAACTTTGATAAAGCTTCACAGAATATTCATTTGGGATCAAAAATGACGAATATCTAAAATATTGGTCACTTATATTTCCAGAGATGTTCATGTTAAAAATGGAAACAAAGTGGATCCTTAAATTAAAGACGTTTTCATTTTCATCTGGTTAGTGTAATTAGTTCTATTCGATCTCTGAAAATAAGCAAAATAAAAAATAATAAAAAGTTTACATTACTTCATCTTATCATTTCACAAGGTAAATTGAAAAAGTATTTATACAATTTGCAACGAAAACTTATGAAAATAGACAGGAAATTGTGATGAAAATATAACACTTTTTCAAATTTTAAAACTAAATATCTTGAAAAATATAATCAATATTGATCTGATCAACCTTAAGCGTAAACGATCAATTTGTTTTGGTAAGTTAACAAGGATATGTCTTAGTCAGATTGCACCTTACTTATGGTAAAGTAGGGTAGATCCATTTACGCAAGTCATAGATAATTTTCATTATTTCTAGAAAGTTATATAGACATGCCGCAAATACTTCACTCGAGTAACATGCCAATTAGCATGAATTATCGCGTAACAACTTTCAAATTAAAATCAACTTTACAACATCTCTGCAGGGGCTGCAGGGCCAATATAAAATCATGTGTGAAATTGCACATAATATGCAGAGTATATATTAAAATTAACTCTCAAATGTTTCGAAAACAGCCATACCTATGTGTATAAATTGACCAAGCCCATTGATCGTGTCATGAACAAATTTTAATGCGGTTATATAATTTTAGAAACTATTACTTCTCAATATCTAGCGTTATTAACGAGGATGACTGGCCTTATTTTAAAAACTCTTAAACTTTTAATTCCAGTCAAAATCGGCCATAATTTTTGAGATCGTTTTCATATTTCGCTGGAGAAATAAATATTTGAACTGAAACATCTTAATGAACTCTGATTGAGACGACAGACTCCTACTGTTGCAATTTGCATAAACCGCGCGCGGACTGTCTTCTAATTTTAAAGCTGTTGAGTTTGCGTCCAGAGCGAGTTGCGGATCCGTTCGAAGGAGGTATGCTCACGACGGTGAACACCGCTGAAAATTAGCCAATTCGGTAAGATAATAACCTCATTAATTATTATAGATGTCGAACTGAGGTAAGTGCAATTGAAAATGTTGTTCACAAAATGAGCTCTCCGGCGGTGCGCGGTGCCGGTGTTGTGGCAGCCCTGAGTGATGGAAAGACTCATGGGGCGCTGCTGTGGGAAGATTCCGGATTGTTGCAAGATGCAGGCCGTCCGTCGTCGTCGTGCAATTTGCTCGCTTTACATTCTCGCATTTATCTAATGAGAAATTGCTTCTGAAATAACATTTTAATGAGCCGGGACCTGCCAGAGATGGCCTTAGGATAAAAATTAACATGGAACACATGCTACGACAACCGGAGCCCCACATTTAGGCCCCCGTCTTAATTCTGAAATGGTCTAGGACGTGGCAAACTGAGTCTCAGAAACTGAGGCCTGGGCAATGATTCGATCACGACTTTTCCTTCAATTTTTCCACTTTATGGCCGCGGGGGAGCAGTCAAAATTGAATAGGTGTTAGATTTATGCATATGCCGCAATCAGCCGGTTAGCGTTTATGGCCCAAAGATACATTAATTTCGTTTTATTGACGCTATCAAAGCCGATTTCGGCCAGTCATGTGCTCCTTGGGCTCTGTTTGACTTACCCAGTTGACGGCAACATAATCGAGCCACTTACAGCTGAAGTATTGCTGTATATCGTTAACTCGATTCTAGATAGAATGGATTAATTGCCTGGCTAACTACAACCGGATACATGTGGCTCCGGCAACATTCGGAATGTTATCTCGGGTGTGAAGATATGATATCGAATGTTCACGCTCAAATGTTCGTTGTTGTAAGGCTTTCTGAATAGTAGTTATGTGAATGCTGCTCTAAATATGCTCTACACCTTGGAAACTGATTATAAATTTGAATAGCATTGCATTCCGAAAGATTAGAAATGACTTACACATGCCTTTTACACTTTTAGGATAAATTATTGTTACTATTATTCGTATATTTCATATTCTAAGGATTTTTGATATATGGTTTATCATTACACTAATGAATTAACTATAATTTGGTTTTACGAAGCTGAATAAATGTATCTGGGAGTTAAATAATTTTCTGCATCTACATTTAAATTCAGAGATAAGACTTTTTTTCGTCACCTTATAAAGTTTACTTATTAAACTAAAAATTCAAATGATATGTATAATTAATATGCATTCGCAAAATGATTTGAATTATAAAAGTATTAATCTCAATTTTAATTTATTTAATTAATCTGTAGAATGTTTATTAATCAGAATTCATTTATGAAATTTTCCTTCCATATTGTATAACTGTAGAGTTTATATTATGAAGGCTATGCGGAGCTAAAAAAAAATAATCGTTTTATTATTCCTGACACATGAAATTTTTATTTAATTATTATTTATTGATTAGGGACCTGGGATTAGTTCTAGATCATAAATTAGATTTTATACAATATATTACTACTCCTACTTTGTACTATATAAATATCCAACATTGAGTCGGTTCAAACAAGATTTGTGTTTTGTTATGAGTAATTTACAGAGTGCGAAATTTCTATAAACGCATTGGTTAAATTACAGTTTCGAAATACTCTTAACCTAACTACTTTTTTGACTATTAAATTGCGAAATAAGTTTTATCCTAATGGGATTTTATTCATTTAGATAACACACCTTATTTAGCTTGCATCTCATTCTAAGTTAAGCAAGCTAACGAGTGGTGTCGGTTAAACTTTGAGCGAAATTTCTATAAAAGCAGTTGCTAAATAAAGTTTTTGGCATATCATTTCTCTTCATCGTAACTAAAAAAATTCAAATTAAACCTTTGGCGGAAGTGGGTTTACAAAGCGAAATTATGCCAAGAAGATTGGACTATCCGATAGAGTAGTAAGAAATTTCAAGAATCTAAATAGAAAAAAACATGTAAATTATGGAAGACGTGTTGACCAAAAGAAAATACAAAGTGAAGAATGCGACAAAAAAATCAAATTATGTCAGATTTGCTAAAAATCGGTTGTATGCTATATAAATTGTAAAAACTTGGACTTGCCGGTGAGTCAACGATGCGTTCTAACAAATTTTGAAATGCAAAAAGCCCCCCATATCATTATACATACATTCAACCTGAAAATTTCGACAAATTTTACAATGATTATTTATGTCGAAATTTATGCCAGACAGAGCAAATGTCAGTTGGTTCAAATAAATAAGTACATAGATAAGATAACACTTCAGACTTATATTTTTGAGTTTGATACTTATTGTTCATTTGACGAACACAAAATACTTGAGTTGAACTGAAAATTGAACAGGTATATTAAGTTCGATTTAAGTAAAATAGCTTCCTAACAAATATGAACCAAAACGACTAGATACGAAATTTGACACTTTTTGAGAGGTCAAGTGCCTTTAATTTCCCGTGCAAAAGTATTCGAACACTTCGAATTTTGCTTATAAACATCTTCTAGCGCTAGATCGGAAATTGCAGCCATCAAGTCGAGAAAATATTATGGAAAGACTACAACACTACTAGACATTGAAATAATTTTAAAATTAATTGACAGAATGCCAAAATTACGTGCCGCTGTAATTAAGGCAAAAGGAGGGCACATTGATGAAAGCAAAATATGAACTACTATATAAATTATATTAATTTCTCTTTATTGTATTTATATATTTTGTTTTTATATTAAATAACATAAGTCCCTGAAGAAATTTATTTTAAAGTCCATTTTTATTTACATTTCAACATAAACACAAATTTCAAAGTGTTCGTATACTTATGCACGGGAGTGTAAATCGGTTCCAGCAAATTTTTTAAATTGAGAATATTAATAATTTTAATTAATTATATAGTTAATTAATATTCTATCGCTTTAATTGTGAATATTTGCAAAATCTATGTTCAATGTATATGTAGAAGTGAGATTTTTAAAGCAGCTTTAACTACAAATGTCGTTCTTATTCTGATCTTGATTTGGTCTAACGCAGAAAACCTCCCAACAAGTAGAAGAAATTTTATTTATTTTAACTGGAACTATGTATGTACCTACATACCTCGTTTTTACACGACAGTTTTTCAATTTAATCGATGCGACGTTGCACCATGACCATACATTACAAGCATAATTCCAAAATGGACCAGAGATAAACGCACATGGTAAATTCCGCGAGATCAAGATAGATTACGCAAATGACTTTTTCGACAGAGAGGAGGAAATCATGTAGACTTCCTGCTGAAGGTACTTGGCATGCCTTTGCGGCACTCCGAGCGTGCGTGTCTGTATGTGTTAAGTAAATTAAATCAATTAACGAAATTTGCATAAACTTATCGTTTTTTGCTCGCTCCTGCGCCGATGCACTTCGGTTATCTCTTACTACCCGCGGCCTGGGACCGGACTTGCTCCACTTGTTGCGGCAGAGTGTCCTCCTCGAGACGTTTTTAATACTCGCACCGGGGCCGGGGCGAGGAGATGAATCTTTTGTTGATTTTCAATTAAGTACTCGGCCCCGATTTTGGATCGAATCTGGCGACGAGCCCTCGCAATACGATCGCGACTTAAACGTGCAGTAAAATTCTTCCCCGCGATATCTTCACTTCCTAATGTGAAATGCTTGTCATGAGTCCCGAGGGATTAAGAAACGTCGAGGGTACTTCTTATTCAGAATTGATTTCGCGCAGTCTGGCGGGGCCTCTTTCGGGTTCCGCTGGCTATGGAATGCTTGCCGCGCCGCAACGCCGCCGTGACGTGATCCCACCGAAAACCCGTGGGTACCCCTCATCTCTGCTAATCGTGCAAAATATTTTCGGATTTTGTTGTTTTATGAATAAGTCTCTGAAAAATGGTTTCCTGATATCTTTAAGCCTGTGATATATTGCAAATGACTTGATTACGGCTGCCTTGTTTATGCAAGTTGTGACCATTAATGAGCTCAGTGTTGGCCCGGGGAACGCTTAAGGCTGGTTTATTGGGATTTGGAACCTCTTCCTCAGTACGAGTGGGATGTTCACGTTTTTGTGGGAAATTGTGTCTTGGTAAATTAAAGAAATATCTAAATTTAATAAAGGACAAGCAGATTCGGAAAGAATTGATTTCTAAACACGTTTTTCGAATAACGCACTTTGTACAATTTGCAACCAAAAAATTTTGAAATATGAAAAAAATCGTAGTGGCAAAATGTAAATTTGCGAAATTTCAAAATTAAATATCTCGGCAAGTGAAAAAGAACCACAAATGTTATTTGCATATTTTTCATTTTTGACTACAAATAAACAATCCTACAGAGTTTTATCAAAATCAATGAGAAGATCTCAAACTACTTTGCAAATTCAGTTTGACTTATTTCCAAGTAGCAGATATTGTGAGTTTGGGTAAGCAAAAAAACGTATTTATGGTAGAAATTGATATAAAACCATTCGTGTTTTAAGGCAGAAAACATTACCAGTTCTTAATTTATTTTGCAAATTATTTACTTATGGTGGTCAATAATATAAATATGTAGGTATAATAATAATTATTCGCAATTTTTAAAATTTTACTTTAATATAATTTAATATTTTCCATTCTTATGAGAAATATACCATAATATGTATTACGTCTCTAGTTTTTGGGAGTTTTCGGAAGAGTTTTAAAATGTGTCAAAAAATGTAATATACATATATATCACCGAGTTCACTAGAAAATAAAAAAAAAATAGATTGACTATGGCTGGTTTCTGGCTTCTAACTTATACTAATAAATAATAGGAAATTTCATAATTGTTAGCAAACGTAAAGATATTGGACAAACTTTTTGCAAAAAAAATCTAAATCATATATGTATGTATGTGAAGTCATGTGAATACTTTCTGACCAACCAGATTTGCCTGACTTTATGTATTTAAAATTTGACATAAAATTTTCTTGATTTTCGACTAAAACTGCTGAATTCGAGATCCTGTACGGCAGATGACGAGAAAATTTCTTTTTTATAAGAAAAATTTAATAATTGTTCTTCATTTGGTTCACGTTTACCTACTTTAAGCACGACAGTGATCCCGCTCACATCGCATAATTGACAGGCAACTGTTTTACGAAACAGCTGATTAAGTGCCGGCATAAAGTGGCTCCTCAGCTAATAATCGGTCATTTTTAAGAAATCTTCACCACACACGCTCGCGGTCCAGCCCTTGATGCTGGCTAGCTATTGGCTAATTGAGCATCGAGTTTGCGAGTAATTATAACTTGTTGAAAACAGATCGGCACGTTATGACCAGAGGCCTGGAGATTAATTGAAAGTCTTGAGGGGCCGGTGGCGGCGTGCGGCTCCTGGTACTCGACGGCCGCTGTTCACAAATCAATATTTTGCCCGCTGTGAGAAACGGCTTCGGGTTTAATTAATTCGTGAACAAGTACATGTGTAACCCCCCTGGATAATCGGAAACATAATCGCATTCGACTGTGATATATGTCAGATATCGTCGTCTTGTATTGGGACCACTGCACCGGCTATGCTCCGTGGCATGTCACCGAAGGCCCAAATACCTCAGTTTCAGAGCCGGGCCTCTGGTGGTGGTGGTGCTTTGGCATTTTTCGTTTCTGCAAAAGGCAATTTATGATAACCGGCCGGCGATAAGGCGGCGCTGCATTGGCACTATGAACGGCCGCGACACGGGGAAATCTCATTACGATGCCATTAAGGTTGAACTTCCACGTTTCCGCGGCCTCTACGCCAATCTGCATATATGACGCCAATAAATAACCCGCCAGAGTCGCTCCATCGCCAGCTGTAAATTATAAATTTGCAGACATGATCTCCACCTCCTCGCGATTGCAATTGTGAAAGATGAAAAATTTCAGCGCAGATTTTCCTCTGATTGAATTGTATGCAGCATCGAGTGCCGGGTTCGACGAGACACCGCACGGCGGCGGCGGCCGTTGCCAATTGCAGCAAATAGACCGCCTTGGCCGCGCGCAAACGTCCGCGCGCGATCATCCGCGCGCCGCACTGCACCGCCGATCGCTAAATGTTCACCTATTCAAGGTGCGCGCCCCGCAGGAGTGGTGTGTGGTGCTAAATCGGTATATCTTAAAGCTGTTTATAGAATAAAATAATTAATAGCCCCGATGCCATTTAATTAAGTCATTTACTTCAAACGGGCAAATATTTCACCTAAATATAGCCAGCCGGTCTCAACCGAGACGGAGCAAGTTTCCTCGCCAATAATATCGCGCAACGACTCGCGGTTTCCAAACTCAGCGTTATGCTAATGATATGATTGATAAATAGGCGATCGATCCATTTTATTTTTAATTGTAAAGGAAATTCCTAACTAGTTCAGGATGATTTGTATCGAGGTGAAAGCAACTCTGATAAGATGCGTCTCTGGTTACAGATTGAAATTGCAAATTTTCTCCGTGGTGTAAAAATTTTTTTCTTACGGACACCTACGTTTTGCAGGAGGTCTAAATCGGTTGGAATTAATTTTCTAGATCTGGTTGAATTTAAGACTATTTACGGTTTTATTTATTCGGCCAATGTTTACGCTAATGCCACGAATCGATTAAGGTACATTAGCCTGACAGCCTGATTGTGAGCTAAATTGCTCCTAATGGACTTTATTTACACGTGTTTTAATTAAATGAATTTATTTACTCTAAGACACTGCAGCTTTAGATAAGGTTTATAGTAATGGGAGGCGCACAAGAAAGTAATGCCGTTTTTAGCCAATTCTACTATGTTTCAACTGATTCAGTAGATTACGAGTTTAACTCAGTTCAAACTCTATTTAAATGTTATATCTAACCAAACCACCTTTAATCAGTTTAAACATCTATGGAAACTAAAATCATCCTCCGTTTCAAGATAAATTGGTCTAAAGAAGGAAATTATTTTAGACAATTTTATAGGTTCGAAGTATAATTCAAATTCTTAACTGAAACTTTCTGATCAATTACGTAAATTACAAATTCTCAAACAAAATTATTTTGTGGTATTTGATAGAGAGAAAAATATATAAATAGATATTGGTATTGTATATAAAAGCAGAAAGTGAGGCATGCAAGGCCAAATGTTACGAAAATTTCGCTTTTTACGTTTATTCCTTGAAAGTCGGTAGAAGTTATTATAAATTTGTACGCCTTCCAATATAACACTACACCTTTAAACAGCAACCCTAAAAATTTTATTAAATTTCAAAAAAAAAAAAGATTCCAAATGAAAATAAATTTTCTTTTTAAATAAAATTATTTGAAACAACTAGGACACACTGTGAAAGATTTGTAACCGACTTCAATTTTTCAATTATGTACGAGTATTGTGGTTTTCTACTGCTATTTTTACTCATTTGTTTAATTGATATTGAATATCGTCATTAATACACACAAAAAATTTTGAAAATGGCTACGTGCAAATGCCACGATAAAAATTGGTGAAAATATTCGTATGATAGGACTTACATTTTGATTATTGTAAGAGCCCCAAAATAATACATAAATAAGACCACAACTTATTTACAAACTAAAGAACTAAGTGCACATATCTAAATAATGGATATTCACCATATTCAAAATTTCATAATGTTCTTATTAAGTGTTTATTGTTTATTCATTATTATCAACTATATTTTGCAAAATGTTTACATAAATTATCTTACCGGTATGCAAATAAAAACCAACGATCGGCATTTTATTTTTATGAAATAGTCTTCTGAATACGATTGCTTATAATTTTTACCTTACCCAACTCAGTTTACTGAATTGAGTACACCAAAGGCGTCTTATAATAAGATTGTACTAAGGATATCTATCTAATAAAGGATGTTATATAGTTTAATAGTTTTAATATTTGAGTTACGTTTCAAGCTACAATGATAATCAGTTATTTTTTCCGAAAATTCCATACTTATTCTAAAAAAAAACACATTCTATCCAAAACATCTATCCTTTGGTCACCTTCACGTCGTCAAAGCAATCAAATAAAAGATTTCATACTGCTTAAGCTAAAACTTGAATACTATAAAAAAATAATCATAAATAAAATTGTAATTAACTTATATTTCTTTGAAGTAAGTAAATCTATACTGGACCTTGTTTAGGAACCATAAAGGATAAGTTTTGTCAATTTTCTTTTATAATTAAATAAAGAGAAAATATTATTTTATAATCGGTCCATAAAAATATAATCTCTCTTAACAAAGGGATTGCAATCTACGGCATAGTTTATCCAAAAATAATAATATTTTTGTCTATTGAAGAAAGCTAATTTTATAGTTTTTCAGTAATTTTCAAAATAAAATTAAGCTAATCTTTACGATAATGAGCATTTTCGCTAAAATGTTTTACGGTCATACTATCGGAAAACTAGAACTTAAATTAATATAGATAGGTACTATTACTTTGTAGATTTTGGAATATTTTAGAAAGTCAATCAATAATTTTATGGTAATATCCGCTAGTAAAAAGTAGGAAAAGTGAAATTTTCTAGTGGAAACACATGGTCATGTCCACATCCCCTCAGCCCCTACTTTTATACCATAGAACGATGGTACAATTTTTGAATTTCAATTGAAGTAATTTGAATAATCCGATCGACTTCTCGCCTTTGGCGGGACACTTTGAGTGGTGTCGGTCCCAATTATTGAGGAAAATCTGTTCAAAATTCAAGACGTATCCGGGACATCGAATTAAAATTTATCGAATTCGCAAGCGGCATTTCAAGTAGCGCGGGAATAACTTGAGGTCCATGCAACTGCACTGATTTACTATATCAATAAATGGTAATTGAAAAACTCTGTTAATTAATCACTAGATTTGCATTCACGCGGCGCAGTTTTTAATTAAGTCGCTAAAATGTTCCTCATAAGCATGCGTCCACTTAACAAATCTGCGAGTGCCTTAACATGAGCTCTCACCGCAAAGTGGCAGCCGTAAGGACAGCGCCGACAGCTGCTATTTTATCCGATTCCTTTAATCTCTTAGCGATCGACAGTGTCGCTTTTTTTTAAATGGTTTTTGTTTTTCTTCCGCGCACAGCACCGGCGAGTACTCTCAAAAACGTAGTACAATTAATTAAGATAAAATAATTATAGAAATATAAACGCGATACGTGAGCCGCGTATTAAGGTGAAAATTTAATTTGCTCCGATTTTAGGTATGTTAAAAAGCAGGAAATATTCGGCGTCGAAGTCGCCTTTTTTCGCGCCTTTCGGCCGGGTCCCACGTACTTACAGTTGCTGGGGCCCCGCGGCTATTAGGAGCTGAGCACCTTTCAGGTGTTTGCCCGAAACCGACGTCGTCAGAATGCACTTGGTATGCACGGCGCAGGACTTGGCCGGTATTTTTTTTGGGATTGTCCCATCGGTCTTCAATCTTTTTTAAACTTTCGGGAGGGCTAAAATGGTTTATTTTTGTTATTAGGTACTTTGCTACCTTTATGAGTTTTTTAAACACTTATAATTAAGTTTCGCTCATATTTCAAATAACGGTAAAACTGCGGTATACCTTCGTTTAAAACCCTTTCTTATTTAAGGTAGGTATATCGAGATTGGAGCGATCAAAATATCTATAATGATCACTAACATATTTTTATATCCCTCTCTAATTAGAACGAATAACTTTAAAACTAAGCCCGAAATTATTACATTTAAGAAATAGTTAGTTGACTTAAGATCAAAATCACGTTATTTTCAAGATTAAACCTCAAAGTAAAAAGATAATTGCATTCAAAATTACATAAAATTAAAATTTTCTAATTTCATTCGATAAATAAATATACTCCAAAAATTAGTTTAAACACTTAAACATTAAACATATTTCAACATAAAATAATTTTTACTAATAACATTTTTATTTTCACTATTCGACATATCTGCATAACTTGAGGTAAATCAATCGATTGAAACGAAAGATATTAGGTACACGACATTGGAAAATTATTCTTTAACAAGTATCTATTAAATGGACGAAGCGCAACCTGGATACCTAGATATTCAAAGTCTTGTATCTCAAAAATTATCAAGCATATTTCCAATGAAAATGTTTGGAAGTTCGTATTTGTTGAAGTTAGAAATATCATCGGACAAACGGCAAGTATACAATAGATATATAGATCTATAAATAAAGTAAAAAGCTTTTGAAACAATGTTAATTATAATTGGATAAACTCTAATTCTAATTTTTCATACGACTAACTCTTATTATATGTACGATTTACAGAATACTTTTCGCCGTTGAAAGTTTAATCGCAATTTTTTTGAAACAACATTTCTCGTTTCATAACTTTAGCTACAGCCTACAAGTTTATAAATTTGAAATTTATATAGACAACATTTTTATAATTCTTTATGAAATGTTGAAATAAGTATAGGTATTATTAATACTAAATAATATGACAAGATCAAAGATTAGCTGTATTTGTTTATGCAGAAATTGTATTTTCCGGGTCGCTGATTACGAAACCGATATCAAATTTTCAAAATTTAAAATGGCGGAGGTAATATGGTGTACAAAAATGTTAAAAATTTAGCAAAATTGTTGGCCGTTATCTTAAATTTCAAAATTCTAATAGTATATTTATAATCGTAGCCTCAAACACCTCTGTGTACCAATTTTCATAAAAATTCTATGGTTGAAAAATTCGTGCTTCAAAGGGTTAAGTATATGTGAGTTTCGCCACTGTCGATCTGTGAAAAATCGTAAATGGCAGGTATTACCGACCCTTTTATACAAAATAACATTTGCCCCAAATCAGAAATTCCATTAGATTGAAGCATCGTCAAGAAAAGCCCCACCAGCAGGAGTCGAGGATGGCTGAAACTAGTCCATGAGAGCAGTTCCCCGACAATTTATCCAATTATCAAATGATGTATGCCGGTCCCGCGAGGAGCAATAGATCAGCCTCAGCATCCCATCACCGAACCTTAGAAGACCAAATGGCACGGCTCAGCCTCAATAAATCAGCATACAAGCGACTTTCTTCCTCCTCGGGCGCATTGTCCTACAAAACACATCGAGCTGTGCGACGCGGCGCGACGTCGCTCGACTGCATAGTGTAGGATTTCGACAAACTTTTAATCTGTGCAATGTCGCGCCAGGCTAAAAATTCACGAAGCTGCACGAATCGAGGAGATGGCGGCCCACTGCGATCCTCCAAACAATGGCCTTGCAGCGAGGCCGGGGGATCCGCGAGGGGGGCCATGTGGAGAAACTTTCACATCTTTCACATTTTCTTATCTTTTGTTTATAGAAAATGACACGGGCCCGCGGACAATCATGCGGAAAGGAACAAATAATGCAGTCGAGCACGACCTCATATACGAATTAAATTATGAATAGATGGAAAGGGAGCAGCAAAAGTCGCGATCATAGGGGACGACGAACACCTTTCCGCGATAATCGCGCTTTTATTTTATTAAATTTAACCAGCGATAGTGCAATGAATTATTGCCGTGCCTCAAAACTATTTAGAGGTCACCCGAAGCATGTAGCATTAATTAAGCATCCGATTCGTGGAAGCGGCAGAAAAACCTGAGACCTTATTAAATCCACTTATCTAGTTGGACAGCATAAGTGGCAGTAATCTAGCAGCCGGCTAAGTACTCAGGCTCGGGATCGCGAAGAAAAACTAGAGACAGGTCCCGGTCAGGGCGCGATATCTCTTCCTAAAAAGAAGAGAAGGGTTAAAATCACATCTGAAAGCTGGGAAGGATTGTAGCATTCCTTCCTCGTCCTGAAAAGGAAGAAATAGCACCGCGCGATAAGACAATGAAATTGCAGTCCATTTTTCTGCGCTTCCTCAGCCGGCGAGCATCAGTGGCTAAGTTGCGGCTGCTGCTGCTGCTGATGCTGGACCTCGCCGTCGTCGTTGCAGGAGATATTGCACTCGAAAACTTGATAATTCCCAACAAGAGTCCGGGGCCCTCCCCGGAGCCCCGTGAGCCCCACAGTCCGAGTCTAGTTAAAACTTTTAAAGAACGCTAAAATACCAGAATAGTTCAAAGTGAATGGAGAACAATAAACGAACGATCCGGACGTGATGATATTAAACGCACAATTGCGCGCGGCCAGTTTTTTCGCCGGACCCGCGCGCTCATGTGTTACGTTACGTCCGCGCAGCGACCGCTGCCGTGTTATATCGTGCAATTATAATATAAAAGATACGTGCTTCCCTGATTTAAGATGCTGCCAGCCGCGCATCGCCTCTGGTGCCCCTGGTGCCCCCGGTGCCCCTGCGGAGCCCCATGAGCCCAGAAATCGAGAGTAAGCCACATGTGAGGATGCGCCGAGATATCGCCCAAGGTAAAGCGTCAGAAGGTAAAGTATCTTTCCTCCGGGCTTTGTTAGATCTCTAGCCCTCGAAGAAGAATGGCCGCACTATCGCCTATCGCGCTTCCTGCTCCGCTGTCCATTTGGTGGAGCAACTCTCAGACTGAGGATTTGTTTCTCGAACTCTCTAGCCGAGTTAGAACAAGGCCTTATTAGAATTCACAGCGCGAATTCTACTTCAAATTAATAACAGATATGATCTGTTCTAAATGATTCCGCGATGGGTGGGAAACCGTTCTGTCTGGGAATTAACTCAGTGTGCTGCAAGATTTTCCTTAATAGCTTACTTGCTGACTCTGGATAATGCCTTTCTAGGACTATCTGCAGTTTAGTAAAAGAAAAGTACGTAATTGTGGAATATATGTACTATGAATCACGCACGTATCGATATTGTAGATATTATCAAAACATTCGTAAATCTTCTTTTTTTTAAGGTGCGTAATAACTCAAAGAACACCGCAAAATTTATAATTAATGACTCCATAGATCAAAAAGGGATAAATTTTAAAGTATAATGCGAAAATTGGTATATTTCAAAGTATAAAATGCGCTTTTGTGCTTTCTTCATTTATAGTTTTCTTCAAAAATGGTCTGCCGACGCTTTAAATCGTTAAATCCTACCAATATTCAACGCTGCGAAAATACAACAGAAAAATGTGTCATAGAAAAATACAAATCCAATCCAATAACACTTACACTTTGAGCAATTTCCGTCCCTATCTCTCTTATTCTTATCTATTTCTAATTTTAACAGAAAAAGCAATGTTAAGAAATTATTCCAGAGTTCACTAATTTTAACTAATGTAATTAAATCATTATATGGATTTTAAATTTTTCTTTCAATCAGTAAGTGCAACATTGTACTATATAAAGATACAACATTTAAAAAAACATATTATTATATATTTTATTTTTATGAACAAACTTTTTTTTACATTGAGAATTGATTATTATCAAAGGCGTACCTACAGATTGAGTTTGAGATTTCTGAACTAATTTTGATAAAACTTTGTAGGAGTGTTCGTTTTGGAGTCAGAAGTGACAAATTTACAAAAGAAATTGATCGGATATATATATACTTCCCGAGATATTTAACTTTGACATTTCAAAAATTATCAATTTACTCCCGTGATTTTTTATTTACCAATTCCTTAAATTAGGGATATTTATTAATATTTAATATTTATTATTAATTTTAAAGGATTTCTCCAAGAATCTTTCAAATTATCTATTTAAAGCTAAACCTCTTTTTCGATTTATCGACGGTGACGAGTATATTCATTTGTGTTAGGTATAAAACGACAAAGTGATGTAAAACATTGTTTCTTATTATCAGTACTCGTGTAGATTTTTTTACACAAATCCGATGGAAACATTATGTTCACATTTTGCAAAACCTTAACTACCATCATAAATCCATAGTAGTAGCGTTTCCAACTTAAATATAATTGCATAATTAGTTTGTTTATGGTAATTGCATACGACAATGCAACTTTGTTATGGTAATTAAATATTATGATACATGGAAAATTATGCATTAAATGGGAATAAAATTTTAAGCATTTTAGTTAATCTTCAAATGTTACGAAATCTTCAGTTTAAAAGAGCCTCTATAATTGCAAATAACACTGTATATATAGCAAATTTATTAACTTCTTTCTTTTAAAATATGTTTATTCATTATTTATGACTGCTTTTATAATTAAGAGCATTTTTCTAATAAAAATAGACTGAAAGTCGAATTTTCTTCACTTTTGACGTAAATTTTAAAAATTAGATTTGAATATTTGTTTATATATATGTATATGCGTAGGTTTAAGTGATAATTAATTGTCTCGTGAATTATATACAAAGTATAAAAGTCTCATAATTTTAGAACTACCCACGGTTCAATAACTATCAGAGTCATCACATTATAAGCAGGCATTTGCCCGAAGTTTAAAAAATTTTCTACCTCTCAAACACAGCAATTTTGCAAAGGAATTTTACCTTGATGGAATCAAACTCACTTACCAATTAATAGCAACTTTAACGAGGCAGGGAGCGCCCCGGGTATTTAATTGTAAGTTTCTTTTATACCAGTTGGTGCAGCTCCTGGGCAGTAAAACAGTTCTAATCGGTTCAATATTTCCCGTTTCCATCAAAGCCCTTCTTTAGATTCTTACCTGAAATAGAAAAGATTTAATTTATTACTTGTCTAAGAGGTGTTTACTGGATAAAGAAAAAATAAAGTGGAGAGACAGAACGTAATGAAGCAGAAGAAAAAGAGTCTAAAGACGAGTCATCTTTGCTTTTATACCAGATATAATTCCCCAATTATCCAAAATTGCGCATTTTTATGAATACCGGTGAAAAAATGTTCAATTAAAATAATTAAACATATTTTTGTGGCCTCGCGAAACGATGCCCAGTCTTACGCACCGTTTCGAGGCAAATTCGTATCTTCGCAACCGATCGGATGTCGATGGGCAAATTTGCGGCGATCAGTTGCATGGAGTTTACAGCGCAGAGTTGCACCAGCTAAGGCAGCGGCCACAAAATGCTAATGCCGCGCTTCGTTTGTATGCCGCGCGGCCGTATTTTGTGTCCCGAGGGTTACAGTGGGGCCCCGCGCTTATCTCGCCGAAGAAGACAACATCATCAAAGATCGCCCAGAGTGCGATCGGATCAGATATTGAGGCGAACCCGGCCGGGGCTGCATAATATTCCATGATGATAGTTCGCAATCTGGCATGATCATTTGCCCTCTAGGGCTTTCAGCTGGAGGAAATGTACATTTAGCTTCTATTAGCGATGGTATTTGCTCTATTATGGTTTGGGAAGCTAATGAATGCGGATGATTGGAGCGGACCAGAACCGCGGAGATCGGCGGCAGATTGGAGGATTGTCCTATTTCAATGTTGCGCTGCGTGTCGATGGTTTGCTTTCATGAATGAAAACTAATGAATACTAATTTTATTGGAAACAGAAAGAGTTGAGCTAATGTGGGTGCAAAACATCAATCCCCAGGGATCTTGGGGTGGATGAACGTTTTTCAAAGGCTGCACCTGAATCTCGCAGACATTTTGTTGTCCCGGTGTGCTGCTCATCGACATAATGAACACTGGGCAGATCCGAACGTAAATGGGATTTCAATCAAATTGCCCATCTTGGATAGACGCCAGATTCGTCAAATAATCGCTTCCTGCCCGATCGCAACTGAGATAATTTGCTTTCTTCATGTTCGTGGAAATTGAAGCGCCCAAAGTGCAACTGGGAGAGGCTCATAGACAATTTCTAAGATTTGTGCCTTCTATACGCTTCCGGGTCTTATTTTTAATGTGAATGAAGTTTAAGTGCAGGGTGATGCAAATTAACCATCACAGCCTGGGGCTGGAGCTATTGATGAACTTTTCCACAGGCAAGGAAAATGTATTCAAAGACCTTACCTAATTGTCTGACCATTTTTCAAAGTAATAATCTTTACCATAACCAATTAAAAAAAATTCTTACAAAAACTGCCTAAAGCCTATATAAATTGTATTCAACGAAACATGAGAGGTCAAAAAAATTATCTTTGTGTTCCAGATTATTAACTAACCTTCCTCTTCTTAATTCTTAATTTTTAATTATTAGTTTTGCATCATGGTGAACACAGTAGATTTTCAAAATTTTGTAATTTATTATTATCGTAGATATTTAAGTATTTTAAGGATTTATTGAAAATTACTATAAAAAGAAAAACCTCAGTTTGAAAGACTTTTTTTAGCCTCAAAAAAATATCTTCGTTCGAAAAGAAGGTAACAAGATCAATATTTTTAAAATTTTGTTTTCAATTTTAAATCGTTTGATTAAACTGCTCGCAACTACCACGGGCTTCTTCCTAAAAGCATTGATAAGGTTAGTATTTTTGAATCTCGGTTTTTTTGGACATGTTTAACGATGTTTAAAATTTGTTATTTTTTGAAGTGGTCATCGTATAAATTGTCTACATATTTACGTACATAGTAGACCTTCAAGATATTGACATTTTTGACTATTTGAAGCTTTCATACTAATTTGATACACGACTTTAAACTTACATGCGGGACCACTCAAAAGGGGCTATTTTCACCTTATGGTTATTCAAAGTTCTGGTTTTGTTACTAATCCCACTACTAATCTAAGATAAAACCCATGTCTATATTACTAAAAAAATAAATATTATATTATTATATTATATTAATAAACAAGAAAATCTAGTATGCTATGATGTGATTGTTGGAAATATTAAAATTGAGGTTAAATTCGAAATGTTGCAAAAAACCGATCTTAAACTTTTTTGCACTGTGGGGCCTTATTCTCGTTGTCACTCGAATCGGATCGAAAAGAGTTTCAAAAAAGCAGTCGGATAAAAAAGTTCTATCGACTATTTTAGTCACTTTGAACGGCAAAATTAATTGAAGTCAAAGGTGACTGAAAAGAATTTACTAAAACCGAGAATAAGGCACTAGATCTTATAATAATAGGATAATAGTGCAAAATCACAATGTATATTTGTTATTATAAAATTGTTGAAGCTACATACAATTTTTTAAAGTCCAGACAGGACAATTAATCGGCCCTTAGGTACAAGTTCAAATTTTATTACAGACTTTAAACTTTTGACTTTTGCAACGATCTTCATCCTTAGTTTCTTGAAAAGAACCCTTCAGATTTTCATGCGATAAATTTAGTAAAATTACCTAATTACCCATAAAACATAACCGTGACATTTTCAAATGCATCCATCCACATTTTCTCATAGTGCTCTGCATGCGGACAAAATTCATCCACATTCCGGAAATTTTATGGTATCAAAGGCTTTCCTCGCATGATTACAGTAATTAAAGCGACCGCAGATCGTCCAGCTCTGGAGAGAGATGCAACAAACAATCGCCGCGAGTACCCTTCCAATTTGGACAGATCGCGGGAAACAAAAGATCGTGTCAATATGTCATGATATTAAGCTGGCACATAGGCAAATAATAATAAGAATGGCAACATCGGGCAAAATAATAACAATAACAGCATAAAACAACATAACGGAAAAATATTTATGCTGAAGACGATTGCAGGTATGCCCATAAGGAGGTAAACCGACTGCTCTCTAGTCATGCCCCTGCCGACGGATAACCGCGCGGATTATCCAAAACCGGCGATCGCAGAATGGACGCGGAGAGGAATTCTAAATGCATAGCAAATAACAAATTATACATCTGCGGCGGAAAAAAGCAAACAGCGCGGGGACGCGCGGCCAACAAGACGTCCACGAAAATTAATAATAGTACGTTGAGAGTTGGTGCGGCGCGGGCGACGACGGTTGTGGCGCGACGGGTCCTGAGCGCGCCGCGGTCGCGTTCGCCACGGCATCACGACAGATGTGTCTTTTTGCGCGATTCGCTAATGTCTCTGCGCGGCCAGATCGAAAAGGCATCTATCGCCTTTGGGGCCCGCAAATTTGCGGCCCCAGCCCTGGAGCTCGCGGGGCTAGAGCGACGGGGTCAGGAATTCCAGGGCTTAATCTGCCCTGCCTGGCGTTTGGGAAATTTTTGCATCAGTCACCGGGTTATCACCTGGCCTGATAGCGATAATCTCCAAGCTGTAATTATATCCGCCGTCGCGGTGCCGCGATACCCGCGCCAGGTGATCTCCATGGCCCGCGAGTGGCATGTGAACGGATATTTCTCCGCTCCAGGGGAATGACAGAATTGTTTCACTTCACGGTCATTTCAATGCTATGCACCTTGAAGCCGTCACATCACTTGGCTGAGGTGTGTAAGGTGAGAAAGGTCAAATGATCCAAGGCGCTTTCCGCGTGAAGCGAATTAGAGATCTCTCCGCGAAATATCTTTTATATCATTTGTATATCATTTTGTGCCGTTTTCGAAAATCCAAAAGGCTATTTTCGGATCAGCTGCGGCTTGCGGCATCGAGCCGTCATCATCTCCTTTGTGGTCCACCGGATTTTGTCCAGCTGACGTAAGATTACTAGGAATTAGATGAGTCTCGCCCAGGTGGACGGATGGACGGAGATTTGAATTTGGATATGGGACCAGAATGCGATATTTTGTCGCGTCGAGACTAAGGAATGTCGGAAAGTCGCTCCATGAAATATTGGGGTTCGTTTGAAGATATTTTTTGGAGGTGTTAAATGCCTTTCCGAGGAAATATCTTTCCTGCAGTTTCAAGTGGGCTTCTGCACATTTTTTCTTCTTTTCTTGAAAAATTTATTTTTCATTCTTTATCTTTTAGAAACCGAATATAATTTTTGTTTTGCAGTTTCTAAATAAATTCATCAGAGAAGAAATAATAATCTGATCTTGTAATACAAAGGAACAATTTTATGTACATACATATGTATGAATAACCCAAATTTTATATGAATGATTAATTTCACAGAAGAAAAAACTTTAAGCACTTATGGTTCAGCAAAAAAAATGTGAAAAATGTACATTAAAAAGTTACGATTTAACATTTTCTAGAATATTTAACTTCCGGTTGGTACCTCTTAACCACGCAGCGAAATGTAGCCAACATTCCTTGGCTGAGAAGATAAAAAAGTGTTAAACCACAATAATAAGAAGCTAAAAATTTTTAGACAAAGAAAAAGTAAATTTATTTTTTTAAATATTCGTTTAAAATTTTTTCAGTGGATAATATAATATTAAAAATTAAGGTATAACCTTATCACAAATAAACTGAGAGAATTGAAAGACAATAAGTACAGCTTCGTAAGGAGGTTAAGTAGAGTAATCGAAACCCGATTATCTATCAGAGTGCGTGTGGCAGGACTAGACGTTTTCAGTGTTTTCGATTAAAATTCATTGATAATTAATTATTTTTTAACCATTATTTCACAAAATTTAATTTATTTACTTAGCGTTCAACTATAGGATAAGAGTTATTATTAACTTCCAATCAGAACTTAATTCTCGAATTTAGTAACTCACTTCTAAATAAATATACATAGCCGAAATTACGTAAACATTTTAATGAAATTGTCTCAAATTACGTTGAAAACTTTTTGGTAAAGTCGATTAAATTTTATTTTTACAGTAATTTAATATAGATATGAAATCGATAATTTACTTTCTAAATAAATTTAAAGCTTTTAAAACCAGAACAAGATAAAGTACAGATGATCTGCAGTGCCTCGAATTTGAAACTTAAGAGAATGTGATTTCTGAAACTAACATTTGAGGCTTGTTTATAAATGTTGTCTTAAAAATGAAATATTTCCTTCAAAAGTTCTCTTATGCATCCGCTTTTGGAGATTTCTATCACCATTCAGTAATCGTAATAAGAAATTATTTGGTAACCATTGCAAAACCAACAAACCTTATTTCATACCTGAGATTTACTGCTTAAAATAAGAAATATTATTTATTACCTGCACCCAGTCTTAAGATATTAAGTGTTGGATTAATTTCACCTTGAAGGGACATTTTGACACAAATCTATTTTACGGCTCCAAGGTTTTCCACCACCATTCCTAGTTCATAAATCATCAAAGTAACTTTCCAAAATTTCCATCGACTGTCAGTTCGAGAAAAAGACCGCAATCGCATACATACATCGACCATTAATTATGTTCGTTGTCAGTTAGATCTAACGAGATTCTTCCCAGAGAAAATCTTGCATATTTCCCAGCAGACCGAAAAGAATTCGAGCCCCGCACTAATGGAGAATCCATCTCCAAATATCTTCCCAATCAGTTTTCATTTTGACCAAGTCAGCACGACATGATCCATGCACCGCAGAGTCAGAGTCAGCCTGATCCAGCCCCAGAGTCGATCGTGATCCAGGTAAATAAGTCAAAAATAGAAAAAGGAGATGGCGAAAAAAAAATATATATAAGTAATAAGAAACATAATTAAATCGGTCAAAGATTGCTTTGCGGTTCTCCCTGTTCGTCATACCCCGAAAGTGTTGCAACGCTAACCTTATGATCCACTAAAACCTCCAGATATATCACCTGGAGATCGCGGCGGCCAGCTCCATTCGTGTTTCCAATTTGACGATCAATAACTTCTTGCGTGTTGTTTCAGCTCTTTAAGAGGCCGACGTGCGCAGATTCGTGGACAATAGATCGATGGATAGTTGGGGCGGCGGGGCCTATAAAGCGGATCAGCGCTGTCAATGGCTGTTACTTTACCATTATTACTTTTAGGCATTTTGAGCGCGATCGAACGGTGGGACATTCGCGCCACACGGCTCAATTGCTCCCTTTGTTCGCTAGCGCAAAGTGTGCGTTTTTATTCGACTCAATTGTTGGCCAGCAAATTGTATGATGCCATTATGATTTCTCAAGTGTTTGCAACGAACCCATTAAATCCCTCCCACACTCGATCGCATCATCCGGAGATAACATTTTCTAGAATCGTAAAACATCTTATGTCCTACACTTTCAGGTTTCACTTCGATCGCCTCGTAGAATTGGAATTCCACGAGTTCCAGTTACCGCAAATTAACCACTCTAAATACGACTTCGAACTTGACCAGGCTCCCTTTTTTCCACTTTATATCGCTTACTAAATAGTTAAATAGTTTTCACATTTATAGTTCACCTAGGTTCACTCTCTTTCTATGCGGTGATTAAAAGTCGCCAATGTGTCCGCAGACGAAACATCCCGCTCCACCTGGTCCTCACTTTCTAATCGATTCGCAACACTGTTGCACGTTAAGATTCTGAAATAAGATGAGACGTTAGAGACGTCGAAGACGTTCAATTTTCGCTGGACTGAAACTCCCCAGCGAATGAATTATTCAGGGTACGATGTTCGAAGGTGATTGCGGAAGATTGCTATCGCTATTTTTGATTTATCACAGATAAATTCATCTTTTCAATACTTGGTCGCATTATTGCGATACTTTGTTGGACATTAACTGAAAAGGGCACATGATCATTCTTAATGTAATGGATATTGTGCACAAAACAATTTAATGCTACAATACTTAAAGGATATAGTCCGATATAGATGCCAACAACATTATTTAACTTTTAAAGACTTTTTTATAATGTCGCACAAAAGCGATTGGCAGCATAATTGTCTTTATACAAATTTTGTAAAACCCACCTTGCAATTATCCGATCTATTTTTACGTACATACACTGAGAAAAAAAATATATTATTAAACAAAACTGTGTTTCCTTTTTCTACCAAAAATATAATTTAGTATAATTAAAATTAGATGAAGCAACCAAAATGATAACTTCTTCAATAAAGCGCAAAAGACGAATTAATTGCTGTAAGCAAAATAAATTGGTTATCTTTAACTTCGTTTTTTAAGTTCCTACTGGTTGTGTTGATGAGGACATTTTCTGAACTGAGTTTCAATATTAATCGCTTCTCCGCTGAAATCTGCATTATTTCGAGTAAGTACTATCAGAATTGATATAAATTAGTTAGCTAGCTAAGAGTTTTTGCATTTATTGCTGAGTTCGGATAGTATGATACTATTTTCTCAAAAGGATTTAAACATAAACCGCTTCTTTAATTTGAACTTAGTTCTTTAATTTGACAGTGCAACTGGTTATTTTCTTGTAATTTTTAGCAATTCAACAAACAGTTTGCCAATTTTTTGGTTATTTTTAGAATACCCCCAAGTAGTGGCGTTTAACATTTTTATTCTGGCGGTATTTATTTTATATGTTTCTCTTTGTATTAAAATTAAAATTTTAAAATTTTCCTGCCAAGTATTTGGTAAATGTTAACTTGAGTTTTTGCTTTTCTTACCATTGTCTTTTGCTCCGTGATATTTTCTCGAAAGAAATGTACTCTCCTAATAAATCCTAATTAAAATGTTAGCAAAAATCTGAAAAATACATATATATTTAAAAAAAAACTGTTTTTTTTAGGACTTAAAATCTTGAAGAAAACAGAAAAATAGACATAGAAAATCAATGCTTAATGAAAACATACATAGAATAAGAAATGTACTTGAAAAAAAGTTACCTGATCTTTGATCTATTTTCTATTTAAAGATCATTCTCAAAAAAAAAAAAAAAAAAAAAAAAAAAACACTAATAAGTAATCCTGAAATTTTAGGTTCATAGAGTACTTTGGGTACCACCTCAAATGGAGCAATAAATAATTTATAGAGGTTTTAATTATTGTATTTACACCTATACCTTACACGATTACACCACTTTCCTACATTTAAAGGTAAAAGTGATATTATTTTATTACCATTAAATCCTCCGCTCCAAAGATTAATAGTTCCTTGTACTTTGCTTAGCTCATTAAATCACCGATGTAATTTAAATTGATTCGCATTTTATTATCCCATCATCGTTAACGATGCTGTAAGAAAGCCAGCTTTTATCATAATGTTTAAATTTTATATTTAATTTATCATAACATGCTAGCAATGTTTAGTTTTATATTTAATGAACGCAATCATTCTAAAATATGGTTACTTATGGACGTATAGAACTTTACTCTATGACCAGTTCTACACCTTTTGAGTACCTTCGCTTGTTAGAAATCCGCAGCGAGAGCTCAAATAAAGAAATAAATCAATAGCGAATTACATTAATGGTCTGATGTTAGTTAAAGATCTGCTTAAGGTGAAATGGCGTAAAAAGACAACAAGCAATCCTCGTCCATTTGAGGCATAAAATCCGTAGTAAAGACAGTTTCCTAGTTGGAAAAAGATTCAAAACCTTTTTGAGACGCATCCACTCTACTTAGGGCTAATCTGCCCTGGCTAAATGGCATGCCAGATACCAAGAAAACCGCCAATGGCAGCCGTCCGCCCGATATAATAAAATCGTCAAAGTGGATAATAAACCGAAAACGCGCCCAGATTTTTATCTTAAATTATGTTTCATTTCGTTTGATTGAATTTCTGTTGTATCACCACGACCGCAACGGACTCAGTCGCGCGGTACTCGCGCATCGCATATACCTCCTTGGCGATTGCCGGACCGGCGCGCGGCGGCGCAGAGGGCATCTTTCACTTAATCGTCTTCTCAAAATGCTGCGGCCCGAAGAAGTTCTTGGATGCCTTCTTAAAATATTGAGAAAGTGGCGGGACGGGACCGGGACGGGTCCGCTGGTACCAACCTTACCATCTTTTATCTGTTCTGTAAAACCGGCGCGGAGCCCCCTGAGATTTATAGAAGAGCGCGCGGCGAAATTAAAATTTCCCTGGTATGGGTGGGGAGCTTTATCTGGCGGCCCAAGGCCCGGGTCTTCTTTTCTTCTGTTGCGTTGTTCTTTTTACCTTTTTGTTGATTAAGTGTGGTTTCATTTTTATAGTCGAGGTGTCAGACAAGTCAATGATCGTGTTATTAGTCGCACTCTAAGATAACGCCGTGAATAGGAAACGATTGTGGGACGCACTCTGCGATTGTGAAGACACGTCGCCCAGGGCAGGTCGAATGCTATTGAACTGGGGCCACGCACGCGGGAAGAAACTAAGAAGACAACAGCGAAGACGTCGACAACTACGTCTACGACTACGACTGCGACTACGACTACGACTGCGAATATGACGACGACGCCGACGAAGACGGCGGCGCGGGCGGCGCGACGGGTAACCGACGGCTGAGCGATGGTGCAGGTACTAACAATAAATTTTCAAGGTTCACAGATCACAGATCGGTTAAAAGGAGGCCCCCACTTTGTGGCTATTGCTAATTTAATTGAATTAATGAAGGTTGCCGCAGGTGAGGGCCGCCCGAAGGGAGGACACGGAATCGGTGTTCTCAGCTAAACAGGTTCAATTCATATTCATGTTCGAAGCGGTGTGAAATTCGCCTCCCCCCTCGGCCCCTGTCGATGGCTTTCAATAAAACCAACAGTGGATAAAAATTCAATTTATTTTTGAATTCTTAACGGGATGAGCAAAATTATGGAAAAAAGAGGTCCAACTCAAAGTTGTAAGACATTTACTTCTTGAGTCTTCATTTCCCAGGTAACTACAAAAGACCCGACAGCCGAAACTTTATTTTTGTCAACAGATTTCAAAGAAAACCGATTGTAAATAATGAGAAGAAGAATAATAGAAGCTTTTTTTTAATACCATAAATAAAATGTTTACATATGTACATTGAAAAAGTGTCTTTTTTGTTATAAAAGAAAATATTCATTCAAACACGAAAATATATCGTGGAATATTATTGTTACTTGAGAGAATAGGTATTCAACCTTATAGTATAGTAATCAACTTTAAGCTCTGTAATTCTTTTACAAATTTTAATTCTTTTGACTAAAGATAAAAAAAAAACAGAATAACGCTTGCAAGAATTCCTAAAACAGTACTGATATCAAATATTTTAAATTTTGGGTTACTAGGATGAATAGCATATTTTTTTATTTCCAAGGATTTTCCATATTGGTATATGGTATCCCCATTCATAGACTAATAGTTAAATAGACTTTCCTTAAATTAAAGAAAATCGATCAAATGTTGTATTCCTTTCAGATCTTTTCTAAGAATTACTCCAAACAAAATATCGACCTTTCTTCTATCATCACTTCTTTTACTTGTGTCTAATTTATATTATATATTTGTACAAACACCTGTTATTGTTGAAAAGAAAATTTTCCATTATGTTTGCTTTCTTTAAAGTAGATTTTCAGACTATAACAATCTGGTTAAAGAAAAATTTTGACTTTCAAGATCATTTAAAATGGAATTTTAAATAGTCACTGAAAATTCAACATTTGGTTCCTAGATGTAAGACTTATGAAGGAAAGAAGAAACGTTTATGAGTTTATCGGGGATAATCTCAAAAACTACTAAATCAATTTAAAAAATGTGTGCGCTGTTTCATAAGTTTATCTGTTTATTTGTTTGTTTGTTCACTATACAAATGCAATCCACTGATCCAATCATAATCAAAATGGAATACATATAAAGGTCACTGATTCTGAATCTATCTAGCTAGAAATATTTTTAATAGAAGTAAAAATAAGTATTCCGAGGGCTTTTTGTGCCGTATGATTTATGAGCAGCAGGAAATGAAATAGTACAAAAAAGTTGATTGAAATTATTTAAATTAATTAAGTACATTTGCATGCAAAAATTGGATATTAGGAGACTCTATAGAATCAGAAATAATTTTCAAATTAATAAACGAAAATAAGTTTTCAAAAGGATAAAAATCTTGAACCGGCAAATCAAGAACTTCAAGCCCATTCTTATTTACCAACTTTGTTGTATGTTTTGGGGTCATCATGCTGAAATCCATCGAAGCGGCATTTCCCATTCAGCATGTGCCAAAATTTTCGTCTCCAAAATACGTTTCTAAATAAAACGTTCCATTATTTCCTTCATTTAAATCTACCATTTGTAGAAATAATATAAAATAATTTCACCTTAGTGTATTTATTTTCTTGTCCATAAGTGTACCTATATGAAAATATTTTAGTACTATGCTCAATCAACTAATTTTTAAAGTTCTAAATACCAAACCACTGACCAATAACAATTTCTTGTTGAAATTGCAAACCGAACAAAAAATTTAAATTGATTTGACTTTCATTTCGAACAGAACACCCTTTCTATTTGAGCGACAATTCATGTTCTCTGTTCGAAAAGCACTTACCTAAAAGTAAGGATAAAATGAAAAAAATAATAGACCTATTGTCTTGGAGGCTCTATCTTTTAGAAATCACTCCCTCGCAGAGTAGAAACTGGAGCTTCGGCCTGCACCTGCATCCGTTTTTGGAAGGCGCTACTCGCCCTGAACATTGATTAATTTCATCGAAAGCGATAAGCGAGCCAAACACTAAAGGCCTATTAAAATAGGATCGGATCGAGCAGAGATTTTCGCGACCACCATTTATCAGCGGCTACTTTCTACGCGTATAAAGAAACATCAAGCGATCAGTGGCCGCCACCGTCACCGGTGAAACGCCCGCGGCCGGGCCGTTTAATTTGTTCGAAATCTCATTATTATTATAAATGCGTTCGGGTTCGCGGTGAAATTATTACGCCATCTACTGTCACAACCAGGAGATTTATCTAGTAAATAGCTGGTTCAGATTTTCTGCCCTGGAGGCATAAAGTCGTTTTTACTTTTTTTTACTTATTAATATATTTAATTTTTTATTTTTGGTCTTTATGCGAGGCCAACCGGAGCACCCTTTTCTTCCAAGACGGGCGCAAGTGTGGCCGCGAATGCCTCACCATTTTTCATCCGCCCGGGCACCATGTTATGACCGCTTTCGCAGCGCGGCAAGTGCCAGAAGAGCGATTTTATTTGCCTCGGATAATCTTAGTCGCGTAAAAGGCAGGGCACTCCGCCACAGAGGCCAGAAAACGCGATTTTGGTGCGTAAATTTTTAAAGCAATTGACAGAGGAGCAAAATAAGGGTACAAAAAAGGAAATTGTTGTCACTTAGGCAGCGTCAAGTGTGGAGCTGCCCGGTGTAAATACCGGCCGAGGGGCTTGTTTTTCCACCGCTCTATCATCGTCTATTTCTCAAAAGGCCAAGTCCATTTGACAGTGGATTTTTTGCGTTGTTGCGCTGCTGCGTTCGCGCAACTTGCCCAAGTGAGTCAGGTGAAAATATCCGCGCGCAGAGCACGGCCATTACGCGTCGCACCGCGCAATCTACCGCGCCGCGCGTCTGCCCGATGGACATTGGTCATCTGCGGCGTGGTCCTTCGAGTATCTTGGCCTCCTCGCCTCTATTCTTTTGTCCCCCGCAGTCGCCGCCGCAACTGCGCCCCGCAAAGCCTAGAACAGAATAATTTTATCATTTTCCCTCGTTGGCGATTCTTGTCCGCGACTGCCCATCGCCACTAGCCGGCCGCAGCAAAAGATGCTTTCACAAGGTCTTGTCATCCATCCGCCTTTATTACATACCTCGACTATGTCTAGGGGCCGCGTTGTATTGGTGCGAGCGGATAATATTTTTATGAATTCCTTTTGAGTTTCTCAACTTTTTCTTGGCAGGGTTCCGCCACTCCGTCTCTGCCCCCGCCCTTCACGGAACATACCGCAGACGGGCAGTAACGCGGACCAGCCAAACGACTGTTAAAGCTGCAGTGACACTGGGCAAAAACTGCGCGCCGCGCGCACATAAAACAACCAACGCAATGGTCTAGCCGCAGTTTTGCAGTTTTCAAAATAAAAATAAGATAAAAAATTTGATATCGAAATGGATAAATTGATAAGTTTAATTGTAGTTGGCTTATTTTCATCCATTTCTTATGGTCAACTCGATCAGGAGTGCGACGCGCCGAGAGAGGAGGACTCGCTCCTTTTATAGGCGGTAATAACGATTATTATTTCTAAACGGCTGCCATTTGATATCTTCATTTATTGGGGGTATTTTTAGAGTGTGATCTCCGATCTGCAAGGACTTTGTTACCCTCCAGCCTCCCCAGCCACAGCGAATACCGCAGAATTAGCATAACGAACGCACCTTCAACGTCGACCGACTGTTCTGGAATTCGCATTAAAAAATACGACTGACTCGAAATATTGACCGGTGGTAATCGAACTGTTTATGCCTCTTAATGAATACGTCTGGCACGGGAAATTAATATCCTCTGTCACGAACTATTAACACACATAAACGCTAATTACGCACAGGGGTTTTTCTTTCTTTCAAGAATTACGATGTCTTTTGTAGTTATGCTTCCTGCGCCCTGCGGGTCTTAGTCATCATGAAATGTTAATTAAGGAAGCGAAAACAACAAACTTGCTTCGTACAAAGTCCTAATTTAGTTTCATAAAATTATTCATAATAATATAATATTTTCTTCAAAATTTAGGTTTTCGATTTTTACATGAGACAAAAAAAAATTGGAATATAAATCTCAAGGTCACATTTAACTTTGATCGCAAGTTTATAACTAAAAAGTTGTGGAGACCACAAATTTCACAAAATATGATTCATTCAAATATGTCTGTATATCTTTTCGAGTTTTTGGAAATAAAAATGATCAATGTTCAAATAACTAGACCTATCAAAATTTGTAACAAAAACGAATTTTAGTAAGAATTTTTATATTATCAAAATGTTCAATGAACAGTCTAACTTTAAATAAATAGATCAGCAAATATATTTATTTAGTTAGTATATCAAAAAATAAATTAAAAGTGGTTGTAAAAGGAACTCGCTATAAAATTATTAATATATATATATTATAAATAAAATAGCGCCGTTTAAGGCATTTTTCTTAAAACTGCCATTTTCAATATTTCGTGCAGCATAAAAAATTCAATTTTGAACTGATATGGCTTATCATATTTTTGGAAAAGATTTCTTTTTCAATTGCCTAACGATACACAATTTTGTGAAAAAATGGCTTAGATATATTTTATATCTATTTATTGAAGTCGTAAATTTGTTGTTTAATGATTCATAACTCTTCGATATTTGTAGAGAAAATAGTTTGCAACATATTTCTTTAGGTAATAGGCACATTTAGATAATAAATTTATTTGTTTTTAAAAAACGTTGTCTACAATGTTAAAAGGTGCCATTTTGTTAAAAAAACAAGGTCGCTTTGAGGTGCACCTAAATCACTTTCAGAGATATTTGAAATTTTATTCTAAAATTGCATTCTTATAAAGTCTAACATAATAATAGAATAATAATAAAAAATTTGTTTTCTTCTAGAAATTATAACTCCTATTTTTCAGGGTTATGCTATCCGTCAACACCCTTTTTCTCAGGAATAGATTTATTCGAACGACTCATTAATTTTCCTTTGTGGAACGTCAGAAATTTTAACATATACACTTATGTTAATTTTAACAGACGACGTCATAATGTCCAATTAGAAATAGTTTGGTGAATATGGGTCTAACTAAATCATGGACTGTTATTTCAAAACATATAGCGTACTTCACGCTTCGCTAGAATCTTGAAGTTTGACACAAAGATAAATATAAAGTAACTAATTGACTAATAAGCTCTATGGTAATACATGTATAACAAAGTTCTACTCGTATTATATTTTTTTATATTTCTATTTTTCTGAAAAAAAAAGAAAATTTGTCTATTAAATATACTACAAATACAAAAGTTTGAAAACGAAATCCAAACATCAGAACAATATATGACGAGTTGACAACCGACCGAATTTTTAACTTTTGGTCTAAAATTTATTAAAGAACGGATAAACGCATAAACCGATATAGATTAAGATCAAATCTAATAGATTGCCTTTGCAGCTGTTTTTTATTTCAAGATTGTGATTGGAGATTGTATCCACTTAGACGGTCCAAAAACGCTAAAATTCTCAAGGAGACATAGTCCAGGTCGTTAAGAATTTCCGTCTACAATTATCAGCAGCTCGAAAAGATGTTCCTAGTTTTTAGCCATCTCGAAAAGTATTAATTACCCAGGGGTATTCTATCTTCTTGGCCATATGCATGTCTCGGATCAAAGGTTTCCATACCGTTAGCTAACATTTACCGGGGAGAGAGAGACATTGTCTTCTACGGTTCTTCAGAGTTTCTTTAGAGTGCCGGTAACTTATGCAATCTTCTCAGTTCAACAGGTGATTTCTGGTTACCGGCAAAAAAGCTATATCAGCTCTATCCTCAGCGTGGTTCAGGGTACGGGCAGCGGCCTCAATCCGACTCCATAGAACGCGATAGGATAGGACGGGATAGAGGCGCATAGGATGCCCGACTGGAACAAGACATTTTAGAATCCCTGGAATTCGTCGACACACAATAGCATCAAACAAAAATATGAGAACAGCTAGAACATGATGGAAATTTCAGCGTTTTGCTAAACTACTTACCACCGAAGTCTTGTTCGGTTGGACGGGCAAAAAGGCCACGTCGAGACGCCGCGGCTGTAGCTGCACCGCGCCGCGCAACTCCATCGTCGCGCCGATGCCCAGTGGAAGGAGGCTGAGTGATAAACACGAGAAACACGTTTTTTGCGAAGGTCTTTCGGCGCGGCCGGGCAGCTCTATCCCAATAAACATCGATTGTAATTGACCGGGCCGAGGGTAGCTTCTCGCGTTATCTGGAGTGCAAGAAGATGAGAAGCAAGAAATAAGGGACAATTATGAATTTTGCTTGCGAACCGAATCCCTGGACTTTCCTACGAGGAATTCGGTGCTTCCCGCAGCTCCTGGAGCTCCTGAGGCTCCTTCTGTTCACCTGGAAGCATTCTGCGGCTGCGTAGGCAGCGTGACAGGGGATGGGCAATCCGCGCATATAATGTCATTATCGCTGAAGAGATTTGAGCTGGCTGCGCCTGCGCCTGCGAAGATCGCGTTGTCGCGATAGTTTTTTTCTTTCCCACCATAAATATTTTTCTTTATTTTTTGGCGTACAGTGTAATTGCAAAAATTCTTAGATAGTCACTATCCAACGATCGTTGTCATAGTTGAAGAAAATTGCTGTACAAGTCCACGACGCCTTGTTATATCTGCCCATTTAAATGTGATAATTGCAGCCACGCAAACGGGCGAAAGGATGCGTGGGCGTTCAAGGTGGAATTATGATTGAGCGATAACATTCTAAAGATACGGATGGATACAACAACTAGGGAAAATCGTTGATCCATGCTAATCCCAAGGCTTGAAAATAGGGAGATAGAGAGAAATCGTTTACTTGCGAAAATGCCATATGAGGCACATGCCACTTGTGGTTAGGGGTCAGGGGCTTTTTCGTGATATTATTGGCTTTGTTGGATTTCACACCTCTAAGACTCAACGGATGTTTAGCGGTTCTTTTGACTTAAGATTTAAGATACATACAAGATAATTATCGACTACAACGCTGTTATTAATGAAACAATTCAAGGCAATGTTCATTAGGGATCGGTACCTACAATGAAATTAAAAACAGAGTCTTCGGAATAAGACACGTCTGTCTATCTGTCTGTTCAGATGTCCTCCTATATTCTGCTTTAAAGACTCATTAGTTCATTTTACATTCACGAAATAATGGAACAAATTAAGATTAAATCAATTATTCGTCACGTTCTATATATTGTATTTTATATCGTTATATACAGCCTGGTTTGCACCTAGTAAAATCGATGTAATTTTTATGATCTTTTCGGAAAGTAGGTAACAATAAATTTAAAAATACATGTCTTAAGGTACCTATTTGCAAAAATTTTGGTATCAAATTGCCAAAAAACGGTCAATGTTTTGAAACCTAAAATCAAAACCCAAGTAGATTGTGTTAATGTTAAAAATTATTTTCTTCTTCTCGCAATAATCATTTTTAAGTTATCATGACCACAGGAATGGCATAATACTTTCCTAAAATCATTGTTTTAAAATAATCTAGTTTAAAGAATATTTTATATGCGATTTTATTTATGCCTTTTCGTATTTCCCATTGTATACCATTGTAACTACTGAATATAAAATTAAAACACTGGTCAATTAATTTAATTTCTTATTCTGTTCCCATATAAAGTGGTAAAAATAAATTATAAAAATAGAATAGACCATATTGTGATCATTGTTAAAAATAAATAAATAATTTAATAGGTTTTTGTTGCGTGTCTTATAAAAAAAATTCGAATTTCGCGTATATTACGTTTTTGGAAGATAGGAATGCAGTTATGCACCTACTAAAGTATACATTCCTTTTAGTGATAAATATAACTTACAACGTCATTAAACAAAAGTTAGTTAAAAAAAGTAAAAATCTCTTTTTAAATTATAATCAGAAGCATTGTCTTTATAGTGATCCTATAAATAATAAAATTCGCCCCGAAAGCATCATCAGCGAACCTTTAAGCCTATTTTCCAAGAAAACCTTACGTGATGGAAAAATTATAAGTGGATATTTATAAATCAGTCATCAAATCTGCTTCAAACGAACTATGCTCATTTAAGAATTTTACAATAAAAACCATTTTGCAGACCTATATATTTTTGTTATTTTTCAGTTTCAGTAAATCGATTAAAATAATTCCTGTTCCAGCAAAAGAGAGAAGTTTAACAAAAAGAATAACATCTTATTTCTTAAAGTCGATTAATTAGTTATTGAGTTATCGGGTGGAACACGGAAAAAAATTTAGATAGCAAAAATCCCCAACCAATTTACGAACGTTTTCGCCATAAAATCCACAACATATATTGAAAAAGCAACAGATCTCCTTAAAAGTTACAGGAAATAATGTCAACATTTTACGCTGGTCCTTAAATTTTAGTTAATATCCCTGTTTTTTTCACAAATATTACCAAAATAATGCACTGTCTCAAAATCCATCGGAAAATACAGGGATATTACCAGAAACGACGCTATATTCCCGACAAATTTTTATCCGTGAATAGTTCGAAAAAAGTCATATTCCATGGAAACGCTTTTAAAATTTTAAGTAGGTAACTAAGAAGCCCAAAATAATTATTTTACTGATACTCACAACACTTTTCCAAAATCGTAAAATTTTGGACAAATTTCCAATCCATGAAAAATTGTTACTTTTTCGAGATTATTAGTTTAAGTTGTCTTTAATTTTAGATTCAGTTGTAAACTTGTAAGTCCTTCCTTTAACATCAGTTTTGGGCAATGAATCATCGGTCCGCGGATATTATTTACAATTAACCGATAACATAAGATTTGGAGCATCGTAAAGGAAGTACGAGAGAATAAATCTCCCGGAAAGGGCCTCAATTAAAGGAATCGTCAATAAAAATGAAAAACTGACGAAAAGATAAACGCAGAAGGGCTGCATGCAGCCGGGGCCCAATAAATAATTGCGGGTCCATCCCTACATCATGTTTAATAGAATTTACGTGTAAATAAAGAATTGGGATGCTTCCACTTGATCATCGTCCGCACGGCAGGGCAATCCATTGCCAGTCCCTTTGGACGTTGCGGCCGCGATACACGGAGAAATTGGGTAAAATTGCATCGTCGGCAATAAATTCGGTCAATTTTCACTTACTAACTAACTGTAGCTAACCGGTCATGGAACCTTTAAAAATACGGTAAACTCACGCAATAATCACATGATACCAGACACCCACAAAGTCTGGCCACTTTCTTCCCGAAAATCCATTAAGTTTTGATTATCCCGTGATCAGATGCGCGGCAGCGAGCGGCGCGACGTTCGGTGCGGCGCGCGGCCCAGAGATACCGTCGTCGCGCGGGAAGGCCACATGTGGGTAATTTACGCAAAATGAACATCATTAATACTCATCAACAATAACTTATGAAACCGCATTCTTGGCTGTACCCGTTTCTCATTAGCCATCATCTCCGTCGTTATAATTCTTTTTCGATAGTTCTTTTTGCTCAGATTTGGCCGAACCTCTGCTCCACTGGCCGCTTCGATGTCGTTTATCTTACTGGCATTCGACTGGGCAAGGGGATTGAAGGGAAAAAAACCGTGGACGATGTCTAACTAAAAGCTGATTACCATAAACAATCAGAAAATTAATAATCTTACGCTTTCGCTTGCTTGGAACTCGCTATCGTCTCTAAAGACCGTTTTGAAACGAATCCGGGGTCCCAAAATAAAATAAAATAAAATAAAAATAAAAGGAGCTCCGTCGGGATAACGAGAAACTCAGGAATGAAATCACTTAGCCTCCTTCCTCCTCCCGCCAGATTGAGAAGTCTTCGCTGCAGAATCCGAATCTTGAGCATTCTTGGCTGGGACAAGATTTGCAGATATTTGACAACGCGCAATAGTCGCGGATTTTGATTTCTATAGTAGAAAAGAGGTCCGCAAGTAGCCGAAGGAGGCTGGTTAGAGTCCGGTGTCAATTTTGACTAATCACTTAGCAGACGCGCATTCGATCTGGAATTCTTAGAAGTAATCCGCGAGACTCTTGATCGAGATCGCACCGGAGTTAGCCCTAATCCGAGGATTTGTCTTGTTCAAAAAGCCGACAGAAACTCAGATCTTTCGGTTAGCATATACAAAAGGGCTAAGGAAACAATTTTATATTTTTTTCCATTTTATTTAAATTTTTATTATTTTTTATTTTTGACAGGATGATAACACGTTCCCTCACCCCAGGGCATCGAGAAGCTCATCTCGGAAGAATCCATCACTTCTCCTTCCCTTCGGTGGGGGCTTTAAAAAGTTAATTGGCTCCAAGAGGCGCAGGTATTGCAACTCAACTCCCTGGATAAAATCGCAGTTAAATTAATTTTGAATTTTCGGTTGATAGCAAGATTCGCTTCGCGTTTACTGCTGTTTTATAGCATTTTAATAGTCAAAACGTATTTGTGCGTGATGTTGTGTCTGACATCATTTTATGGGAACACATAAAAGATATATATAATTATACGTAAAATGATGTTTTAATACAGGAAGCAAATATTTTCTCGCAACTTGAATCATCCACTAAAAATCGATTCCTTTCGGTACTTTTAATTTCAATAAAATTTACCCATGATAGTTTACATAAAAATCAGTCACACCTTCAATTAATGAAAATTTCTAAATCAGCTCTTTCAGCAGAATTTTCGAAAATTCGTTAAGTCTAGCAGTTGTAAATTTTCTATCTCCAATATTGGAGAATTTGTAAGGGCTATAACAAAAAATTTCTTACTCCAAAAGTTAACAAATTCACTTCCGTTTTCAGTTTCTTTTCCGCCTGTAAAATATTGCAATAAAACGAGTTCATATAATAAATGAGGCTAAAAATAATGAGCTACCTTGGACTTTCGCACATCGTTATTTTACAATATTCTTTTAAAAACGTAATAATATAAACTTTCCGAAAATTAAAAAACCAAAAATTTTTCTTTAAATTTTATAACTTTTTATACTGTTAAAAACAAAGCTCTCGTTAAAAGGAATATCTGAAACAATTTAAGCCGTATTGCAGCACTTTGAAGGTATTTGGCTCAATTTTAATTTTTGTTTCAACCACTTACAAGAATATTAAATGTTGTAAATGTAAATGTGTCCTTATTTTAACATCAGATTTTGAAAAAGTATATACTTTTGAGATAAAATTGAATTATATTTTTGGAGTATAATACCTCAAGTCTGATCCATTTGGGGAAACAACACACAGACACCAACTAACCAATATTAAATTGTATTTTAACGAAAGCAATAGAGAAATATTAATTAGTGGAATCCTGGAAAAAACGTCGTACTACTTTTACGATTTATTTTTGTCCAATTACTTATTTGATACCACCATTTTAATAGTGCCTTTTATTCTCGTGCAGTAGGAATAAACTACATATTTCACTTACGCCAAATATCGTAGTAAATATAATCTTCTGAATATAACTACCTCAAGTATTTCACTAAAATAAGAATTTACGTAAATTAACACCTTTAGGTCCGAATTAATAGCAGTTTTTTTCCGTAGATTACGGATTCGAAAATAAAAATACTCAATTTTCTTCTGTTTTCAATAAAAATAGACTCATAAAATTCGAAAGCTCGTATTTCTACCATTTATAAAAAATGATAAAAAAATAACTAATTGACTTAGAAGCTAGTACAATATTGTAACAAATAAAAAATTTGAATCTTAAACTGTTTTAAAAAAATACAAAAGACTTCATAACATTTCGAAGTAATCTGTGAATTTGACTTTTTTCCATAAACGAATTAATTGATATACTTAATATTACAAGACATTTATTTTCTTGATGCACACCAGTGTTATGGACTTGGTTTAAAAATAATGACGGTTTGAAATTTTTAAAGTATCCTAACAGTTGTTAATAAAAATAAATTGCAAATATGAATAAGAAATGAATCGGAGCATTATAGTTATATTTTGCAAAAGTCTACCATCATATTTCGCTGTCTTCAGAAATATGTTAGCAAAAATCATGAAATTTGATCCAATTAGTGTATTTTCTAGGTACACAGCACCAGCGTCTGTATACGAGCGATAAGACCTCTAGCCAACTCACCGGGATGCATAATTCATTCGCGATTTGTTATTTGCCCTGAATAATCCCACTTCTGCAGGTAAAAACGAATAGGCCGCAAATTATACATATAGCAAATTTTTGGAGTCATAACAGCGCGACGGCACAGACCCACAGACTCACATGATGGCATGTTAGTCGACGTGCGAAGGAACTGAGTATTCGCGCCGCACTTAAATTGCCTACCTCTGACCTAGGCCCATAAATTAAAAACTTAATTCCGAGCACCTTCGAGTCATGTTTAAGCGACATTAATAAATTAAAAATTAAAAATAAATAAGTTGATATATAAAAATAAAAAAAACGTATGAGAGAAGAGGAAAAGTTTGTGTTGATCTCGTTTTGAGCTGGGGCTACATTGCCAGCTAAGGCACCGGCTCGAGGTGGTGTTCCGTGTCAGTCGATACCTAGGCTTCTAGGCATATTCCGTTGCGCCGGCCGGGCTTTACGCGGTGTTCAGTTACAGAAAGCCGGGGGCCGGGGGTTTTCTGATGCGCAATCGGTCGGCGTCGGCGGCGACGATGACGACGACGACGGCCGGCGGCGCGGCGCGGCGCTCCTCCGATGGTAGTTGGGTGCGCTCGTTTATAATGTTAAACCACATGAGTCCAGCATGGATCCAGCGGTGATCCACAGCCGGCCCCAACTCCAACGACGACAGCTGGTAAGACATGCATGTGTGGGACGAAAAATTGTTACCGCGCCACATTTTCTGTGTGTACCTCTAATATGTTAATTACCTGGGCATATATGCGACGGATCTGGGGATTCCAGATCTTGAGTGAGTTTTGAGTCGGGCGCATAATAAATCTTTCCGGAGGGAAAAATTTATTGGCGTTTCTTTGGCTCTTCAAAACCGCACAGAGAAAATGAACGTGTAGCCAGAGCCTCAGTTTGAACACCCATTAAAACGATGATACCAGCCAGGTTGTGCTCCAGGTTCGTTCAGGTTGTGCGAGGCCCCAAGTTTTTGAGCCACAGGTTGGCGCAGACCCGAACGACGAACCGGATAAAGAGCAACAGCAAAAATTCCTTAAAGTTGGGACCGGGCTTTAGACATGTGTTGCTTCACTGTGGAGCAGACACACGATGCCGTCTATTCTATCCCGTCGAGATCTTAGCTAGCGATAGGCTTCGAGGTGATTAATAATTTTTCTTAACCAGCGCAGATCCCCGCTTATTACAACTGAGAAACTCTTAGGGGGCTTCTGCCTCGGGACCCGGGAACCCATTCCGAGGCTCGGGCGAGCGCGTCTGCGCGCCGTGCTTAATTTTACGCGATTTCAATATCTCTAGAATGTATCGCTTCGATTCTGACACTTGGACGATTCCCAGCGACCGCGCTGCTGCCGCCCGCCGCCGCCGCCGACCGCGCGCGACCGCTGCCGCCTGCAACCTTGCTTACCTTAAAATTGTCCCATAAAGCCATTGTCGCGGTCTGCTGTGATTTGTATCAATTGTAGGTGTTTTGGCGCGACCAAGAACTGTGCCCGGTGCTAACCTGTCTGATTTCTTCCTTTTAAGAATTTTCTTTTATTTTTATTTAATTTTTCTCCAGAACGTCCGGGCACAGCAATCTCTTGTAGCCTTGCTCGCGGGTGCTCCGGTGGACAGTGTTGCGCGCGGGGCCCCATACTTGTTGTTTTGTTACCATCATTCACTCCAGCAACAAGCCGTGCCCCGCCGAATGCCACTGTTAGGGAAGTCTTTCTTTTTTAACCTTTATTTTTTTATTTTTTTATTTTTAATTCCACTTGATCGCGCTTTGGCTCTACCTAAAAATCTGAGGATATCGCGCCATTGGAAAAATTTTTCGTCGGATGGAAAATGAGCAAAAGGACGGAAATCTGAGCCCCCAAGGTGGCTTTGAGCCACTCTATAGAAAGGCTAAGGTGAGTTTCGGGTGCGATCATGTTCACATCTCTGGTGGAAGTGTAAGGCACAACATGTGTTTATCTATCTGTGATCACTAAATTTATATAAATCTGAGTATATGTCGCCAAGATAGAGGTTGGCACTCTTTGTGCTTTTGTTTCCTTACACCACTCCATGTATATGCCTTATTTTCTTTTCTGAAGCCAGAAGACCAAGGGGGCTAGGTAGACCTCTACCTGACCACCTTAAGATCACTGATTAATGCTCTATGTGGGAAACCTGGCTGTACTCAATGAAAAGATATGTTCAACTGATTTTACCCCGCGATATCGTTTTCGCGCCGGATCGCGAGGGTGGCGGGCAGGAATTGAAATATTATACATGACTGCTGGCGGGTGTTTTATTCACACTGTGCCCACCAGACAGACGGACTGTTTCAACTGCAAAATATAGGCTTGATTTCCTTCTCGCCAGCGCAGCTAACTAATCAGAGCGGGTGTCCAACCACCGGTACGTCGCTTTTGCCGTCCGGTTTTAACAATTTCGAAAATAGTGGAATTTACGAACTTTTTACCTGCCAACGAAAATGAATTATGCTGATTGAATTCACTTCTCTGGTGCAATTGGTTCTAAGGTGACCAGACCAGGAGGTGGAATTCATTTCCATCTTGATAGCGCTTAATTAAGGTGTTGTTACATGCTATGACTTAAGACTAACATTTTTACTAGTGCCAAAACATATCGAGTTTCTTTATACAGAATTAAGAAAGCTTTCGCTTGCCATGCACTACTAATATAAGATTTAAAAATAATTTTACTTCGACTTTATCAAAACTAAAATCAGAGACACTCATTTGTGAAATGGATTAACTCTACTATGAGCCGGATTTACCACGAAGCAGCCGGGAGAGACCTTGTTTTTTGTAATAATTAGCCTTTTATATGAATTGTGAATAAATAAACAAATCCTCGTGTACTAATATTTAATTCACGTTTTTTGATTTTTAGTTTATAATTATGAATGTAAAAACATATTTCAAATCGATACACTGAATGATTCGACTGTTTTTAATTTGCGTGAAATTTTTGGATATTGGTTTTTTTGATTGTGAAAAAAAAAACATTTTTTTAAAATATATTAAAAAATAAAATATTGTCCATGTTTCAAGTTTCACTCTTAAATATCTCAAAAACGGTTGAAACAAAAAACTTAATTTTCTATTCATTTCAAACGAATAGATACTTTTAATTTTAGTAAAAATATAAGTAAAGAAATTTAAACAGAGGCGGGAAAATTTAGAGCCTAGGTATATCTGTCATTGCTTAGCATAAAGAATGTTTTGTGCGTTTAAATGTCCAGTATTAATCATCAAGAACTTAAGAGGATTAGAAAAAGTATAGTATGAATACTCGTATATTTTTAAATAACAAAACCCTTTTTTTAATGTAAAAATCGAGTTGTTAATTTAAGGAACATTGGAACTGCGGGCCCTACCGATTAAAAATTCATGACGATCTATGATACTATACAATAATTCAATAATTTAGCTCATTACAACAAAAATAATTTAGGTAATAATGCTTCCCATAGAACCCATTGTGGCTAAAACAGTGTGCTCGACAATCTTTAAAATTTCAAATTTGCAACAGATTTTAAATCAGCTCAACCGAAAAGCATAATTGTTATTAATTTTAACGATGTCAATAGCATTCAAACAAACAGACTCCCACCGTTTTCAAATAAATCTTTACTTACAGCCCAAGTATACTTAGGGTTTAATAAATTCCCCAACAGAAACGTTTCCAAACGGTCGCTTATTATTTTACTACACCTGAACGGCTGTTAGATAAACAATAAAATAAATGGCCCGTGCAGGGCACAAACAAAACGCGAAAAAATGCGTCGTAAAGTCTCGCGGTGCACTTGTTGCCCAACACTTTAGTATCTCGCGTTGTAGCGCGGCATCCATCTTTAGCCCAAAAAATAAAGTTTTTCGCCGCGCACCGCTCATGAATACCGCGACGATATCATCTCTAATAAATTTCCCGGACGGAGCCCATTCCTCTTACGGCGAAATTCACCACTTCCAGCGGCATTAATTTCTTTAATTATTCCCGCGATGGTGATGCGATAGACGAGACCCATCAGCCCGTGTCGATTCGTCGAATTCCAGGCTCGGGCTTGGACGTGAACTCGGCATTTAATTAACACGTTAACAAAATGAGTAATTCTTTTCTGATTAGAAGGCGAATTTCACGCAGTTTGAATGAAAAATTACTGAATGTGGCCAATGTCCGATTGCGTGAACCCACTGCGCAATTCGCGGACTCAGTTCGCTAATTTCTCTCTAAGCAGCCAGCAGCACCCCAGCAGCCGCGCACAGCATCCGCAGCAGCTGGACCATTGGTTGCTCGAAACTCGTTGCACCGCGCACTGTGAAGAGTATCTCAATATGTTTATCTAAAACAATCCATCAACATCAAATGGGCATCAATATTTCATAGAAGACTTACCATCTTAGAAATTCGGTTTTTGTTGGTAAATCTTCGTGCGCGGAATGCTTCAATTGGATCTGCCTCCTCTTTGAGGAGCTCCAAGATGATGGACATCGCATTCCCCGGGTGGAGTGGAGCCACTTAGAAAATGGAAAAATATAGAAAAATCCCCGAGTGGATCTCAAGTGACCACACTAAGTGCAGCCCAAGTGCGGGGGGGACTTGTTGCCAGAATTCAAGATTGGATATGGTCCCTCGATGCCTCGGCTTCAGCCACATTATCTCCAAGCCTCGGGCCTACACGAATTTTCAAGAAATGCCCACTAATCTCTAAAGTGGTCCATTAAAGTGACTTTTTGTAGGTGGATGCTCCGCCGATAGAAGACTCCGCGAGGCGTCGCATCATCGCAGGCCCGGCCACCGCATGCATGCACTTGAAAATTTTGTTCGCAATGCACCGAGCCGCGGAACAACAGGTTCGATTGACCTGAAGACCTCTTGGTTGATTAATGATCCTGCTCTAGCCACTAATTCTAGAATTAGATTGTGTCTGTAAGGCCCCGTCCCAGCTGTGTGGGGAATTAGGGATTTATCTTTTGCCGTCGTAAGTTGCCGCACTAAAGGCACAGATTTGCCGGAGTGCTGCTGAGGTAATTGTTCGACCGAGGAATGGATACGATGAAGAGAAGCAAAAAATTTTATGCGAACCGAGCCTCTTTTTGCTTTATAAAAATGAACTAGGCTTTTTTGAGCACTTCTCAAGACTCAGATTGACTAATTGAAGGTGCATGAAGCACTTAAAGCTCTAATTGTTCGTGTAAACTCAAAGTGATTTCAAAAGGTACAGCCGATGTGTGTCGGATTGCTCAAAAACCGTTACATTGATCGGATTTTCCGTCTTTCAATGTAAGAAAGATTGCTGTCGTAAAGAAAGCAAAGTTTCCTTTAAGCGTTGCAAATTATACGAGTTGTACGAATAAATTAAAATTATAAGTCTAATCATTATTTATACGTTAATTACAGAGATGTGAAACTAAATTGAAATCATTTTCTGAAATAAATGTAACTTTCTACAAAATTCAAGTATCGATTAAAGATTAACTAAAATCATTTGGTAAAATTTCTTTTAATATACACACATATGTATGTTTTTAAGCCATTTTTTACTTATAATTAATATTGCTAAAAAACTGAAGAAAATCCCAATTTTAATTTTTATATGAAAAACAGCTCAATCTGAATTTGAGGGAAATAAAATTAGTATCTCTTTGTTAAGAGCTAATTATGAAAACTGGAAATTGAAAATAAAAATAATGTTACACGGGTTTTTTGTAGAACGAATATTTCCCAATAGTAGGTATATGTTGTAAAAATTATGGGGTTTAAATTTTAACAAAATCAGTTAAGTAAATCTTGAGGTACATCTTGTAGGTACACCAGTTTAAAAATCGCAAAAGAAAAAAAAGGTTAAACGTGAAATGCAATCGCTACCGTGCTCATTTCAATTGGCTGTAATTCAGGTAATAATTGGAATTTTGACATGTGAAAATACTCTAAATATTCTGAAAAGTATTAGTAATAAATTTAGGCGAAATTTTCTTTTTATTTTTTGAAAGTCTCAAGAAGGTGTAGCCCCTTCACTCCTTTATAACCTAAAATTTTCATCGATCAACATAAAGCAAAATTTGCATGAAAAACAGTTTTTCGCGATATTTAGATGGGTTGCTGAATACTTTACTTCCTTATATATATTATCGATGGCGATTTTTGAAAATTCCTAAATTCGATTCTCATAGAGATAATCTGTTCTGGATATTTTATTTTACTTTTGGTTTTCTTTCCCTGAAATGAAGATTGGTAGTTTTGGTAGTATACTTTATTTGTAGATTACGAATCCGAAAATGAAAATTTTCCATCACATCACGTTTTTGAAATAAATAGAACTAAATATTGAAAAAAAAACCGTATTTTGAACATTTTGAAAGCTTATTAAAATACAAGGGGATATAATGTAGCAGAAGCTCGAAACATACATATGTATGTCAAAATAAAGCTTTATTAGCTTTGTAAATTTTGTAATCAATATTGTAATAAAATTTTATGTTTTTATTGTTTGTTACTGTTTTATATTGTATATACAGTAGGGTGCCAATTCATTAGCACCACCTGAAAATCTTTTGGAATTTTTACTTCAATGTATGATGGCAAGAACAAAATGAAACTTATCTGCAAAAAACTTTTAAATGTTATAAAAGAGACATTATATCTAACTAAATAAGAGCAAAGCAAACGAATTTTTCATTGAATACTTTTTTATTTCTAATATTTGTCAATCCACTTTCAAATTTAAGTATTTCAGAAATGTGTCGGGACATAGAATCTATACATTGTTTTATACACTCTTTATTTTCTGTGGACTTTTCCCACACATCTTTAATATTTTTAATAAGTGCATTCTTCTTAGGGTTATTTAAAGTATAAACTTTTTGTTTTTATAAATACCATACGTTTTCTATGGGATTAAGGCTTGGGCAATTTCCTGACCCAGGGTAAAATAGGAATATTTTCATTTTCCAAAAAATCATCACCATTTTCGCTGTGTGACAAGGTGCTCCGTATTGCATAAATTGAAATGGCTCATCAGGAGACTGAATTTCCCTTAATAAGGAATAAGGACCTCTCGCAACACTTAAATGTATTGCTTCTTCCTCATTGTACCCTCTGCAAAATACAATGGACCTGGTCCGTGGACGCTAATAACACCCCAAATCATAACTGAAGCTGGGTGTTTTATCGCTTGTTGAATGCAGGACTCCAAGTACCTTTGATTTGTGCGTCGTCGGACGAAAGACGATGGTTCCGTTAACACATGAAGCCGTACTTTGGTCACTGAAGAATATCTGTGAAATTTCGAATTTTTCAAAATATTCTTCCTTTACAAATAAAAATGGAATTAATGCAATCTTGCCGTATTCCAATCATTTGCAGTAAAAGTTTGGAACCTCTTGCTGAGCTCCAAGTGCTTTTTCTTCATCCTTGGGGTCAACCGCGGCTTTTTAGCGGGCCGTGTGCACTTAAAACCAGCTTCTGCTATGAGGCGTTGAATAGTCCTTATTGATATTTGGACTCCACCTTCTTGCAGAACCTTGTGCATCTCCTTTAATGGTATCCGACAGTTGCTAGCAACTGTGGCTGTTATTTTCCAATCGTTTCTTGGGGGTTTTTTCCTTGCATTTTTAAATTTTTCCTACTACGTGAAGCCACATCGACATTTTCCTTGATTTTTTTAGCCATTCGAGACACTAAAGAATGGCTAACATTTTCCTTTCTGGCTATTTCCCTCATGAAATAGTCTCCATTGTCCACTAGCGCAAGGATGGCAGCTTTTTTAACATCACTGATGTCCGCTTTCTTCCCCATTATCGAAAAATTCTTAAAAATATAACATTTCGAAATTCCGAAATAAAACTGCATACTACAAAATTGAACTTAACAGTAAATAATGCTTAACTAAGTCAAATTACCTCCTGAACGCACGAGCACAAAAAACTATCAATATTAATAAACTTCTGTGGAAACAATACTTGAAAACGCAATTGTCACTCCCTCAGATCACAAAACGAAATTGAGGATTTTTTTACTTTGACCTCCTTTTTATATCCTTATCAGGTAACAAGAAGGGTCCTTTTTTATGAAAGGGTTGGAAAACCCCGAAGAGAGGTAAATATATTGTTTTAAAGCTCTTTGAATCATTTTAACGCAAGTAGTATGCCCTTAATTGTGAGAAAAATGATAATTTGTAAGTGGTGCTAATGAATTGGCACCCTACTGTATACTAGTGGTCGCCCTGTGGTCGAAATTCGACCTACTGGGGTTACTACGAAAAATACGAATGTACACAGCCTACTACCTATATGTGTTTGAAATTGGCACTGTCAATAATAAAATTAAGACAGTTTGACCACAGACTACTATGCGTTTGACATAGACAGTATGAACGTAAATAATGAATTTATTTTATTATATTTAATGTATTTGTAACACATATTATATTTAAATTTTAGCTTTCTACACTCCTTCTCTATGTAAACTTTAACTATGCCAAATCTCACACTGCTCCGTCTGTCCAATATGCTTAAAAAGGGGTACAAAGTTTTCCCTTCACGTATTAATATATAGATTCTACGTAAATTGAAATAAATTATTTTAAAGATAAATAAAATAAAATACAAATAAATATATCGTCATCGATATATTCAGAACTAAAAGGATGAAGGGATACTGAAAAATTTTAAATGAAATTTCATTTTAAATGAAAGAAATTAAATGGAAATTTGTATTCGGTTTGTACTTAACCTCTTTCGAAAGTACCATACATACGTTAGAGCGCAGATGAAATCATATGAAGCAAATGGTGCCCTTGTGCATAGCATACCAAACAGAAAGCATATTTCAGTTTTTATGGCAATTCCGTAACGTAATAAAGGAGAGAAATGAGTTTACGAAAATTACGCAGCATATGCCAGTCTCCTACGGCCGTTAAGGCAGCACCAATTCGAAAATTGTATGCAAAGCAATTTAAGCCAAACTAATAGGTTTTCTGCGATCGTAACGGGGCGGCCGGGGAGAAATGCGTACAGGTAAAACCTCTAAAAAGTGTTTTTGGGGGGAGACCTGTAATAATAAGCCCCGCGAGATCGAGTGCTTTCATTTCGATCGCAAAACCACTTTCAGGTGACTGCTGAGAGCTGTCTCAATTTCGCGGCGCGCCGCGCGAAACGCTTCAATCAATCGGCCATTGACAAAACTGCGCGGCCGGGGATCACGTCCCGGCAGTTGATTTTTTTTTTTTTTTAATCGCCTTATCTATCACTCCTGAATGAGCCTATTAGTTGCGATCATATCGCAGGTAACCGGTGTTAAATTCGAAGTCTTACACAACTCGACGAATACGTCGCGGCGCAAACCGCTTGATCTTAGGAGAGAGAGCGGCTGCGGTGGAGGCCAGCCCTGCCTCGCAGCCACACCACATACGCGCCGGAGCTTATTTCGCATTCAAATCAGATAAAGACCTGCTAAATTTATATATACGTATAATTAAGATCATTTTATTGGCAATAACTTAATTCGAAATTGCCAATTGTTGTCGTGGACGCGCGGCACTTCTTGGCATTTTTTTCGGTTACAGCCGAGGAGGAGGTAAATTTGCACATGTGCACCAGACTTTAGGTGCAACAGGAAGAATAATGGTCGCGCGGTTAGAGTACAGCCCACCACTTTACTTTCCTTCGAAAAAACCGCGAGATATCCGCGGTGCGACAAGGGACTATTAAGAGGCAACATTGCGCGGACAAAACGGACAAACCGCATCGCGCCGTCGTGAAACACCCCCGAGCTGTTTTGATTTTTTCCCAAAAATAAAAATTGAAGATAAAAGGCAAAAATTTGCAATTCCGCAGAGCCGCGCGATCGCCGATGCGCAGAGTTTGAGTTTTATAAAACGGTTGCGCGCGCAGCGGCGGCGCAGCGCATGGGAACTGCAGTGCAGGCAAATTTTGCCATCATGGCCATGATTGATGCATTCAATAATTCCACTCTTCTTTTTATTATTTTTTTGTATATTCGCAGTTGCATAGTAGTCCCGAGGAATATCAGGGATCGGGGTGTATAATCGCCAGCCCTTTCGAGGCTCTGGAGCTGTTTAGCATCTCAATAGTGCGCTTATCGACCTCCCTGTGGGCTTCGCGTCGCGATGCTCCGCGCGCCGCGCCGCACAAAGCCTTCCTTCTTTATATCTTTCCCTCTCCTGTGCTTTCGATTATTATTTATGGCCAGTCATTATTTATTGAGATATTGTCCAGTCGAATGCAATTTCTAGCGCCCTGGGCATCCTTTGCCATTCGTTCCTTCACCGTAGTCGTCCTCCTTGCACTTCTGGGGGCCCCTTCTTCATCATCATCTTCTTCTTCTTCTACTACTTAGGGGCCCCAGACATGTTGCGGGCTTCTCGCAAAACCACTTACTTATGCAAAAATTTCCGAGATTTTTATTTTATTATTTTGTATCTTATTTTTTTATTGGTCGTTTATAATTTTTTTTTTGTAAGATATACCCCAAGACGACTGCTTTTCGTGGATGCTCCAGACTATATAAGAGAGAGGCTGAGGCGTCGTTGATCGCAAGAAAGAGGGCAAAAAATCTCCAAAACACCTGATCGAATGCGATTATCAGGTCGCAGATGAGGCTGCACACAATAATGCAAATTAACGAATTAATACAAAACGAAAAAGTTGCCATTTCCTGGAAGCGGCGGCCCATCAATCCGGAGGCCCACTGTGCCCAAGAATTGAATCGTTACAATCCTCTTCTTTTTTTTTTTTAACCAATCCGCATTAATCAATTAGCAGAAGGCGGCGGGCAGTTCGCCATTATTCAGAGACTGGCAATGTGACTCCTCTCGAATGGGGCACCAAAAGTCTGCGTCTCCAGCGTATGATATCTTGTTGACTTCAATTAGCTGACAATTGAGTAATTTACTTAACTGATATGGTTAAAAAACTCAAAAATCTTCGAACGGACGGCAGTCGTCCGGGACACAGTCGCGGCCAGGGTAAATTCGACCCGTATCTGGTCCCGAGCCAGCGCACTAATGCGCTTTCAGTGTTTCCCGCCGATATTAGCTGATAGGCTCCGTTCGTGAATCAGAGTCCTGGAGGAGTCCCCCCGGGGACCAAATAAAGAAATAAAATCTTTAAAAAAATATATAAGACGAAACGTGCACCGAACCGTGGTGCACCGGGCCACAAGGAGCCCTACTTGTTTAATAAAAAAAAAACATTTTCTTTAGTTACTCCGCGAAGACACTGTTCGCGAAAGACATTACTGATAAGACGGCGAAAGGGACCTGAACTTGCATATCGCGAGCTATGTTCCCCGCCATTCATTCATTCTCGGCTTATCGGCTCACCGAACTCTTATCATTGCGAATTTCTTACGTTTATTTTATTTATTTACCCTGAGGTTGTAATTTTTTATATCCGACTGTTTTTAGAGACCGCGCATTTTAGGTATGTTTTGTTCTTATACCACAGCCACACTTCCTTATACCTTTTTACAAAACAGAAAACAGGCAAAAATATATTTTTACGAACCATGAGACGAGTTTTTCCAGTCGAGGGCGTGATTTCATTTCGACATTTATTGACTCTACGTCGGCTTAATATCGAAAGAATTCGCGATTTGACAAGTGCACTCGTCTGCAATAAAAACGCAGATGCAAATATATTTTCCAGCGCTAATGGAATGGAAAATTATAATATGACTGTAAAATTGCAATTTAATGCTGCTTTTAATGAATCACTTGCGGGAACAATTCACTTTAAACTCACCGCACTTCGATTATAAAAGGACATTGTATCCAAGTTTTCTGAAGTTTTTCTTGGTAAAGTAAAAATAGATAAGTAGCTAGTTAGCTAAGATATATAAACATTAACTGAAGTTGAAAAGGGAAAAAATAAGTTTCATTGTTTAGCCTTGGATATTCGTGAAGGATTTATAGGTTAGCTTAAGATTAAAAACCGAATTTAAGGCATTTTATCTGGAAGCATTATATTTTAAGAAATCAAAAATAAATGCAATTAACAAAACAAAATAATTACAGCTCTTCGATTGTGGCTTTTTATTTTAATTTTTTCTCCAAACAACTGTCCGTTTTCTATATACACAAAGTAAATAAGTGAAGTCAATTTATTTTAAACCTCTTTTTACAATCGTAGATATTTCCGCTGTGCAAAATTTTGAATTGTTAGTATCGTAAAGCAGAAAAATTAAGATATAAGAATTTCAGATTAAAAATTTGACCTAATATCTTTTGAAAACCGGTTTTGAACTCCAAAGCATGTAATTACTAACTTCTAACATCTGGTAAAATCGAAATAGAAAGGGATATTCTAAAATTAAGATTATTGCCGACAGTTTAGGATTTCTGATTTTTTTTTCAAATGGTTTATCATTTCTTGAACTAAGTTAACTACACTAACTAACTACACTGAAATATATTTTAAAAATACTTATTAAAATGTGTATCTCTGGGTTTCCTTGCTTTCAAATTTGAAACTAAAAATGTGATAGTAGTACTTACTAAATTAGATATTAATTAGGATTTTAACTTAAAATTTCACTGGGTTTTTTGAATTTTTTTTTTGCGACAATGAGTGACCGTTTTGAATCTGCTATCAACATTTAGTATTTATTAATATAAAGGACAGACCATAAACAAAATTTACAATATCGTGTATTCTCAATTTCAGAAATATCATTTTTGAGTTTCTTCAAAACATTCAAACGAATATTCTATCAAACATACGTTTTGACATTTTGATTTTAATTTCAAAGAAATATATTAAATGGGAAATTGAATATTTTCGAAGGTTTATAAGGGATTTTGAATGAATTCAGGTTAGTTTTCGAATCTACAATCAAATTTCAAAATAGATCCCAAAATTGTACAATGCATTTAAATTAAAATACTGCCAAATTCTCATAATAACTATTTTTTCAACGTATTCTATAATCCGATTTCTCAGAATTTTAAAAATCAAACAGGACAAGCAAACAAGCAACAAAATTTGCAGTGCATGTTGAGTTTAACAAGTTTTTCATTAGTAGAATTTTCGTCTAAATTGGTCTAATATTCTTTTCTCCAATTAGGAACAAATAGATAAGCATAAAATTCAGAAGTGATATTATATTCAAAAAGGATTTTCAGAAAATCCACAATAATTAAAAGTATTTTTTTAATTTAAATATTAGAGTCGTGAACAGGCAAGCATTAATCGATGGAATGCAATATAACGAAAATAAACAAGAGGAGCAAGATCGCAAAACTTGAAAGACGTGGAGGTTAGGGCAGAACATAAAAGTCTCATAAACCATTCCTCTAGCAAAAACATCAAAGCCCCACGCCGGATGATAGTTTAAACTGTAAACGAAGTTCTAACAATGGCCCTAACTACTATAAATCACATTCGCATTCACACCGCAGCTTCTGTGACTAATTTACGTAGCATATTTTATCAAAGGCTAGATAAACCGAAGTGCCGAGGTTCAGCCAATAAAACAAACAGCACTGAACCCTTTTTGCGGGCGATTTGAGTGAAACGGAATCAAAGCAGCATTTTCGCGTTTCAAATTGGTGCGCTAATGGCGACTAACAAATTACGAACGTCCATCGGGTTCGGGATCCCACGGGGCCAGCCGGAACCTCTTGCACCAGTGTGGCATTCGCCATAAATATAGATTTGCAGTCAAAAATAATAACAAGACGCTTGAGGATGTAATTTCACTATCACGGCATTTGCGGGGATCACCGTACACATCGCGCGCATTCCTCTATATATAAAATGACAAATGAAAATAAATGACGGCCAGGGTAAAAAGTAAGGTGCGATCGCCATTACGTGGATCCAGAGCCCCCATACAATTCTAGAAGATAAATATACGAGCACGTATGCATATTATCCACGGTTGAAAAAGAAATGCTCGCTTAAGTCAAATGCTGAGCTCGGCTCAAGAGTTTGCGCTGCTGCGACTTCGTCCGGCGGGATGCGCGGCGCAATCAGGGGAAAAAAATTGCACAGTCACTTAAGGGGAGAAAAAGAAATACTTTGAGGCCATGAAACACTAGAGACGATCATTACAATTTCCGAGCAGGTAAATGACTTCATACACATGCAAGGACATGCGTACGGTGATAAGAGTCGAAAATTAATTGAATCGTAATGAAGGGGGAATATCACTTACCTTAGTGCTAGTGGTGCGGGGTGATCCTCCCAAAGCGATGGCGAACACCTCGATTTCATACATGTCGACGCCGGACTCACGGTCCAGTTCATCAGCCGTTGACAGGATCCCTAGTTTGGTGTCGATGTCAAATAGTCGATCTACCTGATGACCGTCACCCGTCACATTCGTTACGTAATACTCGATATCGGCGGAGTTAAGACGCGCACTCACTGTAAGGATACTTGTACCGGCCGGCTCGTTCTCGTAGACACTACCGATTTGATCGCGCTGATCGAACACCGGTCCGTTATTTATCGCACTACTCGCTATTATCGTTATATACGCGTCCGAACTTTTACGTTCAGTTTGAACAGCCTCATCAGTCGCCTTGACGGCTAATTGATAACGTACCTCAGGATTGACAATCGGTTTCCTTAAAGAGATCGCACCTGTGTTTCGATGCAGCCTAAAAAGATCTGAACTTCCGCTAACCATTTCATATGTAACTAAACCGTTTGTGCTAGAGTCAGCATCACGAGCGTTCACGTACATGATCACCGATCCATCGCGTCCAGGTGCAACACTGATATCGTGCAGGGGGAGGATCGCTGCATTCATAGATACAAAAACTGGGGCATTATCATTAATATCTTCTACTATCACTGTTACTAGCTTTTCCGCTGATAGTCGTTTAGCAGGGTTTTCTGCTTGATCAGTTGCGACAACTGTTAACCGAAAGGTATCAATCGCTTCACGATCAATTTGCCTCAAAGTGTGAATCACACCTGTATTTGGGTTTATATCGAAATGACGAATATGGTTTTCCGGATCTTGCTTACTAATCGCATACGTGACCTTTCCATTAACACCTGAGTCAGGGTCTTCAGCTGTTACAGTAACTATAGGTGTTTTAACGGGTATTCCTTCTCGAATTTGTCGAACAATTGCTGTATTCGGAAAACTAGGAGGATTATCGTTTTCATCAACGACATTTACTATAAACATAATTGTCGTAGATAATCTTGGACTACCCCCATCCGAAGCTGTAATATTCAGGGCATATGTAGTCGTATCCTCATAGTCTAAAGATTTGTGTAAATACAACGATCCACTCTGAGGGTCTATATGAAATGTATCTTTTCGATTTCCAGCAGCAATTGAAAATGTTATCATGCTATTTATTCCTAGATCATTATCAGTAGCCCGAAATTTCATTAACTCAGTCCCAATAGGACTTGTTTCTTTCACTGAAATTTCAGTATTCGTTTGAGTAAATTCAGGGGCGTCGTCATTTTCATCCAAAACCTCAACAGTAATAGTTGTAGTAGCACTTAACTGATCTTTAAGGGCTGCATCACGAGCAACCACCGTAAGTTTATACAAGGACTTATACTCACGATCTAAATGTCTTGAGACAGTTACCTGTCCTGTAGCATCATCTATTGCAAATCGTCCCTCTTGATTTCCATCATTAATCGAATAAAACACATCGCCATTCAGTCCTTCATCAGCATCAACGGTGTAAACTCTAATAACTTGAGTCCCTATATTAGCCCCCTCAGAAATTTGCACCTTGTACGGTGCCCTGAGAAATTGTGGTGCATTGTCATTAACATCAGTGACAAAAATCTTAACTTTCACTTTATCCCTGAGCCGTTGAATCCCATTATCGCTCACGATAGCTTCCAATTGCAGAAAATTTTGTCCAGTCATTTGGACCAGTGCCTCACGATCGAAGGGGTGCAGAGTCTTAATGAAGCCATTCCGTGAGTCAATTGTAAAGTCCATTTCTCGCGATGATAGCGAGAATATCAATTCGGCATTCCGTCCTATATCACGATCAATAGCTGTTAATTTACCAACAAATGAATCGGTTGGCTCATTCTCTGGTATAGTAAATGTAAATGTACTATTCGTGAACTGTGGCGCATTGTCATTCTCGTCAATGACGTGGATTATAACAGGTACGATCGATGATCGTGAGGGTATACCATGATCACGGCATGCTATTGTCAGCGAAAAGTAATCCCTTTCTTCCCGGTCCAATTGTGATTTAACAAACAGATAACCATCCGGGAATATACCGAATTTGCCTTCAGAATTTCCTTCGATTATATCATAAGAGATCCGGCCGTTTATTCCCAGATCAGCGTCTGATGCGGCTAAAGCAAAAAATCTAGCATTTACCGGAGTTGATTCAAGCAGGGAAGTCTCATAGGACGTGTGATCAAAAACAGGTGTGTGATCGTTAACATCTGCTATAGTCACTGTAATAGTGTTTTTCGATGACAGCGGCGGAGATCCACTATCGATTGCTGTTAGCTCAACATGCAAGATTGTGCCTGGTTCTGAGCGTATCGGCCGATTAAGATATAAAACACCAGTTGCTTCGCTGATACGAAACTGATCGCCGGGATTGTAGGCAAGACTGTACGAGACACGACTATTAATTCCAGAATCTCTATCACGAGCACGTGACAAGTAAACCTCTTGACCAACAGCAGCGTTTTCTGGCAGGAGGATCTCGTCACGATCATGGGCAAAAACTGGTGCATTGTCGTTGAGATCGAGGACCGATATATTGACGACAGTTTTTCCGTAAGCCAGCCCAACTCGAGCGATAACAGTCAGGGAGTACTGAATCATCGATTCGCGATCGATCTTTTTCGCTGTTCTGATAACTCCAGTACGACGATTAATTTCAAAATTTTCCTGTGGGTCTCCAAATACAATTAAATACTCAACTTGTTGGTGCGATCGCACCTCAACTTTTCCAACCTCCCTGCCAATCTGTGGCTCAGCTCTATCGTGATCCTCTGTAATTTGAAATTCATATCCTGTAAACGAGTCAAACTCTAGGGACTCTACCTTTGACTGCTTAACAATTTCAACTACAGCATCCTTCTCTGATCGCCGATCCCCGCGATCTTTCGATGAAATGATCAATTTATAAATGGGCTTCTGTGCCGTCCTTAAATTGCCCCTTAGGCTGACTGCGCCGCTAAGACTATCCACCGCAAATAGGCCATCACCGCCGCTCTCGAGGTTGTAAGTGATTATGGCGTTATCTCCGTCATCAAGATCACTCGCTGTTACCCGAAGCAGAGAGGTGCCCACAGCAGTGTCATCGGCAACTGCAAAGAAATATTGTTTCGGATAAAATTCCGGACTATTGTCGTTAATATCCTCAACGTTCAGGTACACGGTAGCGGTGGCTGATTGCGGTGGTATACCTTGATCACGTGCAACAACTAAAATCTCATACTGTGCGGTCGTCTCACGATCAAGTTGCGTTTTTGTTGTTAATTGACCAGTCAGGGAGTCAAGGGCGAACATATCAGGATACTTTTGCTGTACAATCGAAGGCAGGGTATATGTAACACTACCATTAGTACCTTGATCGTGATCAGCAGCTGTTAGCATCGCTACTAGCGTATGTGGCGGCGTGTTTTCACTTAAACTGATATTAATTTGCTGCTGGGAGAATTCGGGGGCTTCGTCGTTTTCATCAAGTATAGTAACCTTAAGCTGTGTGTATGCCCACTTTGGGTTCGGTCCACCGTCTCGTGCTGATATACTCAGCTCGACGGTACCCTGAACCTCACGATCTAATGCTGCTTGTGTGGTTATTAAGCCTGAGACGGGATCAATAGTGAACCATTGCTTATTATTGCCAGACACAAAATCATAAAATATTTGTGCATTAACTCCCGTATCTTCATCAGTGGCCGTTATGCTCGCCACGTAGGTGCCCGGCGGTGCTAATTCACTTAGTACGGCCGAGTATTCAGACTTTTCAAAAACTGGTTCATGATCATTAACATCATTGACATGTATGATCAGATATGCAGTTGCTGTCCTCTGCGGAGTACCTTTATCGGTGGCAACGACGGTCAGGTTATATTTGCCAATTTCTTCGCGATCTAATACCCCATTTACACGAACAATATCAAAGCTGGGAGTCTTCTCAAGACGAAAATGTTGCATTTCGTTTCCAGCAACTATTTGTATGCTCGTCTCACCATTAAGCCCTTCATCCATATCCTCAACAGAAACTGCTGCAACGACGCTACCGTTTGCTGCATTCTCATCGACAGTCGCAAAACTGCCAGTCGGAGGAAAATACTGGAACCTTATCATCGGATCATGATCATTTGTATCTACCAGATTAACAGTGACATACGTCCGACCGTCTTGACGCGGTGATCCATGATCACGTGCGAATACGGTGAACACACAACTTTTTGGGCATGAGCTTCCTGGACGGGTGTACGTTGGACAGTTTTGCTGCGGGCAATTTAGATGCTCGGTCGTTGATATTACACCCGTTTCGGGGTCGACTGTGAATTGGGCTTCAGTTTCGGACAAATAATAAGTGATCTTGCTGTTATCGCCAAGATCATTATCCGAGGCCATCACCTGCAGTACAGGGGTGCCTGGAGGTACGCTTTCATTTAACGACACTATATAATCGCTGTGATCAAATATCGGCGGATTATCATTTACATCGACAATGGTCACATTGACCTGTAGGTATCCATGCTTCGGCGGTGTACCGCCGTCCCTCGCTGAAATGTTTAACGTATAAAATCCTCGTGTTTCGCGATCCAACTTTCCCGTCGTCTCCAGGTGCAGGTAAGACACATCTCCGCTAGGATTTGTCGTTACCGCTAGTCTGAACTTATCATCGTGATTTCCGTCAACAATCCTGTAATCGTCAGTGACGCTATTCACTCCCATATCACGATCAGTAGCTGCATCCAGTAGCAGCCGTGTCCCCGGTGCTGCGCTTTCTGAAAATGAAACAGCGATGCTCGCCTCTGGAAATTCCGGTGCGTTATCATTGATATCGAGCACGGTTATTCGCACCTCAATTGGATACGTTGGCTGACTTGACAGTACCACAAGATCATACCGATCTCGCATGTCTTCCCGATCCAAGATCACATTCGTCTTGATCTCACCCGTATTCTGATCGAGCGTAAATTCTCGCGGTGGCTCATTAAAGCGATAAGTAAATCCGGGCTTCGTTGGAATGTAACCCACTATAGTACCACGCGGCTCACCTTCAAGCACCTCTAATTGAACTCTTGTATCTACGGCACGCGACTGCATTTGTGATCCGTCACTCGACGATCTTCGGCGGGGGTACGCCGTGTATTGGGGTCCCGGTCCTGGGCCAGGGACATGCACCCCACTTACCACTGTTATAAGCCCAATTACCGCCAACAGCCACACTGATAATATTACATTCATTCTGAATGCCGATTTAAGTGATCGGCAGCAGAACGTCATAACTGAGGCGAACATTTGAATTTCTTATAAAAAACTAATTCCTCCGTAGCGCATTGATCCATTAGAGATCAAAGTCTTACTGCCTAACTACTTCGGTTTGCAGGCATTCCGGTACCGCCGACATTTTCCGATTTAAACGATTCGAACACTTTCAATTAATTTTGCAATTAAACAAAACTTTTAATTTTTCTCATATGTTTAGAAAATTATTATTTTTATTACTATTACACGACACTTATTTGGCACAATTATTAATTTTATTATTTCATTTATTTCACTTAATTTTGTTTGAACAATTTTCAAAGAAACTGAATAAAAATTTCAAACTACGAAAGAAATTGGCACTTAAAACACAATTTATTTTAATTAACACCGCATAAGGGATAACATCTCCTCCAATATCTGAAAACAAATTAGAGAAATCATTTTTAAGTTGTTTGCAGGAATTTTTAAAATTATAAGACATTAACATTTTGTTTTTATTTTGTGCAAAGTAGATCTCTCCCTATTTCGTGTGTTGAATATAAAAATGAAAGAAATCGTTTTTTTTCTGATAAAATTCTATAAGTATGAATGTTAATTTTCTGGAGTAGTCATAGTTTTCGGTCCCTGCTTGAAACTGTTCAGTAAAAAATTGTCCGAAAAAAGTTAATTTTTCAAAAACAATTACTTCCACAGCACTTTTCAAATTCCCTCTTGGAACTGATGTGGAAAATTCACGCAAGCAGTCCTAAAGCAGTTATTAAATGTAATAAAGACTCAGTTAAGTTTCCGCAACGTCAATTACCTAAGGCACTGAATATCGCGGAAATATGCGTAAAAGTTGCGGCTAAGTCAGTGTAGCCTCACTGCGCTCATATCTAAATTATATTGTAGTTGCACATGTCGTAGAAAACAAGAAACTACAAATCAATTGGAAGAAAGTTTTTGCGGTGCAAAATATTAATTTCAACAGATAATAAATGAATAATTGGGTAATCTTAGATCATAAAATGTTAATTAAATCTCACTATTTGATAGCTGCTGATTACTTCACTCTTTACTTAGACTTTTTTTCGCGCAAAGCCACCATAAGCTTACATAATAAAATTTTCTATTTTTTTTAAGTATTTTATGAAAAATTAGTGGAGTTGTTTTCTCTAAGAAATATGCATTAATTGTTGTAATATCATATTTGAATATGTTAAAAATCGTAAAATTTTGAAAAATACCATCTTTATTTTAGAACCCCAAATATTATCTTAGATTAGTGAATATTTTCCTCTTTATTGATTTAAACTGCTGTTCTGCTGTTTTTATTTTCACCTACATACATATATGTATTTTCTTTATACATCATGAATAAAAACTCCAGCCACTTTTCTATTATTTAGTTTCTACTTAAAATAGTACATCTCAAGAGTGTCAGATTAAATTGTCTACATATTTTAGCACGCTTTCATTAGCTTCACCTATAACTAACTATCTATGTAAAAAAATCTTGGAAGTTAAATTTGACCCACTTCCCGGTTTCCGATTAAGCTGAAATTTTGCATACACGTTTAGTTTGTATGACAATGCATGGTTAGCTAAGTTAATTGTTTATAAAAATTGAATTTGTTGAAAAAAGAATTCATGCAATGAATTCGAGTTTTTTCAACGGATAATTGTTTCTGCCATATCGCAAGCGTCACTTCAGGAAGCGTGTCTTTTAGGTTTTTTGAACTATAATATTATTGTTGTTTAAATTAAAAATTGAAGAGCCTACAATAATTTTTTTAATTCAAACGCTAATTTCCCGATGGTTTGGAACTTTTTTTATATAATTAAATTATAAATAGTAACGATTTTATCTCTATCCTCGAAATTAATGTTCACTTATTTCAGTTGGTGTTATTTTAAAGTTCTGCTTTATTAATGTTATTTTTATATGTTCAAATTAAAGGTTAATTTTAATATTAATAGAGAAACTTAAGTACATAAAATTAAGTATGAAGTATTTATCAAATTAAACATATTAAAACTTCCATGCAGATTTAATATATAATAATAGAAATGCTAAAAAGTTTCCGCAATATAAAAGAAATGGTCGTTGGACTGAATATATAAAAAAATAAAAAAATTGAATATCATCAGAATTCCTTCTAATCTCTTTTTTAAAGAACAAATATTTTCCACTGCAAAAATGTATAGGAAGTAATATTTCGAAATTTTTTGTCTACTATTTCCTCTATACACACACATGTATGTAAATGAATATACCAATAGTTAAAGAATAACCTTTATATAACTTTAAGGTAATATATAAATGATATAAAATAAAATATTCAGGAATATATCTCTTATCTTTTAAATTTAATTTATCCATTTTACTTAATACTCAATGAAATAGTTATGATGCGGTATAATATCATGAAGTATGCATTAAACTAACTCCATGATCAAACAAACTCTAACCACACTACACAATAAACTTTAACTTTCTTAAATGATAAAAAGGACAAATATATGGGAAGCAAGTAAGTCTGTCTCATAATTTATTTTTTATAACCTAAGAAAATAGTTTGTTATTAACCCATAAGAACCACAAATTCATAACCATTCAACTAGGCTATGAAGCGAAGAAGCAGAAATGTGACCACAGAGAGAATTGCATCGCAAATTTTACGACAGAATTGCATCGTAAAAATTTTACACTTGATTTTAAAGTGAGCAATCGTTTCGGATATAAAATTTCGTGACTGGCATCCTTATTAGGTATAATAATTTTTTTTTGTATTTAGAATTTCCTTAATAAATGAAATTTCATTCTCGGGGTACGACAAAAAATATATAACCCCTAAAAATTCCTTAATTTTTGTTAAGATAATAATAAAATTGTAAATGAAGAAAATAAAGACATATAGAAGGTTAGCTAGAAACCAAAAAAGGAAACAAGTAGAAGGAATTAAGAGAGAGCCGGCAACATGGATCACGGCGCAACATCGTCGAGAACAACCGCATTACGGCAACAATTTAACTTCTTTTCAAAAACATAATAACAGCTCAAATCCGATCAAAGGAGGAAGAAAACACGAAAATATTCGAGTCATCAGACCAATACAGATAAATCGCTTGATCACTTTTGGATTTTATAATAGAAGAAAATGCCAAGAAAGAAGTCGACCGAGGAGCCGTACGCAAGAAATTCTTATGACTTCTAGCCTTAGGCCAGCGAGCGCACGAAGTCTCTCAAAAAATGATCTTGACTCTCGCACATATCGTCTCGAATTCTTGAAAGATAGAAAAAACTACAGGAAAAGAGGCAAAAAGAAAGGCCAAAAAAGGTAAAACAACCACAAAGACGTGCGCGCACATAAGAGGTGTGTTGATCTTCCAAGATCACTTGCTGTTGTGGTGCACCGGTCTTTTGCTTTTGTTGTGGACTTTCGGTGCTGGAGCAGAGCTGTATGAAAAAGTTTCAAAAATTTTCTCGTTTTCTAACATATAAAAGATTGCGCCGGACAAGAGCGCAAGATCTCTGTCTCTCACGAACACACCGATCGTTGGTAATGCCGCATGCACCTTTTCTTAAAGAATCCGATCGTTCCCTGTCAAAGTGTTTGTGTTATGCGCGCGATCACGACCGCTTAAGAAGCCATTTCTTTCCTTTCTGGATTTCTTATTTTGACCTAAAGAAAATTGAAGAGAGACAACTAGACCCACTTGGCACGGTACCATGATAGGGCCTCAACCACTAGAGGGCACTACACAACTACACGTCACTTGAAGTGATCGCGCGCTCATGGTGAAGAGTGTTCTGAAGAAAAATAGCATTCATGCCATAACCCGTTTTTCCCTTTCGATGTCATAAATGCGTGTAGTTGTGTATTTGAAGAAATTTTCAATAAAAACGATAAAAGGTAAAAGACCACTAGGAAATAAAAAAAGAATTTATTCGATTTGCCTTCTATCAAGAATTTTGTTGTGTTTGCTCGTGATCGTAGGCCTCTACTTCTTCCTTCTTTTCCTGTATATTTATGTTTCTTCTCTTTCAGAAGCCCCATGTGGGAATTGCGTAAATAAAATATTTTACTGCATATTAGAATAAACAGTCTGCTTAGCAGTAATAAATCAGCAGTTTTCTTTATTACTGCAATTCTTAGCGGACTTCGTATGGATTACTCACTCCTGAAGGAATTTAATTCAATTTAAACCGTTACTAAAATATTTTCATATCGTGAAAAAGATTATTATTTAAATATGAATTTGTAATTTACAAATTTATACTACGAAAAAAAAGCGTTGTTACAAAAATTCTAACAAAAACATGAATAACAACACCTTTTATTTAACCATAATAAATATCGACTCATATAAAACTCAGCTTCTATTGAATTTCGAAAAAGGTGAAAGGTATTAATCTATCGTAGGTATAACGATATATTAAAGATAGGTTAGGTACATACCCTTATTCACAATTATTATCAATTTTATGATTTTCTTTGACGAACCTATCAAAATCTATAACATGTCTGTAAGAGGAAAATACGTTTAATGAAGTTCATAAGGTTGTTACAATAATAAATAAAAAGTAGATTGCAACTATAAATGAAAACAATAACAGGCTTATTCCGAACCGAAACACCTATACATACATGTAAATGGCGCTCTTGTAATCAAAATTTTTGTTTTCAATAAACCAATAGCAGTTAAACTTGAAAATTATAACTTTTTCGTAATCTTAACATGGGCAACTTGGATGGTTTGTGCATAATTTTATAATAGATAATCAAAAGGAAATCGTAAACCCTGAGTTATGACAAATCGTAAACTCTGAGTTATGACAAAACAGAAATGTTTGACAACCAATTCGTTTTTTTTTTTCAGATGATCATGGTACTGAACTTGATCGGGCAAACAAAACACAACTAATAAGTATAACAACACAATTATTTAAAGAAATTTTTTTAAAAATTCAACAGTATCAATCAAACCGATGAACACTATTAGTTTTCCGAAATAACAACTTTTCATACAATTTGTTTAAATAACTTTATTAAAAAAATTGAAAACGCCAAAAAATAAAACAAGGCTATTCTTTTTCCCGACTGTGCCATAAAACATAAAATATCTGGTTAGTTTCATGCTATATGTAGGTATAGACTAGATTCGGCTTGAGCTTTAATGGATTAATCATATATGTATATATAGTTTTTCTGAAATTACGGCACAGTTTTAAACCTCCAGAGAGAATTTGTTTTTAACAAAAACTATTAAACTAGACAATATAAATAAATATACATAGTATATCATTATTATTATTACGGAACCTAGTTGATACCAAAGCTTTGAAATAGTTATTTAAAGAAGTTAAATGATTTGATACATTAATTATATTTCTTCAGTATAGGATTTCTGATTGCATAGATTCATATCCTAGCTGCTAAAGTCCATTTAATTTTTTTTTTTTCTATTTAAAAGCATTTATAAATGCCAGATTTGCATGTGGGCCAGAATTTGTATTCTAAATCGAAACGGTTGTGAATAATGTATACCTTTTGAAAATAATTGGATAAATAAATACTAATGAAGTTAAAAAGAGCACATTCGTGTTCTTTTAATAACTAATTTAAATCATATAACAGCTGCAGTTAAAACTAAACTAAACTAGTAAAAACCAATACAAAATAATTAATTACTATAAAAGCACCATTAGTATAGAAAAATAATTAAGTCCATTTGTTGTGGTACATAAATCAGAATATCGCTGACTGTCGCATAAGTTTAGCGAGGAAACAACTTTTGCGGATATAGTCAGAATTTAAGATTTAATCCAAATACTAATTACAAGAAATATTGAAACAGTTGGGGGAAGCTACAAATCACTCAACTGCCACGGTGGAGAGATAAAGCATTTATCATATTTGTTCTCAACATCGAAATCAATTAAAACCTACAGCAGTGAATCCACTCTACGTGCTCGCATCGAGCCAGAGCGAACGTATTGAAAAACATAAATTATATTCAGTTCCCACAGTGTGGCGGTTTCAGCTCTAAAATGTTTTATTGCCCGGCTACTGTACGTACAAATCGGTTGCAGTATGCGGCGCACTCATGCTGAATATTAATAGGCTTTATTACTCGCCGAGAATTTTTAGTATTCAATTTTCATCGTAATACTCCTGTGGTTTTGCAAAACTATCTCCTAACTACATTCTAACCGCAGCAGTAGCGGCTTCCCGCGTCCTAAGTCCATCCAGAGAAAAATCCAAAGGTGCAAAAAGTATTGTCATGGCAGTTGGCAGTTGGCAATTCTGCTACCATACGCAAAGACTGCCAACCTCCGGCTCGTAAGAGCAGGTGAGTGATGACACCTCGATAAACCTTGTGTGTGATTTATGGTGCTCGCAGCCAGAAAACATTCGGATGGATGTTTGTTTATGGCCTCTTTTCGGCTCAGCTGAGCATGTCACAAATTCTTTCAGCGTAGTAAGCTTTAGCCATAATCCAGTTTCGCACTGCGCGCCGCTAATTGCGAAGAGAAGCGCTATAAAAGGTCGCCCCTTTCGGTTTCAACTTCATATTAGCGGAAAGACTCCCGAAGACATTACCGGCCTGGAATTTATGGTACTTGGTAAAAGAGGTCGACGGATTTCCTTCTTAAGAGCTTTAATGAAGATATTTACCGCATAACGTTCATAAATTATGCTGACGGTGGTAAGACTTATTGGCTGAATTTTGAAAGTCACAACATTAGTACCTAATAAAATATTGTAGTTAAGTAACGACAATATATCCTTAGCTTCAATTGAGATAATCGTGCTTTTAACAAGATTTTATGAAATCATGATGAGCACTCACGATTATGCGTGAGAATGCAACGTTATGTTCTTTCTCAAAGAAACATCTTAATATGTTGTTTGAACTTTTACCAAATAAAATTCTTACTTTTACGTTTAATTACAATTTAAAATCTCCGTTTAAAAAGAAGTACAAAATTATATAGATGCCTTCTATTTTCATTAATTTATCATATTACTTTTATGATTCTTTAAAACATAGATACGTGAAAAAAATTGTTTTTATATTATCGAAAACTTCATTATAAATTATACAATATATTTTTAAATTTCAGAAAATTATAACTATTTTTTCGGATTTTACTAATACAATTTGCTTTATATTTTAAAAGGGTCAATTTATGAAAATTCACTTTTCTATTTTTGAAATCTTGGTTTTAGCATGAAATTGGAAACAATCGCAGTACTTTCTCTGCTCAATTTTTTTTTTTTTAATTCACATTTGTACATATGGCCATTTTTCTTGCAGAATCTATATTTAAATAAACTAGTGGTCACCCAGTGATCGAAATTCGACCGCAAACGCTGATTCGAAGCACTATAACACGTCACCGCACATTTTACTGAGGTTCCTACTACAATCTTTTAGTTAACAAGCATTCCGTTATTTTAAAAATTTATATGAATCATAATTATAATTTATAAACCTGCAAATTATAAGTTCGGAATAACTATAAATATGCAATAATATTGAAAAGTTGTTGAAGCTATGGTACATAGCATATAAAATATTTTTAGTGGTGGTTACGGAAACCTCAATTATACTAGTCGAATAAATAAATTGATTTTATCAACTGAAATTTTAAAAAGTTCAAATCCGTAACTCGATGTGTTCGATTAAGAGATGACAAAAATCAAATTTAATAAAACTCATGGATGGATGTTCACATATATATCACTTCTGAATTATTACTCTGATTTACAATTACGATGTAAGAAATTTAAAATAAAATTGTGAATTACTAATACCTGTTTCATTAACACTATTGGAAATAACAAAATATAAGTTAACAAAACACGAATTTACAAATTTTCAATAAAGGCTTTTATCCCCTATATCATTTGAATTAGGAAATAAACAACACCTTTATCATACACAGAATTGAAATATGCGATATTTTATAACTCCAAACATATTTGATTTATAAACTCATTACCTACTAAATAAAAATTCAATTAAGCTTTGTTAAAGTTTCAAAATAATTTCCAAAGTGGAGTTAATTGGTTTCGCTTGTGAATGTCTTATACTTATATTCACAAAAATAACTTAAATTTCAATTAGTATTAAAGAAATGTTTTTCAATAATTCACTTTTAGAATGGTTTTTACTAAATTTAACACTTTAGAAATCTCGACGTCCGTAATTGACCACCACTACAATTTTAAGAGTTTATATTAGCTATAACGAAATAATAAAAAAAAAACAAATTAGAAGTCGTATAGTTTATAGAATCTATAACGAAACGTTATTTTTTAAATAAATGGCAGTAAGTTTAATTTTGTCAAAAAATCTTAAAAGCCAATATTAACAGAAACAGGGAAATCTATCTTTCATGCACAGTGTGCTGTGCCAACCTTCTTCACATTTAAATTATTAATATTAATGGATTTTTCTCTAAAACAAAAGATTCCGAATAAAAATTCAACCTTTTATTGTTCACGTCTATACCTAATTGTGGACCATCTATCTACTCTAGCTCTGTGCTAAATTTGAAACTTTTACGTCGAATGGGTTTTAAAGAAAATTGCTTGTAACAGACAAACCGAACCGAACCAAAGTTATTCCATAAATGTTCCGTTTTACTCATTTTGGCATGAAACACTAAAAATGCGTATTTTGTCCAATTATGTTCGATTACACTTAAGTGTATGTAAACATAGAAAAATCAACCATACAAGAATTATATGATTGTAAAATGGTGTGTGATTTTTGAAACATGGGTTTTTAATTGTTACATGTTTTAATTATTATGAACTATTAAGTATACTTTTGTCATATTTATTATTTAATTTTCATAAGAGGCAATAGGTAATACCATCACCTAAGGGTTAAGCAACGAATTAAAGTATCGTTTTTAAATTAATCTCATGTTCCAACACCACAAATCTGCATCTTACGAGGGCATGCCTCGACTTAAATTCCACTTGCATTTCCGCATAGGCAGTGTAAAACTGTTATAAAATTCAAGACCCTGACGAAGTTGCGCCTACTTTGCCCACAACCCGTCGGTCAATATTTGCCGCGAGCACCGCTCGGACGGAGCGGGCGACAGGACGGGACAGTTCGAAAACTGACAAACAGACAAAGTCACAAAAGTAAATAAGACTTGCTATCGATCGATTCTCAGGTCAGCCGTCTTCCAAGAAGTTGTCGTTGGACGATATTTGCCCTACTCCTTATCTGCACTAGGTCTCAAGGGAGTGTGATATTTACGCGTTTCGGAAAATCCTTTATCATTTTATTTTTTGTATTATTTTATTTGAAGATCAGGTTAACTCCTCGATCGGGCCAAAGACCCTAGATTTTGCTTTCCAATCCAAAGGAACTGTTTTCATGAAAGAAACATGCACATTTTAAGATCACTTTGCACAAAACCAATCGATTACAACAATTTCACCACTAAAAGGCACAATTTTATAGAATCGATCGGACCCAAAATATGAACGGTTGTGGCTTATTTTAGATACACAGGGTGTAACTAAATTATTTATTTTTTTTTTGCTTGGGTTAACTTAAGAAATATCACTGAGATATAAACAGATCACGCAATATAAATGCACGAAAATTTTTAGGAATTGGTATACCTTCACTGGTAGGCAGAGTTCCTCTGCTAACGAAGATGTAAACAAAAACGAGATTACTTTTCAGCACGGTGCTGCAATTACAGAAAATCCGCGACGGATCTTAACAAATTCGCGGTCGTTTCAAAACTGAGGAGAGATCATAACTTAAAGACTTTGTATGAGATTCAAGAAGTAAGAAGAAAAAAATAAAATTAAATAAAAATAAAGAAGAAAATGTTTTGTACCACAACTACATTGATACAAAAATTTTGCTCTCCTCGACATACCTGTTCTGTTCAAAATCTACCTGAGCCCCGGCAAAGATTTTTACCTGATGCAGGCGTGTAGAATTTACACTCATACATAAGAATAAGAAAATCATGCTGCCGGCGGTTTTACTTCTTATGCCTTTAACCGATCATTTCTCAGAGAAACAGAGCATAGTCGGTGCACGATTTGAGACTTTTGAGACTGTCGGAGGACAGCGGAGGGAGTCCAAGACGAGTCCAACGTCGGGCCAGAATACCCGCTGCGAGGTCTCCAAAGGTAAATGTGCATGCTGGCGATCTCAGTGTGGTAGAAGCTGAAGACCCTACACTTTTAAGATGGAATAGTTATGTTATATATAGATGTAGGTGCTTCCACACTATCGTCTTTATGCTAGCAGCATAGCGCATACTTTAAACTGAATAATATTACACAAGCACGCAACGTCTTAAGGAGTGTGCACAAAAAACAGGAATGCGAGCTGAATGTTTATACAAAGGGCCTAAAACTTGAAAAGTTTCCTCTTTTCGGAGGCCACTATCAAAGTCTGTTCTACTCTACCTCCGTGCGTCTTCAAGAATTTTCCCCCGTCTTGAAGAAGTAAAAGAATCGAAGAAGAAGCATCTCAGAATTCTAATCTTATGAGAGGTATGGTCGAAGACCACTTGTCAGAAACCTTTAGGCACCAAAACCTGTGAGTTCGATACCACCGATTTGGTTTTAGTTATGAATTGACTCCGATCAACGTAGAGACTTACAAAAGTATAGAAGACGCTTATGCGCGATTGTACCGCTGTACCAAAGATGCTGGAGCCCATAGAAGTCAGAAGAAGGAAATAAACAACAATTCCGCAGGCAGTTTTTGAGAGTCTTCAGACTCTTCCTCGTCGAGGCCCGGAATGAAGAAGAATCGAAGAATTCTATTTAATGCGCTTTTAGAATTCGCTCGGCAGCACCGAGACCTTTGGCTGGCACTTGTTTCCAGCCTTATGATGGTCTCAGGTGAGTCGAACTCTCGGCGCTGCTGGACAAAACTGAAAAATTCTTAACGAGCTGGAACAGGACAAGCACGCCGCGCGCGCGCACACACAACGCACAATCGTTGGACAATATATCTTTGGGCCTAATATGCATTTGTATATGTGTTATGTCTGGTGCACGAAGAAATTTCCAATTTCACAGGTGAGTTAGAGCGAGAACGAATTGGTTTTTGCCTTATTTTACCTGGAGCTCTTGGCATTTTTGTTTGATCGTAAAACTTCTTCAGAGTCGATGTTTCTTTTTATTTTTCTTACCTTTTTCATCTTTTTAGTTCGCCTTCCATGAAAACCTTTTTTTACTTTTGCTCGCCTCGAAACGTGGTGACTCCGCTTGAGATGCATTTACTTTTGGTTTTCGCTGATATGAGACGAAACCTTTTTTTCTCTAATAAATTTGTTGCTCTGAGCCAGCAGTAAAACCTTAAAAAATAAAGAAAACATTTTTAAAAAATGACCAAATCAAAAATATTGACGATCCTCTCCGAACTGCACAATTTATGGAATGAATGGATCTTAGAATTACCAGTGTTGGGGGCTGTCGCACCGTTTAACTCGTCGGAAGTCGTGTTGCAGCTCGCATTTGCTGGGTACAAATATTTCACTGACTCAAAGGTAAAGGGATTCTGAGGAAATACGAGAGGAGGGTTCATTTGTTAATCGGGGTTTAAGGGCTTTACTTAAGTAATCAAATTTATCAAAACAGAATAGTTTTTATTTGGTATTTCTATGTAGTAATATAACATCATTTATCCCAAGCTTATTCCTGATTGTCTTTTATACTCGGACGATCAATGACAATATATACTTCAAAATATATGTACTTCAGAGCAATTTTATAAAACTTCCTATAATGTAAGTACAGTATGACCAATTTAGCAGATTTTCAGTATTTTTGCCAATCAGGCTGAAAAAATTATATGTTAAACGTTTCCGTAATTAAGAAGCAATTAGTGACGTCTTAGAAAATGTTTTAAATAATCTCTCAGAACTTCATTAAAGAATTAATTAATCAATTAACTGCATTTGAGATTGGTAATACTAACTACAAATTTTATATTGAGTTATATTAATAATATTATTATATTATATTATAAATAATAATAACCTCGTTGTTGTCGAATGTCGCATAATTGGAAAAACTTGTTATGTAGGTAAAAATATATCATTACAATTAACTTAGACAGCATATATAAATTATTTAAGCTTATGATCATATTTCCAAGAAATAGAAATTATTTAAATTTATTATAATTTTTTTTCTGTTTGGACCAATTTCTCGTTTGCACCTCGCCGTTTGATAATATCTTTTAATTTCAGGTTCATATAATAAATAATAATAAATACTAAAATTAAAAAATCGAAAAATTATCACGATTGGATCTAAATTAATTTTATTTCTTTATCCTTCATCGAATCTAGACACACCGCTAAGCATATGCCAAAGCGATTAGTATGATTAGCAGCTCTTAAAAAAGCATTATAATTGAAAACAATATTTAAAGTGATACTGAGATTGATTTTATATGCTTCTTTAAATTCCCACTTTCCCAGCATTTCGCTTTAAACTTTCCTCATTAGCATATTTTATGGATATTAGTGATGTCGAACAAAATTAAAATATCAATAAATAATAAATTGAAAATAAATTAAAGGAAGGGAAAGGCTAGGAGTTTTAACTAAAAAAAAGCCAAAGGAAATAAAACGTTAAAATTTATTTATTTCTCACTTTTTCCAGTCTTTGAATATAATGATTCTTTTTTACAATACATGTAAACCATAAATTTCAACAAATAGATCGTTATACATATCCCCGCAAAAGTCATAGTTTTACTTTTAGGAGTAACACGAGTTTTTTATTTATTGATTTAACTGACTTCTAGCAAGTGTAATATGATCGTTCAAACGATCTTTTACTAGACACGGTATATAAAGAATTTTGCAAACTAAAAGTTTGCTTCTATACAATTCCTAATAACTAATTCAGAGTAAGCCATAAGTAACAAGCATTTTTCATTTATTGTTATTATGATACTTCTGAAGTTGAGAATACACGAAATTTTAAATTTTTTGTTTATAATCTCTCCAAGGTATAAAATCACCATGATTAGCCTAAACTCTAAGATATCAGAACATAATTTTGAATTCCTGTAATACTCTGGATAGACTATAAATTAAATTTGGAATTTCGTATAATATCGATTTCAGAAAGTATCCAGTAGTGAATTTCTTAATATTCTTTCAAACGTAGATTTCCACATAAATTTTACTTTAATTTTAAAGCAACGTAATAATTCTAAAATTTCGTGTCTCAATAGTAAAGGAGTTTTGTAAGGTCAACTAAATGGTTGAATTCTATATGAATTGATAGCTACCTGTCATCAAAGATAACAGTATTCTAGATTGATGACGACATGTAATTATCTCCTTTCATCGTACGTATGCATGATCTTATTCTTGATTCTGGATCCATCTGTTGACAATGACTGGTGACTATTCCCTTATATCTTACACGGTTAAAGGCTCGTTACTTTTTCAATTTCATTACACTTTATTTCAGTAGCCAGCGAACTAGCACTATTTAAGTTGCCGTCTTATCTGATTGCCTTTGTTGCATCCAGCATCCAGGTCCACGCGTGACTTGTCTCGAATGGGCTCATGTGTCAAGTAGCCTCAGTGTTCCCTGCACATTCTTGATTCAAACAAATTCCTCATTTCACTTCTGCTTTCGCATTACATCACCAGGGCATTCATTCACCGGGCAACAAAAGGTAAATCCACCGGGGGCACACACATTCCAGGGCGTCTAGAAAATAAAAATGAAAAGTCTAACCCATCAGCGCTGATCATGTTCTCACCCACAGGACTTAGTGTGCTGCTTGACGCTCTTTCCCCGAGGTGTACCCAATATCAAATATCGCCCAGTCACTATCTAAATCTTGGGTATGTTGAGATCCTACAGATTTTCTATTAATATTCGCGTAGCCCACAGGGTGAGGTGTCTATCCAAAGGTAAGTTCTATTCTTTTGTCATTGCAAACCGACGGTAACATGCCTCGGCGGGATGTTTAAAAAATCGCATTTAGTAGTTCAGACATCTATTTCGCGATGCAGTCCCGGCGCATAACTTAGAGGCATATTCTGGGTTCCAGAGGTTTTATATTATGCTTGGCATTTGTCTTCCCCGGGAACGTTCGTACCGCTCGTACGTATGTTAATTTTGACATCACACACGCACTCGAGTGGTTCGAATATGCGCAGAAAAACAGACGGGGAAATGAGCAAAACGACATGTGCGCAAAGACAGAGACACGAAACCCGCGCGAGAACAACAAACTGAGGCATTTCGTGGAGACCCAAGACATTATTTATGGCCTGAGTACCTATCAAATGCAAATAAATAACGCCTAAAAGAGCACTGGACCATACTCAATACCCATCCGGCCAGAACAGTCATCAAAATCTTAAAGAAGGGAAGACTTCTTCGACACCTCCTTGCCTCACGCGCCACAGATCTCGGCTCCAAACTCTAAAGGTGTATGTCGTCTTATTTCGCGCCTTCTATTGAATGAAAATCGAGACGCGATACTCCGGGACGAGGGACTTTTCTTACAAGGAACGTTTTACCGGTGAGTGGGAGCTCTTTTGAGAACCGAACTTATCCTTATTTTTTCCCTAATCCAAATTGAGAAAAACGAGGACTAATGTAGAACTAACGCCGACAGCGCGGACATCTGAATAAACAATTTATCGTTGGAGACCGAGACCGTCAGGGAAACATAATTTGTTTATGCGTGCCACATATCAGGCATCTAACGCCTCCGCACGCACCGTAGGTGTCACCTGTGAAGACACCAAATGATCTTTTCTACGCACTTTCTATAACGAACTATAGTGGTCCGAGGTGTTTCGCGGCCACGAATATAGGCCCTCTATATGCTGGTGTAATTTGAATCGAATTTTTGTATTATTTTTTTCATTTTTTTCCCCTCTTCAGCATATAATTTAGGTATAAACTTCTTGGCTTTCGGTTAGACCATTGTCTGGACGAATCAACGAGGAATTTGCATATTGTAATTAGTCGGTGCGCACCTATCCCAGCCATCATCCATCCAGGGAAACTGCCGACTGTGGGACGGATTTATGGCTACCATTTGAAAAAATTAAGAGATATTTAACGATGGCGGCTCTCCACTGTATTTTTATTTTTTTTCGTTTTTGATAATATATTCATTGTTACATCTAAATTCCTTTTGGAACCGATCTCGATCTTAGGCCCTTCTCTAAGTGACAGCCCAACAACGGCTTCACGTATTTAGAATGAGAGATAAGATCGGCCCAAGGGTGCTCTAAGTTATCCGGGCCTTTGTACGTTGCATTCCCTTGGAGGCGTTGCTTCGTGTTAATTGTGTAAATTGAATTTAGTGCGGTTCATGGCCGAATATATTCTCATAAATCTTAAGACAGTTATTTCTTTTAATAGATGAAATTTCAACCGAAGAAAATATTTTTAGATCGGACCATTCGGGTTAATATAAACTATAATTCTAATTAATTAACACACATCATAAAACTTTTAACAAACCGAAAAGATGAACGAGACATACTTATTTAAACATATCTAAACCTTAGAGTCTGAATTATAATCATTAATTGGAATTAACATTAACAGGCCCAAATATAGGTACCGAGTTTGAATAGGTGTACTAATTTGAAAATATCAATTACAAATGACTGCTATATGTTTCAGCACAAAATATGAGATCCGTCAAATTGACGGGTTCTGTAAATCTAGTGCTAAAACAGTAAGTAGTCGAAAACGAAAGCAGTACATTATTATACATTTTAGGAACATGCAAAAGTAATATACTATGTACGTATGTATGATTTGTTTACTACAATTTTTATAAGCAAATTTATATTTTCGATAAGTACTTAGAACAGTTTCATTATGATATTTCACTGAAATCGACGTATAGAATTATGATTTTATATTTTAGCTAAGACCTTTCAGTAAAGAGAAATTGCGTTTTCAAATGTGAAAAGGTCATAAACTAAAAAAAACAGTCATTTTCTACCCTTTACTCCACTGCTTTTACTACTCAACTCTTGTTGAATAAAACATAACCTTCATGAAAATTGAGTTCATAAAATTTTTATTATTCATTATTTATAAAGGCAAAATGTACAGAACAGTCCAAACAGACCAAAAAGACATGAAGACACATAAACTTATTGAAACTTGACTTTTATAGCTGTCTTTCAATTGGAAATTATAGTTATAACAATAATATTTCTTAGAAAATGTTTTACTTTAAGCAACTCTTCATTAATTTCAATTTAGGAAAATGCAACTATTATATATTCCGATTTCCATTTAAATACTATTTTCCAAATAAGCGTGTTTTATCAAATCTGATGGATTTTTATTTCAAATAAATGATGGACACTTATTTCGAATAAATTAAACTCTAACATATACATACAAAAAAAAGGTTTTTCATTTCAAATTAACTCTTCTTTCAAGCAAAGTGAATGTTTCTAATAAGTAAATAAACGAGACTTCTCTTAAGAACCAAGTTTTATAAGTATTTCTAATAAGCTAATTACGAACGAGTTTTGAAGTGTATACTATAGTATATGCATCGGGACCGTGTCTGCACGTGAAATATGTATTTATTTTAAAAATAATCGCAGTGGATATGAAAGTGAATGTAAAAATAATTCGGTAATACTAATTTCCAATCTGCTATCACAATTTGCAAATTCAAGATTGTGGGTTCAATATAACGACTACAATTTTTAAAATCCAAACTCGATAACGTAGTTTAAAATATAATGCCTCGAAATCTATCACTTTAGAAAGTAACGGCTATGAAAATATACATATATGTTTATATAGAATTCAAAATTGAGTAAATATGAGGAGTGTCTGATCAAAACAAGCCATTTACATCATAAACAAGCTTTACAAAAACCAATTTAATTTTAGTGGTCACTATTTATATGTGCAATATTGTTAATAACACTATTTATGAAGACGATACTAATGTTTACGGGACATTATTTTTATTAAAAAATAAAATAATAAAAAATTAAAAATAGAAATAGCACCTTTTAAAATTTCCATGTAAATAACAGCCTTTCATCAAATTAAGCTTAGGATATGTAAGTAAATAAAATTTAAATTTAATAACAGTTGATACACAAAAAAAGAAATCAAACCATTCTCTGCGATATAAACTTTTTTTATCTCTCAATTTTGAATGAATTATTATTCAAAGCCAGTAGAAATAGCTCACTTGGGATAAAAATAGTACTTTTTGGTTAGGACAATAAAAATAAGGCTACTAAAAAGGTAATGACAGATTTGTGTAGAATCTTAGTAGATTAGAAGTACAATTAAGTAGTAGAAAAAAGTTGAATGACCAAAAATGTAAATAGCTTCTTTTGAACAAGCCCTTCTCGTATGATCTCAAACAATTACTTAAGTATGCATGTATAGTATATGAATGAATGCCTGGCGAAAATTCGGGGAATATTTTTCTGTTGTTCGCGATTCAAGTTCTAAAGAATAAAGCGTGGAATAACAAGTAGCCGGGTGTCATATCTAGACGAGACGCAAGCAAGTGAGCAATTGGCGTAAGAAAAAGAATATATTTTTTTTTTGTGTGACCCTCACGCCACTTCTCGCAGGTCCTATTCATTTTGTTTCAAATTTTATAATGAAGCACTATCGATCAAGCCCTCTGACTTGCACTAACTGACACCCTGAATTGATCTCCTATTGAATCCTTCATTAGTCAGCAGCTCTGGGTCGTTTTTATCTTTTTTTTTCTTTATTATTCCTCCGCTTGCCAAAGATTAAGACAGCGTGAAGGGAAAATTCAGGTAGAGTAATCCTCGTAAAACGTTCCATCACGCCAGCGGTACACTTGTCAATCAAAGTCAAAGAAGAAGAAAAAAATACATTCTGAAAGAAAGAAAATAATAAAAAAAAATAAAGCGCACAAAATGACGAGAATGTTGTCTAGGTAAGAAAATAGAATTCGAAGGGGCAAAGAACCGAGGCCCGTGTTCCAAAAAGGCCCCAGCGTAAATGGACAATAAACAAAAGACTTCCTTGTTAATGTGCGGCGCAAGCGACGAACCCGATTAAAGCGATAAGAAATTTTTCGTCGACCGGGGCCCCGGCCGGTGCACCGTCTTCGGCCGCCCGGTCGTCTTCTTCGGCGTCGTCGTCGCGTCGTCGCGTCGTCGCGTCGTCGCTCTTTGCCCGCGAACCGCTGAACGGGATTTGAACGAATTTTTCGATTTGTATGGGCCGGCGAACGGGCCAACGTCGTCTGCCGGGCCCGGGTAACTTTCCTTGAGCTGCTCGTTCACGGTGTCGGCCGGGTTTAGATTTTTATTTCGACTGCTCCAGGCTTTTCGGGTGCTCGTTCTTTTTCACCTCTCCCCAGTGGAGCTTGCACCGGGGGTAATTGGAGAAGTGCGCGCACCTCCGTCGCGGCGGTGGTTCTGCACACCGCACAATGCAGAGGAGACAAATTGCTTGTCAAAGTGCCCCAAATGAAGACTACTTTCGGGACAAATGATCCATGTCAGGGACCCCGCGCAAAAAGTCTATGCCCTCGTTTGCTCGCGGCCCAATGTTTGCTCTTATCAATTGTTTTTATTATTAACCCCTTAATGTACATTTTTTTTAAATCGGAAAAAAAATCATTTTATTTTTTTATTAAAGAAAATACATTCTAGGACTTTATTTTGGACAAAAATAGAAAAAAATACAGAATTAGTTTAAATTTTGTTAAGTATTATAAATTTCAAAGCAAGGTGCGGCACATAGCACTAAACCACAAAACTGAAGAAAAAGATTTTTGGTATTTCTCGCCTAAAGCAATAATAACCGTTAAATACAACGAACAATTGCCTTTTTATTTTTACAAATCTAAAAGTCCGAAGACAGCTTTCAATTTGTTATTTTCAATGCTCGAATATATTCGAGTGCGAATGCATAAAATACGATGCCGCTCGAATTATCTCGAGCCTGCAGTTTGGGCCGTTTAGCACGATCGAATTAACTCGAGCGTGTACGTTAAGGGGTTAAATGCTTCCATAAACTCATAATATTGTAAACAAAATCTTCTAGACCTTTATCTTATTTTGTAGACTTACCTGACCTGTCGAATAATAGTAAACTCCAGTTGTTAGACTCATACGAAACAAAAGCAAAGTAAAATCAGGCACATTTCCATAAAAAGCGAAATCTAAAAGTAAATTAAATTAAATTCTTGACCGTGCGTGCACGTTTTCCAATATTATAACGAAATATCTCGACCCCTTTCTAACTTCGAGACAAATCACAATTTTGGGCATCATCATTCATTAAAGAACAATATTGAGATCCTGCAAAACTTGCCAAGTTTAAATCTGCAAAATTTATCAATTCGCTTAGCAAAACACTGCGAATAACACGTATGGAAATAACTTGGCATAATTTTCACATTTCAATTATTTTGTCTTTTTAAGGAAATTGAACAGAAAGTGGAATTTTTCAAAAATAAAAAAATTTTAAAGCGGAAGTGGCCACTTAATTGGCATTTCGCTATAATTTTAAGTGAAATATTTCGGAAACTATGACCGAATGCCAAAAAAACCTTCAGATCCTTCCGTTTTAGGCGAAACGGAAGGCTCTGCAAAATTTCATTGAATCCGTGAAATTTCCATGTTCTTACTTTATTCCAAGAATCTATTGATAAGAAATTTTGCAATAAGTCATGTGTAATTGTTTAAGAACTCATAAATCCTTTACACCGATTTAATTTAAGGAACTCACTTCGCGCCAAATCGGAAACACATTTGACAAATTTATTCTTCTTTTTCTTTTTTATTTGTCGCAATTTGATGTGGGATCTTTTACAATTCTCAGGGTGCCTTGAGGAAGAGACGCAACAGTTTTTTTAACGACTTTTTCATCAAAAAGTGGACCGAAAATGTGTTGTTTAATTTATTAAAACCTTATGGGTAATTTATAGCTATTTTAATTGCTTCTACAATTCAAACGAATATCGGAAGAACATTTCGGGACATTTTTTCAAAAAAGAGCTGGAATCATGCCCAACAAATTCTTTACTTTTACTATCATAAAACTTTATGTGAAAAATCATACGAAATCATAAACATACATTTCAATTTTATTAATACAAACTAATACAATTCTGATTTTTATATTGTAGATATTCTCATTTTTATGTTTGCATTCTAGAATTATAGTCTAAAAACTTGCCGAAAATAGTGAAATCGAATCTATTCAATGGTTTTAGAGAAAAGGAGTAACAACGCGAAAAACAACTTTCGTTTATAAGTAGTAGTGATACTGATACTTTTTTATCACGTTCTGGTATTTTATTATTATATTTAGAAAAACAAATCATTAGTGACATGAACAATTCCGAAGATAAAGTGGCCCAAATTTAACTTTAATAACATTTATATCGCCCATGGTACCCATAATAACTCATCATATCGTTTTTTTAAAAAGGGAAATCAAGTTTTATTATATCAGGATAGTTAGTTATCGCTATCGTATGAACTGATTCATAAAAATTTATGTATTTAAAGACAAAAACATATAAATTTTAAAAACGAAAGATGAGCATACAGAAAGCTAAATCAATGCAGTAATTTTAAAAATACCACCAGTATCAGTAAAAACAAATAATTTCGAGGAAAATTCCTTTTAGGTTTTCCAACGATATTCACATAAAATTATTTATGTTGTGGCGTCACAGAAATAATAGCAAAAGTATCAGAACAATGAAGTGAAAATACACTTTCATAAAGCCCAATATACTAGGAGTGATAAACAAGTAAAATGTCCATTTGTATTTAGCAAGTATATTTTATTTTGTAATAAAAAAGCAATAATTCAAATAAATATTTTCCTTCCTTACAAATGACCCACATCCCATTTTAAGCAAACAAATAAAGTTAATACTGGATAAAATATTGTTAGCAGTACATTTAGCGACTTTAAGTGCTCTTAAATAAATGAGCTAGTAATTCTGGCTCTGTCAAATCCATCTTGTACTTTTGGACTATATCCTGGACTTTGAGGCGTCGTCTTACGTGCGGTGGTTGGTAACTGAAAATTAGAATTAAGAAATATTTGTAATGCCTAACACAAAAACTTACGAATCATTATCGAGTCTTCGCCGTTTTCCCATATTGTATGCAGTCTGCCTCACTAAGTTTCCTACAACTCGTCTGCTGAGGACCATTCCATCTACAAGTGGAGTTGCAAAACTCATCCTTCCTGTAGGACCTTGAAGCTTTACTCGCAATAGTCCCGATTGAAGGGAATGCAAAAATATCACGTGACATTCGCTAGCTCGTGGAATATGCCCGGTATAAGATTCCTCTCCAGTTCGGGTGTAGGGAAGAAGTTCATCTGATTACAAAAATTATTTTATTATGTCTAATTTTATAATATTCAATAAAACATACCAATAGGAAAATTAAGGTAATCTTCAAAACTTTCAAGCCACACAAGGAATATTTTAGCTGTTGATTGAGCCAGTAAAGCTGGTTTAACAGCTCCAGTTCGTCGCCTAGCAGGTGGAACTGGATCTTTGGATTTATCCAACTCTAAAGAAAGTGTTCTAGGCTTTTGTCCTAAAGGTGCTCTAGTTAGAGAGTCTGCCTGCTGAGAAACATCCCCCAAACTTTTGTCATACCAACTGCCAGACCCTGAAGATCTAACGCTGTCTCCAGACGAATTTGAAGAGTTCAAAGACAGACAACTTCCATCGGTAACTTCATCTCTTCCATTCCAATCTGTTGGAACTACAAAAGCAATCTCAGCCCCAACATCAGCCCAATAGAGAACTCGATTTTCACCATTAAATTTCATTTCGTGAGGTTTCACATAACCTTCCTGCTGTTTTTTAGACTTCAATATCCAACTTGTCGAAAGAGATCCTGTCCATCCAGAATGTTCATCAATATCAACAGGCCATCCTAAAGTTGGTAACATATTCCAAAAATGAGGATCTAATGTTCTAACATTCTCTTCGCTCATATTGTCAATGATTTGCTGTTGAGTAGTTTGTCCAACTTTAACATAAAAAATATGGACAGTGTCATGTGTCCTCGGACTTAATTTATCCAAAAGACTTAAATCGTTTGGAAAATTTGCTTTTTTGGTATCAAGTACCGTCAAAAGAGGGGATGTAGCAGGAGCATCATTTGGTTTTTTATCCTCTTTATCATTAATCGACAAGAATCCAAAATGTGACAAAAATAGTCGCGCAGCTTGAAACTCATGACATACTGGTGGCGGTATAGCCTCTTGTGCATGACTTAAACTATCTACAGAATTATCTGTTTCAGCCCATGCTAATTTCTCGTGAATCGTTTGATTTTCAACCATTTGTTCAAGACGTTTTATTACATCTGTACCATACTGTGCTCGAATTGTATCAAAAGTAGGGACTGAAAAGTCTGCAACGCAAGGAGTTACTTTGTCGACTCCATCAGGGAAGAATTTTTGATCAAATTCCATTCGTTGTGGCATATCATTCATGGGAACAGGACGACCAGGATTTGGGGCGTGGTATTTTGTGCCCGATTTGCTTCGAGGAAGATGACGAAGTTGCATGGTCCAAGCATGACGACCAAAAGGACCACGAATTAATACTAAAATCAAAAGAGAATTTGAAGAGTTTGTTAAAAGTTTAGCTAGCTCTCTTCCAATGTAGCAATGTACCTTTATATTTAAAACCAGTAATTTTATTGAAAAACTAAACTAAAGTATTCAAAATATGAACTTAACGCCAACATTTTCACTTTTATATTTAACTTATTTTGATAAGTATATTCAAAAATGAAATTTCAAATTAATAGTGAAGCGTTACTGAGCTCTAAAATCTCATCTACAAATTTTCGAAATTTTTACATCATTAAATTCAAATTTAAAAGAAGAAACCCTTAAATGATTATGTGTCTACCGGAGCAAACCGTCGTTGATAATGTTGCTATCGACAATTTTATCGACTTCATTGTTGATCGGGAAAAAATCAAAACCAAAAGAAAATCATAACATACTTACAAGTGACCGTCGGTTGTGGATCTTGATCGTTGCCCAAAGGTTCCTCTAAAAGTGCTAATATGGTTGAATTTTCGGTAACGAAATACTTAAATTTCTGAATGGCCTGTTCAGTAGCAATTGAACTGCCATTCTGAGAAGCTGGTGTTGAATTGCAATGTTTTATAAGAGCAACTTCATCCAAAAGTGAAGAAATCGACTCAGGACCACATTCACTAGGGAAATATCCAACTTGTTCTAAAATTATGGTCAATAGATTCTCAGCGGCATCACGAACCCGCATAGATGCAGGTTTCAGTTCTTTTTCATCTTTATATTTAGGTGGATCACCAGCTTTGCCAACACTCTTAGATCCAGAGATTCCCAATTCAACCACTTCCAGGACGGTAGCCAAACAATCTTTGTCCTGCAGCAGGTACGGATGCTGCATCAACCAAGCAGATGTACATTGGAATGCTGCGACAATCGTGCTATGCAAATCCTTGCTATGAGCAGGCGGTGGCCGAGAACACTGATAAGTGATATAGTCACAAATCCACTTCACTGCCCGCTTGCACTCCAAGGCGTCTGTGGAAAGTATCGTAAGAGACCAAAGTTGAAATTTAACCAATTGTTCTAGAAATAATGCAACACAGGAATGTTAGTAAGTACACATTTACCAGTTAATTTCCTTGCTGCATTTTTAATTTTTAAAACATTTTGTTGTAAGTTAGCGACTTCCACAGAATAATGTAATTTACCTGAATCCCGAATATGCAACCTTGCTAAACCTGAAAGAAGTTCTAGAGCAGCTAGAGAGACGTTCAAATCAGTTTTCCATGATGATATCAAACGATGGCAAACTAAATACGTTGCCCTTACGAACAGAGCGTGTGCATTATCTGCGCAAAAAAATTTACGCTATTAAGATCTTTTCAAAATAAATTTTAAATTGCCAAAAGACAATATCGACAAAACAGACAAAAATATGTGAACACAAAAATGTGGGAAGAAAATGTAAAACTAAAAATTTTATAAATTAATTCAAATAATAAATAAAACAATTACCATAAATTGAAGCTACTTCTAAATCATGTAATAGGTCAGCAGGAAAATCGTCGGAAATAGTAAGACTTGGAAAATCGTGTGAGTTGGTGTCTCGTCCAACTGCTGTGGCCCCAACTGTCGCTGTACTTTGGCCTCCTAGACTTGAATTGCTAGCGCTCGTTATGGAGCAAGACGCTGATTTTTCTGAACATGCTACACGAGTGCGACCAACATGATGATTTGCAGTGTTTTTTTTTTGTGTTTTGTGCATATTTTGTTTTATGGACAGTGGTGGTGAAACATACATTTTTTTTCGGAAACAATACAAGGTTGGCACATAACGTATAATCAATGGAAAGAAAAATATGAGAAAATAAAATGAAAGAAAATCAGAAAAATAGTTTTAAATATAAATAAAATGGCTTTACAAAAACATGAAACATTAAAATAAATGAATTTTTTGTCCCCAAAATAACCGAGTGACGAATATAAAGCGTTTGCTTTAAATTTCTAAAATCCCATAATATATGCATACATATATATGTTTATTTTTTTCAAGCCAAGCTTCACAGAATAGTTTTATTTTCCATGAATTCGTAAAGCCACCAAATCATCAATTACATTTAAAGCTAGCACAAAAAACTGCATAAAACTAATAAAACAAAAGCATAATGGAATAGTCAATGAAGTAGTAAAAAGGTAGAAAAGAATCAAACCTGAGCTCAGCAAATTTGCATCGCTAGGTGGAGGTGATGTCTGAATAGTTTCATGTCCTAAATCACTCTCCTCGAAAGCTACAGCATCCTGCACAGTCAGAAGAAGTCCACCAAGAAGCATATGAGTGTTTTGCGCATCCGTTTCAACTTGTAGAGCATTCATCAAAATATTTATCAAGCGCGGTTTCAATTGAATAAACGAAATCATTCTAAAAAAATACATAATATTTATATTAGTTTCCTATAATTTCAAAAAACGATTTTACCTGTCGTTTGGGCCATTACTCAAATCCCTAATTGGTAATGTTTGAAAATGCAGAGGTAATGCCAAAATGGACAGTAGAATGTTAATGGAGGCGCGTCTCAATTCAGTTTTGTTAAATAGTATTGCCTGAGTACGAATTTTCAAGTCCTTTTCAGGAAGCACCAACTCCAAAGCAGAAATAAATCCTGGCAAAAGGACTTGAATACCATCCAAATCCAGGCGAAATAAATCGGACGAATTATAGAGAATACTAGCCAAGGTCTCATCGCATTCCTTGGTCTCTGTGACCTTAAGGCATTGCTGCAAAGCCATATAAAATCGTGCCAGATAAACCGGCAAAATTTCCTCCCCGGTTTTTTTGGCACAAAATATTCTGCATAACGCCCCTATCGCTTCAGCTCGACCTGACTCATATTTGTCTATAGTCAAACCGGGCGGAAGATTGGAGTTGTCCGTTAATGAGTTCGGCTGAGATAGAGAGATGCTTCCCTTCCTATTTTCCATTATCATAGACGACGGACGACGACTTGCCTCGGTTGCTTGTTCTATAAAAAAATCTACAAATTTCACAGAATATTTCACCACAATAAAATTTTTACTTTTCGAATTTTGCAACCAAGCATCTCCCCCGATGTGGGCTGCTTCAAACAGCCACTCACCGAAGAGATGCAAGATGCTGTTGCACTTGGGGCGTGCTGACGCCAGTGGTGGTCTGTGCTCGTGCCCGATTGAAGGTAAAGCTATTGTGACAATAAAAATAATTATTTAACAAATTAAAAACCACAGCACTTCTCTCATACAAGTTAAACTGCTAGACGACGGCGGTCCCGAATTTGGCGTCGACGGCTGTTGCACTGTAGACCTCGAACTTGTTAGACCGATCAGCGCTGCTTTGCTTAGACCTGAACACGTAGTAAACAGAGATCAATTTCATTTGCATACGAAGAAACTACACGACTTATCATTAAAACACGTAAGGGGATTAGCCACACATGGCCAGCATTGCGCTGATAAGATGCTTCTGGCCACTAATTATTATTGTTATCTACTGATATTTACATCTTTCGTGTCGTAGAAACTCGCTGTAGTTAATTATGGTTAAAACTAGTCAAAACAAAAACCATCGGGGAATCTTTTTTTTTCTAATTCCAATAACGTTCCTCCATTTAGTGCGATACTGTGAGTGTTACAGTGCGATTAGAAAGAAATTACTTTTTAACATCAATTCCCAAAATATTTTTATGTTTTGGAAGATTATGTGCATTTTAATCGAATAACTGAAACATGTGTAGAATAGATTTCAAAACAGTAGCTTTTTTTTATCAGCCCACTAGTAATTTGGTTTAAAAAGGTGATATCTTTAGTATATTGAGTTTTCATGCTGAGTATCCAGGTAAGCCCTAACAATTTAACTAAAAATATTCAATTAAGTAAATCCAGCTGCTAATTATATGTATCTATAATATTATTGAACCAAGGTTGAAGCGTGCAGTCTAATTGTAATCGGAATTCTCCCGATTCAATTTCGATCAATTGCATATCAAAAACTGTCCTAAAATAGCTAAATGAAAGATAAAACGAATATGTGATTGATTTGACGGATTTTTTTACTGAATGAACCCATGTACATTTTCGCTTTTTAATAAAATGTTTAATATAATATATTGAGAATTAAATTCTTATTCCAGAAATTTTGGAAAATGCCCCAAATATCGGCCTAGATATTTTGTACCGTAGGCCAACAAATTTCAGTATGAACAATCCGAAAATTTAATTTGGGTGGTATTAGTTTTAAAATGCTATAAAATTTCAAAACTTAGTTGCGCCATAGATGCGACATGAGAGAAGTATCCTAAAATAGTAGCATCAAATGTTTTGAAAAATCTACATCTAAATTAACCCTTTCAATAATTATATATTTTGGAAAACTATACCAAGGAGGTGTACTTTAATATGTGTAATAAAAAATAGCGAGGAAACATTTACCATCTACAAAATATCTACTTACGAAAAGCACATAACATGCAAAAAGCCACAACCTTAGGAACCGCAAAATACAAAAACATAGCAGTAACAGTGGGAGAAAGAATTAAATAAGCAAAAACCACACCCTTTTGCTGTGAAGTTGACGGAGCAACACTGAAACTCTTAGCAAGTCGTCGCTGAAGCGGAGGCGTTGGAGAGTGTGGAACATGATCAGAATTCGCACCGGCGGCCGTCGATGTTAGTGGTGTTCCACTAGCTGAGATCGATGTCCCCAACACTCCAGATTGGGATGTGCTGCCACCCGAAAAGCCACTAGAACCTCCACCAATAAAGGTTTCTCTAATATTGCTACCACTAGATGCTACGCTAAAAGATTCGCTTGTTGCACGCATTTCTACTGATTGCACCGCATCATCGCTGGGTGGTGCTTGGTAAATACCTAAATTGGTTTTTTTAAGGACCTCATCATAAGGATTTAATGTATCGACTTGGGGAATGCTAGTTGCTTTTTATATTTTTTATTTAAGTAAAAGTATAAGTTTAAAAGCCAATCAAAACGGGAAGAGGGGAAAAGAGGACTTACCCAAAAAAGCATCAACTTGACTGGAGATGCCTTTGATGGCCTTGAGAAATATTTCGGGGAGAAGAAGCAAGCAGGGGTGCTGGTAGGGTTCGGAGCCATCTTCCTTCGTCAAAGCCCACTGAACAAAGTGGGGCGTTTTGCTTATATTTTGTGGCGAGCAGAGCGCGATTGGGCTTCCTATTGTTCGCAAAAATCTATACCAAGTCTGGGCAATGCAGTCATTCGTCATGCCTGTGGGTATCAACTGAGCATCCTCATCTACTGCAAAGATAATTAAAAGCAATGAAATATTGTGGCCATTCCTAAAAATAGTGTTTTTCTTACTTACTTAATATGAAAAAGATCAAACATTAAAAGATTTAAGTACCAATACTTAAGAATCAATTTCAATCTCAAAAATACGAAAACTTGTGAAAACGATTGAATTCGCGACATTCGAGATAATTTGATATCAACATCAAATTATGTTTGAGTTCAGAATATTTAGAATTTTGCGGTTTGATATCGTGGTTGGTGCTTTGGTTTAGTGTCATTAGTCCGCATCGTGAAAATAAAACTCATTGAGTCTCTGTGACTCAACCCTAAATTTATTTTAAAACTCCCGAAACCTATGTACAAAAGAAACAAGGTCGAGATCAAAAGTAAAATCTAGTTCTCAAAAATGCTTTCTTATTTGCTGTCATCTTAGTCCCTTATATAAAAGTATTTTTAATTGAACATGTATTATTAAATACCAACTAACCCGTGGTTAGAGATAAATTAAAAATTAAACCAAGGAATCCACAAAAGATTTGAGAAGGCTCTATAAAGATAAATTAGCAATATTCGTGGGCAATTACGAATCATATCGCATTTCCACGATTCACAACAAAATCGAAAGTACGACAGAACTTACAATTCTTGCAATGTTCTACTTACATTTCGCTAAAATTTTCAACAGACTTAATAAATCTAATTTGCTAGACCAAAAACATAATCTAATGTAACTAATTTTTTATACAGATTGTCTTATTTTACATTTTGTTATAGCTTAATAGACACTGAAATCTTCTATAGACATTTTTGAATTTATAATCCCAAAGTAATCACGTGGAAGTAGTAAGGAAAAAAATAAGCATTACTAAAACTTACAAATTTTCAGCTCCGGAAATGCTGACCCATAGGTGAAATCGAGCAGTCGTGCAGTTAACGCCAAATTCACCCTGTTCCACTGTTCGACTAGGGCGATTCGATGGCGCCACATCCCGCAGGACTCCTGAAGGGTCTTCCACAGGGATGGAGACGGGAAGCACCGCACACAGGCCAAAAGCCAAACTTCAAATAACACGCTCAGGACGCGTTCGCACAACTGATCCCCTACATCATCTTTAACTGTGGGTGGTGCCAGAAGAATTTCATTTATGGCCAGAAGAAACAGAAGGAGAGCTTCCCACGTTTCTCGGTCCATGCTTTGCGAAATCTGTGCAGTTTGCTGGAGGGTTCGGAGCACTCTGTGGCAGAGAACTGCTTGCCGGTTGATGGTGTCCGCACCTGAAAAAAAGAGTCTCTTTTAACCCTTCTTGGCGATAAAATAAATTTTTATCAACTACTAAATACTACTTGGATCATACCGAGCTCCTCGTGGTAGAGAAAGGGCAAGACTTGCAGTAGATTAACCGATTAAAAGGTAAGGGAAGTTAAACTAGCATTAAGACACTTACTTTCTCCCTGCCTAGGCACGAACAGATTGTGGAAGTGGTTGATCATCTTGCGTGCGTACAAATTTGGATCCTCGCAGATGGGTTTCGGAACACTTATCTTTGGATTAGGATGCAACGCGGTCATCCACTCGCAGTAGACGTTAACGCAGTCCTTAATCGTTTCATGCTCTTGAAGTGGCAGGGAGAGTCCGAAGCAAATCACGTCCATGCACCACAAGACCTACAAGCAATTATTTATTTTTAAAAATAATTTTCCGGAGGAAAACGAGATCACAAACCTCTTCATCTTTGACCAAATGACTCGGCTCTGCATTTTGGGTGATTCCCAAATTGGAGGAGAGCTGCTTCACCACCGAGACGGCGACCTCACGTCCAGCGGAGGCTGGGAACTTATTTAGGACACTCTGAGACTGGGCCCCACAGCTGCTGGCTGCGATCGTCGAGGACAAGGAAACCCATTCGGAATACATTTTCCTAGTTTTGTGGGGTTGGTATTTTCCTTAATTTGGGATCAGTTTCACCATATTATTGAAATTTGTGTGATTTTCCAGAATTATTCCGGTCGCAGCTGGTCCAGTTCACTTGTACACGTCGACAAATCTCACAAAAATCGGCAGCTCGGAAGGATTGTGTAAAATTTCCGATAAATTGCTAATAAATATATATTTAAGCAACGTTTTCACTGTAAGTTTTCCGTTTTTCCGTAAAAATTTCACCGAAAACAAATATTTTGCTGACCCTCCGTCTGGGAGATGTCACTCGGGTGGATGAACTGTCAAGTGGTCACTGAGATTTTTAACAGTGTATATTGTTTGATGGCCTGCACCAAAGCGGGATTAAACTTTTTTTAGATAATCGGAAACGGAAAATCCCCGCTAAAGCATCGAAAGGATTTTGAAGATACGATTAAAATTAACTTCTTTTCAATTAAAAATATTTTAAATTGGAGTATTTTTTGCCTAATTTACACTTTTGTAAGAAAAATAACATCCAGGATTTTAAAATGATGTATTGGCCTATTTGAAAAATTCAAAAGTTTATTGCAAATAAGGAAATAATGAACAATTCGTGAGTGCGGTACAAGAACAAAATTAATACAAAACTTAAAAAATCACCAACAACGAAAGGTCGCAAGCTTGCTGTCCCCCAAACAAATTAGAAAATTTCCGTTAGCACCTCGTTGATAATTAATTAATACATATATAAATCAGTTTTAATCACAAATCCAATGCCAAACCACCAGTGAAAACTCACTTGTTGATTTCTTACATATTTTTTTCTTCCTTTAATTTTTCTGAATCTTTCTAAATCAATTCTAAAATAAAAACTCACTTGTCCACTCTTAAATGTTTTGGTTCAGAGTAAAACGCTCATTTCAATATTTACTTTCGCGCTGTCCCTTTTCTAAACAGCGTAAACTTACACACTACATATATATCTCTGTTTATTATTGATAGCAGAATTTTTGAAAACAAATTATGGAAAATGCAAATAACATCTCAAAAATGATGTCATTTTTACTAAGGTAAACTTCAATTATTGGGGTGTTAATAGCCGGTTTTAACACGATTTATTTTTAATATAAACTTTTAAATAAAATATTTATCAAGGTTGCTGTAATAAATTTGTTAACATTAGGCGTTATGAACATTTTGTGAAATAGATCATTACTTTGGGAGGAAAATAATTAATTAAAACATTGTTATAATGAAATAAAATTAAAAATGTCTTGTTTTATATAATATTAATTTGCTAAGTACCCAAAACCGGGAAAAATTCTGTTGCATATTGTGCTGTATTTGTTTACGCCTAATTACTTATTTATTTCTCCATTGGAAAAATCAATTTTCCACTTTAATTAAAAATTTCATGATAATTACGGAGGAAAATTGGTTTTTAAGCAAAGCAATTCATTTCTATTTTGAGTCAACAAGAAAATATCGATAAGGAGAAAAACAGTCTTTTGAAAACTCGTCCTTTACTCATCTCAGTCAGTTATTCAAAAATGAAAACAGTTCGGTTTATCAAAAACTGTTGAATATATGAACCCATTTCGGCCAAGAGAATAATAAATTTCCAAGTCATTTTTTTTTAATAAATAAAAGAATAATTGTTCCCTTGCCAAGAGATGGAGACCCGCCGCCGAATTCAGTAAGAACGAGGATAATGCTAAGGTCAATAACCATCGCTCTTTATTTGAGTGTTTGAACCATTTTACGTACACACATTTAATGTAATATATTTATCTATAACTAAGAAGTTTTAAATTAGAATTAAAACAAAACAAAATCTTGAACAGACGGCCGAGACCGCTCTAACCCTTCTAATCCTGCTTCTTGGCATCGGCAGGCTTTTGCTTTGGTGAACTGGGTCCAGGGGGCTCCGTCCCATTTGCAATTGCTGCATTTTCAGTTGTAGCCACCCTGAGCTTGGCCTCCTCTTCCATTTCGCCGGAGAATCCGAACTCGTTAACCCGCTTGTGGTCAACTTTGTAGATCCATCGCTGGTAGAGGAAGATGAAGAAGACGATATCATCGCGGAAGCAGCCGAGTCTGTACATCGTGGGCATCTTGATGACGAAGGCGAAGATGTCGTCAATGAATGTGTTGAAGAATTTGTAGGTCATCATCCGCCAGGGGAGGTGAGCCACCGATTTCAGCTTGTAGTTGATGAACAACTGAGGCGTCATCATGATAAAGCCGAAGGTCAGGAGGTAGCCGTAAAGCATGTTGAGGACGAACGAGTACCAGCCCTTGTGCTCGTTGTAGAGCAGCGAATAGACCGAGTATCCGATGAGAAGTGGGAAGCACACCCAGCTCAAGTACTTGAAAGCGAGATCGTCGTGCTCTCTGGTAGAAGATTCGATGTAGGAGCCCTTGTCCTTGAATTCAATTCGCGGGAGAAGGCCTAGAATCTTCTGGGTGGTGTCAACCTTTATATCCACCACCTTGGGAATCTTCCACATTTCAATACCAAGTCCAATAAAGCACGATACGCGAATCATAAAGTTTGTCTCGTTGTCCAGGACGTAGAGAAGAACAATTAGCGACTGGAATACTCCGAAAAATACTGATCTAACAGAGAGCCCCTCGAGGGACTTTCTGTTGTTCCAGAACTGAATGTCGTTCTTGAACGCAAGAAGCTCGAAAACGGAATGTAATATTGAGATGAGGATTGTGAGGCCAAGTAGGTAGGGGTTCGTCTCCAGCAAAGTCTCCTTCAACGAATCTTGGTCCTCATCAGTTTCCTCGTTGCCGCCGGATGACATCAGATCCCCGAAAATGTTGCTTGTCCACTTTTGTTTCATGGCTTGAGCGGCGTACAGCTGCCATTTGAACATGCTCAGAGGCTGGAAAGTCAGAGTAAGATCTAACTCAGGGGTGGTTTCGTTAATCGGCTGATACTCCCGCAGCATGTTCCAGTAGTCGTTAAGGAAGACAATTGGAAGGTAAGTGCGGCCGCCGTCGACGAATTGAACGTATTCATCCAGGGGCTGTGGGATCGATCCGTCGACCCAATTAGTCTGGTCAACTACAAGGTTGATGGTTAAATTCGGATGCCAGTGTGAGATGATGATATCCTTTTGAGCCCCAAGCTTTTTAATGTCCACCGCTGTATCAACTCCACCGCCTGTTAGCAAGTTGTAGTTGCGGTTTACGCGAATCTTTTTGTATTTATTAAGCATCCGCCGTGCGGAGGCGACGTACTTTTCAGACTCCGGAGTTTGTCCTGTTCGTGTGACGAAGGCATGAAGGTATATCGAGCCATTTCGCATCAGGTTCGGGCTTGCTTTTATTGTTGTGCTGTGAATGTACGTTCCGTCCCCGGCAGGTCCGCTGGACCAGTCCCCGTAAACCAATCCTTCCTGCAGCCACACCAAGCTCTCGGGCTTCTTAAAGTCCACGTAATCAAAGCTGTCGGATAGGTACACGTGGAGGTCGAACATGGTGCCGTTCTCGAAGTAGTTCCAGGCGGGGACCTTTGAGCCCACGGCGGCCGGGTTCTTTTGTGCGTCATTTGGAGTCGGAGTCGGACCTGGTCGGCGGATGAACGATGATATGAAGTAGATGATGATCGCCCGAATGATCAGCGATTTGGTCACTGCCATGAAGGACTCCATCCGGGTGGGAGGCGTCTGCTGCTGCTGCTGCTGACCATCGGCCGGCTGCACCTGCTGGCCATTGTCCTCCTCAGCTACCTCGGCCACCTATTAGACAATAAATTCGATTAAATTCACGTCGTTTGTTTACCTTTCCACGTTTTACCTCCGCTGATTGATTGCTGGGAACGAGGGGTGATTGCTCTTCCTCTGTCATTTTTCTCTGGGGGGACGAACACTCAAAAAGTGGACGATTTCGTGAATGAGATTTGTCGATTACGTGGGCATTAAGCTCTCCACGTTTATCACAATGTGTTGCACGTAATTATTGCTTAAAAAATTTTTGCGAATCACTGCTCTGAGGAAAATTTTATTGGGTCTGCCCTCGTCTCCGCGCACAACTCCCGCGAGCAGTCAAGTTAAATTAGTAAAATGTCAATTATCATCACATGGCTGCTGCGCGTGAAGTTGTCAACAATTTGGGGAAATGATTTACAAGCAGGTGGGAAATAAAATTCGGGGACTTTTATCAGCGCAGAAAATTTTAACGACGGTTCTTAAAAAATTTATGTAACGTTTTATTTAATAAATTATATTATTTTATTTTTATTATAATTATTTGAGCAGGTGAAATAGATATATTACACGAGAATACAAATATTCCATGAAATTTTTGCTTTCCCATACACCTTTTGATAATTATTATATATAACATAAAAAAAAGAAGAGTTTTCACAGGCCACTTCTATTACCTTCACTTTTGAGAAAAACTGAATCTTTCATTATTTCATTTCGTAAATTAATTACATATTTTAATTATTTTACGTACAAGCATATTATGTACTTACTGGAGAAAGTTTATTTGAATTATTATTTTAAAATGCAGTTGGATTGTTTGCTCTAATTTAGCATTATATTTATATAAAAAATCTGTGATGTCTTTTAGAGCAGTGTCTAGAAAATACGTATTAATTTTTTTAAATTAAAATAATCAATAGATTACTCACAGAGTAAGCATTTTAGTGGCTAGAATATGAGACGTCTTAGTCCAGTTTAACGCGAGCGAAAATGTTGAGTGCCGACTCATGGGCAAGTTAAACTTATGAAAACAAGTTTAAGCCCTAATTGTAAAAGTTTATTTATACAAACGCCTTTGTTTATTTCTATTCTAATTAGCGGAGAAAACAGCGATTTACTTTTATTTTAAATACATATATTTAATAATTTTGTTTAAATGTCAGGAAATAAATTATGAAATCGAAAAATGATAATTTTGATTTTTCTTGTTTTAATGTTGCTGCGTACAACCCGAAAATAAGAGGTTCATTACTATCCGTGTTTTAAGATACTCGCAAAAGATGACGAAACCAAATCACATAATTAATTAATTATAATTTTTATATTTGTATTTTATTACATTTGTATGAAGTTTCTCAAATTTTTAACGCACCACTTTTGTAATTCCCGCCCTCAAGAATAATAAAATTCCCCCTTCGTATGGCAGTACCAAAACGTGAAACGTCATCCTCCGACAGCCAAATTTCCTGCCATCTTGTCCTTTTTCTTCGAAACAAGCACTTGATCGCACGTTCTCGATTGGAGGTGAGATTTTTGTGTAATTTTGTTGTAAAATTGTGAATTTCCGGGGTATTACTATGATAAAAAAAACAAATTCTCGTGTTAAAGATGTGAAATTATAAGATTTGTTCTAAATATCGAGTTACTTCTTTAGAAAATTGGGGAAATTACAAACTTAACCTCAATTGGAAATTTTTTGTTCGTCTCTTAAAACGTTTACTAGTTTCTCTCCATAAAACCCCTTAATTTAACATTCATTTACTTATTTTCAGAAGATTGATTAAAAATGCAGATCTTTGTGAAGACACTCACCGGCAAGACCATCACCCTTGAGGTCGAGCCATCGGACACGATTGAAAATGTCAAAGCGAAAATCCAGGACAAGGAAGGAATTCCCCCGGATCAGCAGCGTTTAATCTTCGCTGGTAAGCAGCTGGAAGATGGTCGCACACTCTCCGACTACAACATCCAGAAGGAGTCCACCCTCCACTTGGTCCTCCGTCTGCGCGGTGGTATCATCGAGCCGTCCCTCAGGATCTTGGCCCAAAAATACAACTGCGACAAAATGATCTGCCGCAAGTGCTACGCCAGGCTCCACCCGAGGGCCACAAATTGCCGCAAGAAGAAGTGCGGACACACCAACAATCTCCGCCCAAAGAAGAAGTTGAAGTAGGCGACTCGAATGTGTTGCTTGTGTGCTCCTGGTTCCCCTTCACCACCTAAGCGTTCCATGGTTCTGTTGCCCTGCTCCTTAAAGTTGCAGTGTTGCATTGCGTGAAGTTTCCAATAAATTTTATTTACTTTAAACCAGGAACATCTGTTTTTATTCCACCGTTTGGGGGGCAATTTAGGTTTTAATATACTTGGAAAATATAGCTACACTACAGTCACCTAATCGCTGAGAACTTACAAAAAAATATTCTTAATAAGATTTAAGTAATTGTTGGTATTGTTTTAAAATATTTGACTTCTGTTTGTTTCCTCCAAATTCCTTTAAATTTTTTTTTTAAAGTTCGTTCTCTGAAAACATCTTCAGATACTCGGGGAAGAATGAGAATTTGAAATTGTGAATGATATATGTATAAGAAACATTATTATTTTGCAATACCGAACAATAGAATCGATTTGCTCAATGAAAAAGTCGTTAAAAAGAACTGGTGGCGCCACTACGGAGCACCTCAATGCACTCTGAGAAAAAATCCGGAGTTTCAGTCAAAGGAAAAAACAAGAAAGAAGAAGAATAGGTCTGTTAATTGTTTTTGCGGTTTGGCGCGAAGTGAGGATTGAGTGAGTGCGTACACTAATTGTAATTTATTACAAAATTTCTTAATGTTAAGTCAATAGATTCTTCATGGAGAGGTTTATGTAAGTATGTATTTTTGCTGCTAATCGTTACACTTAATTCTTAATAGGTCCATTTTACATCAGCATAAAACTCTGGGCGCGCTTCTTCGCTTCTTGGAGAGTTTTAATTGAAAATGTTTTACATAAACGATATCCTTTCCTTTGCACTATTAGAATAATTTTGATCTCATTTCTCCAAAGAATGCTTCTCCACTTTTTTATGAGCTAATTTAAACGAGTTTTAGCAAATTCCATACTTTTTGCGATATGCTAACATATTAGTAATAGTGGTTTTCTGGGACTGCTAACTTTCAAATTATGATTTTTCTCCAGAAATATTTTTCTCGATAATAGTTGCACCTGTTTCAGCCGTGCAATTCTTTTTAGGACCCATTGCTACTTAAAAAAATATCTGAGCTTTATGAATTGTCAACAACTGTAGTATATATAGTATATTGACCATTTCTGCGAAAATAAATAATTTAAACCTTCTTATAATAAATTTAAGGGGCAAACAAAGATAAGGAATAAAATTTAAATAATTTGCTTTAAATCAATATTTAAGTCCTTCTTTTTGAAGGTGGTATTAGTCCACTTTTTTTAATATATGTAATATATAATTTCAACAACTTATTTAATTAAATCTTAACGTTTAGATAGCCCCCAAATGAATTTTTCAAAAATAACGACTCATAAAAAATTCAACTATGCCTAAAATTTTCGTAGTTTAATTTGGTGTAATTTCTAAGGTAACTGATTGAAATATGTAGGTACATATTTTCATCAGCGTTATGTCTGGGATAAGAATTTTACAAGTACAAGGCAACACATTAATAAATAATAAAAAAAATTTTAATAAGTTGCATTTTAGAACTTATTGCGATATTCAAAATTTTACTTGAGATCTTAGATCTTCAAATACATAAAAAAGAAATCACAAAAATTAAATTCATATTTATTTTTATAAAATATTTATATTAGAATGTGGAATTTTGATAGAGTGCATCTTGAAGAAGGGTTTTTGGCTGAATTTTAAAGGATTTGTGAAGGCGATTTTAAATCGAAAAAGCCAGCATATGTGTCTTTTATTTTGTTATAAGTATAAAAATGTTATACAGAAATATCTAATAGCTGGAACATTATTTTCAAATTTCATATTTAATGTCAGTCTTTATTAAAAATTTATATTTATAGTTCTCATGATACTTAGTTATTCTAATCTTGATTAGGTCAAATGAAGCCGACCAATTTTTGGTTTAATTTAAATTGGGGAAAGTTAATTAATAACTTGAAATATGCGATATCATGTAAATTAAATATAAAATTGAATAGTTCAAATTAATTTAAATAAAACCACGAGGCCTCTTCACTGATATCGCCTACAGCTTAGTGATAGACTTAATTTATCCACTCAAAAGTCAGACTCCGCGCATTGGAAAAACGTACCAGCACCATAAAGCGCCGTATTTATGCATAAAAGTAATAAAATTTTAGTCTCGCATAAAAGCTTGTGTGCCCCAACCTCCAGTCTGCATAGCATGAAAAAGAGGTGTCCGCGCAGGCACTAGCCAACATAAATTCTCGCGACTCCTTTCTGGTTGTTCTCCTCAACCAAATACCATTGGAGTTTTTGGGCTCGGCTGGGCACCGGTGTGGGTCCGGTGGTGTTGCGTTGGTTTTAGTGGCCATGATGTGGTAGAAGTGCGCCAGGTCGAACACCATCGAGCATATTCATCCCGAAAAAAAAAATAAAAAATAAATAAATACACGCTATGCTGTGGAGTGCTTATGGAGCTTTTTGGCTCCGAAGCCCCAGACAAGCATGCTCCACTTGAACGTTTTGGAGCATACTTGGCGTTTTATATCCCACATCCATACCCACAGCATACTCAGCCCTCTTCCACAACACATTCAGAGTAGGAATCATAGGTACTCTTTTGCTCGTGGGCCACTGGTTGGGGCTCCATCGGACAATTCCTCAGCTTGGCAGGCCTTACCTAACCGAATTCAACTGCTTCTAGGTTGGCGCTGGTTTCACCGAGTGCTGAAGAAAATTAAATCGGCAGGCCAAGAAACATTCCTGGATGGGCTAAGATTCTCGTCAAAAGAGAGACTTGAGGCAGACGTTCGGTGACTGTTCAACTCGTTGGGTTACACAAGTTTGTCTTTGCGAACCGCCTCTTGCTGTGAACTTTAATATATATCTTATATATATATATAAATATAAAAAAAGGGAAGGTTTACTTTTATCCACAAAAACCTGCAAAGGGAGCAGTCTGCATTCCATTCTGAAAGGGTCATTGTTTTTCACCTGGATCGTTTCGCGGCGACGATAAATTTTGTTAATAAACGAAAGACTAGTGATAGTGAAGAACTCTGTCTTTGGTTAGTTTGGCTTACCTGACCGATTCAATTCAGATCCAGATAGTTTAGATAGAAGCACCCACGGCTTGGTTTTTTGTGCAGGGTGCTAACGATAGGTATTCGGTGGAACTGTGCTCACTGTGATTTTTGTTTTATACATATATTTTTTGGAGTGTTTGATAGGGAGAATTTTGTGGCTTCATTGTGACTGTTTTGTAGGGCTCGGTCTGAAAGACTATAGTAGATATAATAAATTTCGAAAAAGAGGGGAACGTTGAATTGGACCAATTCGCTCGGAGAGGTCCTTTCGTCGAAGATTGTGATCAATACAAGCCGAGGAAAAATAATCTATATATGTATATAAAAAAAAAAAAAAATAGATTGATAAAAATTGATAGCGGCATCCCTGCGTGTGGGTCTGCTCCTGTATAAGCCAAGGGCTTTCCCAGGGCGCCTGGCGAACCAGTTCCAGCGGTGTCGGGGCTGAATGTAGTACCGAAGTTTAATGTAGCATTAATAAAGCGATTCGATTCCATATAAAATCGATATAGTGGGCATTGAGTAGGTGTCCCGGCGATCGTACTCAGCTAAAACACTCACATTTTACCCGAAGGTGGCTAAAGTTATACTTATCTTTACTGAGAAACAATTAGTGCATATTTTAGGGAAGATATAGAAATTTTTATCGCAATTGTGCAAGAAGTGCAATAAACAGAAAGTGTCGTACTGTTGACCGGCTTAATAATAGTAATAAAAAATAAATAAAAAAAACACATATTACCTTGAGACGCAGATTTTTATGCTAGCTCCTCTCCATCTCCATAGTCCGTTCGCGATAGTGTGCCGCTGCAGTGTAAAATCGTGTTTTTCGTGATTCAATTTCTGCACGCAATCAGAGCCTTTTTCACAAGTGTTTGGAAGAAGTTGTGAGGTCGTGAGCATCCGTCGTCGTCTGTCGTCTCGCACTATAGTTCTTCGTGAGTGTCAGTGCCCCGGAGGTGCTTCAATTATAAGAAAAAAAAAATTAAAAATATAAAAAAATTATAAAAGAAAAAATCTCCTGACGGGAAACAAGGCTAAGTTTTTCGCTAAACCAATCAGTCACGTTCTACGTTTAACGGATTAGAAAGAGTTTTGGATTCGATGATCTGGATCTCTCGGCGGCAACGGTGCTAAACGGTGAGTTCTAACTTTTTATTGTATTTTTCTACTTTTCTACTTATGCGCCAAAGAAGAGATCAATGCTCATATCTTATTTATTTGGCTCAATTCTTTTTATGCGCGGAGGGAGGTAACTGGCCCAGCCACCAGCATAAATAACAAAATCAGTGGGTCTCTGTTCCTGTGGAATGAAAACAAAACCTATTTTTGGCCTTGTTTTCTTTGACCGTTGGCAATTGGGATTTATTACTTTTTGGTTGGCATCGCAAAACTGAGCCCAATAGTCGACGACGCGGCGGCGCGATTTGTTTAATTTGCTGAATGCGAAGAACTCAACCAAACTTTGATTATGTCGTCGAGTTTACTTTGCTTTCTTTTTTGCATTTAAAATTGGTCGCGGTCGTTATTTATTATGCAGCTCTGGATTTAAAACCATCGCGTGCGAAAATGATCTTCGCTAACCTTACTGAGGTAATTTTAAATTTTTTCATTTTGCTGTGATAATTTTTTTGCTTCGAAACTTTATTAGATGTTAAAATGATAAATGTCGACACGCTAGTCACTTGATTTATGTATTGTAAAAAAGGTTGTGGGAATTTCGGTAATGAATATTTTAATTTGGTCTAAATTGAAGAAATTAAGAGTTTTGGTAGGTTTATTAGCCTATAAAAGTAAAAAATGGCTGCTTCCTGTTCCTTGAGTTAGTTACACCCTTGTACAAAGTATACCAGCCCAAACGGTTTGCATATTTCGATACTTCCGGTTAAAGATTTAAATAATTAAAAAATTCTATTAATTATGTTTTATTATTTGTTTAACTTTCGCAAATTTTCCTTTTTTTAAAGTTGTAAAAATTAAACGAAAATAAAAGACTATAGGATAACGCTAAGAATTGTAGCTTCTTTATTAGTTCGTATAACCTCGGCCAAGATGATTGATATATTTTTGTTGAGAGAATATTTTCTTTACTAAGTCGAATAACAAATAATTCCTTTTAAATTTAAGTTTTTTTGTCATTATTATACAGAAATCGATTAATAGAAAACAAAATGGCAGCCGTGGAAAATAATTTTATATGTTCTTTTACGTTTTACTTACCGCTGGTAAAAGAAAAATAACTTAATGACCTACATATATTCGAGTACCATTTTCGTCAGGTTAGATTAAAGTAAGTTTATTAAATTAGGGCCGAAACAAACTATCGGATTAAGGCGGGATCGTATAATTGTAATTACAATTTCTGTTATACTTTAAAAAATTAGTTATTCAGAAGAATTCAACTAATAAATTATGTTGCAAATATTCAAATGAAGTATATTGCGGATAAATTTAAGTATTGACTACTGCGCTGAATAAGTTTAAATAAATAATATTTAAGATAAAGCAGCACTTAACTAACTTTTTTTTTAAAACAAATACATATGTTTTTATGGACTATCAGCTACTATTTAAAATTTACTAAAATCATGGAAGGAAATATTTATATCCTGTATTATTGTGCTCAAGATAATTTATTTGGATAATTTACCAATTATAGAGTATAGAAGTTTTTAGAATTTTATATATTGTATCACAGTAGATTCGCTCTGTAGCTAGAGAAGAAGAATGTATCCCCAAGAATTCCTCTTTCAGGACCACATCAATCAAGCCGAGACGAAATCAGTTGGTCACGAAGGGCTTGTACGCTTAATCGCTTGAAATGGAATAGCAAATTCAATGGGAAACAATTCTTTGTCTAATGGGCAGTAAGAACAGACCCAGGAATTTGGTCGACATTAATGGCTTTAATGAAAGTTCTCTGTGCCAGATTTGTACCCAGATCCACATCCTCTACTATAGGTAAAAACAGAAGGCATACTGAGGCAAATAATTATAGACCGTGTCAAATGCAGTGGGATATCGGGGCTAAGGGAGGGGTCTCAATTCGTCCTATCCGAAACCGGACGAAAAAAGAAATCATTGAGCCGCGTAGCCCTTCTTTTCCATGATAGAATCGGGGCTAACAATTATTCATCATTATCACACAATGACCCAACAGTTCTCACCAACTCCGGTCTATTGTACTTGTCCCGGGGAGTGTAATGAAATCGAAGCACTGAAACATTTCTTAATGAGCTAGGGGCTAGAGCTGCTCTAGTGGTTGTCTAATAAATGGAAGGGCGTGTGAAAGTGCGTGGGAATTTGTCCATACCACCTTCATGTTTCCAATAATAAATAATTAGTATTAAACAAAACGTTTGTTAGATCATATAATACATGTTGGTAAAAGTCCCCTTTTTGTGGCAACAATAACAGCTGACCTTTTTCAAAGGGTTGTTGGACCCAAAACGAAGCACTCAGCAGGTGCAGAATTATTATCAATAAAAATGTTCAGACTACCGTGTCATAGTCCGCATATACCTTCAAAAACATGGGGTCATTTCCTACCAATTTACATTCTACGGCTATCTTCTTGAAGAGGGAAGTTCCCATGATCTACTTCTTCTCTGCAAATATTTTAACGTGTATTTTTTTACGGTGGTAATCTGCGGTTTGTGGAACTAGTGGCGGATACCTTCTCATGCAATCAACATCTGCCGCTCTTTCCGCCAACTGACAATATAAACACAGGAAGAATGGTTCGTTGCAAACCTTCGCTGCGGTTCACTCTCCTTTTCGGCCGTTACAGCACCTTTTAATGGTAGCGACACGGTGAAAAGGTTCGTTTCTGGCCTTTTTTTGTGCAGAGAGACCGACTTCTTTACCCGTTGTCGGTTTTCCTAACGTCGTCCGATTTCTTTACGTGCTCGTTTCTTTCACCCAGTCACAAGTTTTATTGTAGGTATGCACTCTTCTAATCAGGTGTTGAAGACCTAAAACCTGTTTTGAGCCTTTCCTGGGCATCAATGTCTGTAAGAAGAAAAATCAAATTAAAAAAAAAATAAATAAAGGCACCTTGGACCCCACGGTATGGCGGATGTGAATACACCACGCAGAAATCTACGCGTATGTGCGTAAAGAAAACATGCTCCCAGCATGTCTGATATTTCTGGTTTATATCTCTCTTTGCGTCTGATAAATTGCTTGATCAGTTACTTTTGAATATTTTGTGCAGGTTATCAATGAATTTTTTGGCGGTTTATGTTATTCTTGGTAAAATTTTGTTAATATTCCCTTCTATTTTTTCTTAGATGGATCAACGAACTTTCGATTATATTGCAAGAAAATGGAAATTTTTAAGTTCTAATTCCACGCGAATTTTACGACAGATTAACGATCTTTTACCAGTCGTAAAATGATCTTTTGTTTTTTTGTTTTTATGAAAATTGTAACGGAATCAAGGTTTATTAAAATGTTTTAACAGGAAATTGGGCGGAAAAGATTGCTTTAACCCAAATATAGTTATATTAAAATTGGCTTACATTTAACAATTTAGGGTCTAGACTAAGAAACAATAGGTTTCTAGATCGCGGCTTGGAATGTTAATTAATTAATTTTTGTGATTATAGTAGAGGTTTGTTTATCTATCTATGGTAATATTGCTCCCAAAATCATATGGATAAAATTTAGTTCTAAGAATATAATCGATCTTTCATGATAATGAGTTCCACAAGGAAAAGTGTAAATTAAGATTTGTCGGAGTATGTATGTATGCTTTTGGGGTTTATTATATTTATATAATTATATTTTTCAAATTTGAAAAAATGAGTACTTATTTCAAAAAAACTCAAGATTCGTGGTAGGTAGGTACCTGCTTGTTGAAGTCAATTTAATTTTACTAATTTGTTTTGAAAATTGGCATATTTCAACTAACTACAATAAAACATGATTTTTTTTATTTGTAGTTACAATATATCTGAAGACCAACTATGATAACGAATGAATTTTTATAGTTCTAACTCTTAATAAAATGATTGTTTTCAGTAATAGGTATTTAGATTAGTATATATCCTGTTCGTTTTGTCAGGATTAAAATGTAAAATGAAGTTTAATATTTGAGTCACAGTGAATTGAAATTTGAAGATTTGGAATAATGTATTACTAATGTAGTTTTAGATTTTTATATATATATTTTGATTTTAAAACTGTAGTAGGTATTTCTTCACATTCCTTTATTAAATTCAGGCATATTAGGTTCTTGGAAATGATAAATTAAAATTAAATTACTCTTCAAATTTTTTATATTTATCATTATGCACAATAACAAAAATTATAATTTCATTAATTTAATATTAGCGTGTCTTTAATTATTTTCGCTTTACACATATACTACATAGGTACATACATATGTAGATGTGCATATTTATGTCAACATTTATATCTTATGATATTATAATAACCTAAATTTATAAATTTCTATTCAAACATTTAAATACTTGCAGTTTTATTGCGTAATGTTCGAAGTTTTTTTTTACATTCATTGTACCGCCCATAATAAGGTCAGGCTTTTGTATAAATTGTAAAGTTAATAGAATTTACAATCACATAACTTCCATTAAAGAAGGATAAACGTGGCATGTGTGATGTGGTGTAAATCTATTCCCTGTTTAAGCTTCATAAAATATCTGCCGCATTCACGTGGAAAAATGGAAGGTTATGCTTTGCCTAGTGCCCTTAGCTCATCGTTTTTACTGAACGCTTCCATGGTTTGCAGCGCACCACATCTTTTATTGCCGGGTCAATGCCATTTTAGGACACGTAAGGCTTCATTTTAAACTAGAACCGCAGATAGGCATTAAAAGTGGATTTTTTTGCAGTTTACAATGTTCTAATCTTGGCAAATTCTCTAACGCTATCTAGTTACCTTTGCTGCAAAAAAAAAAGTGCAATATGCTATCTTACTGTATGTTTCTTCTAAAGTAATATGCGATTATGTAACCATTATGCAAAAGTTGCTAAACTTTTTTCCAGCTCTTGCTCTTTCAATAGCACTCGGCGGGCCTGACAGTGCCACGGTGTAATAGTCCTTGCGAAAACCCAACGGTACCCTTATCATGATAAAATGTTGCAAAACATGACAAACTTGACATAAATCTGTCAAGATCCCAACATATACCCCACATAAGAGAACGAATATGAGGGATGGAGGTGTATATCTTATTTTTAGAGCTAAGAAAATTTCATTCCTACCAGCAGCCACTTTTGGGGGGGGTGGTTATATCAGCTCAAGGTTGCGACATTTTACTTTCTTCGCCATTTTCTTTCTCTGTCGCTTCCTCCCCAAAATGGCCCTAAAATGTGCTCATTAATTTCACAAGTCATTGTCTTTTTCGGATATTTGCGTAAACTTCCATTTTTCCCTTTTAATCTCTCACCCAAGTGATGAGAGTCACCGGATGATGCATGGGGTTCCGCAGGGCTTATGCTCGGGTGTATTCTATTTCATATGCATGTCAAAACTGTTTCAAATTTTTTGAAGGAGAGATTGACAAGACACCGGATATATCCCATCGCCCCTGTTGTCATGTGTCACTCTGGGATGATGTAATGGTGCTTTTCTCATTTAAATTTTCGTACGTATACATGTCGCCATTCAGGTGATACGTCGATACATGTTCAGGGCCGTTCAATCACTTTTGATGACGGAATTGTATTGATCCAACGTTCGGTAATTTCAATGCAGAATAAGTGCAATTGCTTGTTATATGTCGTTTTAAGTGGTTTTTTCCACGAACCTTTCGGGGCTTTTAATTTATATCATATGCGTAATGCATTATGTTTGTCAAGAATATTTTCCTTTTTGTTTTCTTAATCCTCCTATCACCCTGATCAGAGTTGACCAAAGTTAACTCGATTTTCATGCGCGTAAAATATATATATTATTATTTAACGATAAAAAATATTTCTTCGATAAATTTGTGTTTATAAACTTAAGTCCTAAAATTCTTAAGGGTATTAACATTTAAAGCATAATATTTGTTAAAAAATTATTCTACCTATCATAGTAACCAAAATAAGTTTCCCATGGACAAGTGATAGTTTTGTAAGGTTTGCAAGGTTTTTGCATATTTTGAACAATTTTGAAAATTGTTGGAAAATCGTGGTTCAGCTCCTCATGTTTTTTGGTACCTAATGGCAAAATGTCCGAAATGTTATTTAATAATGAGAAAAGCTCCTTTTACGTTTAAATGTACAAAATTGACCGTTTTTTGTACTTTTTTAACGCTACCCGACTAGAATTTTTGGGGGGTGCAGTTGAGGCCCCTATGAGGCTTGCCACACTACCTCGTGTGGATCCTGTGAGGCGCATAAAGGGCATTTAACGCCTTGCCTCATTCGCGCATCATATGAATGCACAAAACTTGGTACTTAGGGGTCGCTAAGGCATATGGAGGGATTGTTCATTCCATTGTAAGTTATACATGTGTTAGGTTTGCTTCATAAGACCCTTATGAAAAACTCCTAAGCCACCCTTCACTTCAGTTGCTGATTTTGTTTTGGGGTCCTCATGAGGAATCTACGGGGAAATCCCTCTATCGGCATTCTCCTCATTTGCCCCATGAGGCCGACACGCTATATGAGGCATGCCCCTTATAAATTCTAGCCGGGGATTTTCCTTGAAAACGTGATATGATAAACAGCTTATGTTTTTGAATTAGTACTTACCACTCCATAAAACAATTGTTAAAATTAAAAAGAGTCAATTTTTAATGTGTACTTTGGTTTATGTAATATAATGTAAAATAGTACATACATCGGAAAATCCGTAATAGACAAACAAATTCAGTGTCAATGATCACTATTCCACTATTGCAGAAACAAAAATTGGATGATGTTTGTTGTAACACTATGTAGATTTACTACATATTTTTTTTGCATGGAAGTTACTTAATAAACCTCTTTTGACTAACCCACCAGGAGGTCATCTACGCTTTTTGGTAGGGACTTGCACAAAATGACATAAAAATGTTGGTTAGAGGAATTTATCATTCACCTATTCCCCCTTTGTTGTGCTTTGTAAAAAAAGCTATTTATACATCTTCATTGTTACAAGCGTGAAAAGCATGCAAGATGCAATTAAATTCGCAGATGCAAAATAACTAGCTGCTAATGACCAGGAGTGGATGTTGAGTCTAATTAATTCTCTTCGCCATTGAGAAATAAATAAGAGCTGAGTTCAACTAGCAGCAATCAAATAGATCCAATTGCCGAGATGCATTCATTTTCATGCCAATAGATGGATTCAGGATTCGTATAACTTCAACTCAATTGCAACTGAATTTCACGGAACGTAAAGTGATTTGAGCTATTGAATGTTAGTTTCTGAGTTTAATGAAGCAAGGAAGATATGATTTGAAAATCTATGCAACTTGAAGTACATAGTTAAAAGAGATTACTTCGTGCTTCATATAATCTAGATTCTAGGAAGTATCGAACATAGAAGAAGAACCCGTTGAATCTGAGTATAATTTCGCGAATATTCTAAATATTTCAAGGCCACTAAGAATTTTAAATGTAAATTTCTTTCTCTTCAATATTACAATGATTCCACAAGAAAAGAAAACAAGTTTTGTAAATAGGAATAGGCTTAAAATTTTTTGAGGAGTGGCAAACAAAGCCCGAAGCTCCTTTAGATATTATGAAAAAAAAACCCGTCTTTCATGGAACAGAATAAAAAAAAATATCAAATCTGTTACCAATCGAAAAGAACTCTCTGCATATCAATTTTATTGTAAAGGTATTGATCTGTGGCATTCAAGACGTTCGATGGGGGTCATAAATTATCTAGTTTTCACCAAGAAAATAAAAATCAATTTCGCCACCTCGCCAACCGTTCGTCTAGTGTAATTACGAACCCGATCGAGAAATCAACAATCAGAAAAAGTTCATTTTTCTTATGGGGAATTGGAGGAAAAAAAAAGGAAATTTGAAGATGGTGTGCAGCAGTGGCTCGAACAGCAGCTGCTCATTTATTAAGTAAATCTGAGGAGTGCATCTGGAAGATGTTGAACGCTTTCTTGCCACTTCGGCGCCACCATCCATCAATGCTACTTTCATCTGTTCGGCACTGTTGTAACCTTCGCTCAATTTTTCACAGCGATCTCCAGACTATGTTTGAACTTGGCTCAATCCAGCAATCATTTTTCACCTCGGCAGCGGACGAGTTTTATTAATGTCTCATTGTCGATTGTTAAATTTTTGACGAGTGTGAATTCCTCATCTTGCATGTGACGTGATTTGCCCCATGTTTAGACCGCCTTGCAGTGGTCTTCCACCCACCTCTGGGAGTCTGCTCCGATGTCCCACACTCTTTTTCAAGGCCGATTTCTATAAAGCTTTGCAGAATGCAGTATCGCTTTTGGAGCAGGTTTCAAGATGTGGGGGTATTCCTCAATTCGGCACTATTGTCTCTGATCGAAATTACCACCTCAAAGACATCGAAGCCAGAATAAACTTACAAGCTAAGCTCAATTTAACCGAACCTTGGGAAGAGCATGTAAATTATATATTCTATTTGTATCTATTGATGCGGTAGGTCGGATCTCATCATCTCATTATCATACTTGCATATTGGAATCAATGGAACATTTTCGTTAAAATTTGCCTATGCAGTCTTTAGAGACTCGTAAAAGTTTTTGACTGTTCTACAAATAAAATTATTGTAAGAAATACTCAGAAGGAGCTTCTTTAAAACGCAATGTTAATTTAACATTATTTTCATATTTAAAAAAATATCATATCATTTTTACAATAATTGCTGTTAATTTGATAATAAGAATGATACTTTAAAGGGAAAAATGTCAAATTGGCATTTTTAATATCATTATTTAGACACATTGAAATTCAGATATTTAGTTACAACGGAAATATTTCAAAATATCAAATTGATTTTCACATTTTCACATTGCAACTTTTGACATTCTTCAATGTAAAAAAAGGGAACAGTCGTTACTCGTAAACTGTAAAGCCGTGAAATGTGCAGATAACTCGGTGGTAGAGCTGCTGAAACGCCAATTCAGAGCTTCCCAGGTTCGAATCCAGTCACGGTTAGTCGGAATATCACATAGGAAAATCAATTTTCTAAAAAGGCTTCCGAATGGGGTAGTTCGGTGGTAGAAAAGCCAATCCACAGGTTGCAGGTTCGAATTCCAGACACTAATTAAGTACATATTTTTACATTTAATAATTTTAAATTAATATTTTTAAATGTTAATATAACATTTTTTCTAAAGATTGATATGGTGCAATATCAATAAGTTATATTTTCCTTATCGGCTGAAATATAAGTATAACTGAAAAATATCAATATTACAGCGGCGAAGACTTTATTCAAAATTCTTCGGAAAATAACGAACGATATCAACCAAATTATCAGCTCAGAAAAGTCACTTACCTACGTCAAATGCATAACCTCAAAAAAAAAAATCAATATTCATCAACTCAAACTTTAAGCTCAAAACATAGGGCTAAAACTTAAATTTTTAACACCAAACAAAATATTACGTTGTCGACCGAAAACTCGAACTGTAAATAATCAACTATACAATAACTGAAAATTTCATCACAGAAATTTCATCTTCATAATACTTAACGGATTAAGATAATTTTTCAAATTGCTCTATAATGCTATGGTATTTACATTTTGTAAAACAACAATTACGTATATAAAGTTAATTTTTCTTTTAGTTTGAAAATGATAACAAAACTTACCCAAGATGTTATCATAAACTTTAATCTTGCTGTAAAAAATAATCTGCAAACACATAATAAAGGTCAATTGTGACAAAATATCGTAAATAAATTTAATTTTTTATCTTGCAAGGCAATGGACCAGAGTTAATAAGAACTTGAGCGCAAACCTCTTAGCGGCAGAAAATATCTAACGCTAGACTTAATTACATATGTAGCTGATTTAGATTTAGTAAGGACTTAGAAAGGCTTAATTTTGACGAGAAATGTGTTATTTTGCGCTCCTCTCGTGTTTATACTGCTTGAATTTTCGGTGTTGTTATTTTTTTATCCAGTACTCTTATTAATAACATTTTTCTTTCTTATTACATAGAAATGTTACGAAAATATCCACCAGCTCCAGTTCTATTTAGAGCATCTATCGAAGATTGCGCTGTTCCTAGGACTAAATTTGTAATTGGAAAAAACACACGAATATTTATACGAGTGCGATACCATCACGATCCAGAGAATTATCCAAATCCTGAACTTTTTTATCCGGATCGGTTCTCTCCAGAAATTAGAAAAAATCGACATTCGTCTACATTTTTGCCCTTCGGCCTGTAGTTGCATTGGTGTTCGATTTGGACAAATGCAAACTTTCATTGGTCCTATTCTGCTTCTAAAAAAGTTTATATTTAACACTTGTGAGGCTACAAATATAACCCGGAATTTGAAAAAAAATTGTATCGCCTACAGGTGGCATTAGACAGAAAGTGGAAAAGCTGTAATATCATATAGATCATATTTATTAGGTGTTAAAATGTTGCATTTTTAAAATAAAATAGGTATTATTTTATACATTCTGTGTGTAAAATGCTACCATTATTGTTAATTGATAATGAATTAGAATGGTTTAAACAGTAAAAAAAACGAATTTCAAGTTCAATGACTTTATAGGTTTAAAACTTGATTTTTACTTTTTAATGTAAAACATTTTTTGGTTAAGTCATACAATTGAAATAGGTTTATTTAAATAAGAAATGTTTTTATCTCTTTATTGTAAACTAGAAATAATATCATTAATTAATTAAAGTCTGTGTTATCTATTCCAAAACACTTCCTAATTATAATCAGCCAACAGGACGCATCTTTAGATTTCTTTACCTTATCTTTTAATTTCTGTTTATAAACCATTTTTATTTAATTGCATTTAAAGCTGTTTATAAACGAATAATCGTAATAATAATCCTTATACACGAGGGTGGTCGAAAGATTATGAAACGACTTTGACGTCATTACATAAACTTTTTTTTTGCGTATGAATTCCTATAATTGTTTATAATGTTTATTTATACAATCACTTGTTGGATTTTACTTTGACCATTTTGAATTTATTCTTATCTAATTTTTTTTTTTATTCAACTTGAAGTTTGACCATGAACTAAATAATTGTAAAATAGATGGGTGTGATTAGGAAATAGAAGCCTTTAGCCAAATTTTATAAAATTTATTACATAAGGCGCTTGTTCGAATACTAAATTGACTCATTATCACAAGTTTGATGTTATGTTGGTCACTCACAGGGCTTCAAAAATAAGATTAAAACTTCTGTCAATTGAAAAAATCGGAAAGTACATGCACTTACTTCTATTATCTTTTGAAAATGGCAATATCGCTATCAAAATAAAAAGTATAAAGTCTTTAATATGCAGTGCCTGAACTCAGTTGGATCAGTTTATTGCATTCGCGTTTCAGTGAGGCACGATTTACGCGATTTGTTGTCGTCGAGTGTACTTTGAACTTTAATCAAAGATGATTTCTCTCGCATTTTTTGTTTTGTTTATTGTGATGGTGCTATCAGCTTTGTACTTATTCGTCCGCAACTTACATTCATATTGGAAAAATAAGGGTGTTCCTCACGATCCACCGAGTTTTCCCTTTGGAAACGCACAAGGCTTAGGGTCTAAAATAAGCATCGTAGACGTTATTGATAGAGCATACCAGAAATTTAAGAACGAGAGCCCATTTTATGGCGTTTATATGCTACTAAGCCCCGCAGTCGTGTTAACTGATTTGGACTTGATAAAAAACATTCTTATAAAAGACTTCAACTACTTCACTAATCGCGGGTTGTATTACAATGAAAAAGACGATCCTCTTACCGGACATTTACTTGCCGTGGATGGAGCCCGATGGCGTTTTTTACGCACAAAATTAAGTCCTACATTTACATCTGGTAAAATGAAGTTTATGTTCCCAACGATAGTCAAAGTTGGACACGAATTTCAAGAAACTTTATCTGAAATGATTGAAAAGAACATGATCGTTGAAATCAAAGAAATATTGGCCAGATTCACAACAGACGTAATTGGGACCTGTGCATTTGGAATTGAATGCAATAGTTTAAAAGATCCTAACGCTGAATTTCGAAGAAAAGGAAGGGAAATCTTAACAAGGGAAAGAAATCACGCAATAGTCGAAACGTTTGTACAAAGTTATCCAGATATTGGAAGAAAGTTAGGGGTCAAGGTTATCCCCGATGATATTTCAGAATTTTTTCTTAAAGTTGTTCGCGATACGGTTAAATTCCGTGAAGAAAATAATGTACATAGAAATGATTTTTTGGATCTATTAATTGATATTAAAAATGACAATAAGGATGATAAAGCAATGTCAGTAGAAGAAATGGCTGCTCAAGTTTTCATATTTTTCGTCGCTGGATTTGAGACTTCATCTTCTACCATGAACTTTTGCCTGTACGAACTTGCTCAAAATCATAATATACAAGATAAAATGAGGGAAGAAATTAATGAAGTATTGCAAAAACATAACAATGTATTCACGTATGAGGCGATGAAAGATATGAAGTATATGGAACAAGTTATTAGTGGTAAGGACTCATTAAGGATTAAGCAATATTATTAATTACGTTATGTATACCACTTATTTTTTCTTAGAAACCTTGCGAAAATATCCACCAATTCCGGTTCTATTTAGGACATCAGTTGAAGACTACGCAGTTCCTGGGACTAACTTTGTGATTGAAAAGAAAACAAGCGTATTTATACCGGCACGAGCCATCCATCACGATCCAGAATATTATCCAGATCCTGAAGTTTTCGATCCTGAACGATTCTCTCCAGAAAATAGCGAAAATAGACATTCTTCTACATTTTTGGCCTTTGGCGATGGTCCTCGGAATTGTATTGGTGTTCGATTTGGAAAAATGCAAACTCGTATTGGACTAACTCTACTTCTTAAGAATTTTAAATTTAGTACTTGTGAGGCCACAAAAATACCTTTAGAATTCGATATAAAAAGTTTCATCCCAAACCCTATTGGTGGTATTAATCTTAAAGTAGACAAAGTGTAATCGAATATAAGGACAAATTGATTTTTTTAATTAAGAAATAGTTTTTACATTTTCTAATCGAAATAATTTTCAAGTTTATTTATTATTATAAAATAAGTAAAAAATAAAGTATTATTTTCTTTTCTGCCTAAAGGCGCATGACCTAATAAGAAATTATTATATTTTGAGAAACCCACAACTAAAAAAAATAAGAATGAAAGTTACACCTATTATTTCTTCGGAACAGGTTGAGTTTTAGCTATCCTCATGTTTAATGAAAGTTTAATGAAACTTCGTAGGAGTGTTAATTTGGCGTCAAAAGTGTCGGATATGCAAAAAAAAAATTAAGATTATTTCCACCTTTTCACCACTGAAGAAGATTCTTCAAAAATCTTCGAAATTAACGAATTAAAAGAAAAGTTTAAATATCGCGACCTTTTGCCCTAAATGGACATTTCTACAAAGTTTAATTAAAATCCGAAGCGGACCTCAAATTAAATTTAATTCTACTGAATTTGAATTTTTAAAGATTAAAAATGAAAGTCGCCCATTTTAAAGCTGATTTTATTACATTCTGGCATTTACGCATTTTCACATCCATACCCTTTCAATTGATTTATAAATCAGGAAGATCTGCGACAGAAATTCTTTTTTTTGACGTGACAACGTCTTATAATTCGATTGAGCCGGCTGCATGCACGAAAAAACATGACTCATGCGGCGTTACCTCGCTCTGAGGCGTTCCATTTAAGGCTTGAAGTGCAAGCGAGAGCGCGGAACGAGCGACAAAGCACAATCACAGAGCACAATCGGCCTCCGCGTTCGGCAGCGTTCGACATCTGTCTCTCTCCTACACTGAGAAAAAAGGACTATTTAGAACAAACAAAAAAGCGGGTCATATCAAACGTTTTTACATTCGAAAATGCTCCAATAGTAAAAACGTTTGCTTTCAAAATCTTAGAATGTTCAATCCAAACGTCTTGACCGTCAACTAGTTTTGCATTTATAACAAACGTATTTACGTTTGGGTTAAACATTCCGCACGTTCAAATAATCGAACACATCCGATTTTTAAATTGAACATAAAAACTTTTAAATTAAATGTAGCGCGTTCAAATCAAACGCATTTAATTTTTGAAAATGAGCTCGAATATCTTTTGAACCAAATGTTCAGCGCGTTCAAATTAAAAGCCCTAAATCCTCAAAATGAATCCAAAAATTTTTGAATCAAATGTAAAACGGTCAAATAAAACTCGGCCAATTTTTTTAAATGAATGTGAAAACCTTTTATCACAAATGTTCAGCGCATTCAAATCAAACACTCTAAACTTTCAAAATGAATGCAAGAACTTTTAAATAGAAAAAACCAACAACAATTTTTATTTGATATTATATATTATATACAAATACATATTTTCTTATACAGTTTTCACTTAAAACTATCTTCAATATTTTAAGGCCCCGATTATGACACCAGCACCTGTTAAATGTTTTAATTTTGAAAAAAGAAAGTTTTATGTAATGATGAATACAAACCTTTTAGAATTAGGAAAATTGAGCCTAAATTCTAAGACTCTAGAACCTAAAGAGCTCAACGTCACTTGGATTATCAACATGATAGACGATCCAAAATTTCTAAATTATTTTCACTCACTGAAACGATGGATCCCGTGATATGCACTGCACACAGAACAACTAAACTTTGCCTTGCCTCTACCAAAAAATGAAATGTGAGAGACAATGACACTTGGTTAAAACCCTTTTGTTTTTTAAAAAATTATGAAAACAAAATTCCCGCACCTTCACATTGATACGCAGAACATTTGGTTCAAATGTGTTTTTATTTTAGCTATAAAAAGTTAAACGTGTAAGCATTCAGTTCAAACGCGCTGGTTTTTTATTTAAATGTGTTTTTCGTTTGAATTACTAACTCTTAAAAATTAAACGTACAAGCATTTGTATCACACGAGCTGACTTTTAATTTGAATGTGCTTTTCGTTTGATTGAAAAAATTAAACGTTAAAGTATTTGAATCAAACGTCTTGAGGTTTGTTTTAAATTTTGGATTATTTGAAAAAATCAAAAATTTAAACGTTTAATTCAAATTTTTTTTTCAAAAGTGCGAATATTTAGAAAATCGTTTCAATTGAGCACTTTCCGATTGACTTGAATGAAAAGTTTTTGAATCAAACAGTATTTTCTGTAAACGTGCAGTCAAACGCTCGTGACTTTTGAAATAACAACTATTTTTTCTTTTAGTGTACTTGAGTGAGCGATGCGTCCGCGTGGACAGCTGCTATACAATAATACATTTACATATTTTCGTCAAGTATGATGTGCAGTGAAAAGTGAATGTGGTGTCAATTGTTTATAGCAACAATAATTGCGGCTTCTTATGACGTTGTCACGTTCAACTATCGTCAGTAAACCGACTTTACAGACAACCAATTTTTAAACTTTGAGTTTACCTTTTTTTATTGAAAATGATAGTTGACATCAAGAACTACTTAAGACAATACACCTTTTCCTATATTTCAATAAGATTCTTTTGCAAAATCCGGAAAAAGAGCAAATTTTTAAAGAGTTTGAATTCTCCACTCGTGACTCAAATCATTCTCTGGGGACGTACCCTAATTTTATGCCTTCTGTACATAACATAAAGGTATACAGTTTAGTGTCTTTTTTTTGCATGATAAGCATTTTCCGTGAAAAGGGTATTTTTTCCCTCATATATCATATTAGACATATTAAGCAAAATTTATGGGACTTAAAATTGTCTTAAAATAGAATAATTAACTTCTCTAATTTTACTAAATATTAAACAAGTTTTCTTCTCTAATTTTAACTTTTTTGTTGATAAGTGATGAAAACCATTGAGATAATGGTTTGGAATATATGTAGAATGTAGTAGAAGAGTAAAAAATTAATAAATAATTCTATCTCGTACTCTGCAGAAGTTGTTGAATAATTGATTTTGCAGACTTTTGATCAAGCGTTCGAACTCCAAATGTAAGTTATGAAGATATCAAAAGAATTCGCATGTATTCTGATCGAAAATACATTGGAGCTCAGCTGCCCCCCAATCATATCTGAAATAAGATGATATACAAACTGAGGACATTCTTGGTTTTTGGCCATGGGACATGACGGCCACTGCGGTTTGACGCACCAGAAACTTCATTCTGGAATCTGGTTTGACATGAGACTCCGGAGCTTTTGTTCGTGTGAAACTGAGCGTCTAAGGGGGTTCAGTCCCCCGTGCTTGAGGAGCTCGAGCGAACTCATAACTTAATGCAATTACATTTCCAATATTCGCGCTTGCCTTGCCCCTTTGTCCACCAACATATAGCATAGTACCGTATTTATGTGTCTAGGCTAACTGTCTCTGGACCGCTCTTTACAACCGGCACAGTTATGCACAAAAGCTCTTTGTTATACAACTTCATTGAATTTGGTTAAAGCTCATGCGGCCATTGGAGTCGCTGATTATGTTTTTCGCGTATTTCATGAACTCTTTGTCGAACTCCCTCTTCGCTTTGTGTGGGCCATTCAAATATTGTATAAATGGGCAAGTGTTTGTTTATATTTCCTACCTTAACGTCGTTTCTTTTCAAAGAAAATTGCACTCAGCGGGTAAATGATAATGGCGTATCATCTCCCACGATGCGAGAACGGAACCAGTTTTATTTTTTGTCCGAAGTATTTATCTTGGGAAATGCGATTAAGTCCATAATGAGCGTACTGTGACCTCTGAAAAGACAAGAAATATTTGTCAAATGCGAAATTATTTTTTCATAGTATTCGTGCCCTAATTTTTGTTTCTAACACAAATTATGCCGAAGATTTATGAATGCATTTGAATAGTACATTTATTTGCAAGTACAAGAAGTTACGGATATATATTTACTTACTTTAATATTCATATATTACATATAACATATGTTGAAAACGGTTTAAAGTTATAAGTAATGTTTTATAATCCTACATTAAGAATTTTATCATTTTAAAGATATTAGCTGTAAATTTGTATTGAATTGAAATTTGCAAATAATGGCTCATAGTAAAACTTTTTGATTTTGTGATAGAAGAATCAACTTGCATTGACTTAAATTCAATTTACGTCAAAAACTATAGATCCGGTAAATTTTTCAATTCAAGATTTGAAGTTAAGATGGGAAAAAATTATTGCAATTTGATGAATTTTTTGCAAATTTAAAAAACTTTGCTGCAGGTTGGTTACAACTTAAACAATTCAATTCAATGCGAAATATGAGATTCAGATCAGATCACACAGCTATTAAATTCAATGCAGAAATTGTATTATGTTACACAAACTCATTTACTGCCCCCAATTTTTACAAAGGTTTTGTTTATTTGATTTTATAGAATTTATCTTTTTGTGAAAGAAGATACTCTTTTACGATTTCGATTCTTATCCCCAGCAACAACGGAAAATTATACATATAGTGAAGTAGACGTTGAACGACAAATGGATAGCTTGGAGCAGAAGTAATCCAAGTGACATTCGTGAAAACAAATTTATTTTCTCAAGAATGTCGCTTGGAAAATTTCTGCTCGAAGCTATTCGAATATATCTCATTCTTAGCTTTCTAACTATTTTTTTTTAATTTGTACACAATTTGCATTTATTTTATTCGGATCAATGAAAATATTTAGCATAATTAATATAACTTTGTCCTATTGTAAAATTGCTAAAATGTTTCATTTATTTTTGTGTCAAAAATGAAGTCTAAAATGTTCATTCAAATAGCGGAAACATAATGTTTTTACATAAGAGAAGAGACATAAATCGGAAAGTAAGCAAACGCTTTATATGTGTAAAAATATGCAAAATCTGTATCTTTTTATAATATTAAAAATTATTGCCTATTCTTCTTCTTCTTCTGTAAAATATAATAACTGTTTTTTTTTTCAAATCTTGTAGGTACTGAACACTGTTCGGATTAATTTTTTCATAAAAGTAATTGCAATTTTTAGAACATTTTAAATCTTTCCCACAGGTTATTCAACATAAATCTCGAATATAAGAAACATTTCTTCTGTTCTGGATAGACGAAAAAGACATAGCAAGTTATACCTTTCTGCTGTATATTATAGGAAACGTATTTCGAAATGTCTTAATTATAAAATTCCACAATTAGGTTGTATTAAAAATAATTTTGCTCTTTATTTTTAAAGTTTTAAAACTATGATTAAACACAAAAGACAAAACAAGGAAATTTACTAATTATTTTACCTACCATACAGAACAAAAATATGTAATTAGCTGATTTAATGATAATTATTTCTAATTGTGAGGAAAAAATAATCGCAAAATTTGAATGTATTTAAAAATCGCGTATTTTTATCGCAATTTCAAATACAATTGAATAATAAAAGTGATGTTTCTTGAATAAATATTTGAGTTTTCTTCACTAAAACTCAATTAGAAATTCCAGCACTCGTGTCATATTTGAAAGTACATGTTGTACGTGTCATATTTGAAAACGCATATGTATACCAACCTACTTTTGAAAGTACCACATGTGCTGCAGTTTCTAATTAAGTTTTCGTTCTCTAGGTTAACTAACTTTTTGAAAAGTGTTTGGTGAGTATTTCTACTTATATAATAATGCGTATAATGTTAAAAGTTTTGATAATATTTAATTAAAATAATTTAAGAATTTATTTTAGACGGAAAAGTTTTTGTGCTGACAATAAATTTACTCGGTTATATTTGTATTTAGATTAATGGTTGATGGAACAAAAGTTTGAATTTGATATTGACGATTCATCATACATATGTATGCAATTTAAAAAATTCGCATAATAGAGAAAAAGTAACAAATGACAATTTTTTCATAGTCATAGTCCGAATATTTACCTTGCACTATGTAAATTAAGAGAAAACATTTATCGACACAATTCAAATGAAAGTTCGTGAAATTCGTACAACTAGGACTCTTCAGGTATCCTAGCTCAAAATAATTCAGGGCAGAGCTATTTGAATCGTGCAACGCTGTGTCGTGTCCTTTTACATAATCAAAATACATACGTAGCTTAAATGGTTCTGTGATAAAAAACCCTAAAAATAAACGGTCCATTCGTGAGTACTTGGCTCATTCAGAGCAAGACTCCTTGAAAACACCCTTTTTTTTTGCCTCATTTATGGCTAGTAAAAGAATTTTAATGAACATCATTTGGTGTCATCACAGAATCACTTTAGATTTCTTTTAGTGCTCCATTATCAGTGCTGTTATGACTCTTGGTGAAATTTCGAGGGAATATGGTGGGAATAAGCCACTTGTGTAAAGAATGGGAACGGGGACACTTTTGATGGTCAGCTAGTCGTTAAACGCCTCTTTTAAAAGGACTCTTTACAATGTCTGTCGAGTTGAGTTCAAGCTGAGAAAAAAAAATTGAAATAAATTCATGAAAAAATCCAGATAATGTCCCAGGAAATGAATCGTGATAATTTTTCGAACACTGCCGATAAAACATTTCTTAGTGTGAAAAATGGAACTGTGGGAATATTTTATAGATTTGGAAACGTTTTACAATTTTTCGGATTTTTTTTTTAATGGTGCATTGCGTCATTTCAGTTGTTTTAAATTAGCATCGATTAAATTTTTAAAGTTTGTCAGTTTATATATAGTTACTAGTTCTTCTTATACTTCCTACTTTTGTAAATCGAATTATTACGGCATTTTGTCTTTATTTCATATTTTTGGCCCTATTTAATGAGACCCAAATCTTGAAAAGATATTTCGTTTTTCCACTAAGTTCATCAGTCAGTCCTCTGTCACTATTATCGTTGCATTTTTCGTGGCCCCCCAGGAAGCAATTTTCAGAATAATCCAAATTTCTTCATAAATACTAAATAACAATATTGTATTTTTCTAAGTAAGACGCATAATTAGCATATTAACTAGATTTCATTCAAATTAAAAATCGCCGATTTTCGATTTGAATTGAAATCACCTAAAGGAGTTCCTAAATTTTTAATAAATGAATGTAACTATGAAGCTCATCATTTTTTTTCCATAAAATTGCTTATTTTCTCAATTTGTTCAAAACTTCAATTTGCTGTAAATTTATATTATATAAATTAGGTTCATTGATGTTTTTATTGGCCATGATTGAATAAAAATAATTATTTTACACCTACATTTTGTTAAAAATAACTCTTTGATGAAGAAAGTGAGAAAAACTTGCCAGTTAAATTTTGCTGTCGTTTCTGTAACTCGTTAATATTCATAAAATTCCAAAAGTTATTTTAGAAGCGCGTTTCGATGAAAGATCGTGGGAATTGCGATAAAACAAGTTTACAGAAAAAATTGAAATGAGTTTCGAATATATTTTGTGTAGGTTTGCCAAATTGAACTTGTGGGAGAAAACATAAAATATTCAATATTATGTAAAGAAGGCGATATTCAAATTTTTGCTAGTGGGCACTATCCCACACAGTCATTATAATACCCACATTCTAATTTTCTCTGATATTAGTTCTAAACTTTTTTTCCAGTTTTAAATGGTATATCAACAATTTTCGAACGATATATTTTTGGTTTTATTTTTAATTTTTTTTTAGTTCCACCGCACGCCACTGAGGGATAAAATATTTGCTCTCTCTCTGCAGCATCCAAGAGTACCAAAAAGCACCTTCTTCAGGTGAAGTCTTTGCTCTGGCGCTCATCTCACGTTTTTTCTTCTTCCGTGTCAGACATGTTTTCATTCTTGGAGTCTTGCGTGATTACGTTCGAAGGGCACTGGCCTCTTATGTTTATGTTGCCCCATCGCATATACACGAGAGCCTGTACAAAGGAAAAGAACGCTAGTTATGCTGCTGGTGCTGCTGGTGCTGCCGTTGCTTACCTCTCACTTCACTTTATAGTAGCAACATCACGTTTCAGGTTTTGTTGCCCGACCGGATTTCGAGGAAATCAAACAAAAATCAAAAGTCGAACAAGATCCCAGTGTATACTATCCGAACTTTTCTATAAGAGGGAAAAATCTTGTTGTACAAATTAACACATTTTGGCAAAATATCTCAATCTTGGGATTTGTGTAAATATGTACTTCAGTGAGTGGAATTAACATTCGTTCATTGGAGCATAACAGAACTATTTGGTTTAAATATCCTGGGAATTTGGCGCTTTTCGTTACCACATTCGATTCACAAAAGTTCTCATCAAAATTAACAAAACGACAAGCAAAAATCTGTCCGCGTTCATTTACCTTGCCTGCTCACAGCTTCCAATATTCAGAGATTTACCGGCAAATTGAAATTTCGCGGACTGAAAATGGAATTTTTTTAGTAGAATTGCAATAACACAAGTGGAATTTGAATTAATTTCTTTGATTCAAATAAGTCTGTCGTATTCACGTGCATCCCGAAAATTATTCGGAAAATGTAACAGAATGTTAGCATTGTTGCAATAAAGAATTCTTTTTATAATATACTTTTTCGGCATTTTCCTCGAATAAAAAAAAGTTAACTATATAGGTACAAATTGGCTTCAATATTATGAACCGTCTCGATGGTTATACCATAACCGCAGAAATTCCATAGAACGAAGTATCTGAGTTCATCAAAAAGGAATTTCTAGCCCGAACTCTAACCTTACTTCTCATTTGTGCGCTTCGGCACTTCCGTCCAATAAAATTGCGCTCGTGCAGGTAAACTTAGTTTATGGCGTGCTGTAATATTTCATATTTGTGCCATTTTCAAGTGGAGCACAAACACCGGATGGCTGGGAGCAGCATCCATTGGTCCGCGACTCGTTATGTTGTCATATTCACGTACATTTCACATATACTCAAAGTGTAGCACCAACCAACTTGGGTCTACGGGTAATACCTTCCCTGGTAAAATGTTTGCAATATTTTAGGACTTATTGCTCCAAATCATCGAGAGAACGGATTTTTCAGATATTCGTAGAACGACGGAAGGAGGAAAATAAGATCCAATTTTTGGAGAAGGTTTAGAAAGGTTCAATAAAACGATTCTTGATAGAAAACCGAGGAAATATTTTAGATTTTACGAAATTACTATATATACTATACATATGTAGGTATATAGATACATATGCACGTATAGTGTATGTAAAATAAACAGCTAGCTATACATCAGATGTTATGTAAGATGGGATAACAATTTTGTAGGAAATTTAAAGGGGTTCTGGATACGAAGTATACTAATTTTGTATCAATTTTAGTTTAGGTGAAGTGGAATTTACACCTTCAATTTCGAAAACTAATTTAATTTGTTCAAATTCTAACTTGTTAATTTCATCAATGAATTATAGTTATACTATTTACATTTTGAAAGTCTTGCATGATTGCAATTAAAGTTCAAACACCTTTATTAACGCGTAGCGATTTGTATTCATTAGAATTTAAAAGTTATCTTGTATATTACGTGGCACCTGCACCTAATGCAAATGTCATTCATTAATCGAGCTCTTGAACTTTCAGAAATGGTTTAATGCTTAAGATTTATCATTGGAACATGCCTAGTTTGCTGAATAACTAATTTAGAATTCGCAATTCACTTGTTGCTTATGGTACCTGACATTTAAACTTTATTATTACCTTTTTGGATGAACTTGTCTATTAAAACAATTAGAAACAGGTTTTTATTAATTAATTGCAGTCTTAAGTGAAGTAACTTAAAATAAAACATCAGGCGCCTTAATTTTATTACTCGAATGAACTTTTATTTTTATAGAATAGAAAGTATGTATTTCGCTTTTAAATAATTGGTAAAATGTAGATTGAAGGTTTTCATTTAAAAGGAAAATAATAATATGTTTTAAAACTAAAACTGGTTAGTTAGCACAGGCCTACATATATGTTTTTTAATTTATTTTTTTTTAATGTTACTAGGTAAAGGAACTTACATACATAGATCCTCGTGCATTTTTAATGATATTTCTTCAAAGAAGGGTTGAAAAAGTAAAGTAGCAGTATTTTCAATTAGGTTAAATCAATCAAGTTTTGGTATGGAACCCTACAAAACAATTAATCAATATCACAGGAAAGAGAAATCTGTAGAAGTCTAACCAAAAATGTTAATCGTTCATCGTTACGATATTTTTCTGATTTCAATTAAATGTTTTACATTACAAAAACTATTTTCTTGCGTTCTTTAGTAGTATTGTTAAAGTTTTTAGGACTCAGGGAACCCTTAGAGGATTATTTTGTTGTTCATCTGTCTCTCAATTCAACTAAATGTAAAACAAGGACTGATAAAAGTATATTTTTATACTGAAAATCTAACTCATGGACTGACACATTAAAACCTAGGTCACTTCCCTTCAGAATTTTAAAATTTTGCATGAAAGAAAGGTCTCATAAGACAAGCAAAGGAAAAGCTACGAAATTTATTAATTTTTAATTTTATGTTGGGATTTGTACAATTCACAATTAATAAAACTGCTTCTAATTTGATTCTAATGATTTGACTAAAATTTAGATACTGGGTAATTAGCTCCAAAACATTAAAAGGATTTAGTCAACTGGATTATTCCAATTTAATCTATCAAAAATTTACTTACATATGTACATACATACGATTCGTATAGGCAAGTATATTAAATTGTTTTTTTGTGGAAATATGAAAATTTGAAATTTAACTACTTACATATACATATGTATATCTATGTACATATATTGAAAATAAACGTGTTTTGCATATTAGTTGCAATTTAGCTAATTAATTAATTTTCTGTCTGCCTGTCTGTTTATTAATTAATATTTATATTCTGTAAATAAACACCCCCATTTCGTCATCGTTTTGCGCGGTATAGTATAATGAATTTTGAAACGGAAGCATAAACAAATGTTATATCCTTCTCATTTAAGTTAATTGAGAAAAACGCTTTAATGGCCTCAGGATTTTTCTAAAAATTTTTCAAAATTATTCCAGAGACTGGGTTTGACATGAAAATTACCTCCCTGCCATAATTAACTCGTGCAAATGCAGGTTGGTTCTTTTTTTTCGCAAGCAATTAATTATGTCTGTCTCATAAAAATGGATATGACGAAAGATAAAACCTGAATGCGCTACCTAGGCACCCTAACGTCCCATCCACACTACCGGTGTGCGCCGCAGCAGTTCACCGGAGCACCATCCCTGACACTGAAAAAAACCCGCCTCGGCGGCCGCTTTAATTACCCATGTACTTGCCCTGATAAAAATAAATTGCGTGCGGCCCGGCGTTGTCTTTGAGCAGCCGGAAAGACCGGGTCTGGGGATCTGGCTCCCGTGGCTCGTCAGAAAAAAAGCACTTTCTCTTGCGTAATACCAGGCCGTGACATAAACACGAAAATGACATAACCGCGCTGTTTTCTTCATCGCAGCCTTTCCGCCCGGTTCACATGACAGCGAACACGTTCTTTAATGGGAAATTAATTTTCATTTTCGACGTATACCTGCGATGTGCCTGGGCCTGGATGCGGTGAACTTTTCGGGTTCGGCTCTGCCCTTCTCGTAGGCATCGTCGTCGTCATCGTCACCGTCGCCGCCGCGCCGCCCGCCGACGCCGCGACGGCCTCCGGAACGGCACATCGCTCCAAAGAATCCGACGATAGAGGCGCGAGAAATCTCCGGCAGAGCCACCCGGTGAAATTAATTAATTATGCACTTGGGAGCGATGTTAACTGAACCATAAAACCTGTTCCGTGTGTTTACCTTTCCGGCGAGAGGATCAGGTTTTCGCAGTCAATTCTTCCCTGGTTATTGACTTGGGCTCCTCCTGATTTTCACTCTTAATACGCCCGGCAGCAGTCGTTCCGCGGCAATAGACTTTTCAGTTTTCAGTTTTCATACACGTCATATGCCCTGCTGCCGTAGACGGAGCCGGAGCCGGAGCCGGAGCCGGAGGAGCCCTTCTCCTAGGACCTCCATGGCTTTTCGTGTGAGTCATTAGAGGTATAAAGGCGGGACTCCTTAAATGGAATATATTAAGTCGGTCGTCTTCCGAGGTGACACTTCCTTCCGCAGGTGCTTCTTTTACAGAGCCCGTTTGTCACGGTGTGCTGATACCCTTTTTCGTTGACCATGAGCCCACTATCCATCAAAAGAAACTCGTTCACAAATTGTCTTATTGCCATGATCAACGTAAACACACATAAAAAGTCTTTTAAAACACATAAGAATTTTGATTAACCCGTTGTAGTCACACCTCTAAATATTTATGATCAGTTTTCATTCATTCATTTTTTCAAAATTTCGTAGTAAAAATTTTTCTGAACATATTTAAACGCCTCTTTTACAAAATCCAATAGTGTTTTTTTTTAAATTGTAATTTTAACGAAAAAAATTAAACAAAAAATTTCTTGAAAAATGTATACTTTTTTTTTGCCAAAAATTTAAAATTTTTAATATTTTAAACTAAAAATTTAGAAACATATTCCTCAGATAAATGTGTTTAATTTTTTCAAAGTCTGTTAACTAACTTTTTAAATTATATTTTAAAGTAGATACATTTTCAGAAACAAAGTTTTTACCCGCAATACTGTCTCGTATATTTAATACTTCAAGTTATTAGAGTTATAAGTTATAAGTTATCAAAGTTATTAAAATTTTTTCTATTATATTATAAAGGTTCGCTTTGAAAGTATGGAATAGTCAATTAACAAAATGATTAACTCAAAAGCCAAAAGTTAGAGACACTGATAAAATTGCATACTTTTAGGTTAAAAACGTCTTAAAATTATAGCTTAAAAAATAAAAATTAAATTATGCTGAAATGTATATAAATATTATATAAAGATAACCGTTTATGAAAAATGCACAGATTATTTCATACAATAGATAACGAATAAATAACATCGTAAACGCAATTTTATTTACGAATTCATAATCTACGAAGAAAAGCCTACAGAAATAATCTGCTATCGTAAGTACTTGTATGAAAAAGAAAACAAAATTAAATTTGTTGATCAATGTAATGTATTTCTAATATTAAGAGTTAAGTATGTAACAAGTGCATAAACTTAGATTTAAAAATTTTAAAAAGATGTTGTTAATGGATTTAGCCTGCAAACACTCATATCGGAATTTAAAAGATTTTAGATAAGGTGTTACAAATTATCACTTGACATACAAAATTTTGGCTTATGTGTATACATAATCAGCATTCTTATATTTTTTTAATCTCTTTCCCATTCAGAATTATAAAGTTTTCAAATCTTGAATAGTTTTTTGCCACTTATTGAAAGTTTATTCAAAGCTCTATAAACTTACAATGGTCAAACTACATTATACAAATAGAGTTCAATATGTTGAGAGAAAATCGTCTATTACTGCGTTTATACGACAGTCCTAAATCAGGACTACACGCCGGTTCTATTCAATTGGGCCTAGGCCAAATATCGGACTTGCGTGTTTATACGGCTAAACAAATTCGGACTTTGGATATCGTATAAACGCAGTATATGTACATATATCAATTCATTTGTATCTAAACAACTAAAGCCTATATTGTGGAAACTGTTTTTTTTACGTTACACGCAATGTTCATGCATTTACATTGCGATTTCTTGGGCTCTTAATCATTTTAGTGCTAAATTTAATAACATATAATTAGCGTACGAAAGATTTTGGAATTGCTAAATAGTTACATTGTTTGGTACCAAACTTAGAATTCAGAATTATAAATCAAAAATGCAGTCCTTCGTATTCTTAAGAGTTATATAAGATTGGATTCTGATGTAATAAAAGGTATTTTCTTCGCTTAAAGAGTCGACTTTGGTAGAAAATTGGAGAAAGAATTTTAAATTGTATAGTTGAAGGTTTTACAAGGTTTAGTGCTTCCTCTGGTACACTAGAACTAATCCCCAAAGAACTGATCATTTCGCTGTGGAAAACCATAACTCCTCGCCACATCGCAAGGGGTTGCGTCTACTGTTGCCCATATTTCGGGTAGACAGCACTCCAGGGCAACATATCATACAGAAGCGAGCCGAATGTTGTAAACGTCGGCAACAGTGCTTCTGCGGAAAATGTACGCACCTTCTATCTGTAGGTTATGGGCCCTAGCCGAGCGTACGCAACGCACCGCACCGCACCGCATGTATGCGTAACATATTCTTTGGGGCTCAAAGATCAATTAAACGGAGCGAAAATTTGCCGTGATACCTTTGCCTGGCTTTCTGGAAATTTAGAGATTTACTGCCAGAACCTAATTAGGAAGGGTGTAAATATTTAATGTTGTCAGAAATTTCTAGGCTTCTTCGTAGAAATAAGCTCTGAATGATGTGAAAGGGCTTGACTAACAGCCGCTCTGTTCTATGTAACTCATTTTATTTTGAAATTTTCCACAAAATGGTGGTTTCCCAGAATTAATTTGGAGTAAAAAAAAATTGTCTTTTTTTTTTTCTTCAATGGAACTGAGAAAATCGCTTTCCGGACATAAAAGACAAAGGGAAATTTACGGCAGACGCTCAGGTACATGCTGGGAAAGGAAGAGCTACCACCATCTAGCCACAAAATTTGGTGGAATTCAGCAAAATTACTTTCCATTGTTCCCCCTGAGGCATCCCTTACCACGATTATTCCATTAGTATAACATCCCTCCACCAGCCTCTCACACAGTGGGGCTCTGTCTTCCTGCAGCAGCGTCGCAATGCTCCACCGTCACCTCGAATCAGACATTCCCAATGAGTTCCCGAATTATTTTCATTCCACCCAATTTGGTAGGACTGTCATCAAATGTCGTCAACCAGAAACAACGAACAAGCCCTCAACTACTTCAGACCTGGATAGTAATTGCGCTCGAGCATTAAACTCAATTAAGCACTTCCTGCTCCGAATCTCGCCCGGGCTCCAGCCGGGGCCCCACCCTTGAGGGCCACCCTGTTTTTGGGACTGAGACATTCATGTGTGCGGAGCCCTGATTTGAGTGTCCTCAGGCACTCCATTTACTGTCAAAAAAGGTACAGGAGGACAGACGCAAGACGACCGGGCTCGGCTCGTTGCTGAAAGAATTCCGCTCCTCTGACTTTGATTTGATCAAAATAGGGACAGAGCCCCGGCACAGATCACTTCGCCGTAATTTAATAGTGTACTTCCGTCTGTCTTCGCCGGAATCCCGAGAAGCCATATTTATTCTTAGCGCATATTCCGCGCTCATTCAGGCGGGCACAAACCGCAACTTCGCTTCGCGTTCGCGTACCTTAAGAATATCGCCACTGGTGCTAATGCTGCTGCTGCTCCAGTTCACCGCCTTTTCTTTTGTAGAAATTCACTTAGCATACGACGGCCGCGACATATTTAGTGCCAATGTGGGCAAGTCCTAAGTCGGCCAGTTCTCGCGACATTTTGCATGCAAAGTTGTCTCGTGTGGGGACTTTTTAAAATTTAAAGAGGCATTACAGGTGTTGATGAGTCGATTATGTAATTTTTGGTTTCTTTTAGACAACAGTACATAGAACTACACCTTTCACCGTTTGAAGATTTGTCAGTTCTCCAAAGGGCTGAGCTACTATATTTTTTTTTTTTGAAATTTAAATGTAAATAAAATTCTAGCCATGTTCTTTCCTCGAAAAGACAGATTGCTCAATTTTTGTCGGCTACGGCTACGACCCATCCGTAATATTGCACTTGAATCTAACAATTGTTAAGCATTAAGGAATCACCTTAGATTTGGACAAACCTCTTATTTTTTTTAATGCACCTATGTATCAATTGTATGTGCATAACATTAGACACCTATTGAATACAAAAGCAGCTAAGTTCTTTAAAAAACGTTTTTATTTCGAAAGATTTATTACACTGGTCAACAAAATTTTGCCACACAAGTGATATATTGTATGTATGTACATATGTTTCATTTCTATTAGATTTTTTCCGTAGATTACGAATTCATAAACTAAAATTTCACAACACGTCACGATTGGGAGAAAAATAGTAGCTTTGAAGAGTATAAAATATCGGAGTTTGGACACATAATAATTCGTTACAAAATAATGGATTCTTATAGGTCAGGAGATTGAAATGTGGGTCAGATTTAAATTTGAACCTTTGCGTATTATAAATATTAAAATACTAAAATCTTTGAGATTTTTGGGAATATCTTATGAATCTCACTTTTTTTTGTCAACCGATTAGGCAAGTACTTTATACAATTGGTAGTAGGTACCTACATGATAATCATAAGTAGCGAACGCTTTCGAAAAATTAATAATCAGAAATACTCAAAATACGAACTATTTTAGGTTTTCATTCTATTTTTCTAAAAAAGTCGGGCGATAGAAAATTTTAATTCAGCGATTTTGTTATCTACGGAAAAATTCTATTGAAATTGATTATTACGTGTTCTGTTACATAAACGAACATAAAAAATTTGGTTTACGCCGTAGCGTAAGATAGGTTAATAGGTGTACACCGTCTCTTTAGCAAACACACAATGAAATTTTTGTTTCTAAATACAATTTTTTTCCCAAATTAGTGTCATTTTTATCACTCCACTGGGAATTTTAACTCGGGTTCGCTGCTATTATGTTAAAATTAATTCATAAATATTTAGGCATTAGGTATGACTATTTCTGTGCAAAATGCAATATATTGTAGGTAAAACCTTTTCAAATCAATTTAAGACAGCAAAATTTTTTAACTTATTAAACATTATTCCTTATTGGTGTATCGATGATTTTTTAATCTAGGTATAGCTGATACTCGCTGTTTGACTAAGGACCTGGAATAAGATCTCATGATTATTTGTTTTTTTTTTATTTAATTGCATTTTAGTTGCACAGCGTTTACAGCGTATTTATGAATATTCAGCTCATATGTATTTACTAAACCGTCCATTAGTTTCAGGGAAATTTAAATCCTTTAGTTGTAGTTATTTTAAGATGTTTTTACGAATAGGACCATAAACACTTTTACAAAAGCATAGCACAAATGATGAATTAAGAACACTACTAGGGATGTGTTTGTGTAAAACTGATTTTCTTTAATATTACTAAGAGTTACATGAAAATACCTAAACCTTTTACTTTACCTTTCTCGCTAAAGGATGATTGTCAATAATCAACAATTTTTCTATTAAATCCTTTTCTCTAGTGTATCTTCGCATTTAAAGGCGCATCGTTTGTTAATTTGGAAGAATAAGGAAATTATTGGAGGAAATTACACAAATTCATGGAAATTTGAAACAAAACTCCCTTCATCTTGTTTATGATGTTTAAATATAGACTGGTCATTTATTATAATATTCAAATATTCATTCTGGTGGGTTTTTAGTTTATTTGAGAGGAAGAAGACTGTAGTGAATATTTATTGTATTTATTGAAGTTAAAATACACAAATAGATATAACCTGATTTCCACGTAGTATTTGATGCAGTAAAGCACGCGTTAAATTTTTAATCGCCATCAAAGTCAGCAATTGCGTTAAAGAATCCATAATTTCTTCGATGGCTTTTAACATAGAGAAAGGTGCTTGAGTTCTACTACATACTATATACATATTTATGGAAAGAGATGATTAAAGATTTCAAAAGAGTATATCAATCCAAACTAAGAATTTATGACAAAACAAATATAATCTTTGATCTTATCAATAGAATCTAGGATGATACTATTCTTAGGTATAAAATATTTAGCGAGGCAAATGGAACGAGTTTACTTACAGATGTTAATTCTATTTTATATTTATTTATACCTAAAAGTAAACCATCGTACACCCCAAACTAAAAAAAAAATTATTTAAAAAAAAAAAAAACCGCCTTCAAAAAACAGCTAGGAACTAAAAAGCAAAAAATAATTGGTAACATTTACATATACGATTTCCTACCTACTGATGTGTTTGAACTCGGTGCCAAGCCAAATAGGTCCCCCGCTACACCCCGCATGTGCGACGAACTTTCGAGCGAGCGTGGGTAGGCTGAGCGATACAACCCAAACGGGCACACACATGTGTGAAATACGTTTCGTTGTTAATTCAACTCTTTATAAGTCACTAAGTATAAGTATTGCTCATTGTTATTTTTGGACTTTGGCACCGACTTCAAACACATCAGTAGGTAGGAAATCGTATATGTAAATGTTACCAATTATTTTTTGCTTTTTAGTTCCTAGCTGTTTTTTGAAGGCGGTTTTTTTTTTTAAATAATTTTTATTTTTTGCTTTTTAGTGGTGTTTATAAAGGCGGCCATCTTAGAATCCGCCATTTTGGTTTTTTAGTATTTGTTAGTCAATCCCTTATAATGATACATATCCTGTCAGAAAAATAATCTTCAAAATCGATCCATAATTGTTGAAATTATCGCGCGATGAAGTGAATGAAAATCAATAAAATTCAGTCATCCCCTAATATTCCACCCTTTGAAGTGGAATATTTTAATGAAATTTAAATGGGACCACTTGTGAGGCATAACCTATCCATTAAAAAAAGAATTATTAAAATCGGTCCACAATTGACGGAGAAATCAGGTAACAGACATAAAAAAAAGATTCCGACGAATTCATAACCTCCTCCTTTTTTGAAGTCGGTTAATAATAAAATATCAATGTAATTCTCTAAGGAAGAACAGGAAAGGAAAAATAATAATAAATAAAACAAAAAGTAAGTCCTTTACGGACTCCAGATTGCGCAAAAACTGTGTTTGGAAAAACATTTCTAAATAAAATTCTAAAAGCTACTTTGAGCGATGAAATAGGATGAAATCAACTTAATCAGGATAGAAGAAAAATCAAGTTTGGAAAGTTTAAAAAGTAACACCTCACATGAGAGCCCGTCAAAGGCCTTGGAGAAGTCGGTATAAATGTAATCAGTTTGTGATTCTATTTTCCAAGCTAACATAGGTGAAGGACGTTAGATTTCTAAGATTATACTTACAATGGAGCGTGTTTTGTTACTTTAAAGTAATTTTAGACTTGCACTTTAAATCGTTAAAAGATTTTATGGTATCATGATTGAGGAGTCCGTTCAAAAGCAACTATTTACATCATAAGTAAACATTACAAAAACCGATAAAAACACTTAGTGGTTACTACTTATATCTGCAGATGTTTTCTTATTTCAATAACATTATTTATGAAGAAGATACAAATGTTTACAGCAAAGTTTCTTTTCATTATTATCATTAAAAAACCAAATTATGAACAATCAAAAATGTAAATAGCACTTTTTGATCAGACATTTTGCAATTTCCATGTAAATAGTACCTTTTAATTAGTATCTATACCAATTACGTTTAGGATATTTAAGTAAATTTAATTTAAATGAAATAACAGTTGACACTTGCAAAAACGTTCAGAAATATAAACTTTTTCTTATGAACTCTTTCTAAATCTCTCAATTATTAATGAAAAATTATTCAAAGCCAATAGAAGTAGTTCATTTGAAATGGAAATAATGTCTTTTCATTGGGACAATAAAAATAATAGCAGTTACAGACTACGGCATTTAAACCAGTTTAATTCGTTGAACTGGGTTTACGTTGTTATCTGTCAAGAACTGGCTTAAGAAAAACCGAATTAAATTTATTTGTTTAATAAATCACTTTACCTACATACGTATGTTGAAGTTATTGTTTCATATTTTAATTATTTGACGTTTCAATGAACACACAAAATCGGTTTCACCTATCCTAGTGTCAAGTGTATTATTCAGTTAAGTTAAATCGGTTCTTGGTTATATGGATTAAGCAAATGAAATTTAACTTAAGTGGTTTAAGTTGTAGTCTGTAAGGCTACTATTAGTAAGAAACTAGGCACGTTTGATCAAAGGTAATGACAGATTTATATAGCATATTAGATCAGAAGTGGGATTAGTAAAAAACACGTTGAATGACCAAAAGTGTAAATAGCTTCTTTTGAAGCGACACTCCTCATATATTCATAAGAGTGCGATAAACCTTTTTCTAAACCTTATCAAGATCTTTCCAACCCTCTGATTAACAACTGAACAGAATGCGCTTAGTTCAAAAGTAGAAGCAGTTTCTTGGCAATAAATAAAAACATAATCTCTATTTGTGCCCTCGCTGCGAAAAGTAAACCACCGGTAAGCCGGCCGGTGATAATCTTAAAATATTTGCGGCTCCCCAGGCGGAGTCGCAAGTCGCAAAGACGCCGTCCCGAACCGATGTAATCGTCCTGTAAGTGGTGGTTAGTGCAGATCTTGGTAATAAGAACTAACGCGCCAGGGATAGAAAACCTCGGCTCCGGCATATTTCATCCGGTTTACGTTGTAGCGTCCTTGTCGCTCTGTTCCAGCTCAACCCTGGCGGGCGGGTGGCGGCGGGGGTGTTTTCTTTAACAGAGCTCCTATTTAGTCTGGTAACTTTCTTGAGTTTTTCAGCCATAATCCTTGTCCGCCCGCCCGCGCCACTTACAGTCCGCGTGCAGAAGTCGGTCTGCTTCATTTTGTCCGAACAAAAATCTGCTCCAGGGAAGATGCTGGGGGCTGCTGCTGGTGCACTGCACAAATCTTAAAATCTTGGCTTCGGCTAGCTGGAGGAATTCCATTGAGAAGTTCTCCTTTTCTGCGAAGGTGCAGACAGCCGTGGAGGGCCGGTCAGTGTAATTTCAAAAATGAAATTTGAGGTATTTACGAAAATTACTCTGGTGAGGTGAGGGTCTGACCGGTCGGTGCGCCGCGACGGCGGCGGCGTCGGCGGCAGCATCGGTGCTGGGTGGGTGTTTCTTTGGTACTTAACGAGGACATAACAACAAGCTTCGGCTGGGTGCCATTGCTGGAAAACTCGAGGGGAATTTATTGCAAATTGAAAAATAAATTCCATCTGGGTACAGCCCGGGCGCAATAACTTATGCCGTGAATGCCGAGAAAATGTAGCCAGCTAGCTCACGTGTCAGATTCCATTCTATTTTCTTTGGGCAACGAAACGTCTTGCGAGTGGCAAAAGCCCATGAGAATTTCTTCAACCGAATTGAACTGAATTTTCTAGGAGAGTTGTACTGGAAAACAGGCCACAGGGAAATGCCACAAACTTGCGTTATATGCCAAAATGCCTATGCAGGGCAAATGAAGTGCTATTTTATGTCCACTATAACATCCTATGTATGTGAGCCAACATAGTTTTGCGACAGTGTTTACACTTTGAGCCAAGTCATTTGAGACTCTGCTGGCTCATGCAATATTCTTGTCCAGTTTCCTTGCTTCGTTGCAAGGGACCACGGCCGGGCCTAACATTTGGCCCTTAGTGGTTCGTTTACACAGCAAAGTGATATATTTGCATGAATTGTTAATAACATTATATATGAATGCACTTATGCAGGTCTGACTCGAGGGCTTTACAGTCTCAAGATCGGTCTCCGGGTCTTGCACTAATTGGATTTGCCAAAGATTCAACGTACTATTAAGAAGGTCTTGCATATGATTGGGAAAGAAGATACCCTAAAACTTGTAAAGTAAGTTCATAAACTAACTCAACCACATATCTATGCACGTTGTCGAAGTTCACAATATTCATATATTATAAATGGGCAACTTACTTTACAAGGGCCAAAAACCTTAGTTACTTATTATTTTATGTTTTTACTAATTTACATACTTACAAAATATTTGTAAAACTTATGACCGAAGAAAAATATGTTATGTACCATTAAGCAGAGCAAGTATACAAAACAATTGCATTATTGCTTTATAATATGTAATACTACGGTGACCATATTTACAACTTTATTCTCTTTTCATAAAGAAAATGTAATGTGTAAGTTAAATTTATTAATGCCTTCTTTATTAATCACTGTTTAAATCTTATCACTATCATTTGTATGAAGTAGGTGTACATTCCAAGCCTATTTTTTCGTAAATGGATGTTATTAGAACATTTTCGTACTTCTTAACCCTAGTTTTCTTAAAAATGAATGAGGTAAAAAAGAATTTTTGTTTTCGGATAAATAATCTACAAAAACTTATATTAAAAATATTTCGAAAAATGTGTTTAAATTTTTAGAAGTTGTGGTGTTGTCAATACCGTCAAGTTGCATTGTTCTTCAGCCTTTTGTAATAAAATTTTTTATGAATATAGGTATCTATTATATGTAGTTAGATTTTATGTAAATTGATAAAATATCTTTGCTATTGTATGATAGCAATATTGTCAATCAAAAACATTCCATCTGTGTAACCTGTTTCTTTTGTTTTGTTCTAAATCAGCAACCTCAAAAACACTAAGTATATGTACTAATTTTAAAATATAAATTGAAGAAATGAAATTATTCAGATATTTTAAGAATGGAAAGTTTATTTTTTCCTAGAGGCAGCAAAGCGATCCACCTACATATAACCCCTGTAATAAAAATAAGGCTCTTTAAAATTTAGTTTTTAAGGAAGTGATCTTATAACTCATTCAATGTTTTGAACTAATACTACTTTCTGCACAAATAATTGTCAACATTACTTAATCCATGATTTTAGCTAGCCGAGTGGCAACACTTCAAATCTTTGTGTTTTATTTTAATATGTACACTAAAAGTGTTTTAATATGACGTCATCCATTTGATTAGCATTGTCTCGTTTTTAAAACACTTTAAAGCTTTTTAAGAACGAAACAATATTAATCAAATGGGTGACATCATATTAAAACACTTTATATGTATTAAAATAAAACACTATAATATTTGCAGTGAATACTTCCAATATGTTCCTAAAATTTCAACATTGAACTAAAACTGTCAATGCAGGATTTTCCAGCGTAATTTAATACCTTTTAATATTTTCTGATATCATTGTTTTGATTAATTAAGATGTTACTTCTAAATACCCTTTCACAGTGTTAATATACTCAAATCTTTAACATTTCTATTGCGATGATATACATATAAGGTATATTAAGCATAAAGCCATTCAACACTCAAAAAATCTGAAATATATAATGTTATTTTTGTATTTACTTAGATTGGTGCCAAAAAGCTGTCAAAGTACCTATCTGTAAAATTTCTATGTAACATATTATGTAGATGAGAATTACACCCTTAGAAAAACTGTCAGTTGTTTTTTCAATGTAATAGTATCTTTTCCCGATTATAAAAAATTTATATTAAAAATTAATCCTTGAATTCTACCTATTTCTGAAACCACACTATTATCCATAACAATTAATGCCCTCACGTACCTACGTAGACACATTTTGGTTCGTTAATCAAACACAAAAGTGACCAGCTCACTAGTCGTTCTCCAAAATTATGATAAAAGCTTTTGGGGGAAGATTCCCTTGTCTCTTTCCGAAGACAGCCTCAAATGTTTGCCTACGATTTGTTCTAGATGTTTTCAGAACCCGCCCACTTCAAATATTTTGGTATCAATCCATCACTTCAACGTTCATTTAAGGCTAAAAGACAGGGGCGTAGGGAGTGGTTGCAATCCTAAAAAATCAGATTAATATCACAGGAGTCGTAAATCCACCGCCTGTCAGTAGTATGCTTCTAAAATGCGACAAATGTTGGATATATTCTAGCGACTTTTCAATTTTTTTTTGTATGTTCGTTCTTTTCCCACCCTCTCATCTTCAGCCCTTTTTTATGTTTACGTGCACTTAAAGTGACATAAAACTTTTACAAGAGAATGAAATGTTATAGCGTTACAAGATGTACAGCCCCTGCGTTGAGGTGAGGCCCCTTCCAGGGGATTATGAACTTGTCTTGGAAGAACAGGAGCCCCAAGGAGATGCTGCATCAGTTTCACGTACGAGGATTTTATTCACGACAACGAGAGCAAAAATAATTGTGAAAGTTGACAGCCCTGTCTAATCTTTTAAGCCGATACGCCGCACCTTGTAATGCTCTAAGAGCTCTCTTCCTTATTTTTTACAGACATGGAAACTACCCCCAACCTCTAACCATGGCACGTACGTAGCCTCAACGTTTCGTTTTCAACTGTTTAAAAAGTCGTCGTCATGCGAAGACCCTCAGTTTGAACTCCAGACATTAACAAATGCTACTTTTTTTACACAACTTTCACCCAACAACCCTACGTTTTACATAATTTCTTTTACATTTAATATTTTTTTTTCCTTTCCATTTTTTATGTTGCCCGACCACACGACTAAAGCGTCTGAGAGGAAAGTGCCCTTAAGGATCCTTGGGACTGGCGTATCTGCTCGAAACATTTCAATGGTATCGTGCACGCAATATATGTACAATGTACATTTACGCATAAGTGGCATATTTCTTTTGAGTTTTGCCATTTAAAGCAAATTTCGTATATATGCTTACAAAAGTATTTCTAGCTGCTGCCGGGCTCACCTGCAGCACCATTTGTTACTGTCTGCGATTCCAGATATACGAGTATTTGGTCTGTAGTACCACTAAAGTTTATAACATCGAAATTACGTTTGCAACCTTTCAGGTTAAAGATGTTTTAAGTGAGAGAGAGCAAATAACTATTCGTAGCATAAGTTTTTCAAGATAGGAAATTAATTTTTTGAGGATGAAATTTATACCTTTAAGATTTTTCATTTTTTAAAAAACGCTATAGTGTTTTGCACTCCCTATTAGTGCTACTGCAAGAAGACTTTAAGAAAGTGGTTTATGTACCATTTTACTACCATTTTAAATTTCGAAATTTTGATAGTATTATACATTTGTGAATAGTTCTCACAAAACACTTTAGTACTTAATATCATTTAAATTTGCCAAATTTTGAATATATACAAAACTTTATAGTAGATTCGAAATTAATATTACCGACATACGTTATTCCGTTAAACTAATAAATTTCAAAAAGAACAATTTCCATCTTGAATTACCAAATTTTGATAATATACATTCGAAATTAAAATTCTTTCAATTACTAAAAATTCGTTTGTTATATTGGATCCGCCATTTTGAATTTTGATTGTTGATAATAAATTCGAAATTAGTGAGCATGAAGATGTTCTTAGTGCGAATTTTTACTAAAAATAGTTGAATTGGGTCTGTTATCTTGAATTTTTGGATTTCGGAAGAGATTTCGCAATCAGTATCTCCGAAACCCCTGAATACCAATATTAATAATAAGTAATAACATCGATGTGATTTCAATAACTTTGAAGCGGATAATAAATAAAATAAAATAAATAATTAATAAAAATCCAATAATAGTAAGTCGTAATTAAGTACCTAAGTAGTAGGTACACGTATTGAGGTGTTTCTAAAAATTTATGTACTTAAAATATGCTAAAATACAGCCAATCTTCGATTATTGTTCGCTTGCGGTGGTCCTGAACAGCTTATCTGAAATCAAAACTCAGATATGATTATTTTGTGTGTGTTATACTTATTAAAATCTCGATTTTCGAAAATCTCATAATATTTTTAGTGAAAAGTTCACGGGAATGGTATCTATTTTTGAAAAAATATGGTTTCGTGTTAATCGGGTTTGAAGTTTTAGTTAAGTTAAGCTTAAGAGGTACTACTACTACTTATGAAGTTGAAATATAGAAAATACAATAAAAACAAATCTCTAAAAAACCTCAACAGGCTGAAAGAGTGATTTTACAGGGATAGTGTTGGAACTTTGGTCAGTACAACTGGTATATGTATATATGCTGGAACACAAACAAACACCCTGTATGTGCATAAATTTCCTGTTGTATTATTTTATTCAGCTTAACATTTTGATATTTTCGAAGTTTTTTATATAGTTAACAAATTTTTTTACACTCTTTACAACGATGCAATAACAAAAAAAATCCCTATCATAAATTTAAAATTTAATTGTGTCTTTTAATGTTTCCAATCATGTTTTTTGTACTCTTTAACGATTCATCACCAGCATCTCAAACACTATAATTTGACTTCCTTTTACTTAGCCTTTTCGGAGGGAATACTAAATAAATAGGACATTTTCTCCTCAAGGAATATGGCTTAATCCCTTTTTCGCTAAAACACAATTACGCATTTATTCTAAAAAAAAAAAACATATATTTTCAAGAAGCTCGTCACTGTCGGGGAGATCCCCTCTTCAACAAAGGAACATTGTGTGACGAACGCACCCATAATTCCCAAAATTTAGGAACAAAGTTTGATTCGGATCGTAATTTGTCTCCGGTAGATACTTTGGCGTGGCAAACGAGGGTAATCAACTCATCCTCCCCCGCAATCCCATATCGGGTAATTTCTTTTTGGACAGGGGACGGGGGAGGGCGAAATGGTGTAGCTTAACACTTAAAACCCAAAATAGCTCCAAGGTATGAATACGAAACGAAGTCGACTAAAGAAAATTCCTGAGTCCTTTGGCCGCCATTATCTTGTCTACACGCGGGGAATGATGGTTTCGTAGCCTGACCGAGGTCCCAGAACCAGATCCATCAAAGATGACTTCTCCTATCGTCCTGGATGGAGATTACGGGGGTGGGTTCGGTTTGGGGATGGTTGTCGTGAATAAATGAAGAAAACAAATTAATCTTCTTGCAGTGCAAGTAAATTCAAAATTCAGTCGTTTAGAAATTTTCCTTTTCCCTTCGAAAACTTTGTGTAAACTTTGGGGCTATATGCGCCCGGAGGCCCTCGTCGGACCGAGCTCTGGATAGAAGGGAATATGTAATAAGACTAAGACATTGTTTCTAGGAAAATTATGTTGGATGTTGTTGCATAAAAACAAGGAGCATACCTACAATACCAGGGATAGGAATCGTGGCCCGGGATCCATTGCCCGTAAACATCGAACCCGGGTGCACGGCACTGCGGACCCGATGTAGGTGGCCTCGATTGGAGCTATAAACGACAACTCAAACTCAATATCCGAACTCGAAAAACAAGACGGCGGGAGAAAATTATACCATACAAAAATTACGACAAACTTGGCAGGGTGCTGGCCAACTTCGACAGCGTCGGGGGTCTGCACAAGAAAATGCACAAAACAAGCAGACTCTGAATATTGCCGGGGTATCCCAAAAACCGGATTTTATGAATATGCGATGAGCGAGGGGGATTTTATTGCCGCGGGGAGGACACAAAAACATCAGCCCTAGGACGGGCACCAAGGACTTGTGGTCACAATTTTGCATTATCTCAAATTGGGCCAAGGTAACGTCCTGTGTAAACTCGGTTCTCGTTTAGTTTAATTGAACCCGAATTGCACACCAGTGGCAAGTGTCCGAACTTCCTGTTCCGAACGTAATGAAATTGTCCCGCTGAAGGCAAAAGGAACCCACTGGCTGCAAGGACCTCACAGAAGCCCATTGGGGCGAGTTCAAAGTTTTTCATCTTCTCATTTTCGGATCTTTTGCTTTGTCCCTGGAGCGATATCATTTGCGGGTTTGACACATTTGGCATTATTCGAAATGGGGCATGCCACAGAAATGGGCCTGTATTTGAAGAGCGAATTAATGAGCTATCAATTTCTGGTCGACAATACCTAAATGAGAAATTGTTTTATTTGAGATTTTCTATATCACTGACCTTTTTTCTTATTTATTTTTTGGTATCTACAAAATATCAATGGCCTCTTTTTTAACAGTGAAAAGGTCACGTAATGACGTTTCTAGAATACTGAATTTTATATCATACTCTCTCGAATAACAATTTTTCTATTTTATTTCAGGTAAGGCAATATTTTATACAAGAAATCGACTACGTAAATATCTGAGTAAGTAGGCTTTAATAACAAAGATGATGAGCAAAAATGTATGGGAGTTGGTCTACTCCTCCTCTGACAAATGATATATCAATAACAAGGTCTTTTTAAGCAAAACATTGCCTACTTTAAACTATCTGATAAATCATGTTCTTAAACGTATGATGTTTTATTTGAGTTTTCAAAAATTGCCCTCACATCATAGCATTGTTGTTTTTCTTGTTTAAATCTATTTGAAATGTTTGAATTCGAGTGAATTACATATTACTATAATATAATATTTATTGTTTTAGTCAAAAAGATATGTTTTTTGCTCCCATAGATCTACTAGAAGATTCTATTCTATTTTTAATAATTAACAAATTGCAATTATTTATGCACATTTTCATAACATAATAATTAAATATAAATATTTACCTTCTTTTTAACATATTTCTTGCCCATTTTTCAAATAATTTTTCAATAAGAAACTTACGTCCCATTCTGGGTAGGACTTAATTTAGAAACAATTCTAATTTTCAAAAAGTAATACGATTACTCAAGAGAGATACATATGTATGTATGTGAAAGTTTAGCTCATATAAGTCGACATTTTTGAGAAGTTCGGTATATGCTTTTTCATAAGACTTAACAGAAAATAGCCTATAGTGCTAACAAACCTTACATAAATTATTATTAGTACGTATAACGAAAAAAAATTCACGTTTGGATAAAACATAATAATAAAGTTGCTAAAATTCTCATAAATTCTATTAGATTTTTCTATCCGATTAATTTAACCACTTTGAATATCGTTCAGAAGCTCAGTGCGGTAGGGTAGGGTTACGAGTATCGACAGATTGCAATTTTTAGCATAATATGAGCTTTAACATGGTTTTTAAATTTTACATTTTAGGGGTCTCCTCAAGTACTATTATCTATATATTAATACGTGAAGGGAAAACTTTGTACCCCTTTTTAAGCATATTGGACCGACGGAGCAGTGTGAGATTTGGCATAGTTAAAGTTTACATAGAGAACGAGTGCAGAAAACTAAAATTTAAATATAATATGTGTTACAAATACATTAAATAAAATAAAATAAATTCATTATTTACGTTCATACTGTCTATGTCAAACGCATAGTAGTCTGTGGTCAAACTGTCGTAATTTTATTATTGACAGTGCCAATTTCAAACACATATAGGTAGTAGGCTGTGTACATTCGTATTTTTCGTAGTAACCCCAGTAGGTCGAATTTCGACCACAGGGCGACCACTAGTTGCATTTAATTTGTAATATTAGCAAATGTTTCATTTAAATTAACCTGGTTATTACCATATCATTCATTGCTAGAGTCGGGGTAGACCTAAAGGCCTAACAACAAAATATGTTTAAAATTCATAAAAGCACTCTTTAACTAAGGCCCCTATTATGGTGAGCAAGTCGCCAAGTCACATTCGAGTCGAAAAGAGCTTAAAAAAGCCCTTTTTGGATAAGAATTCCTAACAAAGTTCCTAAATTTTTAATAAATTCATTTCAGTTACCCTTGACTTCAGTGAATTTTTCCTCACATAACGTCAAAATAATGCGAATGGATTTTTCTATCGAGTAATTTCAACCACTTTGAACGAAAAAATTAATTGAAGTCAAAGGCTACTGAAATGATTTTATGATAATTTTAGAAACTTTATTAAGGAATTTTTATTCAAAAAGGGCTTTTTCAAGCTCTTTTCGACTCGAATGTGACTTGGCGACTCGCTAACTATAATAGGGGCCTTACATTGCATACCTAAAGAAAATGCCCGAAAAAAATATATAGAGAAAGTATTTGATTTTCGTAAACTTAAAATCGTTAAAGATAAATTGTAAGTACCTGTTCTTTAATAATGCATGAATTGATCTAGTTCAAATAATTTCGAATGAAATAAGTTTTTATGTAGATCTAAATACTGTAAAGAAATAAAATTGAGGGTCTATTCGAAATTCTAATTCTGCATTAATAGATGTAAACTTAATTTTACCAGTTACTTCAACATAACTAGGGATTCAACATCAAACTGCATGATACTTTTACTGCATGCTTGATTAAGTTAACAAACTGTATTGAAGACAATGCATCTTTATTTAAAGTTAAAAGTGTTTAAATAATTCATTTTCCATATTTCGTGTTAAGATAAAAAATGTAATGGTTTAGTTTAGTTCGTTTCTTCGATAAAAGTTGGTAATTTGCTTTTGTTTTTGATTAGACTGTATAACACACAAGCTGTCAACCTTTGAATTTCGAATGTGTTAATTCGTATTTGAGAGATAAGTAATTTTAAGAAAACATTAATAAATATACATTGATCAAAAAATAATGTTTGCTTTCACCAAATTAATTTATTCGACAGATTTCAGACTACCAAAATTCACGGTTTTTAATTCCGAAATTTAATATTCATTCCTATTCTTAGCATTTGCTTCCGAATTTTATTGAAAATAAGTTGATAAATATGATATTTGTTCTGTGTTGGTGCATTCGGTTTCGGTTCCTTCGGCTTTCACTTAAACCTGTCATTAGGTTGGTTCATACAACCCTAAATACGATTAATAAAAAATGAATTCTGTTTACTCTACGCAATTTATAATTTTATTTCAAATTCAAGTTAATTTGGCTATTATTTTTTCTTGGCAATGCAAAGGAAGAAATAATATGATAGTTAATTTTGCTTATTAAAATAATACGTATATTATGATTGAAAAATTTCTTAATTTGGTGTTTCTATCTAAATATCTAGTAGCAATATATGTATGTGTTTAGGTATTGAGACCTCTATGCATCTGTAATTTTTGACAGAAATAAAGGTATTTATAACAATTTCGGACATTTTGGTAACTAATTAAGAATATAAGTACGTGATGTATTTGTTATGTTCAAGTCTACACTCTTTGTTTCTTGTTTTTATACATATAAAATACGGTAATCACTATACCTAATAGTTGTTTTTTTTTCATATCTGTTCTGATTTTAAGTTTAGCAGGAAAGTTTGGACTGAATTGAAATTTACCAAAAGTTACCTGTATCAAACACTTTTTTATTTTGTGAAAATAAAATCACTTTATCTGGATGTATACCTACTTTGCATCAAAAACCTAATCCAAAAATTTGTTTGGTTCAACGTTTGAGGTTTAGATAGGAAAATATAATGACAATTTGATACACTTTCCACAAATCTTAAAATCTTGATATATTGTATGTACGTAGGACGCTGTAATTTCTTTAGTCTAATAATTTGTAGATGCATTTATTGTTTCTTTGGAGGTTCAAAATCGGTTTTATTTGGTATTTTAAACCCAGTAAACCTTTTTACGTTAAGTATACATATTCTTGACAATTTTATAAATTGCTTTCAAGACTAAAGTATTTTTTGTACAAAAACATGTATTTTATTTATTAAGTTACCTATGTCAATTTAAAGTATTTAATTCAATAAAATTGTCCTTTAACCGATATTGGGCATTCTCTTTAACTTTAGAAAAATATATTATTAAAATGTGTTTGTTCTTCAGATTTAATTCAATTTTGAAAATAAACCCAGAAATCCGAAAAAATATTCCCTCGGTGTTTCAGTTAAATAAAACAAGCGCGAAAATCAATAAGTTTTGCTATAGAATTTCCCAAAGGAGAACTCCGAAGGCGTTTTGGTAGAATTGCTCATTACATTTCACTAATAAAACTTTCATTTATCACCGAAAATTCCCTGAACTATAGAATTTCTGGCACGTAAACATTTCCCCGAAAGGAGCAAGATAACAGGGAACTTTTGCAAGTGATTCTAACGTAAAAGTTTCTCGAAAAAGGACGATCCACCACCCATCCAGAGAATATAGCCATGGATCTGGGAACGAAACTCAAGTCGCAAATTCTCTGCACGACAATTGTCATAAAGTTTATGTTCTTTTTAAAAACTAAAGAATAAAATAAAAACATCGAAAGGCTGTAGGAAGGAGTTAAAAAGAAATCAATCGCTTTATTAAACAATGGATGGGAATTGAGGACATCGATTTTAAATCAAATTTATCCCATTCTCCAGGCATTGGGTTCTATTAATTCCCCCGGGGCGGTGATATCTTGGACTATCTTCGAAAAACCTTTCGGAGCTATTCCTAAAGCATACGTGCTGGAAGCAGCGGAAAGAAATGGCTTTAGAGTGGCATCGTTCCTGTTGAAACTATACCTAAGTATTTTGCTAGATATACGGGGACAATTAACAGGTAGAGTCCCCCGGGAGCGACACATTCCCGGACCCCTTTCCGCATCTAGATTCTAGATTCTAGAGCATAAAGGATCAATATTCGCAGCAGAAGGAGGAGCCCTGGCGGCGGCCACCGAACGCAGACTGCAGTTAAGATAATACCGCCAATACCAAGCCTGGTTTACATCCACTTCGAACGGGGGCTTGGGACGGTATTATGCTTTTACTGCAACCGGTAATGCTGCTCGTCGGGAATTTTTATAGCATAGCAAGGTTGCACTTGTACTAAAACTCGTAAAATTTATGCGGTGCTTTGTTATAAGCACAGGCGTTTTCCTCCTAATGAAAATTTATGCCGACCGGGAGCTGAATATGTGGCCCCTTCTCCTCCCCACAAAAATGTTTTAAGCGAAAATGCGGCAAGTTTCCTAGGGAATTATTACCACTTTATGCGAAGCAACCACAACACAGAGAAAGACCAGGAAATTAAAAATTTATTCAATATTTTAAGGAAGCGACGATATCGAGTTATATATAAGAGATACGTGTGTCCTTCACAAAACTTTCTTTCTTATAAAATTGATGTCAATCAGTCATAAATGTGGTGGTATACAAGCAATTTATGATATTTTATAATAGTTCTAAATATAAAACTTTCTAGTATTGTATTAATTTCATAGATTATTCAGATATTTAATGGACGACAATCAATGAAGTTATGGTTTGTTCCAAGCATTATTTTTACAGTCATAAAAGCATATAATAAAACATAGATTCTCATAAACGTAGAAAAGAGGATTTTTATACCGACTTTAAATGAGCATTCTACATCCTTTCAAAAATTTTATTAAAATAAACCTTTTGTTGCTTTACGGTTGGTCGTTCAAAAAGTAATACTTTTATTGTGAAATTTTAAATTTTGTGAAATCAAAAAGAGTAGGTAAATTTTTAAAATTTCTGAGCTTTTCAGTTCGGTAAGCCAAGATCCATAATGTTTCTGTAACATATAGCAAAAATCCAATAGTTTTAAATCTGGTGCGATGGGGTGCCATTAATATTTTGGGATAAAATTACTTAAATTGTTTATTAATTAAGGATTTGCCAAGTGTTTCTCATATTCGATATGAATCTCCTGATTGACTTCTATAACTAAAAAATCGAAAAGCAAGCCTATACTCAGATGATATAAGAGCTTCCAATAAATAAGCAGGCGTTTCTGCTTTAACTAGATTGAACGTGAAACCTCTACTAAACCTTTTTTAAGTCACCCTGTGGAGCATGCTAGATGCGTCAGTATACATATATTTCTACACTTTAATGGTAAATTCGAAATCAATGAAAATTCCTTGAATTCGGTAAAGTTTAATCGCCATATTGGATCCGACATCAATTTCTGAATTTCAAAAACGGACGAAAAGTGGGTATATTCAATTAAGCAGGTATTCTAGTGAGATCATCCGAGACTACAAATCCTCCTCGAAAAAAGTTTTTTCTATTTGCAGTATTCACTGAACAATTGGTTAAAATATTTAAGATTTGTACGCTCGGGACCGTACGGTTAAGACTTACCGAAAGATTCAGGAAGTTAACGAAAGTTGGGGTAAGCCCATTATAGTTGTGAGTATGGCACTTCATGCTGTCGTGCGAAATCTTAAGCTATCTTAAGACGCCTTAAGATCATTAGAGTTCAGGCTAATGCCCATCGATATTATATGAATACCATAAATATTATACTGTAATACAAAATTTATTACATTTACTTTCAATATTATATTTAACACTAATTAAAATTAAATACAGATTGTATTGCATTTCGGCTGTAACATTAAGGTAGTATTATTTACTCCCAGATTTTTAACCGTGTAACTTTTTAATTTGGAATTTATACAAAACTATAATGTTACAAAATCACTTTCAGACTTTTGTCTTTCTGCGACCAAAATAAAACCTGAATTTCACATTTTATCAACCAATGGTATTTGAGGTATATGTTCTGCTATATACATATATTTTGCTTACTCTTCATTGTAAGAAAATCCTGCAAAATTTTGTCTTGTAAAAACACATATTTTTTTTATGCATGTACATTTTATATATTATATTGAATAAAAATTATAATTCCACCTATTGCGATAATCTAGCTCTAGATGTTCAACTGAAGTCATTTACTCAGTTGATGATGAAGAATTCCATAAGTCGAGGTCGATTAATCGTTGATTTAAGTGTTAACAAAATTGCTTACCACGTTGACGCTCAAGACATTTATTCAGCTATAAGCTTTATAAGCTGAATTTACTTCTATAGCCGTCATTTTCGCCAATTCCATCTAAGTTTAGTTTTACCACAAAAGTCCTAATAGCAGATTTAAGCTTTGTGAATATATATTTTGCGCGAGCGACTTATCGCAGCCAGATTGAATAAGTCCATTTAGTGAACAGTTCCCACTTTGCGAAGAAGGAAATGGCTCGTCCACTGAACCTAAATATTCTGTTTCTAATCGTTTTGATTTGCTTCACCTTTCAAGCAAATGCATCAACTAGGTGTGCTGGCCGTCGTGGATATGTAAGTGTTTTGAAATATTTCCTTTTTGAGCTAATTTAATTCTTATATTTATTTCTTTTGTCACCAACTTTAGTGCAATAAAAGTATAAATTGCTGCATAGGTAAATGTGTACGAAACATGTGCGCTGAGTTTTGATGGTAATTCTTACATTGCTGCTGCTTGCTTTATAAAAAAGATGATTCTAAATTAAAGTAAGATAAAATTCATGAAAATTGTTTTATTCCCTTTGATTGTTTACTTAATGCACGAATGCAGACATACAAAGTAATAACAGCAAACATAACTTTTTAATTTGGAATTTATTCAAAACTATAATGTTACAAAATCACTTTCAGACTTTTGTCTTTGTACGACTAAAATAAAACCTGAATTTCACATTTTATCAACCGACGATATTTGAGGTATATGTATGTTATATGCTATATACATATATTTTGCTTACTCTTCATTGTAAGAAAATCCTGCAAATTTTTGTCTTGTAAAAACAATTATCTGTTATATGTATGTACATTTTACATATGAATATATTGAATAAAAATTAATTACATCGCGATAGTCTAGATGTTCAACTGAAGTAATTTACTCAATTGATGACGAAGAATTCTATATGTCGATGTCGATTGATCATTGATTTAAGTGTTAAAAAAAAGTGCTTACCACGTTGACGCTCACGACGCTTATTCAGCTAAAAGCTTTATAAGCTGAATTGACATCTATAGCCGTTATTTGCGCCAATGGGTTAATTTAAACAAAATTCCATCTGCTTAATGTAAAAATATTTCATCTTAGCTTAGTTGTATCATAAAAGTTCTAATAGCAGATGTTAGCTTTGTGAATATAAATTTTTCGCGATATTTTGCAATGAATTTTCAAGAACATATTTTTTAAGCTTAAGCTTAAAGTATAGATCGAAAATGAAAAAGATTTTTTTTTAGGATTACACATTATTGATCACTGATGTTTAAAAACAAAAAATGACATAATAATATCTATAGATTTCAAGTTCAAAATTTCAGATGATGTAGGTACATTACCTCCTGTAGGATAACAGCATAATTCAATTTATATACCATAGGGAGTCGGTCTATATCACAATTGTTAAAGAATACATTTTCTCCGAGCTGCGTTCCTTTAAATGAATTCGCTTAAGCTAGAATAGGTCCTAATTTTGTTCATTTGACCCTAAAACATGCGTAATTAAATTTTTACCCAATTTGGAGCTCAGCAACCCGTGCCGACTTCCATGGAAATATATTCTATCCAGACTGTAAAAAAGATACCTTAAAAAGAAAGTATCCTGAATAATTATGTAAACGCGTTACTCTTTGTGTTTTGATCAATATTTACCTAAGATAGGCATATTTGCGATGATCTAGATACATATCAAGAAGTGTTCAAAAACAGATATTTGCAAAAATTATCGGGCCCTGTCGGCACGGGTTAACATATAACCGTAGGAAGTTAAAATTTTATTTTTAAGTAAAGCTTAGTATATTAAAAAGAATTAGGGGGTATGCGTTTCGATAACTACAAAAAAATGTTTTCGCCCATTTTGAACACTTCTTGCCAAATCTCATGGCATCTCACTAAGGGGGGAGGGGGGGTCGAAAAATCGCCAAAATCGCCTCACGTAATTAATGAATGCCCCCAAAGAACTCAGGCTTTCATTTAAGGTTAAGCCATATTAAAAACTTTTGCGATGAACCCTTTCCATGATTTTTTAAAGTTTAAATGTTTTGACTCTATTTTTCTCGCAAACAGGAGCTGATTGAGCATTTTAATTTACAAATTCGTAATCTAAGACCGTAGCTAGAAAATATAATAATAAAGAAAAATAATATAAAATTATGAAAAGCATTCAACAAATTAATAATTTCGCTTTTCGAATCCTTTTGACACAATAACAACTTTGAAAAATTGAAATAATTGAGGTAACAACAACCATAAGTTTTATTTTATAAACGTTCTTATATTCTCGGTATTTTTAGTAAATGTAAAAAAGGACATTGTTTAGAGAGTTTGTTTAAAACTGATGTTTTTATGTTTAACCACATAAACTTGGCTAATGTAATCTAACAAAAACAATTAGTTAAACATAACTTACAATCAGTATTACAATATCTTTGCTTGACGGAATTTCTTTCATCGATTTTATTCAATTTCTAACTACTTTTGTGATATTTTAAGTATGTATCATTTAATAGCTATGTATATTATACCAAGGAATATAGAATTTAGAAATCGTTTAAATTTAAATTAAGAAGTTACTCTTATAACCTCTGCAGAGAGGAATTTTTTAAAAATGGAAAATATGGTTTCATGTTTTATTTGATTAATTGCTTACTTATTTTTTGCAGAGACCTATTCAGTAATTAAGAAAAAATTGGAATAACAATAAAGTGTTATTAGTAATAAAATAAAGAACCTTATTTTACAAATTTTGGATTAACATTAAAGCAATCATTAAAACTGATCCAAATTTTTGCATTGAATCAAAAAATTACAATATTTTTACAATAAACTAAAAGGAAGCCTTGCGAATCAGAGGCAACTTTAGAATATTTTGAAAGTAGTTAATTTCAAGTAGAATAAAATGCTTGTCATACTACAATTTTTGGATTTTATTGTTGAAACATATTCCAGTGAGTAGTTTTTTAACAGATTTTAATTTTTTTGCAGGTTAGAATAATATAATCTTTAAAAAACTAAACGTACACATACATATGTACCAATATCCTTGAAGAGGTTAATGAAAAGTAATCATAATAATTAATGTGAATTTGATTTAATATTTGAAGGAACTGAGGGCTCGATTAAATATTTACCTGAAACTATATCGAATTAATAGATGTTATGGTCAGAATCCCACTTGATAGAACTGGTTGAAAAGTATTCTAATTTTATTTACTTATTCACAACTTTGTGATACTAACCAAAGAGATTAGTTAATATCCAATTTACACAAAATTTGTATAATTGTCCAGTGAATATGCTTGAGTTTAAATTAACAAAATTAATTTGTTTACCTACTATAACAAAAATATGGTAGGCTGAAAAACTGTTCTGCATTTGGTTAAAGTGTATAGAGTTGACTTTTGGTTCTTTTGAATAGTATTTTTTTCTCAGTGATACCATTATTTTGTAACATCTTATTTTTTCTTTAACTAAGAAGAGCACCATGTCAGTATATTTATGGACGTTTTTGAGAATTGAAACATTATTAGAAATTATCTCTAAATTAGAGTGGTAGTCAAGAATTTCGATGGGTAAGATACTATAATTACAAATAATAAAAGTCGATGGAGTCGAAATTACAAGACGAGAAAGGAGGGTTTAAAAGTGGCTGGAAAAAATATTTGAGACAAAATAGCAAGAATTATCCGTCGTCATTTTGGTATGGTAACAAAATGGAGCTGGCAATCGCCTAAAGGTATGTGATCTTAAGATCTAGACATACGACTTGACGAAGTTAACGATCATTAAAGCGCGACTATCTGGAGCTCGAAGATGTTCATTTAATCGGGTCCAGAGGGCCGTTCCTCGTTAGCGTCTTAGGCGCGGCGTATTACGAATTCTCTTTGGTGGGCGTAAAAGAAGTTGTCCCAGATGCCCAGAAATGCTCAGGCTGGCGTTTGGGGCTCTCATAAACAACTCCCCGAAGGCAGATAAGTCCCTTTCGATGGAGAAAGACGGGCAGCGCGCCTGCGGACGCACAAAGAACAATAAATGTCCATGAAATAATTAAGCAATTAACTCTGATTATGCAAATAATTACATAGCAAAGTAGCAGTGCTTCGCAGGGCCCGATAAATTATTTTGAGACCGTCCCCGACGAAAGTTATAAGGTCATCCCAACGTAGTTAGGAGCGAAGTGACCCCATTAAAAGTTTCAATCCAAACTCTGTCCAGGGACGGGGAACATATTTATTTATGGGATGGGCCTGGGTCTGCCCTGTTTTATTTATGAACTAACAATCACGTCAGAGTGCTCGCCGGCTAAGGAGGCAGCAAGTTAACCCATTAAGCTGAAGGCACAGTGCCGTCCCGGCCCATTTGATCCCTGTGCCCCTTTTTTTTTTTACATTGGCCCCCCCCGGTAAATGGCACAGAGGCGGCGCGCAAGTAATCCTTATGCTATACTGCAAAAAGCTTTCACCTATTTATGCTGGTCGCTCAGCCATGCTGCTCTGCATTTTAATAATAGACAACTTTAGCGGAAGCGCTGAAAGGTGTGCTGATGCACATATTCGCGCATTTCCGCATTTTATATACATATATAGTATATGACATACATACATATATACAAAAATATATATAAATGTATCCTTTTTTAAGGAAAAGAAAACCGGGATTCGGCCCGCCTGACAAAATCTTGAAGAGAAAAAAAGATTTCTTGTTTACAAGCTCAAGTGTTGTCTGCGACGTCTAATGCCGCAGAAGATGGGACTATGTATGTGATGCAATTGCAGGGAGGATCCGGGACCCAGGACCCGGGATCCAGGATCTGGGACCCGGGACTCCATGCATGCAGGGCTGAGGCCTCAGGATATCTATATTATCTCTGCAGCCCTTCACTCAGTCGATATAAATTGAAGTAGGAAATTGAGGTAGTTGCAAGGGATGCGCTTCGTCCGCCCCAGTGCACCGCATCAGGCCCAGACTTGGTAGAACTGTGACTTTTATAAATGCAACATTCATCGTGATAAATCCCTTTCATTCTGGCGCTCCTTTGACTCCTCAACCCGGATGTTTGCAATCTTCCCCTGACAGATTTACAACAGGTCAGTGGGATCGGATGGAACGAGATTTTGAGGACTTTAGCTCTTCTTCTGCTACGAATGGTGCTACTCTCATATTTTTTATTTTTGGTTTTTTGTTATTCTGTGGAAGACCAGGTCAGAGCTGCTCTGGAGATTTTTCAACTTTTCCGGAATCGTGTTATATTGCCTTTGTAAAGTTTTCCTGAAAATGTGCTGATAAAACTAGGACTTTGGAGGGATGGCTAGGGGCTAAGGGATCAGTTTATAAAGCATCCAATCAAGGTACATTCATTATGGATATTCCTCGACTCCATCGTTTCATCATAGTGAATTTTATTTTTAATATTTTTAGTTGGCATCAAAGCGTTTATGAAGTCACAAGATCAGGACACCGTATATTCTTAGTACATAAAAAAATATAACCATTTTAAACTCTAATATATCATACATATATTTATGTATACGTATATATAAATATACCTACATATCTCTCCTCATTTTAAAAATGTATATTTATATGTATTCCGTCAGGGTTTTCAAAGGTCCCTTTGACCTGAAGTACTTAGATTTTGACTGTTAGTGAATTCTTTTGGCTATGAATGATTTAAGTTTGGTATTTTTGGATAAGATTACTTTGCATGATTATGTCATCAGTTTGTCATGTTTGGACGATTATATATTCACTTTCGTATGTTTGGACGTTTGCATGCCAACTTTGATTAATTTTAGCGCATTAATTTTTAAAAATTTCGGATCTATTGGCAGTCCAACTAATTTCGATTTTTTTCCTAAATTGTGCTTTAAAAAAATGTGTATTTGCGAGAAAAATTTTATGTAAATACGTTATTTTACATCTTCTTAGCCAACATTCATAATTATTCACCATATTAATCGGAAAAATGTGAGAAAAGTCATTTCAAATGCATGAAATAAATGTCACTATTTTCGACTGTATCAACTTTAAACTCAGTTTTCTCATAAAAATGCCCTATAAAGTACCAATTTTTTTGTGTTGTTTTGAAAGCTAAGAAACCCATAAAGTTTTTAAAACTATCAGGAAGTTATTCAGTCAGGGTTAAGTTTTTTTTTTCAAAATGAAATCAAGTAAAAATTTCTCTCAAACCGAAATTTTGACTTTGTGATTAAAATCTGAGCTACTAGTATTTAGAATTTTGGTGTTTAGTGTTTTTACAGATGAACACACATGCTAGCCATAATACTAACAAAGAAAATCTGAAAGAATCACTTCACAGAAAAAGTTATAGCTAAAATCATCCAAAATAAAAATAAAATAAAAAAAAAAACAAAAAAATCATAACTCGAAAAATACAAAAAATCGCTGAACATAAATGGGGTCCAATCGATAGATATTGGTGTCCCCAAACCACAAACCTTCGCTGGTACAGGTTGCGTGGGACACCCTGTATATGTAGCATGATATTTAAATATATCTATTTTGTTAACTTCTTTTGAGCGTACCGTATTATCAATTGTGAAAAATAAACGTACCTAAACGTTAAATGAACAAGGCTACTCATTTCCGAATTCCCAGACACTTGTCTATGCAAAAGATTATCGTGATTGAAACAAAAAGCCATTTTTGAAGCTTAATTTAGCCTCAAGCGGAATATAACCGTGATAAAAATGTCTATTAAACTTCCCGAAAATCAGGACACGCGAAGGTTCCTCCACTGAAGGAAAGCCTTGAAAAAATTTGGGTATGTCCTTAGTTGAAAACAAATGGCATCGTTATATTCAGGTTGAACAATTTTACTTTATGGTAACCTGCTTTTTATTGGATTAGTCGAATAGATAATTTAACCGCAACCATTTACTTTAACATACCAGCAAATAAACAAATCTACTTAGGGGTCACCTACATAGGTGTGATAATCGTATAGTCCTCGTTGTGAAATAAATTACAAGAAGTTGGCTAGAGTGCGTAATGGCTCATCGGGGCTAGAACAATTCAAGAACTAACCCCCCAGACATTTTCCATTTTATAGAACTTAGAAACGTTTCTCTTTGTGCAACCACTTAACCTGAAGTCCATTCATTTGACTGCAATTTCCGCAAAAGTGCTATGACACATAAAATAAATCAGAGAATGAGTTTTGGGGTTAAGTACATCATAGGGGTGATTTGCAGGGCCTCTCACCCTAAACGCCCCGGGGGAGTTCAAGGACTACGTTTATATATTACAGGCACCGCAAATAAAGCTCTATTTAATCGATACGAGCGCAATTATGGCAACTTCTACAATTGACACAAATGCTAGAGACATTCGAGTGGTTCTATGCGGCATAAGCCATTTCGTGTCGATATTTTACCCTCTCCAGGAATATATAAATTTCACGGAAGGGACATAAATTTCGCTTTAAAGAGAACGCGATTAATAATAGTTCCGAATTTCTCAAGGTAATAAACCCCGACCGCAACGAGTCGCTTCAATGCAAAGCAATAAAAGTTCATATAAAATGGTTCGTCGTAACCTCGCCAATTACTCGTGTGCCGTATTCAAAGGCACGCCAGGACATGCCCAAGGTACTGCGGTTTGGCCTTATGGTCCCAGAAATACACGGAAAAAGGGATATAACTTGTCCGGAGGGCACGCGGACAAGAAATGAAAATGCATGCGGTCACGGACTTACGTATCACGTGCCAGCGAAAAGAACTGCGAAAGTTTTTTTGTTAGCCCTCCTTCCGGAAGTTAATTTGATTACAAGATTTATGGCCTTTACGCGAAAACTAATTAAAAGTTATCTAAAATTTTAATGCAAAACAGGAATTCATCTGAGCACGCTGCGGGCAGTCAAACCACACCACAATTTCATACACTTGAATCTCCATACACCTATACAAAAACGGGCAGTGGCGGCGGCAATTTGTTTTAAAACATTCAGACATTTTTGGGCGGGTCGCGTTAAATATTAAGCACGAAGCGACATTAAGCATTATTAAATATTATCAGCCAGCTTAAAATATTCGAGATAAATTTGACCACCAGATTACATGTGTTTCGCCCGTCGTAGTCATAAAATCTTTTACTGGGGCCGCGTTTTATTGTAATAATTGTGTTTTTGGATGGTCCGGAGGCACCCGGTTTGTGGCCAATTAAACCCTCTTTTTGCTGTCCTGACCCAGCTTCTAGGTGTCTTTACTTCATTATCGCACCATGAATTTATTATTCAAAAACTTTACACTTAGTATTGGTGTGTGCGACCTAAATTTAACCATAGTAGCACCATCGGTTTATGTATGCGTTGAAAGAGACTGTAAAAAAATAAAGGATACGTTCACATTAACTCTACAACATGGTACTTTAAATATGTTGAATAAAATTTTTAAGGGATAGCATTACGTATTTCAGGAAAAGTATTATACAATTATTTTATTGAAAAAATATAGAAAGTTATCAGTATAGGAATTTTATAACATTTCTTATTTTATGAATATGAATTTTAAAATTACTGAATGAAATTGCACCGTCAAGCAATATTTAAAGCGCATTTTTTTTATATACATATATACGGAAAAAGTTTGTTTATGGATCTATAATTAAACTACCGAATATAAAAATGTGAGTTCAAAGGGCATTAAGAGGTTAAGGCTATTCAGTTTAAAAAAAAAATTGTTTTTTAAATTGATTTATCCAACAAATAGTTTTAAACATAAGTATTACAGAATAATCAATCGTAGAAGCTTTTTACTATTGAAGGAAAAGAGTGAAACTTTAGACGGGGTTTTCTCAAAATTATATTTTGATATATGTATGTTGAGCAAAATATTTTGAATATTTTGAAAACCCGTCGATGGATGTAAGTCTAAATTTATATAACATACTTTAGGCAAATAATTACCAGAAATGGAGCAGATTAATATTTTTTTTTTTTAAGTTATAACGAACTGGCGGTTGTCCCGGAGGGACTTGGTTTTTGCCACCACTTAATTTTTCGCCTCGAATTTTCCTTTTTAACCATATGTAAACAATATTCGAATGTGAAGGAAAATGTTAGATAAATTATTGTAGTGTGTGTTTGTTTCGGTTGGGGTAAGATATGATAGTTTACTCTAGGAAAATACATAGAACACTTGTAAATTTTATGAAAATCTAGTTCTCGTAACACTTTGTGGGAGTAGCCGAGATTCGGTAATTGTTTTAAAAAATTAGAATTGCCTTGCTTTTGAGTTAATCAGTACACATTTGGCAAAGGAAAATACCATCTTCATAGGATATGTCGGGATTCTAAAGATTGTCGTCCTTACCCTTATACTTAAAATATAATAGGGCCTGATTCTGTTTGTCACCTCACTTTCCGTGACGTGACAGCTTATGACTGAATAACGAACAAATTTTCATATAAGAAATAAAACAGGCATTTCAGCCATAAGCTGTCACGTCACGGAAAGTGAGGTGACAATCAAAATCAGGCTTATAGTGCTGTTAATAAAAATTAAATTAAATTAAATTTTTCAGAAACGTTAAAGTCGAAAGTAATGATTATTATCAAAAACCAGACTATTCTTTTCCGAAGGGTTTTGTGTTTTTGCAACATTGGATGAGGCACCATGTACCTACATAGTAGATGATTTCTCGGAGAAGAAATAAGATATATGGAAAATTCGAAATACTCGTACATTTTGAAAGAGAAGAATAGTATAAATACCACAACGAGTTTTGTTGCGCAAAATTAAATCACGGTGTATCTAATAAAATCTTGAAAATAACGACATAGGTACACGCCTTTTTGCATTTTCAGGTTTGAATACATATACTTATTTTGAAAATTAGCGCAAAATCTTTGGAATAGTATACTCTTGCCTCAGGGTTTGGAGTTTCGTATAATTTTGTCGGTCTATGATTAAAAACAAAATTAAAAATTTGCTGCTATTAATGCCCGAGATATTTAATTTTAAATTTTTGATTATTCGATATATTATTATATAACTTTGCAAAAGTCTTAAAAATGCGTATAATACATATGTAGGTACATTAAAAAAAATTTAAAAGTTGTAATGTCTACATGGTAATTTCGTTGCGATTACGCGGATTGTCTAATACTCAATTTAGTAACAAGAAAATTTTTTCATATTTGTAATGTAAGCTCAAAACGGTCTATTTTTAAACCGATTTGATCATTAACATACATACTTTTAGTTAACTAGCATGAATTCTCACTGGATATTACGATCTTTACTTTTAAATTGGACATTGCATTGTTATGCAGTACAAAGCAAACGTGTTTTTTGCAGTTTTGTTTTCGACAGGAAATTTATTTGCCATAGCATTTCAATACCACGCATGATTTGATTCCAGAGAGAAAACTATTTTTGCTGGCATTTAGGTTGTTTCTAACTTTTTTCTGTATCTTTGTATAGGACCAAAAAACAATGTTCAATTCAGTTCAAATTTTCGTATGAACGTAACGCATGACTGGCTGGAAAATAATGCAAACAAGAATATTCGATAATTGAGGGTACCGCCCTATTAAGTTGGGTGAAAAGTAGATAAATCATGGGATATAAATTTTGAGAAGTTTATAAATTATCGCAAGTCAGTGGTGGTAATAAAATAATTGGTCTTTATGAAGTTCGAGCGCAGTGTCCTCGGCGCTTATCTGTATCCTTTCATGACACATACGAAATTTATAGGGCTCATCGGGAACGAAAAGTACACGGCGAAGTGCGGGAAGTAAGGGCCCAAACAGCCCGTGTAAGATGATAAACCGGCCCTTAACGGCGCTAAGAAGTAGGGCACACGTTCCTCAGCGAGCACGGTGTGTTGCCCTGTAAAATTCATGAACCCATTTAAGTGTATAAAAGCAGACATCAATCTCGAGTGCCACACTTTCGACTTTGAATCGCCGGCATGTGAATTAAGAAGTGGGATGGTGGCGTACGGGAGTAGCGCGGATGATCCCACCCAAAGATAGGGTTACCATCTTAAAGTCTCTTTTATGGGCTAACAAAATTTTAAGGAAAGCTGCATAGGTGCAGTGAAAGTCGTGCTTTGCGTAGTTTCAAGATATATTTCAACGTCACCGTGCTGGAAACGATTGATGCATGAAAACGTGAATGGGGCTTTACATTTTCTTTTCGAAGAAAAACCTAAAAAAGCGTTACTTATTGAATAAGTATTAGAGAAACCAGTTCATAATAGTTTACAAAAAAAATTTTAAATGCGAGTGCTTTTTTTCAACAACGGGCGAATATTTCTTTTGTAATAAATAATAGAAAAACAATATTACATAACTAAAATCCCTTTTAAAACTGAATTTCTAAGAATTGTATTATTGCCCGCGTATAAGGAATTGTTTTGAATATTTATACCATACACATACATATACAGTGTTGTGTAAAACCTAAGCAACTTTTGCAATATAGTTATTCAAAGTTGTGTACTTTTATTTTGACAGCATTTAAGAAAAATTAAATTATATTTATTCATACTAGATATCGTGAACAATATGAATATAAACTTAAATATTAAGTAAAACTTCTTAACAATGTAACAAATAACAAAAACAAAATATTCCCAAAAATTTGCTGTGCAAAACCTAAGCAACTTTTCTAACTCAATGTACGTTCTATTTGTTTTCTGAAGATTAACTGTATTTTTTCTTCTGAATGATGTTCATTAGGGACAGGAAAATATATTTTAGTTAGTTTGTGTCAGTTGAAAAGAGTTGCTAGTGCGCAATTTTGGTAATCATTATACAGCGTTGTAAATACGATAAAAATTTCAAATGAAGGATAATAGCGAATTATAATAACGATGAATCGCAAATATCTATTGCAAGAAAGTACAAAATTAATAAATAAATAACTTCACGATTAATACAAAAGTATAAACTAAGTGAAACTGTTGATAATTTGAATGTTGGTGGACAACCTCGTAAAACATTGGTTCAAACGGATAGGCAAATATGCAGTTTAATTAAAAAAAATCCGTTCATTTCCTCAGGAGAACTTGTAGAAACATTAAATTTAAGGATAGGACCCTGCACAGTACGAAGACGAGCTATAGTAAATGATTTAAAAAGCTATTCGTCACTGAAAAAACCTATGCTTACAAAGAACATATCTTCTTATGATTTGATTAATTTAATTTTAAAATTTAAAACCCTAACTCTAAATGACAGCTACTGTATTCGAACTTTTTTTGTAAGTTATCTTTATAAGTCAAATTATTTCATACATATACACAATATCAATATGATATAAGAACATCATTTCTGTACTATTGCGTTAATTATTGCTATTTATTGTTTAAAAAAAACGATATTAAAATCAAAATGAAAGGAAAATTATCTTAAATACAATGGTCAAGCCGAAACTGCTGAAGTTAATTATATAGAAAGGTAAGTTCTTCTTTGAATTGGAAATAGTTCTTTTTTCGGAGATGTTGTTAATACAGAGTCATTAAAGTTCTTTTTTGAGAAAACTTTTAATATATTGTGGTTATTATTTTGAAATTGTTGGTATCATAAAAATTGGAGACTGAAAAGAGAGTAAAGTAGTGAATTTTTTAGTTTATTGACTTTGAACAAGGATAAGGTACAAATATACATACATATTTATGTAAAAAACTACTGAATGGTAACCCTACCAGGAAGACGTCACCGTCAGGATTTTTTCGCACCATCCTAGTGAAGATTAGGGTACATGACTATCCTACGGCAAGGTGACACAATTTTTTATATTCTTTTTTCATAATACCCCAATGGTTATGCGAGTCATGGTAGAAAAAGGAATTTTATTGCAATTACTGAGTAATAAAGGAGTCGTTCACGCTGCGGAAGGACGCGGGTACCCCGCTCATAACCTGTGGATATACAAGACACAATCTGCGAGTTAACTACCCGGGGCTAATCTCCTGGCTGCCGTATGTCACTTACATAAATAACGAATATTCACCCGCGTGATGAGCATTTGCATTAGCGTAGAGGATGCGCTGAATAGTTGTAAAAACTTCGACAGCACCCGAGGGTTCTGTGGGGGCGGGGGTGCGACTACTTCCTCCTCAAGCAAATGTTTGCAGTGTCAAAGGGTGCACTGCAGAGGAGGTACGACCATTTGGCCCCATAAAACCTGGAGCAGAAATAAAAAAAAATAAAAAAAATGAAGATAAAAAGAGGATCCTTCACAGAAGGAAAAATCGCTCTCCAGGACATGCCGCGATAGTACCACCTCGTTCAAACATGCTCCGATGAGTATTTTTGGGATTTTGAGTTTTGTGTTTGTGCAGAATCCTGTGCGGTAGGTTGGCACACACAAGCACACCCTGTACAAGTCCCACTTTGGGGCACACCCGACCCTCAACTCAACCCGCAGGAACCCCCAGGAACCCCCAGGAACCTCCAACACCCCCGCAAGTGGTGCGGTCGAACTTTGGGAGGCGTTCGCTGTGATGTGTCCTCGGATAAGGACCTCCATGGCAGGAGTTTAACTTTCTTGTTTGCAAGTGATTTGATGGCAAATATTGGGACGTTTTTCGAGGCCACCGTCTCCCGGTGCACAGCAGAATCACCCTGTTTATTCCCATTCCCTTAGTCCCTACAGCGCTAGGGATGCTGGAAGCGAACGAACGAAACGTTCAAGCTCCTTTTGTAGATGTGTCTGTCAATATTTTTGAACATAAAAACAATTTTTGAAGATTTTTTTAAAATTTTCAGTGCTTAAACATTTTTGTGCGAGAGTAAATAGGAGGTACTCTTGCTGCACAATGCCATTGTAATGGAAGCCAACCGAGCGAAAGGACCGGGAGCTCCACGTTCGGAGGGATTTTGGTTTTATTAACCGAGTCCCCATGCTTCTCTACGGGGGGACTATCCAAATACTTTTAATGGAAATCTTGTCGACAGCTTTATACGTCGTCCGTACTCCCGACGGGAATGGGTTGCAGGTAAAATAATTTACATAGTGAACTATTTCGTGAAATTTTCGTATATTGTTACAATTCCATGGAGTTCAGAATGTTTTACATTTTCACAAAAAAGTATTAATGGAGTCGTATGTTTGAAATTTATAATTTAGAAGACAATTACAATGTAGGAATGAACAAGTTCGTCTTTTTACTACAAATAATTTATACTTTGCTCTTTCTATGGATGCAGAGGTTGTTATAAAATAAACAACTTAGAACTATTTTAAATTTTAAAGGAAGTCGTAACTACTCGAATTCAATTCAATTCAATATTTAATTATTTTTTCAGTACTAATTTTCACCGAACTCTGCACTTAGGGGTTATCGGGTCATTAATTATCATCTGTAATTGTAATTGAATTTATAATAAGTAGTACATTTATTTGAAAATATGTTAAAAATAAATTCTATAGTTATAAAAATTCGTTGTTAAATCATTTCAAAATGAACTAAATAAGTGAGAGATCATTTCAATTTCAGCTCTTGTGAGATTCGCAAATTGGTTTCTATAGTAGAGAACCTTAACCCACATTTTGGAATTACTTAGAACCATCTCTATCCGCCACATAAACTTTAACAAACCTGTATTGAACAATGTGTTAAAAAATTAAAATTTTATGATGAAAAGATACGCATACAAATTTTCGTAATATACTCTTTTCTTATCTTCATGAGATCTTGATGAGAAATACATACTTGATAGTTAAAGAGCTTATATTTAAGTGAAAGACGCTTTACGTGATTTTATCGATAGCCTTTTTTCCGAATGAAAGGCTCAAAACGCGCCCACAACAGGCCCGAAACGGTTTTATTTTTTAAGAACACAAAGATTACATATGTACGTATGTAAAACCTCTAAAAACGTTTAATCATTAGTGCAATCAGGGAAGTACTGGCATACGAAACGTATATAAATAACGCATTTATCTCTATAATCTTAAATTTATATACAAAAATGCCTAATTCGGAATTATCCAAAAAATGTAGAGGTTACAGGCATACTTTATAAAAATTTGGGCCTGTAGCAGGCGTGTTTCGGGCCTGTTGCGGACTTGAAAAATGGAAAATGTTTGGGCGATATTATATAGATATTTTTGCTCGGATAGACAAACGTGCTACGGGCACGATTCGGGCACATATCGGGCGCTTCTTCAATTCCGTGTGTTGCGGGCTCGTTTTGGGCCTATATATTTTTATTCGGGCTGTGAAATTTTATCAAAACTAATGGAAAAATTACGAAGTTATAATTCGGTGAAGTAATGCATCTGGTTCCTATTTTGCCACGATACCTTTGAAACTCGTTTATAGTGCATATTATGTATAAGGGTTTATGTACCTACATATAATTTGATATTTTGAAGACGTGTTCGTTGTTATTCTATTACGTTATGATGTGAGCATAATATAATACTACGATACATTGTACAAGTGCCCATTACAATTAAATATTTTTAATCCCTTTGTAGTGTAGCTAAAGTGACAAATTTGCAAAGCAATTTTGCGGGTAAGGAACTTAAATTATTGATTAAATTAAAGCGTAGTCATCCGCATCGAGCCTGAAGTCAACCATTAAAACTATTAAGCCTGTGGCTACGCCATTAAGCATCAACAGTTTCCTAGATAGAGTTGAACCACTTCCTGGAATCTATTTATACGTCGTAATTCCTCTCGGCTGGTCACTCAGCCATGGCGTCCTTTGATCAAAGTGCCTTATGGTGGGTGCGTTCAGAAAGTGTCTCCAGATTGTTTCGGGCTCTGAGTGCGGTGATTTCATTTCTCGAGGACATTGTACTCGACGACGTGTAGTGTACTGTCTCCGTGAATGCCGGCGAGGACGTCACACGGAGTGCAGTAATGAAGCAGTTTTGTGACACTATAACCCTCCATTTTGAGCACGTCTGATCTACCCGAGGTGGAGGTATAAACAGGCGTAGGTGGAACCGGGGGATGATGGCTCGATCTACGGAAAGATTCCACACAGCCGCTGCAGTTCCATAGAAAAGAAGAAATTTTTTCCACTCGGTTTATGGCTTCTATTCGCTAGATATTTTCCGTTTATTTCGCAAACTTTGTATCCAGCGCGCGCCGTGTCGAGCTCCACTTCAATCACTATTTTTTTCTGAAGTTCTACGGAATACCTCCTTCCATATTTCATGACATTCGCCGTAGAAGAGAAAAGCCACTGTTCTTTCCATTTTCTGACGTCCGCCACATCCCTTATTTATTTAAGGAGCTCTGCATAAAACATTTTTTTTATAGAATTCAAGAATTCATCCTGCGGGCCACTGAGGTCACAACGTCACGGGCATTCTACGTTTTTATTTCTACCATCCAGCCCCGCTTAGAATATATAGTGCAACTTGGCGCACAGCGTGATTTTGTTTCGCGCTACTTTTAATAACAAAAATTGCAATTGCCACAATCGCGCGCGTCTCGCCGCGAGGCATCGCCCCAAGTATAATTATGCCACTAAATTGCAAACAAAAGCGATAATGAACATTTTAATTAATGGCTGTGGATTTTGATGGAACGCGAACAAAGGCGATGGTTCGCATAATAAAACTAACTCTCCTGCTTAGAGTCGGACTAATTATTATGCGCTCGCAAAGTCGCAAAAAGAGTCCTCTATGGCGGCGCCACAATGGGGCCGCTGCGGGGGCGGATAGTTACGCGGCAAATGTGTAGAGTTCCGACAACTTAATTGAATCCTCCTTTTTTTTTGTTTTTCTGTAAGCCCATGCCGAATTTTGAGCCGAATAAATGGCTCAGGGGATTTGCATAAAACGCTCAAGTGAGCGTAGCTTCCTTTGCGGATTGAGGGATTGAGATGCGGAGGCTGCTTTCCAGTTTTTCATTTAATGCGCCAAAAAAGATGGCTTTGTAGGGAACTCGTGCATTTTTCCGGGTGTTTTTTAAAAAATATGCAAAACTATACGATTCAAAGTTAAAAGGAGGAAACATTTTTACAGTTTTCATTTTTGAAGTATTATTCAGATTTTCATTTTTCTGGAAAATAAAAGAATATAAACTCATATTTGCATCAATTTCACTGATTACGACACGGTAAATATTCTCCTTTTAGTAACATTATAAAGGCGTAATTAAGAACTGCAGTGTTTTTTGACGTAATTAGCTTAATGAAAGTAATTCTGATGATTTTGATCAAAACACATACATATTTATAGGGAATGTTTTATAATTTATAAGATAGGATACTAACATATTAATTGAATTACCAACCATTGCTATCTCTATCAGTACTAATTTATTATATAAATGTGTGTATTATACATATATGTTTTATACATATATTATATATATTATACACATATTCAAATATTACAGATTTTTAGTTTAAATAAAGAATTGTGTAAATACAAAGAGCATACAACATTTTCTTTTAATTTATAATGTAAATTGTAAATCATGGTGCTACTTTAATAACTTCAAACAAATGTAAATCTGATTAAAGTTCATTTTCTTGCAACATTTTGTACTAGAGTTAAGCTTCATTTGCCATCTCATTGAGGTTATAAAATTTAAAAAAATTCATTATAACTATTTGATATGAATTGTCGTTTAATTTATAGTTCTCTATCTATTTACATTGTATTTGAGGCGCCAGAAATCAATGACACGAAATAAGGAGACAGAAATATGGAATAAGCTTCATGAATCTGGTACACTGAATTAAGTCCCATGTTCCAGCACCTGTCCTTCCCTCCTCTCCCACTCCTGCGCACGTTTATGTCTTTGGAAAATCCCACTAAGAATTTACTTTCTTTAAAACATTGGACCAAAAGCATCATTTTTTATATTATACAAAATTGAGAAAGTTGTTTTGTGAAATTTTGATAAATGTTGAAATTTCGAGTTTAGTTTAGTAAGTTTAATTGTTTCTTTCAGATTCAATAAAACAGATTGCATTTATTTCTAGCAACAGATGTAATTTTGGGTAGTATGATGTTTTAAAGTTTAGTGTGACCAAAATAATTACATAAATAATAAATGTAACATGAAGAGATGAAGCTCACGACAGTATCCCATGAGATTTTACTAAATAAAACGAGTCCTGAATCACCAAACTAACAATCTAGCACTTCAGTAAATTTTTAAACAGAATAAAAATGTTATAAGCAAAAATTTTTAATTTCCATCATTTTGATGCCTACTCGTGTTCGAAAAAGGTTAGAGGGAAAGTTTAAGTACTTATAAAAGTTCAGCGAATGAATTTTTAGCGCAAATTAATTAAGACACGTCCGATATTATAAATTTTACTGATACATTTTTTTATTAAATACTTTAACACAATTTTTGTCATAAAAAGCTAGTCATTTATTTGACATTTTTTAGGAATATTTCAAAAATTTTGCCACATTTCTCCACATATTCCACATTTCTCCACATTATTCCTACTTTCCTCAAAAAGCAAAATTTAAATGTATGAAAATAAATTCTACCAACTGTTTTGCAATAAAGTTGTGCAACAGTTGTAGAGCGAAAAAAAAATTCAATTTAACTATTATATTTCATAAAACAAAATTTGTAAAATCTATACGTTATTTAATAGAATTGTTAAAAATCTTGAAAAAAATTATTAGGTTTCTATATGTAGGCAATCTATGAAATGGAGTGAGCAATTTTTAAAAATGTTTTTTGTCTGTCTGCCTGTTTCGCTTTGTATGCATCACACGAAAATTACTGGACAGATTCAAATGAAACTTGGAAGCTTATTTGATGGTTTAACATATAGTATGTACTTTTGATATGATGAATATTATTAAATTAATTAATTAATTATCAAATTAAAAAGACAGTCAACTATATACAAATTACATATTTTGCGAAAAAGACTTTAAATTGCCGAGATACTTGCCCATTCAAAATTCAAATCTTGAACCAGATACATTTTTGGATTACAGTTTTGACGCAAAATAGGTATAAATCCGGGCAATTCGATTTTATGTTCGCGAGATAAGAAAAATTTTGATATATATAGGTAACTATTCATAAATTTCATTTCAATGCAAAATTTTCTAGTAAACCTGAAGCCGGGTCCGAAGTGAAAAAAACACAGCTAATATACATAATTGAAATTAATGTAAGCTGAAACATATGTTGGTAAATACAGAAATTAAGTTATATTTCTTTATATAGATACTCTACAAAATTAGAGAAAATATTCAACAAGAAATGACGCTTTGGAAAAGAAAAACAATTCAACTGAGCATCTCTGATTTTTATGTTTAATGAGAAATTATAGGTCCTTAAGCGAGACAAAGAGCTCGTTTATTTCGGAAAAGCGAAAATCAAATTGTGCTCGCGTTAACATCAATCGCTCTGGCGTTAATTAAAACACGATTTCGCCCTGAGGGGAACACAATTATTCACTTTTCAGTGGGCGCTTTTGCGCCTTCAGAAGGCATTTGATTTATCCCAGCTTCCCATTTTCTCGCCCCATAATAATTCAAGAATTTTTAAAATAATCCAAGCATAATCTCATTAGGCCTTAACTTACGACACGAGTCCGCTCTCCGCCCCCCATCCAGACGATGACGAAGACGACGACGACTTTATCTAAAGTTGATGAAAAAGGAAGCCATCAACTACATGACACTGATCAAAGAGCTCCAAATTGCTTGCGAAACGGCGCTATTTTTATTAAAATTCCATGACGTCAGCGGTATGGGGATTCATTTAATTTTCCAACGTTATGATGTTTTCGTACTTACATGCACTGTTAACTCAATTAATTCGGCATCGCGACGCCCGATTCGGGACGTCGTCGTCGCCGTACCGCGCCGCGTCAAAAGGCGACGATGTCCTTATCTATTGCGCGTCGCGCATTACCGTCACCGGCTAGTAATTTAGCGTGCACGCTCCGAAGATGATTAAAAACAGGAAAATTAACGATACTGCCGTCTCTGAATGTCCTTTACAAGCGAATTCATTTTCATAAGGAATATCTTTTGGGGGTAGTGCGAGGGTGGCGGTGGGGTCCAAGTGTAGGGCTCAGAACGGCCCCATTAAGGGCAGTTGTTTCATTTTTGGTCTTGTAACCCGGCCCGGCGGTGTGAGAAGGTAATTTGAAGGCAATGAACCGGATGCCTTTTAGCCCCCGAATAAGCTCTACAATATTTATACACTATACGTTTGCTGGTGCTCCGCCCTGAGGGGGGCCCCACGAAGACATTTTTGGTAGAAAATTTCATTTCGCCCAGAGTCATATGATTCTTCCGAGGGACGTTAAGGGCAGAGTGGCTCACAGCCAACCGCTTGGAAGGACTTTACATTTTAACAATTTTGAGAGAGTTTCAGAACGCTCCTGCCGTGCGGTAGACGCCGACAACGTGACATTGACAAATTGGAATGGTGACAAATTATGTTGTTAAGAATGGCTACAATGAGCCAATAGAAATGGTAAATGGCAGGCGCCTGAGTTTGATGTCTTCTTTTAAAACTTCGAGGTTAAGGTAAGCAATTTCGGTGACCATAAGATTTTAGGGACAGTGCGGGTGGCTCACTCGACCGGAAGGGATCTGCTTCATGAGGGGGTTATGCAGATATTCTGACTATCTCCTTTTTTTTGGGGCGCTATACGAATTTTACTGAATGAATAAGCACCAAGGATGTCGTATCTTTTGAATGCTAGATGGTATGACCTTTTGAACAACTTTCAGAATCATTTGTTGGTTATCTTTTGTTTACTTAATCATATACAAAAATAACATGGGAAACCTTGAGTTTGTAATACTCATGGAAATATTGCGTGATACCGAATTATTTACCTCGCAAACTGCTCCAAAACATTATAATTAAATTAAACAGTAATCAGGAGGTATAGTCTGTTGGTTTTTTACTGGAACTTGAGTTACCTATGTGATCCATCACCAAATCATCCGTCTTGTATCTGTCAACACTATAACCAAGCACAAAAATTAGAAAAAATATTAGAGCTCTAAAATATTTATCTACATATAAGGCCTTTAACAGATATAGTTAAACAAATACATATAATACATAAGTATGTTTGCTCTTAAAACTTTAGACGCTTTATAGAAATCGTTCTTTCTTTATACCTTAGATATAAATTATGTTTCTTCCAATTGAATCTTAAATGTTTTTAAAAATTTAAATATAAAAATTTTCGTTTTGTGACAATAAGGTAGGTAATCGTAATTATTATTATTATTTTCTCTGACAGGTGAATTTTGATTCTGGGGGTTAATTTCGGGGTATAATTTGTGGAAGGCGTTGGGAGTCTATTAAACATTTTTCAAGCACGAATTCAACTAAATATATACGAGTATATATGTATATTATATTTTTTATGCGTATTTTAAAACGCATTTTCTGAGAAAAGTGTTAAAAAGTTACTATCCCCTATACCCTTATCACCAAAAAGATATTTAGAAAAATCTGAAAAAAAACCATAAATATTTATTAGATTAGATGTACATACATTGTACATTGAGCCAAATTACCAGGATGGAAAATTTCTATTGCGAATCAATTGTTATAAAACATTATCTATTTATTTCCTTTAAAGAAAAAATTGATGCACCATTGTACATAGATTCACAATGATATTAGTAAGAATAGTGTTATGCATTAGAAAAAGTGTGTTATAATAATTATTTAAAATTTTTTATCTCTTACTCTACCTTGAAATGCATAAATCAGAAAAATTTGAGGAAAAGCAGAAAAATTGACCTATAGGTAAGATGTAAATTGAAAGAAGTTCAATATTTTAATGGTATTTCATTCAGAGTTTTGGTTGTATTTTTATCCATGAAACTATTTATATATGTACATATCTTCAATTAGAGTTACTTTAATTTTTAAATGTTTTTGGAAGTAGGTTTCTCTAGTACATGTATCTAAACACGCCTAAAAAAGGATGGAAGGATTTTACGAAATTCTTCACCTAAAGGGGAATGCTTGTATGAAAATCAGTCATTTTGAAGTTGAAGTGAATCCATCAAAATTGGTATTTGGTCTTTAAGTTGGAAATTAAGAAAGGCGTGTTTCAGGATTTTTGGAAATTTATCCTTTAAAGACATAAATGTAATAGTGGATGAAAGTTAGTATGAAAATTTTGATTTTTGTTGTTAAAATCATGAAAATTGGTATTTGGCCTTTTGTTTGAAAATTAAAAACGGCGTTTTTTAGCATTTTTGAAAAATTGTCTTCTAAGACATCAAAATAGGAGATGAAAGTTTGTTTGAGTTCCGTCTTTTCTGAGTTTAAAATCATGAAAATTGGTATTTAGCGTTTTCTAGTTTATATAAGAATATTTTGTCTTTAGTCTTTAAGTCTCTTTCAGGGTACTAGGTTAATTTAGATTTTCGAATCTTTTCTTTGTAGGTATGGATTTTAAAATTCCCTATACCAGATTCTTTAATGCTTGATGGTCTCCCATCATAAGGTCCTTAGGGTCAAAATTGACCCATTTTGAGATAAAGTTATAAAGTCCTTCTTTTTTAGATATATATGTATATACATATGTATGTAAAGAAATAATGAATAAGAATTCTGTATTAAAGAAAAATATATAAAATAATAAATGGAAAGCTTTTCTTTAATTTTAACTCTTGATGATTGTATTACTAGGTCAAATCTGACCCAAAGCACGGTAACGTCAGTAATATTAAGGACCTTATGAAGGTTAAATGCCTAAAATCGTATGACGTCATTAGCTTAAAATGTTTGCCTGAACTGGAAGCTCAATAAACTCCCCTGAATCAAAGAACTTAAGAATTCTTCCGTTCATTTAATTTCCTCCTTTTCTTATGGATTGCATAACTTTTTTTCGTATTTTTGTTTGGCGGACGACCACGGCCATTGTCTTCTTCACACTTAGAACTTCTAGATGGGTGGCGGCAGGGTTATCCATCTATTCTAGATTGTTGCCCGAACTTCACACATTAATATTCATGCAAGTGAAGTTTGGCTAGAATTGGCAAAAACGAAAAGAATTCCCGAGAGGGCCGGCCACGCGCTTAACAGAAAAAGAAATTAATGAGGAAATGAAAAATGAAAGCTGAAAAAGACGTTGAGAAAACTTTTTTATTAGTTTTTCGTCCTTGCATGATATTAGCCACCCCAAGCTCCCCTTTTGGGGAGCCCAACAAATAGAATCTGGGTAAAGGTTTTGGGGAATGGAGATGATCGAAGTAATTCGTAACCAATGAAGTCCCACTGGGAGTTGGATTTATTTAGAAGGGTTAATTCGGTCTTCAGCTGGGATTATTCGCGTTCCTTTTCACTGTCGATGGGCATCCAACGAAGTGGCACCTCCTTCTAAGGAGCCACTTTGCTCCACCACGGCCCCAAGTCCCAGCGTCGTCGCTCGAAATGACTGGACTTTATGAAAATTAATGCTGTCAGCTTCATGTTTCCCTCGAAAAATTCGTGTGCCGCGCTATTTAGGTTTCCGGTGTGGCTAATTACTTCTCGTTTCCATTAATTCATAAATTAACGACTAAGTAATGGCTAATGGCTTATTCTAATGGCCTCCTCGATAAGGCCCGTTTTTTCGAGCAGAACCTTTTTTCTACCCCGTCTTACCGTATCTGGATAATAAAAGACGTTCGGTGGGTGGCTGAAGGACTTTCTTGAAGCCAAAGTTATGCCTGAAGCCAAGTTTTCAATTTAAATAGTGCGGCATAAATTGAAGGAAAAAGTTTTTTCCATTAAAATATTTTTAATGAGTGCAAGAAGACTTCTCAGCAGCATCTCGCTTCTTTCGTGGAAGTGTTATTAAAGTTTTACTTAATAAATAATGACTTTTGGATAAAAACCTGATGATAGCACCAGAAAAAATTTAAAGATTTGCATCTTCAGACTTAATGATTTCATATATATAGATTAAAAAACAAAATCTATTTACAAACTCTTTTCATTCTACAGGGATTAACAAAAAGGGTGAGAGCAGGAAAGAAATTAATTATCATTAACCATAAACTCACGTTTCAATGTTAAGAATTCACATGACTTTATCTCGAAATTAAAGCAGGTTAAAATTGAAGATTCTGAAAATATGGTTTCATTCGATGTGGTTTCGTTATTCACTAACATTCCAATTAATATTTGCATAAAAATTATTGATTCAAAATGGACACTCATAAATGACAACAAAAACATTCCTAAAAATAAGGTTTTGGAGATTCTCAGATTCTGCATTATAGATTAGCAACTACTTTTCTTCAAACGGTAGTTACTACAAGCAATACTCAGGACTTCCCTTTTCCCTATCCTCGCGGACATAGTTCTAGAAGATCTCTTGGAGGAGGTATTAACAACACTGAGTTACACACCAAAGATTATAACAAAGTATGTAGATGATCTTTTTCTAATTTTACCAATTGACGAGATTGAAAAAACTTTAGACAAGTTTAATAAGTACCACAAAAAACTAAAATTTACAATGGAGAAAGAACAGGAGGGAAAGTTACCATATCTAGATACGCTAGTTATTAGGGAAGATGGGGGTGTTGTTATGTTACTGATTGGTACCGGAAACCCACCTCGTCTGGCAGACTACTGAACTTCCGATCTGAACACCCGAAACATCAGAAGATAAATGTTGCAAACAATTTTGTTAGGAAAGTTATGAGCTTGAGTCATCAGAAATTCCACAACAAGAACGCCAAAATAGCATTCGATATTTTGCAAACTAATGGCTTCCCTAGACACTTAATTAAAAAAATTATACGGGATACAAGTATACTTCAAGAAGATGGGTTGAACAACGAACCTGACAACAAAAAGAAACTCTATAAAGGGGCAAGGTATATACCGGGTCTATCCGAAGGACTACAGAATATATGCAGACGATATAAAGATGAAATAAGCATAGCTTTTGGACCGAAAAAGACAGTAGGCAACCTTTTTAGTAAAACTAAGGACAAAATAACGTTGTTGCAGAGTTGCACAATGTTGTCTATAAAATACCTTGTAAGGGAAACAACACTAACAACTGCCACCTTAATTACGTGGGCACAACGGGCAAAACACTAAGGAATAGAATCTCGGAACATAAATCGGATCTCAAAACCAAAAATAGGAACAAGACTTCTATGTCTGACCATTGCCTTGACTGCAAGCACACACCAGACTACGAGAATGTTAAGATTCTGACAACGGAAAATATAAATGAAAAACGATTAATATTGGAAGCCCTGCACATATACAAGACTGGCAACACGATGAACAAAAAATCTGACACCGATAGCAATAACGTCACGTACTGCTCTCTCTTGGACAGATGCAAAGAGTATTCATAGGGAGATCACCAGATGGCCTACCACTCTAACGGCCTGATCATTTAAATTTCTTTTAAAAAAACTGATATGTGAATAGTTTTGCTTTTAAAAAAACTAATTATCAAGTATTTTTATTTCTGTTTAATTTTGTTTTCTTTTTATGTTTTTTTATTTTGTTCATCGTTTACACATTGTAAGTACACTCTGTTTAATTGAATTCGATGTAATAATTGTGAATCTCATTAGGCCCTGATGATGGTGGGAAAATTCCACCGAAACGTTGGCGAAAAAATGACGCTGGAATAAAAATTATTCTTAAAGGAATGTAATTTTTATTTTTAATTAATTATCATCAAAATGAGATTTTTCTTTTTAGTTTGTTTAAATTCTAATAAATATTTAACGTTAAAATCCCATTAATGCAATTATACAATTATGTTTTCATTTAGATATTATGTAATTTTTGGAAACTAAAATCTCGGAGATATTGCATTTTTTAATACTCTCTGTTGTGTCTAGTTATAGCATTCGAATCCAATTACTTGTATCTAATATTCGAATGTATAATTACCTAAACAGAAGACGATCTTTATTCCAAGATATGATTCTAATATAAATCTTGAAAAGTGGTGAAATTTATCATCTCTTATAATGTATTCATTCAATTTCCGATTACCTTGAATGCTGATGGCACAAATCCGTTTCTTAAATAGTTATAATACTTGAATTGTATTAGATTCGTAAATATATAATACAAATTCCAGAAATACTTTTTGATAATAGACCAGTGAAACAATAGGAACTTTAGATTAAAAAACCACATATTATGTAACTATGATTTTAGAAAGTAACTTACCAAATACTGTAAGCCGCAACGAACTCCCAGTATTAGTTGGTTTTATAAATATTTGAAAAAAATTGTACCTGTATATTCTTAAAAGTTTACACTCAATTCTGTTTTTACGCGATGGATACGTTCGTAATTGGGATTCGTTCGACATTATTTGAAGAATCAAGTAAAATAATGTTAAAGTATGTGAAGTATGTAATTGTTTTTAATGTACCTACTTTTATATATAAATTTTATTTAAATATACATACATATACCCACAATAACTCATTTTCTTAAACAATAATAATAATTCATAATTTTAAAACTAAAAAATAAAAGAATTCATAATTTTAGATAGATATGTATAAAAGAAAAAATCATAATTAAGTGAAACAAAAACTGCAAAACATATCATAAAATTAAATAATTTCTTACTAAAAATAATTTGAGATTGAAATTTCTTAAACCGCGTTAAATCAAATTTCCGTAAAAAAGTTCGAATAAAACAAGGAGTTAGAGGTGTCTTAATATGCAAAAAAATTAAAACGAGATTTTTAATTTTTTAAGACAGTTAAACATATTTTATATTAGACTTTAAGTCTTTTTAATTTTGTTGGTAATATAATCAGCGTGCTAAGGATATCAGGACGGGTCGATTATTGAAACAGAAGCTGTTTGGCGGGATGCCATCAGTCTCTCATCGGTTCGAGCGATTTATTTGCAATTTAATAAAAATTGTTCAACATTCAGAGCTCACCTTACACCACTGAATTCAATTTTCCCAAAATACCATAAATTCCGGAAGAGTCTTGTATCCATTTGAATGGAATAATTAAAACCAGCAGCTGGAAAGGGACCACTGACCAATCCAGAGAATGGAAAACAGAGCCACATACCCGAAGTTAAAGGCACATCACGTAGTAAACATAAATTTTTTTATCTTGCTCAGGGCAGCCAGAGGTCCTTACAAGAGGATTCCTCGGTTTTTGGCTGCCCGTACGTTTTATTTGAACTAATCTTATCCAAGTAATTGCTTGCCCAGAAAAGGGGTAAAACTTTTGGGTCGAACTACTTGGCTGAGTCCTGAAATTCATAAGAAAAAAAGTTTCTTTAACGAAATTTCCCAATTTAGGATCCATTAACCCAAATTTTACACCAATTCGTAGCGTTACTTATGCTTTGCAGTTTCATCTTGTCGGGAAAGTGGTTGCCGTGGTTGCTGCGGGCTCAGTGAACCTCCGCACCCATTCTTGGTTCGAGGAAACCCTTCCCGTCTTACGTCACATGAGCAGAGCCAGAACGGCCCCTTGTGGGGCCCCAAAATGTACATGGGGGCGCTCCTCTGCCAGAGGAAGTGGCGCTCCTGCAAGAATTCAGCTGTAATAAAAACGAAAGTGGCTGCAGCACCGTTGGCAAGTTTAATTATAATTAGATGGGGGTGGAGCCATGTTTGGAAAATTTTAAATGAACTGAACTGAGCCCGGCGGAAACTGAATTCTTAATCGGTCTGTTTGCGAAGCCCTTCCGATTTTATTTATCGTCCTGCGGAAGACGCTTACTATTTTGTTCACGTACATGGCCCTTAACAAGAGTTTCAATTAGCAAAGTCTTCGTCCCGCCCGGTTCCTGAAATGTGGAGCCAGTACCATGGTTAGGATAAACTTTGAATTCAGGACCATGTGCTTGGCCCATTATCGACTATCCCGGCACCCTGTCGTCTCGTCCTTCCATCGCACCTAAAGGTCGGCCAAAATAATTTTTTTGCAAAAAACTGATTTAAAATGTATTAATCTACTAATTTATTATAACATAAAGCAGTAGAGATAGTTTTAAGTGGATAAACACGCCTTTATTGGCCTATATTCCCGAATCCATTTGAATCGAATCGGAAAACCATATAAAAGCCCTTTTTGGACGAAAATTCTTTAATAAAGTTGCTAAAATTCTAATAAATTCATTTCAGTAACCTTTGACCTATAAATCAAAGTCGGTAAGCAGCTGGAAGTAAAACAGAATCCATGGAGTTTTTCCAGAAAGAGAAAAAAAGCGATTTGGTATCATCTTTAAAAATACTCGCAAATGAGTAAAACTGAAATTTACTTGAACATATATATAATGTTCAATATGTAAGCCGAGATTAGATGCGTGCGTCCTTCAAAATGATGAACTTCAGACAATATTTTTTTCATAATTAGAACAGTGTGGGGCGAAGCAAATGAAGTTCAATGTGCCCTAATTTCTCTATTATAGCGCGGGGAAGCTGTTTCATAGTTGCCATATATTTGGAAAAAAAATGGCTTTTGGCCAACTTTTAGATGCAAATACCCTATTTGCATCCTCATATAGTCATATAGTTCATAAAACTGGATAAAAATTGTAATTTCGTATAGTCCACAAAACAGGACGAAAATTATAATTTTGTATAGGTAGTCGTATAGTTTGCAAAACTGGACGAAAATTATCAATTCGTATAGTCGTACAGTCCACGTTACTGGACGAAAATTATAATTTTATTTTTAATTTTAAACCAAAAAATGCTGCCTAAAGTCATATATTATCCTGGCGACATTATGCATATCCTTTCGCTGTCCTGAATGTCATCGTGCGGGAGGTCGCGATACGATCGAGAGCAGTTCGCTCATATTTTAGACTTTCATTTGCACATATACCAAAAGTGAGCCTCGAGCACCGCCGGAGACATATTGAAATCTGTAAAAGGATAATAAATCACAAAATCACCGTATAATTCATTAATTCTCCCGCAGAGACATCTCTCGTCGTCGGCAGCGAGGCGCAGTATTCATATATTTTAAAATTTTGTATATAAATCTCTCGCCATTACCATCCATCAGACTGCAAAGGATGTGCCCGAAGTTATGTCAAATATTTCTGCGGTTGCTGCCGCGATTCTACGCGTGCCTCCACAATAGACACGGGAATAGGGACGATGAGAGGGACTCAAACCAGGAAAGGATCCGGCCCCTGGATGGGATCCTGAACGGATGCTTAATGTGGAAAATATGATTCAATTTTTCATTGCGATGGTACGGAAATTTTATCACTCAAATTGGCGTTATGTACGTGATTAATATCAAGGACATGTCCTGATGACAAAAGTATTACGAGTGATGCATTGACGAACTTCGTCAACTGCTTCATTGTTAAATTTCGGAAAAGATGAGTTTTTATGTGTAAAGCATGACATTCAATTAATTAAGGTTTTAAGCCCTAACTTGAGATATATTCCATAACCATTTTAATGGCTGAATCCTATCTTTAGTATAATACATACATACATAGTAACAAACGTTCACCTTAACTTGGCGGAAACAATTTCAGCAACTATTTGTCGTTATTTTCAACCAAATTTGGGAGCAATAAAAATACAACATTTTAAGCAACTATGTAATCCATCAAATTAGGTATGTCGAATAAAATCATCCTAATAATCAATTTGGCTATGATATAGAATAATTTATCAGATGGATAAATTTATCCGGTCCTTAATGCAGCAAATACGACTATTATTCGTCAGTTATTTTTTTTTTTACAAACAGAGTGAAAAATAATTTCTTCTAATAGTCAAGTTGAATTTTTATCTAAGGAATAAAGGAATCAGTCTATTAAAAAATCAGCCCTTTATGAAATGTTTCTAAGAATTTTTAGGAGAGCAAGTATTTCATAAATATTATACACACTAATTACTAATTTCTACTAACTCTTCGAATAAAATATATAAAATGTTTTAGTTTGAATCCAATTCAAGAGAAAACTCGAAAGAAAGACATCGATACAATTTTACTTATATGTACAATCATATCAATGGACAATTTAAAATAAACCTCAATACTTTTGTAAAAAATTAAACTGAATGTTTGACATACATATTTCTACATATTTCTTTTTTTCATTATACTACTTACTTTTTACAATACGTTTTCTGAAAATAACGCGTTTTATAGTATTTTACATATATTAAATGTAAAAGAATAAAGTCTAAGAAAGCATCGTATACATTTTTTATCGTGTACGTGGAACAGATTACTTTGGATTTAGTGTAAGCTGCATCAAATTTATAGTTTTCTTAAAATTACATTTAAAAGTAAGAATGAAATGAAAGGAAATTTAAGACGTCATAACTAAGGTGCCACAATCATTTGAAATTTTCTTTACAGCATTTCATTATGTTAAAAAATTCGCATGCAGCTCGCGAGCAGGTAACCTAATATCAAATGGTCAAGCATTGACGTATTGCCTTTAAAAAATTGCTTTAATAGATCTACTTTTTTAGCATGTTAATTAGCAATGCCAAAGCAATCAACAAAATTATCATAAAACTAATGCGAATGTTTTTAATCCTTAGCTAATAAGATTAGCTATTATAGAGCTGTATACTGCTCGATCCACGAAATAAAACACTTTTCAAACATTGTTTTACATCGATTTTGGCCAAATTTTCTTGTCACTAGACAGATACTTATTAGCTAAAGTCTTCTATGCTTGTTGTCAACCGTGTATCAAATAAAAAGTACAGATAGTATGAATAAGTTCTGGATGAAGGGTATACTTCGATATTATATAAAAATTACATACATACTAAAATTGGATATAAATTAAATACAATTATGTACATATCGAAATGTCGTAAAAGTGGTGTTCTATAGAACGTTTCGAACAAAAAAAAGATCGTTATTGAATATAAAGTACTCGATATTCTTCTCGCTTATCTGTTTTGTGAAATAGAAAAGATTTCCATAAATTGGTGATTTGTATCAAATATAAAGAGTTGCACGAACCCGACAACTGTGTTTATGTTATAAATTTGAGGTGCTTGAAGAATTAAAATACTGTATCGTAGTTATATAACCGAATTAGTAAAAAATATAAAACTTAAGAATTAAAACTAATTAAGTGACAAAATTAAATAGCTCGATTAGATACAAAATATGTATGTATTTATATAAATACTCTATTATAGCATTGGAACTCTATTTGCATAATTTTCAATGAAATTGGGCAAATACAATTTTACTATGAGCTCTTGATGTTACAACTATGCATGTAAGCTTTTAAATAAATCTTTCGATTGCTGAACAGGAATGGGTTCGAAATAGTTATTTTATTTTGGGATCAGGTTTCGTGTGGTGGTATGGTTTTCTGAAAAACTACCATGCACTATATCCAGCCAGTTCCGGTATGAAAAGCTTAAAGTTTCCGTTTGTATAAATATACTTTAATATTATACCCACACCCAATAGCAGCCGGTGGATGATAGTTGGCGATGAACTCTTGATCGAATTTTAATGAAAAACAAAATGCACGTATTAAACTCCGGCGTGTACTTTACACAGACATTTGAAACATGTTATGAAGTAGTTACCAAACGTTGCTTATTGAATTGAATAGAAACGTTAAATTAATTAGTTTTGTATTTATTCACAGATTGGCAATGCATAACATTTTAAAGTTTATAAGCTATAAGGGAAAGTTGTAGTTTTGAGAACAACGCAAAAGAAAAAAATGTTAAATGTCAAATGCAAAAAATATTCACTGTTGCGCTAATTTCAATAGACTGTAATTCAGATAATAACTAGAAACACTTGAAATATTTTGAAAAGTATAATATTAGTAATAAATTTGACAAAATGTTGGTTTTTATTTTATGAAAATCCCAAGGTGAGCTAACTCCTTAACCCCTTGACCGGTATGGACGCAACGGTCACGTCAGCACGCCTATGTCACACGTTACTGTGACGTTTAAGTATTGAACTTAAGCAGTATGAACCTGAATACTGCAATTCTACAATTGTCAAAAATGTTATGATATATGCTTATGCCATCTATCGGCGAATTTTAGAAACATTCTCGCAATTCTAACCTTTGGCTTTGCTTCTCGCTCGAACAGTTCGGAACTCACTGCTCAAAGGGTTAGGTGTATAAAAGCAACCCTATTTCTTTTAGTACAGTTTTGTTTGTCGATAAATATCTTGAGGCAATAAAATTTGTCTAATTTTTATCAAATAATCCTGTTCTGTCTGTCTATCCTTCTTCGATTCGTCACTGGAATCATTCGAAAGTTCCTTTCTGCCCCCTCACCTTGCCTTCGGCATTGCAATTTCTTCGTAAGACTTTCCTGGTAAATCCCTCTTAGGTTTTTTTTTAATTTTTATTGCTACACTGGTTGTTCCTGCCAATGAACCTGGCTGGTATTTTTCATTTTATCCCGGAGAACTCTGGTTTTGAGGGGGTTTTTTCGCCTTTCATTTTCTGGTCCTTCCCTTTCAGGAAACCCTACACCCTTCCGGGGTTCCATGTTATCCTTCCGTAAAAAACAACAGAACGTAAAGCAAAATGACAAACATTGGAAAAGTTTCCCAAAATCCCCCAAACTATTGCACGCTAGATCCTCTGACAATCTGCCTCCTGGTGAAGTTATCCATCAGGTTTGGATTTTGGTCAAGCATCCCGGTGCATCTCTGCTTCGTTCCTTTGGGATTGCATCTAGATTTTCATCCCCCAGCCCCCAGACATTCCATCGCACCCGTTTGCTTTTACAATACACGAAAACTACAAAGTAAGACGCAGGCATGTTGCATTAAATCCCCGGATGTTTCCGCCGCTTTGTATGGATTTCGAAATGAAAAATTTAAGAAAATCCATTTGCCATTGCTCTAGTCCAAATGCTCCTGCAGTCTTTGTTTACTTTTCTTACATTCGTGCAGCGGTGTGCTACTTTTTGGCTAATTTCGAACTTGGTTGGATCTTAATTTTTTTGTTTTCGGGGGTTTTATGCTGCAAGGGGATTTAAAATGCTGGAAAGGGTTAAACATCATTTTTCTGTGTTTAAACTTCGTTTCTGAGTTCAGTTGGGCTAGTTGAGCTGAAATTTTAATTATATATGGCCGAAAAAGGGGTTAATAATCTGGGTGCTTTGTGTAAACATTGTAAACACAGGAGTAAATATGGTGTTTTCGAAAAGCTTAGATAATTCCGGTACTATTGAATGAAGTTGTTATATTTTCAATTATAATAATAAGAAATTCTAAATAAGTACCTACCATATATTGTACCTATATAATTTACAAATTCATGCATTCAAAAAGAAAAAAATGTTCGAGATCGAAAAATTTTCGAACTTAACAAGTTGTGGAATGGTATTTACGAATAACATTTGAATATCATAAAGGAATAAATTTTCTTTAAATTTCGTCTAATTTCTTCTTGAGTTTAATTTTTCAAAACTTTCGAAAAAAAAAAAAATAAATAAATAAAATAAAATAAATAAAATGAAATATAAACAGAAAAGTTTAGTCAAAGTTCGAAGTGTGTGTGTCATAAAAATGTCCAAAAGTGCCGAATAAGATTACTGTAGCACACAGGTCAACAAAGGATTCGGTAAATTGTTCTAGTATTTTGAGAAATTGTAGTTCTACAATCTAGATCAACTGATTAAAAGTCTTGCTACGAAGCACTAAAGTAAAAGTTAGTGGCTAAATTTGAGAACGCACGAATCGATTGATTTATTCCCTTTTAATAAATTCCACTCAAAAAGGCATCCGTAGTTCTTTCCATTATTTTTACAATTTTTATTGTTTTAAGCATTAGTATAATATAAAAGAAATCTTCTACAAAATTCTAAAATTATTTGTTTCAAAACAAAGTACATACTTCGAGAGAAATCATCACTATAGTCATTTCTGGTGTTATTAAATATGGGTGAGATGCGAATTCAATAGAAATATTAGAATAATATTTTAGAGCGCTTCTGTAAATATTCAATTAATTTCCAAGAACTACCACACGGCTTTTACAAAAAAATTATTACTAGAACGATCATGTCCTTTCCCACTTTAATTCCCTGTCTTCTATTTTACTTCACCTGTCTCATAATTTTACACATATTTTATTAAAATAATATTTCAAAACGTTCCTAAAACTGCATAACTTGCCTCTTACGGTTAGGTCACATTAAAAGTAGGGCAAACCTTTGTGGATTTTTTAAGGAAATTATACAATAAATATATGTACATATATCGAAATTTAGTAAAAACGTCTTTATAACTCTTGAAAAATGTTTGCGACCAAAAACTTGTGGAATTTTGAAAATCAAATCATGAACGAAATAAATTTTGATTTAATATGATCACAGCTAGAGAAGTAGGTTTTTTTTATATTGATTTTTTTTCAAAAATGGCTTGCTTTTGAAAAGAGACTTTCAAAAATCGCCAGAAAATTGTTAATAACAATTGAACCATGCAATATACCAAAAAATCATACATATATTTCTACCAAGAAAGTAGTTTTGAATAAACAATTCAAATCGGTTGAGATTTGATCGAGAAATCGGTTCGGCCGACCTGAAAAATGTTGTTTCAAGAGAAACATGTGTAAAGTTTTAGATTGCAATGCTAATGGCTAGATGTGACTTGACTAATATGTCTTAAATATGTATTTAAAATGTCCCCCGATTTTTCAAACGCTTTTGCATATTATTTGTAAAACCGTAACAAATAATTTTAGGCAAACAGCAAAACAAATAAATTTTTTCAAAATTCTAGAGTGACCTAAGCCCTTAAAATGAATAATATAGATGCTCTTAAGATTGCCGAATTCAAATTTAGTACCATATTTTGAAAATTTCAAATAGTAACTTTTTTCTAATAGTAATTTGTTGTTCAAAAATATCAAAAAGATCGATATCAACAGATTTTTGGGATTATTTAAAAAAATCAATGTGTTGGATGCTTAACTAATTTGTTGTAAATATAGACTTATTCAAAAGTTATTACTAAAAATTGTGAAATCTAAATCCAAATAAGGACTGATCGTTTCTGAAATATATTTTCTCTTATCTTATCTTCAAATACACTGGGAAATGTTAGGTATATAGTAATTTTATAAAGAACTGAAATTGAATAGCTATTGAGATAAAACTAAAGTTCTACAATTTGAGACATTATTGTTTGATATAAAGAAGGAGATTGAATAGAAAGTGTCTTTCTTGGAAAGAAATAGAAGCAATCGTTAATAAGGAGAACTGCCATTGTTCACCTACCCGATTTTGGCAAGTTCGAAAACAACGAAGCGAAAGTTCTAAGTTTTTTCCCGGAAATAAAATTGGAGCCTGGCGAGGGGGCGAACAAGAGGAGGACAAGTGACGTTTCGCATTTGTAACTAATTCGAACTTTGTTCCACTAAGTTTTTTCCCTCTGAGCTCAGCAAAATCAGGGCCGGCTCGACGGTTCGTCCTTGTGCTCGAAAGTAATGCAACACAGCAACGAGCGCTTTTCCTGCTCGCAGTGATTGATATCTATTAACCTAGTTTAGGAAAGTGAAGCTCTTAAGAGCCATAAATCCAGGCGTTCCCGAACAGCAGGTATAGGCACATCGGGCATAAGGCGGGGGCGGAATGGAGGCCAAACAAAAACTCGTTTGCAACATAAACCGACTGAAGAATCCTTCCTGAACGAGGAGCTGGAGGCCCCCGTGCTCTTCATTGGCCTGGATTCGGTCGGGACTCTCGAGAACTTTTCAAATACACTTGCTCCAGAGGAAAAATACACTTTTTTTTTCCAAGAATTTTCACCTTATTTGGTAAACGTTTCACGTATACGCCTATTGTGAAACTCCTCGAACTATCAAAACCTTCTGTTCCACCTACTTCTTGCAGTTATTCGATTTGTAAGAGCCCGGCTTTACGTGCATGCAGAGGCGGCCGGCGGGTTGTTGCTGCTTACACGGCGAATGCTTTCTGAATAAAATATCCTCAGAAAAGGAAATTGATTTCTTTTCAACCCCCCCAACACACGCCGCCACTGTGCAGAGTTTTAAAAAAAATTTTCAATCGTGCCCTTCGCTACGATTCCACCAGCACAACACCCCCTGCACTATACTCCGTGGTTTAAGTCGACCCATCCTTGGTATCATTCCACTTTTAGATCGGGTATGTTTCAAGAAATATTGTCGTGAAATTATTTGCTATCAAATATCCTCCAACAAACCCCGCGACAATTCCCTTCCGTCAGGGAAAAGGACCTAAATTTTTCATGACTCCGTCCTTATACCCGACGTTTGCGAACCTCCGCACTATTTACAGAAAATGGGGGGCTACGTTCAGTCTGAATGGCTGCAAATTGATTGCATAATCAAATATTCTGGCATAAGTTGTTTTCATGATTAAAGCGAGTTCCGTGCAAGTCATATGCAAGTTGCAAGGCGACTGCCCTGCCCCCCAGCGGGAATGGGCTGCACGTGCGTTAGTTCATCTCAGAATTAATCTCTGATTGAGGCCCCATGGATGGGTGGCTTCATGCTCCAGGTACGTGTATCACTGCAGCCTCCGACTCGGACCAATTTTATTTATGGTAGTCGATGTAACGTCGATAGAACTGCAACTCGAGTGCAGGGTGGCCTCTATCTGAGCAGGCTCAAATCTTTGGGGTTTGGGTTCTGCCATTGAGCGTGACTTGGGGCTAAATAGTTCAAAGTGAGAAGGACTGGTGGAAATTAATAAGATCGTGGTTCGTACGAGACTCCTCAGGACCGAAGAGACCTCGAATTACTGCAATTTGCTTTTATTGATGACTAGGGATTTCGTTGTGGTTAATATAGGGGAATTAAGATCGGAAGAATAGCTACTCGGATAAGCATCCCCCAGACAGAGTCCTTCCAACTATGCCTTCGGTGGTATGCTAATTAAGCAGATTACTTATGTCCTTCAAAGATCACCACTGGGTATGAACGCTCTGAATCTGAATTTCGATTTCCCACTTATCGAATTTAAATTAATTGATGTCCAGAATAGTATACACGAAGTCTGCTTTTAAACGATATTTAATCAAAATTCATGGAATATAAATATATCGCATCTATAGAACAGTTTTAAATTTATTATGAATCTAAAACATCAGCAATAATACAATTCTGTTTGCAACTTAAATTTTTCCTTCATTAAACGTTGTTTGATATTATTTTTGAGATGTATAGTAATGGTACTGGTACTTCACCATTACCTAAAATCACGTAAGCGAGTAGCCATTACTTGCATTACTCACCATTGCTCGGCATTACTCACCATTACTCGGCATTACTTTGCATTACTTAGCTTTACTTATCATTACCGAGCATTACACGGCCATTACTCAAAATTACTGTGCATTATTAGTTTTTTGTGAAATATTTTCCATCTATTGATTTCATCTACTGAGTTCAAGATTAACATATTGTTGCTATACAGATACTTATAACTTCTTCTCCAAATTTAATTAAAAACAAAAAGGAAACTCCTTCAATTGAGCTTTTAATTTGTTTCAATTGTCAAAAAAATGTATGATTTGTTGTAAATTCCACAATATCAAATCGGATCATCGAATCGAGCCATAAATGACAAAATTGATTCGACATTTGAAATGATTAAATTTGCCTTTAAGCTTAATGTTTTTTCCTATAATTTATTTTCTTTGGTAATACTGTTTAGTTTTACTATTGTACCATTTATTCAAATAAATTCAGGTTGATATTCTTTGGTATGAAGTGAATTCTAATTAAATAAAGTTGTTTTGTGAGAAATTGCAGTTTAATTTGTTTGAAGCAAATTTCAAGTTAATTGAGATAAGTTTAATTCGATTGAGGTAAGAGGGTATCTTCTAATTGGGTTTTAGTGGTTCTAGTTGTTTTGCTTAATTTTGAAAATATTATTTTTGCATAAATGGATAGTACAATATACATATGTATAAGATTATTATGTTAGTTGCTTAGAATTTGATAGTTTGAAAGTTTTAAAGAATATATTTACATTTTTGTGTCATGAAAAAATCTAAAAGTCAGAATCTCCCAAAGTAATTCTCAATTTACCAACTGATAAACTGGAGGATAAACCATCTTTAAAAATAGCTTTTTTCTTTACTCCTCGTATTACCGCAAAAACCCATCTGTCCCATCTTTCGAAATTTTTCGTTCACATCGCTGGCATAAAGGATAAAATTGAATTTCCTGGATGAAAAACAAAACCCGCACTTGTTCCCCGTTCGTCACATTGGCGGAGCTGTCTCAAGTGATGCTATCTGAGATGCAAAAACCATCCATTGAAGGGGTTTACCATCGACGCTCTGTGCTATAAATCATTGGCAAAAATGATGCACTTGCCTCCGGCTTTGATGGCGAATCCTAAACTTTTTCGCCATCCCCAAAGATATTTCCATATCTGTTTGGGAGAGAAAAGACCCGACACTAAAAACCGATGAAAAATATAAGAGTAATGACTTCATCCCGGTCATGTCAATGGCGGGCGGTGGTGTTATACCATGTTTTCTGCAACAATGTCACCTCCCAGACATGGACAGTGGAAGGCCCTTGGACCCGAAAAGCGTATAATCCTAAAACTGGGAATATATCAAATGCCGGGCCGATAGCTCCGTTTCAGGGCATTAATCTTCGTCAAAACACTTGGGCGGATATTTTGATATGGCCGGGACACATGAAACCATTATCCAGACGGTACACATTCAATTGTCAATAGTAACTGGATGTAGTCCATAAAATCGCCACCGAGATGGACAGCCTGTGTCCATAGTATAAATTGAAACGCCAATGGCTTGTGTTCCGCATAACTCAGACGTGTGCACTTGCTGCTTGTTGTGCCATCAAAATTTCTCCTATCCGCCCCCCTGGTTCCAGATCCCTGGACCCATAATCCAGAATCCGGGATCCAGGACACGGGGTCGGGATGCGCTGGGACGTCGACGACGCCCGACCGTCCCATCCGACAACTCCTTCAATTGTATAATTTTATGTGTGTGGCCCGGTTCCCTATTTTGTTGCCGCCGAGGCTCGTCTGGTTTTGAGTTATCACTTTTGCCATAATTCAGATTACAACTGGTCCAGGCGCTCTGCGTATCTCAGCTGTTACAGGGGAGCCCCTTGTACGCCTTGCGCCAGATATCCAGGGATGAATGATAATTTTTTATGACCCATATCCTCTGTTTTTCGGGCACGGCTGGGCGCCCGAGGAGTCCTAGTGTTAAGTAATCCACTTTTGGTTCAGTTCTGCAGGACGACGCAATTAGGGGAAAGAAACAGAAGTTGTAAAGTGTCGTCTCGCTGGCTAATAAAATATTAACGACTGAAGAAAATTCCCCGATGTACGTCGTCGTCCAGCATTCTATAAAATTTAATTTATTGTAGTTTTTGAGAGATGTAAATCCTTATAAAATTTCCAATTACTTCTTTCTAAATAAAAAAAACCGCGAATAACTACTTTTCAAATTTCAACAACCTTGTATAGTAACTTTACAATTAGAATTAGAATACACCGAAGATATACACTAGTGGAATTAATCCTGTACACTTTTCATAAAAATTTGCTTTATTTTATTCTTAGAAATTTTCTGTTTTTAACCGACTTAAAAAAAAGGAAGAGGCTCTCAAACGACTGTATTTTCTGTGTGTATGTTACGCGATTTCTTCGCTGATTGTGAACCGATTTTAATGATTCGTTTTTTATTGAATAGGCTATATCTCGAGAGTTGTCTCATTTAAATTTGAAGAAACTATTCCACATCTATTTTCCGCTACTGCTCCGCTAATAAAAAGTAAAACCGAATTCAAAACTTTGCCTATATATGCATAAACTTAAACTTAAAACTTAAGTTAAGTTTGTAATATACTTAAAGCAATTTCGAATTTTGCTTCGTAACATTGATACCAATAATGCTTTTATTTTAATTTGTTATGTTTCGAATTAATGCAATGTTGTCAAAGTATTGCAAATATTTAAGTTAAAATAAACTGGGCTCTGTTTAATGTTTGTAAGAAATAAATCAAAAAGATCTTACAAAAGTATATTTTTATATAAAAATGCCATAATAAAATTCTTAAATTTTAAAAAATTAATTTCATTTACCTTTGATTTTAATTAATTTTTTCATTGAAAGTGGTTAAAGTATATCGGTAGCAAATACCGATCGAATTATTTTGCTTATATACGGAAAAACTAATAGAAATTCAAGACGACTAAAATTAATTTAAGATTTTGTGATCTTTGTTAAGGACTTTTTATCCTTTACTTTATTTTATAAAGGCTTCTATAAGGTCGATTTGATTCGTTTCATACTAAAATTAAAACAAGGCCAATTTTCGAGTTCACCAAAGAACTTGAAAGTGTCCAGAGTTATATCCACTATTGTAGATATATAGTCGGTAGGTATATGTAGGTACATATTATATTTGAAACCCTTCGCGAAAGATTTCTCTGATTCTTAGCTTTATAATTAATCAAAGTAATCCGTTTTTCATTAATCTTTTCGATCACAATTATAAGAAAATTGAAATATCTAGCAAAATCTCGTTAAAATTAACTTGAAGTCTTGAATATAACAAACGGTCCCTTCGAGTTCATTATAATAAAGTAATTAAAAATGGAGAGGTTTTTTATTGATTTTAATCTTGTATTACTTTTTTATTAAGTATTATAGCAATTCGTAAAATATATTAGTAACCACTTAATCAATAGCGGGAAATATTTCTGATGATTTAAGCTTATAGTTATCTAGGGGTAAGAGGCTAATTAGACTCAGAGTACCTCAACTTCAAGAATTATTTTCAAGAATTCCTTATTTGAATGCGTTTAGCTCTAAAATTTCATTTTATAGTCCACAGAAAATTTCAATTGGTTGGGCTAAATTATATAATGAGAATTTATTAATTTCATTGTGTTTTTATTTTTTAAATGAAAATGATTATTTCGATAAGAATAATTTGTTTATTTATTTATACATTGTACCAATTCACTTTTATAAATACCTTTTTTGAACCAATGTTTCGTTATATTAGATATTATATTTAACTAAAATTATTATTTATATTTGTATTATTATTATTATTGAGATATATTGTAGTCATTTTTAACTATTCAAAAATTATTCATTATTCTATTATGTACTTAATCCCATTATTCAAAAAATTACCAGGAAATTGCTACAGCGTCAATTTAATTTCCACATTTATGATTTAATTTGTAGTACCTATAATATTTTAGAAAATAAAAAGTAAAAAAGAAAACAGTATATATAAAATATACTATAGGAAATATCTTCAATAGTTGAATTTATTAACGTTTATCCCTCACTGTGGTATCCAAAGGGATTTCATTGCAAAAATAAAATTGATTGAGACAATTGTAGACATTTTTAAGTCCTAAATCCGATTGTCCAGACTGCACACATTTGCTATAAAATAACCACATACTGCTTATTGGTAGCGTCCAGTTAGACGGTTCCATTTTTCAAATAGTCACATACATTTTGGTCGACTAGATTTATTGGCTAACTTAAGATCCCCGAGAATTCTTTATGGCAAGTTTTGTTAAATTCTGCAAAATCCCAAAGAACCTTTTGAGCGCGAATGAAATCCCAAATGCATTTCTGCATCGACGCATTGCACAATGGGATAAAGGAAAGTTGGAAAATTTGCACCGTCCGCGCCATTACTCATGCTAAGACCACTTTAAATTTAAAAAGAACGTAAAGCAGCTCAGGAGTAATCCCAATCTGAGAAAAATGCCGGATATTTGAAGTCAATGGCTAACCAATAAGAGCAATGGACAATTTAAAATTCACAAAATCGCAACGAGCCCCAGAAAATCCGAAGCGGTTGCAGGAAATAGCATCGAAACTGTGCCCATAAAGAAAGAACATCCCTCGGGATCTTCCAGGGGGCGACTACGTGGGCAAATCTTAAGGCCTCGAGGGGGCTCGGGGAGCCTCCGTACACGAATTGTATTTGTACACAGAATTTGAATTCTGCTCGGGGAAGAAATGAAAATTTCCTCGATTTCCTTCTGTTTGAATTTTATTTACGACTTAAAGAATGCAAGGCGGATATTCCCATCAGAAATGCATCCCTCAGCATCCCTCAGCATCCCTCAGCATCTTCAGCCTCCTTCGCGCTCAGTGGCCTCGCTATGTCTTAAAGATTTCTTTTTCTGCGATTCCTGTGCTTTTCGGCAGAATTTCTTTTCCGGTCGCGGGGCTCCTTCTCGCCCGCCGGGAAGACGAATGAATCCAAGGGTCCAGGGACGTGCCACAGGACGAAAAATTTCTATGGTCAGCCGACGAAAGTTGTGCTTTCATGCATTCCAGACTAAGTGTGCCCGCATCCACTTTTGAGCAGTGCATGTGCATTGCATGCACAATTTCATGTATTTCCTGGTTGTAGTTTGGTCGGGACCCGGTTCCGTCTGGGAATCCTTTTTCTTTTGACTTTGATGCATTCAGGGACCGGCCACAAAATATCCTGAATGTGAAATAAGACGAAGCAATAACTTTGCCATCCTGCTGCACAGTAAATGCTGAATGGAATTCAAACGAAATATCTCAAGATACTCTGGGAGCGTCTGCAAATAAATTGCAGCGATGCGATAATGCGCTTTGAGGATGCGACTGGGCCACTCCATGGAACTTCCATTTCGAGTAGTGTCAGCCAGACTTACAGAAGCTTAAGTGGTCTGCGGTCTCTTTGACTCTAATTCGGTGCCACGTTGTCATGTGTGCCCTAATGACGGAATGGTGCACTCTATAAATAATAGCACCGCCTTGAGTGCCCAATTAGACTGTGGTCGGCTACTAGTTTTCCGAGCGCATAATCCGGCAGCGGCAATTCGACTTCAAAACTAAGAAAATTTGTTTTTCAGACTTAAAACCAGAGGTGTAAAATACTGAGTATTATACTTGAGTACGAGTGCGAGTATGCACTGAGAGAAAAACTTTAATAACTTTAACTATTTTGTGTAGTTATAATTGCTATTTGCTAAAAAAATTGATAAATAGTAATATCAATTTACATTTCAGTTAAATTTAACTAACAATTTTTACAATTTACTATTCTTATAAGCTCGACTATTTAGAATAGCCATATGTACAATTCCTAGGATTTTCAAGTCAACTATTTTAAAATAATAAATTTTAATTTGACCAAAAAAAAATTGTTTAAACACCGCGTCATAAAAATCTGAAAATTCTTAACAATTTCGTTGGTCAAATTAACTATTACAAATAGTCAATCCTTTAGCCACACATTTATTAACGTTGGATTACTCAAAACACATTGGCGTTCGGTGGCTCAAGGGTAGAGCTACGCGCGTACCAATTCAGAGTTCCTGGGTTCGAATCGTGGGAACAGAAGTCAACTTTCTAAAAAGGCATCGGAATGGCGTGGTTCGGTTGAGTACAGCAGCAAAGCTGCCAAGGTTCAAATCTAGCTCCGGTCGACATCAGAATATCAGAAAAAATCAACTTTTTCTCGTTGTCAGCAGATTAACTTTTTTTTACACTGAAGAATTTTAAATTTTACTAATATGTAGTTGTATTTGTCTTAATTAATTCAAATAGTTGTTTCAACTTTCTTCATAGTAATTATAACGTTTTTGAATTTATAAAAATTATTAAACAATAATTGGCTGAAAATCATTGCTGTAAATAGTTAATTTTGTATTCGTTTATAGTAAAATCAACTATATTTTTCTTTCGGTGTGAGTATGAGTATCAGGTAATCAGGCATTTTGAGTATGATTACAAGAATTTTTGGGGGGTAAGTAAAAGTACTCGTATTCGACCCTAAACCCAAAATACTTTTGGGTTCGCACTCGAATATATTGGACTTATATTGTAAATATAGCTTAGCTGTTTTCGGTAGGTACTAAAAAAATAAAAATGTCAAATAAATTCAAAGCTAAATTCAGAATTTTATCACCCATTTTTTAAATATATTTAACTGGCTCAAGTGGACTTTGGCTTTAACAGAACTAATTGTCTAAAATTATCGTCTGAAAGAGCGCGTCTTCTTGGTGTATTCACTCAAAGTCATAGTCAAAATTTATGATTATTCGATTTTTTGAACCCCATATTTTTATAGGTTTGCTTAAAACTGAATAACGAAAAAAAAAAGTTATACTTATTAACTAACCCTAGATAACTAAGTATAATCTAATTTTTCGAATTCGAAATGTTTCCTATTAATCAAAATATCATAATACTTACTTAACTCTTAAATTAATTAATTTGAATTAAATGAAAAAAATATACATACACATTCGGGTTTCGTAATTATTTACAAAGTAACAATGATTTAAGTTTGGTTTCCTATCTAGTGCTGGTGTTAGGGTTAAGAAAGTTTTAGAATCCCTATTACTCGTTGAGGCGGCTACATAAACCGCTTTATTTAAAAAATGTTTCAATATTACCTAAATTTTGAGTGAAATACTAATTCTATTCCATTATCAGAATTCACTACTTAATAGCTATTGTGTTAGACGTCCATTTGCTCGACACGGATTGCCCGACATCAACTAAATATTTTGCTTTTACAAAATGTCTATTAAATAAATATTTTCCTTTTACAAAATGTCTATTGAATAAATATTTTCCTTTTAGAAAATGCCCATGAATTAAATATTTTCCTTTTACAAATATTGTGTTTTGTTGGGAGCATAGCTGTCGGCATAGTTCTTCAGTCATTTGTAGTCGGTCAAGACGGTTTTAGCTATTGGTGCTACTGGTTTCCTATTTATTTACCAGAATGTTATTTGAAGATAGGAAAAAGCGCGAAATTAAATTTTCAGAAAATACTTCGATATTTGCGAAACAATTTCGTTTATAATTTTTTCAACGCGCACTATATGCAAAAGATCTACAAAAGAATAACAGTTATATGTTGTGTTCAAAATACATACATACATACATATATTGACTTATGCTGTTTAAAAGGTATTCAAACTTGATTATGTTTGATTAATCGAAATATGTATTTATTTATTCAACAAAATGACTGAAACATTTGCCCCAAAGCATCGCGCAATTATGAATACATTTTTCCATAGGTAAATCTGTCTAATCTCTAAGCTATTGCTTGATTTAAGAATTGCTCTTCATCTTTTACTCCATTTCTCAACTAATCGATAATTTAAGATGGTGTTTTAAATTTCAACAATTATTATATTTAAAAACTTTATTTATACAAAAAAAAAAATATTGGATGCCAGAAAAACATTGTTCATATGTATAAGTTGAATTTTGCATGAGGAATTATTTTCATTAAATAACAACATTAAAATTCATTCTAAAAAGAAGAATATGTACCTATGCACGTAATATGAATTAATTCATATACATTTTTACATTTAATTTTAAAGCACCGAAGGATTCATTTCGTAAAGAAGTGCAGAATTAATTTGTTTCTGTGCATGCTATAGTTTTGGATATTGAAGATGTTACAAGACTATTACATGTATACTATATGGGACAAAATGTAATCTAATTTGCTACAAATATTAAGTATGTATTGTATTTAATTACCTAGATGGTATTTATACCTAAATTGCCTGCCTGTATTTTGTTGAAATTTTTTAAAGAATACATGTGTTTGAAAATTTCGCTTGATTGCTTTCAAGTTTTAAAAACTTCCAGCGTGCTCCCGATTCAATTATTTGTTTTACCGCATTTGAAACCCTTTCGAGCAGTGTAACTTGATAGCATAAAGTGAACTGGAGCCGTCTTTGGCTTACAAAGCTGCTAATCTGCCGGGGTAGCGTCAAAGAGCATAGCGAAAAATTAAGTTGCCGCATAAGCCGAGTGCGATTAGGACGCCTTTTCAATTTTCCAGAGACAGCCTCTGGTCGAATGTCTTAAAGGCTTTGGATTAAGTCCAGCCGACGGACGATTCACAGCACTGCAAACATTTTCACAGTGGCGCAGTGTTGGTGGTCAGTCCGGGTCCAGGCCCGGTCCGAAGTTTCGGGGAGTTGAAAGTTGCACTGTCCTGGATTACAAGCGATCCAAACTTGACCAAAAATTTTATGATAATAATGCTTAATGCCGTCAGCGCAGCGCTTCGGAGGAAAAGAGCAGCTGAATTAATTGCACCTGGGGTAGAGTTGGGTTTTGAGTCGGGTTTTCGCCCGGGCGGATGGACGCAGCCCGGGAAGCGGGAGAGTCGTTTTGATTATCATTTCGGTGGTATGAATAATGGCTGTGAGTAATTTTGCCGAGATAAAGCTGTCCGGAGCGCATTACGCCGGGGCCCGAAACAGGAGCACTAACTGCTGGGTGGTGTCCCGGGCCCCTGGGGGCCCCCCAACGGATGGCGGCTGGCGGTTAAGGCTCACCTCACAGGAAGCGAAATAATTCAGCTTTTGAGGTGCATAAAACCTTATCATTCATCTAACTCGGCTGTTGCTGGAAATTTTGAGGGAAGCGAATTCTTTCTAGCTGACTCACAATGGCTTTTGTGCAGGATTATGCCGCGTGGGGCACTGCCACCGGTGTTTGGGTAATGAGCGCTACAGAAAAGGATACCTGCGGAGCCGGAACACAAGATGGAAATGTTAATCCTCTTCAACGAGCGCTTTATCCACTGCCAAGCTGCCATCCATTAGCCCAACTGAGAAAATCCCTTTGATAGCTCCGCATTGCCGTCCTTTTTGAGATGTAAATTGAAATTTCTATTTGCATTTATATATGTAATTATGTAATATAATTTTTTTTTATTTTAAAGGGATTTTTTTTCCCTTTACAGCGATTCGGGTGAGCCCCCGGCATAGTGCCGCATTATTAGCAGCACTACAGTCAGCTCTGTTGAATTTTAATGGCGACAAGGCTTGGTTGAAAATTGCTATTCAGTGCACTCAAGCCCCGACGGAATTTTGCAACTTTTTGATGGCCTACAACCCGGAAACTTTTCACCGAAAAACAAAATATAAAAACAAAAAAAAATATAACAAGGATAAAAACAGGTGAATGCGCACTTGGAAAAATTGAAAAATGATAAAAATCCATCAGAGGTAGTCTCTTTAAATTGCCTTATGCCATCAATCACAAATCCTGGTAGCTCTTAACGTATCAACTCCTCGGCACAGTGGTGCCACACGAAGAGCATGAAAAGATTGCGATGGGAATTATTTACATTTGCTGAAATCTCCGGGGAGGTATCTTCCCTATTTTCACCTAAACCTCAGGAAAAAAAGGCAACCAACCAAGATACAGTCGGAGACATAGAAAATACCGGCATAAGTAAGGAAAAGATTAAATAAGACAAAAGGTGCGTGAATCCCTGGGAATTATTCATTCAAATCCGATTAAGAGACCATTTTTTTTGGCAGTCATTATCGCTACGTTGAAGTACACATTTTGCGGATTTGACAGCCCCGCTTCCCTGTCTTCTTCTTTTCTTCCCTTTTTTTATTTTATTTTATTTTTTTTTTTCGGGACAAATCCAATATTGACTTCGCATTTCATTTACTCCGCTCAAAGGGGACATTCCCGTCTATTTAAGTCGAAGGCGTATTAAAATGAGAAATGGTATTGAAAATTCTGTACTTTTTCCTGTTTCTGGGATGATTTTTTTATTAATTTATTTATTTTTTCTATTTTACAGGTGAGTACAAGACGTCATCTCAATGTAAAGTAGTTTGTTACATACACATGACATTTTTGGTAAGTGATTTTTTATTTAAAATAAGTTAAAGTATGTATTTCATAATATGTCAAAAGATCGTAATGTATTTTTCAGTAAAAGTTGTTATAATAATTGATAAAACTTATTTAAAAGATACTTTTTTATTCTTCAATATTAACAGTGTAATAAGCTCCTTGATCATGTTTCCAAAAATAAAATTTCTTGAAATTATATTTGGTTTGGTAGGATTAGGACGAAACTGTAATAGATATGTATGTAGGATTAGAAAAGATTGTAAGCTTTTCTTTACAGTCAAGATATTCATTAACAACTCTTTAAAAACAAAACTTGTGAGGGAAAACAGAAATCTCTTCACTCCAGAAAGCCGTTTAAATATTTAGACTAGACTTTATTTTTCGATAGCCACTGCAATAAAAGCAAAATTTGATTTTTGGGATTACAGCGCCTTCTATCGTTTTATTAATTAGGTACAACCAACTTATTCCATATGTTAATTAAAACAAATTTTATAAAATTAAACAACTTTAATAAATAAACATATTTTTTAATTTTCTTTTTAACATTACTATATGTATTTGTTTAAAAAATGATTGAAAGTTTTTAAATTATTTTTTCCAATTTTATTTCTGAGACAACTTACCTACTACATATAAAGAAAACGCAGCTTTGTAATACAAAAGAGCAATACCAATTAAAAAATGTATACCTACTGTACTTCAAAATTTTGTTGCTTTTTACATAAAATAATGATGACATCGGATTAGTTTCGCATCTACAATAGAACGGTCTGCTTTTTCATGTTTTATTCTTTTGCAGTTCACGTGGAAACTGCATATCAGTATGGAATCGAAGCTTATGTCTTCCACTTCCAGTCATTATTTGGGTGAACTTTTGTGCGGATTAAAATTAATACCTTTTTAATTGGTTAGTTGTTCTCAAATAACTAAAGAAATTCTATGATTTTCGGTTTTGATCACGTTTGAAATTTTAAAAGGCAATGGTTTAAACGGGCAGTAATATATTAGAGTTTATGTCAGCAAAACAATTCAAATTGTATGTTCAATAACTTATTGGGTAATAAAATATAAGTAGTAAAAAAAGATGAAAATTAAAATTAAACTGACTTGAAAATGGGTAGCTCAAGTCACGTGAAAATCTAATTGGACAATAAAATTATATTAAATGGGCAGTAAAATGTCCCTAGTAAAAGAAAAAATGTGAGCGGTAGATTAAATATTTGAGTGGTAAAAAGAACGATTGGGCAGGTCTCGGCGGTCGGTAAAGCTATTCCCATCGCATAATTCTTGTATTTTTGCAAAATTTCATTTAAATCTGTTCAATGTTACTACATAATAGGTACTAAATTATGCAGGTTTTTAATAAGCTAGATTAAGTTTATTTGGAAAGTGATGAACTTGGCTCGAAGGCCAATGGGGTGGTAGTGATTAAAATTTAAAAATCACAAAAAAGATTAAAAAAATAGGATTATGATGTCTGGGCCTCCTGGTGTCCATTGAAGGACTCATACTTAAAACAGTCTCTTAAAAATTGTGATATCTTCATCGCATTTGAAATGTGTTATACCGCTCTATCGCATAAAGCCTCACTTCCCAGAAGTATAACGTTTAAGCAAACACTTGACAAAGCGAGCTCGTTTCATCTCAAATACTCGAAAATCACTCGACAAGATGCTAGAGCAAATCTGTGCACATTGTGCGAACACATGAGACAATAATCAGGATCACACCCGTAAGCGGTCGCATCCGAGAGTTTATTTCAGCCAAACAAATTGATTAGAATTCATCAGTTCGTGTGCATCTCACCGGGTTTTTGGGGATGGTCTGGCTCCGTTCAGGATCCAGAATCCAGCATCCAGCATCCAGCATCCACCTCACGTGTGAAGTAACCGTTGCTGGATGGACCACCTCCTGGTCTGTGAAGGTGAGTGGAGGGCAGAGATCATGGTGGAGTACAAAATTTTGGACGGTGGTTATACCACCCAAAATCCTATAGAATTGGAGTTGAAGTTGGAGTTGTAGATGGCCAAAACTCGAGAACTATGTTCGTCTGTTAATGGCCGTTCGGCACGGATATCCACTCTTCAAGGATAACAAATAGGAGCCGTTCGAGCGGTCGAAACGGTCCAGAAACGGAGGCTGGGGCAAACTCATTAGAAAGCCTGACATGTCGGGGGCGAAATGAATTTGCTTATGGTTCACTTCGTTCGTTGCATGGGACACGCACTGAGACGAGGGATTTTGTGTGGTTTTTGTCGAAACGGATGCATGGCGCATATTAAAAAGGATTTTGTCCTAGATAAGCGCTGCGCCCCGGCGACCTATTCGAGGTCTTATCTGCGGCATTAAAAAAGAGTCTTGCTTTATTCTTTTTCTTGGATGTTGTTTGGGCTTTGAATGGGCGTTTTTTGGAAGGAGTGTAAGCGCATTTCTTTCACTAGATAGAGTTTTAATATTGACAGTGCCGCAGGACCGGAAATTCACCGGCGACAACCAAAATTGGAGTTTTCTATTAGGTCCGCACTAAAATCCAAGCATTTTGCGTTAATGAAAATTCTGTAGAAGAGGAAAGTTGGAAGATGCAAGGACGCTAAACAATTCTAGGTCCTATTAGAGTTCGCAGCGAGGAGTCTCGAGGCTGCATAACTATGGTATGGTTTTATGTATAGAACATACCCAGAATCTAGAATCCAGGGTTTGGGCACATGGGAAGCCCACCAAAGGTGTTCCCTGTACCACTAGACAACGACCGAGGAGCATATGGGGCGACCAATGTACGGACTCTCGTTGGGTCGGTTTATTGCTGCTCCTGTTGTAGGGCGATGATATAACATAGCTCTAACAAAAAGGATTTCAGCTCAGCTCCTGAATTATTAAATAAAATTCTCGTACACATCCCTCGACTGTGGAGGGTGTGGGGAAGGATTTCAGACAACTACCCCTGACTAATGATAGGGAAGACGAAAATCCTGTTTTTGGTCCAGGCCACATAGCATCCCTGTAATCGGGAGCGGGGAGCAGGGGAAGGAGGGTTGTTTGTTCCTGGATGAACGTAATTTTCCGGTATTTTCATTGTTAAACCTCCCATGTTTGGATTGCTTAATGGGATTTGTATTGTCTTCCACCGCTCTGCATGACCAGGACTTTGCCGGAGGTACCTTTTCCAGTTGTCCTCTTCGCCGGAAAAAATAATTTGAATTAAAATCAAAATTTCTCTCCGCCCTGGTGGCAGTAGCGGCAACGGCGGGCTGCGGCGGCAGGCATCGGCGTCAGGCGGCGGCTTCTGGGACCGACCTCATGAAACGGAGACAAAAAGGGACAGGCGCTGGATGTTGAATAGCAGGAGAATTGCTGGATTTAATTCCCTTGGACTTTTTCATCTTTGTTGTTTTTTTAATTTTTTTTTATCCTTCGCTCCACTAATTGGAAAACTGGAAAAGTGAGCATTTGAGTGAAAGTAATTCCCTCGATAAAATCAATGCTTTTGTTTGAGCCCTCCTTTTACAGGATTTTGAAGAGGATAACAATGAATTTAGCATTAAATTAATGCGCAGCCAAAAGATCCGGGAATATTGAAGGAATTCTACCGCGACGAACGTTAAGTACGCACCCAGTTCGGAACTAATCCTTTTATGGACTTCTATTCCAAATTTAGGGGATTTCTACCTGCCAATTAGTTTTCTCTAATTGAATGAATATGCATTTAAGCTCCTATTTAGATAGCCACTGTCCATTATGGGCTTAAGTTAATAGTGTCTACCTTTTAAAATGTATACATAGAATATGGAAAACATGTTGAGTCCATTCCCCAACACGAGAGCTTTTTAATGTCCACATTCATAAATTCAAATTTATCGATTTGCTGGCAAACCAGGCGGTTTTTAATAGGGGCAACAAATGCTCGTTTTGTATCTGATCATGTGGTTTTGTGGTTAGACTTTTACCTAGGAATTGAACGGTTGAAAATAGAGATGCTAATTTTTGGTACATCATCGATAACTATGCATATCTTTCGAAATTATTTCCGGACAATTACCATTTCGAATTTCAATCCTTTGACCCCTAAAAAATCTACCCCATGAGTACATATAAGCTGCGTTTTTTCATCCGGGTCTGGTCCTAGTTCAATGTTTTAACAGAGAAATACAACAACAACATGAAACCCCCAGATATTTCTCGGGGTCTGGGTTAAATAACCAGATGATTAATTCGAAAATATTCCACCAGAGGTGCCGTGCAACTACTTTAATTTTTCGTTGTTGGTAGCATTGCTCCTTGGGGAAGGGTTAGTTTGTTTTGACAGTGAAAAAATGGAGAACAACAAGTAAGTGACTGTTACAAAATATCTAAATAATTTTGTATTACTTTTTGATTCCTTGCAATGTCAACAAAAACTTTTCTTTTCACACTGTCAATTTTATTTGTCACTTTAATTAGGCAAGCATACCAACCTTTAAGAAACAAAAATCCTTATCTGGGTAAATAACTGCATCGCTTTTTTTCATGTAACACTGAACCAGACCCAGACCCGGATGAAAAAACGCAGCTATAATACCTATGTCCTTGAAGACGTTCACAAATTTATGTTCTTTTCGAAAAAAAGGATATTATCTTTGCTTTTTTAAGTCAATTTCGGAACAAAAATAAGGAAATATCAAACCTTATCAATTTTTTTTTTAACTAATGATAAACCGTAGAAATACAATTAGTCAAGATCACATTAAGATAGTATTTTTAATTATTTTTAATATTGAAAAACTTGACTTTTGTAATGGTAGATTCGCCTTTAAGACATTTTTCAAAGATTTGACATTTGGATTGGATTAAATACTACGAAGCAACGGAAATCAATAGGAACATTTTGAAATATTGAACAAGTCCAACCCGATTCATAAATGCAAAAGTATATTTCCGACTGATTTTTACTGATTTCGGTCTGTTTTCAGTCTACCTACATACTACTAATTCGGTCTACTTTCCGATCGTTTTCCGACTGCTCTTTGATAGAGAAAACAATTGATCTGTTCTCAACTTTATTTTTCATTCAGGCTATAGACAATATTGCAGTCTACCTATATAAAAGATTCTACAAAATTTGCGGTGTATCCTTATTATTTCTGATTGGACTAAACTAGGATTGAATTAATTTCAATTCATCTAAGCATGTTATATAATTATGTTAACTTAAAGTCAAATTATTCGCTTTTAGTTCAATTCATAACTTTATGTTTTCAAAATTAAAAAATATCTGCAATATTATGCAACTTTTAATTTGGTTTTATTAAAATTGTAATTTTAGGGATTATTTTCATTTCCTCCTCTTGTAAACCAAAGCAACAATTTATAAAGAATTTTCATTGGATTTTGTGTAAAATGTCTGCATACCTGAAATGAAAATATGCACATATCATATATATTATTTTAGTACAACAAGCTTAACATGCATAAAAGCGAACAAATAATAATTCCTACTTAGGTTGAAAGACCTGTAGAATTGGCAATTTCAAAAGTATGAATGCATTAGGCTTATTCACACCGAAAATTTCGATTATAAATTTGCGATGTATGGTTAAATCTGGCAAAAAAAAATTGTGCATAATATTTAATATTCACAAAAATGAAATATGTTTTAAAAAGAATTAAGAGCATTTTAATCTGAATGCACAAAGCGGATTTTCCACTGATGATAATTAATGGTTTAATATACGCCTCTGAGCAATAATGTAGATTTTCCACACAGGCTTAATTAAATATTTTGTAGCGTTCAATAAAATATTCCATTGTTTGGTAGAACGCCTGCAACAGCTATTACTTATGTCTCTTACTCTTTAAGAAAATGTTACAAATGCGCGTCTTATCTTTTGGCAAATTTGAATGATTGTATCAAGAGTAAAAAAATGCTTAGTTATTTAAAATTTTGTATAGATATAAAAGGTCATAACAATTTTGTTGTCCATGTGTAAAAGTTCTCTGTAGAATATTAATAACAAAATTTATAGAATATGAATAATTAGTTTATTAAAATTTATTTAATTTATCTTTTATTGAGAATTAAAAACAGATGACGCCTACTGTTCTAAAAAAACGTTTAAAAGGAAAATTAATGGTTACTAAGACTTTGTTCAAGATATTAATAAATTGAGTTTAAAATTGATGAAGTCCTCCTCCACAGAAGTAACTTCTAGGAATTCCGTTTATAAGAGTTACGGCGTGGTAGATTTTTCCTATTTCATTAAGTTTATGAAAAAACGTACATATAATGAATAGCTTTAATGGATTGATGTCCTTTGATGATCTAGCACAGAAAATCAGTCGCATTACCCTTTGATTAGACTTTTGTTTTATATCAATGTAAATTTGAGTATGCCGTTCTATGATTTTACATTTGATATTTTAAAAATACGTAACAATTTGTAAATTGTAAATTCATAAATCTGAATAGATGCTATATTCATGTTAAATAAACATTGAAATTAGTTAAATTAACTTATGGTTTTCAATTAAAAATGTCGTAATGATAAATTAAAAGGTGAACATTTTGCAATGTAAAAAATCGAATGTTTTAATTAACATTGATTCGATATGATTTCACAATGCAATTTTTATCTGCGTGCGTAGTCTGTTAGTAGTAGTCGATTTTTGAAGGTAAATTTAATTGCATCAAGTAAACCGCAGTCAGAAAAGAAATATCCAAAGTATAAAAGCATACTGAAACGCCGGCATTAACAATAGATGAAAAGGGAAAATGCATAATTCCCCCTCTTAAATTCCACTTAATAACTTCTTTTGTGATGAAAGTTGAGCGACCATTGTGCCGAAAAACCTGTGCAATTTCCGGTGCATACAGCATCTGAAGGCTTCTTGAACGGAGGCATGATTTTCCAAGAAGTTACATTAGCACAGCAAGGAAAAAATAAGAAGACACCTGGCTCCGATTTGCATAAATTTTTCTGATTCAATTTCTTAATGGTTTAATGCATTTACATAATTGCGAAAGAATTTATGTGGAACGATGGCGCGACCGTCGCGACGCTGTGAGGAGAAGGGCACTTGTGCATTTGCATAGGCCGCTCCCAGTAGTTGTAAGATGTGGCCAGAATTTTTTATTCGCATATATATTTTTTCTTCATCTTAGGTAGGTACTCCAGACGCTTTACCTTCTTACTTAAGATTTTATTTTAATTTTTCTGACTCTAGCCTCTAAAACGCATTCAGCACAGATCGTCGAGCAGCAGCTCCTCAATCCTAGGAACCAATTAAAGAACAAAAAGCGCCCTCCGAAAGCATGCAGACTTTAGTGCGGGTCGTTTGTAGTTACCTGAAATTTTGCTCTCGTTACACCGTCAGAGGATTAATGAGTACTTAGGCAAATTTATGCTCGAATTAAGAAAGTCCAAAGACCATTGTTGCTGGCAGGAAGCTAATTAGAGAGAGACCTGCCCTTTTTCTCCATTCTCGAATAACGTAGTAACTTTTACCTCTCTTTTCCTCCATACGTTTTCCAGCGAAAAATTTAAGACTTCAAGAATAAGTTTTTTAACTTTTCCTTTTATTCTTAACTGCAGAAAATGTCGCAAGAAGTATCTCAAAATTATCGTTTTCCTGGTAGGACAGGCTTTATGAAATTTCCTTTTCATGTCACGAACTTTACATGAAATTAGAAGAATATGTGCTGAAAGCCCTTTGTGGTCTTTACCTTGCGATGGAAACAGGAAAACCTTGCGATAAGAATAAGGTAAAAAAATGTCGTTGAGATTTTACGAGCTTTGAGTAAAAGAATTCGAGACTTTTGGGAATTGCAAACTTAGGCGACAAAATCTCGAGTGTCTTGCAATTTTGTATAATAACTAGAAACTTTGTTCGTGTGTTCACAATATTAATGGAAGTTGTTCTAAAAAATTTGAATTTGAACTATTATCAACAATTGAAAATTTGCTTCGTTTAAGTTTTTACTCCATATTAATACAATATAGGGCAGGTGACCCGGTTCTGGCCATTTTAAGAGTTTTTCACCCACTCATGCGTTTGGTGATTCATCTTTTTAGTTATCTCGGACTTCATGTTCATCTCAAGTCATCCAAAATATATTAATCTTACCCTATAGAACCTTGTAATTACAAAACTCGCAATAGATGTTTAAAAAAAAAACAAAAGTCAGAAATGGTGTTAGAGCCACTTTTGGCCACATTTTACCCATGGCTACTATCATCTCAGTGATGATCGCTGACAACTCTATTAGTGTTGCCACAATTCGTGATTGTAACTCACGTACTATAGACTTGTTTAGTTATCTGTACCTTGTTAGCATCGCTTTTAAAGTTGAAAATGGCCAAAACTGGATCAGTGGCCAGAACCGGGTCACCTACCCTACAAGCAGTAAAATTTAGTATTAAAAAATCCATAAATCTAAGTTTATTATGAAGATTTTCCTAAATGCATCAAAAACCTCCACCATATTTGAACAGCACTCAATAATGTTGTCGCAATATAGGGCTGCAATAATTTTTTCATTTTTTAATTTTCTATGTTTTCAATCACAAGTGACAAAATTATACTCGAAACGAAATTCAAATGCACACCAAACTCTGGTTGTAATGGACAAAATATTAGGTGTGTTTAATGACTTAGACTTAGATTAATCTAGACCAGAAAAGAGCTAGAAATATGTTCAATGAGACTCAAAAATGCTCTAAACTGAGCTGGATTGTGTTGAATGAGCCTTTTCCAAAGTTATCCAGAACAGATTACTTTAGGCTTTAGAGCAGTGGTCCTTAACCTCACCAAGTATTTGGCGGTATATACATATTGTATTGTTAGGACATATTTTAATTGTTTTAAAAAAATTCAAAATTAGTAAATCAAAAATTTAATATTTATTAGAAAATATATGAGAGAGTTACATTTTTAATGAGATTTTTATGGCGTTGCCTGGCGTAAATTCAAATAGTCAACTTGAAGCTGTGATGATATTTTGAAACTTTTCAATACATATTACCAAACTTTTAATTAGCTTAGATAATGAATATTTTCATGTACATTGTGTAGATTTGATAAATCTTGCCGTTTTTAAATGAGAAATCTAGAGACAACGGCCATTTACAAATTAAATTGAGTTCTTAATTGTTATCACTTATAATTCTTTCTTGATAAAGAAACATCCTTTTACAGTGGTTTTCGTATTTTTTTCAAAAGGTTGTTATTTTACACTACAAATAATATTTCGTTGCCAATTTTTTTAATAAATCAAAATAAACATCTTGAATTGATAAAAAAAATATATTTTTTTGTTTTTACGGTTAGTTCGTCATAATTGTTGCGTCAAAATTGTCTTTTTGTTGGCTGGCGTAGGTAATTTCTCGACAAAGGATGATCTGATTGACTTGAAATTTGAACTGCTGACTTGCTGACTACTCAGATATATCGCTATAGCTGGAACTTGAATTATTAACTTTTATTGAAAAAATGCAAAATGGCGGACTTGAATTTTGTTGACATATTTTTTTTTCAAATTTAACTGTTTATATCTTTGTTAAATAACAATAAAAATAAATAATTCTAGTTCTGGCTACAGCGACACATCTGAAGAGTCAGTAGTTCAAATTTCAAGGTAATCGGTATAGTAGACTTTTCAGTATCACCTACATTAGGACAAAAAATTCAGTTTCGAGAAAAACGCGTTTAAAAGTTTGAAATGTTCTTTTGTGCGCCCGAACGTTGCAGCTGTTTTGTCTTATGTTAAACCTGTTCCTATCCTCCAAAACTATCCAAATAAATTTTATCGTATTTCTAGAAGTATTTCCTAAGTGAAAATGAAAACCCCGCTTAAAGGTCATTTTCATTTGCAAGTTATTATATAGGAAAAAAATAGTATATACATATGTATGTATAATATTGTATAAATGTATATGAATAAAAGAAATTATATTTTGTGGATGGTAAACCCACTGACAATGTCACTATCAAGCATAAACCTCATCTATCATCGCTCAATTTCCCCCACCCCGACAACAGGAAGGAACACAAACGAGCCGATAAGGTTCGATGGCCAAGAACCCTCAAATCAACCAGCATGACGTCAAGACAATTTATCGTAGGCTCATCCGAGCTCGAAAGACAATCAACTCTGCGATCGTTTTCAATTTGCTGGAAGGAAATTAAGCTATGAAATAATAAAGGGCCCAGAGGTCTTATGGTCCCCGCCGGGGAGACCGCGCCGCCATTCCATTAAAGAACGCTGATTGAAAGAAGCACATTCCTTAATTGGAATTAATTCGTCTGACGTATGGTCGATGGGAGAGTCCCGGCTCCCGGCTCTGGAGGACTGCGCCCGATTCCTGACTTATTTACAGCCTTAACACCTTGAATCCCTCCGGTGTATCCCGGATCGAGAATTACGGATCAAGATATCATATTTCATATTTCTGCAAGAAATTCCATCTTTGACGCTTCTTTTGGGGGTGGCGTAATCTGTAGTGTGGGGGGATCCACCCACGAGATAAAAGCGACCAGAGATGAGTCCCGGGAAAACCGGGACACGGCCGGGGAGACTGGGGAGCATCAAAACGCGAGATGAGCTTTTGTGTTCTATGTAAGTGTCATATTCAGACACCACCCACACCTTCGGCAACTTTTCCTCGGACGTTTGAGTCAAGAGCTTTTTTCACGTAGAAGGCACCTCCCGGCGGCGCTGCAAGCACTGTTGAAGCGTTCTACGGAAATTCCTCCGGGAACGCAGCCGACGCGGCGGGTGGCGTAGGCATTTGAGGGGGCGGACGTCGCGACGCCTGGGTCTAATGCGCCCAGGCGTATTACAGGAACTCGCGGATGAGAGCTTTCCTCACCGAACAGTATGTCTTCATTTATGGATATTCCGGAGAATTTTCATTTATTTTTTTTATTTTTTTCCACCGAGCCCCCGCCATATTCTACTTTTTTCTCAATTTTTTTCCGCGGTACAGCGATGTGGTTACGTCTAGTTCTGCGGATTGAACAATAAATTGACTTATCGACTAAACGCTTTGGAGGGTTGTTAAGGGAAAAAAAACATTTTTTTGATGCCTGCTTATACAGTAGAGTGGAAATCAATACCCGAGACTATTTTCTACTTTTTCTATATATGTAAATGCAGCAATTGCAAGCAATAAAAAAATAAACGTTTGATATGACGATAGAAACGTTTATGAACGCTTACTTCACTTTGAAATGGTTTAACTGTAAGGGAGTTATTTTGGGCACCTTTTTGAGATTTGTTTACTGGCATTGTAACAATAGTTTAGAATTTTTAAAGCCAAATTTAGTTTGACGTCCCTTCATGGATTTTGATGAAATTCTGTAAGAATGTGTATTTAGGGTCAAAAGTTACAGATTTGCAAACAAAAATTGTCGGTCGCATATACATCATACATACATATTTCCTTGAACTTTTTATTTTTATTATTTTATTTAACTTTAAAATTCTGAAAAGTTATAATTTTCCGCCGGTGAAAATTTATGGAAAATAACAAAAATTTGCATGACCGTCACCGTTGATAAGTTGAAAAAGAGTTTTACCTTAAATTCGTTCATTTCAAAGATTCTTGAAGATTTTTTTTTTAGAATGAAAGAAAAAAGTTATAACTTCAAGTATTTATACGATTCGCAACGAAACTTTGTGGAAATAAATTAAAAATCGTTCCGAAAAAAAACCAATTTACGAAATTTTAAAATTGAATATCTCGAAAAAATTTTTTACTTCTTTGCCATTTTGGTATCCAAGTCCTGCAAAGATTAATCAAAATTCGTGAGGACATCCCAGAATCAGTCTGTACCAATTTTAAATATAACATTTCTGGCACAGCAATTTTTTCAAAATTTCTTAGCTTTAATAAAAATCTATAAGATATTACAATAATTCTAGTTCTAGAACCAAAGACTATCTCAAAGTCAAAAACAATAATATCTAAATATTAAGGAGCAGATTGACTTATGTTTAATATTCAGTAGCTCTTGAAATTTCAGCGGTGAACTACTGAAATCAACGAATTTAATACCTTGAGTTTATTGGTAGAAAATGTATTCAGAAATGTCCTGACAAGAACAATTCTCCGAAAAAAAACATAGTTTATAAACCATCTTAAATAAAACAGCAATGTCTAGGCTCTACATATTTTGAAATATTCATTCATATACCTAACATAATTGTGAAAATTCTCGAAAATTCTTTTAATTTGTTCTATCATATTACGACAATATTTTAAAATGTATTCATGGTAACTATATTAAAATTTCAAACCAACATTATTATTACGTAATTTTAAAGCTTGAAGCTTAAGTGTCAAACAATAACAAAATTTTAATGACGACAACAATATGAAACTTTGTACACGTTTTAAAGTTTGCTGAATCACAGAAAATCAGAGTAAAATATACTAAACAAAGAAAAACATTATGATTTCGCTTCAAGTATATGTCCTCCATGTCAAACTCCGAGGAAACTGAAATTTAAATTAAGTGCACAATTCTGGTAAATTCTGCAATATCCTTGGGAACTAATATTCCCATTCAAGCAGCAGGAATGACCTCATGACTTGCAGACCATTTGACTTGGAAATCGTACATATTGCATGCCAATAATATAATAATAAATATGTGGATGTTCAATTAAACGCAACTTGGAATGCATATTGGTACTTCGATGCAGAGCAAGCATATCAGTTGGGAAGTGCTTCTTAAAGGCTGGTTTACATTTAAGGTACTCAAATTGCTACTGGTTCGAAATAGTTGGGAATTCGAAATGAATTTGTCCTATTTATTGTATCTGAAAAGCAAAACACATTATTAGAAATAAATCGAGTATAAAAGGACTCAGTAATTGGGCTACTTATGCAAATTGTTGTGCTTTTAGAATCTTACATATGAATATTGGAAACTCTACTTTTACGAACTATTATAATAAAAATAACCTCTTTGCTTTATCTTTAAATTTGAAGTTTTTAATCAAATCACGCAAAAAATATATTATAGAGAAATCAAAATTTATTCGAATGTTATTTTATAAAATAGACATAAAAAAAGATAAAAAGCATGGGTAAATCGTTACTCGTTTTCCTAAATGTTTTAACATAATACGACTATGTGGAGTATTATATTGTGAAAAAACATCTATAAAAATACCATATTATTTTTTAGTTTGTTTTGCTGAAAAATTAAATAACAAAAACATTTCTATTTTATTTGTAACTTTTGAATTGAATAATTGGAAAATAGATACTTTCTGAAACCACATTATTAATAACTATCTGATACCCGCGACTTTGTCTGCATGGCACACCATAATGTAGACAATATTCTTTATACAGAAATTTACATACTCGTATGTACATACATATATAGAAAAACAGATATTAATAATTAAAAATTAATAATAGCTAAAAATCAGTTTCAATCACATATTAAAATTACCTTGACTATGCCGCTGAAATTTCACATTGAGGGTTCACAATTCAAAATGGCCTTTTGGCTCAGAGATGTGCGAGAGTAGTAGAATATAGTTAAATATTTCTTGACTTGATTTCTAATCAAAGCAAAGTAAGAAAAATATTGTAAATATGAAAAGTATTTCAAAAATGGCGTATATGTTCACATAAAATGCAAATTTACGTTTATGGCGTAATTTCTCCAGAATACTTATAATTGGCTATTAAAAGAATGTTCTTCAAAAATCCCTTATAATATCGTTATCCCATTAAAATTCATATCTCGAAAGTTTTTCATCATCACCTGCACTGAATAGTGGCCACACACGCCAAGATTAAAAACCTTTTAGTCCCCACCGATGAATTATAGCGTCTTTCAGGAAAAAGGTGCTTAGTAATGGTCTCATCCTGATTGAGTTTGCACAGAGGGTGCCGGCATTAAATGCTTTTCATCGAACGTCGGACTGGGCAAAAACCCGCACTTTTCACACTAACGAAACCCTTTCAAACAAGATGACCATAGCGAAAGACGTGACAGATTTTAACAAAATACCAAAAAAGAAAAAACGACGATGACCCCAAACCGGTCCATCCCCGCACCCATTGCCAGGAATTAAACCTTTCAGCGGGTCCACCCGGCAGCCTCAGTCAGGTCTCGTTAAGCCGCATTTCAAGGATGTCATGTTTGTTCTTTTAGAGCTTCAAAGTTTTTCTCGGCTTTTCCTCGACGGCCCCCGCTGCTGGCTCCCCCGGGTTTTTTTTTTATATATTTCCCTCGACAGCCTTGGGGCCGAGATGACTTTCAAGAAGCGCTGAGGAGACAACCATTTTTATTTTTTTTATTTTTCTGACTGCACAAAAGAAATAAAAATTTTAAACGAAACGCCGGGAACCTTTTCTCGCCAACATACAGCCTGACTCGCCATCATACCCTCACCGGTCGCTAAATAAACTGCGAGACAAATATTCTGGCCACATATGGCGCCCGTGGAAGAGTCCCGAACGTGACGTATCATCGGTAAAATTCAAACGCAGCTCCAGCTCCCATCGAAAGTGTCCTCAGAGCCACCCTGTGCCTCTACAGCCGACGGCGGCAACGGCAGCGGCTTCTCTTTTTATTTGATGCCGCCTGGAGACCTTGGGAGCACACCTACCCTCCCCCAGGGCGATTCCAGTACCATTTTAGGGTATTTTTTACGATTTTAAACCCTTCCGGGTTCGGAACGCCACTGCCCGATGCCGCCGCCAGAGGGACAGGTGTACCTTGAAGTTTATGTAAACAACGGAGCGGGATATGTGGCCGGTTTTTTGGGTTAAAAACCAACGTTTTATGGATGGGATTAAATTTAGCGATAAACATCAAAAATTATGTTTGATGAATACCTCGAAGGCGTGGAATGGAAATTGAATTTTTTTTTATTTGGCCCTGAGTGTGCTAACTCGGCCACCTTAATTTGCCCTTCTACCGCTTAATGGCCTCATGTATATAGTATGAAATATATAATGTAGTATATATACATTATATACATTTTTGTTAAAATCATATCTCAAAGGCGAGCATCAAGATTTCCATAAATTATGCCAGAGCGGGTAAACGTGGCTCCAATTAAAAAGTTTATTTAACGCTGTGACATGCGAGGCATTAATTTCCGCCCACCCGTCGTCCATCCACCATCCACCCACAATTCGCGTACAGCCCCCGTTTTACCCGATGTTGAGGATGCGTCACAATCAAGTGACTTTTACGGCTTGCAGAGAGTGCTGGGCGTCCGCGGGGGGGTGAGGACGGATATCGACAGAAGACGGCGGCTTTCGCGCAACATAAGGAGGGCTCAGAATGATGATGATGATGATGAAATATCATCATCAAACCTCTTCTGCAATCAAACTCAATTCAAGCCGAGGCAGACGGATAACTTCGTTGTGTCCTGACTTGTGCACTACACTTACCTACTCCAGAACATGACCCACCCCGCACCCTTTTCTCACCGGGTACACACACCAGCTGGGCTCCATACCCGATGTACCCACGTCAGGCAGTGGCTCTGGTTAGAAAATCCTTTTTCACCCATAATTCTGGATGAAAAAAATATCGAATTCTTGTTCCCATGGGAATACGTAAAAATCCAACAAATTGAAAGTAAGGAAAGAATTTCATAATTCAGATTCTTCTGCGGATCGGAACTAGGTCCAACCTTATTACCTTCTCAAGAAGTTCTTTTCAGAAAATATCGAGAATATTTTTATATCATATTTATTTTCTAAAAGATTGCAGATCGTATCTTTTATTGGGATTATTTAGTTGAAAATTCATTGTGAAATTTTTTCGGATAGAGCACAATAAAACGGAACTAGAACTGAACTTCTAGCTTTTCCCGTCAAAATTATTAAATTTGCAGCTTTTGCAGAAGAAATCTGTGTATATCATTTCTATTTATTTAATCTGAATTCCCTTATTTTCAGCTTAACCTCACCATAAAAGCTACGCCAGTTTTGTTTTCGTTTTTCCTTAGAAAACTCATTAAATATAATTTTAAAATATATCTGCTTGAAATTTAGTGGAACAAATTTTCTCTGTGTTGCTTCGGAATTCCATAGAAATAATATGAAAATCCTATAACTGCCTATAATTTTGAGTTTACTTATAATATATTTTTAAAAATGATGTAAGTTTGATCCGGTTCTTGAGAAATCTGTGGTCTGTCAATAATATAAATATTTTCAGAACCTATATTATTAAAAAAAGTAGGGACTTGTTTTTTGTTTTTATTTTCTTGTTTTATTTCTATTTTCTATATATAAATCCATCAAAGATTGTTTATTAATGCTTGGCGATCTTCTATCCAACATTAGATATAATTTTATATCCACAGAGGAAACAATATAATGGTAATATAACTAGTAACAAATTGGTTTGACGGATAAATTATAATAAAAAGTAAAAATTAAAATATGCATGAAATTCCTAAGTTATAGTGTTTTAAGCACGCATTAGCAATGAATTGTTGAAACATTGTTTGCGTTTTTCTTGAAATGACTTGTCTTTAGCTCAATCGTCTAAATTTCCTCACGAAAATGTTAATTTATCTATAAAGTAAGGGTGATGTATGAGTGAATACGAATACTTTCGAAAGTTATTGAATTATGTACTGAGTTTTTGGCATTTTGCGCATATCCTTTTATTATATGGTTCAACTTTGAATTTGTAAGTTTATTCATACATTGTTTTTTAAGTAATCAAAATTACTTTATTTTATTATATTTAAACAAATTTAATCACGGTAATTTATTTGACTATTATTAATTTTATAGATTCTCTAGCGAATCCACAAATATATGCACAAGTGGCAATTTTACAGCATTAGAAGAACCACTTTTTTAACCTAAAATATTTACCTTTTTCACATGTGTGAAATTTTAAAATATTGTTGCCAAGATGTGAGGATTTAAAGAAAAAGGATAGTTTCCGAAAAATCATCACATTTAGTTATATTGGATACTATCATCGTTAATTAGATAAAAGATTTGTCTATTTTCATGTTCTTCCAACGTCTTGATTTGAAATATTTTTTTAAAGTATATGTTTCTGATAATTTTTTTTGTTAATAATGAATACGAATCCAAAATATTAGTATAACTAACTAAGTGCAACTTTATTAAATTACTAAATTGATGAATGATGCTGATTCCAAAATCAATTGAAAAATAGGAAACATTTTTATTTCTCAGTCGAACACAATAATTTGAAAACAACAGGAAAACTGCACAAAACACATATTCACGCCTCAAGTCGCAGAAATTGCTTAATCCAGGCTGACACAATTCGGAAACATTAATTCAGGGCGAGATGCGAATTGAAAAGTCTTTTCCAGCGGCACGGCACCGCACAAAAACATTTTCAAGAGAATTTTTTAAAACAACAAGCAACCGGGGCAACAGCCGCCAACAAAAAACAACAGAAATGAAAATGAAAAGATTTGCATACAGGCGGCTTAAAAATATTTTCACTAATTCAGGCGGCAGCAGTGGCCATTCCTAGGAGCGGTATCCCCCGGGTGCGCAGGGTCGTGCGGGGCAAAACCGCGCGCATTTTAAATGTTCGCTTATACAAACTCTACCTGCACGTTTTTATGTTTTGTATTTAATTTGAGTCGCCGATTCTAGAAAGAAAATCCTCTGCATGAAATAATATGCCTCCGGGCACTAGCCTCGAGTCGCTACGATTTTCTTCGGGGGATGGTAGAAAAAAATAATATAAGGCGTTATTTTCCTCCCGCCCACAAAAGCTCGGTTTCATTTGCATACTGCATGGAAGCTGCACCACACACACGCTGGAATTCGGTTAGAATAAACGAAGTTAATTTTATTTCGTTAAATTTTACCCAGAGTTTCCGTGGTATCTCCAGTGGAACGGGCCTTGTGCTATATGCAATCTATGGGACACCGTCCGTGTCCGTGGAACTGCAGATACACTCGGCTTTCGCAAAGAGCTGAATTTCTGGAAAACTTAACCAACTAAATCTCTTCCATTTCACAGACCGGAAGAATCAGGTTAAGTGCATCTGTAACTGTACAACTGCATATACATAATATATAATACATATATATAAAGCGCATACCCGGTATACAGGCAGTGCCGGATTTACCTATGACGGGGCCCCAAGCAACCTCAGGATTTTGGGGCCCTCATTCCAAAATTAACCCCCCCCCCATTTTTTTAAAATAATAAACAACCAGTTAATTATAATTTACTAACTAAATTACAACTTTTTTCTACTTTTCTCAGTCGCAAATTGTTGAATGACATCATCAAAGTCAAGTTTTTGAAGCTTGTGTTTTTCGATAAACAGTAAGCCTAAATCACTTACTTTTTCTTGGCACATCGATAAGCGTGAATAATTTTTGACGCGTTTAAATGCGCTTTGCATTTTCTATTTTTTTTTCAAATTTCCGAATGTGTTTTCAAAAGTTTTCAATTTTTGGGGCCCCTGTCCAAGCGGGGCCCCAAGCAATTGCTTCCTTTGCTTCCTGGTAAATCCGCCACTGTATACAGGGCGCGAATCTGGAATCGGATATAATTTGTTGGTATCTCTCGGTAGATGCAAACTTTATATCACTGGTTATTCCCCCGTTGTTATCTTCCCGGCTAAAAACTTTCCTGTTCATCCTTGATGATCCCAAGGACCAACCTCAACTTTCAAGAGCAACGTCACGGGCCGAGGGAAAAACTTGTCCGGTATAAAAATAGTCTTGCTCTGTGATTTATGCTAAATAGACTACTTTGGCTCAAAGGATGGGACAGTTTAGTGGTGGAAACCGCTTCTTTGCTGCCTGTCCTCCGATACTGGGAAAAACGACTTTATTCTAGATAGAGCCACTGATGCTACCGAAAATTGGAGTTTCAACCAGAGAAGGAACTTTGCTGTAATTGATACAGTTGAAACTTAATTTTAGCTTAATCGAAATTTAATGATCAGACGAATTGAAATTTAATGATCGAAGCTATTGTAGTGGATTTAGCTGCTAACAATATGGGATGGTTTCAGAAAGTTTTCAATAGCTAGTTTAAGGAAGCATAATTTATATATTTAGTTTTTATCAATATCGGCATTCCTTCAACAACATGATAATAAGTATTCCTCTAATATAGATGATATACTATTTTTATAAGATTTTGCTGTAGATTGCGAATGAATGGAAACTTGAGATTCAAACTAAATAAAAAAACCCAACGTACTATTTGCTAGAAACTTTTACGAAAATCCTTAGGGAGAGCAACTTTTCCACAAAATTCAATTATGGTCGTTATTCTTCATTTATTTTAGCTAGTTTTACGTAGAAGTTTTTAAGAAATTCATATTTTTATTTTACAGCTTAAGGTTCCAACTTTATCTTAAGTTAAAAGCTTCTATTACTATGCTGCTTCTATTATCTTCACTCGTATCATACAACTTGATGGTTTAGCACTTTTAGAGAAGAAAACGTACAGTATTCAAAATAACTAATTTACTTTGAATTTAACAGATTTTAAGAAAATGGGGAAAATTATTTGCCCCATATATATTTATTCTAATTCCACAATTCCACAACGATTTTAGGAGTCTTTTGGAAAGGGAAGGTGCATTAACTCCCTTATAAATTGTGTATGTTAATTAATTATTCAAATTTACGGATCGAAATAAGAACTCAGAAACATCTGCTAACTTTCACAAAAATGTCGAAAAATTTAAACTAACTAAAGAATATTTTCAAAATTTGTTTAATTATATTTTTTGCTATAGTGTAAAAATATGTATACTTCTTTTAAGCTTCTTTTTGTCGCGTCAATGAAAAATCGCCCCTCATTAGCATCGTATTCAACGTTAAACATAAGTCAAATGATATTTTTGCAGTACCTACCTATACCTAATATTGATTAGTGTTAATAAGAATTTGTACCTTTATTAATCTGTGATTAAATAATATTTATTAGTATATTTAGGGAACCTTATGTAATGGAACTTTTTAATTAATTTTTCGTTAATTAGTGCTCGAAGTCTATAGAAAATGGTGTTTCAATTTAAGACACTTTTATCCATACAGAACTGTGTTATTTTCCTATATACAATAAGCTGTTCATAAGCCAAAACATTGAAATCTATTGCATATTTTAAAATTTCCAAGCCAAGACACCTCTAAAATACGACTTTAGACCGATGTTACTTTTTACTCAAAATTAGTCACCATATTTTAACGAAAATTTCCAATTTACCAAATTTCCAAAAATATCTTACCACTTTACCTTATATTGTCCCAGTTGTGCCGGATGCAAACAAAAACTATCAAAACGAGGCAACATTTTATACAGAAAACTTTTATATGTATAATTAAAACAAAAATACAAGAAAGACGATGAAAATGCAGCGAGAGACTTTGGACGACCAACTACTTTAACTAGTTCCCAGCTCAAAAAATGTTAGTAGGTAATTTTCATCTTCTTGAGCTAAACAATTTTCGACCTAGATTTAATCCAAATAAGCCACAATCTGTTTTCCAGCCTGATGCTTTCGTCGTCATTTAATAAAACGCCCATAAATTTTCTTCACCAAAATTCGTCATTTTGTGCGAGGGACAACGGCTGGCTTATTAAACTTTTCCAATTCAATTTAAATAAATAAATTTTCCTTTTTGCCGCCATGACGAACATCTGCTTTCCTTGGATTGTTTTTGTCCAATTTCAGCTAGCTTATTAATCTAGGAGAGCGCAATTTCGTCTAAAATTAAAATCTTCCAATTCCCGTGAGTATAGAGGTAGGTCCTGGGGGATCAGTATTGTAGTTTATATCGAAATTTTCCAATTTCACACCAAAGCAAAATCTGTGTGTGGCAGTACCTTTGCCCGGGTTTCTATGCTTTGAATGAAATTGTAATTGTTTGGGAATGCCAATGAAAAGATTTTTGTGGCGTTACTTTTATCAGAAAAATATCCCAGTAAAATTATAGTCGTTATGCCCCCCTTTTTATCATACCTAGGACTATTTTTTCAAGGGAAAATTCATTCCTATCGTCACGAACAGGAAAATTCGGTGTACCTACGCAAGAATTTCTCAACAAAAGCAGACATTTTGTGTAGAGTAAAACACGTCATGGTTTCGATGGTGTGGTCATGGAGCCGTAAGGACATAAAATCGTGCCGTCTATATGGAAAAATACCTACACACCTACCGATTTGCTTCATTCTTGTATATAAATTGAAATTTAGCTTTTTGGAGAAGGATACAATTCGTACAATCTCCTTGAAGGGAATTTGTGCTTTTGTGCGACTGTGTCCGTGCCCCACTGGAGGATGCTTTCTGTGGCTCCTATTTACTTTATACGTTTGCTATTGATCCACTGCTTCAGTTTTTGGGTCTTTCCCCAGTTCTCGAGGAATTTCCAACACCCAACGGCTGAAGACCGGGTCCAATCCGGCCAGAAAATTTGCACTACAAAGACCTGGGATAAAATCTCTCTTTTATACAAACAATGCACAAAATTTCTCGTGATGATTGAAATTTTCATGTTTCTGATTTGTGCATTAAACCCTGTGATGAATTGGTCCAGGACAGGGTGCAAGCATGAATTATGCTCGTCTGGGTTGAGAAATTGTTTCAGTCTTCTTCGGTTGAAGCCCGGCTGATAGCTGTCCTTTGAGCTGGAACGCTTCCTCCATGAAAGGCGGAATAATCGGTCCATTGATCTTTCAGCCCTGGTAGTTTTGTGATTTACTCAACTTTTTTGTCAGCTGTCGGGTGATTTACTCTTTTTGGTCCATATATGATGGGATATTTTTGAAATTTATCCTAGGCCTCTTCAGATAACGTGTAAATACACATTTTTATTATGAAATTTTAAAAGAAATTGCAATGAAGGTTTAACTGCATCATCGCAACATTAACTCTTGAGGATCAAAAATTTATAATAAATGTCTTAAATATTTGTGCCTCCACAACACTGCATTTTTTGTAAAATATTTAAAACAAACCCACTTCCAAATTAAATTTACACTCTAAACAATTTTGGAGTAATTGTAGTTTTTTTTAAAGGAAATTGAATATCTTCCTTAATGGTAATAAAATTGGACTCAACAAATTAAATAAATGTCTGGTAAAAATTCATGGCGGAAAATTAAACATAAAATATTTGTTTTATTTACATCATTAAAATAACTAAATTTACATATAGCAGATATAAATTTTTAGACATATGTAAGTGTTTACTCCTGTAATATTTTTACACTGAAGACATTTATTTAAGGCAACAATAGTCTTTTATTTTGTTTGTTATAAAATGTATACGACTTGCAGAGCAATAATTTTGAATAAAATACTTTGTGTCATATCAAAAGTGTACCAACGTAAATGCATGACCAAATATTTAAGCTGAGTAAGTAAGTTGAATTACAAGCAACACCAAATGATTTCGCTAAAATTTGAGTAGTGGACTTGTGTCAATTTAACTTTATTTTACATATTTGTGCGTATGTATATCTACTCAATTTTAAGAGAAGTTTATAACTATAACTCTTTAATATTACTTTAAAAACTATTGCAGAAAATCAAATTTCTCTTTGTGCAGTATTTTTTTTTTAGATTAACCTTTTTTTTTTGTAATAGGTTTGCAAATGTTTCCAAATAAAATACTTTTTTGGATGAGCAGGAGAACTTGGAAATTAATCAACAGTCAAAATTATGACCAACTTTATCATTTTTCAACTAATAAAGATCATTTTTATGATTTTCTTTCCGCCACACATTCATTTTAAGATAAATTTTTATTATTATTGTACATTATCTTTTAAAACTAAATACATTAAATTTTAATTGCCATCTTGAAGTGAAAGCGAGGATTCAAAATTTATAATTTATTGTTTTTAATAAAAACAATATTAGGATAATAATTATTATATTGATTTATCGTGTGTTTAATAGGATACTAGAAAATTACGTTGTGAGTGGCTGAATGAGAAAGATACTTGTTCTAATAAAAAAAAAAAATTTAAATCGCGGTCCTTTTATTAGTTATAAGTATTTACCTATAACTCTAAATTGGGAAAATTTTTGATACTTTTTGATAATGATTTTGATGTAAGTTTGTAATGGTATTTGTAAGAACGTGAAGATTAGAATCGTTAAAGGTATATTAACAATAATACGGATAAAGTATAAGGTACTGAAACACAAAACTCATAAAAATAAAATACTTGAAAGGTATTGCATATCAAAAAAATATTAACGTACAATATTCCATTCAAGTGGTGGGAACATACAAAAAATATCCCACATTTAAATTGAATTTTGCCGTATTCATACACCGCAGGAATGGTATTTTTGAGGATAAAAACAAAAGCGAATGTAACCGAGAGGAACGCAATTCTCCCGCCATCTCATAAATCATTGAAATAGTCGAGCTAATGTGCTCACATAATCCTAAAATCTCATAAAATACACATTTCCATATTCTCATAAAACACTCCTTGGTTCAGGAACAATAGCAAGAAAGATCACACTTCAGACGGTGGCAGGAGCGAGGCAGAATCAAAAACCTCCGTCTTAGTCTTAGGATTGCACACAAAAAATAAAGAGGGAAATTGTAAGAAAAAAATACGTGAAAAGTCACAGCATTCGACTTATGGATTTTCATTTCGAGCAGGAGCTGTAAAATGAGGCAATTGGATTTTTGGCAAATATCCTCCATACATAAGAATAAGAGGCTTCGTCAAGACGCCACCAAGTTTCTGGTATCTCAGTAGCAAGATTTGCGAGCCATGCGCTGCCTCCGAAATGGACCAGGCTAATTCATCCCGAAGGTGACCAGACCGTCTAGGGACTTCTCGTCCACGGATTGCCGTAAAAAAAACCAACTCCGAGATGAATTACTCAAATATGATAAAACAGTCCCCGTTGGCAGTCTTTAAAATGGAACCTCCAGATATCTCGGATTTACTTGCTTAGTGCCGCTGGCATATGGAATCTACGACTTTTGCTGAGGCCGCATAATCGCCTTGGACCCACGGGCATGGTCACTATCCGAATGAGAGATTTTATTGAAATTCAGTTGGGCAAAATCTGCAGAAGAAATTAAGCTATGCAGATGTATGGCGGTGGAATGGACCACATTTGTGCACTGCACGGAAAATTTGTAGTTAAAGTTAAATTAATGCCCAGGAGATTTCTTATTCGCTGCCAAGGAGAAGTTCTTGCATAACTTGAAATGACTGGGAGTTATTTAATATGCGCACCTCGGAAAAACGGGGTTCTGCCGCCTTATCGGGGCATTTCTAAATTGCTTCGCCGCACGGGAACAGACCACGAATTTAAGATATTGTTCCCGGTGGGAAAACGTTTCAAGTAAATTCGAGAATTATTTAACAATTTCTGGCTGATATTTGCCGAAACGCTGGATACGGTGAGGTTTACAAACACGAAATATGATTTTCAAAACTAAGCCACTCGTCATGCAAGACGACACGTTTCACGTGTTTCATTAAATCGAGGCAAAATACTTGTATATGACAATGGTTTTCATTTGGTCACATGAACATTTCGCGTGTAGCTTAAAAATTATCGGAACCAATTTGGATAAATTGTAATTATTTATTTTAAAGAATTTTTATTGGAAAATTGCAATTCAAAATTGAAATTTTTTATTATTTTAAGTTTTACGCCCTGATTACCGAATCACAGACTCAAGTTTTTGATATAAGTAGTTAATACATATTGAAAAATTTTCCAAAATCTGGAACTGAATTTGCTCTTGAAGAAAACCGGATTTTTTAACATTAAATAAAAAGATTTAATAATAAAATTATATTCGATTACTTTACTTTAGAAAAAATCAACGTTTTCTTCCATGAAATTGGCAAATCATTTTTATAGAATTTTTTTCGTAAATTACGAATTCGTCAGTCAATTCTCATTTTCGATAAAAAAATAGGTAAAAGTAAAAGTTCCTGGCTCAATCTGTAATGATTTTTTATAAATGGTTAAAATATGGTCTTTTGTATAAATTTTACCCCTATTTTTCTCGAAAATGGGAACAGACTAAGCATTTTCATTTATGAATTCAAAATCTACGAAGAAAATCCTGTAGAAATGAATTTTCCAATACTTTGAGGAACATTTTGGTGTGGGCCAATGTAATCTTATTTAGGAAAAAAAAGGGTTAAATTTTATTTACCACTTGTTATTGCAAACTGAGAATTCTTATAAATATTTGCATTTATCCTTCTAAATGTTAGAGTTTTTTAGTTTCACTGCTTACCTACATATAGCTTTTTAATTTAAAGATATTATGCTAATGATGTTCCTAAAATACAATACTCTTTTGTCATCTTTATTCCTCTAACATAGGTCTTGAATATCCGGAGCTATGTATTTTGGTGTGCATTAAAGATTAAGAAAAACAATTTTTATCTACTAAAACTACTTCTGCTATTTTTATTTTATAATATTGATTAAGTACGTATTACATAAACAAAGTTGGAAGGATTTGCGTAAGTTCGAAGCAGGATTTTAGCAGAAAGCTATGAATTTATTGTATCTTAATAAAATTGTTGATACTCGAAAGATTTTTAATTCTTTATAAGTTTTTTTAAGTTGGTAGGCGTTTTAAATTAGAGGCTTTCATAGATATTTAAAACTCATTCTTTCGCTTATTGAATTATGAATAATGGCTCTTTTGGAGAAATCTAAATTTTTTTTTAAAGACAGAAAAAGTTTGGTTTGGCAAATATTTGCCTTCCTGTTTTACATCCATTTTAGTTCCATATAACACATGTATTACCTACTTACATAACCTTAAATACATAGTCCGTTCAATGATAAATTAATATACAATTTCTGACTAAAGCTGTAAAGCGGTCAACTGCGATCCTTGCTAACTCGCTGCGATGAAAAACAATGGTCTCTCGGGTGCACTGGATAATGAGCTAACACCATTAAAATTAGCAAGTTCAAGCAGCTGACATTTAGCACACCGAACACATGTGCAAAATTATACATTGTCAAATTTGCTAATGACCCCAGTGGCCTGCATTACTAACCGCAACCCTAAGGTTCAGTCACATTTCCCCGGTAGCCCGTGGCGCAAATAATAAGATTAAAATGTCACAGAAGGAGTTCGCAGCACAGCTGCAGTGAAGTGTCTTCTTTTGTGGTGTCACATTTTATCTTTACATGTTGCCCGGGCAAAAATGGAAAATATCACGACTCCTTTCACATGGCGATTGTCTGAATACGGCTCTATCCTTGACCTGAAAAAATTTCGCGTTTAAAATAAGGCGAGAGAAAGGATGGCATCGTTTTATATCCCCTCTCTTTATTATTATTATTATAATAATTTTTATTTTTTTTTAAAATGTGTGCCATAGTCGGGTCAAACAGAAAGTATCTGCAGGCGTGCAATTTCCTGCAAATTAATTATTTAATTCTAATTAGGGACGACAAGAATGCGTCCTCGGGCCGAATGCCCATTACAGTGGGCTGTTGCCACAAATTTTTGGACAGAACTCTGTAAAACTCATTTGCTAAATTAGCCCAGGCTGGTTATGTTGTCCCCGTCAGTGATTCACTGCGTTTTAATTTTTAATTGTGATTTTAAAATTTGTCAATATTTGCGTTGGTCGCTGGTTGCATAGTGATTGCCCCCCAATTAAATCTATCTGGGCTTGATGGATCCGGTTAGAGCTGAATGGGAACCAAACGAGGGTATCTTTGCGGTATAATTTAATTATCCCTAATTGCAAATCGATTACTCCACGCGTCGAGGTATCCACAGAGTGCACCCACCAATATTTTGCGATTACTTTGATCGAAACTCTGGAAAATCAGGATAATTGCACCCTGGCTCTGACGAAAATATCAGAGCCTTCTGATAAAGTTTAATCTTACTAAAGGCCTATATTGCAAAATTTAATTTAAAACTACAGCTATTTATACTCGTATTCATATCAAAATATATCATGGTATAGAATACCATTGAATTAGTTTTGAATTTAGAATTATGAAGAAATAGATGCGTAATGTCGAAAAATGGTTTTAGTTAATATCAATAATAAAATCCATAGGAAGCCAGAATTCCGCAGATATACAAAACTTATGATATCATAATAAACTTATCTAATAGTTAATAGTACTAGCTGGGATAATTTGTTTTCAAGTTATTTAACAGGTGTAAACTAAATTCATACAATTTCATTTTCTTAATTCCTAAACTGAGATATTTATAATCTCTAAGTCCCTATTTTTATTAAATCGTGTTTATAAATTTTTGAAATAAACTTCTATGACAAATTGTTTTTAAGCTCGAAATCGCGAACCACGGGAACTGCGATCGAATTTCCACTTCAGTGTATTCTACCACGATATCCATGAGCTTCAAAAATCGATCGAAAAAGAAGAATTATTCACTAGACTCTAAATTGCTAAAATGCCGCGCTATAATTCTAGCCTTTTCTTTTTTTAAGTCGGTTAGAAATCATTTCTTATCAATATTTATAATAATTTGTTATAACTTGATCGTTATCAACCAATCTAAAAATAAAAATTACTTGATAATCGTTATTTTTTAATTTAGAATTTTTTTATCATAATCATTACAGTTCCTGATATAAAGTAAATTCATTTGTTTGCAACCGCAAGAAATTTAATTTCTGCAAAACTTGCAAATGGCCGTAAGCTCACTCTAAATTTCAGTTTACACGGGCAAGAAGGGATAGTGCTATCTGAAAGAAGTTTGCGCTAGTTTTACTTGCTCGTGTATACGCACCTTAAGATCTCAAAATCTTTAATTTTTATTTTATTTATTTATTTAAGTTTGAATTAATTTGTATAAGAAATAGGATAATAAAATTTAAATTTTAAAACTTAATATTCTAAATGATTGCTTTGCGTGGAATAAACTCTTTAATTAGTGGTGGGCTGAAAAATAATTACAATTAAATTAAATTAAAATTAATTAAATTAAAATTAAATTTAAAATAATCAAATTAAAATTAAGTTTAAATTAATTTAAATTTAATTACCTAAATCTATTAGTACAAAAGGTATAAGTTTTTGACAACAACATTTAAAAGGTTTCCACTCTTGAAACCTTTCGGGTAGATAATTGTTATCAGATCATGAAATGGGTTTAAGCTAATAACGATTAAAAATATTATATAGACCCACCTAAAATTATTTAAATGAGTTATTTTCTCATTAACTTGCAAATCTCAAAGAAACTATACCTAGAAATTTCCTTCTCTTTATAGAAGATCTGTGCACATAGAAAGGGATATGTAAACAAAAAAGTGAGGAAAGGGACACAGATCCAATTTTTGTCGTTTGTAAATATTTTAAGAACTCGCCGAATACCTCGACAGAGGACCGTCCCAGGGACTGTGCCAGGTTATTGTTATTGGTTTAAGCCAAAATAATCAAATTCGGTGACAGGCAGTCTGTCAGGGCTCCGTCGGACGTATCCAATTCCGTAGAGGCTCATGCATAATTTATATTATGTTGGGCTAGAGGAAATTTTAGTGCAACTACAGAACGTGCAGATACATTCGTAATTCAACTGTGGGATGATTGATATCGAAAAGGAGTTCGGGAATGAATCACATAAATAACATTACACTTCCTCGAATGTATCTCCCACTGTGGATTCCGGAAAATCCCACTGAAATTTTCTACGGCATTATCCGAAGTAAATTGATCTGCGGGGGATGGGCTCAAGTGGAATATGCAGAAATAGTGCTCCTCCGCTACAATTACTTTAAATGAAAATTCGGGTGGAGACATGTCAACTGCTTGCATTGAAAGCACCAGCGCAGGGATTCATCATTAATGATTGCACGCCATTGAGACTGAGGATTTATTTCAATGGAATTGGACTGAATGAAGAATCGATCCGAACGAAAAGCAGGTTACACTGAACTGAATCTTCCTGAAAGGATGCTCCCTGCACTTGGTGAGGACGACGTCGAAGCACAAATATGCAGGAGTAAACTGCAAATTGCTAAAAGCTGCTGGAAGAGGTTGTCTTTTTATAGTGCTGTAGATTTCCCACCAATTTAATCCTATTGTGTTTTATTATTACACTCTTATTACTGCTAAGTGAAGTACAACAATTGTAAGGAAAATCTGTAAATTTCTGAGAATAGTTCGTTTTTGTTATGATAAAAAAAGAATCTACTTAGTGATTAAATAGTGCTCTCTACGAAATAGGTTATATTGTAGCATCTACATATGTATATATTTATTTTTTCATTTCATCGTACAATGAGTCAAAAGGACCAAATTCAATGTTTTTAGGGCTCCGTATACCTCAAAAGGAAAAAAACGGAACGCTTATAGGATCACTTTATTGTCCCTCTGTCTGTCTGTCTGTCTGTCTGTCTGTCCAGACCACCCTTTTTCTCAGGAACGCGTGGAGGTATCAAGTTGAAATTAACATCAAATAGGTACTTACGTCTGCGGTCCCTTGAAGCAGCAAAAAATCAAGCTTCTAAGTCAACGCAATCCAAAGATACGGCCATTTGAGCCTTATTTTCTAACACTTCGCAGAGGAATCAAAACCTATAGAGTACTTCCCATAGGCATAGAATCATGAAATTTGGCAAGAAGGAAAGTCTTACAGTACAAGTAAAGGAAAAAATCCGAAAATCGTTAATTTGCTGTTCCATCACAAAACAAAACAAAAATTTACCGAACCCTCGGGGCGCGAGTCCGACTCGCACTTGGCCGGTTTTTTTTTAATACGTGTAATTATCGCAAATTTACCATTCATAGACAAAACCTTCCTTATTTTGCAGAAATTGCCATTATAAAAACATATTTCGAATTAGTCTATAAAATCGTTGAATGCAAAGAACATATAACATATTATTAATTAAGCTAATTCCAGCAACCAATCGCTTACTTAAAATAATTTTTTCCCATTTCAAGTTTTGTCGCATGTAGGAATCCAACCAAGTCTCTAGGGTTCGGTCGTTAAAAGCAACTTTCACTCTAATAACATTAAAATATGAATATAACTATGCTAAGGGTATCTATCCTATAGAAATTAAATTTCACATTGAGGCATCTATCCCTTTATACTAGCGCTTTCAAAATTCATTACTTAATTCGTAACCATATCGCTAAAATACTACAAAATTAATAAGTGTACCTACTCTATAATTTTATTAATAAAATAATAAATTGAGAAATTAAATAGTTCTGTAAATAATTTAAAACGCATCTATCAAAGAAGGGAAGAAATCAGTCATCTTTCACATAAAATAAGCTTCTTTGGAAGGATTTTTAGCCTCATAATGACTTCTGTTTATGTCTAAAGGATCTGTTTTAAGTCCTTGTAATTAATTCTGATTGACAATCATTTTGGAGTGTAGGTACATATGTGCTATCAATTATCGATAAACGATTTTCAAAAATGTACCTATATTTTCTAATATCCTTCTATTCGGTAAAATGCAATTTTTAGTTGAGCTCTAAGTTCAATTTCCAAAAACTCTCTATAAATATTTGATATGAATCTTCCAAAAATGTAAAAAGAAAAGCTATTCCATTTCTAACCTTTACTGCTATCATGGGATATTTGGCGACATACATACTTACTACTAAATTTAAAGTAAAGTAATCTGCTAAAAGGTGAACCTTTCAGCTTGAAATATTTAAATCTCATCAGCGTAAATATCTCCAAAAAATTTAAAAACCGCGACATTATCACATTAAATGTGAAACAAATGGATTCATTTCAGAGAGAACCCTACTGCCATCGTTGCCGCAGCTATGAACAGAAAAAAAAATCCATTTTCTTATTCATTTCATCAGATTTTGAACAATCTCTTTACATCGTCGGTGGAAGGCATAAGGAGCACATCTTTGCGGAGATTTTTCAGTGTCAAAGGCTCCAGATACTAAAGCCATGCGTTTTTGTGGCTAGAGCCAGAGATAACGCATCAAAGAGACTGATGTACTTTCATTTCATATCAGCCAAGTGGTAAAGGGAAATCAGCCACCCTTCCCATCTCAGGGACTGTAATGTGATGAAAAATTTTTTCCTTCGTAATCTTCTCTGGCGCTTTGGTCGCCCATTTTTTCTTCTACGCTATATAATATTTTTTTTTTCTTGCCCTTCTGCTCGACATTTTCTTCGAGGGAGATTTCAATAGAAATTACTCAGCATATCGACATACAAAACATGCTCGGTCACATCCTTCTTCAGCCTGACTGGTGTTGTCAGTCAGGAGCGGTTTTATTAAAAATTGAAGGTTAAGATTGCACACATAGTTCCTGGATATTTAAGGTTATTCGACAACATTGCTTCTTGGCTTAACATTTAATAAATGATGATATTACCTTTAATCGATTTTGCATCGATATAAATGGATTAAAGATCAACAATTACGAACCATGCTAATATTTATACTATTAAGTGATATTTTACATCAATCGTCGATATCGACAATTATGTGTGAGTTTCTTTCTCTTGTCGACCTATCGAATATAATTTTGTAAATGGTATGTCGATAGAAATTAAGCAACAATGATTTTTTCTATTCAGATACTTCACTTGTCTTTGACTTTTCTCCCTTCGAAGAGCCAAAAAACACTCAAAAATATTCAAAATATCAATTATTATTCTTAACGAAGATAGTACATAAGTCACCTCCAAAGTTTTCATAAATTTTTGTTCATAACTTATTAATTGTAGAAGTTACAAAAAAAATTATTAGTAAAAGTTGTAAATAACATAATTATCTACGAAAAAGCTCTCTACAAAATTTTTGTGGGGGTGATAGTTTTCGAGATATATATATATATAAAAACATTTTCACTTTTATTTCTAAGATGGCAGCCAAATGGGTGCACCCCCAAACCCGAAAACTCAAACTTAAACTTCTGCTGCACACCCCCCACATAATAAAATAAAAAGCAATCTGCAAAAAAATTTTTTAAAACAAGCTTTTGATGCTCCATGTCATCATAATATTGCATTGTCACGCGATATATGTATGTACATATGCATAAAACATTTCAGCTCAATCGGAAACCGGGAAGTGGGTCAAATTTAACTTGCAAGATTTCATTACAGACACCGGGACAGATGAAACTAAATAAAAGCTTGTAATAAAATAGCATCCTATATCCAAAATGCACAATTTATTTTCGTACGACCTTCCTAAAAGTCACTTGTACATGTACAGATACACATGTGTGTAAAATAATAGCAGTGTTTCCACGTTGCAACTTATTTCTAGAATTATTGCTTTCCTTTACATACTAGCAAGTGCTATTTATTTTTTTAAATACTCGTATACTATCCCACTTCTAAATTTGTAAATTTTCGACAAACAAGAGATTAAACTTAATGAGAAATCATCGAATTGTTTACAATGGCTTCAGTTTCGTGTTGGACAAAACAGTACAAAGTCTTCATATTTCTAACTCATGTATGTATGGAACAAAACAAATTGAATATATTAGGGCAATATTTTTAAGGAATAAAATCCTTTTCATAGTCAAAATGTACTGCGGAAAGCATTGCACTGAGTAAAAGCGTAATCTTATAAGAAAACTGTTTTCGGAAGACAGCATTTATAAATTTTATTCAAGACACTCTTGGTGTATCCAATAAAATGATTGCGAATGCAAAAAAGCGGCTTAAAAAACAGAAACGTGAAGAGAAAAATTAGTAATACAATAGTTCGTTACTCACAGAAAGATCCTCTTATCACATCAACAAGAATAAAACAGGAACATACAACTAGATGTAAACACTTCTATATAATTTAATCAGAAGAAGGCTTACTGAAGCTGGCTTGGCTAGTAGAACTCTGAGAAAAGGGGCCCGAATAAAATTCGCACATTAATAGAAAGATTGGCCCTCTATAACTACACAATATGGATATATATGATCTTTATAAATATTTCGTTTATTTATTTATCAAGGGTATTCATGAAACTAGATAAGTTTATACATCGCGTATTTGCTTATATTTACGCGCAGCATTTCATGAAGGCACATTTTTTTAAATCAACTTACCTTGGAAATTTTTCTATTCTCTGACGTTTGTGTAAGTTTATCAGATCGTTTACGCACTGAAATTTCCGCGTAAAGTTATGAGGTTTGTGTACATATTCGATTTTCCATACAAATTTTGAAATTTCATTTAGGAGGCTGGTAAACTTACGCGGTTTACGCGAATACGAGGTCAATACATTAAATTAAAATTACAACTTCGATTTGTAAGTTCATGATATTCACACAATTCACAATTTTTCTATGACTTTTGGACTCATTTTGTCAACTTCTATTGTACCCCTCGGCACAAGTAAAATAAAATTCAATTTCTCATAAACGCTAAAAATTTTTTTGTAAAATTCTTATAAAAACAAATATTATATTTAATCGGGTAACCAAAAATCAGCCAAATATTAAATCCAGGTCAATATCAGATTTTAGGCCTCAAATGGAAATCCTTCGCCTTTTCCTTCTTCTCCCTAAAACTCAAAAGTGATGAGAAATTTCTGACGTCAAATTCGGATTAAGTACATCCAATTACCTCCAGTGTACCCTTAAGATCCAAGAGAGCAAAATCTTTATAGTACTTAAGCTTGTCATTTTTATTACATTATTTCGTCTTTGAAGTCTTGCTAATAATAAAATATATAATATAAATATTCAAATAGGTCACCTTTTCTGATCCCATCACGTCTGAAGAAGGACTTTGTATAGAGATCGTATTTACCGACATATCGGTTTTTATTTTCAGAGACATTTATTTGAACTCATTGAATTTTATCAGTAACTAAAATGTAAAGGGTAAGGAGGTCAAAAAGATAAGCCGAAATTTTTCATGGGCTGTGAATAATTATTTAGTGCAATTTGTGCGGTTTGTTTGGACGGTTGCAAGAACTCTTTTTGATTATTTTGTTCAATTTCTTCTGAACAACAAATATTATTCAGCATTTGAGCGATTTTATTGTTTTGACGTGTTGATTATTATTTTAAAAAAGCGGTGAGTAGCTTTCTTTAATGAGATACACTATACAGTAAAAAATGTGTACTAGTTTAAATATAGGTAAAATAATAGCTACTCAGTATAGAAGTAATTTTGAACCAGTTTAAGAAAATTACAAATTTACCAAAATTTTGAAAATCAAAAAAAGTATCCATCGTTATACGGTTAATTGGTGCCGTGAACTTCGAAACCGTCTCAGATTTTTTATATTTTTCTTGGATTTTGCTTAGTACTAATATTAGTAAAATTCTGAATTTTTGTTTTTACTTTAGGTACTCATGTAAATGCAAATTTTAAGTTTATATGTATAAATCAAAACGAAAGTATCAAGTCAAAAAAATGTTATAAATGGAATGAATATTTCTTATATTCTGGAATGGAATTTGATATAGTTTGTTTTTAATATTATTTACGCTTATGGAGCTGAGTATACGAATTAATGCTATTTTGGATCCGCGGGGTATTTCCTTGTAATAGAAGATGATTGGAGTCGTTTTTTATACAAGTAAGAGTCGAAAAGACTGGGACAGTTGCGGGGCGATTGAAATACAGAAAAACAAAGACATGTTTCTGCAGTAAATAGGACGCTGAGACAATAAACAAGTAAGTGCAGGTGGAAAAAAAAAATCTTATTTGTTGATCCACACCTTGGGGCAACAGTCCTGGTAAACTCAATTTTCACCTGGCGACATGTGACGATATGTTGCTGGAAAAAAAGGAGGATACTGGAGCACATCTGCCAACTTAATTCAGCACCGGAGGACATCTAGGGAAAAAAAAAGAAAAATTCCATGGCACTGTGCGAATATAATCAGCAGGAGAAAAAGCTGAAAATAGCGACCGTCGACCGGCGCTCTTCCCTTTTCCACATGTAAAATATTGAAAAAATAGGAGGAAAATAGAAGAAAAGCGGGGCACCACCCGGCAAGAAAATTTTGATCCCGTCCGTAAATAAATAAAACATAAGAGTCTCCGGTTCAAGTTAGTCCGGCAGTCTTAGCCGGAAGCGGAAAATTTAAACTTTTCCTCAGCTATATCTGTGCCGGCGTCTAAAACAAAAAACTGGGAAAAACTGGGAAAAGCTCGTCCTGTTCGCTGCGCAAAAAAAAGGTATGTAAAATTAATCCCTAGGGAGCAGGAGTGCAGAGCGCGGTACTGCACAAGTCAAACAGAGGAGGACGCCCGAGATCCTTTAGGTTCTACGATTTTATAATAGAATTCTTTCTTTGTGTTAGCGTTAGATTATTCTGCCGCAGCCCTAGGACCCTGGACCCCCTGGACGAGGTCTGGAATGGGCAGTGGCCGGGACTCTGACGGCGGCCCTTTTATCTACTGCTCCCGGTGGGTTCGCCCATATCCCGGCGTTCTACGGGGACCACGACGTAACTGCCATATAATGCCCTGGTGCAGCCGGGCTCGCTAGCCTGCTTCTAGCCTTCCAGCAGTTACGTAGATTGACTGAATCCATTCAGTTTTTTGTCGTCCGCTCAGAAGTGAACACCAGACTTTACCGTCAGAGGCTGCACACGTCTTCCCACTTCTGAACTTTCGAAATTTTCTTAATTGCGGTGATTATGGTCTAAGTGCTTTTAGATTAAAGCGCAGCTCCCTTAAATGCTTTTAAAATGGGTTGTTCAACTCCATGAAAGTTGTTATCTGTCGAGGTGCAAGGAATTCAAAATCAAGCTGCATCTCTTGCATTATTGCCCTGCATAAATGACAATTTTCCTCTGTTCACACTCTAAAGTCAGCTAATTTTTTAAATTGGCCATCTTTGAGAGAGTCATCTGAAATTCTTATATTAAAGTCGTATTTTTATCTTTGAAGTAATACCTACTGACGTTTCATAAAAAGGAATATTTATAGCAGTAACGTCTTTTTCGTTTATTTGATTGTTAGTCACACTTTTAAAACCTTAATATGAAAATAGTCTTGTAGAAAAGTATGATCAGCAGCCACCATATGTTTCCACTATGTTTCCAAAGTAAATATTTAAAAAATTTAAAAATATAATAACTTCATAAAAACTATTTTCAAAAAGCAAATATGATAAATATGCCGATGCTCATGTTATGAAGTAAAATAAAAAAAAACTTCGAATTGTTTTTTACTTTTGGCTAATTATTTGGGTTTACATTTTAGTGATTTACATAGAATAAGTTGAATGGTTTATTGTTTTAAATACTATCTACAGTTGAAAAAAATTTTACTTGTAAATTTAACAAGTCATTGTGGGTAATTGCTTAGTTTCTTGATTCCTGTTTAATTTGAAGATGTTGAAGATATTTTAAACAGTACCTACCACGTCAAATTAGTAATATACATATATTGTTGAATTAATCCCAGCTTTTATATACTTAATTAACATGAGTATAGTAAACAATATTTCAAACCTTAAAACGCTGTTAAATCGTTCGCCCTAATATTTTTGATTGGAATGGAAATCTTATTAAAATAAGAAAATAAATTGTGAAAATCATAATGCAGTCCTGTTTGAATATAAAGAAAACTTAGTTGTTTCTTAATTGAAGATATAAACATTTAATTTGACATTCTCCATTATTTAACTTAACTAGAAGATGTAACTATTTTAAAAACACTATTTTAACTAGAGTTTGCTGGTGAATGTTACTAGAAATTATGTACGGTTAAAATCAGTACATAAATTTTTAAATGTTATTCTGTTATAATTTTTGTAATTTTAAAGGTAATATGTATTTTATACTATGTTTCCATTTTCCGATAATCTTGGGATTTAGAAGAAGTGATTTAAAAGCGTTTCCATCATAGTAGCGCAATTTTAATTGATGCTGTATAAGTGTAATACATATGTGAAAATTTTCACTTATTTATATATTTGTTTCTTTGTAACCTCGTGTTCCACTTCAATTCAGTGCCAATTTTAACGCCTGCTAATAGTGCTGAATAAACTTTTGTATTTGTTGTTATTTAAGTTTACAAAATGTTCCACTAATTCTATTCAACGAGCAATTTAGTGTTTTATTTTAATTATTACGACTTTGATTATTTATGTCGGTATAATTTGTCGTTTTTATTGTAGGAGGCACATAAAGAGTCGAATATTATCTTCGAAAATCAAATGTTCATTTTGGAAGATTTGCATGCGCCATCTTGATAGAATTTCATTTTTGGAATTTGTGTTTTAATGTGTATAGTATCGTTGTATGGAATAAAGTAAACATGGGAGTTTCCCTTAATAGGGATTATCTTTTAATCGATTCGACAATGCTGGATTTGTTTATAATATTAATAGACTCTTAAATAAAGGTGATTCAAATTGGATAGTTTCTTTTATAATAAATACTGTTAAATGTTAAAATTTTGTCTGCTGAGCGGCTGGCGGACAAAAATGCATTTTTGCCCTTCGCTATAATTCGGATATAGGAATTTCTGTTAAGGATAAATGTTCGTCCGCCGAGGCAGACGAGCCCACAAATGGTCGGCATTTCAATTCGGATCACTGGCTAGAACATCTGTGTGGCTTTTGACCAGTGCTCCATGCCACATACGCCACGATCGTGCAGATCGGATTGAATGCCAGTCCCTTTATCCACTTGATTAAAATTTCAAGTGTGAATTATAACGAAGGAAAGTTTTGTAACAATACTTAATTCGATTACATATAAATAATATGTTAATATCTCTCTAAAACGGTCAACTTTAAAGATAAAATCGTTTACCTTTAAACATTCGAATTGTATACATATACCATGAAAATGAAAAAATACTAAAAAATGAAAAAGCCAAGTATTTTCTGACATCTTTAATCGCGATTCCTAACTTTTCGCCCTCTCGCGAACATAAAGTGCAAGTATAGAAAAGGTAGCTAAGGAATAGAAAAACTTCAAAAGCGAGTTTGAATCTTCTTCAGGCGGGGTTGGAAAAAGCGAAGAGTTTTAAAGGAGGTGGAATATTCCGGCGTGTCCCCCCATCTGGCTATTATTACCCACCGCCATTTCTTACTCGTGGCAATTCGATGACTGAAAATAGCACGCAGATCCCGTACCGTCTGTAGGGAAAAATGTTATTCCCCGGCAGTTTCCCAGTTTCCCGGGCCAGGTATATCCGGGTCTATGCTCCCGGGGACGCGAGCAGGAGCAGCATTACTGCCGCTGAAAATGTTTGCGGAGCCGACATGCGACGGTAAGTGGTTGATGATGGGTTAAGAGCAGCATCAGCTCCACGGCCTTCTACTTTTAGTGGATCAATAAGGAAGTATAAGCCATATAATGACGTTACTCTGATGTAGCAATACCGAGCTCGATATAAACATAACGCCCCACTATAGTTCCTTAGGTGTGCGCACGAAAAACCTATTTAATAAAAGCAGCGAAAAGCCCCAAGGAAGGCGCCATCCGGTTTTTTACGAGATTGCCCCCTAATTCCAAGGACTTTCCCGACAGAGAGGAGCGTCTTAATAAAAAAATAAAAATACCAAAGAAAAAAAAACACAAGAAAGCCAAGGAGCGAAGAAAAATGCCCTAGCCTAAAATGGTATGGCACATTGTAAACATCAAACAAATTTTTACTTTCCTCATCTGGGGGCCCTCCATTCAATAGACGTGCCACATCGTCTTGGGACTGTGGATGGGTATCTCAAGATTGATTGATTGACCAGTCGATTGTTATCTTAAGCAAATCATAATTAGCGTGGAGCCAATCTGACTTCCCTGATAAAAGTGGAAGAGATGTTTGATTGTACAGCTGCAAGGCAAATTTTATGAATAAACGAACTCAGCAATTCATTGAATTTTGTAGTTTTCTCAATTTTAGCAATCGGAGACCGGTTGAACGTCAATCAACGTGATTTATCGCAGTTAATTAGCCTAAAATTCAGTAACGAAATTCATTCGATTATTATAAGGTTTCTACGTGCCTTTATTTCATAATTAACATACAATGATTCATGCTAAATCCTTAACAATTTGCGATATCATCTTTTTTAGGTAAAGAATATGATCCCAGCTCAGGAAAAATCTAATTTAGGAAAAAATTAAGTAGAACGAGATATTTCGCATACCCAAACAAGTGTTATTTAAACAAAAAAGTTTTTATAATAAATAACAAGATTTAATTTGTTACAAAGACTAAAAAGCGAACAAGGAGATAATTTGATATTAGATTGATTATATTTTTTTTATACTTAAATAAAAGGTTTTTTTTTCGAAATGAGAATTAAGTATTTGACTAAAAATAGTTGTATAAAAAAGAAAGTAAATTGATGTAATAAGGTGTGAACAACATCACACTAATCTAAAAAATTTGGTTTATTTATTATAAATTCTTAATTTCAAAGTCTTAAGGTTTCTTTTTCAAAATTATAAAACACAAAATATTACCTAATCATAGAATTAAGAGATGCCTAAATTTTGTGTATAATATTTTATATACCCTTTAATTTTTTCCTTTGATTTCCTGATTGGGGTTAGAATTTGGATTTGTTATATTAGAATAGCGAATAAAATTTAAATTTGATTTGAGCTTTTTGAAAATAATGATCTAATATAGTATAAAAGTAAGTATAACTAATTCTGTTGTAGGTATAAATAGGTAATACAAATTTAATATATACAGCAAATTTTGATTTCAAAACAAACACATCAAAAATACGGACTAAAGGTTCTTAGAATGTGTGAATGTGACATTAAACAATTTGTATAGAAAAAGTAAACGAATTAAATATTTAACAAAGCGTAAATTTATTACCAAAATTAACACCATAACACTGGTATGAATTTATTTTTTATTTATATATTTATTTATTTAACCATTACAAAATGATAATAGTAAGTAACCCATGAGGTGTACATTTTATCATCAATTTATGAATTTGTTGGAAGAGTTAACCAATAGGCAGAGTATATGACCTTGAAAATTTATAAGAAAAAACTCATATAAGTAATCCTCGTAAAACATATCGTAAAACGCTTAACTTTTTTAAAAGCAAAATGGAACGAAATAAGAGCTTATCCAATCTCAGCTTGCATATGTCGTATTTGCCTGCAGAATATTTTAATTTATAAGATTTTATTCGTGGAACATTGACAATTTGGGGTTGTTATTTTTACTAAATTAAAGATTTTCACCCTTTCGTAGGTATGGTAATGATGTTGTTATTTTTTTTTGTATGTTGGACATTTGATCTTGATAGAATAAAAATTCAAAATTGTGGATCTACTCGAAATGATAGAAAATGTATCATAAGTCGCACAAACCTTAAATTTTAATCCAGTAACAATCTAGAGTTATAATAATATATATAAAGGTATAGTCTTTATTATAAAAATATAATAGCAAACTTTTCTTATTTTAGGAACCTAAGTTCCTTTTTTTGTATATTAGTTCTTTGTTTCGTATAATACGAATTCGGAAAACATACCATTTTTTGAAGATTGTTAGTTTAATACCTACCATTTCATAAGTGGTTACTTTTACCTTCTGAAATGTACTTATGTACCTACGTATAACTTATTCGAAGGAGTTATTTTAGTCAATTGTAATTAATCACTTAATTTTACTATGCGACAACTCCTCCTTTTCGAAATCATTAATCCTGGACATGCGAAGGTCCATACACATATTGTGTTAGTACCTACCTATACCAACCTAAGAAACTTAATTTTAACTAAGGTTCAAAAGACTGTTCTGCCTGTTATCCGGAATAATCCCTTTCTCCTACGAGACGCGATGTAAAACAAATTTGTTCATTTTCAATCACGAACAGGAGCCCCAAAGCGTCCGCAAAATTGACGGTGGTGCAATTGACTATATTAGCATTTATTTAACGCTGGCCAAGAGCAATTACAGCGGCCGTCGAAGTTGCCCGAAAAGACGGGGAATATGTTAATCAGGGAATTTTTTATAATTATAAAGAGCAAACTTTCCAGGACCCCGGGAGTGGCTAACCTCAGAGCTGGAGGCCGCCGCTGTTCATATAATGGCAACTATAAAAAGTTTCTAGCCGCGATTATGCACGTCATCACACTCCAAGGCAATTTTATATTCACTCCATAAATAGGCAGGGTGTCCTTACCTCAAAAATAGTATTGAATTAAGAGCGCTCTGCTGCACGAACCCTAAACTCCGGGCGGCGGTAATTAACGTCAGTCAGGAACTATGGAAATACGTTCGCATAACGTAAAATAATGTCCTCGTAAATACTCTTGGGGCATAAAAAAAGAAAAAAAAATTGTTACCAAGTACAAGTTTACGTGCCCTACGCCCCCGCCTTACCCGCTGCCCGCGTACTTTTAATTACACAGGGTGCACACGAATTTTTCTATGTTCAATCCCACCCTAACTCCGACATGTTCCGTGACAGGCTTGTAACATTGGCCGGGAAACCCAATTTTTTTTTTCGTGTCATTTTTTATTCGCAGCGAGTTTATTTTAATCCATGAATTATGAATAAACTCAATTTAAATTGGTAAGTACGCCCTCAGCCACGACATAGACGAGGTGTTCTCGCAATTAAAATATGAAAAGAAAAAAAATACATACCACAAAGAACAGACGTGCAATTTATTTTTTGAGCGAAATCGTTTGCCACGTTTCGAATTTTAAAAGGATTTTTATCATAAAATGTTGCAGGATAAAAAAAATATAATAAAATAAAATGAAAGCACATAGCTGCGGAAATTTTAATACCACAAAGGGCTCTGTGCGCGCCGGACAGCGTAATGCCGCTCGCATACCACAGAGACAGGAATCAAGGGGATTTTCGAAATGAGAAGAATAATTATATAGTTATAAATTGTTTCCGAATTGCAATTTTTTTTCTTTTTGGTGCAAAAATGTCTGCCAAAAATAGCATTCCAACCATTATTACAACATTTTACGCAATTAGCTAAATTCAAACCCCTTATACTTTTGAAATTAAACAATTAACAAGTTACAATAAGATAACTTTGCATTGAATTCGTTAATTAATATGTTTAATTAACCCCCATTTTCAAGAAAGGTATTGTTAAAAAGTACAAAAGATCATATTTTAACCATTTATGAAAAATCATTACAAAATAACGGATTGTACAAGGAACTTATAATATTGTTCCAATTATAGCTGAAACCTTAAGCTATTATATAAAAATACAAAAGGTCTTAAAACATTTCGAAATGATCCATTTTTGCCATGAACCAATTACTTTATATAATAAATGGCGAATAGTGAACATAGCAAGCGCACACTCATGAAAAACTTGTTCGACAAAATGTTTAAAAAGGGCTATTAAGATAAATGGCATTCGATTTTTGAGGTTAGGAATTAGGCTTGATATTAATTTAAGTTGTAGAGTTCTAGGATGATCCTTTGTTTTCTTATGATCATTCAAAAATGATCAAAATATTTTCTTCAAAATCAGTATTATTACTACCAACACTACAAAGGCAAACTTAAATAAAAAAGATCATAAAATAAACCAAGACTCAAGAACATTCTTGTTGTAGACTGATGTAGATAATTTTTTCGAAAATATGAATGCTGAATTTTCTTCCGTAACTAAAATAAAGAGCTTTATCAGTAAAATTATACTAAATACGATAATCATGAAAGAAGATAATATCTATAGTTTTAAGAAATTCGTTATGCTGTAGTTATGCCTATTTTGAAAAACTCATTTCGAGAAATGAGATGCTTTTAAACTTTCATACGCAAATAAGGATTTTTAAAATTTATGTAAAAGAAATTCTAGTCTTGTTTCCAAAATAATATAGTGCTAAAGAAAGCAGTTTACACATTGGTATGGCCCTTATCTAATTATTTGCTAAGGTAGGAACATCATGAAAACTTATGCAAGTCATGACTGTTTAAATAACTACAAGGTCTATATTTTAACAGGTTTTAAAATTATCTTCTTTGAGTAGTACTATTTATTATTTTTATAACGTTGTTAATGAATGCTTTTAGGATTAGAACTCTAAAAAATTTCATGAAATGAATCTAATGAACGTCCTATTTACGTTCGAATTTTTCCGATTGTGTCTCAAATAGATTTATTTAGATGCCCTACTTATAGTAAGAGCTGCATTCAGTTTCATTTCAACGAATCGCTCCAAAATAAATGAAAATAGGCCTACAGCCATCACTGGTGCTTTGGCAGTTTCCGAAAAATAAAATGAGGAAACTAAACCAAGTGCTTTCATGTCAGTAACTATTCATTCTGAGCTTCTGACCTTATCCTTCAGGGTCCCGGCGTGCCCTCATCCATCACATTCATAAATTTGAAAAAAAAGACGAGTATAAAGTGCTCAGACGATTGTTGGGGCGCCCAGAGCGCGAATCGATGCCTCCTCACACCACGGCTAACCCCATTAAAATTTTATTTTTGCCATTTGAGCGAATCAATTGCAGGCTACCTCGGCTTGAGCTATATTAAACGAAAAAAGAATAAAAAAAAAAATAGTAGCCAAGGCCTAAATAACCTTGTTCCACATTTGGTGCATCATGCGAACAGCCGTAGGACATTTTGGGGTTTTATATCAAAGGATACCGATTTTACGTATCCTAGGCACCTGTGTGCCTGGGCTAAAGTAACATTCCCTCATACCCTCAAATGTTAAAATATTTATTGTGTTTCGGTGCGTTTTATCTCTGGTGCGGAGGGCAGTTCTTTTGAATCGTGGTTAATTGCCGGGTTCTGATTGTGCGGGTTCACATGGTGGAAATAAAATAAAATAAAATACAAAAAAAAGAATTCATTGCATTGTGAACGAAGCGCTGCTGTGCGCCCGAGAACCCAGTTTAAGGTTTATCGTCAAAATTATGCCAGGATTTATATGTCCCATTGTGGACGAACCTGGCTCAAATTTGTATGTAGGTGTGAACCAGGCTTTACTGTGCGTTTTGGTAGGCATACCATAAAATAAAGGTGAAATCGCGTATACCCTCTTATACCCTCTCTTTCTCGGCAGGAGCGGCGCGACACGGCGCGGCACGGCGCTGGTACACAAGGTGGGAACGACGGACTCGGGTGCCAGGACATTTGCAGGGTTGGTTCAGTGCGCATGGCTCGGGTTTTGCATTAGTGTCCTTCTCGATGAGACTGGAACTAGACTAGGGCTAGAGAGTGTGTAGGGTTTTCGGGGTTTTGCAAAAGGTTCTCTCCCTTGCGCGAAACGCCAGATGATTTCTGTTTGAGGTATGTGTGGGTTTTGTAGGGAAAACCCTGTTCCGAAACACCATCCACAGGGAAAATTCTTGCACTATACACCCGTGCAGGTAGGTTTTGTCTTGTTCCTCCCAGTCGGACAATATTGCCACAAAAGGAAACGGTAGGTAAGTAACCTTTCGTACAAGTTTGTATGTGAGCCTTTTTGCTCTGCCAAGTGGAATGTGGATAGCCGGGATACTCCGGGAATTCGTTTTAAGGGTATGCGTTCCACATATAGTGTGTTCGTGTACAAAATTCCAAAGGATATTGTTGCCTTTTTTCTTTTAGTGTTTGTACACTTTCGATCCGCACACGAATCCGACACACATTTGTATAAAATAATCTTAAGCTTGTGTGTGCGACACTTGCAGCTCTCCTATCCCGAGAATGTCCTTTCCGTCATACAAATTTTCAACTCCAGTGTCCTTGTGTTAATCGTATGTGTTCCACCCAGTTTCCAGGACATCTTAATATTTGTTGTGTACAAAATTAGTTCCCTTTTCGGTGTTCAATAATTTTGTTTTCTCGATGTCAATTCAAATTCGACACAATTCTCAGGTTGTCGAAGATTTTTTGGTAGAATCAAAATCAAACTAAATTCGGGCGGGTGTTACGCCCAATTTTTAAAAGGATATTGAATTTAAGGCTCGAGCTCCTCGACACGGTCAATGAGTGCAGATAGTGGCTGAGTATAGTGCAAACTTTTCTACGGTTGAGAAGGTGTTTTCGTGTTTAATAAAAAGCCATACGTTATCTGGATGGGTAAATTTTAGATAGATTCTGTAAACAGTGTAAAATTCAACTAAAGTTCGCTTATACAGTGAGAAGAAAAATCGGTTTTTTTACCCCGGTGTATTTTGACACGAAAAATGTTCGATGGAAAAAAATGAATTTTTTCGTGGACCACACCCGCGCGCGTGCACACGTTAAAACCCCCCAGTGGTGCCCCTCCGAAAAGGGAAAATTTCATTTTGGTGCTCCTCCTGACACAAACACAGTCGAGTGAATTGGGAACACAAACAGCATAACCTTAAAGTATCCCGCAGGATTTTGCAGTTTTTTTTCCTCACAGTCGATTTGTTCGTTCGCAACAAACAGGGAATATTATCTCAAAAATAACTTATTAATAGAAAATGTCGGTATGGTGCAATTAGAATAAAAACTGAACGACTTTTAGAGGTCTCCCGGAAACCGTCCTGGTGTGCGAGTGATTAGCATCCGAAAAAGAAACCTTCTGCGGCGCAAACAGTGTGTGAGTGATCGACAAAGTAATTTTGCACAAAAAAAAAAATACATTTCCTTAATAAAACTTAACCATAGCTATTTTTTAGCATCAGCTCCGAAAAGAAGATTGCAAATAATTTTGAAAGTATCTCACAATCTTAAGGTGTCCTGGACGTGTGCAAATCTTGTCTAATGCAAATTTTTTCAACCAAAGCAAAGTGATTGGTGAAAGTGAAACTGTTTTTCATGTGAGAAAATTAGGCCTGCTCCCGAGGACCAGCCCCAGAGTGCTTCCAGTCGGCGAGAGGACACATCTGCTACTTTTTTCAGGGATATTTAGTACGGCACTGGGATTTGAATTATTCATTTGGGTAATTACTAAAACTTTCCTTGTTCGAGGCGTACCAGCCCATTGTTTTGAGGTTATGGCCCTACCCCGGCCCCCAGTTCCCGCAATTTACGTTTAAAAATTCAAGGAAAAAAAATACTTTCGTTAATTCGATAAGTTCTCCAGATGATCAATAAAGGATTAGAGGTCAACGTGGGGTATTACAACGGGGAGTGGGTCCAACTTATGAATATTTTAGCAAAAATTTTTAACTGCTACAATCGAGTGGAAAGTATCTTGTGGGATTCCACAAATTACCTCATTATCTTCGCATACAAGAAGAATTTTCTAGTTCAATATTTACGATTTAAATGATGTCTTATTTTAATACAAAGTTCTTCAATTAATTTTAATTTTATTTCGATAAAACTCTATATGAAAAGTATAATTTTGTATACTTTGTAGGAAAACATTACTGAACTCAAAGCTCATATTGAGAATTGGAACACTTAAACTTGGGCTTTTAAGACCGGGCGAGGTAATATCTGGTACATACCCTTAATATTATTGTTTCTTGATTTTAAGATTTTAGACAAGGTAATTCAATAGTACAAAAACAAGTTAAGAGGGTTTAGTTTGATTTAGAAATTTGGAAAAAGTTAATAGATATCTTGTACATTCGTGCCGATGGCAGAAATATTATACTAAACAACTTATAAAATTCCCGAGAAAAAGGAATAGTTAATGTGCATGGATGGTTTAAATATTTAAAAAAAAATTTCATATATTTTTCAAATTACTAGATACTATAAACTATCGTTCTTCTGAAAAAAAAATTCAGAAAAAAGTCTATAATATACTATAACAAACCCTCCAAATATGGTATAAGAAAAATTAATGGATTAATAAACTTATAGGAACCAATTTAAAATGTGGTATTTCAATAAAAAACTTTTATAAATTAACGAAAAGTAGCTTTTTGCGTGGGCTCGAGAAGAGCTAATAGTTGAATTAATGAACATTAAAAAAATATGGCGAATTAAACATATTATAATTATTTAAATAACATTCTAAGAAGTTACACTGAATGGAATAATTATAATCTGCTAGTTGTTTTTTCTTAAATTTATGTAAAAATAGTAAAAAACGAACTAGGTAGGTTAGGTACTAAAAAATTATCTTAAAATAAAAATTTTACAAAAATTCGTAGACATTATATTTAGAACAGAAGGTTCGTTAACATTTTAAATTTACATATAAAACTGGTTGAAAGTGGCGTTCGGATTGAAATCTCTATTTCTATTCAAAATTCGTCTCTATGCGTAGTTAATTATTTGAGATCACCATATTGATAATAGGTTCATAGTCAGCGAACCCTAAAACCTTTATTATACCAATTTTCATGGAAATCGCTTTAAATTCAAACCATTTCGAAATTCTCAGGAGAGTTGTTAATTTGTATATAGGGAACAAACAGACAGACAGACAGATAAAAAAAATATTAACCATGCCCGACTAAATTTTATACTATCCAGTGAAAGACCTATTGGTTCAGGCAGACAGGTACCGACAAAAAAACAGACAGGCAATTATTAATTGTAAATAAGAGCCTAGATTCTAGAGAAAAGTATCACCAAATTCATAAAATTGTCCTCTTTTTAATATTAGTACCTATGTATAAATAAGAATAATTGTCACCTTCACTTAGGTTTTAATTTCAAATTAAATGCTACTGCTACTTTTTAATATGGTACTAGCTATTTTTCGATTCATGTAAACAAGTCATGGTTTGTTGCAATCTACTACGACCTATCAAAAATGTTTCTCGGCATTGCTAACTTAATAGTACAAATGTCATTTAATGTGGAGAAGGTATTTATTTAAATATCTACTTATTCGTATATTTGTAATATTTTGAGAAGTTTTTAAAGAGTAACTTTATCAAATTTTTATGGCAAAAGCTTAAACTTTAAAAAAGTTAAGGAAGAAGTTGTGTGGTCGATATTAAGCTAGTTTACGTTATCTATTTATACCTAGAATTAAAGTATGTTCAGTTCTCTTTAAAATCCGAATTCTATATTTAATATCTAAGCAAACAATTGGCCCAATTTATTTCATTTTTCCTGAAATACTTTTCTTCACATTCGTCTTCCGTTTTTCTATTTTTCTACACAAGCCTCTGTTGAAAATTTCTAATTCGACGTAGGGAAGGTTTGGTGTTCCTATTCTTAAAATTCCCATTGTCCGAGTCCCTCAAAATCCTGCGTTGGCAGCAGATCGAAGAATGATAAATCACCTTCAGAGCCGCACGGAGCGCCCGAAGAAGGCGTTCTTGTGTGAAATTAGATAATTCCTCAGCCACCACCATGCCCGGACGGATTAAAGAACTTAATTATCAGCAGATCTCGGGGGCCGAAGATTTCCTTCACCTATAAATTAAAATCCTCTAATGCTCTTACTGTCATCCGGGACAATGGAGCCCTATTCCTTCCTGGTCCTGGCTTCCACATTCCGCCCCCGCAGCTCCTTAGCCCGGCCAGGTTGCCCCAAAATCTTCGTTATGTGACACACATCAGTCAACAGTTCGTGTGCAATTATGTCGATTTGAAAAATGTTGCTGACAAAAAGCGAACTCCTTTGGCATTAGCGCGCGTTCCTTTCTCGTCGCGCGACGTTTCGACATTTCGACGCTTCTGCGGGGGCGAAAACTGCTGAAGTCGCGGCCGCAGTGAGAGACGGGGGCGCAATTCTTGCCACAAAGTGATGTGATTTAGCGCTCCTTTTGTCTGATACTAATTGTCAGGAGCCGGAGCCCCAGTTTCGCTGCTGCGGTGGCTCTACAATCGAGGCCAAGGAAGATTCTAATTAAGGCCCCCAGTAATCGCGTCCTGCCCCCGGGCCGTTGCGCCGGTTTCTTGTCCGACTTCTTTTTTACCCCCCGCTACGGCTCTGCTGTAAATCAAGGCAGTCTTCAGTTGTGAGGAGTTTCTTTGCGGGTCAAAGAGACCCGGGATGCACAATTGCACCGAGATCTTTCCTCGCCAGGGGATTTCTTTAAAACGTCCCTTAATTGTTATTACGGGAATAATAGGCGTCCTGCTGGCTAGGCTGGCAGCCAAAGGACGTTTCGCTTTGAAATTTTCTGTGGAAGGAAACGTTTTTCCTTTGGGATATGAGGAATTACATACGTGCACACGTCGACGGGACATTTGCAAGTCCCTTTGTCCCCGGCAAATGCAACCGCACTGATTTTCTAATTGTTGACTTCTCTTTCTCTCCAGTCTCCACATCGTCCATTGAATATGTTAATTTGGTGCAGATCTCCACGTTTCAGCCCCTTCTCCCAGTTATTTAACTTAACTAAACGTTTCATATTCATGACTCCTGATTGAGGACAGAGCTAACACTGGTTTTGCGCATTTAGGATAATGCACTTCTCAACTCATATTCTGGTTTCTGGTTTGGAATATCCTAGACGATATAGTTTTAGTGGGAAATCGCCACGGGACCACAGAGATTTATCCAACTTCTATACCACATTTAAATTAATTCTGTACATAATCCTGAAGTTTTAGGCAAACTCTATAAAATACCTAATTTAACGGATTCACATTTGTTATTGAAACATTTCATGAAATTCTCTCGTCAATATTTTAACCCCATACCAATGGAAACACGTTTTTCGTTTTATAAGGACCCATAAAAATTTATTGGAATTATGTTAAAACAAAGAAAGATGTTCACGATTTGAAAATATGACTGAGTAGTTTCTAATATTTTAGTTTTCATTAGCATTGAAAGTAAAATGGAAGATACTTCTATTGCGTTTATAGTGAAACAAAATTTTTCAATTTTGAATATTTTAAAAATATACTTTTGTTATTTTGTTCTATAAAAATTAAGTTAATTTCACGGTAAAATCTTTAAGACATTATCAACAATTTTCAATAGAAGCAGTTCATATACTGGTCCTGATCGTTTATTTCTAATTTTTGAATTATTTTATTTGAGATGAGGGAAATCACTTCCTCAAATCACCTATACACGCCAAAGTAATTTTTATTTTTAACGTTTTAACTGTTTCTTGTTTTATAGATACATTGAGTTTAATTTTAACTTGCTCAAATTAATTTGTCAAACAAGTCGCAGTATTGTTTTGTAAAGAAATCTTGTAACCAACCGACTTTAAGAGTACATACTTTTTTTTTGTATACATCGGTATCTACAATAATTTTGAATTTTTTAAATGAGTATATTTAAATGTTTATTTTATAGTGAAATTGAAGCAATGTCACATCGGAAATAAAAGATCCGCAGCAACATTTATGGTATTTAGTAAAGAGTTGGATAAAATACTCTTTATTTTGAGTTAAAATATTTTTGCAAAATCCCATAAAATAAGTAATTTTTAGTAAATTAAGAAAATTGGCTTTTTCATTATCTTGGAAAATGATTTGAAGCTATAAAATTAAAGAATGAAATATCAACTAAATAACTGACCGTCGTAAAATACAATTTTGTAATATACATTGTATGCGTATCCATCTTAATTAAATTTTTGAGATAAACTTTTGCTTTAATCTTTTATACATAATGTTATGACTTTCATTTTGGTATTTTGTCTACATTATGAGTTTTTTGAAATAAATAAAAACAAAATTAACTTTTTCATTTAAAATGGTTAAAATAATTCGGTAGAACAAAGAAACAAAGAAATGTTTTTGACATTTTTTGTTAAAAAACAGATAATTTGTATGAATTATTGGAACTACGGTACGATAAATTTAACTCTTTATCGAAAAACACAGTCTCGAGGAAAAAGCGTTTAAAGTTTAAGTGTAAAGATTGCATTGCAGCCAGTACCCTTCGAGGTCAGATTACATAACTCTATTATTATAACTTACTTACTAATAATTCAATTCCCTTACTTATTTCGAAGTAACTTTTCCACACAAATATAAAAGTAAATATTAAGTTATCAACATAAATAAAGCCATTGAAAAACTGACCAAAATATAAAATTTCGGAAAAGTTCTTGTATAGCTCTAGAAAATCAAGAGGTGCAGATAAGAAGTTAACAAAAGGCGGACTGCCAGACGAAAAGGGAAGGTAGAGTCTACTGCCGTGGGATTGAAGATGGCTTAAAGGTTCGAAACTTTCTCGAGCATGTCTTCAAGTATCGCTCTAGCCGATCCCGCTGATGACAAAATAGGACGAAACTTTTTAGCAAATACCGACTTCACTCTGGGACAAAACGCATCACGGGACAAGCCCAAGTCCGTGCAGTCGAAGTTTTCCTTTATAAACTTCGTCAAGTAGAGTGCAAGAGATGTGGCAACGTCTTTATTCCGAGACAAAAGTCGGTTATTCATTCATTGAGTTCACAAAAAAAAAAAAAAAAAGGGAGAGGAATTATATCCTCCGTCGCGACGTCGTTTTTCTTTCATTCGACTCTAGCAGTGTGATGCCTTGCAAAAAAATGGTAGAAAACGACGAAAAAACCGCAAGGGACTTTCAAAAATTCGGAAGGACAAAAGTATCCTTCCTCGGCGCTATTTGGCGTCGCGCCAACCGAACAATAAGCGCAGAATTGCAGCGGACAACTACGAGGACGGAAACGAATTAAATTTCGCTTAAAAAGGATTGTTTTTTGGAGACCATCCACAATTAGGAAATTTTAGAAATTTGACAGTGTGCTCACCAACATATTCTGCAGACTGGGGCTTGACGTCTTCAGCTTCCTTGTCCCTGGCCGGATTACGTAACGATTGCCATTAAAACTTTTTCGGAATTGCTTAGTAATTACGAGGACAAGAGGCAGACGAAATGCTTACGCAGGCACTCCCCCGCCTCAGCCTCTGTCTATCGCCGATCCAGATCCTACAGGCTCTTGCTAACTTCGACCGGAAACGATATTATTATCATTTTTTTCCTCCGAAATTACATAATCCCTTATCGCGGTGACCCTTCTAACTCCGCGATGCGCAACTTGGCCGGGATCCGCCCCGGAGCAGTGCATTGCAATTAGCAGAGAATTCTTTCTGCCGGAAAAGTTTTTGTTAATTTCGTTAATGGCCAAGATATTGTGAAAGTTTTTGATTGGGTACTTGTAGGATAGAGTTGGGATTATTTTTGCGGGTAAACATTTCTGGAATGGAGTAATTAGATTCAGCCAATACCCCCCGCTCCCTGTTAATCTCCCCCCTAAACTCAGTAAAAACTCGACTATTCCGGCTGACTTCGAAAGTGCCATTTAAGAGTTTTTAATTTCGCTTTTAGCCGGATTTCTCGGGCATAAGAACTTTTCAGTTAATTATAGTTATAGTGGCTTGATAACGAAAATTTAGGGATTTTTTTTAGCTGATTCTTTCATAAAAAAGTTGCTATAAATCTGTTCAACTATTTGCATTTATCCAGGATTTTTTGTCGGATTTTTGTCGAGATAATAAAACTTCCTGGAGGTAACAAAATAACTACTCAGTTATAATTACGTTTTTACTATATTCCTATAGGACCATAATTTATCTGGGTTGTTAACAAAAAAAAAAATCAATTAAAAGCTGGAACATGCAGCATATACAAATTTGGTTTAAACGACATTCATAAAGTCGTTTATTGTATAGGAATCGAATCTTAAAACAAATAACTGATTAATTTTTAGAAAAATTATTTTAAAATCTTTTTGTTTTTGATATCACTACATTAGGTTTAAATTAATAGAACAAATAACATATACAAACAATAAATAAATGAATTTTGATTCGAGTATTAAGCTGCGTAAGAGCTGTTTAATTTGTTTTATTTAGGAGCCAAAGTATTTATTCAAGTCAATCAAAACATTAATCGAATTTTCCGACTTAAGAGGTTATCTTTTACTGTGACCAAAGTGAAAAGAGGAACTTGGGAATTAGTTTAAACAACAAATCAGAAATGCAATATTATCAATTTTTGAATATTTATTTTTATTCATCTTCAAGAGTGTGTATAGAAAATTTTATTAGTAAAAAATATTACCTTACCAATTAGCGAGTTGTTTAACTTTTGCGGTCGATGTTGTTTTTTACGTGCGATTGGGTCCGCCTACAAACATCGTCAGTTGGTTCATATGGTTGGTCTGAAATAAAAACAAAACATACATACATATGTATATTTATTTTACATGTACATATAGTAGTTATCGAATGTCGGGAGATTTTATTTTTCCTGCTATATAAACAAAAATAGCAATTATTTTCAACCGACCCTCAAATGCGAACTATTAAAATCGATATTAATTAAACAAAAAATATCAAAATTATTTCTCTGAACATTTCTACCAAATTTTATATCGATTTATCAATTACAGCCTGTGAAATCGTGTACAGTGTTCTGGAAAATATAGTTCCGAGAAAGACGCCGTTGAAGTCTTTTTTTTTTTTCAGTGCGGTTTGGTGCGCCAAATTAAAAGCAACATGTCTTTGGAGTTTTTGGGTACTTAAACCCTTTAAAACTATTCTTAAAGTATTGCCAATAACTTTTTTGAATCGAATCGAAATTTAAAATGTATTTTTTTAGGCTTTAATGATTTTAAAACCATTTTATTAATGAAACAAATGGCATTGATTTGAAGTGCTGAGTGAGCGAAATCCCATGTGGGTTTTTTTTCGTATGGACAGTATATGATTATAGCATTAAACCATATATTTTTTATTGAAATTATCTGGAAATTCGAAGGAATATTCGTCTTTAATTTGGTTAAATATTGAAATATAATAATTCAATATTGCTTATCTCAGTACCTGACATATGAGCGTAAAGAATTGTTGAAAATTAAGTAACGCAAATAACTACAAAGTATATTAAACAAAATTGAGATATTTAAAAATGTGTGTATGAAAAAAAAATTATACTATAAAGCTGTTAAAGAAGGTAAAATCCATGAAGACGATAACCGAAAATAACTAGAAAAATAATAAAAGCAATATCTGCAGATTACACTATATTAGGTACATGAAATTTATTTTAAGATGTAGGAATGACATTTTAACGTTCTTCATACTGTTTAAAAGAGAAAAAGTGTTATATCTTCACAAAAATCGTTAAAAGCGAAACAAGTGGTAATTTATGCCAAATATTTTCCAACGTATATGTAAGTAACTACTGCGCGACCGGATGAAGAACACTCGTAAGCTCTTGAAATTTACTTAATGTTTTTATTTAATTTCGCTAAAAGTAAACAGTGGGAAAAAAACCCCACCGGGGGAGTAATAAAAAGCAATCTCCCAAAGTGCTTATTTTACTAAGGTGTGAGATGGTGAAAGACTTCCCTAAAAACCGAGATGAACAAAAGTGGCCATAGCATGCAGGCGTTCGGAACGGACCCGGGAAGCTGGAGCCTGTCTCCGGATGCTGCTCCTCGGCAATTAATCAAATATCCTCGAAGAGAAACAACCAGAATTGGATTTTCAATTTAAAGCAAGATCCACACGACCAAAAGCGGGGGGTGCGCTTTTCGAAAGTGCTCCACGGTTGGATTGGCGGCGGCTCGATTTTGCTACCCCGTTGATTACCCAAACCCACACCCTTCCGGGTAGTGTGGCATGGGCCTTAGGGGCCTTAGGGGCCTTTGGGCGCCTTTGGGGCATGGTGGCGGAGCGACACCAAAGTGCAATCACAAGCAGCAGGATCTGTGCGAGCGTTTGATGAAATTACGCTCCATCTTCTATGAATATCTTCCGTCTGCTCGTCTGGAGGTTTTTGTTATCGTTTCAACTTGGGTGCACTCATAGTGCACTTTTTCATGCACTCCTCGCCCGGGTGCCTTCCGTCTTCCGCCTCCTTAGACTTTTCTTCTGTCGCCGCACGAAAAATCGAAGGAAAAATTCTTTGTATGCACTTGAGTGCACTGAAAGGAAAACAATTTTCCGAAAAGGGCTTCACAGGAAAAGAGATTCTCATCGATTCAATTTTCATTGCCATTTTCAGTTGACTCATTTCACTGTAACTGGCTGTTGTGAGGATTTTATATGTTGTTTTATTTTATTTTATTTTTATATTTTTTACTTCCACTGGGAGGAGCGTAAAGAAAGTTTTTCTATCTTCAAGCATCCGCCCACACCGAATTGAGTGCACCTAAAAAGGTATATTGCCCTGCGTTTTACTATCTTAGAAGACATTCGGTGATTCAAAGAAGTGATAAATTGAAAACTTGAAGCCTGAAGCACGAAATACGAGACTCAAATATCCGAAACGTCTTCAGAAAATATTTAAGAATCCAGAGATTAATTGAAATCGGAACCCGGACTTGTTCCACTGTCAGAAATAAATGCAATGTCTTTTCCTGTAAGTGCTCTTTGGATTCCATGACATAATTAAGAATGCCTTAAGGGACTATGAAGATATACGAAGATAGGAAATATATATTTATTTTTTATTTTTTTGATTTCTAAAAAATACACCCACTACCCACTTCTTTCGAGCACTTTTAAAGAAACTAGCGTGGGAGACCTCAATAGAAATGAAATTCCATTTTGAATCAAATGCTCCACCAACAGTGAATTTGAGCTAAAGTGGGTCTACCGAAACCTTCATTAAGCCGGACAAGGGCGAGTCGCATTTGCAACAAAATATCACAAATGGAGGCCAGTCGGTTGGCGGCTATGACCAAAATTCAATAAAGCTTAGCCAAACGAAGCTCTAAAATTTGAAATTATTAACAACAACATTTAACGAACGCTCACAAATGACAATTTCACCAAGCTAGAAATTGAATAATCCACTTTGGGGCCCTTTTCAATTAACTTATGCTAAAATGTTCGACAAAGTCCAGTGCATAAATTACTTGGCAGGATAATGAAGGGACTTCGGTGGCGGGTCCTCTACACAATCGGAAAGGTCACTATTAGCCCTAAATTCGGTAATTATTATTCATTTGGATTGCTTCATGTGCAGGCCCACATTCGGGAAACCCCCGACGGTAGCATTGCCATGGAGCGGTGAAGGGCCGGAACCATCGAAGGGTCGACTGCCGAATTGATAAGCAGCCCTTAATTTTCATGAATAATGGCTACCTTTTCAGACATTTAAATACAATTTGATTTGATTGCTCCGAACATATCAACCGACTGCTAATTTCATTAACGCCGGCAATTCTGGCTCGACATTTTTATTATCGGGTTTTTGCATTTTGCGCCCGCACGACTGCCAGCGGACGTGTTCTGCTGCGACGCATTAATTTTACAATTGATTAGCTCGAAACAATGGTGGTACACTGAACGCGATTCATTAATTAATTCAGCATATCCCCAAAACGTTGAAGTTCATGTAGGATGGTCGAAATTGATATTTAAGAAACAAGAACATGACAACATAACAAGCAAAAAGTACAATTTAAAAATAGGTTATAATAAGTTGTGAATCAAACAGTTTTGTATATATTTTGGAAATTTGTCTGATTTATTAATCTGAGATAAAACTATAATTTTGTTGGTTTTGCTCCTTTGTGTCAGATTATAAGATTAGAACACATAAAACTTCTTATGGAACCTCGGCTTGGATGTTCAAAAAAAAAAAAATCCTCAACTGAATTTTGTAAGTTTTAAAAATCAGAAAAATGATTTCTGAAACCAATAAAAAATACATAAGTTTGAGCTACATATACCTACAAACTCGAGTCAAACTCTGTTAAATTGTTACTAGGTGAATTTATTATTTTTATTTTTGTTAAATAATTTATTATATCTAGAATAGAATAGACATATATATTTTTTAAAATATAAATTAGAACTTTCCAATGAGTTTGCTCACACTTCTGCGAATTCGTGTATTTCCGAGGTGACGAATTGCCAAAATAAATTTAAAATCGTCCTTTAATTTAGTTCTGCATAGTTCGGAACATTTTTCCTTGCACCCATAATGGTAATCCACATCACATAATGACTATATACTTTCAAACGTCTTAAGATTATTTTTACTGTTGAATAGCTTGGAAATTAAAGTTATAAAAGTAGTGGCAGCATTTAACATCTTTAAACAAAACGAAATTAGGTGATTAAAAAACTAATTATTATATGCAATTAAAATGCTTTCTGAACAAAGTGCGAAAACATAAAAATTAGACCTAATTTAATTCTATTTAGTGTAAATACCATAAATATTAGATCCAATTTAAAACCTTTTGTAAGTAAAATTGTATGTATGTAGGTGCAATATTTGGGCACTTTTTTCCAATCAATTTTTAAAAATGATACATCCTCTGTTATATAGCTCTTTATATCCCCATGTGATAGATCTGTTACAAACCATTTGCGAAAATAGAATAAAATAAAAATCAACATTTGTTCGTGTTATCTAGTACAAGACTTGTGTAAATTCACAGATATGTTAGATGTTTCACAAAAAGTTTTTTTCAGTTTCGGAAATTATTTAGTAGTTTTTGCATAGAGAGTAAATTATTATAGATTGTACATATCATACTACCTTTTTTGTACTGTTTTTTTATTGTATTATCTACTAAAATTTTGAAATTCTAAAAAATTCGTATATTTTATTATTTTTGGAAACCTATCAAAGCACCTGATATTTTGTCATTTTTAAGAAATTGAGTTATAAAGGGTTAAGATTAAAATTCTACATAATTTTCTGTGAATGTATTTTTCAATTCATTTTATTAACTTCTTTCAAAAATGAGATCCACAACTAATGAAAAGTGTTTTTAGAGTGCTAATGGGAAACCTACAAATATCATCGACATAATATTTCTCTAAATATACCACCCAGCGGATTGTCGATTTTCAAGAAACCTATTTCTTGAATTCAATCAAACAGATTAATCTCAAGGGTATAAAATAATCGACAAGACCTCTGAACAAGTGAACCACATCGGCAACGGATGGCAAGACGAAAAATTTTCAATTTGTAAAATTTCATGTGTCAGTTGCCTCGGAAGGACACTCAACGAAGAGCAACTTTGGCCCCAGAACGTCAAGAATATATCGATTGAATCAACTATGGCTTTCTTCGAGGAAACTTTGTACCTTCGAGTAATAACTCTAGGGCACCGACTCCGCCCTTGGGGGGCTCCTCGAAGAGTCGAGAATCACTTAATTTACTCGTCGACCATTGGGATGTTCACCAGAAGGGCAGTGGCGCACAGAGGAAAATATTAAAAACGTAACATCCGCCGGAAGCGAGCGGGGGCGGTTCACCAACCAAATATGGCTTGAGACGGTCGTAAAACCATTGGCTGCTAGAAATTTATTAGTGTAATAAAATCGTCTCTCCAAGGATCAATTTTCTTCCCAGTGAAGCATTCGCTGGCTGCCGCAGGGGTCGCCTGGATCGGAAATCTGAGGAGGACATCTCACTGGGTCTACTTTTATTACCTAAATGGACCCTTAATTATTGCTCTGTAAACAATAAACCTGTTATCGCAGGCACAGCCCGATTAAGATGGGAATCGATGAGCGAACAAAATTTTTTCAGTGGCAATTCCCATGTGATTTATACACCAATTGCCCTTGCTTTTAATCTTTTGTCGAACACTTTTTCGACAATGGTTTTTAGAGTGTCGCACAATAAATGGCAAAAAACTCTGTAAAATTTATATATTTTTGCATCATGCACGATGAGCGAAATTTTTTGTTATTTATTTATTATTTATTTATTATTTAGTTATATTCAACTCCAGAGATGAAAAGACATATATAATTAAAAATTCAATGGCCCCAGCAGCGCTACCTATAGAAAACAACTTTTTTAATTATCTGATTAAATTCTTCATTAATTAATTCATACATACAATATATATAATTATTTTGGATGGATTCATCGATTTTGTTTGCAGAACATTAAAAAATGTACTTTAATTAAAGTGTTTTTATCTTTGGTAATTGGATCAATGAGCTTTTTAATTAATTATTAAATGATTATTAAAGATATATATTTATTTTTACGCTATGAAATGGCAATTATGCACATATCAAATGCGTCTTTGTTATCAGTTAATTATGAAACGTCAGGTATTTAAAATCATCCACAAGTGTTGTATACTCGAAAGTATCATTTTATTAATCAAACTGAGGTGACATTTTACTTAATACCTCTTATATTTTATCGCTTATTTCTTTTCCAAGGTAAAGTTCAATTTTGAATGGACTAAATGAAGCTTTCATAGAGATAAATTTTTAATGAATTTTAAATGTTTCAATTAAACTAAGCCTTTTCTATAAATCGTACAACTAAAGAATATATTTCTAGTCGGGTATGATTTAAAAATTCAAAGTTTTTCCTTACGTCCAGTTGTTCTCAGTGTTAATGAAATATCTTAACCCTACCTAATTTATTCAATTTATGTTCTTCGACTATATGGAGCTTATGTATGATAATTAATATTTTTTGCTACTATTGAAAAGTCATTATCGCATTTATTTAGTTTGATGTTTCAACATGTGCGAATTACAAAAGACCATTAAGGATTTGAAAACGAAAATGTTTCGGGATAGTAATAAAATAATGTAAAAATACAAATCAATCTTTTGTGAAATATTTCAAAAAACTAACTAACACTACACTAAGCTCATTATAAAGTTAATAGCAAAACTTATTGATCTATTTTTCTTAAAACAGAAACTAATTATTCTCGTCCCAGCCTCCAGTTTCCGACATAAAACTAATTATATATTGGAAACTTTTACATGACAGCAACATTTATGTAATGCAGCTTGTTAAAAAGAGGAGATTTTAAAAAAAACTTATCGATTTCTTGCAATTATTATTTTTATTATTTTAGTTTACAATTGCAATCCGTCAGTTGGTGGTGCAAAGAGCGCGTATTGTTTTACAAATAATGCTTTATTATTGAGTTTTGTGTACATATATCTAAATCTCATTCATTCATTTATTTATAAAATTTCTGCCAATCAACACTAATATTCAACTTTTTCTGTAATATTTCTTGAAATGAAAATAGACCTTCTGATTTTAAAAACGAATTCATTGAATTGAAATTGAACCTTTGTGATTTCAAAATGAACTCTTTTTTCAATTATAAAAATATATATGTATAGGAAAACTTTTTGGGTTTTACACACAATTTTTACTTTATTTCTTTAGCCCTTAATTATAACGACATCTTAGACCATTATAAATAAAGGTCATACCCCCTGATATTAAAAAGTTCGTTAATTTCAATTAACTTCGAATTCATATTTAAATTGAAATGTTTTACATACCGATTATATTTTTGAAGTATAGTATTTTTGATTTTATAATGCTACTTTTTAACTTATTATCATAGTGAAAATGTTTTGATTTGAAGTTGTTTTATTTTGAAATTAGTATATTTAATATATGTTTAAAGCATTTTACCCAACTCACATTTGACCGGTTTTTCCTCCATTTTAAATTTTGAATTTTCTGTGTTGTTTCAGGTGACGCCGCTGCAATGACGACGATCCGTTAGCGGCATTGACTATGGGACCAGAGGCATGGGCGTGTGCGCGGACCCTGGGTCTTTCCGGTGGTGTCAGGCATTAAGCCGGTCGCGATCGTTCGCCACAACAAGAACAAGCACAGGATCAACGAGGATTGTCTTCATCGGGTTGATACTGGTCGCAGCCCTACTAACCAGGAGCGCTCTTGCAAACGGTCCAGGTGAGTGTCGCCGTCGCCGTCGGCGCCCAGTCCTTATCCCAGATCCCGTCCCTTCTGAGCCCTCAGATAATTGTTTTCTGTGAGAAAAGTCCACCGATATCCCACTTAGGAAGTTTACTGACCACTTTGCACAACTTATCCCGGAATTTGCTGAGAGGCAGGAACGCTTTCGTCGTCCTTAGAGTTGCTGCAAATCCCAGGGTCTGAAGCACTATCCCCGGAAACTTTCAAGTGGGAAAGTCGAGTCATTTTGTGCTCCATTGAGCATTACTTGGAAACATAAAGCAACTTTGAAGACATGATTTTGCATACGTTGTCCCTGATTAGCATCACCCAGGACCCAGCTTAGCTGGGCTGGTTCCCGGCTGCTCCTGTGACGCAGAGTGCTCCTCCGTCGCGACGGCAGACGTGCACCCTGCAAGTGGCCCACATCAAGAACACTCGCCTCGCATGCTCCGGGACCAGAAGAGGCTGTGATTAACATTTTACTTGATGCGACTACGGAGCATAGATCATAGGCAGCATAAACAGAATGAGCACGTTCCAACCGCCCTTTCAGCGGCTGCATTAGACAGACATCGACGCGCCATTGTCTCAGTCCCTCGGGACGCTTCTTCGTCTGGATTCTGGAATCTGGGACTCGTCGACTTCGGTGTTGTCGCCTTCGACTCCTTCGATAGAATCCTACTTGAAGACGATGGGGCCAGTGAAGCACCTCACGCTTCACCAGCTTCTGATGGGATTAGTTTCTGAATCTCAGCAAATTAGCATCACCCTAATGAAGCAGGGGATGGAAAAAGGGAGGTGTTCGTTAAAAGTTAAAAAGCTTTTAAAGTAAAAATGGCACCCATGTTCTACAAAAGTTTAACTTTTTTACTCCTTCAAAAATGCAACAGATATTTGCATTTATCTATTTAGTGTCTGTGCATGTACATAAGTCACAAGTACTAAAGTTATGTCATGATAATCAAAAAATTTAAGGACTCATCTGAAACTTTATCCAATCATGTTTAATACAAAACCCTATTATCTTATTATCATATAAACCAAGGACGTTGAACTTACGACAGAAATTAATATGGATTTTTAATTAACATAACTCCTTCAGACCCAGTGGTTTTTATAATACGCATCCCACAAAGTTCTTTCTAAAGAATTGCTTCAAAAAGTATTCATTATTATCTCTCAGAAATTTTTGTTCATTAGTACCTACATAATTTCGGCTTAATAATTAGCTTTGAAGTCTGTTACATTTCACGAACGTTTTTAATAAATATGTGATTTTTCACTTTTAAGTATTTTCTCTGAAAATAAATAACACGGATAAACAACAACTTCCTCCTGGACTAGAGATATACATAATGGCATACATACATACATACAAGAAAACAATAGGGTCAAATTTGTATTTTGACCAGATCTGATGTAAAAATGTAGGGCTGAGTAGAGTATGAGTATCAGGTAATCGAGCATTCAGACGGTATATATTTTAACAAAATTACAGTCCGTTTGAAGGTCAACGCCCATTTTGACCAGTTAAATATGTTTAAAAAATTTATAAAAAAATTCCTAATCAATCCTTGAATTAATTTAAAATTGTTTTCCTTCAGTAACAAAAAAGACAATTATACGAGTACCTACTAAAATACTTTGGGGTTGAGTACAAGTAATCGTGACATCGAAAGAACTTAGAATTAGCTTCAAATGAAATCTTATACCCTCAGCTAATTATGAAATATGATTAATGCAACATATATTTTTATTATACTTTTTCAAGAGATTGCTTGCTCCTTCACTAATATTATGAGTCTCCAAAGTAAAAAGTAAAATGCTTCGTTTACGTTTCGATATTTTTTAAAAAGCTTTTCGAAAATTTACTAAATATGATTTTCCTTTATACTTTTCAACGTTATTTTTTTCGAGAATTCGATGTGATAGAACGTTTTGGTTTTTCATATTCGTATCAAGAACCCCAAAAATAACAAAAAATAATTGTGAAAACTAAAAAGATGTTGAGGAACCAACCAAATTTCATAAGTCTCTGCATTTATTCACATTTTTAAGAATGATTGTGTGAGTTCTAATTAACAGAATTTAGACTTCCTACAATTGAAATGAAATGTTTCTCAAAAAATCATTTTGAAGAGCTCAATGTGAAGAGTGCCTTCATTTACTGTATATATATTTTTTATGTAACCTGTGTATGTCACTAAATACCATGTTTTTTAGCAAAATAACCCTCCTAAAAAGCAAAAGAGTGACTTATTCCCTATTTTAATTTAGAACTCTTTAATTCTTGATTAAGGATGGTAGCTTTAAAAAATATTAAAAAATCGCTACTTCGTCTGAAAACGTTTTCTCTTCTCATTCACAAAGTTCTAAAGATGACGGAATGTTGAAATTAGGTTTTTAAAGTTATGTTAGGCTACATAGATAATCTGAATAAGTAGGTCCAATATGAATATATTTACGTTTTAAAAAAATAGAAACATCAAAAGAACTGGGCATTTTTAATAATTTTTAAAGTAAAATTCCTATACTCCCCCTTTTCACGTTTTTGATTACAAATTATGGACCATGTTCTTCCCATTGGTGAGTGTTGTAATTTATGGACGACTTCAAAGAAGACCCAAATGAGTTCTAGACATGAATACTCATTTGTCCAGATTATAACAACTTACCGTTTTCACATAGTCTAGAGATGCTTTAGGTGAACCCTACCGTAGAAAGGAAAAAGGATGATAGTAAAATGTTTTATTGTCCACTCAAGTAAGTGTATGATGCTAAATTTCTACCTATGTATATACTGCTTAAATTTTCTGTTGTCATCTCAGACCTAAAAAAATTCAACATTCCGAAGGGCTTCCATGCCTAGGGAAAATAACACAAAAGACATCAATTTCATATCTTTTTCAAGAATTGAATAAATGAAAGCATATCACGCAATGGCAGGAATTTTCCTGGCAGAAAACCTCTCCGATGGAGGAATGGAGGGCCCCAGCCCGTAAAGTGTTTTCATCCAAAACAATGGCAGGCAAATAAATTGCCCTCCTTCCCGGAGTATGGAGTAATTTCATGCTGCGACCCCATCAATTATTGCAGTTTCGTTTAATGGCCAATGATGATCGGCAATTGCCTTCAAAAGAGCCGTAAAGGATAATCGTATTCCCATCCCGATCCTGAAACGACAGCTATTCCGATGAGAAATTTTCCAGGATATAGAACACTCCAGCGCATCTATAGTCGTTCCCGATAAAATCGAAGAAGAGGCTAAAATTAGCCACTGCACCACCGTATTGCATCGGATCCTGTCCGCACGGGTTTCGTTATTAACATCATTATCAGGGCATTAACGTCGACAGGAGTTGTGGAGTTGTCTATTGAGTGCATCCGGCTCATCCCACGTCCAGATCCAGGAAGAGATGCAACTCCTCCGGAACGTGGAATAAGCGATAAATGCAGGGCTCCCCGTCTATTTTAATCACCACCCCCCAAACCAGGCTCAATCCGGAAGACGCCTGGCGCAATACTTTAGTCCTCCCCGCAACCTGGCAATATAATTCCAATCGAATCGTTATTCCGGCAATAACTCGAAATGATAGAGATTCCCTTTAATCGGCAGCCGGCGTGTCACCTCGACGGGAGGTGCACTAAATCCGCTCGTTAAGTAACGCTATAAGACGTCGAATCGGCGTCGTCGTCGTCGTTGTCGTCGTTTTCGGCGGGATTACCTCCTCAAGGAAAATACTTACTTACCTTTGCAGACGTCGCGGCGCAATTTTTGTTTGCCTCTGTTGTACTTTTGTTTGTTCTTGCTTTGCCTGCAGAATTTGCGGCGGTGCATTTAATTCCTTACCCATCCACCCCCGCGATTCTCCGCCGCCACTGCATCAGACATTCTCTAGAACGCGTCTACTGTTTGTTGGTCTTAAACATAAGCATATCCTGTAAATTGCTTTCAAGAGGATTCTGGAAACTACGATAAATTCCTCGAAACTACTTCCCATACACTCCCTGAATCCGAAAGATACTCTTAGTTTTCCGCGATTCCGAGAAAATCCCCACTAATGCAGTCGAGCTTAAGCATCACTGGCACGTATTTAAATGAATGCCATTCGGATAATTTAATTACTTTTAATTATACCGAATTTTCACATTAAAACTACACAGCAACTTTTAAAATTTTGTCAACTTATAAAAATTTCCTTAGGGTATGAAGAATTTTTTTCCAAAAGCATAGTACACTTCTTGTCAGTGCCGCACACACCGTTTGCATCTTCCAACTTTCGTGAAATTTGTACAGCAAATATGTATAGAAAAGATAAATATCACCGAAAATGTTACGAAAATTCTCTAGAATTTGCATCAACTACTGTACTTACTCTGTTTTTGTAGGTATGGAAGATGAAACAAGGATTTATCATTATGCAATTGAGTTAGTTATTCACTTTGCATGTCGTTAATGCATAGTATGCACTAGAGAAAAGTTTTTTTGGAAGACGATATTTAAGAGCATTCAATATTTTCTCTACTTTTCTCATTCTGTAAATAAGAAAACAGACAGAAAACTAAAATATATGGATGGTACGAATTATCAGATATTATTTTATTTTATATTTGTTATACTTTAAAACGTGTAATTCAAATACATTATTAGTTGAATAACTTTTACATAGAGCAGTAATGTTAATATTAATTTTAAAAAATAATGAAGAAGCAAACAAATTTTAGTGGACTTCAAATTTGATTTAAATCGACTAAGAAAATTGGCATAGCTAAGGTGGTTCAAATGGGATGTATGGGAAATAAAATTTAATTTTCCTAAGAAAGAGTTTTTATGAGATATAAATAGCACATGCGTCTTCGTATCAATCAACTTGACCGAAAGTGCTAAATAGAAGTTATGTTAGTATTATTATTGACTTCGTTGAAATAATTCTTTGCGAATTTAATTAAAAATTAAATTCAATATACAACCGCAACCCTTTTATTTTATGATCGCAAAAAATTGTTTGATTCTTTAATAATGAAATTCTTCTGTTTGTCTGTATTCCGCCTGTTAATCAAAAATAGAAAATTTGTAAGTACATATTTAGATCTAAAATTCTCAATATGAAAAAATTGAATAAACATGAATCGCATAAAAAAAGAGCAAACATTTACGAAATATTCGAATAAACCCAGAACAAAGAATACCACAACTTTCACTACCAACGAAATGCTCAAGATAAAATTTAAGTTTTTCAAATTGCTAACAACACTTTATCATAATATGTATTTACAAATCTATATTTACTATCTTTTAGAGTATTCTAGTAATTTCTTCTAGAAAAATAATACAAAGTTTTACTTGAACGTAACTACATCATGTATCTAAGGACATTTATCACAGAAAATTTGTAATTTTAACATTTACAGCTTAAAGAGGAGTTTATAATTTCGGATAAATAATTCTCTTTAACCTTCGAAATATATGAGATACCTACATACATATGTATGTACTATGTAGTTAATAAATATTATCATCAAATATTTTTAGTAACCACCCGTAAATTGTTTTTAAATAAAATACGTGATATTAACATTTATTATTTCTATTGGCAACGCAAATTAATTTTGAAAATTATTATTTCTACCTTGAACACGAGCATAGAGAAACATAATTTGTTTGTAAAGCGAACAAATATTATCTCTTATTTATTTTAATTTTCAGCGTGCTCGAAAGATGAACATCAACATTTTATTTTCATATGCATTTATATAATTGTTGGATTGAATCAGAAATGCATAATATGAATAATTAATTGTTTTTCATTATCATAAATAAATATGTATGCATAGGTAGTCGTAGGCACCTTATATTAAAAATCTATATTCAAATATTTAAATTTAAAAAAATTGGTGGTAGGATTTCAGCAAATGAGTTTCACGTTATACCTACTATTATATTTTTCTCCAAATAATATGATTTAAAAAATCGCATGAAAACAGCGTCTATATTTGTATTTTCAAAGCCTGGAAATCAATTTCATTGTTCTGTCAGATATACCTACCTGAATTGTACTTACATAATATCCGAATACTCTTCATTTATTTATAGGTATATGTAGTTAGATTTTCCATTTCTTCCAATAACTTGTTGTTCCTCGGAAGTTGTTTCATAATTGCATAGGATATACCAAAGACACTTTTTTCCCAAAATGTACCCTTCAATAAAAACTTTATGAAGTTATAAATACAACTGATAATGATTTTGTTTGCTAAACTCGACTAACTATAGTCGAGACAAAATAAATCCAGGACTAGTAAGAATAGTAAGAACAAAGAAAATGTCTGAATTATTAAATATAATTTGTGATTAACACTTAGATGTTTGTAAGATTTCATGTCACTGGAGATTGAAAGTCATTCATTGTGAAATTTAAGAGTACAGAAATCAAGCACAAAAATCATTACGACAAAGTTAACTCACCTGCTTTTAAACTCACTTATGACTGCATATGACACCAACGTGGTGCCATCGGAAATTTACGATCAGTTTGCCGATGACACCACGTTGGTGCCACGGGACATCAAAGTGTTAATATTGAAACCGCATATTATGCGGTATTATGAAATTGAAAATTAAATATTTTAAGAATGAGTTTACTCTTTTGATTCATTAAGTAATGCATTGTTTTTTATTTTAAAATTTCGTTCTAGCAGAAGATGCTGTACACATTACAGCAATCCTTGGAGAGAGTGTCGTATTCAATTGTCACGTTGAGTTCCCCTACGACCATCCAGTTCCGTATGTCCTGCAGTGGGACAAGAAGGTGAGCGAAACGGTACGATATCAAAATCTTCTCTACTCTCTTAATCAAGAAATTTTTTATATATTCTATATATAAATACATAAATACCTTTATAAATATCTCCGTGAGTATTATTTTGTTGACAACAGAAGAAAGATAAAAATAATTTGCAAATATCCATTACTGTTAATACTTATTATTTCGTTGAACTTTTGTTTACCAGCCGGGTATACGATATTTTGTAGATGTTACATTTACCATTCAGACATTATCATTAATTACTGAACTTGTGTAAAATTATTCGAACAGCATCAATGTATTTGTTGTTCGAATATCGCTATCGAATTGGAGTAGACTTTAATTTCTTATAAGCTTATAAAAATAATTTTTGTTCAGATTCTTCAAAACAGTTGCGTGATATTCGTTACTTCATACATATTTCGGATATTGATATTAGCTGTACTTTTATTTTCTGTTCAAAGTGTAATTCGAGGCAACTTAGTTGAATTTAAAACCTTTTGGATAAGACTTGTTCAACTAAGTACTCAATGTATATCGATAAATTGGAGAATTTTAGTTCGTTAAACGTTTTCCCAGACTATTATAATTTATGAGTAAGACACAAACATACATCATACCGCTTCCGTTTCAAGTTACACTACTTATCAACAAGAGCTTAACGAAAATATTTTTATACAGAAAAGTGACAATAACTACCACTTCTTCCATTTCGATCACCACCAATACCTAAAGAGAGTGAGAGAAGACTTAAAAGTACTTAAAATTAGAGAAAAAGCAAATTAAATTTAATTAGTTATAAAATCATTCATCGTTCCATAGATAGAACACATTCACTTTGTATATTAAATTTTTTGTGACCACCGATACAGTAAAATTGGCCACTTTTGCGATTAATCCGAGTTTAATTAATAAAAAAAATAAATTTCCAATCCTCGTTCTCAACTGATTTTTTCGTTTTGTTCACGTTTTGTGTGATTTTTATTGAGACGTTTCAAGTCCGCCAATAGTTCACAGGTTTTATTTTTTTGTTCGTTTTAATAGTCTTTCGCTAATTACAATTTTGATTAGTTATTAATTACTTGTATTTAATTAAACCTTAGCGCACCACAACTTTCCTTTTGGGTTTTGTTAAATTTTTAAAAGATTTTCATTATTTTGTTTGTTTCTATCGTTATTTTATTACTTCTACGAATTTTTAGGATGCAATTACTCTATTGGCCTTATAAGTTTGGTGAACTACTGCACAGTTGTGTCTTTTCTGTACATAAAATTAAATAAAAAATTGGATTAAGCATTTGAGGAGTTTCGGTAGTAAAGCAAAGTAAAAAATCTATTAGATATTCAAATTTGAAAAAACTAGTCTAAAATAATATTTACCTACTGCTACTATCAGGAATACAAAAAGAGCTGTATGTTTACATTGAAAATATAAATTATGTATGTAAATCATTGATTTGGTACATTGCGACTAACGAGTTGTCTTTAATTTATTTAAAATAAACTTTTGCTCGGCTTATATAGCTACTAAAAAAATCGGCTGGTGTCATGAGTCGAACTATATTACTTTCATGCCACTGCCATTAGTTCGAATGTAATATAAAATTAAAGTTGAAAATAATTTATTTAACACTAACGTCACACTTGTTATTTTTCGATTAATTTAAAGGTCTTTACTACCGAAATAACCTTAACTTCAACTAACTAGCAATGGTATAATTAATTATTTCTTTCAGATTTTAATATTGCTCTTATTAATTCCTGTGTTACCAAATGGAATAAACAATTATAATAAGGAAATTAATTTTATAAGATAATATTGATACCCTACTAATTGATAAGTCCTTTTCTGTACAAAAAAAAAAAAGAAAAGAATAAAAGGATATACTTTTACACCACTTTTGCAAAGATATAAGTCAACACACGCTTTTTATTTTGTTTCTTTTTCCGTAGTTGCTTGCCTGGAATTTGTAAATTTTTATATTCCTTTAATAATATCCAATTCACCTTGATTGATGCATGTGGATTTTTTTCGCATTTTAAAATAAAATGATACCTATATTAATTTAAAATTAATATGTTTAATTGAAGTTTTCATAGCGAGCGTATTTCATAAATATTTACTTCAGACTACACTGAATCTAAGAGCTAAAATTTATTGGATGTACAAAATATTTAATTAATTGTTTTTCAGCTACTAGTTCTAGAAATGTTTTTGACTCTAGAGTGGTTTTAGAAATGTGCGTAATTCCGCGATTCTTTGAATTTGCGGCTACCCTCTAAAGCTCTCAATAGACATGTAATCCAACAAAAGAATATTGATATTAAATTCGTTCTTACTTTTATTAATATGTATATTCGTTACAAGGTTTAAGGCTTAATCATAATTCTCATTGACTCAACACTATTATTAATTTTTTGAAATAACAAATGACAAACAAATGCCATTATGGGTCTCATTAGTCTTATTACGACATGAAATTTATTAAAAAAATAACCAAATTCACAAACTATTTACAAATATATTTAAATAAATAACCTTTGTAGCAATGCAGTACAATCAATTAAAATGGCTAAAACAATAACAATTAAGTTTTACAAAAAATAATGCAACTGGCCATTGCGTTGTGCGATTTCATTTGCAACACTAGTGGAACTGACCAGACAGTGTAAACAGAATTTAATGAAATAGTTATTTGTCACCAGCATGAGTATAATTTACACAGTTTTCTATCGCAATTCCAACTCCTAATTGGACAATAATTAAAATGGATGTTAATAAAATTAATGCCATACGAGAAGTGTTCCTAATTGCTGTTCAATTAACGTTATTAATTTTGGGTATTCATTGAAAAGGAACGAAACCATTTGTGCGGCCTAACCAATAGTTGCTGTCATTGCTCTGATGAGAATGACTACCCTCAGAATTTGCAATTAGCTCGTGGCAATGTTCCCAAAATTCCTTTTAACATTTTGGCTCTGTCTAATCACTCTCCTGCGTACTAAAACCAACAGACAATGCACCCATATGGACGCAAATTTGATTTTATTAAAATTTGTATGACCGTGGGATGTGATTGGAATTTGCTGTTTTGGTGGGGAAAGAACTAATCCTGATTAATTTAAAGCCCGTCGTTAGCTCAATGGACAGTGGATTGAAAATTATTTTTGAGGATGAGATCGCCCATTTGTGGGTGGTCATCACATATTAGAATTTTGTGTTGACATAGGAATGAAGCAATTAATTGGGCATAGGTGGTTTGTTTAATTTCGAGTTCAATGAACGATTTTATATCATTTATATTACCCCATGGTAATTTATCAGCCTGATTAGGAGTGTCCATTTAATTTTGAACACAGGAAATCTGAAAATAGACTTGAATATTGATTAATTGATTGACCCTCGTTTCGTTTCACACTGTATTTCACGCAAAATTTGGACGTTTTTTCCGCCGACTGTCAACTTAGATGTGTTGTTGGTACCTATTTTTAAAATAAACTTCAAAGCAATACTTACTAATTAAAAATACAACGAAATTTCTTTCAAGAACTTTGAGACGATTACTTTCAATTAAAGAAATGTTGTTTTTTTTGACGAATAAAAAAATATTGCCTGGGACTAAAGTACCTACGTATTATAAATTAAATAAATATTTTTAGAACAGATCCCTGGATATTATAGAAAAAAATACTCCTTAGCTATTTTAATAATAAACAATATAAAGTATGGCGAAATATAAAAAATGGATTCGTTTTTATAATTCTATACCCAGAAAGTAATCCTATTGTTGTGCCAACAATGCCTGTTCGCCTATTTGTCTGTTACCAAGCTATTTTTGGTATCGTTGAAAATTGCCTTTTGAGTAGATTATGAAAGTGTTTTTAATGTTTGACTAAAAATAAATATTTGGCACCCTATAAAATTTGCTGCTTTTAGTTACCCTACTAGATCTACAACGAAAATGGCTAATTAGCTGTTATTTATGTCTCAAAATGTGAATGTCTTGCAGTTTAACACAAATAATAAAAATAGGTAAATAAATGTGATTAAACAATATAAACAAAGGTTTTTATAGTTTTAAGGACCATAACTTTGTCTGGTTTTTAGAATTTCTTTTTCGTCCTACACTGACAATTTATATTCATCTCAATGAAAAATCATGGGATGTTAATAGGCAAGATCTCATTTTAAAGCGTTTACTTTCTACTTTTTTAAATCTCCTCAAAATGTTTTTAATGGATTATATGTCTTTTTAGTTTTAAGGTTTCGAGAACTTTTATAGGATTACTTTGATTGTCCGTCAAAGCTATTTTTTTTTAAGAACGGCTAAGAATTATCGAGTTTAAATTAACACGTAAAATTTACTGTTCCATAGTCCTGTAAAAAAATTCAAGTATCTAACTTTGAATTATCAAAATTCGTTAAAAAATTAAGTATTCAGTACATAGTTTCTTAGAAACTTGTTTCAAATTTTCACTGCAATATTTTTTTTTTTTTGATATCCTGAACGATAAACATTTTGATAAAATTTTATAAATATATTTTATATAAACATTTTAGTGCCAACTCAAGTTAAACCTCAATCAGAATTATCAAAGAGCAAAAATGGACTATAAAAGATTTAAAGTAATAATAACCAAGTTGTTCCTAACTGAATTCTCATAGATAGAGCGTCACTGATGGGTGATTGTTAGGTTTAATCACACATTCTATATTTTCGAGAAGTCTCGGAGTAATTGAGGTATGGTTTTTTAAATCGTTACTGCCTTAAAAGTAATTGATATATTTCAAAATTCGTAAGCAGAGTAAAAATACTTTGTTAAGCATTTACACGATTACGAGATGGGATGTTATATTTTTTGCTACATGCCATCCTTACAAATAATTTTCCAGGAAACATCCGCATGCAGAGAGAATTTCTGCACGACCGACTAAAAGAGTTGTAGTGGTCTAAATCCAACGACTATATATATGAATAAATATTTCATAGGTAGCATTTGCATATTAAATGGAACAGTGCATTAACATCGGACATGCTGTGCAGTTGCATGTATTAATGTTTTTCTGCCCGGGGACATTATGAAGTGGATAAAACTCGAAAATAGAAATATATCACCAACGGGGCCGGGTAATCCCTCGTTGGTGGCGTTCTGACGGCCACACCCAGAGCATAAAATTAAACTGATATATAATTCAAATTATCCTATCCGGAATGCGTGCCAGAGGAGTGAGTCATTTGCAGCCTTATTCATATTAATTGCAAATTTGTGAATATTAGGCACTGTTGCGGACACTCGAGAGATAGCCGGGGACTATTATCACACTATCCGGTGACTTCTTCCGGTGCGGTGACATTAGCTCTGGTGTATGCGGTGCCAAATTTGTAACGAAGAAAATGGTTCTAATATTAATCACCCTGGGTGAGGGGATCCGATTCCATTTGTGGCGGGTGCTCGCTCCGATTAATTCTAATTAATGTGATTCCCTGGGATGATTTTCACCTTTAATTACACAACAAATGGGTTAGTTGCTTTCATCAGCAAATTTGGATGGATCTTTGTAATTTGCACAAATTGCTTGAGTTCGACAATAGTATCAAGTATCGCAATGCATGTGAAATGGGATGGATCTCCTCATTATCATTTCGACAGTGCGGTTAAATGAAATGTGAGGATAATTGAGCCCGAAAGGCATCCCTCTGCCTGTCGTCGGCAGTCAGAATATTTTCCTAGACTAAATTTATTGTCTAAGCGGCTTTGTACCTTTCCTCCGCAACGAGCGTAATTTATTAGAAGTTACCCATCCTCTGGCAGGCAACTTGTCTAATAATCTAATACTGAGGTAAACTAAGTGGAAACTCCACAATATTCTGAAGTTTTAATATAAGAAAGCGCTGCTCTGAACTAATATGAACATATCCTATGGATAGATGTGTCTAGACCTAGATATATGTATGTTACAGAACGTCTGAACACAATTACAACCTGGGGGCGAGTGTAACACACTCACTGGCGGTATTTTTGTTTACGCAAAGCGCTGATTAATTAAAAAAGTTTTTCTGTGCCGTCCTAGTTATTCTACTTTGCCCCAAGATGAAATGAGGAAAAAAGCTAGAGCTAAACAACCAACAGGAAAAAGGATTTTCTCGAAGAGGAGTCAACTTGCGCATCTGAATCGCCCCGTCATGTTATCTAGCACAGGATAGACAGAAAGGATACTGCATGCTAAAATTCATCCTTCTGATGAAGGTAGAAAATTTTCCAAAAGTTTATTCTACGGCAAGTTTCGGCAATGAGTTTTGTTTTAAGGTTTTACCTTGTCTGCTCGCTTTATGAATATCTACATAGACCACCCTAGACATTGAAGTGATAAGTAGTTCGGACATAATTAAATTGAAATTTGTAGACCTAGTGATTCATGAAATAGTTTTATAATTTCATATCAAAATGAAAATAATCCATGCATTAATAAGATCGTGAACATGTCCCATTATCCTAAATCTTAATTAAAAGCACACATGCATATTGCATAATGAGTCTAAGCTAAGTATACAAATTAGTTCTCGGCATCTTAATTATATCAACTACACACCATCTATTTAATAAATTAATCAGACTGTTTGATGTTAAGGAGCATTATCGGTTGCTTTTTCAATTTTTGTCTGAATTGAGAAATTCGTAATTGAGTGTATGTTTTGGATTGAAGCTATAAATTCTACGAGAACGATTAAATCGATTCGCTTGAATTTTAAGTTAGGAGAGGAAAATATCTAGCATTTGACGACTCGGTTTTATTTTACTATTTTTGTTTTAAATTCGGGACAGATTGAGTTTGAGGTCTTCTCACGGAATTGTATAAAAGTTTGTAGGAGTGTCAAGAGTAAAAAAAGACAAATATGTAAAAAACATATTTTTTGTCGGGCACTTGTACCTACTTCACTTTGAAATTTCGCAAATTGACATTTTGTCACCATATACATTTTTCATATTCCATCAAATTTTCGTTGCAAATTGTATAAAACTTTTTTTGAGCTTTCCATTAAAAAAAAAAATTTCAAGTATCTTTGAAATTAACAAATTAAAAATAAATATGTTTTTCGTATTTTGATGAAGACGAGCACGCATTTCTCTTATGAAATGATAAATCCAAGTAAAGTACAATTTTTCTTCTTTTGTGCGCTCGTGTAGAATTTTTGACAAGTGGAAAGACTTTTAATTTAAGGGTTTTCCATAATTTTAACTAGGAAATTGTGGAAGCATTGAGAAATTGTGGCGGGAAAATATAACTTTTTAGAGATTTAAAGTTAAATACCTCAGAAAATATAAGCGGGCGATTAATTGTTTTTACATATCCATCTGGTTTGACCCTAAATGAACATTCCTACAAAGTTTCACCAAAATCCGTGAGGAGACATCAAACTTAATTTATGCCTTAAATTCTGTAGTTACTTTTTGTTTTAAAGTTCATAGAAAGTATATACATTATAAAAACTTAAAAGATAAATTATTAAATAATTTCGTTTCATGTTGGCAAATAACATTTAATGTGAATCTATTCAATAAACTTTAAATAGCTGATTGTGTGATCCCGATACTATTCTTCTATGCAAAAACTAAGTATGTAAAGATATTAGAAATATAACATCGCAATTCAAAAAATCTCTTCCAACCTTCTAGATCTAGACGTATGTAGTATAATGTAGGGAAAGATTGAAATACCTGTAATTATTATTTGTATTTAACTGATGAATGTTTCTCGTTCTGCTTCTTTAATAATCGTGCTCATAAATGCATATCTAGGACATGTTGGAAGACTAAATCATAAAAGGAGCACTGAACTTATGAAATTCCTCCCCCAGTAAAGGCAGTCGGAGCCCTCTAAGCTATTTGTCTAATTAATATTCGAAAATTGCATGCACAAGTCCCCCCGGTTGGAAGAAGACAAGGCAGCAAAGTCTCAATTTAATCCTATTAGCCAGTGCCGGGAAGACATCACAAAGCGACGAAGTCTGGATGAGCATTGCGATGATATCCGGCTCGCAGGAGTCCCGGACATATATTACATTTTTCCCGGTAACTGTCTCGGAATTAGACCATGAGACTGTGTCGCTTGCACGAGTCCTGCTCGTCGTTTTGGTCCTCGTGCATGGTGCGATTGTACGGGGTAATCATTTCGTAATTACTCTTCCAGCCGACAGGAATTGTTCTGGTCCCGTCACCGTGTCCCGGTACCCCCAATGGGGACCCACAAGATATCGGAAACAAAGCAGAAATGATGTCATGTGGAAAATCTTATCATCGATATATCCTGGCTCCGTAGAGATGTCAGAAAGGAGTCAAGGATTACAGGCGAAGTGCATGGATGAGGAAATATTCTCGTTCCATAAAGGCCTCTGGATCCAGATCCCGGGTTGAGACCCCCCAGAAGGGGACGAATCCCAGCCAGGTCGTCCTGCCCGACTGTAATAATAATTTTCCATCTATTTGACATCAGGATAGTTGGAGGCTTTGTGGGTTTTTGGGATCGGGGAGGGCTTGTTTGTCTCGTCCCGACGACGACGACGACAACGACATCGTCCTGAAATGGAAAGATGGAAGTGATGGATATGTCAACATTTCTCTGCAGTAAACGCACGGCAAAACTTTTAATCACATTCGGTTCATTAGGTCTGTCAGAACGGGAAATACACGTAACATTGCTGCGAATATCTTGCAAAATTAGGGTTCCTACGTGCGTAATAAAATCAGTCATACTTCCCTAGAAACGTCGTCTTTCGCTGCGTTATGATCAATCTTTAAGAAAACCTGCCCAGCGCACTCAGATCAATTGCCAACCGCATAGAACTTAAATCCAATTAGTGTACCTAATTCGGCCGCTTTCCCCAATCCACTGTCCAAAAACTTGGTTAATTTCCTGAAAATCTAAATGCGATTATCCTTGCAAGGAGTTACCACAGTTTTCGACGTATTTTAGCTCCACCTCTGGATTTTCGGTTGCAGTATATACAATAAAACAGAATGCAAAGGCCGCTCCAAAATTGGGGCACCAATCCTCGGGCGAATGGTAGAAAAGTTTTTCCATACCCCCCAAACCGCCACCAATTGAACCGGACAGCTCTCTCCGGATTTTATTTTCCTGTATAGGACCCCAATGCCCATTTTGTCGTTTTTGTTTATCACCTAAGCGAATTTTTGCCCGGTTAATTTTGCACTGGACTGTTGGGGTTGTCACAGTAAATGAGGAGGTGCTATCTGGAAGAAAGATTGCACTCGACTGTGTAATTAGTTGGACCTGCCGGTGAGCGAGATTTATTGATCAGAAAGTTGAAATAAATGAACTTTTTAGGACGGAATCGCTGCAAGGATCCTGAGTCTAATTTCTGTCTATTAGTAAACCTTTATGGCTTTTTTTGTTAAGCCACAGACTAACTTCAGTATAGAAATCTTTTAAAAACTAATTTAATGGTTTAGAATCTCAGCTAAGTCAACTATTAAAAAGAAAATTAAAGTCGAATAAAATTCCAGGAGGATAGTAGGGTAAGCAAATAATTAATACATAAATACATAATAAAAGGAATATGAAATCTGTTACCTGAGCTAGGCTTCGATTAGACACATTGGAAATATTACTTCTTTTTAAACAGATATTCACATTAAACTTTTTAACTAGAATTATGAATTAAACGCCTATGGAGTTATTTGCTACTCTTATTAAAAAATCTCGAAAAATATTAAGGGTGGGTCAATAAGAGTTTCACCATTTGATGTTGATTTCTTTATTGAATTGTTTTTATTTATAGATAACAATAATGTGTGAAATATAATATTGGCCAGATATTCACCACGTCTTCGACGGAGTTTTATTAATTTCGTAGTGTAGCTTCGTGGTTTAATTCTACAAGCTATGACATTTTCGTGTACTGGTATTTTATTTATTTTGGTTTTATGCACTTTTATGAACTTTAGATTCATGATCCGTAACCTCAAAAATCTCTTAGTAAGAAAACGCACGCAAAAATTTATGCATCAAAACAGATTTTCTTTATAGTTTTAAATCAGTTTTGTACATGGATGAAAACCACGGGCGAATGCTTCACTTTTAAGTGAATTCCCTTTACTCAGAGTTTAAGACGTAAACTCAGAATCAGAATAACCTTTTAAGATGTAATCATAAACTGAAGAAAATTATCTGATTCTAAGTTTTTATTAGTAAGATATTTAGTTTTTTTGCATATTTATGTATTTCAAAAGTATGATAAGTACAAATAAAACTTTTTTTAATATGGTATATGCTAAAACTTTTTGAAGTCCAACAATCCACATAAGAAGGCTAGAGATTCTTACGATTGTCATATACTTTTATACGATTTCTCCAACTATAAACCGAATAATATTCGTCAAGTTTAAAAGCCATATAGACTATACTGCTGAGTGCTGACTATTAAGTCAATTAAAACAGTGTGCAATTATATAAAAGTACCTACATGAACTAAAAAGTCCATTCTGCATGTTATCGTTAGCCCATAAAAGTTTATAATTTACTTGAAATTATATATTTTATTTTATTTTCATAAACCTTCTTGGAAAATACTCATTCAAAAATTGTGCAACGATTTTAGAGCATTTTAGTATTTTGTTCAATAATAGCTTTTATTTCACCTCAGGAAATAAAATGTTTGGGTTCTAAATAGTTAACATAGGTACACATTATAATAGTTAGCGAGCTGTTAAAAAACAAAAATTCCAGGAGGCAGAAATGGCATTATTAAATAATAGTAAATTATACGCTTAACGACAGTCACGATCTGATGATTTCATTTAAATAAGTATGTTTTTACAAATACGCAATATCGTAAATATTTCATGCAATGTTATTCGAGCAACAAAAGTGACTTTTTCTGCTTTTTATGATATAATCCTTCTAATTAAAAATCTTCTTGATGAGGAAATTACATTTACTTTCTTTCCATAATAATTAAGGAAAATATTAATAATTTTTTAAAGTGGCGGGAATAACTTCTGCCGCTTGTATATTCCTTTTTTTTAAGTCTAGGGGAGACCGGGTACAAAAGTAACATTTTTTACTTTTGCCTTGATTTCTGGTTAGGTGTTATTATTTTGATGAAATTAATATAGCCATATAAAAATTCCGTTCATGGTCTTTACATTAGTATCTTGATTTACCTGATTATTGTGTATTTTGTATGAATCACAGAGACTTTAAAAAAATTCGTCCGTTGTTACTTTCGACCACGTTGGCAGGTCGAAAGTAACAGGTCAAAATGTTTGTAATAATTATGATATTACATATTAAATCAACAAATTATTTATTAGAAATCTTTTTTATTAATAACACAAATAAGCACTTTCATTTTAAATGCTAAAAAAATATATATTTTACGAAAAAAAAATCAATATTATTAACTCTTCCTTAGAAACTGTGTTTAGTAATTAATGACATTAATTATTGTATGATAATAATTTTTTTCTAATCACACTATTCAGTATCAGTCTTCTATTCAGACTCGCAATCAGTAAATCAATCCGAAGACAAAAGTAACATGTTACTTGTCTACCCATAGGGCTATGTTACTTTTGTACCCTACCACATTTTTGTTAAAACATGGACGATAACTTGAAAACGGAACGTGCTAGACAAAAATGAATTAAAACACTGTGCAATAAATCTAATCTAGAATTTATATGCAAATTTTCAGATCAATATCATCCTTAGTAGTATTAGTAAACATAAAATAAGTGAACGTCAAAAAACTTAGTTTTGACTTGTGAAATCACTTATTGTCCTCTCAGAAAACCTAGCAGCGCGTGGCGCGCGCGGCTACTGAATGCAAGAGAGGGGGGCGCCACCGGCCATCACCTGATAGCAGCGGAGCGGTTTTTTGACTATTGGATAGACCTACAGAGCCTTTGTTACTTTCGACCCGCCGTTACTTTTGTACCCGGTCTCCCCTACACTTTAAAAAAAATCGTTGACAAGCTTTAATTCCAAAAAGCAATAACAGCCAATTAGTAAAAATCGCTTAGGTACATATATCTATTGTTTAATTTACATAAATCTTTACATTTATCATGTTCTGCCAGACAATTTAATCATATGAATTTTTTTGCCACTATAGCTTCCTAGCTATAAGTAAGGAATAAGGAGGTGTTTTGTAGAATAATAATCAAAAGTAGCCAGATAATAATAAATAGGAGTTATGTAGATCTTCTTACTTTTCAAGTTAATAAGAAAGTGACACCAACTTTAATTTCAAAAATTAATCTTTCTTGTGTTGCTCGTTCATTGCCCAGTTGAATTCACTTACCTACTAAGTTTGATATCAATACTAATAACTGTCTAAATATTTGAAAATCCGATTTTCGTATATAAGATGCTCCATTATTAAAATTTATTCAGGAATTCACTAAGGGTGCGCATCCTTAGGATAATATTTTCAGTGTAAAACTAAATGAAAGGTAAATACAACCGAAATTCGTCCGAAAAGAGGACTTCACCATCGCGAAAAGATGGGAACCTTCATGAAAGTCATTAAAGATATAATAAACGAAAAGCATGCAAACAGCCGAATGCAACGAAGGGCTGCTGAGGGCGAGGGGAGCAATTCAGACAAAAGAGATATGAAATGCATTTCACCTCGGGGCACTTTAATTACACGTCATGTTACAAGGTCTTATTATGGCAGCCCTGCAAAGCATCTTCTCGGTGGGGCGAGGGCCCCTCGTCGTCTTCCAGGGCCTTCGACTATGGACCAAGAGCTCCCCGGGGCCGCTGTTTACTTCCGTGGGGGCGCGGACGAAGGGCTTCATAAACGCAGTAATGAGGTTGTTGCAGAGTTATTAAGATTTCATTTATTTGGGAGTTTTACTTCCAAGTTTTCTGGAACAATTTGCAAGCGTACCAGGGAACAAACAAGTTTTAAACATGAATCCAGAAAGACTATGAATTCTTTAGTTGCAGACAACTAATTATACTTTCCCCCGCAGCAATGTCGGGCTGGTTATTTATGTTTTAGCTTAAAATTCGAAACCATTTTCATAGAATCCCGCCCTTTGATCGAATAAATGAATGGGCTAAAATTTCCGATACCCTGCGATTGAGCTGCCAATTAAAATTCGCCAATTTTCACGGCAGCAGTCAAATTACAAGTTTTTCCTCAAAATAACCTCGCCCTCTGGCGAGCGACAACAATAGCCAAGTTTTGTGATAAATTCCATTTCTCTGTATGATTAACCATTCAATCTTTTGGGGGTAAACAAAAGTGTTTTTGGATCGAACAATAAAATCCACTTCCCGGAGAGCATAACTAACCCCCGGTGGGATTTAGCCCAGCGAATGCGAGACAGTAATAAAAAGAAAACGAAATTAATATGAATTTATGCTTGTTGAACAGTGCAAGCAAAAATATCAGATTTTCGGAAGAAAATAAAAACAAAAGCTGGAAAAATTGGAAAATGTAAATGTTTGAGGCAACGCAGTCAATTCGATTTTCCCTGTTTTGTATCGCAATTGAATAGGGAATGTCGTTCGAATTTTTTTTACTCTTTTTATTTAAATAAAAAAAAAAGAAAAATACAAAAGCGAAAAATCATCCTGCTGCCAAACATACAGGGTATTTAGGAAAAACTCGTCACGCAAAACGTTTTTCTTGCATTCCCTCCCTGTTTGCTCTAGAGGTGATCAAATATATCACAGAAAACAAAAAAAAAATTATTTTGGGCCTGTTCGGAATTTTTGCACATTAATTTCACACGGTTGCCTAAGAAAAATGTAAATATAAAGAATAAATTTCGAATAAATTTCATTTCGTGTCGGTGCTATTTATATTTTGGATTTAACCCTTTTAGCGGTGCGACAGCACGGAACCCTGGAAACATATGCACGGTCCAGGGACTGGTGATTGATTGAGCGATTAGAGCACGCCTTTGGGTTTCAGTGCAAACAACAGATGCAATCGAGCACTTTTTAGACGATGTTTTAATAAATTTTTTGAAAATATTCCTGATTGTGATTTTTCCTCGATGCAACATATGTATGCAATCAAACCCATAAAGAATGACTTTATTTAAGCCAAAACTGACTTAGACTAGTACTATTATTTAAAAATATAGTAAATATATTACATTACATATTTGCAAATAAATCAAAAATACTTTGATTTATGTATTTATTTTTGAAGATAATTAACAAAAATATCTTTTCTGTTTAAAATTTGATCTTATATTTTTAGATCTTCAATCTTTCTAAAAACTAGAAATGAAAAAATGTAAATTCTAAACATATTAGTTTTTGAAATAGACATCTAATATTAAAGTAAAACTACTTTAAAAAGTTAACTTACAAATATATCATCTCTTTCTAAAATTTGGCAGAATCCTCTGCAATTTTCTTAAAATTAGATTATAATATGTATGTAGGTATGTTAAGAACTGCCTTTTTGGTCAAAGTTACACCCCTTTTCCCTACATATTAAAGTTTTTTTTATTTATTTTATTAATCTTTAGCCAAACTCTTCAACACTGGATATTATTGACTTATGAATTTTGAATTATCTATTGCACTATCTACAAAAATGTTTTAAGACAGTTGCCGATTTTAAACATAAGGTAAAATAATTGGATGCGGATGTGTATTCTATTATTAGTTTTAAAGCGTTTTGTTATTCAAAAACCACGCATTAAAAGTTGTTGTGAAAAAAAACTTGAAAAATAATTTATCAATATGACCTAGCTTTCAATAGTAAAAGTATAATATTAAGCTACTGCAGTAGGGAGGTATAGTGAGATTTATCCAATAATTTGTTACCAAAATTTTTATATTTATAGAAACATTTATGGAAATTTAAAAATGAATGATGTTTAATGAATTAGTAATTAAACCTAGATAGCTAAACTTAAATCTTTGTTACTCTGTAATTAATACTAATAGACTGCGAGTTAAAAACAAGTATATTTTTATATTTCCTTTATTTATTTGAAACAAAATAGTGTATCTTATGAGGAATATTATAATATTTCAATTAAAAACTTGCACGCTCGTTATGAAAACTTCTAAAATTAAACAGAAACAATAAAAATACCTTGTACATAAAAATCCCCTCTCCTTTTTTCTTTTAACCGAAGGTTTTACTAAAAGGTAATAAATGATTTAAAAAATTTCCCACCCAGCTTAATGCAAGTATCCTTGGTGCACGTTTAATAGAAAACCAAGCAAATTTTGTAAGCATGCACCCCGTAGTTGGCCCGAGTAATCCTGAGTTGCCTCATAAGTAGACCGAAGACATACATGACTATAATCAGTAAAGCATTCGACATACTCGTACTATATTATCACTTGTTAGATTTAAGGAGGTGCCCGAATGCAGCAGAATTACTAAACAACTTAATTTCTCTTCCCTCTGCCACTCAACCGAACCCCGATCCCAATTTTCCCTTCGATTTCGCCGCAAAAAAAAAAAAAAAATATTGAAAATCGATGAAAACCCCAAAATCAACAGGGACAGGATTTGCCAATTTACATTTGGTACGAGAACTACCCGACGCACAGCGGCGAAGGATACGAAGGACGCGTCTCGCGTGTGTCCCCGGAGTCCCCGTTCGGCGCCGCCTCGCTCAACTTGACCAACATCCAGGAGGCGGACCAGGGCTGGTACGAGTGTAAAGTGGTTTTCCTGAACCGCGACCCCAAGCAGCACAAGAATGGTACTTGGTTCCACCTAGACGTGCACGCTCCGCCCCGCTTCAGCGTAACGCCAGAGGACATTATTTACGTTAACTTAGGTGAGTACCGCCCCCGCTTTTTCCGCTAAAATAAATTAGTTTCGCCTCCGGCAGTCGAGTCGGCACTGTCGCCTGAGGCCCAGATTTAGACCGACAAGTATCGATTTTGCATAATTTAATGAAACAAGTAGATCATAGAATGATGCCACACCAAACTGTCCAAACTCCAAACAGTCACATTCTGCCGAAAGTTAAAGACTTTTAACTACAAACTTGCGATTTTGCAATCTTATAGTACCAGAAAATAGCTTAATGTCTTTAGACACAATCTACAGTTCTTGAAACACACTATTTGTAAGTTTGGAACAGATTAAGTTTGAGGTCTCCTCACGGATTTTGACAAAACTTTGTAGGAATGTTTATTTGGAGTCAAAAGTGACACATATGTAAAAAAGGAATATACATATTGAGTTTAAAATTTCCTCATGGATTTCGATGAAACTTAGCAGGAATGTTCATTACCTGACACATTTGCATTTAAAACTCTAAAAAGTGATAGATTTTCGCCATAATTTCTCCATGCTTTTATGGAGGAAATTTAAATTAAAATGTTTCCAAAGGACTCCAATTAAAACTTACATATGTTTATACCTGTGCTGAAAATAATAAAAATTTTACTTTTCTTCGATTTATCATTTCATAAGACAATGCTTGATTGATTTAAGATATGTATTTATATAATTCGGAACAAAACTTTGGTGGAATATGATAACAATCATGGCGACATTCGGTCAGTTGTATGATACTCTTCAAGATATTTAACTTTGTAGTTTCACAAATTGACATTTTGCTTAAACGATTTTTGGCATACTTCCACAAAGTTTCGTTGCGAATCGAGAAAATACCTAAAATTAAGGCCTAAAATTAAGACAAATTATTTTCAGCACTCGTATCATTGTTTCCGGAATTCTGGTGGAAACATATTTAATTAAGAGTTTTTCATAAATTTTCACTAAAATAAACAATAAACGACCAACAAATTTTTGCATACACTTTACTTTTGGAACTTAATGAATATACATATCTTCAAAATTTCATGAAAATTCATGAGAAGAATTTAAACTCCATTTATGCCGAAGTTCGCCTAAATTCTATAGATTGAAAGAAAGGTCTTCAAGGGAAAAACATACGCATATTATTATTGTTTTAAATTTCTTCTTCTTTAATTTTTAAGGGGTTACAGTCCAGTTTTTAATGAAAAAATTTTGATTGTAATGTAATCGTAATTAATATTTGAGAATGAGAATGAGAAGTTTAACTACCGTGATATTCTATGCAACGTGTTGATGAATTTACGAAAAAGCGTAAATTAAAAATGCGAGCACTACCTACATACCTACTTTTATGTATAAAGTTCTGAAAAAGCCAATTAAAAAAAAAAGTCCGCGTTATGATTTTGTTTTTTAAAAGAAGTTTTAATCAACCCTTACGCTATTTTTAAAAATGTAGTTTTATGAAAAACGAGTATACCTATAAAATTTCACGATGTGAGAATTTGAAAAATTCAGTGACTTACTGACTTTTTCTCATAAGTGTGATTGAGTTACATTCATAAGCTATAATTCAATAAGTACCTATTTTGAATTTTGTTTCAGAATTTAAATATGATATTTTTTAGATGAAAAATTAATATTTCAAGCGAGCTGCAGAGAAAGCAAACTTTCGCTTCTACCACATTTAATCAAAATTGGTGAGAATATCTCAAAATCAATCTGTTCTTGGCGCCAACTTAAGTGGGTATAATTTGGATGAAAAGTGGTCTCGTGGCGCTAGACTAATTCCGAATTTGGTGCCTTTCTAGAAGTTCTCTAATTACGAATTTGTCAACGTTTTCAAGGGCTGCTCCCCTGAGTTTCATTTGGGGCTCAGCGGGGTCTGCCGCACTGAGAAATGCATTCGAGTGCAAGAATCTCAGACATATCAAGGAGATCCGTCCACGGCGTCCACCAATTGTGGAAATCTCGGGGCCCAAAAAGGATAAAGGCGGCGGGGCTTCTCGAAAAGGAGCCGGACGAGATACAATTGTTAAGAGCCATGTCTGCAGCAGCATGAAATGACACTTCCTTCCAGAAATCCCGCTGTTATCCTCTGGAAAGTTATTTGCGTTGCGGGGGCGGCGCGGCCGGTGTATCCCTGCCAGAGGAGCCCCAACCCGCCGGGGAGTGGGTCCTTTTCCCTGGCCACAATGCCCCTCAGCTTTCAGCTGAATGTGCGGAGCCGAGCCCGGCTCCAGAATAAACGACAGAATTAAGGACGTGGCATCTTAATGCGCATCTTTCATGTTGCAAAGCCACAGGATTCTGATTCATGGGACGACTTCGAGAGGAGGTGGCCTCATTATATAATGGCTCATAAGCCTGCCCTTGTTGGCGTTTATCATTAACGAAAACAGCCAGAAGTGGATTACAGTGTTTACTGGGGGGATCGGGAATAAAGGAGAATTTGCCGGAGGATGCTCCACCGGAATGGTGATGACGGCAAATGGCCTATCCCATCTTGAAAATTCATTCAACGGCCAACTATTTAGACATCCATCCTCCTGCGATTTATGTCCAGGATGTGGAGCATTTCTTTTCTTCGCTCCGTCCTCCTCACCGGCGGTAGTTTTAATGAGTTCTGGCTCTTCTAGGGACCATCGAACGAAAATATTTAAGCTATCACACCTTTACCTGATTCCTGCTTCCCAGCAAATTACGTGGGTATTCGATACTTATTCTATAAAAAACATAACATAAAAAACATCTTGAAGAAGACCTAACAGATGTCTTTACTTTTCTTCAATATTTGTCGAATCGTACTTATTTCATTTATTCAATTAATAGATAATGAGTTCTTAATTTAAAAAGATATTTTTAAAAGGAAGCTTTTATCGTATTCTACTCGTCGAACCCTTTCATTTCATATCCATATGGCAAGGTGAGGGAGGTGGTTATTAAAATAATACATCATCATCTTGTCGTGTCCGCCATATTGGATTTAGAATGATGTCACTTAGTTAGTCGTACATTGTCAACAAAACCAAACGTATGTGGAAAATTTTAGCTCAACTTTTTGGAGTTAACTTGGTTTAAAATTCAGTTTTAAAATTTGACTCAAACATACTTACTAATTAACTAACATAGGTTAAGTTAGTAAAAACAAGCTAGCACTAATCTTAACTAATGTTAAGAGTCCAGAAAACTACATACTTTCACTCAAAATATGCTGATCAAACAGTATAAACGGTTCTGCGTACATTCACTCAAAATATGCTAATCGAACAGTATAAACGATTGGGTCCCTAAAACTCAAATAAAAATGTTAAACTGTATTCTATATTCCATTTTAATAAAATTAGTATCTGAATTATTTTTATTTAATGTTTTTTGGAAGTTACGAAATCGTAGAATTATATCCAGTTTTATACAGAATCCGTAAATCTAAAATGTGTTGGTGTATTAATGACAAATGTTCTATGCCAAACTAATGCTTTAAACTATTTTAAGTAGTGTTTCATGTTTTCAAAATAGTAAAAACCAAATGGTCTTCTGTATTTTGACTCTTAGAAAAAATATTGTTCGAGAATAATTGGGCCACTACACTCTATGCTAAATTTCTAACTTTTATGTAAAATAGTTTCAGAAAAATCAGACGGACACTCATTTGTTATTTTAAAAATATGATATACCATACTCCACAAATGCGTGCTTATCTGAGCGCGAAAAGTGCATAGTGGAAATGGTTTTACCGCCCGCCGAGAACTGCCCATTTTACCGCTCAAATATTTAATCTACCGCTCAAATTTAACTATCCTTTTAGTATCATCTTACATTTTACCAATAAGTTACTGAACATACAGTTGTTAGTGTTTTAATTTTGATAGTACTCCACCAATGTTTTGGTTATAGATAAAAAGTTTGAGACATTATTTAATTAATCATGACCAAATAGAGATACATGAAGATAACTGAACCCGTAAAATGTTTCAAATGTTAGGTTATATTTATTTTGGCTCTTTTTATCGTAGAGTACGTTAATGCCAATAAACCCCACAAAATGTATGATTTAAGAACATGAATGAATAGATATTAAAAATCATAAAATAATGTTTGTGTCTGTCCAATTCGCAGGTGATTCAATTATTCTAAATTGCCAAGCAGATGGCACACCAACACCAGAGATACTGTGGTACAAAGATGCTAACCCCGTTGATCCATCGTCTACTGTTGGTATCTTTAACGATGGTACCGAGCTACGGATTTCAACAATCCGTCACGAGGACATCGGAGAGTACACGTGCATCGCGCGCAATGGTGAGGGACAAGTCTCCCATACGGCCCGTGTTATAATAGCGGGCGGCGCTGTAATCATGGTAAAAAAAACAATAAGGCAAAATTCAATGTGAATGCAACAAAACAAAAGAAAAGAATAATGTTTTTTTCAAATTATTTTATTGTTTTCAAGTTAAAACATAATACTCAAAAATTCTTAAAAGTCAAAATTATTGAGTCAAAAAGAAAGAACAAAAAATAATTTCATTTCTTACATTCACTTCAATAATATTGAATAGTGGAAATATATAGTAACAAAATGATTGGCTTTCTTCGGCAGATTTTTCTAAATTAAAAAAATATTAACTTATTCAACAATTTTGAAATATTTGATAAAAGAAATCTGTCCAAAGTTAATCATTTTGATTCTTTGACAAGTTTCATATTTGGTTTCATTTAGTTGTTGTGTTTCATTATTTTCATGTTTCCTTGTAACTTAGATTGGAATTAAAAATGCTCCTATTTTTTTCCATTAATTTTTAATTTGTTTTTGTTTTCGTTGTTATTGACAAGAATTGGCAAAAGTATTGTTTCGGTAGTTCTTGTGTTGTTGTCGCCCCCTATTGAATGATTCGTGTTCCCATAGTTTTAACGATTCATTAGATTTAAAACAATTCGGAGGAAAATGGAAATTTGTTTTACAATTGGTACTAAATTGCATTATACGTTATATACAATATTTAATGTAAAATATAATTTAATTAATTTATATTTTAAACTATTATCAAATAACTTGGAAATTTTCTTAAATTTCTTCACTATGTTGAGCATTTAATAAATAATTGTCTTTGACAGTGTGGATGCGGCTTTAGTGGATACTTCTGGTACAATGCGTCTGTCTATACACGAAGGAGTTTGTTTATATTTCTGAAAAATCAACCAAAGTCCAAAGAGATAAATTAACGATGAATATTTTATTTGTGTGCAATTTTTTCAGTGTTTCTTAACAAAAAACACAGAAATTATTTACAAACTCCATAAATTCTGCATTTTTAAACTCTGAACAACCATTTATAAATCTTACATTATTCATATACAATTTAGGTTGAAGTAATTTTGTAGAAAATCTATTTCTTCTTCCCATTATTTTTATTTGAAATAATTAATACGAAACAAATTTTAAATCTAATGTTGTAAGCTGAATCGGCATTCCATTACTATTTTATAGAAAATGTTGGGTTCCATACCCGGTTGGTCCTATTTACTTTTCTAAAAATATATACCATCAACTCCTGGAGTCCCATGTTAAAGTTTAAGAAAGTTAAAGTTTTAAATTTTTTCGAGTTATCTTCTCTTAAATATTTACTAGGAAAATGAACTTTCAATGAATCATTCAGAATTAAATGAAAATCTCTTAATATAAATCTTCAAATGGGCAACCCATCTTCAAGGAGGTTGAATATAAAGCGCTCCATTCACGATCACTTACTTGTGCTAAGTGCACTAAAAAGTGCGAATTCTTAATTTCCCTCACAAGGTGTGTGAATGCGGAGTGAGTGTTTCGTTTGTTTGAAATTTTGCAGTGCAATGAAGAGTTTCATCTTGCTTGAGAATTTTATAATACTACTTTAAGTACCTACTCTTGACTGCATCTAAAAGAAGAGATTGAATGAGACCCTCAACTCTTTTCATATTTTTAAAATAATTCGAATCACTCGTGTAAATTAATTCGAAGAGCAAAAGTTTTTACGCAAAAACCTATTAAAGTACAGTCGCTAATAAAAATTAAGTTTTTTAGATTAGGACTTAATATTGGTTCTGGTATATATTTGTAACTAAAACTTAAAGAACAATTAGCATTTAAAAAAATTCAGATTTTTTAACAATTTGCAAGCTTTGTAAGTGTTATTTGGCAGTTTTGCACTGTGTTATTTTGCTTTTAATTTCAAAATTCTATAGGAAAAAGCAATTTATTTTACAAGCTAATATACCCTCGATTTACACGGTACTCAATTTATACGATATAGCTTTAACACAGTTTTTAAATTAAAACAAAACAACAATTTTGGATTTTATTTTGAATATTTTGGGTGATACCTACCATTTCTAAAAATAAGAAAGCTAGAAATTCGTGCACAGTTATATTCTACATAACCAATAATATTCTTGTAGGAAAATAACAATCAAGGAAATTAACATTTTTTCAAATCTATTTAGGTATGTGTACATTAAATTGTCTCAAAAATTAATGAACAAATCCTTATTGCTTTTCTTCTAACGTATAAATTGAGGGGTAGGTGTAATCATAAAATAAATTCGTTGAATCTTCCGATCAGGACGGAATATGAATTTTTATTAAATATAAAGAAAATATTTTATCGGTAAAGTAATATTGTTTGACGTAATTTCACTTTTACATCCATTTCTGTTCTTATTCAAATTTCCAGTTAAATGAATTTTACAGTGAATCGCAAATGTAAACATACATTTACCAGTTTAAATCTTTGAAGTGTCATGTGAATGTTTTACACTTAATAACACTGGTTTACAACGAAGTTGTACTTCACATAAGAATGTCATGGATATGAAGGTTTTAATGTACTGAACCTATATCTGAAAATGAAAATTTTCCAGCACATAACGTTTTCGGGAAACATTGGGTTGAAAAGTGAGAAAAGTCATATATTAGACATATTTGAAAACTTTTTTAAAAAATTACGGGTTATCGCACGATTGTGAAGCATACCTCTAATAAGAGATTAAATCCTTAACTAAAATAAATGAACTGCGGACATAGGAGGAGAACTTCCATGCAAAAATGTATCTTATGAACAAATCTGGATAGACCTTTCAAATAACTGATATTTTATAAGTGCACTTAAACATTTAAGTTGTTTTTGGAAATATGTTTTGAACTTCTTCGTCGTTCCATTATTTTTTAATAAATTTTCAAAAATTGCCAAAATAAGGATTTTTTTCACTTTTCATACTATTATTTCCGGATTCGTAATCTACCGAGAAAGTTCTATCAAAAACAGCTATTATGGTTCCAGGTATAGAAAAAAACAAAAATTTGTAAACTAGTGTAATTTTTAAATAATGGGTATTGAGTTTTATATTAAAATTCTTATAACGAAAATTATCATTTACATATATTGATTGGTTCATTAACAGTAGATATAACCTCTGTTCGTAAACGATATTACATTTAATTTGATCCTTAACAAGTACACCTTATTTTTTATTATAAAACTTGATAAAATTAATTCAACATGTAAATCTGTTTTCGCTTGTAAAATTAAATATTCCTCCTAAAAATTAATTTCATAATACCTTTCAATTAATATTCGAAATTATGAATGGTAGAATGACGAGAGTCTCCTCTTACCTGCCGCTTCCAACAAATATGTAAAATGAGAAGGAAAACGTTGGAGAAATGAGACCGCAAAGTGCTCAACTAGTTGAAATCCAGAGCAATAACCGCCTGATGCAACAAGCTAATAAATTTAATTGAAAATTCCATTTTCCTCCGAATAGTGTGCGTTATTAATTTTAAGTATAAATATATATAAAAAAAAAAAAAATAACGAGGTCTGCATAATTACAGCGGAGCATACCATATAATCTAATGGCTCTGTGACGGTGCAATATTTTACCGCGCCATCGAAAAAGGGCTAAGTGCTTCCGCAAACTTGCTAGAATTTATTTGAATTTAACGATAAAATAAGTGCCGAGGGGCCCGTCGAGCAGCAGCACCCGGTGGTGGCGGGTGGAGCGCCCGGCTGCCGACAGCATGTACTCAAAGTAATTTTTATGTAACGAACTTAAACTTCAGCCGCAACAACAGTTGCGGACGGAAAAGTTTTTGATGCAACCCTCATACCGCTCCCGGGCCATTAGGAGTAGGCGGATCCAGGCCAAGGATCCCAAAAGATTCTGTCCCCGGGTGCGGAAGGGATGCTGCGTTTATCCGGGAATAGTTAGCCCAAATGACAGAATAATGCACCTAAACTAATGACACTTTCAGATTATGCTCCGTGCGGTTGCTTCAGCTAAAATTTAGCGAGACTGAATTTATAGTGGTCGTGGGTGACGCTCCGAATTTAAATTTGCCATCGTTACAGGGCTTTTAGGACTTTCCGGGGTGTCTCCCTTTTCCGTTCATCTCATAAGAATATCCATGGAAATGACGGCTGTAATTAATTAAAGTCACTGGAATTATTTTATTTCGCGAATTTCGAGAGTATCTGTGTTTTTTTCCCTCATTTCCTGGATAAGACAAAACAAACGGGGTAAAGCTTTTAAATCTCTTTAAAACAGGTCACCGCGGAAAGATATTCAAATTTGAAAGTAGGTAGGATTTAGGAACATTTCCAACTTCTTTGAGTATTTATTTACTTTTTATTTTTTATTTTTTTACAAACAATGCGACAAAAAATAATTAGGCAAATGGAGGAGTCAGTTTTCAAATAGAAATAGTATATTTTGAGGTTATGTAAGTAGAGAATAAAAAAAAACCATCATCTCTCGACCACTTCTAGAATAGAATGATGATAAGATTATTACTTGTATAAAAAAGTACCTATAGTAGAGAAACTACACCAGCTAAATCATATCATCATATTTCCCATAGTTCCGCGAAACGAGTAAGCATTATAATTTTCTTTGACAAAAATGTAGATTTACCTTTTAAGAATAAAAGGGTTGCGAGTCTTGACGACATTTTGAATATGAAATGTTTTTGATAGGATTTAGTCTTTCCCAGTCCATTTAAAAGCCGATCTGTATAACTTTAGTGTGATTTGAGTCCAAATTGCTCGAGTTTAACTTTAAGTCTTTTACTAAAAAATCACAAACAACTCATAACTCAATCGCAAATATGTTATGAAATCTGTAAATATATCTTTTTCATATATGTATTTGATAAATCAATAGTCAAACTAGGAACCCTTTGAGTTTCGCCATGTCTGCTTGCCTCTCCGTCTGTATGTAACATAACTTTTACTCGCAAAACTATTGATGCTATAACACTGACATTTTTAAATCGAGAATTTTGAGAAAATATGTTGTCATTTATTAAACGGTATTGCTTCTGCTAAACAAATTAAGAGTTTAATTAATAAAAAACAAATCAATTGAAATTTGTTTCCTTTTAATTAATAATTATGCATGTAAAAATTAGCGCTTTTGTTAACAGAGAATAAAACTTTAAAATTAATCTGATTTACGTACAAAAAAAGATTATATTTTACTTTGTCTTTAAATACAATAAACCTTCTTAATCTTTCAAATTAAATAAAACTGTTCTTGTAGAAAGAAATGTGAATAGAATATTGAATTATTGCAAATTATTTGATGATGGAGGTTAATTTTTCTGATACATGGGGATACTAAAAATAATCTAGACTAAAAAAGCAGCTTGACATATAAAAAATACGCAAACGCTGTCAAACCCTACAGAAAAACCACTTTTTCGTTATATAGATTTATAAAAGCATTCAATTACTAGTTTTCAGATTTCGGAAAGGTCAAATGTTACCAACCTTTCTTGAAAATGTTTCGCAATCCCATCAAAGAAAATCACTAACTCCTGCCAATTAAGGCAGCACTTAAGTCGATGTTGTATTTATTTTGTTGTTGTTGATGTTGTTGTTATATTTTTTAACGACGCTCGTGCAAAAATAAAGGAAAATCGAATATAGAAATGGCACGAAAACCCCCTCAGTTAGTTAGTAAGTAGGTTCAGTTTTCACATGACCAACTTCGTTACAGGGTGCTCTATCAAAGAGTCATATTTCATAAACTTTCTAATAAAAGGCATCCAGCAACCGCACAAAACTTGCTCGTAAGGCTTTTTGGTTCAACAAAGTTTTACTAGGGAGCCGAGAGAGAATTCCCTACAAGGGTGTGAATGTGGCCTCAACTTCAGCTTTAACTAATCAATTAAAGGTTTAGTGCTCACGCACGTGGAATTAAATTCGTGCGATCGAACACGGAGAGCACGTGAAACATTCTTTCGTTTCGACTGGGGCCCTTTCCCCCCGCTGGTCCATTTGAAGTTTGCTTTGAAGTGGCAGAGGGAAAAACACATTGAGGGCCTCCCTTCGGGGGCATTTCGAATTCCATAAAGTGACATCTAATTGGGGTATATGCGATTCGGCTGGAGCTCAGACGCCCCGCGCCCCAATTGGGGCCCATCTCGAAAAAGGGTCTGGCGAGCCCATTTCCATTCCGGGCATGTCGGGGCCGTATATCTGCTCCGCTGTAATTAGACAGACCTTCGAAATTTGCAGAGAGTTGTAATGTAAATTAACAGAACACCGCACATACAAATAGCGAATCAGAGGCGGACGATTTACTGACCATAAACCTTTTCCTTCTCTGCTCTTCTTGGTCGTGTCTCCTTGGCTATTTCTTTGGCCGTTCACGTAACTGCCCATCGAATTGATTCTGGGCCCTGGACCTAATTCGGCCCCGTCCCCATTGGCGCCCTCGAACGGATTTGAAACGCATCCCCAGGTGCCGCCCACCAATCAAACAAAACTGGAAGGCGAGAAGGTGATATTTTCTTGTGAGGCGAAGGCCATGCCCGGGAATGTCACGGTGCGGTGGTTTCGAGAAGGATCCCCAGTCAAGGAAGTCGCATCCTTGGAGACTCGCGTCACGATACGAAAGGATGGCTCGTTAGTGATAAACCCAGTGAGTGCCGACGATTCGGGACAATACTTATGCGAGGTATCGAATGGTATCGGAGATCCTCAAAGTGCTTCGGCATACCTAAACGTCGAATGTAAGTTTCTTAGATGCACCCGTCCTCGTCTTGGGACACTAGAAAGACACTCCTGAAATATTTTGGAGAAAAATCGCGAATGAGAAAAAAAATTATGCCTCCAACACTGGTAAGTTATGCGATGTCTTTATACCTTAAGTTGAATTGGATTGGCTCAATTTATTAAAGTGTTATTCTTTAACATACATACCAACATTCAAACCCTCCTAATAATTTACATTTTTAAATTAATTTTTATGTTACTACTTTTATAACGCTATTAAATTCTAAAATGGTTCTGCGTTTTATACCATTAGATATAGAACTGAGCAGCTTATCAGCAGTATGAATGCATTTTCTGCATTTTCACTTTATTATTTCTAAAATGCGCAACAAAGGACATTGGGCATTATTTACCCGGTTTTTGAAATATCGCAAACAAAAACCGAAATACATACCTTTAAATCATAGAGCTTCCAATTAGATTTAATTTTCTGTAGTTATTTTAAAGTATAGCAATGGGAAAACGAAAATAATCAGTAAACTGTAGATAAATCATTATTTTATCCTGGCTATTTTTTCAATTAAAATCACCACCCAGTAAATTAAAATATCACTCAGTGGTATTTCTACCTGAGTCTGACATCGTAGTGATCGTATTTTACTGTATTTCCGTTGCGTGCCTATTGTTTTCTTATTATATTATGTAGCTACTGCTTGTTTAGTGGACTTTGTTTGCTCTCGGATTGGATTTTGTTGAAAAATGAAACGACAAAATAATTGTGTGTCGTTTGCACGATCTGTTCTACGCCGTAGAAGACACCGGCTTACACAACTATTTATTTTTATTTTTGTTCGGCGTGGGTAATTCTTCCATACAAAAATGCACATTGTCCTTTGTAGAATTTTATACTAATAAATTTTAGGAAAACGCATCCAAAGATTCAAGACTATAACTCTACACAGTATAGTGTTAATTTTGTTCCGTTCACAATAGGTATAGTATGATATACGAGTATAAGCTTATTTTTTCTTTAATATGTATAATAAATTTTCTCTAACAAGTTTTTAAATAGAACTTTTCTATTCCGATCTTTACAAGTGTTTTCATAAATATTATAAACGTACGATTGCTAAATCTTGGGGTATTTGTTGTTTTTTCCAAATGAGAGTGCAGGACTAAAAAATAATGCATTATTTTAGGACAGTTCCTGAAATTATCTCCACCAATGATAGTGTTGGATTACTTACATTACTGATACTGGGATTTTAAAACTTATATCAACGACTTGATCAGTCATTTTAATATTTAAAAGATAAAATTAGAATGAATTAAGAACTAAAGATGAAAAATTATTAGAAATTACGACATTTTTATTTAAATTTTATCCTTTTTATCCAATTGAAATTCTAGTTTTTAGTCCTAACAATTAATTTCGGAAATCCTTATTCGAATATTATAAGGGGGTTGCATTAGGCAGGGTATACTACTTTAAGAGTACAATTACGTACTAAACGACAATTAGTATACTAGAGAATAACTGATATAAATTTTCTTCAAAAATTATGTAATTTGGTACAATTTTTATATACAATCCAAGCTACATATGTAGGTATAAAGATAACCACCAGTGTTGAATGTATAGTTGTCTTCTTCGTCAGTGTCCAAAATACTTGAGGATGTCTTAGGAGCATGTCCTGGGTGCAAGGTAAAGGTCCTAACCGATTTGTCCAATTGCAGATCCTGCCAAAGTGACCTTCACACCAACTGTACAATATCTACCCTTTCGTCTAGCCGGTGTTGTTCAGTGTTATATTAAGTCGAATCCACCCCTTCAGTACGTGACGTGGACCAAGGACAAGCGGTTGCTAGAGCCATATCAGACCAAGGAGATCGTGATCATGAACAACGGCTCGCTGCTGTTCACCAGGGTCAACCAGAACCACCAGGGCCGGTACACGTGCACCCCGTACAACGCCCAGGGGACGCAGGGCTCCTCCGGACCCATGGAGGTCTTAGTTAGAAAACCGCCGGTTTTCACCGTCGAACCAGAGCCGCTGTATCAGCGTAAAGTCGGCGAAACCGTCGAAATGCACTGCGACGCCCTCGAGGCGGAGGGGACCCAGAAGCCGAACATCCAGTGGCAGCGGACGGATGGCTCTCCGCTGAATAAAAATCGCGTCAAAATCAACGGGGGCAACATAACGATCGAGAACCTTCGGAGGTCCGATTTCGGGTACTACCAGTGCGTCGCCTCGAATGAAGTCGCCACGATCGTTTCGGCGACGCAACTAGTCGTCGAGGGCACCCAGCCGCACGCCCCGTACAACATCACGGGCACCGCAACCGAATTTTCGGTGACGCTCCAGTGGATGCCCGGGTACAGCGGGGGCCCCGACTACAAGCAGGACTACACGATTTGGTACAGGGAGGCTGGGGCCGCGGAGTGGTCGACGATCCCGGTGACGCCCTCGGGGAGCACCCAGGTCACCATAAACAGGCTCGCGCCAGGTACGACTTATGAATTTCAAGTTGTTGGCAAAAATGCACTCGGTGAAGGTATGAAGAGTAAAATCGTGACGCTTCGGACTGTGGGTAAGTTCTGTCTTCCTCTTTCCCCCCTTTTTACTGTTTCTTATGATTTTGAGAGAAATATTTTCTTGGAACTACACCCAAGTTGACGAACTGATGAATAACTTTGGTATCCTTAAAGACGCAGCTGCTCCTGCCAATGTCAAGTCGCCAACAAAGGCACCGAACGAAAATGAGTTCAAACTCATGCCCGACGAGGCTGGTAAGATTTCGAGAATGGGCAGATAGCCTCAAATTTATCTAAGACAAACTAATTGGAACGCAATTTTTATTAATGTTCATTGGTTGGAATGCGCCAGTTCGTCACTAATTACAATTATTCATTTGTTCCGCCAAAAACACACTTGATTCGCTTTTACAATAGTCATGTGCATCGCATCGCGCATGTTGGCAAAGTTATTTTGCATCCATATTTTGTTTAGTTGGCTTAATCCATCCAAATTTTAACTTTGTCTACAATCATTTCAAACATAAAATGTTTATTTTCGAAAAAAGTAAACAATTTAAAATAATCAACACTTTTTGCATTAAAACTCTTTTTGTTTTTAATTGAATTATTTAGCACACAATATTGATCTAACCTAAAAAACAAAACAACATTTACCTACAAGCATGATAATTGCATCTTTGAATATCTGAATTACTCTATTTTAAATCCAAGATGCTTTCACAGTCATCGAGTATAATCATAAACTTAACGCAAATTGTGATTAAGATGCGGCCACTTTTTAGTTCTTTTCCAGCCTGTAAATCGACTTTTCAACACATTTTAAAAATATTTAAAATGTTTTCCCATATTTTCGAAAAGTCTATATAAAACTATTGTAAAATACATTTTACATCAAATTTCATCATTTAATATACTGGGGAATCATTCATAACATAAATCAAATATAGTTAACTAAATTTAAGCATAGTTAACTCACATACCTCCATTACCTTTAAATGTTAATGAGAATTGATATAATGCTGAACTAATTTTTTGTTTTTATTTATTTGTTTTAGATTCGCTAAGGAATAACAAAATACTTTTTATAACTTCTTTATATTCAACATCAAATATATTTACAATTATTTTTAGACATATCCTAGATACTATTTAATATCCGAATATGCATACAAGTTCTAAAAGTCGCACAAATCGTTTAATTAACTTTTTAACTTTATCTTGTGCACAAAATGGAAATTAATGGTTTCTTCTAGAAATATCTAGATATAAAGTAGGTTACATAGGAATATACGGATTTTAAAAAAATGCTCATTTTTAATCTAAGTGATTTGCAGCTCATTTTAATATTCAGCATTTACATAGGTCCATAAATTTCAGATAATGCGAAACAACCAAAATATTGAAGCCAAATTTACATAAAAGAACAACATTTATGTAATAAGTTCAAATGTAACTCGTATTAACAGAATTTATTGCAAATATTAGTTAAAATTATAGGACATATATGAAAAATGTGGTTACAAATATTAATTTCAATCAATATAATTAAAATTATTTAGTTTTCTATATCTCAATAAAGAAACTCATATTTACTATAAAATATTTTTTTTATGAATGACACCTGACTATTTTGATAATTCAAATTCATGATATATTTCTTGGTTTGAAGCTTTCGAAAAATATCTTTATGGAATTAAAGATAAACCAAAAGGATTTTCATCCAGTCCTCAGGACCCAACATCAGACAAATGAGAAAAAAATAAACGTCTGATTGGACTAATTTCATACTAAAAAGGCCTTTTTAAATTATAAATGAAGACATTAGAGGAATAGAAATATATAATATTAAAGAAAAGCGCTGTAACCACATACAAATCAATATCATCACAGTTTTGCCCACAAACAAATAAATAGGACAGAAACAGCAGAATGTACCATTTTTGAGTATCTACTACATATATTACGTACATTAAAACTGACTGCTAAATAAATAAAACTATGCTTCCAAATACGGAAAATGAATTTTTTTAATGGATTTCAATGTAATCTGTATTTTATTTTAAATTCTGTGAAAACAGGTAAGTGGGTATAGGATAAAAAGAAAAGGTTTTAAATAATTTTCTTAAAAAAATATATACTTTAGCAAGCAAATCCAATTACATAAATAACAAATAAAATTTCGTTTACGAACTTTATATTAAGAGGGAAGTTCAAGTCACGAATTCATATTCAATTTAAAAACATGGTTAAAGCATAAATTCATAGCGCCGGAGTGGCTCAAACTTTGAAAATGCAATTTCCAGATACTCCCGGAAACCCAATAGCGTCGTAGCACGTCCTGAAGCCGTCCTCAATGCCAAAATAACCCGCCACTTATTCATGCAACGTAACGTAAGAAGTCGAAAAAGTTTGGGAACTTACTTGAAATTGCAAATCATGACCTGCCAACGAAAGTAACACTTCCTTTCAGCTCACCTCAGGATCTCTGTGATTTTCTTGATTTTTGAAAAGAAATTCTAACGCTAAACTTTTTCTCAATATTTCTGCCCTCCTTCCTCTAGGTCTAGAGTCTAAATCTTCGTCTCTCGCACTGCTTTTTTTTGTTGTTGTTTGATTTCTAAAGATATTTTTGTTGGCACTTCCTGTTTCGATTTTCTTTTCATATTTTTATTTGCAGACATCATAAATTTCAATGATATCCTGTTTCCGACCGATTCCACTGGTTCCACATACTTTCCACAAGTACTCAGACCCAAAGGTACAGATTGCCGTGAAGACACGACACCACATTTAACACGTGAAACAAAAAACAGCTGAAAACAGTGATTTACACCTTTTTGCACAAGGGCTTTTGCACGTTGCACGCTTTTAGTTCTTCTATTTACGATTAGCAATTATACGTAGATTTTTTCGTGTTGAACACCGTTTTTCGCCAGGATGAGCTTGACGCACGCAAGCCTCAAAGATTTTGTGGGAGTGGATGAATGTGGCCAAGGTGTGTGCTGATTGTCTGCTGTGATAGATTTCAGGGCAAACTCATCCAAAACTTTTTTTTATCTCGCTACTCAGGTGGTAATTACTAAAACATCAGACTGTTTTGGTTTTTATACACTTTTTGTATAATAGTTTTAATCCTCACGCTTTATATGAGTACCGAACCATTAGACTTTGGACTAATAAGAATTTGTATAGTAGTGTATAGAAATATAAATGGACTATTGCATCCAATATTTAACACATTCACGCCGGCGCTGCAATTCATGTTTCTCTCCCATGGGCAGCTACACTTAAAGCTCTTCGCATTTTTTCATTATTTTAATTTTTAACTATATGGCAATTATTTCTAGTTTCTTAACAATCTAAATTTTTGGTGTTAGACGCACTGCCTGATAGCACAATCAAATGTGAACCATCGGTGGTACACGCTCATGAACAGCGTCAGTCTTGTGCGAGCCACTGGTGGTACGCGCCGGCGTGAACATGTTAAACTCATCTCCAAATGTTCAAATTCGAAGCGACTAAGTTGAATAAAATTAACTATTATTAGTTTTTATGTTTCTGATTATATTTTGTAACGAATATAAAAAGTTTTAATAAAAATTTTTATGATTTGTGTTATTTTATTATAGTAATTTTGGTAATTCCCATTTCAATCTGGCGTTGAGTATTTACATCTACTTTCGTTTTCAAACACAATCAGGGTGGAATTCTTTTGAGCTATGTATGTATATGAAAAACAGAAGTTATAAATAATTAAAAAATGAAAATCTATCTTAAAATTTTAAAACCCTAACATTTTTGATTTTGGAAATAGCGTTGAATAGAATTTGACGGAAGTTTTATCGTAGAAGTACTGCCCTTAGCCTTTATATCGAATTAAATATTTTGTTTTAATTAAGAATTAAATTTACTAAAATTTACGTTATGATAGAGCTTTTTATAAATTTTGGCATATTCATGACTATTCCTATAACCGATTTTTGAAATTCTCCAGTCGTTAGTGTAGATATCGACATGCTAAGAGCTAATTTTGCCATCGTCGAATAAATTTATTCCAAATAATGAAATGCATAAACTCATTCGGTCCTTAATGCGGTAGATAAGATCACTCCTCGTCAGTTATTTGTTAACAAATAGAGTCAAAAATAATCTCTCCTCACAGCCAAGTTTATTTTTTATCTAAAGAATAAAGTTATCAGTCTATAAAAAACTGAAAATTATAACCATAAGGTTATATAGTGATGAGAGTTAAAGAGGTTAGAATTTATTAAATTTCATGTCATAAAGATAGAACTTAAGTATGCACAAAATATAATACTTTATGAAGAAATGATGTTATGACTTTTGTTCAAATCTGAGTCAAAAAGTTAAACTAATCAATTTATTTCCTTTACTAATCGAATAATAATATGATATTTTATTTTTCTTTTCTTTTCTAAATATTGAGTTTAATCGTGATAAAATAATTTCAGTTCGATTAATAAAACGAACGTTTATTCGATTATACAAATTCCTATCTCTACATTTGGGCTCTGATGGTTTCGCCAGAATTTCCCATCTTTTTGTTGAGAAAAGGTGATACAAAATAAAAGTAGAGAGACTAATATTCTATAAATTAAAACGATTCAATTTTTAGAGTAGGTACATATAGCAAATATGAATACATATATTTTTTTTAAAACAACATAATATACATAGTTGTGTGCCTAAGTAACACATAGTCATATATCTTTTGAAACTTTTCTAATCGTAATACTCAAAGCAGCACAAAAAATTGAAATAAAATATATAACATTAAAACATTTTTTAACAATGAGGAGGATAAATAATGACAAATAGCGTTTATACAAATTCAGTATTCAATGAATAAAATTCTTCTTGGACCCAAATTTTTGGTTCTGAACTCATCATATTTTGAAATGCAACCATTTACATACATACATATATCTGCATGTTTAACTTATGTCTGAATTGTCTGAAATATTTAATTTTTCACAAGTTAAAGGGTTGTTTAATCGTACGCTTTACTAATGTTAATATTCGCAATTTAATATTATATTTTTGCACTGCTTGTATATGTGTCAATATAAAAGCTCAATAAAATCGTAATAACCTTCTCTTTCTCCTCAATTTTATTTCAGGACCAAAACCTGGTCCACCTCGCAACCTGACTGTGACAGAGGTACAAAATGGGTTCCTGATAACATGGCAATCACCACTGGAACGTGCCCACTATGTTAAATTTTATACAATTAAGTATCGGACAGACGCACAGTGGAAAACATTAAATCGCGGCCAGATACGTCCCGAGGAGACGTCGTATCTAGTTAAGAATTTAGTCGGCGGACGAACTTACTACTTCCGTGTTTTAGCTAATTCTGAGAAAAGTTATGAATCTAGTGATGAAGTTAAATTTCCGGTACCAGCGCGTGTCAAACATAAAGCAATAACAGCCGGTGTGGTCGGTGGTATTTTATTTTTTATCGTTGCGATCATTTTGTCTATTTGTGCCGTAAAAATTTGCAATAAACGTAAGCGACGAAAACAAGAAAAAGGTGAGAACTACCATTTCTGAAATTTAGTGATAGTGATGGCTTCATGGGATGCTGATGTAGAAAATATTTTTCTGTAGAATTACCTATTTCCTCCCCCTCAGCAGTGTGTGCATATTTGAATTGATTTTTAATAATTGGCTAGGATGAGAGCTGCACTTAAGTGGTGTTGGGTTTTATGCTTTTGTAGTTATTTAGGTCTAGTCATAAGAATCCTTTGTATTGCTAAGAACTATTGTTATAAATCGCTATTTTTCGTGGACAAATTAATATAATATAATTACAATCTTCTTGCTGATTTTCCTTATATGCATGCCAACTTTAAGGTCAATGGGAAAAGATACTTTTTTTTCGGATTCGCAGAACTTAGGACATATCTACTTATTTAGCAAACTATTAAGTATTTTTATTTTTTTTTGTTAATATTAGATACATATATGTATATTAGATATATGTACTATATTGCAACGAAGCTAACATCAACATGGTCAATAGGATAAAACTAAAAATTTACTAGACCGAAAAATATCCCAGTGAAAATTCAAATACAGGAGGGGATGTTTTCAACGCAAAAAATTAAAGAAAAAAATGGCAGATTCTGTTCTATTTGTCATTTAGTTATTCCTGCTATACCCTTACTGATAATAAAACTAAATTAAAAAGGGATATGAAACGAACTTTTTCAGAAAAAGAATATTTGTGCTTAGTATAATTTAAAAGACAGTCAATTTAATTCTAGAATTTTTATTTCAAAACCTTGAGGTTTATTCAGACTATGACAAATCTTTAACCCCTTATAACCCAAGTTATTAAAAATTTAAAAATATCAGCTGTTTTGATAGGTTTCCAAAAATAATTAAACACGTTTTTCTTAGATTTTCAAAATTTTAATAATACTATAAAAAATACTATACAAAAGTTAGTATGATAGCTATAATAATTTATTTTCTCTGTGAAAACTACTAACAATTTTGCGAAACTAAAAAAATTTTATTTAATACCTACATTGAATAGATCTGTGGGTTTACATAAAATGTTGTACTAGATAACACGAAAATATATTGATTATTAATTTATTCCATTTTTGCTATTTGTACAAAGACTTTTTAGCAGCTTCACAGGGAATTAAATTCAAATCAATTAAGCCAAAATCACAAAGTTTTTAGAAAATTTGTAATAAAGTTGCAGAAAACGGTTCATACCTGTGCTGTAATGAATTTAAAATGGATTTAAGTGTTTGTTTTGAATTTTGTAAGCACTGATGTGGTTTGTAATAGAACTTTCACATGGGGCTATAAGCGGTTAAGCGTGTTACAAAACATTTTAAAAAACTAGACAAATATGTAGAACTTAAAGAAAATCACTCCAGGTTTACATTTAGTGACGCAACATCTGAAAAGTACGAAACTTTTGTATGTACTTTAGGTTGAAGTTAAATTGAATTCACAGGAAATTAAAAGGGAAATTGCGTACTTTTGCAAATAATAGGGTCAAAATACTGCGAAAAAAATTCCATTAGAAAGGAAAATTTAACATGACGTGCGGAGCGAGCTATTTTATTCATGTTTTTAATAATTTAAAAATATTGAGGCATTTTATTTTCGTATTCCATTGAGTAGGATGTAATATTTGTAAAAAAGAAAATCATATTTATTTATATATACATATTTAATTTCACGCGATGGCTCGCAGAAAAAGATGAATAAAATTATCTCAACCATCTAAAAATAATTATGGTTATTTTTTTAGATCCCTTAAGAAATAGTTTCGATAAAATTAAAGTCATTGATTATTTATCATTCGTTAGTTAATTTATTAATTAAAAATACGTGGATCAGTTAATTTTTCGTTAATTAATTAATTTCGGTAATTATTGATATAAGGTAAGTACACGTTATTAACGTGAACAGAAATCTAAGTCAAATCTGTTAGGCTTAACATTTAAATGTTTTTATATATTCTGGATATTATACTACGAAAAAAATTAATGTGTGGAAAAAACTTATCACCACTTAAAAAATTGTTTTAAATAGACCAGCATCCCTGAGCCATCACAAAATAAATGTGAACTTAGAAAAGCCGTGTCCTAATATATATTTGTGCTCCTAAACACGACAAGGACGTACTTACTAGACGTAATACCTCTCCGTAGAATTAACAAACGATCAGCTAATTGCTTTACAAAAGTAATAATTGACTAACAAAAATGATTGTCCGCTTTTGGGGTATGTTTGCAGCAGTAGAAAGAAAAATATCAAATAAAGTAACAAATTGCATTAATTGATCCTTAAAATTAGATGAATATCACAATTAATAAATTTTGAATGAATTTTGGAAAGCAGGTAGCTCTCCCGAATGGTATTAGTGCCTTTCTGTAAGTTGTACATAGGACTTGCCTAGAATAATAAATAATTGTAAAATGGTTGCTTGGTAATTGCATCCTGTGTATGGACCAAAATATATATTAAGGATGGCTAATGCTATAACCAAATTAATTTTAGAAATAATTCGATTGCAGAGTACAACATGGTAGCTTGTAGGATAACGGACACTCGTAATGCCGCTAGTCGTACGGGGTCTGCTTCCAGTAGTCAAGTGCCTTTGAAAAAGTAAGTATTAATTATGTAATTTATATTCTTATACATAGATAATAACACTATAGCTTATATTTACATATTCACCACTAGCTTTGTAAATAATATAAAACTATTTTTCTTCTATAAAACAATTTTTCTCACAAAATGTTTGTGTACAGGAGTGATTCCGATTATTACCGGGATTACCAGACCGTTTTTATAGTTCCAGGCCCAAGTCATAATCAAAATCGTAAGAATATGTTTCCTTTATAAATTCTATTTTTATTTTTGACAATTCGTTTTGTTGCAACCGTTTTGTTTCAGTTGTCCCAGTGTTTTCCCCGTGTCTATGAATTAAAACTTAGTGAATTTCTTTATTATTTCATCGAGAGATTTATTTATGTTTTAGAACAAATTATGAAAACTATCGACACTAAAAAGTTTTAATTTAACAAAACGTGATGCCGAAAAATTAGAGGCAAACTTATTTACCTTTAGTGCAGGAGTGTAACCAAACCTTTTTCTTAAAGTAGGTTTAATATTTTGAAATATTAAGTTTGAAAGTGAAATGCAATAACATTATTCATCATTCATTATTGACAGATTATATTTATTTTTCCAACATTGCTATTTTTAGGAAAACGCAGTTCATAAAAACTTTTAGATTTTAAAGCTCATTTATAAGGATACATAGGGTGACTTTTACTATACAATATTCCAATTACATTTTACAAGTCGTATCTATTAGAAAGTTGTAGCGTTGAAAATCAAATAAATTTTAATTAATTTGGAGGATTTTTTTCATTTACATGATGACATAATTTTAGTACTTTAATCATTAGTAGCTCATTAAATTTTTCTATTATATACATACATAGTTTGAAATTGCCAGAAATTCAAGGGGAGTAGTCGATAGTTACTTTGGAAGAATATAATCTAACAATCCAGTAAATTATTTATTACTACGTAAATTAAAAATAAAATTATAATACCTCATTTTACACCCTTATTTCGACAGTCACGTCACTTTCCACTCACTTTACCTTTATTGTCACCTCACAGTTTCTTTGATATTCCCATTATCATATGACGTGAAATTTATAACTCGAAGTTAACTCTGCAATTGTGCTAACAATTGTGATTTCATTTCTGAAAGAAGTTCATCAATTCATAAACATGAGCAGTTTTTTGGATAAGGGAATTTTTTAATGAAAATATCGATAAATTTTAAATTTCAACCCCCATAACTCCTACATTTAGAATCAGATCCCAACAAGTGGGCCATCTTTGTATTGCGTTTTCTACGTAGAATCCGAACACCTTGTATATGTATAGTGGATACATTTATTTAGAATGTTCTAAAATATATAAAGAAATACATTTTTTCTTGTTGAAAATTTTCTTCAAATTGGCAGTTCATAGTAATTTTTAATCTATAAATAATACCAAGATGCCAATTTAATATTATATTTTACTTACGAGCTACGTTTTCTCATACGTTATTTTCGCTTTATCTTTTGTCACATTCAAAAACCAAGTGACGCGAATTCTCATTATTTGTTGACAATTGTGAGATCTAGGATATATTGAATTTCTACAGGTCTTACTTTTTTCGATAAATTGTCATTTTTTCACTTTTAGCAAGCGACTAGACTTTCTAAAAAACGGTGGTGTTTATAACCTATTAATCTAATGGTATCGAAAGAAAGATTATTTGACCCCCATAGATTAACTTACAAACTTTCTTATTCATTACTATAATCTTGATGCCCATTTTTGAATGTTTAATGTTTCAACTGCCAGCATTTTTATCCTTTTTTTACATATAATACTTAGTTCAAACAGTGATAGTGATGTGTTCCATGTTAACAAGCATTTTGTAACTGCTCCTCGTTACTGAAGTTGTCTCTGTAAAATTCTTTTAAGAAATAAAACGAAGAAACTAAAAAATAACTTAATACCTTCCTTCAAGCGTCAAAACGAAACTAAAACCTCTCAGCTCAAAAAGAAATCTTAATCCAGTATCCCAAGGGTCGGTTCTTGTCCTGCACCTGGAGACAAATGAATCACCTTAAACCTTCTGTCCGCGCTATGTAACACCTAAAGTTTTTGCGATAATATCGTCTAGAGTTTTGAACTAATGACTTAAATTTCCGGAACTATTCTCATCTGAAGCCACCTGGGTAAAGAATTTAATTTAAGAAAATGAAATGCACGAAAATGAGCTTCTTAAATTCTCATACCAATTTTGTTTCTTAGCAGGTCTGATGGACAGACGAAATATTCATGAAATAATCTACTTTTTGGAGAGATCCTCGCCGAGGGGTGTAATTCATCATCGGAGCTCCTGAGGTGCTCCTTTGTGTCTGGGTCCTTTAAGGATTTAAGGACACGTGAACACGTGAAAGCTGCACTTGCTTATTCCCAGTCTCTGTACGGTTGGCTGCGGCTCCTGCTGATTTCAAAGTTTCCTCCTAAATATCTTTCTTCGTCTTGTTGTGCAAAGGAAGTCCCTTTTCCAGGTATCTTCAGACTGCTTAATTTACTTGGCGGCCGACATATTTCCCTCCTCTTGCGCGGTGCCACTCCTCCAGGAGATGTAATAAATGCACCTCCGCAGGACATGGCACTATCCCGCTGCGTGCAGTCCCAGGGACATGAGGATGCATTGTCTGGTGCATAATTATTACCTTCGTATGAAGAAACTTAAACGGCACTGAAGCATCCTCCCTGGGTGCTTCTCGTTGTTTTCGCCTTCAAGAAAAATCCTTTTCTCCCGAGGCAGGGACTTTAGATTTGCTAGTGTCGGAAAATTGCACGATTTTTCACGCACTTTTTATTTCGCAAGGAGATTTGTGTCGCGTAATTGGAGTTATTTCTTGCTCTTATCCCAGTTTACCCTTACAACAAGAGAGGTATGTCCTACAATCTATGGATGCTTCTTGAAAAATATTTTGTGCAATAATTTCTGCAAGGATCATCTTATATAAGTCCTATATACGTGGGTTGTTACAGGAATGTTATTGCTTAGATTTAGAAAGTAATTTATATTGCTGTTATTTGAATTTAAGGAGATGTGTATCTCATAAACATAATAAAAGACCTCTCGGAAATGGATTCAGAATAAGATGATGAGAAATAGTTACAATATCGGAATCCCCTTTAGGGGGGAAGTCTGTGTAAAAGGCTAAAACAAAAGCTGACTTTCATTGCTATTTTTTCATAAAAGTATCATTATTAACATTTTTAAAGTATTTCGGTCTTGTAAAGTAATGTTCAAAGTGTTCAAAAATATTTTTTATTTATTTCTTTAAATACAAAATGGCACTTATACAAGCGGTACTTCGTAGCATGTCGAAGCGGTTATGCCCTATTGACGTGCAGTCTAACTCACTTGAAATGTATCCTGGAACATTCAGAAAAAAGGGCAAACTAAATAAGCAGTATTGTTTCTAGATGAACCTATGAAATAAAAAGAAAGTTAAAATTGTATAACAAAGTGGAAGTTGTGAAAATGTGATTTCGGAAAAAAATTGCTGCTTAATATATTTCTTTCCATGTTTTTTTTAATAGATGTTTAATATTTTATAGGTTCATATTCAATGTATTATTATAACATTAATGTACAAAGACCACCCTATATGAAGTAGTTCCTGAGATATCTTGCACGCTAATTTCAAAAATGTTTCGAAAACAAACGCGTATATCGGCGCCATTATGTTGAAAAAAATAATACTTTTAAACACTCAAAACATTATTATGTAAGACCTATATATACTCTAATTATGTCACATATAAAATTTCTTAGAAAAAATAAATGAAAATTTAATTTTTTTAGAGTTCTACTCAGAGTTCCCCTTTAAATACCTACTGAACATTTAGAGCATAAATTGTACTCAGATAATATCATAATTTTCGGACAAATCTTTTGCAATAAAAAATAACACTGTATAATATCTAATTATGTATTATAATTAAAGCTTTCTTTACCCTTTTTTTTCTGCTTACTTTTGGATAATGCTTCTGATTTGCCTTTGTGTGGAACTTAGGCTAAAAGGTGACTATTAAAGAAAACTTACTGTTGATTCATGCATTTTCATGTATAAACATAAATATGTGCACATTTTTTCATATCACTGCAATATTGCTTAGTGCATTCGCATTTTTTTTAAGTTCATCGAACTGAAAATATGAAAAGGGAAAAGCAAACGTTGTAAATTATTTTCTCTTTTGCACCCCAAACTATTTTTACCAATCTTTGTTATATTGCACGATATTTTATAATATAATAATAACTACTAATATAGACATTATATGCAAGTCCAAACGAGTTTTGTAAAATTCGGTTAGATTAATTGTGAAATTTAAAAGCTTCGACGTACAGTCGAACTTAATTAAAACGTACCATGGATTTTTATCAAAAAATCAATTCTGAGGTTGAATTTGTTAATTTACTTTCTATTATTAGTTCTAAACTAATGGATAGTTTAAGAAAGAAATGAGTTTTTCCTTTACTTTGTTAGTATCAAAGTGTAATCAAGTTTTTAACCATGGAAAAACCTATATAAAAGAAATATTTTATTTGAATTATAGTTACGTTTTAATAATAAAATTTATTCAAGTTAAATAACAAACAGTTGTGTTTCAAAGATTCGTTTCATTTGCGAATATTTTATTAATATCACAACACTGAAATACATTAAAAAGATTTAACTTATTGCACTGATTGCGGCCACCACAGACTTTAATTAATTAATAAAAAAAAATATGGTTTCATTTTACAAGTTAATCTCTTTAAAAAATAATAGCTGCAAATATAAAATTTAGGTTTGCTTGAATTTCTAAGAGGTCATATTGTCCCGACCGTCACACTGATTCAAAAATTAGAATTCTCTGGACCCTATGTTGATTGAATTTAAATAACATAAAATACTTGTTGAAACTGAAAGTCTGTATGTATGTATCTGTTATTTTTTTGGACAATTTAATATTATAAAGATAAAATCCCTCTACAGGTATTAACAACATTTAAAAGCAGCTATAAAATCATTAAGTGATATTAAAGGATAAGTTTGTCAGTAAATGAATTAAAATATCCTGATCGTCAAAATAGAATTACACTCAAGTAAAACTCATGCTAGGCTTACATTTTTATTACATAGTTTATAGCTAGCATAGTTGAAGTTTACTCCCGATCACTTATTTATTATTTTTTTTATGATCATTTTAATTTTTCCATAGTACGTTTTCTGTAGAATCTTAAGTAAAGCATGGTTTTAACTTTTATTTCTCTCATATATTCGCTTTTTCATGCATTTAATTTATGTTTATTTCTAAGTTCTAAGTTTTTAGATCTAATTATTTTCGAATTCTCTTCGGCAGATACAAACAAGCCCGAATATCAGGTGTGAAAAAAGTACTCGTTGCCGTGCTACATTGGATTTGGCCACCAGATCGCTGTAAAAACTGCCAATCAATCTACAGTGTCTCAGTGACTGATCAAACGGATGGCAGCAGAAATGTCGAACAAATTCACCGGACTGTCGACGGACGTTTCGTGCTGTCGGATGCGTCCCAACAGCAGGAGGAGGAAATCGAGGAGCGTCGAGATAGCGCGGGATCACAGTACAGCAGCAGTGACGATGGCGGTTTTTTGTCGCGTCGAACAACAAATGGCCGGGCGTCGTGGCGTCGTCCACTCGTAGCCTCACCAAGTCAATTAAGTTTAAGATCAGATGCTTCGGGAAGGAGTTTCTTGCAGAGTTTGAATGGTCTTTTGCGATCGGGGGCACGATATCAAAATTTATATCGTAATTTGCCAGTATCGCAGAGTAGACCAATTAATCAAAATTTGCATATAAATACGATTAGTGGAAACATTCCTGGACCAATAACACCAAATTTATATACCCCCTCGCGAGTTTCGAGGATATTTTCAAGCTCACCTGCAAGTACAATTGGAGTAACATCGCCGTGGTCGGCAAATCAATTTAGTGACTTAAGTACAGTGTATCCTAGTTCTGCAGAACGATCCTTTCCGACGCCATCTAGCGGAAATTTGAGCAGACTGCGATATTCCCAAGAACTACCCTCATTGAGAACTATTCAAGAGGAGACGCAACGGATGAATCAAGGGTTCGTACCCTTGCATATTCCGTCACCGTCGTGGAGAGGGTACTATCAAACTCAAACACCATATCACAGCTACAGGCCCAGGACGCGATGGTATCCCCGGCACTCCAGAATTGCTCGTAGTAATTCGGAGCTTTTATCACCTTTGCCCCATTTAAATTTAACCCTTCGCGGAGTTGAAGCATCCCCCGAAAGCCGATCCAGTTCTAGTGGATTCGGTAGTAAAAACACCTCAAATCAACCACAAGGATCTCATTCAGGAAGTACAAGTGAGTGGCGATTGCTGCCGCCATACCGCCCACCGCCACCGCCACCATCAACGTCATATCACCACTATCATCCCTACTACTATACCCAGCGCCCGCCAACGCCGCCCTACACCATGGGTCATTGGCTGGACATGATCTCACGCTTAAATGCTGCCACAGAGACTGTTAATCTTCATAAGTCTGTTGATGTTGGTAGTGTTGACGGACACTATGAGTTCGATCCGTCAACACCAACACCGAGCGCTTCAACACCGACTGGTGGACCAAGAGATGATCTCAATTTTGATCCAACAGCCACATTTCATCATACAGGTGCAATAAGTGGTGCAACCGGTGCCATAGGTAGTAATATTCGTAAACAGAGAGTCTCACGTTACGACAACATCGAGGCAAGAGTGCAAGCCATGAAGGAGGAATTCTACGCGTATCGAAAACGCCAAGCAATGAAGCGTGCTGGAGTTGAACTCGAAAGTGCATGCTAACAACATAAAGATAAAAAAAATAATAATAATATAAAATTAAAACCTTTAAAATGACTACTGCCAAAAGAAATGCTATCAAAAACCACGAAATCTCATCGATACTTACGAACGAAAAGTCAAACAGATCAAACAGGCGCAATATGACTGATTAAAAAAATAATTTAATAATTAATTAAATTAATTAATTAGCTAATTAATTAATTAATTAATTAATTAATAACAACAAAGAAGAAGACAAAGTAGCACTCGAATTCGAATTATTTCAAAGTCTTATAAGTAGCGTGTAAATTTATTGCGAGAAGAAGACTAGCAAAGGTTAATTTCATTTAATTTATTTAAAACTAGTTATAGTGCAAAAAGCGCAAAGACGGAGTTTAAAATGAAAATCAAAGACACTGAAGGCTATGGTTACAATTAGACAAGATTTGTAAATAGATAACGTTTAAGAAAATCCCTTACGGCCCATGGATATATAACAAAAAAATAATAATAATAATAATAAAGTAAAAAAATAATAACGAATAGAGAACGCTGGCATACGCAAATTTCCTTTCTTCCATTCATTTCGGCGTACTACACCATGCAATTCACGACGTACCGCAAGGTTCAAGTTAAGATCCTTTACTTTTTTCTACTGCACATTTCTTCTTCATCCAGTTTACTTTCACAATTGCGATGAAATTATTTAATAAAAATGAAACAAACAAAAAATTGCAAAACTAATAATCTGAAGGCAATATTTGAATGGGACGTAATGATATCTACCACTGCTGTTTTGTAAAAAAACGAAAATCATAAACTTAAAAAAAAATGATACACGAGGAATATTTAGACGAAAACAAATTTCTAGGGATCTATCTACGACAGACTTTCCTTACTGCTAAATACGAGAAACCAAAAATATATGAAAATTAATAGACTTATTATTGATAGTAAATGAAATTTAAAAAAAGAATATATAGAATAAAAAAAATACGTTCGCGATATAGTAGGTGTGGATCAACGATTAACTACCACTAAGCATTAAAACGTAAGCTTACACGAGAAGGCTGGTTCGCGAAAAGACGAAAGATAACCGAGTTAAGAGGGATCGCAACAAATTAATGTTAATAGTGAAGTAAATAGTTAAAAGACCTTTAAGAGCATAAGTAGTCGGATGTAACTGGTAGGAGACTTTAAACATCCAAAAACATGTAAAAAACGAAAAAATATTTGAGTAATAGTGTGATACAATGCAGCAGTTTCGTTTGTCGTTTCGGTACTTAATTAAATGAGTTCGAACAATGAAAAACCAGTTAAGAAAATTTAGAGAATGCACACAAAGCCGTAAGCGTTTTACATTTTTTAAAGGTAACTCAAAAATGTTTGTAAAATATGCACCCAAAACCTTTAGTTCAATCTTCATAATTTTTGTACAATTTGTTAAAAACAAAAAATAATAATAAAAAAAAATAATTTGAAGGAGGGATTTCTTATTTAAATAAAAGTTATCTAAACATAAGCTAGACTTTGTAGCGAGTAGAGAATCCGTGCAAGGAGCATTTTAAATAACAGTTTATACTATAGACACCTAGGCTACGCGAAATCACAAGTTCTAAATTAAATTGTAAAAAAAAAAAACAGAAAAAATAAATTAATTAATTAAATAAAGAGACGACACAAAGATGAGTAAGTTAATTTAAAATGATACAACTAAAGTCTAAGGAGAGAGTAAACAAATTATAAGCAGAGATGTGCGATTGGTGTGCGTCAAGCGATTAGGTGAAATTTTTAATTGCGTCGTTTTAGGGTTAGTATGCCTATGTTTTAGTTGTATACAACCGAAAGACTTGCCGACTTTATGCTTTAAAATGCAGTTTAAGTTATTTTTTTGTTTAAACTTCTTTTAATTGATGAAAAGAATAAAATTGTTTTTAATTATAAATGATTTTCCTTTTTTGGGGTGTGTTTGTTTTTTCTTTCTGATTGCTGGTTGTTGCAATTCCTATCGAATGTTCTCTTAAAGGTACTTTTATTTATTTAAAAAACTGGTCAAAAATAAATACCAACAAAATATAAGATTTTAAAGTTTCAAACCTATTTTCCTAATTCTAAAAAGTAGGTACTGTAAAATATTTATAAATAAAACCATATCAAATTCAGATATATTCAATAAAAAACGTATTACTGAAATATCTTTATATGTATTCATGCAATTAAACTTTGATCTCGGCTTTCCCAAATTATGATGTTTTTTTTTTACTAATTTGGTTTTTACGAACTGACTTTCGTTTCAGATAACATTAATGAGTTGGAAATTTTGAGTCCGCTTTTTGAGATAATAAAATAATTTATTTGTAGCCGCTTGTTTTTCAAATCTTGTTTTTAAAATCGTCAAGTAATCAAAATTATTATTGAATCTTTGCAGCTTTTCTTAAACCTATTTTTGGTTATTTATAAATTTATTTTACTCGAAACAAACAATCTGCTCCTTTTTAGACAAATCATGGCATTTATTTTATTGGATTTAAGATTATCTTTGCCCTTTTTCAGGTAAGCATTATATTTCTAGGAGATTATTATAAAAATTTTATGATGTTATTTTCATTATATTTTTAGCCGCATTTAATTTCCTTCTACCTTTCCTTTCATAAAATATAAGATTGAATATTAAATTATTTTGAAAAGGAACGGATATGAACTTATTTTATATCGATGTGATTTCAACAACCAGCTGTGCCCTTTCTAAATCTTTTCCTTATTTTGAAGACAATTTACTTCACTCTGTACATAATAAATAAATAAAAAAAAAACATTGCACAGGAGATAAAATGGCAAATAATAGCGTGTAAAGTAATTTTACGAATGATACTCCAAGAAAAAAAAATTTCCGAAGGTTTCTTAAGATGAAAATAATTTTATAAGAAATTTAATTTTATAAAAAAAAAATGGAGAATACCAAAAACTAGATTAGACGAAGTCGTGAAGCAGAAATTGGGCTCAATTACAGTTTACATTCTAATTGAAATAGTTAAAAGAAGCCGATTAAGCTAATGCGGGAATATTTAAAGGAGCTGTAATTAACATTGGTATCAAGCACACATTAGAGTTTTCGTTTCCCTCGCTCGTGTGTTCACTTGAACTCTGCGACTTCCTTACCTTTGATTAATTAATCTTAGGTAACAAAATGAAGCAAAAACCATATCCACACGTGTAAGGAGATTAAATCATCATCTTATTTTTTTCGAAAAAAAAATTAAAAGAAAACAAACAACGCAGCGAATGTTTTTAATGAGACTTTTTCGTAAATTGTTTTATCGCAAGAAATCATAAGAGATAAAATTGCATAGTACGCTAAAAGTAAAATTAAACTCAAAAATTAAGAGAAGCACAAAAAAAAATTGAAAATAATAATAAAACTTTCTATGTATGTAAATATCTTAGGTGTTTAGTTAATTTTTTTCTGTTTTATGTTGAAGGAGTTTTTATGACGAAACAATTTTATGAGAAACTCCGCAAGAAGTTTCTACATTGTAAATTTCAAAAAGTAGAAAAATGTTAACACAAGAACGGAATCACGAAGTAAACTACAATTTAGATTTCCACTGTGAATAAAATGGGGACTACGATGCAAAAACAGCGGTATTGATGGTATTAAACCCATAAGTCTTGATATTAAAATTATTTACATATATAGTCATGATGCAGCTAGTCATAAGCGAAAATAAAATGAGAGATAAATGAAATGGGAAAATGATATTATTAATAAATTTACTGTAAATGTTAAGAAAACTTTGACGCTTTATCAACCAGGTGAAATTCCTTAATTTTTATTTCCATTTTAAAATCCATTTTTAATTAAATTAAAGCTTCCTTTTAAAAATTAGGGCTCGCATCTCACTTCGCGTTCTGTGATCCTACACGTTCTAACATCCGGCGTTAAATTTAATATTTAATATTATTAAAATATCACTCTAATTTTTTTATTATTTGTTTGAAAAATTCATAATTTACTGAAAGAGAAACCTCCAAAATGTTTGGTGCCTTCTAAATTAAATTTTTGCCTTTTATCTTGGAGTCGACCATTAATTATCTCAATTTTAACAACAACACAATTATTTCAACGAGTAACGCCATCTTCATGTGAAAGCTCAATACTTTAAAGACGACCCTCGTAAAACCGTCTTTAACTTATTTTCGGAAAAAAACATAGTTTAATTGAAAACTGTGGCCTGTGAATGAATACTGCGTTCGATTTCAAAATTTGAGACACAGTTTGCCTCTCACCTCAGCAGCTTCCCTGTTTATAATCTGATCAAATTATGCTTTGCGGCATAAACATTTTTTTATATAAAGTGCAATACATTAAAAATGCAAATGGCACTTGTCCAATGGTTGCGACTCCCAAGAAATTAGATAGTTAATTAAATAGAATATTTTATCGTATCTTCGCGGCCGACAATTCTTATTTGAAATAACAGCCCAATAATCAAAAGTTTAACACTTTAAAACGATCTTAAGTATTTTTTTTAATTTTTAAATAAATATTATTATTAAAATTCATAAATAAATATTCGGACCTTTCTCATTTACGTAAACAAACTATCTTTTAAACACCTGGTTGACAATTGTACACAATTAAAGTAATTTAGAGTTAAAAGCACATAGGCAATATGAAATATACATACACAAACATTTATACTACTATGAACTACAGAATATGTAATTATAGTTATTATCCCAAAAAAAAAAAGAAAAAAAAATACAAAAAAAAGAAAACAAATACAGTAAAATTATTTGAAATCTGATTTTTCAGGTGTTAGAAAGAATACTATAAGTAAATAACGACTCTAAGTGAAATTTTTTAAAAGAATGTTGCAGCAATTTTTAAAAAAAATAGTTATTTTTTAGTATCATTCTTTATTTGGAAAACCAAAAATTTCCCAGAAGCAGTATGACTGTAATTTATTTACCCCGAACATTCTCCCAAAAACACAGATCGAAATGAGTAAGAGTTTTATGATTACAGCAGACTAGATAACATAGATCTTCAGTATATAAAGATATAAATATGACTAAAATACATAACAAAGAAAATTACTTGTAAATCTTTAAGTCAATCCACTCACAAAATAACTTTCGTACATAGTTAAACAATCAAGGAGGAAGTGAAGTAATGTTACTCTGAAGTAATGGTGGTAATACAAAAGCGTACAGATTAATTAAAACTTTAATATTAAAAAAAAAGGGATTAATGAGGTAAAAAATAAAAAATAAAAAAATTCAAAAAATCACAAAAAGTAAACGAATCAAATCTTACATACATAGGATTTAGAAGAATTTATATTTTTGAAAATCTTTTGTTTCGAACTTCCTTTTTTGTGGAGTGTTTGTTTATGACATCATTCATTTGACAGAAGGTGGAATGAGGTTTAACGAAATTCTAAATATATTCCGATGTTTCTTGTATATACATGCGTATTTTTAAAGTGATTCTCTATTATTATCTGTACTTATTTGTTTCATAATTCCGCCTCTGTTCGTTTAGTACAATTTTAAAGTGAGGGATATGTTTGATGTTAAGAGATAAATCGAGGCATCTTTTATATATCTTTAGGGTTGAATTATCGAATACCTTTATTGATTTGTGGTTTGAAAGAAACATGAATGTTTTTTTATATATGTAAAAAAAAATGAAATTAATAACAAAGAGAAAGAAAAATGATGTTTTATAACAATTACGTTCGAATATATGTTAGTGATATTTGATGAAATGTTTGTTTTATTCATTAACCCCTTAAAGTTCTTGAAAAATTACTGCTTTAATCGTCAGCTCAGAATTTTTAGATAAAGGTAAAACCAAACTTCTTGTGAAAACAAAGCTTTACGTTTTTAGGTACAAAATTAAAAGGTTTTTTTAGTTTGGACAGTATGTATATAAAATTGTCTCATGGTAAGTATCTAAAATCGGTGTAAAATTTACTATAAGTGCGTTGTCACCATAAACATATGTACAATATAAGATAATGAATAAAATTATAGAGAAACAAACTAATTTTGTTCATTAACGAATTTATTAAGATAACAAGTTTACTTATAAAAGAATAAATATTGGCTCCAAATATTGGTTTTTAATATCCTTTCTCATCCTACTCAAAATTTGTCTGCTAACTACGATTAACTCTATGAATATACAGTAAAGGAACGGACATAAATCGCTAAAAGTGAAGCATCTCACGAATACTAGTCTGAGCTTACTACTACAAAGAAAATTGATCAGTGCAGTTGCAAAAATTGTGTGAAAATGAAAAAGAGTTTTTCACGTACTTGATTTAATAAATATTTGGGTGCCCATTTATATCACCATTTAAAAATATTTAGCGACTTCTCTGTGTCAGGGCTCGTCGAAATTGCGCATGACTGTCGTGGACTGACATGCACCAAAATATTTTTAAAACTTGAAAATTTAGCTTAGATCCAAGAGGAGAAAACTTTTTAAATTATTTTTAATGGTCAATAAATTGCAGGAAGCGCAAATAGCATAACGACAGGACGATATACCCAAGAAGTTCGACCATTCAACGGACAGAGGCTACTCAAGCACCAAAACATGAAGTCCTGCATTGGGTCTTACTTAAAAATCACTACTCAGGGAAATTTCAATACAATGGCCCCTCTGCTCCCCGGGGGAGCTGCAAGTGATTTAGGGGATTTAATTGGGCACGATGGGGCCGTAATTGGGCACCAGCTTCGAGTAGCAGTTTGCCATTCCCGGAGGAAGAATTCTTGCCAGGATGTAGCTGGACCACTCCCGGGTTCCATGTATGAGCGAGCGACTTGACATCCGGAATGGCCAATGTATGGAGTCACTTGAGCCTGGGAACCAAAACCGGTTATGCAAATGAGGGGCGTGGCTGGGGTGTGGCTAGGGCGTGGCTAAGGCGTGGTTAGGGCGTGGCAGGGGTGTGGCGGGGGTGTAGCTGGGGTGTGGCGGGGGTGTGGCGGGGGTGTGGCGGGGGTGTGGCGGGGGTGTGGCGGGGGTGTGGCGGGGGTGTGGCTAGGGCGTGGCTAAGGCATAGCGGGGGTGTGGCTAGGGCGTGGTTAGGGCGTGGCTAGGGCGCCTTAGCCACACTCCGCTACACCCCCGCCACACCCCCGCCACACCCCCGCCACACCCCCGCCACACCCCCGCCACACTCCGCTACACCCCCGCCACGCCCTAGCCACGCTCTAACCACGCCTTAGCCACGCCCTAGCCACACCCCCGCCACGCCCTAGCCACACCCCCGCCACGCCCTAGCCACGCCCTAACCACAGCTTAGCCACGCCCTAACCACAGCTTAGCCACGCCCTAACCACGCCTTAGCCACGCCCTAGCCACACCCCCGCCACGCCCTAACCACGCCTTAGCCACGCCCTAGCCACGCCCTAGCCACACCCTAACCATGCCTTAGCCACGCCCTAGCCACACCCCCGCCACGCCCTAGCCACGCCTTAGCCACGCCCTAACCACACCTTAGCCACGCCCTAACCACGCCTTAGCCACGCCCTAGCCACGCCTTAGCCACGCCCTAGCCACACCCCCGCCACGCCCTAGCCACGCCCTAGCCACACCCCCGCCATGCCTTAGCCACGCCCTAGCCATACCCCAGCCACACCCCCGCCATGCCTTAGCCACGCCCTAGCCATACCCCAGCCACGCCCTAACCACGCCTTAGCCACGCCCTAGCCACACCCTAACCACGCCTTAGCCACGCCCTAGCCACACCCTCGCCACGCCCTAACCACGCCTTAGCCACGCCCTAGCCATACCCCCGCCATGCCTTAGCCACGCCCTAGCCACGCCCTAGCCACACCCCCGCCATGCCTTAGCCACGCCCTAGCCACGCCCACGCCCCTCATTTGCATAACCGGTTTTGGTTCCCAGGCTCAAGTGACTCCATACCTACTCTTGTCCGCCAACGAGCACCTCTTTAACTTTGATGAACGAGCCGTGAACTTTATAAACAAAGTTCCGCAAAGTCAAAGAAAATTAGCGAGTCTAATTGAAAATAAGTAGCCTAAAAGCTATGAATATACAGTAAAGGAACGGACATAAATCGCTGAAAGTGAAGCATCTCACGAATTCCAGTCTGAGCTTACTACTACATAGAAAATTGATCAGTGCAGTTGCAAAAATTGAGTGAAAGTGAAAAGGCGTTTTTCACGTACTTGATTTAATAAATATTTGGGTGCCCATTTATATCACCATTTAAAAATATTTAGCGACTTCTCTGTGTCAGGGCTCGTCGAAATTGCGCATGACTGTCGTGGACTGACATACACCAAAATATTTTTAAAACTTGAAAATTTAGCTTAAAATGAAATAACATGTTTAATGCATCAAGAACAATAAAAGCCACAGGTATCTATCAATCACATCGGCAAAAAGATTTCAAATTCCGGCTTACCGGTGAAAAGAAATTCGTTAATTTAGTCGCTGCTTCTTCTCGCCGCAATTCTTTATCACACACATCACTATCTTACACTAAATGCACACCAAATAAAAACCAGTATCATACACACTATTTTTAACCACATTTCACCTTCTGTCTTTGCATTTTTAATTCAAAAAAATTAATTAAATAAAAAAAATGTTTAATATACCACGTTTTTAAAACGGACTAAAAACTAGAAAATAATTTTCCCTGGGCCCTTCTAAATTTTTGATGGTGATTTTTTAGTGGCTTTGGAGATATATGTAAGACTTGAAGAGAAAAACGTGGGGCGCAGGATTATCTACTTCTATTATCTACTGCCTGCGCCCCACGTTTTTCTCTTTAATAATATAACATTCAAACTTTAAATTTTTAATTTAAACAGGTGTGTTGCGGGAGTGTAGGAAGCGTCTCTACGATCTTGATCTTATATACTTATCTTCAAAAATGCTAATAATATTAAAAGGATCAGGATACATATGAGATCATTCACTAATATTAGTAAATTGTGAAACACTCATTATTTTCTTGACCTTTTTATACCATTCATGATATTTAGTTATGCAGTTGTTTTTAAATATACAAAATGAATCTCTAAACACGCTTCTGAAATCTTAACTAATTCATTATCTTTGAAAGTTATGTACATATATATTACTTAAGTTTAGAAACCAATGTCGGAAAAAATATGCCAGTTCATAAACAAATTAAAAAAACAGAATTAAATTATTGTGATTCTCCGAAAATATTTTTATTTAGACTATTATTTTAGACTAAGATAATAGGCCAAAGTTTCAGTTATTTGCAATGTCTCGGTCTTTGTAAAGAGATTAATGTTGATGCTTCCAGTCTGAAAATGAATTTAGCATCAAACCTCCATCACTTTCCTCGGAGCAGTTTAATCCACTTTATTAAGTTACTCTTCGACCTCATCTCCGTGACCTCTTCTAATTTAGTGAATTCACACAGAATCCGTTCACTAAAACAAACATTAACCCACATTCGTTACGACATCTTAGAATTTGATCTTACGTAGGAAACCGTCTTAGGCCCGAACAATCTCTGGAGAAGTTCGTCTGTCTGTCTTCGTCTTTTGTCGCTTGATGAAGTCGTCGTTGTGGTCGTCGTTGCGGTGCGGTGCGGCCGCTGCAGCGGAGATAGTCGGCCGCAAGTCGTTCTCGTAATGACCAGGAAGTCGGAATTATTGTCCCCGGAAAAAAGAATCGTTCTGAATAAGAAAAGACAAACAGAAGTGGTGCGTCGTCCACTGGGTCGTAGACAAATTTCATTTGCATAGCTGAAGAAGAGACTCATCATCAATGAATAGCGTTGTAATGCTTTTAAGTCATTTTAAGGGACGTAACCTTCTGATTCAATTAGTGCCCACTCCGAATGTGGGTGGTGTATGCGATAAAGTGGGTATTTTAATTAATTTATTTTCCATCCCGCCTTATTTAGCATTCAATTGAAGTTTCTGATAATATTTCCCCAAATGGATGGAAATTTTCGACTAACAACGCTCGACGTCGATGGCTAGAAAAGATGGATTGATGATGCTGCTGCTGGTGATGTTGATGGGGGCCAATGCTCCCAACCTCACTTTATCTCAGCCGCTACATTAGATTTTGGCTCTCAAATACTTTCCTCAAGTATTCCTTAATTGCTTGCCTATAAATCTTAATTTCCCTTCTGAGCAAAAGGAATATTGATTTTTGCAATGTTTGTTACCAGGTCAAATAAATTGAAAGGATATAAATTTGAAATGAATTATCGCAGAAAAGATAATGTGAAGCTAAATATTTAATATTAATTTACAAATTCTAGCGCAGTAGACTAAACAGATGGAATTCGTCTTGAAAGTATATTAAAAAGCAAGAACTTGGATTTTAAGGCTTCGTTATTTTTGAATGAATCTTTCAATTTGATTTTTATTTCATTATTTTAATAATAAATTGCGTAATATTTACTTACAAACTGCAAGATATAATCGGCGTAATGTTCTATGGGACGATGGAGCCTACTAAGAACATTGCACACTGAAATCGGATATCAAGAGATTTAAGGGATATATATGTAAGTAGAACATATTTTTAGAACCTTAAAATGAGAGAGCTTATGACTTTACTTTATGTACCTCTGAAGGTACAAACAACTATTTAACTATTATATAAATTTTAATAAGTATCGTACATCTGCACCTAGAACAATAAAAAATATTTGCATTACCCCTTGACTATGTTGAATATTAGGTGATCGAAATATGTTGATCTTAAACATTGCAGTTTTACATATTGCCACAAAGTTTTAAAGTACCTACCAGTTATGGACGAAAAATTTCACATAGTAATGCGTGCTTGTCTTCGTTAATAATTTTGGGAAAGCAGCTTGCCTTTAACTTGTTTATATCAGGAACTTAGTTTTAGTCAAAAAGTTGAAAGGTTTATAACTTTTGATTTTGAAGAACGTAATTTAGAAATATGAAAAAATTGTGACGGAAGAATATCTCAAATATATTATAATATGCTCCCTAATATCATAAAAGTTGTTATGATATTGTAAAGTGAAAGTTTGAAACATATATGTATAAAACAATAATGGCAAAAGTATTGTGATGAAGGTTACAGCTCTTATATTTTAAAGACTTTACTAAAGCAATAGTTTCGTACACACAAAGTGGAAATATTTAAAATGAGGATCACTAATGTTTTTTCACAACAATTGACTTTTTGAGAATTAACAACAAGATGGGGGATCTAATTTGGTGGGTATCTTACTTTAAGCTGATATTCCGTAGTGACGGCTGTTTTTGAATGGTAATTTCAGGGAGTTTTATCTTGAAACGATACCCACGATTGTAGCCCTCAGCGTAGTCGGAAACAACAATTTCCAAATTGTTATTAATTGTTAACTTGTTGGCTATTGTCTAAACCGTCGAGAAAGTTTGGTTGAAGAAAACCGTATCAAAATAATCGTGGTTCCAACAATGTGCAGTACACCTTGAGATACCAGTTTTAAAAACGTGGTTTCGAGAAAAATGAGTTTAAATTTTTGGACTACAATTGGGTACACCTCATATGCGCGTCAAAGTTCTAAGGCCTATAGTAGCCCTTAACTTTACGAATTTTCAAAAACCCTTTTGCAAGTATATTTTTGAGGTTTGAAATTAAAAAAAAAGACAAATCGATTTTTTCAAACCGTCACTACTGAATTGGAATAGCCCTTAATTGCTATTGTATGAAATAATTTCTTCATAAAATGGTAGAATTATGAATTCTACAAAATTTGACACAAAGTTTATATAACCGTATAAGAAAACATATGTATAACATCTACTAAAATTAGGGTAATACCTAGCTTCATTATGAGGGTTCAAATTTGTAGACCTTTATTATAATGGATATTGTTCTTACTATCAGATTGACTAAATTATGAGTCAACAACTACAAAAAGAAAAGAGTTTATAAACTACCCCTTGCGCGAGTTACTATAAAATTGGATAAACAGGAATTCCAATCAGTCGAAATTAACATATGCAAAGTGAGAATCGTGCTAAACAAAAAAGACCGACTATTGTTTGTAGGTCATTAAGGCAAAGAATTACACGTATGACATATGACCACGGCGAACATCTGGCTCACTCTGCTCCATCATCGCCATCTCTAGAGTTATAATCCGCGAGATCCAACTGACCACAGACAGATCAAATTTGTTTGTGTTTGAACTTTTATACGAAGATCAGCTCTCGTTGTACCGACGGTGTAAAACCGTCCGCGATAACCTCAGCAAATGTTGAGAACTTGAATTGCAGTTTCGTTTTGTTTTTCCGCTGAGATAGATCTCGTTGGACTTAAAAGGCGGTTGTATTTACGGATATCTATTAATCTAGGATAATTTTTCTACCCTCGAAGTTGTGAATAATTTACAAATACTGAGTGCTAAAAAATATGGTTTTTTTGAGTATACTCAGTTGATGTATAGTGCATCCTTTGTGCTATTTTGAAACGACTTTTTTAACGATTTTCTAGTTTATGTTTGATATTTAAACCGCTTAAAAGATTGGAATGATATCAACCGCCAAACAGGTTTATAATACCTTCGTAAATTAATTAGTTTTGTGTCAAGATCGAGACCGGTAGCGAAAAATAATTTGTTGTTTCGCATTTTGATAAGGCTGACTTTACGTCTTAGTCTGCTTCTATATTTGTTGATTACATCCACCGTCGGGATTAAGTGAAATTCCTCGTGAAGTAATCAGTGGCAAGTGAATGTAATCGGCGTCGCGCAGCATCTCGCTGAAAATCATTAAACCGCGACACCGCTGGCCTAGTGCGTCGGCATCAGCTCAATTTTCAGACGGCGCGGACGGTGACTTGAACGCATTCGAGCGGCGCTGGCGTAACGAGCTTAGGCAAGGAAATCAAAGCAAAACACGACGGTCACTGATCCCCCGCGAAAAGGTCAGGTGTAATAAGCGAGCCTCCTCGAATCGCGGCCGCATGGACTGTCAATTGGTCGACATTTGACGTGCGACATCGAGATGCATGTTGCAATTGGTGCAGCAATGCAATCACAAACACGTCTCCAGCTAGTGCTTGCGTTCATTTGCGTGATTCCAGTGATTCTAATTAGAATATCCTGCGCTGAAGGCTTCGTCGATGACCCCGAGACCGTGCATTTGGAAGCCAAGGTCGGATCGTATGTCGTGTTTAATTGTCGAATTGATTTTCCATACGACTCCGACATACCCTACGTCATCCACTGGACGAAAGATGTAAGTCGACTTTACTTTTTTTCTTTTTTTTTTTGAAGGAAATGGATAACAGCCATACAACGCCGATCAACTACTAGGGTCTAGAGTTTCAACCAATGAAGGCCTTGTCATGGCCAAGATCGAATTTCACCCGCAATTGCTTATTTCACTTTTTGTGCCTTATGGAATATTTACAAATTGGCCTTGGAACTACGATGTTTTTACACAAATATCTTGCTATCTACGAATTATAAATTAGAATTAGCAGATGACTGATCAAAGTATTTTTAGTTGTAATCTTGTAGGAGGGGTGTTGTTAAAGTGGTGACTCATACTTTGTGTTTTCGATGTTATTTGTAATAATGAAGTCGTTTTTAGATAAATTAAAGTCAGTAAATGGGCAATAGAAAATTAAGCGTAGCAATGAAATCTTTCAATAAAATGTCTATTGATAGTGAAATTGAATAACTGCCATAATATCTGAAAGAAAAAGACATTAAGGTGCATTTACGAATGTTCAAAAGAAGGTGATTCGTAATAGTAACTAAGTTAGAATTGAAGAAAGAGCAATTACGATAGTTACAAATAGTGCGGAAAACTTTAACATCGTCAGTTTAAAATATAATATTCGATTATTTGGAAATGAAATTAATGTAATAATTATGAATAAAATGGGGGCAAAATGACTATCCTGTGGAACATAAGCAGACACGTTCCGAACAATTTAATGGGTAGGTATAAGGACATCCAATTTACAAAACTAGTGCAGAGACTAATGATGGATCCTGGCAAGAACTTTACCTCTGCGAAAATTCAATAGAATTCTTTGCCGTTTTTACTAAATGAAATATAATCAAATATGTATATTCTTAGTTATACAGTGTTGTGCGAAACTATAGCAACCACTTAATGTAGTTTTTCCTTCATTTTATTTAGTGGAGAATAAAAAGCTATATTATATTTTTTTCCTTTCATGAAACATTACAAATGGTTGACTTTGCAGCAAATTTACAATTCAATTTAATTAAAATAATTTAAAAAAATAACGAACTTCGGTACATGCAGTGTGCAAAACTAAAGCAACATTTTCGTTGCCTCCATAGTACTTCATATGATAGTCCTTATTTTCAATAACCTCAGCATACCTTCGTAGCATAGATGCTAATTAATCCATAATAGTAGATTGAGGTATGCTTTGCCATTCCTTTTTCAGTGTTTCCATTAATTTTGTTTAATTTCGGAAACGCTGACTTGAAACTTCCCATTTAAGGAATCTGAAGAGCATTCAAATCTAGTGATTGATCCAGCTAATCAAGAACTTGAATCCCATTCTCATTCACCAGCTTTAATGTGTGTTTCCGGTCATTATCCTGCTGAAACACCCATCGAAGTAGCAATTCCCGCAACATTTGCGTCTTCAAAATATTTTTGTAAATGAAACGGTCCATTACTTCGATAAAAGGATCCACACCATTCGATGTAAAACAGGTCCAAACCATCATGCTGTCATGTATGTTGTTCGAAAATGTACTTTAGAAAATAATTCAGAGAGCTACAGACCAACTAAAAACTTGCGCTTACAAGAAAACACTTGCAAAAGAGGTAAATTTGATGCCATGGTCTGCTTTTTTATATAAAATTAAATTTATAGGTTGAAATTTGTTTCAGACCATTTAAACTGGTCCTTAGAAAAATGGAAAACAGTAGTGTTCAGCGATGAGTCAAAATTTAATTAAATAAACTTAGGGTAAAAGAAGACGCAAAGATGAGCGACTAAAACCACGATAGTGCAACATAACAAGCAAGCATGCAAATGATAGCATGATGGTCTGGACCTATTTTTCGGCGAATGGTATTGTTCCATTTTTTGAAATAAAAGAAATAATGGACCATTTTATTGACAAAAATTTTTTGAGACGCGAATTTTGCCATATGCCGAATTGGAACCGCCGCTTCGATGAGCGTTTCAGCATGATAATGACCCGAAAGATACATCGAAGCTGATAAATAAGAATGGGATTCAAATTCTTGATTGGTCGGCTCAATTACCAGATTTGAATCCCATTGAAAATATCTTCAGGATCTTTAAACGGCCAGTCTCAAAACAGTGTTTCCGAAATAAAACAAAACTATTGGAAATATTTATAAAAGGAATAGGAAAGCATACCTCAATCTACTGTTATGAATTTAATAGCGACTATGCCACGAAGGTGAGGTGAGGTTATTCAAAAGAAGGACCACCGTATGAAGTATACTTGGGAGGCAACTACAATGTTGCTTTAGTTTTGCACACTCCATGTAGTTCGAAGTTCGTTATTTTTTAAATTATTTTAATTAAACTGAATTGTAATTTTGCTGCAAAGTCAGCCATTTGTAATGGTTTCATGAAAAGAGAAAAATAGGATATATCTTTCCATTTTCCACTAAATAAAATGAAGAAAAAAACTACATTAAGTTTTTGTAGTGAAATGGTTGCTATTGTTTTGCACAACACTGTAAGTCTGATATTAAATGCGTATGAAAGCTAAGAATTTGGAATTAACTTTTAACAACATATATATTTTTGAAAGTATATAGGTGGGCACGTTTGTATTTATTAGGATCGAACTGTTAAAACAAAATTGATTACAAATACCTATTTTCAAATTACATTACAAATATCCTATTAAATGGCAACACGAATTCTGACTTTATTGCTATAATAACGAAGTCCTTATTGTTGAATATTCAAATCATAGGACCATCAGCTTAGTTCAAGCTTCAGAGAAAATTAATCTCTTGCATGAAACTGATCATCATTTGGCCCGGTGTTAGTAATAACACCCACCAAACCGTCACATGCAAAACGATCAAACAACGACTTTTTTAACACATGCTTGCTAATACAATTATTAAACAAATCGGCATGCATATTAACATTCAAACACATACGATTACTGGGTTGGAAGTACCCATAGTTAGTTCGAGATGTACTAATTTGGAACAAAGGTACATTTCTAAGGTTATGAGGATTCTGTCTGGGAATGAATAAGGTTCTCAAAGACGGAGAAACAACTATACCATTAACCAGCTGGTGGACAAAAGTGACATCCGCCACAACACGACGTTCTTGAAGCGAGTGCATGCTAAGCAACAGACAGCGGTCTTTGTAGGGAGGAAGGATATGAGGATTATCCCAAGGCAAGTTTCTCAACGCAAACCTAACAAATTTTTTCTGGACAGACTCGATTCTATTAGCATGAATTGCATAATAAGGTGACCAAACAAGACTACCGTATTCCAGGATAGGCCTAACTAGAGAAATGTATAACTGCTTGTATATAGATACGTTATTAAATTCCCGAGACCATCTTTTTACAAATCCTAACAAAGCGGAAGCCTTGGAAACCATGTAATTGATATGCTCAGCAAAGTCAAGTTTTCTATCCAGGAGAATGCCAAGGTCACGCGCAATGTCAACGCGACGAAGAGAACAGCCAGACAAGGAGTAGTCGAAATTAAAGGGGTTGTGCCGTCTATAAAATGAAATAATTTCGCACTTAGAAATATTAAGCTCCAAATTGTTGTACAAGCACCAGGACTGTAAAGTATCTAGGTCGTTTTGAACCAACTCGCAGTCATTTATATTCTCAATACGACGGAAAATCTTCATGTCGTCAGCATAAATAAGAATTTTGCAAGATTTCAACAGGTGAGTGATATCATCGATAGCAAGAATAAACAGAAGAGGTCCAAGATGACTACCCTGAGGGACACCTGACGTAGCCAAAATACTTCTCGATAAGGAACCACGAAAAGAGACATGATAGGATCTATCATGCAAGTAAGATTGCACCCATTCAAGAAAGGGAGGAGGGAAACCCAAACTTTTCAACTTAAGAATGATGATTGGGTGAGAAATTTTATCGAAAGCTTTACTGAAATCAGTGTAAATACAATCAGTTTGTAAACCTGTTTTGAATCCATTTAAGGTATACTCAACGAACTCTAAGAGGTTAGTGGAAGTAGAACGACCTTGAAGAAAACCATGTTGATTTAAGGATATAAGCCTTGTACAAATCTTAGAGAGTTCAGAGTAAATAATTGACTCGAAGAGCTTGGGAATACAGGACAATTTAGCAATCGGCCTATAATTAGAAACATCACTACGGCATCCTTTCTTAAAGATTGGGATAATGAAAGAGTCTTTCCATATACTAGGAAATTGGCCAGAATTAAGAGATTTCTGAAATTAAATGATTTCATTTAAATAGGTAATCATCAGTCAATAAAATGATAGTAAAAATTAAAGATAAAAGATTATACACTATCAAGAATGGAAATTTGAAATATTTGATGTGTGCATTTATCATATACATATGCATATATGTTTGTTCCTCTCACATTATATTATGTTATTCAATTAAATTTAATTAACAATGGGTTTTCTTTGCTACATCCATTGAACTGATTATTTTATGGAGTAATTTTTGCCCTTCTGAACGACATGAACGAGGGATGCCAATCGATTCTGCAAACCACAATCAATAACTCCGACCTCCGCAATCTCTTGCAACATGATCCTTAACATAAGTTTTAATGTGATATCAAGAAGGAGTTTGGCATTCTCATATTGAATTGGGAATGTTATATTAGAATTTCCTAAATTGCTACGTTATTTACCATATTGAGAGCGCGTGACATATGTCTTGCCACATATAAATTAAATAAATTAAATAATTAAAAATGCGATTTTTGTTTTGTAAGTGATGGATTGGAACTTATAGAAGTGGACATATACTATAAAAGTACAAAATTGCTTCCCCGGAATTTATAAATATAGTTTATGAAAATATTCGAAAATAAAACAACATAATCATACAGACAGATATGTATGTAGTATCTCAAATTTATATTTTGGGAATATATGTATATATAAATAATCTGAACGCATTGTGGTCCCAGAAAAAAATCTTTTATTATCGTTTTATAGTTGTTAGTACTGCATAATAAAAATATTTATAAAAAAAAGTAATTTTTATGATAGTATCATAGAAAAAGGTTCAATATAAAACAAAGTCTAAACGGGTATTTATACGCCATCGGAGGTTTAGGTAAGTTTTTTAAATTAGTATTTTTACCCGACCGTGTGGTTAAGTGTTAAGGAGATATTTTACCTTCTTCTAGAAAAGATAAAGAGTATTTCGTGCTCTTCAGGTTAGAAATTTTAGTTTTGAGCAAACCACGTTTGTTTTTCCTATCGATCTTCTAAGTAGGTACATATATAAGTTTAGAAGTATAAGAAGTTCAGTTTTAAAAATTCGAGTAGGTACCTACTTACATATTCTTCCAAACATGCACACATACTATATACATATACTCTCTAGTTGGTAACCGTCCATTTACCCGACTGCAAATGTCCGACAAACCATTTGTCCTACAACCATTTGCCCGACAAACTTTTACCCGACAACGACTAAATACATATTTTCCTTTTATAAAGTAAATAGTTACTAAATATTTTCCTTTTAAAAAATGCTTATAGAAAATACTTTTTTTTACAAATATTTTATTTTTGAATAGGATGTTTAAGCACATTTGTCGGGAGCATAGCTGTTGGGCAAAAGGTTATCGTTTAAATGAACGAGGATTATCGTTAGTTAGTATAGTTAGAATATTCCCAAGTCATATAATCCTAACTAAAAATATTGGCTTAAGTTCAAAAGACTTAGAAGTTTGCAAAGCATCTTAATATATATATGTATATGTACATATGTATGTAGTTTGAATTCCCAAATGGATTTTATGGGTTTTAGTATGCAGAACTAATTGAATATAAAAACAAAGAAAATTTCAATTCCCTAATAATTAGAATTCGCCCCCATCTACCCCGCTCAGGCACTGTTCCTCTACGCACTGGGTATTCGTGGCAATTTTCATTAATCCCATCATGAAATGATTCTCCACGGCTGCTTTAACAAAAACTGAACTGAGAAGAAATTTTTCGGCAAAATGAAGCTTTTCCCGGATAATCCCCGGATAGCATTGCTGCGGCACAAATCCGCAACGATCAAAAATCGTAGTTTGGGCCTACCCTGCGAGGGGAGGCAAAAAGTTCGGAATTAAATTGATCCATTCATTCATCATCGCGAAATGTTCAAAATAGAAGGAAAAAAATCAAAATAAAAAGGCGAGTGAATGCCACAGTGCGTGACGGGATAACAACCCGCGGGGCAGAGAGCACGGCACGGCGGCCGTCGGATGCTTAATTGAATTGAAGGCTGGTTCGTGATTGAATTGTGCTTCTCGCATGAGTTTAATTTAATTCTAGAAAAAAGGCAGCGACGCTCTGCAGCCGGGGACGCCGCCGCTGGCTTTAAAACGCGGGCATTATGCACCCATCAGCCCTATACGCGCGCCGGTTCAGCCGCGCGCCGGGAGCACCTCCGCGCAAAGCCCGCGGGGCCGCGACAAAATGTCCAGCGCCTCGCATTGATCCATTGTCGGCAGGTAAATTTTCCGCGACAGGTGGGCTCCTTTCGATCGCACCTGAAACTCTTTTTAGGGCCGCGATGGTCCATTGATGCGAGATGCAGCGCGACACGAAATCTCGCTTTCGGATGTAAACTCCATTAATAGTCATCGGCGCGACAGAACTCTTGATCTGGGCTTTAAATGGGGAATGGAGGGCACCTCTTTTCCGGGCGATTATCGATCCGACGGGACCGTGTCCAGAACAATGGCCACTTCTGCGAATTCCTCGAAATGGCAGCTGCTCTGATTAACTTTTAAATCCGACGACGGGGGGAAAAAATACGCCCGATTATTGTTGGGATTCTATTTAGCCTCATTTCGGCCAGATTACGAAATTGAGTGAGATAATTTCGGGGGGGATTGTGACCAAGCTTACGACATTTCGATTCGGTCAGCCGCCCTGTCCGATTTTCAATTTGAATTGAGTCATTCGGCGGGAAAATTACGAAAAATGACTGTGACTTTCGTGTCGTTATTAGTTTTTAAGGCCAATCTAGTTAATTGCAAGTTGAAAGATCATGAGAGACGCCCACCATCCAGGCGGCGGCTGTTCTGGTTCTCGCCGCTTAATTATGTCACTGTCAGGCCTCGCATTACGCGGTAGGACGGCTACAATTTTCAAATATGCACTTGACGAATTTTATACTCGCCACTCAATGGGCTGGATATCAGGGAATGCTCCAAATTCGTAAATTATGTGCCTGGAAGCTCCAATTAAGCCTAATTTTATTAGACAATGTAAAAAACTTCGGCTCTTGTAACATTTGCTATTAAGCAGAATATATACATATCAATAGTCAAGTCGTAAAATGTTAAATTGTGAGTTTCTGCTGCGGAAGTACAAAAGGTTTTGCATTGTTATTTGTATAATATTCAGGAAATGCGCCCTTATTAACAACTAGAAAAGGTTTATGGTTTAATTCACTCCAACAAATGCTTAATTGGGCCAAATTTTAATAACCAATTTTTGAAATAGTTTACACACATCATTATATAAGAATTTCAATCTATGTACTAAGTTTACATAATGATTGGAAATTATCAAATTTGGTAATCGATAAAAAAATTCAATTTTAAATACCTTACAACTATTTTTGCATTATATAATAAACATTTTTTGGTATTTGTCGTTTTATTCATGTTCAACTGCAAATCTTGAGCTAAACATTTCTCAAATTATTATTTAATTTAAATGATGGACCCTTCATTTCAGATCCCACCAAGATTTTGAACGCTATTCTATTGTAGACCTCGTTGATCTTCAACCAGATATATGTATGATTAAAAAATGGGTTAGAACTCCACATTTTCTTAGCGGACAAATAAGTATATCTAAAATGCATGGTACCTATAAAGAAATCACTACCAATCTTAGATTTCTGGTAAGCTAAGTTGATCAGCCATAAAGATGAAACTGATGAAATTCTTCAGTATCCATCTTGTACGGCTATCCAGTGACCGGTGTTTAGATTCTAAAATAAATATCTTCGGCAAAAATTCGTATATGTACCTATACGATTCTACAAAATCATTTATTTATTATTGAATCATCAGACGTGTTCCGCCTCCGTGGATTTTCAGTAAAATTGGATACATTTACGACTTAATTTAGCTCTTGAACTGTTTATTCAATGCAATGATTAAAGCTTTAAACGAAATGTTAAAATACCAACTTATGTTAACAGAGCGTAAAATCTCTTAATTTCCATTGGTTTGAGTTGAGCTGTATAGCTCAGAATCTTTGCTATAATACGAATTCACCCCAACCTGCCTATGTAGCTGTCTGTTAATATCGATTAAGTACTTGAATAAGATCACAAAAATATCAACCAAACCGGCGAACTAAAAGATACACAACCCAATAAAATAATTTAAAAACATAACGAATGTCAGTACCTACTAACATGTTAGTATTTACAACCAAAGCAACCTTTTAGTTGCCTCCCTAGTACGGCGTAGTCTTTATTTTGAATAACCTCAACACACCTTCGTGGCATAGACGTTTTAAAATTAATAATAGTAGACTATGTCTTCCCATTATTTTTATTTTTTAATGTTTCCATTAGGTCTGTTTTATTTTGGAAATTCTGATTTGAGATTCGGCATTTAAGGATCCCGAAGAGATTTTCAATAGGATTCAAATCTGGCGATTGAGCCGGTAAATCAAGAACTTGAAGCCCATTTTCATTTACCAGCTTCGATGTGTGTTTCGGATCATTATTATGTTGTATTTATTTTTTTATCCACTCAGAAATGCTACATTTGTAGTGTTGTTTAAATTTTTATATTAACGCAGGGATGTTTTGTATCGCAGTGTGAGTTGTGAAATTTGTTGAGTAGAGTTTTTACAATAAAAATTGTCCACTAAATAACTTCACCTTAGTGTATTTATTAAATCATTAAATCAAGAGGTTCGCGAAAACCTTTTATTATTATATATTAATCGCTATCGAGTGTAACCTAGTAATTCATCGTGTGCACGTGTCTATGATAATAAAAATGAATGGCGAGATATTTAGCCGATTTCTTACAATTAAAGAAGGAAATACGCAAGTTGCCCTGAATCGTAACTACGGGTAATTAAACAAGGACACAGAAGATATAAAAGGCACAACGACTGCATCAATTAGAGTGGAATTACTTAACATCTGAATGAAAAATTTGCACCTTTAATTACTTCCTCTGTGGCGAAGTTCCCAATCCGATGCATCCACCTTCCGCAACTCTGGTGCCCAAAGGCAAAAGAAATTTTGACGCAACCCCCGCTAATAGCGTAAAATTGATAAACGTGCCAGCAATCTTTGTGTCGCCCTGCTCCGTCCCAAGAGATGTCCAAGTGGTCCAGATGAGACGGATGAAACAACAGAAGCGGACTCCCATTCAGATGGAAATATTAAATTTATTTAAATTGATGCAATCATACGATTAAAGAGTATTTCGCCCGGCCAACTGCGGCGTGGCTCGAGCGGCTGTTTCACTTGTACTTTTTATGCCGAGGGTGCCCCATCACACTGCAGACTATCAACAAGAAAAAAACATTTTTTGTTTATAAACAGTGATGGTGCTTGGGGCCTGATGACAGGATGTGACCATTCTTTTTTGGCATAATGTCTTCAAGGGCGATGTGGCCAGCGCCTAAGATCATATGGATGCGAAATATTTATGGGGTGAGGCCATCGCAAACGTGACATTTATGGGAGCCAAAGAAATATCTTATGTACTTAAAACAGAAAAATCATGACCAAGAAATCGATATTGCGATAGAGTCCTTGTCTTTTTATATTTCATGTTAATTTGCATTTCAAACCAATTTCGTCATACAGCATGAGTAAACATTGTGTACTAAATTGTTTATTTTATTTTTTTTTATAGGGTAAAAAGATTTTCACATGGTTCGACGGTTCAATGGCTGCATCGGAGCTCTACAACGGGCGGCTGAATCTCATAGATACGAACGAAGAATTTGGAAGAGCATCAGTAAATTTGACATCGATCCGTGAATCCGATCAGGGACAATATCACTGCCAAATAATTTTCCCCAATCGAACTCCAAGTACACGTAACAATGGCACGTGGTACCACCTGACTGTTGAAGGTTTGCAAACTTAAGGGATCTTTCTACCTTGAGAATGAACAAAACAAATTTTTTTAAACATTATTTTTTTCTACAGAATGAATCAATGAATCAATATATAGTTTTGAAATTTGGCAGGTATATTTATTGACACTTTAAGAGTACAAAAATATATTTTTTGGACTTTTACATTGGTTTTTTTGATCACACGATTTTTTTCGAAAAAAACGTCAAAGAAAAAAACATTTTTACACAGGAAAATCGATTAAAATTCGGAAAATTTGTTACCTATGTATCTTTTTGATTTCGGTCAGGGCTATAGCTATAATCGTGTAAAATAATATATTAAAAATCAGAGCAATTGGTTGAGTAGTTTTTTTTTAAATCATGTCAACCAAGTCAAAACGCATGGTTTCGAGAAAATTGAGTTTAAAGTTTTTAGAAGAATATAAGTATAAAAAAGCTGCTTACGCTAGCTGTTCGATTTTTTTCAAGGTAGAAAGATTTCTTAATGCAACTTAATTAAAATGAAACCTACAAACAAATCTTTTTTATTTTCATCACCTCAAAGGTGGTTCCCTTATCAAAATTCCGCCCGTAAACCAGACCCTGATGGAAGGTCAAACTGCCTTTTTCCACTGCGTGATGAAGTACCCAGATACGTCCATCATAACGTGGTACAAGGACGGTGTCGACTTGAAGGACCAAATTGATCTCTTCCGAAGATCTTTTCTGGGTCCTGATGGAAGTCTCAGTATCGACCCAACTATGATGAGCGACTTAGGGGAGTACGAGTGCAATGTAAGAAACCATGACGGAGAAATCCAAAGAGCCCGAGCGTATCTCAACATCCAATGTAAGTATTGTTAACAACTAAAATTTTATTTAGAACAAGAAAGTTTAACTATCTTATAACCTTATAAAAGTTTTTATAATAGTATATAACTTCGTGTAAACAAAATAAAAAAATCTTATTACAATGAAACATAATATGTTCACGGAAAACAATTTTTCAGAAATAGCCCTGTATTTTCCGACGAATTTTGGGATAGTACATTATTTCGGTAGCATTTGTGAAAAAATACAGGGATTTTAACTAAAATTAAAGGACCAGTGTAAAATGTTGACATTATTTCCTATACTGTTAAGGAGATTTGCTACTTTTTCAATATATGTTGTGGATTTTATGGCAAACGTTCGTAAATTGGTTGGGAAGATTTTTACTATCCCAACTTTTTTTCCGTGTTTTCTCTCGAAAATCAGTTCGAAAAACAACTATAGAATCAGATTTTTGCTATGTATATAATCATTAGTTTAAAAATATAAACTTTAAATATACCTTTCTCCAAAGGAAAAAATCGAAAGAACCTTTTTCTTAGTCGAGTTAGTGATAGTAAATGATTTTCATTTAATTTATTTGTAATAATTTGTAATTTAAGAATAAATTTTCACGGATAATGATGCTGTCTAATATTTTTTTTAAATTTGTAGAAAAAATCATAAAATTCGTTTTGTTCCCTAAAAAATTAACAAAAAGTTCTTTTAATTCTCAAGTATATTCCATAATTTAAAGAATTGACTTATTCTAATCCGAGCATATTTGAAATTTCTAGTCAAGATCAAACAATATAGTACCTATACATAACTAGGAGTTTAATACCGAAAAAAAAAAAATTGTGTTCAAAACCTATTTTTATGGATGTATTTTCAGTTAATCCTCGCTCAGTCAGATTGGGATTACTTTTGTACATATGTCTCAATTAAAACATTAAAATATTTATCAAAGAAGAAAAAGCTTTAGGGGATAAAATGCTTCCTCCTATAATCCCTCCGAAATTCAAATTAAAACATTCTTAGAAATCTAACAGTTGACAATTACATATATGTATGTAGTCGATAATTTCTTGTTTAGGTTCGAACCCGAACAAATTTCCCTAAAGCTAAGAAGTAAAAGGCATTCTTTCACATTTTCTGTCAAATTTACGTCGCCTTGCTATTAAAATGGAAAATATCACAGTGTTTTATGGTGATCTGCAGAGTGCAGAGTCGTTAAGAAATAATAGATATTAATTATTTATTTACTAATACTTTTTCAAAAGAACGCAAGTGTCTTGTTATTTGATACTTTTAATTGAAAAAATAAACATTTTTTATTGATTCCTCTTGATATTCCCCGTATATTTAGGTTTATAAAATCCTTTACTTGATTCTTCTTTTTGGATCTTTAGCTAAACCTATAATTTTTGATAGATATAATTATTTTGTAAATTTACTTTTGAGAATTTTAATTTAAAAAAATATATATATCTATAGTTTGAGCAATTAAGAAATATTTATTCAATTATTAAATTTTAAATTTTTTATTATGACGGTCATACAAACATACATACACTACTCGCGAGAAACATTACCCTCCGTCTGGGTCAGTCGGGTAAAAAATTACTCGATAGAATTTACCAGCTTTTCATGGAAAACACACACATTATTAATAAAAACGAAATAATTAAGTAAAAAGTATTTTTTCCTCTTTTGTCGCACTAGAGACTTAATTTTAAAAGCATTTCCTTAGATTTACCTCTAATGTCGTTATTTAGAACAATTCCTTTGTACAATTATATCGATTTTCTCTTAAAGAATCTCCTACAGTAATTTCAATTTCAAGTTATTCAATTAAGAAATCCCGAGTCGAAATATTGAACCTCTTTTAAAGGTTTTGACTCCTATTCAGATCTAATATGATACTTTTCAATACTATAGTTGCTAATTTGAACCCCTAATTCCTCCTAAAAAAATCTATGCTCCTATTTAATTATCCTCAACGCCTCAATTGGACCTGTTACTCCTCCTAGATGTATAAAAATTCCTCATTTTACATTGGCTTAGACCTAATTTGATACCTTCAACTCCTAAAATGTGGGGAGGAAAAGGTTCAAATAAGGTTCAATATTTGGACTCGGAAATGCTATATTAAAAAGTCGTCATATGGTGGTAAATTTATTACACACTACGTAGTGTAGAGGGACAATATCCCTAAATAGGTTTAACAAAAAAATTTCCATTCTCGTGATTCAGTATTTTCAGTTTAATATGTTTTCATAAAAACCGTCAAATGTTCAGTAAAATTTCAAATTAATCAATCCAATTTTAAGAATTTTCCAAATATATTTTCCTCGTGCAGACAAGGCGAAGGTCATCTACTCACCCCCAGAGGTGTACCTGCCCTACGGCCAACCGGGAATTCTGGACTGCCACTTCAGGGCGAACCCGCCCCTGAAGAACCTGCGCTGGGAGAAGGACGGGCTCCTGTTTGACTCCTACAACGTTCCGGTAAGCGTCCCCCGCTCCCTTGTCTCTTGATTGACACCCTATGTCCCATCCACAGGGTGTGTTCTACAAGATGAACGGCAGCCTCTTCTTCAGCAAGGTGGACGAAAAGCACGCCGGCAGCTACACATGCACGCCGTACAACGACCTGGGCACGGACGGGCCCTCGCCCGCCATAAACGTCATTGTCCAGCGGCCCCCGATTTTCACCATCACGCCCAAAACGGTCTACATGCATAAATTAGGCGAAAACGCCCAAATGTCGTGCGACGCGCTTGACAGAGACGGCAGCCATCGGCCCACGATTACATGGAGTCGGGTAGGTCGAACTGGTGCATTCCGGTGCATCCCAGCGCATCCTGTTAATTTTTCATTATTGTCAATATTTTGATTTTGATTTTGATCGGCCCACAGAAGGACGGGGTCCCGCTGCCGCTCGGCCGGGTCTCATTCGTGGGCGGCAACATGACGCTAGAGGGCATCACCGAGGCGGACAGAGGCATCTATCAATGTTCGGCGACAAATGAGGCGGCGACGGTAACTGCGGACGCGGAACTGATGATCGAGAACATCGCGCCCCGCCCGCCCTATAATTTGACTGCGAACAGTTCCGAAACGGCAATAACCATCAAATGGCAGCCAGGTGAGATAAATGATTTATTTAATATCCCCACAGGAACGGCCGGCCCGCCCCTACCCGCGCCCCGCACCGCTGGCCTTTAAACGTTGATCGGAATTTTGAGAAAATTGCATGGGGTCCTAAGACCGCATGATTTGCAAACCCGCCCAGCCGGAGGACGTCCCGCCCATAAATTTCCGCGAAGAGTGGAGAATAATTGAACCATCGTCAGCTTTTCGCTCCGCTGGATGAATTGGGCTGAAGCCGGAAATTTATAGTTTTCGGGGAGCCCGGTTTCGTCCTGGCCATTGGCGGCCGCTGCGCTGCCCGAATGAATATTTTATATTCTTCGCAAGTAAATCAGTTGGTGCTTTTCATTTCTAAATTTATGCTTTTAAATTGCTGCTTTGACCACGGCACATACGAAGGGAAACGGGGTGCACTTTCTGATTTTCGCTCTATTCAGGAGAACTATTGTTCACTCCTACTATGAATATCACACAAAGCATAATAATTTGTTTTACAATTTGCTCATTAGGTCATTTCATTACGTACCTTTGACAACAAAACAAAAATATCATTAGAAAATCAATAGAAATCGTATCGAATCAATAACGCTGCCTAGTTTACAACGAAATTGCCCTTCACATAAAAATGTCATGGATATGAAGGTTTCAATGTACTGAACCTATATCTGAAAATGAAAATTTTCCAGTACATCACGTTTTCGAGAAATATTGGGTTGAAAAGTGAGAAAAGTCATATATTAGACATACATACTTGAAAACTTTTTAAAAAATCGCAAAATGGGCTTATCGCACGATTGTGAAATATACCTCTAATAAGAGATTAGATCCTTACCTATCTATGTACATAAAATCAGTTCTTTATAAACTTTTTTAAAATTTACTTACATAATGAGTTTTTTTCATGAACCTTTGTTTGCTTAGACCCTATCAAATAAATGAACTGCGGATATATATACAAAAATGTATCTTCTGAACAATTGATAGACCTTTGAAATAACTGATATTTTATAAGTGACAGTTAAACATTCAAGTTGCTTTTAGAGATATGTTTCGAGTTTCTACGTTATTCCATTATTTTTAAAAATAAATTTTCAAAAATGGCCAAAATAAGGATTTTTTCACTTTTCATACTATTAATACTCAAAAACCTTACGTACTGGAACATATTTATTTTCCGATTCGTAATCTACCGAAAATCTCCTATCAAAAAAACCTATTATCCTTCCAAGGGCAGAAATAAACAAAAAATTTGTAAACTAGTATAATTTTTTATTATATTTTCGCACCAATTCCGAAAGATATATGTTTTTTAATTACATATGTATATTATTGAATCAAAAATATATACATTTTGAACGAATTTATTTCGTAGTAAAATTGTCCTTCTGGTATTTTTTGATTCAATATATTTAGAGCTAAACTTTTGTTCAACTCGATTTCCTAGCGTATATACTCATTTCAATCAAAAAACTACGTTCTCAAAATCAATATTTAGAACCATATTTCTCAAATACTCCAGATAAATGAACAATTGTAGTTAATCCCTAAAATGCTAAAATATTAATTTTCAAATATAGTCACACTGAGAGAAAAATATGTTAAAATTAAATGAAAACATCTTTGAATCAAAGAATTTCAAATTTGAAAGTCATCTAAATTTAAAAATATATAATTTAAAAATGAACATGCTTTAAGAAAGTATTATAAATGCATGCACTTTTGATTTAAAAGTATACTTTTGATATCCAAACACGGGTGCATTTATTTTAAAAACGTACATTTTGAGTAATTAAATACGAGCACTTTTGATTTAAAAGTAAACTTTTGATGTCCAAACACGAGCGCGTTTAGTTTAAAAGTGCACATATTTCATGATAATACCGTGAACTGGATATATTTAAGTTTTGTATCCATACAGACTTTTAATGGGATGATATAGATTACATAATACTGCAATTTAAACAAAATCGACTTAAATTCTTTTTCCGTATAATGATTCTTTGAACCAAAAATAAAATAGGGCCTTTTAGACCATTTTGACAAGTGACCTCAGTCGATTTTGTTTATATTACATTATTTTGTAATTCATATTGTTAAAATAAAAGTCTATACGGACACAACCCTTAAATATAGCTAGTGTAGGGTATTAACACGAAATATGTACGAAAACGAAACAATTTTTTAGTTTTCGGCAAGGAATAGAATTATAATTATTAAGCTAAGACCTCCAGCAGAATATGTGGAATATAAAGGATTACATGTAGACTATAGAGATGTGAAAGCAGTACCTACAAAATAAATAATTTTTTTTCCAGATATTGCATGAAATAACATCCCGGTTAACTTGAAATCTGGTTCTGGTTCCGTGGAGTTGGGGGTCAGCTAGTCAAAAATAAAACGCTTTTAAAACATTCCAACTGTCAGTACATTTTAAAAACGTCACTTTACAATTGAAATGTTCACTTTTAAGTCCAGAATTACGCTTCCAAAAATTTCAACTGTTGGCGCATTTTAAAAACGCCTCTTTTACAATTGAAATGTTTACTTTTAAATTAAAAATTTCGCTTTTAAAACATTGCAACTGTTTATACATTTTGAAAGCGTCACTTTGCAATGAAAGTGTTTTCTTTTAAACCAAAAAAGAACACTTTTACCCTGTAATTTTCAAAAGCGATATGTTGAAAATAAAAATGTTTATATTTGAATAAAATGCATGCATACTTTTAATGAAACGTATTCACTTTTAATTTTAAAGTCCGATTTTTCTCTCAGTGCAATGAATGCAAAACTCTTTTCGAAATCGATTATGAAATATAAGCAAGTTCGTTACCTCAGCTAAAGACTTTTGCAAAGTATTCATTAAAATTAGTTTATTTTGTGCGAAATATAAAATATACATACATATATACATACATATTTGTTATCATCCTCAATTTTAAATTTTATCTTGCGTCTAGTATTCGGTAAATAAATTATAATTGCCTCTAAAGTGCTAACAGTTTTAACGAAGAAATATAAGCAGCCACTATTCAAAAATGTTCACACATGACCGCACTTCGGATAAAAGGTTTAACATAGTGTTAAAATTTGAGCAAAATCACCGCCCTTTTTTCAGGTCCTAATTTTTCGTGCCAAAACATTTGACAATCTCGCTCCCAATCCCCGGAAAAAAAAATTTTCAATCATAAATCAGCCGGGGTGTTGTCGTCACCCACCGCAGTGGTGTGGCTTCGGCCTGAATTTAAAATACGCTTTAAAAATAAATTCGCGAACTAAATAATTTATGCTGAGGGGTATTTTCCACAATAAATTCGCGCTTTTGGAGCCGGCCAGCAATGGGCGCTTTGTGCCCATTGAAAGGGCCCGCTGCGATAAAATTGCACTGGTCGAAGGGAGGAAGGCCCCAAAATCGCGCTGCTTTTGAACTAGCCGAACAAAAGCGCTGCATTTAACAAGGTTATTCATTTTAGGATACATCCGACCCAATTTGGAGTACACTGTCTGGTATCGATTGGCCATCGCCGAAGAATGGCGGACGATGAAAATCCTTTCAAAGAATGTTATGGAAGCAACAATTAGCAACCTGATCCCAGGCCGGGAGTACGAATTCATGGTGCTGAGCCAGGACAGATTCGGGGACGGAATGTTCAGCAAGAAGTTCACCTTCGCCACGAAACGTAAGTACTCTTAATTAAGACTAGCACTGGTTTACTTCAATTTTTTTAGAAAAATTAAATACATTTCGCGCACGCAGTAAACCTTTTTAATTCCCTCGAGGAATAATAATGTTTCTCCATAAAACCTTTGAACCCCCGATTTACCCCTCTAGAGTTTTCATTTCATGTCATGTCGCCATCTTAGATTTAGAAATTGATGCCATTTTTGTAATCAACGTCCCAAGAAACCTCAATAACGATACCCATATCGAGTTTTAGGTTTATTTACCTCATTTCACCCCCTAAGGAGTTGATTTTCGAATAATTAGCGAAGTACTTATTTGTTTATTTGTTTTTAGGATTCCTTCTACGAAGTTCCGAGTCAAAATTCTATTTACTATTGTTTCTCCATACACAATTTGAACCCTTTCTGGCCTTAATCAAAGACCAACAAAATTGGCTTCAAATTTTTGGACAAACTTGAAGTTAATTTTTTGCAGATAGAATAGTTTATAAATGAAAATAATTTTAAATCTAGCCACTCTAATAAAGGGAAGAAATATCTCATACACAGAAAAACCATTTTAAAATTTTTGCTGCATTCTCATTTTTATGCATTTAGATCACTATTCCTCAAATATCTAAACTTTACGAGTTTTTACTTGAAATATTCATATAAGGTTCTTGAAACAATATACGATGAAATTGGATTTTATGGGACTAAAATAAATATGAACTTGGAGATTCTAAGTTAGGAACTCCGGAATTAAATTAAAACTAATATGGGAGACTTAAATAGATTTTATAAACATCAATAAGCTCCCGAACCCTTCTAAAGACAAAATGAGTCTAAATATACACGTTTACATATAACTATGTACATAAAATCGTTATAGCGTTGATTATAATATTCTCCTCCATATCTGCAGTGGAATATTTGGATCAAAATAAAAACTATAATTTCAACTTAGGGACTTACTTATTCCTTCCTCACTGGCCTACAATTTCTATCCTCATTATATTGTACATAAGGATATGCTACTAGACTGTATCTAGTGTTGTTCTCTAGGCTTATTTTGTTGTTCACTAGAAAATAAGTTACTCTGACTGAGTTTCTTTTCAAATTTTATTTAAATCTACAGAAAACAAAATTTCCGCTAGATCAAGCGAAAACAACTAGAAATCTATTGGCAACACGAAAATTCTAGTGCACTGAACTGTCGTTCTGCGCAAATTCATTGCATTTTTAGTTCTTTGATTCGACGCAGAAGCGGCTCTCGGTATAAAACTTATCACTTCTCGTCTACTTTTCGTATAGAGTGGAGAGCGTTATCTCTTGTGCTTCCAGACGGTCTTTAGAAATTATAAATAAAGCATCTTATCTTATTTGTTTATATAAATAAAATTAAATTAGTACATAAAAATATTCGATATTTTCATCATTTTATTCCACATTATTTCAGCATTAAAAAATATCTTCTGAAGAAAAAATCACTGTTCCGAGTCATATTTGTTGAATACTAAAATAAAATATCTATCAGAGATAATTACATTTGCCGCCTCGGAATCCAGTTAATTCTGGCGGTTATGTTTAGAAATCCAGTGAATTACATATAGATCTGGTTATGGAAGAGAAATAATAGATCTCTAGTGACTTTCATCGGAATTCCAGTGAATTCTAGTTAAAACAAAGACAATAAAATTCTATCGTTTATTTTTTCAATTTTAGTATAGATATTTAGGTAATTTTCTAATTTTCATTAGATTTACTGGAAATCCTACGAAGCCAACTCTAGTTGCATTTTAGTTGGAAGAAAGTTTTGTGTGTACAAAGTTACAAATATATACTGATATGTTAGACATTTTTATTTATTTTCCTCATATGTACTAATTTATATTCACTTTTGTCTAATGTTTTTATACTTCAGAGAGGTCGCCAGAGGGAGCTGAGGACTACCCTGAGTCAATAGCGCCGTTCACACAAATAGGACCCCCGAAAAACGTAACCGTGGAGAAGCGACCTGAGGGCTTTTTGGTTTCGTGGGAAGGTCCCAGGTTCGGGGCGGATTTACTCCGCATTTACCGGATTACCTGGTGGCAGGAGCCGGAGCACCTCCTGCACGGCTCGGCCGAGACCACGAACAACCATTTTCTAATTCGGCACCTGAAGGAGGATGTCACCTACCGGATCCAGGTGTTTTCACTGTCCACCAACGACGACCAGGTGCCCAGCGGGTTCGTCGAGGTGACGATGCCCTCACACAGAAAAATGAGGGCCATCGCCATCGGGACGACCGTCGGGATTATTTTCATCATCACTGCCACCAGCGTCTTTCTGTACGTGAAAAAGAGTTGCTCGCGGCAATTCAAGTCGAGTAACGAAAAGGTGGGCACGTAAAAGCATCCCAACTCCTTTCCCTTTTTGTTTATAGTTTTTCAGAGTTAGAATATCTCTCCATGTTCGTCTAAGTTTTCAACCAAATAAACGTTTTCAATACTTAACAAGGAAACTGTTTCTTAATTTTGTTCAAACCCAAACTTAGTTTCAATCTTAACTATAACTATACAGCGAGTAGAAATTGTTAACCGGTTTCAGTTACTACCACGGTGACTAACTCTTGTCACTATCTCATTATTCACGTTAGAGTAAATCAGTGAGAATAAGACGATATAATGATTTATATCAAATATTATAATTGAGAGGAAAAAATGAAATCCACACTCCAAACAAATTCAAAAATTAGTGCATTAAATAATTTATTTTCAGGTATCAAATTTTATTAGATGTTTTTAATGAGATTTCGAGAGCGGAAAGATAACTAAAACCTAAATAAGCAATACTCGTAGAGTTTATTCTGTTTAATGTTTGGTTAAACAATTTTATTTTCTTGGTAACTCGAAATATTTCCATAAACCTGTCTTTGAAAATCTCCCAACAATTTGGACTATTCGAAAAACTCTGTATATATATAAAATAAAAAGATATTTGAAAAATTAGATGCAATTTTAATCAATTCTTTGATAAAGAAGTATGTTTTCCCGGGTATATTTCGGCTTGGGATACAATTTTAGAGGTACACATAGGTATGTATTTTTTTGTTTTTGATGTTTTAAACATATAAAATGTAGGAAGTTATAATGATTATTTTATATGCTATTCAGTGGAATTATTTCTTTTAATTTTTTATGTTTTGGGAAATATTGAAGCAATAGATCGAATAATTTATAACTATTACAAATTGCAACATTTTTTATGTTTATTTATCTTAGAGAATGAGGAATTTATAAGTCATCAGAACTTTTTATGTAGATTACAATTACGAAAAATAAACTTTTTCAGGAAAGCAAAGCAGTTTCTTAAACACTTCAGCGTTTATACTAAACAATTTTTAAATCATTTTATAAAATGGTAATGTGGATCAAATATTGTATAATCTTGAACTTTAAACTATTTTCTTAGATACCAAGTGCCTTTCACTTCTTCAGTGCAATACAAAACATATTAAATTTTAAGGGATCTCCAATCCTGAGTTGCTATTAGAAAACCTATGATGAAAGATCTATATACTTCAAGAAAATTTCGAATCAAGTTTTATAGAACCCTTACTTTACTTTTCAATAGTCGCTATACATACACATATAAAATGGTTACATTAATTTTTAATTACGGAGAAAGTATCAGGTATACCTAACCTATTTACTGCCATAAAAATCTGAAGTCCACCGGGTGGCTCTTGTCCTTGAACTATGTGTGTGTGGACTGTGGAGACTTCAACCAGAGATAACTAACAAGTAGATATGAAGCGGCGCATCTTAGTGCGGCACAAGATTCTAAAGCTCTGCCGGAGAGCCCAAATGGGCCAAATGTGCCCAAGTTAAAGTTTTGTTGCAAAGCTCGATTTTCTGTTCCTTTCGATAATAAACAAGTCCCGGTGAAAACGTTTCAGCAATATAAATCGAAGTTGAAGCCTCTGCACTTGCCCACTTGGTCGAACGTCAGGACACGAGAGCAGCGAAGTGTTCGTGGACGCCGACTTGAATGAAAGTAAGGCGTGAGGGAATTTCAATGTTGCAATGGTTCCATCCTATTCTGCGTCAATATACACTGATGCAGAAAAAGGGAAAGAGAATGCGCAAGGGGATTATTCACGCATACTAGGAAAAATAGCGAAGCGAACGAGGGAAAAATACAGTGGTTCGCTGGTATTGATCAATCCGCAGAACACGAATTTTTCCCTTCTTGGACTGCGACTTGCGAGATTTTATTGTTGGAGCATTTCCGATATTTATAATTGACTTGAAATTTGCTTATTTTGCAAGGAGCACATCTGGGTTTTAAAACTCCACAAAAACAGGCTGAAAAATATATAGAAAAATAAAAAAGTAGCATCGAAATCTAGGTTCCGAGGAAGGATTGAACCCGAGCGCCTTGCGTGATAAGCAAGTCTGCTAACCCCGACACTACTCTTCTTCTTCTTGGACCGTATTAAAAAAGTTCTATATAACTTATGATCTCCCGCATAGATTCTCTAACTGCTCTAACGTTCCTATAACTGTATATTTCCATTTCTTTCGCTCCTTCAGATCTTAGCTCTAAACAAATTTATGAAGCTAAACGTAAACTGAATGTGCCTTCGAGATTCTGGCAATGTTGCTGACAAAGAGCTTTCTATCAGGGGGCCATCAGCTCGTTATTAACAAAAGTTTCGTTCGCGCTGTTTTACATTGCGAGTTCACATCTACTTGTCAGTTATCTCTGCTTCAACCTAGGAAATTTTGCATTATATGACAATGGGTTTATTAGGCAATTTTAATTTTGGATTATACTAAACAACTCTTTTGTTACAAAATTTCCCTTCGTTGTAATTCACACCTGGCATGAACCATTCAGCCACACTGATGAGATCTGGCTGATGCCCTGGATCGAAACGGTGACCATTTTTGGGCTGGTTTGCCTCGGCGGACGAGCATTTATTCTTAAAAAATAAATATCAAAAATTCAACTCCGCCCCTATATCAGATTTGCAACGAAGGGCCGATCGTGCTGCCACTCGGCTGGAAAAATTGTAGCAAAGGAGTTTACGAAACGTTAAGGGTATCAATTAAATTCAAGTGAGGTAGGTAAACCAATAGTGGGTACAAAACTGCGTTTCTATCCGCGAAAAACATAATATGCACAATTTTTGGAAATCGTTCTTATATTAAAGAGCATCAACATGTGAAAAGGGACGATTAATATGAAAGAATTTTTTTCATTGCAGACCTGTGAATAAAGTAATTACAATTACTTAACTTTATACGGTAATATAACGATACGGAACTCTCAAGGCGTTAGTTCTATTCGCACTTTTTAAAATAGACTACAATTTCGCAGCATAGTCGCACCCTGTTCTTGAGTTCGTGGTGATAATTAACTTTGATATCGATGGAGAAATTCCTTCTTTGACGAATAACGGAACTTTTAAAGCTTGTACTTGATAGAAATGGGTGTCCCAGCTAAAGTCTACACGCAAGTTCCGCTGTTTCGACTCAATGTTTATGCTTCGCGTTTCTGGCGCAAACGTCCCGGCAGCATGTTGCCAAAGTTTCTCAACACACCTCCCCTCGATTGTGGTAATGTTTGAGAGAGGCGTGAGAACTCCGCTCAGTGGTGTTAGTTAATCCGCTCCCAACTCTCCCCTGAGCGACAACAATCCTTCTGCTCTCAAAAAACGCTGCGATTATCCGCGGCTCGTGGCTCCGTCTCTTTCGCGCCCAGGTGGTGGACCTGCGCAACAAAGGAAACAGCTGAGAGGGAAGGTCTGCGGCGACAGCCGGACCTGATTATGTTTATGTGCGACGCCGAGCGCCGATCGCTGCTGGCCGTCGCGACTCGCGAGTTTCGAGGTGATCATGCGCCGTGCACCCGCTCGGTGCACGTGCACCGAGAACGCACCGCGGTGTTTTCGGGCTCGGTGCGGCCGCACCGAGCGTTATGTGAACGTCCCCAGCGCGGAGTGAATGGGGCCCGGCTCACTCGCCGCCGTGGAGCGGGCCAGCGCGAGTCGCGGCGCGCGGGGCGCTAATCACGGCAACGAGGGTCCGCGATGCGCGGCACTACCGTTGCAATTAGATGACTCGTCGCCGCGGAGCTGCAGGTGGGGGTCGCCGATGTCGCTGACCAATCTATCTTTTTATTTTTCAGCTCTTAGTTTTTCCTCCTCGCCGCTATCGGACTCATTGTGGCCCAGGGCCTTCCGCGGCACAAAGCCGAGATAACCAACTGCGAATTACGGCAGCCATGGAAGTGATATTTTCGTAATCGACTCTTCCGGCTGAATTATTGAGCGACCTTTGTATTGCGCGACTCATCGCGAGCTGCGGGAATTTTACGTTATCGCAATTAACGTCATTAGGCTTAAGGGCGTTTTTATTTAACCCGTTTTCGCAAAAATTAGAATTCCACTTTTATTTGCTAGTTGTACGATGCACATTTTATGACACAGAATAGATGTTGTTTTCCTTGAATTCACCCACAATCAAGCAAGTAGCGTTTTTAGTTGTTTTAGATTACCTTGCGAAAATATGTTTAAAAGTCTTGGTCTTGTACTATCCGTTAAATTTAATCTTGAATTTTGAAAATTCCGGGTATTCAGATATGATGATAAGGGGGTCAAATTTATAAGAAATTATTCTTGTGCAAAAGTTTAATGCCACTGGAGTATATGTTGGGAATACATCTCGACGGTTAATTTAGCTTTTATTTATAATTGTATAATACCTTAAATAATTTTCGAATAATGTGAATTTGTCCTACCAAATCTTGTTCTACTTTTCAATTCTATTAGCAGTATAATGAGTAAAACAAGAGTAGATATGAACATTTTGTGGTATTTGAGTATTCAAAGCTTTAAAAGAACACCGCAGAATCCTTATGGAAATTGGACCCAATCAAATTGGCTGAATTTTTAGTATGTTATAGTACATGTCCTCCCGATAAAAAGTTCTCAGGAGCACAAATCCCAAAAATAAGTAGTTTTCGAGATATAGACTTCGAAATGGGCTGATAGAATTTTTTTATATTATCTATGGATTACGCGATTTTTGTTTCATGGCGGATTTTAAATCAAATAGAACACCCAATGGCCAGTATATGTAAACCTATTGCGAATTTTTCTAATTAATTCAGTTCTGTCTAGGATTTTAATGCTGGTATATGCATAATACGTAATTTAATACAATTTTACTGGTTCAGATCATAATTTAATTACTGATCAATTCAATAGTCTGTAAGAGTTGTTTTCCATAGACTGAATTAACTAAAAGCAAATATCTTGTGACTGAAAGAGCGTGGTTCAAGAAAAAATTATTTTTATCCAAAATCTTATTTCATTCTCATTTCTACATTCGAGACATCAATCTACATATGTACATTAGTATACCAAATTAAATCTTAATAAGCATATACATATTTATATAAATGAGAGGATAGAAGGGTTGTTACATTTAATCTTACAGATGAACAGAACAAAACTTAAAATCATGCATCTATTTATAAATTTTAGTTGTTTTCACATCACTTGTAGGATAATTGTATGATGAATTATGTTATTAAATAATAATATTTCTGTTGATTTTAAAATACCGATGACTTTCCGCAAATTGATCTACTTTCCTTAGTCAAATCGCGTCGTCATTTAAATTGTAATGCAATACCTAATTATTATTTTAATTGATAAGAAATTCCTTGTGCCCAAAGTCCAATAAAAAATTGTTAAAGATTTTTTTTTAGATTTACTGCAAATTCGATTAGATAAGAACTCACACATAAGAAATTTGGGTATACCCTTGGCAAGTTCTAAGAATTAAACGACCAACTTTTCAAAATAAATTGTTAATCGAATGGCCTCCAGTATTTTCTTTTATTTATGATGTCAGCATTGCCTAATATTTTTTCTTAATTTGAATCGAATATTATGATAATAAAAATCTCTAGAAACAATTATGGTATTAATTATCAACAGCGAAAAGGATGAGTTATTTTAGAAATGAAATTTTTTGGGAGAGGAGGACATTTTTGTTTGATAATAACTTTAATGAAAAGCTGACATATTGTTAATTTTAAAATGATTTCCCTAATAGAATAACTTTTGTCCTCCGGTAATTTTTACAAAAATGTGCAGATGCAAAGAAGTTTTCCTGAATTTTATATTTAGGTTTGTGAATGTTTTCAAATAAAATTAATCTCCAAGCTCCAACTTACTTAAAATTGACAATCAATTACGCATAAAGCTTATAAGGTACATCAAAATACAGTCAAAATGGGGATAAATTTTCTTTCTACATGACTCTGTATTTTCCTGCAATTTCCTTGGAACATTACAAGGCTTTGTTGGAAGTAATGCTTTCAATAAAATCATATTTAAGCATGACAAGAGGAATTATCTGCAATTAACAATTGGAATTAACTCGAAATGTTTGTCAGCTTTGTTTCACTTTAAATTAAACAGTTATTGTTTTAATTACAATGGAAATATTTTATTAACTGAATCGCTCAGTTACATAAAGTGATTTCCGCAAAATCAATACAATTTGCGCATATTTAACTTACAGATAATGGCACTGGTTTGCAATCGATGGCGTCATTGTCTCTGTTACAAAAAATAATTCCTCAATGCAGAAAATTACGTTAATTAATTAACTGCATCACATCATTCACTTAACTTGCATCGATGTTCAACTTTTCATGAATCATCCGCAATTTGAGTTCTGTCTTTGTTGCATGCGATTCATTTTTTAACAAAGAAGTTATCGCGGAGGCTACTGAACAAAGTGCATCGAGTGGAAGGAGAACGAACGTACAGCAGAAAATTCAAGCACTACAGTGACGAATTATGTAAATTTGAGAAAATGCACTTTCGGTTTTGCCCCAGAAGCGAGTAGCCGATAAAAAAATACCTTTCTAGCATAAACTTTACACATCTATGAATCAGAAGTAAATTAGTATGCAATTAGCGAATTCAAGGTAAGCCCATCGATTGTACTTGAGCTAGCCAATTGAACAGTCCGATCAATGAGCGTATCATTTGAAAAGTAAGCAATCAGCAAGTTCAATTAGCTCTCGGTTCGTTCAGTACATCTGCACTCAGCCAAATTCCACCCCGTGCACCATTAATTGAAGTTTTATGCCTATTAGTAAAGCGCTACGCTACAACGGATTAGCAGCGATTATAAATTGCCCGGGAAGCGATTACATGCGAATTAGGGCCTATCTGCAAATCGATGCCTCGAGTGGCCACTTCAGCGTATTTACTTGCTTTTTGTGATTCCCATCAAAAGTTTACTGAACAGACGCGTTCCATATTATCAGTGTCGCGTCATGATAAAGGAATGGGTCAAGTGCAAAGTTTTTTTCAAAGCGCAATGCGTCTTTGCATAATTGCGTTAATGCACTAAAATTGCGGTCTTGTTATGAAAATATATTCACCTCTAAAACTCAAAATATCATTTCTTAAATGTGACAATTTCTTCAGTTACCCTTTTGAATAGTTAACATGTTTTGTTATCATTTCTTAAATATCAAACGAGGACACTGATAACAGGTTTTTGTTTTCCTGTAGATTATTAATTCGTAAAATAAAAGTGCTCGATCAGCTCATAGTTTCGCAAAATAGAGCTAAAAAATGCAAAAGCCATGACCATTTGCGAAAAAAAGCTATTATATGTTCATTATATTGTAATTATTTTTTTCCCGATTTTAATTGTACCTCATATTACAAGATTATTCTTCGACTACTTGTTTACCAAAAAAAATTTGTTTTTATGAATTAACATCAAAAATATAATATGTAGGTACGTATATAATCGTAACTTTATTTATTAATTTTAAAATAACCAGCTTTAATAGGAATAGTTTTAAAGCAATGGTGTGATGTGACCTGAAAAAATTAATAAATTCTTGTTATATTGGCGATTTGATAATTTAATAGAAAATTGTTGTGTTTAAGTTTTGTTGATGAAGAATATGTTTTATTTGCACTATAATTTGTTTTACTGTATATAATTTAAAGAAGAATTGTGAATTTGATTTCTTAAGCAGATAAATAGGCTTAGGAAGCGCCATATGGGCATGGTACCCAAGTGCGCGGATTTCAAAGAATAAAAATATATATAAAATTTAATATACTTTTATTATCTATTGTGAAATAAATAAATAAGAAGAGAATAAGAAATAAGGCACGAAAAAATTTTTAAACTATCCTATTTTGTTAACAATTTTAAAAGTTTATTTCATTGGTTTCTTAATAATTAGAAAAATGTACCTAATAATTGTGATATACATACATATATAAACACCGATTATTTTATAAATGGTCTAAATAAAGCAATTAAAGTGTCTGGGCTCTTCAATTTTAAACATGTTTTATTTATTAAAAACACATAATCTAATAAATTGTTTATAAATGGCAGTAATAAAAGTTACTTTTACAATTTGCATAACAATTTACTATGTGTGAATAGGATTACAATAGACTTTTTTTTTATTTCCTGAATTCATAAATCCATGATCAATAAAAAACAAACAAGTCTTTTTGTGTTGCTTTGAAGAAGTGACAAGTTTTTTACATTAGCATTTGAAATGAATAAGCAAATTAAAACCATATTAATATAAAATCGCTAAATCATGGATTATTCTATTCTGATTGCTTTTCTGATAGAAATTTAAACTCTCCAAGAATTTTAATTTGAAAACAAATTGTGTATTTACTACAGTATGGCAAGATGTTGCTTTCTTACTAAATTGACAAAAAGGTAGCTAAAATTTAGCTTTTGCTTTGTCATTGTTATAAAGAAACTTTCCTATTTACAAAATCAAAGACTCAAAATAAACATATAAATGTTACCTAATATATACATTTATAAGAAAAAGGACTCAAAATTTTACTGATTTCATGTTACTAATCATTTTTATAAATAAATATGTATTAAAATTATCGGTATTTTAATTGTAGTCTTATGAAAAAAAGTTAATTTTAATATTTCATGAAAATACCACTAACACATTTTCGCAATCAAACTTTTGGGAGTGAAGAAGTACATACTCAAGAATTTAGAATAAAACTGCTCTATTTACAAGGTATTTTATTGGTTAATATCAAAAATTAAACAAAATAAATTAAAGAGAGTTTTCCCAATTTTTGGAAGTGTTTATCTATTAAGGTTCGCTTGATTCATTTCTAATATTGATTTTAAAAAAGTAAGTCTTCAAAATTAATTTAACGTACAACTAAGTAAGTATGTGCAATCTTTTTGTAGCAATCATAACACGCGATAAAATTTAGATAGTTAAGCAGATAAACTTATTTCAATTAAACCTTATTCATTTGAATTTCTCAATGAAGCTTTTCTTTCCATGTTATTCGCAATTAAAAGACAGAAAAATTCAAGATAATTCTTGTTGGCAGTACTCATTCATTTTATACGAACTCGTTCAAGCTTCACGGGGCCGTGCCGAGCCCGAGCCCCGTCCGTTCCCCGGTCGTGCCATAGGCGCCGAAACGTCGGTGTATTGCCAGCTTTCCTCCGACTCGCCCCGTCCCCGCCACTGAGCGGCGCCGTTCGCAGCTCGCTTCGCCGGGCCTCGCACTGGCCGTCGTCGTCGCCAGTCAACGTGAATTCTTTTAATGAGGTGCACGTCGTTTTGTGCGTCGAAAATGGACGATGAAAAATTGATTAAATGTGTGGAAAAGTACCCTGCTATTTATGACGCGAGTCATACAAAATATTTGGATCAAAATTACAAGTCATCGGTATGGAAGATTATAGCTGAAGAACTAAAACAGAACGGTGAGTAAAAATCTTTTTAAACTATTATATAACATTTACTTGAAAAAAGAATTTGATTTATGGCTAGTACATTCCCTAGTGAACTGATTTACATACTTCCAATTATTTTTAAAGATTGAAATGCACCATTAGGATCGATCTGTGCCGGGGCCATGACCGAGATAAATTCTCTGTGCCGCACTGGCAACAACGGTATTGTTCGGGCGCTCGTGCATGTATTTAGCACACACACATTTTTATATGCAGCTGAAATAGCTTCACACTAGTTACATTTTTAAAAATGCTTATATATTCTAATTTGTAATTTGAACATTTAAAAAGTGTACAAGGAAAACCAGACTTATATCGGCTTGAAGTTGAGCTACTTTTAACTTCAGCTTAAATCAATCCAGCTTGATCCAGGTTTAGGAAAAGTCTGAGTTGGGCTAAATTTGATCTATAACTTAAACTTAACTTATAAATTTAGGCTTAGTACAAACATATGTATGTAACTATGTATGCATTATATTAAAGTAATAGAGCGATAACACTAGTAAAAATTTCATAGGAGTCTTTTTAATGTAGTTAATGATCAGTGATGCCACTTTCAGTTCATGAAAATGTATCCAAAGTCGACAAGGAATGTCTCTGAATATATCTGTCCCTTTGAAGAAAAATTAAACTCACATGGTTCAACAAAATATAAGTACACTTATTTCTTTAAAAAATACAGGTTTAGACTTACCTTCTAAATTAACGTAATGAAACTATAAGGGTTTATACATACTTTAATAAAAATGTCCGCTACACCACAGACATGTCTGTTGATGTACAATAGATTTACCAAAATCCTTCAAAATATTCAAAATTTTCCCAATTCTTTAGTTGATATTATTTTATCCACAGTTCATAGTAAAAATTGATTAGATTTTATATTATTTATTAAATTGACTTGTAAAAATATTCGTTATGTTAATAATTTAAAAACGAACGAACATAAATTTTTAAAGCTTGTCTAATAATTTCTCAAATACTATTATTACTGCATTATATAGAAGATACCTGCAGAAAACGGTGGTGTAATATGAGAGATCAATTTCGAAAAAATTTAATAAAACGAAAAACAAAGAGTAGCCAAGGTGCTAAGATTATCAAAAGATATAAATATGAAGACATTCTACAATTTTTGATACCACATTTACAGGAGATTGATACAACACTTATTAGTGAAAACGAAAACCATTGTCAGTTTACCCAAAACGACATAGACATAAGTCAAGAAGAAAAATATGTGTCAGTGATGCAAACACCAGGCATTTTTTTACCAACTGTTCATCAAATTGATAATTGTTTATCAACACTGCCACAACCTGACGTATCTTCTTCAATTTTCTCGCCGTCTAATGGTTTTGCTTCAATTACATCGAAGCATAATAATACGACATCATCGAGCCGCAAAAGAACCAATCGCCGCTCGAATGTTAAAAAACCAGCACCTTCAAAGCATCGAACTGAATCATTAATGAAGTACATAATTGAATGCAATGAAAAGACGCAAAAGGACATTCATCCAATTGATGCATTTCTCAATGGCTTGGCGCCAACAATAAGAAAATTTTCTCCGTATTACCAGCATCTTGCCAAGGGAAAGATTTTCGACGTAGTACAACAATTGGAGTGGGAACAGTTTCAACCAACAGGTCCTTCTACAGAATCTTACGAACCTCCGATAAAATGTGAAAAGTTGTCAAATAGTCCGACGCCAACAACTATACAACCGTCAACACCAACATCTACAACACTTTCAACTCTAACACCTCCAACAACAACAGCAACTAATTTTGAGATGAGGAAATATTTTTCTTGATGTAAGTTTTGAGATAAGTTTTATCTACATGTGTAAACAACTTTATAAATGTTTGATTTGTTAATAAAATAATATTATTACTTATTGTTTTACTTTTACGTATGAGATAATTTTAATCAATGAATACGAAGATTCTAATGTAGGGTTTGAACTACACATTTTACTTATTAGCAAATAATTTCTGAGAAAATTATTGCTGAACGACAGACAGCTTACCAAAATTTCATGGCGGTACGAGCTGATAATCAGCTATGACTGTCAGAACCCAAACCATTAAGACAAATAATCAAAGCATACCTATTGATTGGAACAATGATATCTTCTTAATTATTTACTCAGCCAGATGTTGTACAATGACGTTAAAATATGTCGACGTTGGGTAATTGAGACGAAGAAAACAGATTGTTTAAATAATTCACATGATATAGACTTCAAAGATATTACATATTTTAAGTCGAAATAATTCAAATTTATCTTTATCACGCAAATACCCTTTTAATCCAAGATTGAGATTTCATTTATTTCCGCCGCCATTTTCTTACTAAGACGCCTCTTAATACTTAAAAGTATTTATGACTTTTGTGGCCAATAAACATATAGTAACTAAGCAATAATAGTAGCAAAGTGGCGATTCAGATTAGATTAGAAGTTTTTCTTAAATCGGACACATGGGCTAATTTGAAACTGTTTGTTTCTGAAGGTGTTCCGTCTAGCTAATCTCAACAACGATTTTTCCTTCATTAACTAAATTTTAGCAAGCAAGACTTTTGCAACTTCTCCTGAAAATCTGTGATAAGTTTTAGTTCATGAGTTAAAATATCTAAGTGTCACTAAGATAACATATTCCCAAAAATAAGGTTTGTAGGTTTTTTAGTTTTTACATTTATCGACGACAGACATTGAGTTTTGGAAGACAAAATACACAAACCTAGTATTTTTTTGTATAATTCAAATATAATAGAATTTTACAAAGCAGTGTATGTCCTCAAGTTATTTGTACAAATATACACCTAGCATTTACGAATCTAAATCAGTCTATGAATACATGAACAATGTAAATTTATAATAATTTAATCTCTGATTACTAACAAACTCTGACTACAAATTATAGAACAGTTTCGAAAGCAGATTCTGCTATGGGAAAAGGGGAAAATAATTAAAAAATCCACCTCCCATTGTTTTCAAAATATTCATAAAAATAGTTTCCAATCTACAACAATAATGATGTTTAAATCAAATGCCATTTGAATTAAATTTTCCTTTTACAAAATATTTTCCTTTTACAAAATATTTGACTGAGAATTTTCCTTATAAAAAAGGCAATAAATATGTAGTAGGTAATAAGTAGTTTAAATACATTTCCATATTATTTTTGTTTTAAAAACAGACCATTCTCAAATCGAAAAACAACGGATATAATAAACGTCCCATAGCTTGCATCTATTGTTATAAAATTATTCTATGTAACATAAAAGGATTTTGTAGATAAATTGTTAATTTACTACTAGACTATTAAAAAATCGGATTTACCTTACCTTTTCTGATTTAAAACGGGCCTGTTACTTGATTAAACGCAATTAAATTTAATTTTGCTTATGTTTCAATTGAAAATATGTTCTAGCGTAGTGAGACTGTAAAACATGTGTAAACTATTTAAAACAAGAAGAAACTGATTTTAGCCGAATTCGACTTAAATAAATGATAGCAGACTTCGCGCCAAAGACTAAAATATCTTAAATTGTATTTTTAGATCTAGCCGTTTCTTCTGTTTCTGTTTTTTTTCTTCTAGCAGGGAGACGCTCAAGTCTCATTTAGGTACTGAAATTAGTCCAAAAATAGTTCGCAGCCCTTGCAGGCCATGGGAGCCATTAGTCAAGCGCATGGTTGGCATTAATCACCCTTTGATTGTCATGAGTACACTTTCTGGCCGGCCATGGACGGCTTCAAAGGACGTGATTTGACAAGTCCATAATTTACCAGAAAACGTGCTGCAACTGACCACTTACATGCTGCCTATCATTTCAAACGCGTCACGTCACGGCACTGCAACTGACGGTGCACTGCTCGATAATTATATTCATTTTTATAAACATTTCGCAATTTAGCCTCGCGTACGGTGCATAAAATTCTTGCACCGGCACTGGCAGTTTGTTTTCCTCGCTCTGTTCGGTTTTCATGTTTTTCATTTATTTATTTCACGGAATAAAATTCCGCTTCATAAAAGTTGACGCCAAGCCGTAGTACCGAGCCGTAATCATGTGAAATGCGGATAAAGCTTTCCGGACAGAAGTCGTTACCCCGGGTATTTTAAGAAAATTTACTCGAAATAGGAAAATTTTTATTGCCTTCCATTCCGTAGGGTGATATCGTTTTGTTCTATCTTGGAGGAATAAATAAATTGTAAACATCGTGCCGGAACTGAAAATGTTTTGTCGATAAGATACGCGGAATTTGCAGAAAGTACTAACAGAAAATTTAACTTTTTAATTTTATTGGTTTTTATATACTTACTATATGTAAAATTTATAAGCTATGGGCCTAAATTACCCCTGTACCTCGGTAGGCGTTTTTCATATATTTATACGATAAAGAAATCCACTTCACTTTATCTTAAAAGTAGGCTTATATTTGTGCTACCTTTAAAGGTCGTTTGAAGAAAAGATAATCGGTACGTTTGGTATTAAAGATAAGACCTGAGTTCTGAACGCGTCACGTCTCCGATTCACTTGGAAATTTTTTTGTAAACAACCCAATTGTAGGGATTTTGGAAGAAATTGTTTGTGAAAAATTTAAGAAATATAAAAATCTCATCTCAGAAATATAAGATAATTTTTTGCCAACAGTGCCTACCACGAGACACAACCGAATGATTCTTATATAGTGAAGAAATCCTTAAAAACCAGCAAACATTAAGAAAAAAATAATATTATCTTCAAAGAGTACATAAAAATATCATGTAAATAAAAATTATAAATTTTATTTATTGTTTTTATAACAAAACTGAACGAATTTCAATTTTAGTAAAAAGAAAAAAACAAAAACTAAATCAAAAGTGCGTGCTTGTAAGCCACATTAATTTTGCAATTTGGCTTGTTGGAAAATTGATTTGTTAATAAAAACTTTGATTTACGTAGAATTTGACTTGAATTGAATTGAATGAATGAATTTTTGAGAAATATGAAATAACTCTTTCTCGTTTAAGCATCGAAATTGGGGTTGAAATTAACCGCAATTCAACTATGATTTAAATGAAATTTAGTAAATATGTATGTATACATATGTATGATTCGTGTAAAATAAAAGTTCTCTTAAAAAACACCTGTCATTTTACTAGGTGTTTACATTATTGGTTTTTTTGCAATCAAATTTTTTAATGAAATCAAAAACCATTTATTCATGCCCTTTATTTTATCACAACAAACAATTACACAAAATTTGAAATCGATTGCATTTAGAGTTCACCCAGAGAAAACATTTTTAGAATCAATCGTTTGTGGGTGTAGAATTTAAAATTTTCGTCTTTGATTATGAGCCAAAAACCAAATTTTAAAAACTACAAAACATTGTATTTGTTAAAACTAAAATTGATACGTTGTTTTTATTATTGAAAATATTGTAAATTTAACAATTTAATTGTAAATTTTAAGAAATTAAAAAAAGTAATCTTTGGGTGGGTTTGATTTGAACCCGGGATTGCGGATTGTCTTTTTAGAAAGTTAATTCTCCTCTGGCTGGGGATTGAACCCGAGACCTCCAAATTGGAAGCTCGGCATCTCTACCACTGATCTATCCTTACAAGTACGGTCTTGAAGTTTTTGAGTAACCAAGTCTTTTCCCTTTTTTTATATTGAAGAATGCCAATTTGACATTTTTCGCTTTAAAGTATCATTTTTAATATCAAATTAACAGGAATTATTGTAAAAATGATATGAAATTTTTTTTAATATGAAAATAATATTAAATTAGCATTGCGTTTCATTCTCGGTGTGTTTGAAACAAAGAAAAGATTTTTAAATCTAAGGAATAGTTGTAATTTTTACAACCGAATTTTATTATTTGCAAATGTAAAAAGGCGGAAAATTTTACAATCAGATTTTAAAAAATACCAATGAATTATTATTCAGCTGGGCGGTAGATTTTAAAATTTAATACGTTGATTCAATTATCTTTAGGTATATTTTAAAATTATGTTGTAAGATGACGGCATTTTGGTTAAAATATGGCTAGTTTTAGATTTTACAATTTCACTTTGTAAATTTTACCATGTTTTTTCTCTCTGTGTTATTGAGTTATAGAGTTTCGATTATTCACTTTTAACATTTTAGTCAAGTTTAGCGTATCATTTGAGGCCATCACATGCCAATATACATACATATACATATCTAATATAATAATATATAATATAATTTATTTATATGCAGTAAAAAATCGAATGTTGTGTTGTGACCCATCGGGCAAAAAAGTTTTTGGGTTTCGATTGGATTAGAATGATAGAAATAGAATGTGTCAACCTTTTTGAAATCCACATAACCTTAAAATTTTATCGAAATCATCAGTAAAATAAATAGAGCTTAATTATTAGCATTCCTTGGAATTGAAACTTTTCAATTAACTATTGAGAATTATCTATCAATATACACATTGTATAAGTATTGTAATAACTAAGGAAAACTACAACAATCGTGTGTTTATTACATATTTTGAAGAGAATCGAATTCTTTTCTGAATTTTTTTCAAAGCTAAAAATATAAAAATGCCATTTACATATGTTCCTTCACGTATTATATTTTGAAACCAAGTCAAATATGATAAGCTATAAGTAGTATTTGCAACCTGAAATATTAATGCTGTCTTTAACAGAGAACTCGTAATGGTTCCCTAATTCCCGGGTTATAATACCCACCGGAGGGCGTGATGTAACCTGCATATCGAAGAAATCGATTTTCCCCCCTGGGCTATATGCAAAACTGCCCGTTGGGAACAATTCCACAATGGCAAATTACTGACGAATGTTCGTTATTTGTTCCGCTTCTTTATTTCGTATTGCCACACCGAAACGGGCGTGTCAACGTTTGATAGGAAAACACGCAATTATTTCTGCGGGAAACAAGATTTTCCAGAAAAACGAGTCCAATTGGGCAAACTGGGTCAACAGAGTCTTGCTGTTCGTAACGTGCGCTAAGCTCGAGGGAGCCCCCAGAGAGCCCCACTGAAAAGTGACGGCAACTTCTATGGCTTTAATGCCACGCTATTCATCAGAGGAAACTCGATACGAAGTTGAGAAAGATAAAAAAAATCGTAGCCACTCGTTACCAAGATGGCGGAAAAAATAAGGATTAGCCTGGAGCGGTAATAGATACCCTGGAATTTTTTGTGAGATTTGCTAAATAATCCTCTTGGGCCTAGTCATGTGACAAATGCAACATATAGTCCGATGGGGGAATCCTGCAAATTGGGAATTATTTAGGAGCAGTTGATCAATCCCTATATCCTCGGTTCGGGACGCCATAATGTCTAAATGCAATTCGCCCGATGGCAATTTGAATCAAGGACATCGAGCGAAACAAGCGAGTCTGCAACTCGGCCACAAGTAGGCCAACCCAAATTGAGGCACGAGGCAGTAATTTTAGCCCTAAGAAAATGAGGTAAAATTAAGAGCACATGTGGCACGTTAGGTGGTAAAGCCACACTGTAGCGCCGCTAAATCGTTGAATGGGGTTGCTGAACTCATATGCCCGCAGAATAATTGATTTTCAGTTTGACAGCATTATCTAGCTGCTTTTGCCTGGTCTTTAAAGAAATTAGTAATTAGGTGTATAAAATAAATGTAATTAAAATAGTAATAGTTATTTTTGCTGTATATAGAATAAAATGACTTTACTTCAATTCACATTTGGTTTTTTCTAATCACAAATTTATTCATTATTTCAATTCAATTAATGCAGGTACATATTTATGTAAGACAACGTATGTATATAAAAAAAAACTTAAGTCCATGTTTCTGTTTAAGCTTTCGAAACATAAAGCATAAAAAAAAACAAAAAACTATTTTGAGAAAAAAAGTTTTCAAAATTTTCCAAACTCAGTATAGAACAAGTACCTATTATATCAACTCGATTTAACAAATTTAAAATTTGAGATACGATATTTTAAAATCTCATATGTATCAAACATTATTTTACGAGGACCAACCATTTGAAACTTTGGAGAGTTTTTCTACACCAAGAAATTAAATTTGTAAATGTTTCGATTTTTGCGTTTTAAGTAAGATTTATTTGCGTATTATTAGTCACTCGAAGTCTTATATAAAATAATAAAAAGCAGTAAAACTAGTCGGTTTTTTTTTTCAAACTCACATTAAAAGTTGCAGTCATGAGAATTTCTAATTAGTAAACGAGGAAAGATGGTTGTTAATAATTTGTATTTGTATTTATTTGTATACTTAAATAATTTGAACAGCAAATGGAGCTCTATAAAAAAATCCTTTATTATAATCTAGTATAGTTTAATTTGGAAATATTTTCGATTTGGCTTTTAAAAGAAAAAGAAAATATATATAGGTGGTTTGTTATTTTTGGTCGCCTATACTAAATTGTGCAAACAAAAATGCTGGAATTTCTTTATATTTGTTTACTTACGAAAAAATATACTCAGCGCAGTGTAGAAAACTGACAAATTGAATTAGCTAACCAGTGGAAGATTTATCAGAACTGGCACAGTGACTCTTTAATTTATATTGAAAAAATCTGCATACTACAGAAAAACAACCTACGATTTATTTGTAAAATTGCAATGAAATTCATTATAATGAGATGAAAACATTTCATATTCACAAGATAAGATTATACTCGTGATCGGTGAATATAAAATTTAGCAACTCGCTTTTGTATATGTATAAACTTATAAACTTAATTTATACATTTTTTATTATGATACATTTTTTTCAGAATGTTTTACTCTAATAGTCAAGAGATCGCAATCAGATGAATTGGATAAAACTATACAACATTTTAATTTATTTTCTTCTGGTATTAAATGCTTCAAAATTTCGGCAAACAAATATGTATGTCTAATTAACGTTACGACACTTCAATTTGGCTAATTCTCAGAAATTACTTAACTACATTTTCAGGAGGTTTTCATACAAATTGTTTTTAGCTCTAGAAAATATTCCGATTAAATCACTTCGCAATCAATGCCAAAGCATCGTTCCAAAGATCAAAAGAAATAAGGTGACTAATCGTTCTCTCAACCAGTTTTTAAAGGTGGCCAGGTAAAAAATATCTCCTCGTTATTCGGCCCAACACAAACTGACTTTCTATTCTACACTATGTGAGTTGGATATAAGGCAAAAAATGCATCCGAATTAGCAGCGCGATTCGGACTCTATGTAGCCAAAGATCTGAACTCTTTGGCATCTTCCGGATTATTTAAGGAATCAACGAATTTCACATGAAGCAACATTAACACCAAAATGACTTTGGATTTGGAGTGAGTAAATAGCGATGTTATTCAAATTTATTCCGCTTTTAGCGTAATTTATTCGCGACTTTTTTCAATTAATTCCTCTTCCTCACCTCTGATTAATTTACAGTGCAAAATTTTTATTTTTCTTGATAGTGCGTGTCGTCTGCTTAGTTGTTGCTATGTAACACGCCTATTTTTTAATAGTACTTAATTAATTAAAGACTTCTACACTGTTCCCATGGGGCCTATGGCGGATGTTTTTTTTTTTTTTCATTAAACTGGTTTTGAGCTTGATGAGGTGAATAGTGTTTGTTTGGTTTACAGATTTTTATGATAGCAAAATACATACAGCATTATTTTACAATTAGCCTTCTTACGGCTCTGTATGTCGAGAAACTTCTATTCGATTGGTCAGTTATTACATGGAGTAATGTTTTAGATTTAAATTTTAACAATATTTCATTAAAATCCTTCAATTATACAAATATTATACAATATGCTGATGCCCACGTGATGATCAGGCGCCTTTTTTGCAAAGTCAGAGTAATTGCTATATTCGTATATACATATCTGATCATTAATTTTTTATAGTTATCGTGACTGAAATGGTATATTTAAAAAAATTGAACAAATGAGCGAGCCTAGGTAATAATATGAATAATAATAAAATGAAGATGACCATTCTAAATTATTATATATTTTTATATTAGTCGGATTTTTTTTTTAAAGTTAAATTATCCTATGTCGTAGCTAGCCATAATTTATGTTATTAAAAATCTCAATCTTGCAATTGAGAGATATTTAATTTGGTACTTTTTGCAAAACAATAGTTTTTAAATTAATGATTCGTAAAGGTCAAACACGCGTTGATAATTAAAGAGAATTAAACTAAGCAACGCAATAATAAAAGGTTTATTCGAATAAAATAAAATTCAACAAGAAGTTAATGACCCTAAAGTCTGGAAAATTACTAGATTTCGAATGATGACCAACGACTCCAAAAATTGCTATCATTGCCCTATGTTTTTCGTATTTATCTTTGTGCGATTATAGAATTCTATAAAAGAAAAAAGAATCAATTCATGCGTTTCCAAGTTATAGGCTAACAGACATAAAAAATAAAATGCATACGGGCCAAATTGATAACCTTCTCTGAGAGAGGCATATTAAGGAGTCATTGCTTTTTGGAGAATATTAATATAATCATACTTTTTTAAATATTGTATAATCGTTTTCAGCTATCTGTTTCATATTATCGTAATGCTAAACGAAATTTTGGATTCCGAAAAACATGAAAATTTATATTTATAGTCGTATGTTATATACATATGTATTAACAGTATTTCTGTTTAAATATTAAAATATATGTACATATAACGTTGTAAGTAAAAACCATGGATTTATGACTATGCTAAATTAACGGGAACGTGTTTGCCAGAATTTTTGAGGAAGCTTTCATGAGAGACTTACACGTAAAAATGCATTTGCTGAGAGAGAGCTTTCATTTGTGTACTGTTTTCGGTACATGTGGCAGGGAACGTATTAAGTAATGCAAACCTTTTATATTTATTATTTATACTTTTTCAAAAATCGACACTTATGTATGTGGATTTTCAAGTGAAAATAAGTGTTAAGGACAGTACAATCGTCTTAGATAGGATGTATGAAAATCTGATAAAAAAACTTAAACTATACATATGTATTATAGAAAAGTAAAATAATATACATATGTATAAGTATGGTATATGCGAAAACAAATAAGGGTATACCATATTGCGTTTTTTCGATAGCTAATTCAATAACTAATTATTATTTAAGGATCGAGTAATGGATTACACATTCGACTTGTGCAATGCTAATTATTATTAAAAAATATTTAATTTAGTTTTTTTTTACGTAAATAATCCACTTAATTGTCCTTTTGAAATTTTAGTAAGAGTTACCGAACTTTTAGTTGTAGAATATGAATTAATGTTTATCGTTTGTGAATTCATATTAACATTGCAAGTTGCAAATTCTATAATTTTTCAGTGTTTGATAAAATCTGCAAATCCGCATTTTTTTCCTCATAGTATAATGTTATCTTTCAATATAATGATATCAGCTACTATTATTTCTATAAAAGAAGTGGTCCATAGCATTAAATACAATATTTTATTTTTCATGATTAAAATATTATGACCAAAAAAAAGATTTTGAATTTCAAAACGATGCAAATAAAAACTATGAATAATACGTATATTCTTGAAGTAACAGTGTCAGATTTTGTCAATTTTTTCGGGCCCAAGAAATACCTCCTGAATTCCACCTTCTCTTGATGCGTGCCTTTGAATCGATATTCTTTTTTAATTAATCGAAAACCATAAAAAACTCCACGCATCATCAAATTGCAATCTTTTAACCTAGATACATAACTCAAAATGAGTTTTGGAAAAACTAGATAGGTACTCTTGAAGAGTCTACCTTTTAATTAACTTAAAATACTTAGGACCGTTTCCCTGTATTAACCAATTAACGTAATTTCTGCTTTAATCAGTTTTGTTCGAATTTCGTCTTTTAAAGTGGAGGTTTTAATTAAATTGATTTATCTACTTCCCTCTTGTACTAGAAAGAACCTTTTATTTTAATTTTTTCTAGGACATTAAAAGGAATCAGGATATTTTCTAGGTGACCCGGTTTACTGGAACATTTTTATACCATCCCAAATCCATCAAGTAAAGATAAATTCAAAAAGTTCTTTAGAGTGTATGAAAACTGTACCTATATGTTTAGTTTGTTAGTTTTTGAGGTGTCTGATAGCATTTCCTTTGCCGTAAGTCCAGAAAAATGTCGCCTAGTGACCCATATTCGTTAAGTCAAGCAAAACTGTCCAACTCCAGTCTCAACTCCAACCCATCCCCCTCCGGTGAAGATTGCTATTGCCAGCATATTTCAGTTGATTTTCCTAGAAAATTGTTTCCAAGAAAAACGCTTTGAGTGTTTTCCGTGCATTTTCCGTATAAAACAGAGGTTTTTTCCGCGAATTCTCCATAAATTGGAGAAAAGCTTTTCCGGTTTAAAATGAGCCCAGAAACGAAAGGGGCTTTGTACCCAGAAACATTTTGCGCTCGCGATTTGGTTGCCGTGTTCGGTTCGGGGGCTCAATTGAAATGTTGCCCCGCTCACGAATCTCGTAACATTGCGCGGCTCCGGGGGCAGAAATAGTCGCGCGAGATTTCAGAATTTCTCACGACGCGACGCGACGACGAGTTGTTTTCCCACAAATCGACCAGCACCAGCACCACCAGAGCCCGACGTTCGGATTCGGAACAGTGAGGAATTTGTTTTCATCAGCTGAGCTGGTCTAGCGCTTCAGACCCAGGGAAATCTGCGGAGTGTCTAAGAAAAAAGGTTCTGTGGGATAAAATTTTAAAATAAAGACTGGGACACGGACCTGGTCTGGTTTTAATCAAATTTAATCGATCCGAACGGTTAGAAATTCTTAAAGATTGTTATCCGTGCGATGTTTTAACTACTAAATTTCATTCAATTTCTTTGCTAAAATTCACCTGGAAGCGAACAAAGACGGGCGCATACTCCCCAGCGGAGCGCTAGATCTTCTTTGTGTTGTCCCCCCGGATGATTTTACATTTAGCTACATTTTGTGTTCGATTCGACCCAAAAAATAATTTCTCTCTTGGTGCGACGTCTGCTCTGGGTTTTGCGGTAAAATCGGGAAAAAGTGTTGGAATCACCTCGTGTGTGTCGCAATCGTATTAAATCGGGGTGAATTTGTGTGAAAAATAAACGAAAATTTCTTTTTTTTATCCTACAAAAATAATTTTGCACCGTTGTGAGACGAGCATTGCACTGAAGAAGAAGAAGAATAATTAAAAAAAGGTGAATTCGTGAGATTGTTCGGTTGTTTCAACGGCCTTTAAAGTGTAGATTTTTGTCAACATTTTCTTCAAAAATATCTTCGAAACTGTGAAAACTTCGCCTAGACTTAGAGTTAAGCTGTTTTCTAAAAATTAGGCGAAATATTGGATTTATGTAACCCGCAAGGACTATTCGGTGGGAATGAGGAAAATCGAACTCTAGACCGAGGTGAGTTTCTTCCCAATCTCCTACTCATCCTTGGGGCGCGGGGGGATTCCGAATAAAAAGAAATTGGACAAAGTGGTGATGCTAAAAACATGAATTTTGTTTTTGTGTACGTAGCAAAACGCAAGCCCGAAAAGGATTTAAGTGGTTTTTTTTTCCAATTCCATAAAAATGCAACGCCTCCTCCACACCTAGGTCACTTCTGGAGGAGCACATTTGCCACCCACCAGAGGCGCCCATTATCCTGAATTGCATTTTTCACTCCCCCCACCCCTCCGTCGGGTATTTAACACGCAAATCCTCGGCGGAATGAACATGTGCAAAAAAAAAAAAATAAAATGCAATCTAACCCGCCCCCAATCCCGCCACCCACTACCACCGCGTACTCCCCCAGGACGTCCAGAAAAGGAGCCTTAAGAGCGTCCTGGTGGGCCCCATTCGTGCAGATAAAGGAAAATCTGGAGACGAAAGACAAATTCCGGGGCTCCGCGCTGTGGGGCATTATTTAGCATTCAGCTAATGCACGGCGCCCCACATCAGCCCCCCAGTCCCCCGCACCATCGTCGTCGCCGGCTTCCCTTGGTGTCAGCGTTTTTTTCCAACGTTTGGGGCTGCCGTGGAGTAGTTAACTCTTTTCTGGAGGCCTTTCGACGACGACGGGAAAAGTTTCGGTGCAATGGGGAGATTAAGCGGAGCCGTCTTCGTTGGGTCTCAAAAGACGTTCGTTTTCCAACTCAAAAGATTCAAAGATGCTTCTGCGGCTGGGGCGTCATGCAGCCGTTTGTGGTTACCTAATCGGCCTACGTCTGGGCGGTTTCTTTGCAGACTGCAGGTATTAAAGTACTTATGCTTGCATCATAAAACATATTTTCATTTCTTTTGGCAAGATTTGATATATTATATATAAAAAGATCTAATGAAAAAGTCCACCTCCCATTGTTTTCGGTATATTCATAAAAATAGTGTCTAATTACCAACAATCACGTACAAATAAAATGCCATTTGAATTAGATTGTCCTTTTACAACATACATTATACATATATGTCTATTGACTGATGATTTGCCTTATAAAAAAGTAAAAGTATAGTTAATACCTAAGTAGTTTAAATATAATTTTTGTTTTAAAAACGGACCATTCTCAAAAAGAAAAACCGCCTATAATAGACATGCCGAAAATTCAACTTTTTAATGCACTACTATAGTATAGATAGACTAGAGTAAAACTCCCGATAACAAATAACTATTAAGAATATGATTAGGGAATGCAATCTGGTTCTCGCGAGATCTCAGCCTTTTTTAGCGAGATTGATCTCGGACGAAAAAAGGGCGAGATCTCGCGAGTTTAACGAGATTGCACTAGAGCATAAAAACGTCTTATTCGAAGCGCGGACTCACGTCTGACACCGACGGAGTTGCGATTTGTCGGTTTCGTTCGGTGCGTCTGACTAATTGGTATATTTTGTTAATTAATCTGTAATATCTAATGGATCTACTAAGTAGTTATAGTTTTATTTAATTGATAATAATATCTCAGTTTAATAGTCAACTCAACTTAGATAATAAGTTTCATTTTTTTTTGACTTCTCGTTGTTTTGTTTGTTATAAAAGAACTGTTTTATTACTGAAACATTTTTGTTTGATATTAGAAAAGAAAACTGGTTGTTTCTTTCATTTGTTATTTGATAGATACGTACGTCAACGTTTATTACTTAGAAGTTTATTAAAAAATTATAGACAGATATGTACGTTAAACAATGTTTGATGCATAAAAGTCAATTGAAAAAATTCGTGGAAATAAATGTTTATCTTATAATACTTATAATTTTGATTATTTTCTTCCTAATTTATTCAAATATTGTGATTATTTGCAAAAAAATCACACAAAACTGCCAATCTCGCGAGATCTCGAAATTGGCGAAATCTCGCAGTATTGTTATTCATAAACTCGCGGGATCTCGCTTGAGCCCCAATCTCGCGAGATTTGCATTCCCTAAATATGATTGACTTTCAAAATTTATTATAAGTACCTACTTATAAAAGTGGAATAAATTTAGGATTTACGGAATAAATAATCTTAGAGGGATGTGCATCAAACTGGAAAAAAATAATAACTATGTAGCTATGAATTAAAAGGAACTATAACAAATCTTTATTAATAAACACGTAATTCGTTTCGTGTCTGTTCTCGAATCACACAAAAAATACTTGAGATATCAAGATACGTTTTTTTTAAATGTCTTTGTAGGAGTCCAGTGATTTATTTGAGCAGACTCCACATTATTTGATAAAACATATGATTTATTTTTTGAGTTTTCAATAATTGCGATCACATCATAGCATCCTAGTTTTTATTGTTTACATCTACATACTATTTGACAATCTGTTTGAGTCGGATTGAATTCCTTATTACTATAATAGTTATAATTTTTAGGGTTCCGTACCTCAAAAGGAACCCTTATATGTAGGATCACTTTATTGGCCGTCTGTCTGTCTGTCAAGTCCTATGATTTCTAAGATTAATTTAGAAACAATGTTAATATTCACAAAGAAATGATATGACACCATATGAGTGGACATTTATGAGAAGTCATATACTTTTTCATGATTTATCAGATAGTGCAAAGTAGGACTTAAGCTATATCTATAATAATAAAATTACTATGTGGCCACAAAAAACTGCCGAAATATGCAGTGAAAGAAAAACATATTTGTCGTTTGCTACGCTCGCACAACTCTGACCCAAAAGCCCATTTCGAATTGTTTCAAAATTCAGCGACCTTTGTGTGCAATTTCAAAAATTCATTATTGTGTTTAATTAGTAATATCTGTTTTTCTCGGATAGTTACTTGATGTTTATCTTTCTTTAGTAAATAATATTTTCGACATTAAAGTGTGTTACGCAGAGCCACAACTTTTAGATAAAGAATGTAACAATTTCTTGAGTTTGCAAATAAGAAATTATTAATAAATTAACAGTTGAATTAGAATCCAATTAATTTGGGTGAAATTTATGAACGAAAAAGCATTGGTTCATGTATTTTGTGTAGTTTTAACGTCTTTCGAGTGCATATGTACATACTTAAAAGTTAATGCAAAGGTACTTTAGGTACTAATATTATTTATCCTTATTTCCGAACTCAAGAATTATTTCATTCGTGCAAAAATTGACAATTAAATTAAGCCTTCTACCTTTAACAAAATAAAATTAACCATTTTTAATTTAAATTTGAAAAACATACTATACAGACCTACATATAGTATCTAAAACCCGCTGTTTCGATAGCACAAAAAATTATCCTTTTAGTTATTAGCATAGGAAAGAAAATTTCGGGAATGCAGTGTCTAAATTTTATAGTTCTTCCATATCATATTTGATTATTTTATGCATTCTTAGCAATGATAGTAGATTTTATGCATTGTATATGATCTATATTTTATTTAAAATGTCATGCATGCTCGAAGTAAACTGAAAGTAATGTAAATAATGGCACAGTTGTTGGACAAAGAACTCAAGGCTCAATGAAAACTCTGATCCGTAAAATAAATATTTAACTAAAGCCATTGTTACTGAATATTGTTACATTCATGAAAGCGAATAATTCTGATTTGCGTGCACCGGACTCGCGCATATCATTTGAATTCGTTAAAAACTGAAGCGATTTTCACTGCAAAAGCAATTTTAAACAGAAAAGTTAATGTTTTCTATTACGTCGTATAATATTATCGTAAGTTGATTACAATGTAGACGAAACTCCGGAACAAGGAGCTCTACCATCCGAATTTATGAAATTTTTATGAAATTTTTGCAACGAAAAAGTTTTCTCGTGCTTTTTATCGTATCTACAACGAGTTTGACCCGATTTAGGAAACACCTTTAACACTTCAGGTGTATCTTGGTGTCCATTCAGGTTGTACTATCGATCCACCGACAATCGCTCCCCGAGGGCACGTGGGCGGCTCTGTCCTGGAATCACTTGCTACTAAAATTGCTGAATAAATAAATTGCTGACAACAACGTTACAATTTCGATCAGGCCGGAAAAATTGCGGGCATCTTGCCAATTTTCAATATAAAGATTATCAAACTTTGAACGAATATGAAGCAGTGGCGATTCAGGAATTCTGCCTCCCGCAATTGGTTTTGGTGCTCACAGTCGCCTTGAGGTTAGCATAAGATCAAATTTGTTTATTTTTTTTTATGTGAACAATATTTAACATGTTGAAGACTTTAATTTGTTACATTTGTCTGCGCAACACTATTATAATATCGAATAAATACATTGAACAAAAACCGGTATAGTAAAAACTATCGTAGTTATAACCTTTGACTTTTTCCAAAACCTTTTCTTTTAATGCCACAAAAATCGGTTTGACCAATCTTCAATCTTAAAATATTAATACTGTTAAGATTCCAAAATGATGTACCGAATTATTTTTAAACTTAACCCATTTAGACCAACCATCTCACATACGATTCCAGAAGTAATAAATTACTTTTAAATACCCTCGATAAGAATTTGTTTATGTCAAGTGTATTGTCTAAACAATGTTTTAATAATATGATAAAAATATACAAATATGAAAAATAGTTTCAGGTCTAAATGGATTAAACTGCGTTCTATTCGTATCTCCATAAGAAGTTCATCAGAATAAGAATTATTATCAATTTGAATCAACAATGCATCAAATTGCTATGATTTTTATTCATGCAAAACTTCAAATCTTGAATCGAACAGTTTTCAGATCAATTTTTGACTTAAAAGTGAATAAAAACGTTGTAATTTTATGCTTGTTTTTAGTAAATTTTAAATGTTTCGTTTAGGTAATTCATGACAAATTTCAGACCTAAAAAAATCTCCTTTTGTTCTGGATAGGAAAAAAAAAGCAGCTAACTATATTTTCATTAAAAATTCTTGAATTTCAAAAGGATAGGTTAGTCCTAAGTTTAATTAAAATTTATTGAATTTCTAAAAATTTTGGTGATCATATTGCATTCACTATCACCATATCCAATAGCCCTTAAATACCAATTTGCATGACAATCCTTCGAAATGTTTAACTGTCATGGATCCGCAAAGGAAAATTTAGAAGGAAAAATCAGAAAGAATATATTTTTTGTAAAATGTATAAACCATCGTAATGTAAAATTTCATTACATTTTCAAGTACCTAAAGTTCTGAATAGTTTAAAAAAGACTTTGTGTTAGTTAGCTACATATACCAAAATTATGCTACAAAAGTGAATGGATGCAATAATTAAAAATGTAGTGTAAGATAAAATAAAATCTCTGAAATAAATTCCCAACAAATCATATTCTACTGGTTTTCTGGCATTTTTCCAAGCGGTGTAAGAAGTAAAGTACTTTTCAATGTGTTGAGACTTTTAGAGAATTCCCAGCCGTGTGTATTTTATTCACGCGAATGGCCAACTGATGCACAATCTCATGACTGAGAGAATTTGCCTTCAATTGTTGTCTGCAAATATCTTTGGCAAAATTACAAAACTTTTGCATGTTGCAAAGTTTATTTCTCCGATTTTCGAATGGGTAGACTTGCTGCCGACAACTGTCTGGCTCTTATACCGATGAGGTATAATGTTTCCACATAAATAAATACATATATAAAATCGACCTCAACTGGCTGGAGGTTCTTGTAAAACCTTTGCAATTCATTTCATTGAGATTCTAGATTGTGAGAAAGAAATTTCTTCCGGTAAGAATTCATTTCACAATCAGTCTTCATAAACTGTTGGGGACATGTAATTTATAATAACAAATATTCTATAGAAAACCAAACAGAATAATATTCTTTGCTTTCTCGACTCATCCATTCTCTGAAAACTGGAAGTATTATTTTTCGTATTAATTAAACATTTAGCATTACAAAATGTTTTACTTTCTTCTAAGAATTCTAAGAGCATCGATATGGTAAAAATGATATTTTGCTTATATCACTTTACTTAATTTCAAATCATTAAATCATCGTAACGTTTTTCTTAGTACACTGTCATACTACCTACTTAGCTAGAGTTTAAGAGATAAACAACACAATAATTAACATTTACAATTACAAACATTTAATTTAATATGCATACAATATACAGAATTGTGTGCAAAACTTACATAATAAAGATATCTCTAATTTTATCAGTGGAATGCTAAGATCAGATTTTAATTTTATGAGTTAATTGTAGAACCATATGTCTTAATTATCTCTTTATTGTCTGTGAATTTTTACAATTTCTCCGGACTTTTGATTGTTTAACCTTTAAACAATAAGACATGATAATATCGTGTTCCTAATTTTTCCACCGTTTATTGTAATGAAAATATACTATGACTTTAGACTTTATTTTACTATTTTCAACCAAGCAAGTTGAGTCTTCAATGGTTCAACGTGATAGTAATTTAATTTCTAATGGCATCAGGGAGTGGTATAAATGTATAAATATATGTACATATTTTAAAAGTCAAGTGACTAATTTATGTAGGTATATTTAGATTGCTACACCCTTTTAATACTTAATTTCTATTAAAATCGACTATTGTAAAGCTGTTTGAAGTGAATAGTTACTTTCTACAATGGAAAAAAACAAAACTTATAATTAAAATAATCAGCTTAAAATAAAAGTTTTTCCACTATAATGTTGAATTAAAAACCAAACGTACAATGTTCCGATTTATATAAGATTTATATTCGAAATTAAATTAAATTCGCTTTTGAAAATGAAATTACATATGTCCCTTCAATATAAATTTGTATATAAATAAAATCATCGTGTTCTTCTTATTCAATTTATTCCATACATTAAAATCTAACAGTGTTTTCATTTTTAAATTGAATCTGTTTCAAGCTTTAATAAGGAATTTTTATTAAAGTGAAATCACTCAAAATTGATTGCATTCTTTAAAATACAAATTTTTCTGAGTGTACTTACGGACTAGAAAAAAAAGAAGTTCCGGGAAATTTAAGTGCAGCATTTTAAAATTTATAATTCCCCCAGGACATTTTCTTGCGGCTTATTTGCTTTACACTAATTTTTTCAATTCAAATTTTAGTGAATCATAAAGTTTGCCACATTTATTACTATCTTAAATTCATATACCTACATAAGTGTCCCCAAATGTCAAAGGATAAAATAGCAAATTTGTTTCTGTGTTTTATAAAAACTAACAATATTCTCTTTTACATTAAATTTACTTCATCTTTTCAAAAAATTCTGAAATTTTACCTTCCAAGTTAAAAAGTTTCCTTCGAATTTTGTTAATATTCGTAGTTCGCACAAAATAGTCTGTGTAATAATTTTCACCGAAATCCTTTCAGTTTTAAAAGTTATAGACGTTGCTGCCTTTAATTTTACAAAAAACGGTTGTGATATTCCATATTTAATAAAAAAAAAACGTATGAAGCTCGAGTGAAGTGAAACTTCTAAGCATTTTTCGGTAGAGGTTTAACGTCGCCCTCCATTATTCTAACAGTCGGGTTAAAATCAGCAGGCCGAGAAGCCCCAAGTACAAAATTTGGTGCAACTCGCATAAACTTTAAAATTTTACAGTTAAGTTGAAATCAGCGGCCCTGAAAACCCCCAAGTACCAAGTTTGATGAAAATCTCACGGGCTACCTTTTGACTCACAAAATGCAAATGTAACGGTGGCGATAACGATACCTAATTTTTTTTTCTCAGTTTATTCCCCGAACGCGGAATATCCGTAAAGAAGTTTAACTTCAAAAAATGTCCTATTGTCTTTTTTATAATAGAAGGAGATGTGAAGACTAATTCTAAAAATTCCGTGCAGTTTTAGCATGGCATTATAAAATTTAAGACATAGGTTCATATTAAAATTTTCCGTTTTGCAGCATACCTTCATTGAATGGTTCTATTCCTGGCATGTCATTTAACTTTTAACATTTTCATGAGACACATGACTCAAAGGCAGAAAATTCCGAGGAAAAGCAGTTGCAGCTAATCCGATAAACGCTGTGACGTCAGCAGTGAGGACTAACGAAACCGCCCTAAAATTAAACTTCGGTGCGACTTCACGTGGGTGCTAGAAATAATCGGCGACCCACGTTCCATGCAACTTTCAGGAAGAGATAAACTTTGACTTGCATTTTCCAAAACGTTAAACCAGCGAAATGAGCGGTTGAATTCAAAGAAGATATTGTGAAAAAGTGACAGGGTCTCCCCCGGAATTTGTGCCCCAAGTCCGTGACCTTAGCATCTTCTGGGAGGGAAAAGCCATTGAGACCCGCCCGGAACCGCGGGAGGCGCAATTTTCCGTCACAGGCAATAAATCGAGCCGAGTCCACCCCCGCGTCGTTGGCGGGATTTCGTTTGGGTTTTAAAATATTCAGGCTGGCCCGAGTGGGGGAGGCTCATTCATAACAAATAGCCTTCGTACGCTAAAGTTTCATTGTCTAGGCCCCGGTCGTGGGCGAATTTAAATAATAATTAAAGCGTAAGCCACATCCCTTCCCGGGAGGGATGAAAACTGCAGAGCTTACACGATATCCGGGAAAATATTACGTAATTTTTGGCGAAATGAATGCAGCAGAGATGGAGATTGTTACCCGATCGAAACCGCTTAAATCCTAATGGATTCGGGCTCAGTGGGAGACACCACTTTCCCGGCGGGTTACGTAAGGATCCCAGCTCCAGCTTCAACTCCAGCCCCAACTCCAGCTCCCGAAGTAAGTCAGGTCGCCCTTTAAATTCTGATTGCATGCTGACGAGAGTGCCCCGGCCCCGATGTGTGGGTCGAACTGTGTCAGCACATACTCGACTGCAAATTGCTGCTTTCTGGAGCAGCGTAAATAAAATGCAATAGGGCAGCAAGGCAGAGGAGCACCAATCCGGGGAGCTGCAGAAGTCTCAGGTAACTTTCCCGGATCCTGGAACTCCACAACGAGGCTAAGTGGAACATTTCGCATTCGCAAATAGCCGCAGTAAGGTGAAAATAGCCCCAAACGACGGCCTCTTCTAATTAAGTCAAAATATTTCGTTTTCTGTGGTGCCTTTGGCTAAATCGATAAAGTCTCTATGTTTTCCTTCCCTCAGGGAAAATCTTTGGCTCATTTCCAAGCCGAGTGCTCGAGCACTAAGAGAATGGGCCCAATTCGGTTTCAGCAATTTGAAGTGATCCTATTTTTCCTCAACTAACTCAGGGTAGACGACAGGCGCAGGAAAAATGCCCTCATATCCGGGAAAAATAAACATTAATTTTCTTGGCATGCGGAAAGTACGTGGGGATTAAGACCAACATCATTTAATGCCTCTGCACTTGCCAATAAATTCTCGTCTAGAGGTTTCTAAGAAGATTTTCGCCTTTTTAGACGCAATTTTTAAGCTTTATCACACGCAGTCAAATAAACGTGCTTTACAGTATTCAGGGAATTAATTTTGGAACTATTTTACAAAAATTATATTATCTCACCTGATATGGTTTCAGAAATTAGCCAAAATCCATATTTTCTTCTCCAGAGAAAATAAAATTAAATAATCAATAGTTTAAAGTGTTCGGGTTATTCTGCTTTAAACGGCTGAAATAATTGGTAGTTTTTGAATTTCATATAAAGATAGCCTTTAAAAACATAAAATGTATTTAAAAATGTCCGTGCTGGTAGTGTTGCTGATAACTCAAGATCACCTTTATAACCCAAAAAACAAATGTATTTATTATAATATTACACTGAAAGAAAAGATTAGTAAAATATCAGCCAACTATTTAAATTAGTTAATAGAACTAAAATAGTGGGAAAAAACATTTACAAAGTTAGTTAGTTTCCCAACTATTTTGATTGATTTCACTACTTTAGATTATTATGACAAGTAATTCAATTAATTTTTTTTAATCAACAAAAGATTAGTTAGTATTGCTACTTTTTTTTAGTGTAATAAGTAAGTTTGTTGCTATAGCCCATAGTAAGTTCGTTCATTTCATTAGCCTGTAAATCTTCATTACTCGTTTTTATTTATTCTCCTATTATTATTAAAATATATGGGATTATTACAAAACATAAACATTATAAAAAAAAATGTATTAAAAACAAAACGTTCCGAAATAAATGCGTTCGAAGCTTGACCTGTTAGTTGCCCACCGTTGGAATCTGTAGTAAATAAATATTTCCGAAATATTAGAAGTTCTATTCTGCTATTTTAAATAATCAGGGCCACCAGTTTTCTTTAACAGTATTGAAAAGCAAAAACTCTAAATTATTAATGTCTTGAGAATGACTAAAGATTAATTTCATACTACTCAACAATTGTTTCTACAAATTTATTTTGGTTCAATAGAAGATATAAATTTTTGTTTCAGAAGTCTTATATTAAAAAACCATTATAGGATTCTGTATTATTCGTTTATTTTCATATAACTATTTATTTAATTTATGTATTAAAGAAATTTACGTTATTTACTTAAAGCTTCTTATTTTTTCAATGATTGTGTTTATTTTCAAGGTTTGTAATTTTTCTGTTTAGCCGATATTAGTAGCTGCATTCTTTTCAATTTATGATTCAAGTTCGATATCAAATTTTTTATTCAATTGAATTTGAAAAACAGTCACGTACTTGTATCAAAATTTTAAAATTTGAGGAAAGAGCATGAAATTTACCCATACAAAATTCAAACCTTAAACCGGATAAACTGCTGACGCAAAGTGGATACAATATTAATCCAGGCAATTTGATTTTATTGCTGCGATGTAAAAACTGTTTAATGTAGGTAACTATTCAAAATTTTTAATTCAGTGCCAAATTTGACGATAAACCTGAATCCGGATCCAATGTGAAAAGGACAAAGCTGATATGAAAAAATATCAAAAAAATATATGCTTTCTCATTACATCTTTTTTTAAAGACGAGCAAATCTTAAAGATTCTTGAGAGCAGGACAGCCTAATTTAAGAAGACATTCTAGTATTTTCTTTTCAAAGGTATTTTTATAGACTTCCTTTGTAAATTTTAGCGCTCTTAAATATGCAAATGTTGGACCAAATTGAAAGCAAATCTTGTTATTATTATTTATAAAAGTTGTTAGTACGTTTTTAAATTATATTTAAAATAAAATAAATGTAGTGTGATCTGCCATGGAACAATCCCACAAATTACACATTTCTAAAACCGAAAATAACAAATTCTAGTCTGTTTTGTTTCGTTAAAATACAATTTTTTTAGATGCATTCTGTATGTGGATAGAAATGTTGGGAAAACTATTTTAAAAACCCACAAATTGATCAACTCAGCAGTGCGGTTCGATTAATTTATCGTTTATTCAAACTTATGAAGAAAGTAATGATTTTGCAGTTTGAACATATGAAAGTTGGATTCTATCATTAATTAGCTACCAGACCCTGATTGCAATATCTGCAGGAATTGAGAGTCATGCTAGTTTAAAAATTAACTTCAGGAAATTTCTCATCTTGAAACTTCGACAAACTCCGTCTGCGTCTCTATCAAGAGGAGACTTTAAGTGAGTCATTAAGTCGTTTTTAATGCAGACTGAAAGTAATGCAAAAAACCTCCGATGCCAGTTTTCTCCTCCGGCATCTCTAGCCTGCCTTAATTAACCTATTTTATTTTACCTTGCGCTAGCATCGATTTTTCGACTGAGCAGCTCAACTCCGAAAAAGCCGAACTCGAAAATGATACCATCATCCACCTACTGAGCGAAGTTGGTGCGTGTCGAGCGCGCATGAAATTCATCCCGACTTACATAATAAGTTGATTAATTATGTATGATACATTGGAAGGAAGCATATCTTCTTTCCTGGATCCAAAAATAGATTGCCACTCTGACGGTGGATGCCCTTTCGTTTTACACCTTGTCAGAGGAGCGCTGCGGCGGCCCTAGGGACCGGGCCCAATTTGTTCGTTTTTAGGCCCTTCATCAGGACATAAATGCCGGGCAGGTGTTTGCACGTCGGTTTTGGAGCATCCATTCACTGGCTCCTGTTCGTGGTAGTCCCGAAGGACTCCTGGCATGTCACTTTATTAGGACCACTCTGGCTGCAACCATCCCCACTAGACCCCAATTGAATTGTACTCGTCGAGCGCCCTTTCGACCTGCTTGAACAAATCATTCGAAATCGGAAAATCCCACCTGAATGCTGAATATTTATAGGGTGTTACATGAATGTTTCCTAATAGGTGGACCATCGATTAGTTTCCCTTGCCCAAAATCATTTTATATTCCGCCAACATCATTGCCCTTTAGCGAATAGAATTTTCGGTAAAAGAAACAGTCACGAAAAAAAGTGGACTCTTTTGTTTTAGGTCATAAATCGGAAAGGCCATCGTGACCTGCCAACCGAATTGAGAAAGTGGATGAATGGCTACTTATATTTAGATCTAATACTCCACCAGCTGTCGCATGTTACAACAATGTCCTTGGTATAAAAGAAGCTACAAATTCTTGGGGATTGGGCCTCTAGAACGGATTATGCCAAAGCAAATAAGCGTAAAGTGCCTCTAACCAAATCTGGCTCATTTGGTATGAATATACTTTTGGAGGTTTTATTAAATCGGCGATTGTTGCCTTCTTAGTACAGATATTCTATGTTAATTTATGTACAAATACATATATGTATAAATGTATTCTTTATGTAAAACACCTGCTTTATTTCTGTTTATTTATTGTATAAAAATTTATTCAAGAGCTATGAAAACGAGAAACAAACTACTTTAATTAAGATTAATTAAAATAACTTAAAATTTGTTTAACCCAAATTTACTTCGTAAATATTCCATTTAAATTTCTCTTTAAATACTTCCACAATTTACAATTCAAATTTGTCCACACATTTCACTATGATATACTCATAATATAATAGTTATAATTTAATTCGCCGCAACTTTTCTTTACTATGTTATATTAATTCTGGGCGTTGATTTAAATGGGGCTGTAATTACAATTTCGTTCAGTATGACAATAAAAATTGTATGTTCAATAACTTATTATTGGACGATAAACAATGAGCAGTAAAAAATGAAAACGAGATGTAACTTATTTGAAAATGAGTGGCTTGAAAAGATCGTAAATGCGTGAAAATCTGCTTGGGCAGTAAAATGATATTAAGTGGGTAGTAAAAATTAGCTAGTAAAGTAAAAAAATTTGAGTCGTACATTAAATAATTGAGTGGTAAAATGAATGATTGGGCAGTTAGATTGAGCATTTGTCGGCGGTCGGTAAAGTTATTTCCACTACGAAATTCCTTTATTTTTGCACAATTCCGTTTAAATCTGTTCAATTTCTCTAAGAAACATTACACTATACACTTTTCGCGCGCAGACAAGCACGCATTTGTGGAAGATTTCGTAATTACATATAGTCATGAATTTAAATAAGCTGAACATGTGGAAATTATAATTTTTTATGATAATTTGCTTGTTATCGTAATTTTATTGTAAATTATTTAATATTTTTGTATTGAATGAATGACTTATTAATAAATAAAAATACACACATATGTAGTAGCAGTGCAAAATTTCAACCTTGCGCAAGTCAAATTTTACAATTAAAATTACAATTACTCCTTTTACTTACTCCTTTTGAAGATAAAATTGTAAATTAAAAGAATAAATGTTCAACGAATTGTAGAACATATAATCTATTATGAAAAAATCTGTGGAAATTAACCTTGTTGTGATTTTATTCCGAATTTATTTTCAAATTACTGACCTTTTTTTTACCATAAAGAAATAGTACATATGTATATATTACTAGCATTCTAGTAGTCACAAAAACAAGCATTTTTGTTCTTTCACTATTGGTCAAAGCTAAATGATAAAATACCATGCCATACTATTACTATCAGATGGCATAGTTGGCTGAGCGATTTGGCTAAGATTGTGCTATTCCAAAATATATTAAATATTTTTTTAGTACCTTTTAAACATACCAAGCCAAATGTAGAATCATCTCTTAATTTTTTTTTTAAAAAGTCATAATATTAATAAATAGTACGACAATTCACTATGAGATATTAATTAAAATATCGGTACTTATTTTGTAACAATTTATGTGATAGGTACTAAGAAAGTTTTAATTGTTTTTAAATATGTCACAAGGTTCCAACCTATTTCAAATGATCTTGCACATTAATGGACATTGATACAACTATTTTTATGGACTTATGGGATGAATATGCCAGCTATTACTATTATGTAATTACTAGGATAAATACTACATTTTACTGTACAATTATCCTCTTATTTTGCAACTATGTTAACGTAATTACGAAACGATAGCGATACTAAGTAGCATTAAAAAATCAGTAAAAACCACCCCTTCTTCGCGATTCAGAGCTGTCCGAGAGAATCATGTGCAATTTGCATGTGTTTACCTTAATAGCAAGTAATTTCAAATAATTACATAGCAAAATGTTTTTTATGTTTTGCCATACGTCGTTATGGATAAAGTCTATGGCTGTCATCTATTTTATGAAAAAATTGCATGCTACATGACATTAAGCAAGCTATTTTTTTTAAATTTACAGGTCAATAATATTCATCTGGAGTCTGAAGATCTCGCGGAGATATGCGTAGAATTTCAAGTGAAACTGCTAGCGAGAACGGCCAGCACTCAGTATGATGAATGGCGCAAACAACTTCGTGCTTTAGCTAATTACAGAAACGAACCACATGACACTATGCTCTAAGTTCGTACATCGAGTTTAATTCTTTAGGCAGTGGAAAAATTCGTCTTAAATGTGACTCAAAGTGGAGCTGACGGTGTAAATCTTCATTTCAAACTTAAAATTAAGCGAAAAGGAGATAGCTAAAGGAAATTACAAGTGATTTATCCACCCCCTTCCAGTACAATGGACGACGGGAAAATTAATTTGCCGCTCGTTGGCAAAGACAGCGCAAATACTGCAGTCATAGTTCCAGCAGGTCCTGTCACCTACCAGACCAATTCGCAGCAGCAGCAGCAGCAGCAAAATACAGCAAAGGCCCAGCCAGATTTTGTTGAAAACTTGAAAAATGGTGCTCTTACTTTTGGGTAAGTTTAAACTTTTAATTGGGAAACATTCACGCTGACGCCGGATGGTTTTGGAAAATATTAAAATTCCCCTGTCGACTCCTATTATTGTTGCTCCCAACGAAGTGTTGTGTTATTTTTGGAGAATTTAGGGTAATGAGCCTCTCTATTATAGTGGAACACTTTGTTAACACTTTTTGTAGCAATTAGTCTATGTAATAATTGATTTAACATAAATGACTAAAATAAGTGACTAATTTCTCGTAAAACTTTTTGATTAAATCCTTTGACGAAAAGGGACATTCTATGTGCCAAGTAGGTACAATTATAAAATTTAGGGAATATCCTTCCCCGAAGGCAACAGTTTTGTACATGTAACATTTACTACTCAAAGGGATTATCCGCAAAGACTTAAAACTTTAAAACAAATTTAAAATTTCATAATTAAATTGATTAACAAGAAATTCAGTGGTAAATTAGTTAGACGATATTTAAATAATGAAATAATACGTCATCTCGGTATTTCTTTTACCTCATACACTCGTAACTATTTATACTTATTTTATTTTTAAGACCTATTTTCTATGTTTTTTTGAATCTTTAGAAAATGGTTGAAAATATTTAAACTTTAAAGGAATTAGGGTCATTCCCACTAAAACTACATATATTTTGTAGGATATGGATCATATAAAGACATTGGGTCTTCCCGGAATAACGATCAATAAAATTTATAGATTTCTAAAATGCCCCTGTTGAAGTAAGTGTTAAAATAGGCCGAGATTTTCCAACAATTTTATGCTTTGGAAATCGACAGTAGTAAAATTCACAAGGACTTGTATTTATAATGATTTTATATTTTTATATTGTGTTTCGGAAACGAACACAATATACCTATTTTTCCTTGAAACCTTTCAGAACATATTCTTATTTTAAACTAACAATAAGAAGGATCACATACCATACTACTAAAATATAATTACAAATTTTTCTTTTAAACCACTCTAGTTGCATAATCAACAGTCCTATTCACTTGCAGGTAACCATTATGACATAATTCGCTGCCTTAATCCTGAAAACCGATTTCAGTTTAACTTTTCCTCCTTCGAGTTCAACAATGGACTCCTTTTGTAAGTAGCTTCCAAGGATATGCGAGTACATGAGTGAAAAGCCTTCCGCTACTAATAAATAAGTCAACTCGTCTACTTGTCTATTCTTGTTGAAATCAAAACGAAATGTTTTCTTTTCTCTGCGGAATTCCTCTGCATTAAAAAATAACTAGAAATGTGCCTGGTTTCGTTTGTATATAATAAATAAATTAATTTTTATCTTTATTTTTGCATTTTAAGTAAATTCACCTCACGTACTACGCCATCAAAAGCCAATTTGAGGTAAAAGTTGCATTATTCAGCTGCAATGCCAGCGCATATCTGTAGGGGTTTTGGAGAATTAAATAAATAAATTCACTGGATCGATTTTTATTTCCCTTGGTATTTCGATATGGGAGTGGTTTGATTATCACTTTAATTGGTTTGAATGTTGAGGTATGAACGAATGATCCATTTATTTTAATGTTTGATATTTTATTACTTCGTGAAAATTAAATTTTCAAGAGTTAGTCACCATTATAATTATTGTATTATAAAAAAACACAAATCGTCAAGTAAGTATTTAACTGTGGAGGACTTCTAATATGATTACCGATATGATTAGCAAAATACCAATGAAGTGGTCAATGGCTCAATTTCTTGCAAGAACATTTTTAATTTATGTAGATGAAATTGTTGCATATTGTTGTTTGTCAGGTTTTCGATTTTTATAAAATCACATGTAATTTAAGTTAAGATCCTCCATATTTATAATATGTACATTGTACATTATGCATTACTTATTGAGAACTGAAAAAATAATTTTGATTGAACCGAGGAAGCTTACTATTACTTTTATACATATGTACTACAACAAAAGCATTTTTAACAATTTTGCAATACAAAAATACATTCTAATTTTCGATGAATCTATAGTTGCACAGGATAATTCAAACCATTTGAAGTACCTATGAACGTTTCATCCCAGGGTTCCAAAAAAAGACTTCAACCACTATTTAAAAATTACGATATTGTATAATGACATAATTAAAATTGATTTTTATGCTTTGTGGAATATCACATGAAAGATTTCACCAATTTTCAATATTTTTCTCTAATATTTTTTATATACAATACATTAGCAAAAATATACTAAATTTTGAGGTATCTTAACTTCTAAACCTATAGACTATAAAAATGGGAGTTACTTACGCTAATGTAGAATGCTTTCCAGATGAAAAGCATATGAAAGGTACAGGGAAATAAAAAGGTAAGTCATATTCATATTTGAGAATAGGATAATCAAAATTTAAACTAATTCAGTCGTAAAGAACAATCCAAGTGAACTTTTAGCAGATTTTCGTTAAATACAATCAAACAACTATCCTTAATAAAATAATTTAATAACACAGGTCAACAAAAAAAAAATAAAATTTCTTGGGTCTCGGTTTATTTCGTGATTTTTTTATTGATCAGGTCTCAAAATAATCAAAAATTACCCACAACTTCCTTAAAGTTTGCTTTTGTAGTGTTTGTAGCAGTAATACAAAATTTAAAGACCGTATTTTGACCATTTTTGAATCATCATTGCAAAATAAATGATCATCATAGAACTTTGTAACTTGGCATGAAAGCTTAAATCCTAATCTAAGAGAACCGATCCCATTTACATGATGGGTGACTACATTTGGGGGCTAATATGAGTAAGTTCTTACTTACACACGACAAATACCAAAAATATTCCTTTTTTAAAGCTTCTTTGTATTCCTTTTTGTATCTGTAGGTTTATTTTTGTGGTCTTTTGTAGATAAAAGTGATAAAAATATATAGGCCAAAGTTTATTTTCCTTTGATACACAATTGAAATTAAAAAAATTAAGATTTTCCTTAAAATTTGAAATTTCGATCTAGCTACAAAAGCAAACTTTATTAGGAAAAAATATTTTTTCTTTCATTAGTTAGGCATAACTCAGACTAAAAATTCGTGTTGACTTGTGTAATGTATTCACAATAAATAAAATGTAAAATATTTTAACAAAAATCAATATAATTCCAAAAAAGCAGAAGAAAAACAGTTCATATAAATAATGAGAAAAGAAGGTCAATCTTTTTTTCGGATCAAGGCAACATCCCAGCAGTAGATTTTTAAAGACTTGTAAATATTATTTTGCAAGCCCGGCGTTAATATGAATTGAACTGTTGACTTGTATATCTAGCTATAAAAACCGCATTTTGAAGAGATGTATTATTTTTGTTAGAAATAATAGCAAATAGCAAATAAATAGCAATTTTTGTCATGGACGGATCAGAAAACACAATATCGGTCTTTTTGACTATATGAAAGTTTTACAGAGATTTAAAAGACATTGGGGCTTAGAGTGTTCTAAGCATTTATACTATTTTAAGTGCTAATTTTTGTAATTTAAAATTGAGTTTTTTAAGGGTTATTATTGCTCATAATTAAAGACATGATATCATTATCTCGATTTATTTTCGAAAAAGTGTGCCTTACTTTGTTTTTTCCCTATACCCTTTACTTTAGTAAACCATAATTTCGTTCGTAACTTTTTTGTATAATCATGTTAAAATTTTAAACAGCCCTCGCGGTGTCATCAAATGTGAGAAGCCGGAAAATAATGAATATCTAAGTTAGGCTGCCATCACTGATTACCTCCATAAAACCCTCGCGAATCCCAAGTTAGTCGTCATCAAAATTTGGGTTGCTTAAGCAAATTTTCTGTCAGCAGAAGTTGATTAGCAAATGCACGTGAGGGCGACCTCCAGCGACCTACCGCACGTTGACTCCGGGCGGAAAAGGGCTCAGTACCCGGGGCGGGTGGCTCCGGTTTCGAAAATGGTTACATCAAGGACTAAAACTCCACCGAGCGTTTTATCCTTGGGAATCTCTTGAGCTAGCACACACCTAAAAATGGCTCGTTTCACGCAAACGGAGCTCCCTGGAGGAGCCGCGTTTCTGGACGAATGGGGGGTAAAATCGATTATTTTTTCCATGTGTCCCTTTTGTTTTCATACCCATTTTAGCGTTTAAGGTCAAGTTCACCGCAAATGAGCAATGGCCCGCAGTTTAGGGTATTTTTATCCAAAGAATTTGGTTAAATTTTCTCGTAAACCCTCCTCTCCGGTTCGGTGATTGATTAGGAAACCGAACGAGACGAACAGGCTCCAGGGGATTCTACGCTCCGCAGCCTTCGACTGGCGTGCGTGCCGTGCCCTGGGTGCGTTGTAATGTCCAACGCACAGTTTACATAAGTCTTATCGAGTAATTATTACTAAAACACTGGAGAGGAATTTTCCCCCATTTGTCACTTAAGCAAACTATCACGTAATGTCTATGGAAATGTTTTCCGGTCCGGTCACTTAGCCGCCCAGCAATAATTAGGAAACACCCTCTCAGTTAAGTGGGCACATTTTTCTGTTCTATTCGGAATTGTCGGAATTTTCCTTCTGGGGAAAATATTGACCTTGATATTTTCTCCAATAAAAATTTGTCTGAACACTCATAAAAAGGGAAGGTCAAGTTCTAGTTCAAGGTTATTTCTATTCGTGTGTTCATGCAAAGTTGTCTCATAAATTCTAATAGAAATTTTTTTGAGTCTGATTTTATTGCTTGTTTTACAAATTTACAAATTAACCATTGTTTCTTGTAGTATTTCTTTCATTATTCACGTTATGCAATTTTTAACAAAGTGATTTTAGTAATACCTCGACAACTTGAAGCTTAAACTTTAGTTTTTTACTTATGTCCACTGAAAACAGACAATTTTATTTTTACTCTATGATTATTAACTATTCATAAATATCTTCTCTGATTTTTGTTCTACCAAATTGGAAAACTTAATTGAAAGAACATTTTTGAAATAATTATAGCTTTTGAGTGCTTAATTATTTTAGTTTTTTCTTAGTTTTTTATAAAATAATGAGTTACATGCTAAGGTATTTTCTGCCATTGGTTAAACTGTCAATGAATTGAAGAATTCTGTTAATGATTGTTTTCAAATGCATAATTTAAAAGCTACCTTGTTTTCGAAAATAAAATCATTGAATTTGAGATGATATCATAATTTTTTTTTTCACTAGAAATGGTACACAATGACTAGGCTTTTCTGGAACAGTATAAATTATATCATATTATCAAAATTTCTGAACGAAATATGTTTTTGATGCATTGACTATTCATCCCTTAATCGTTCCATTTTTCGAATCCCTTGCGTTCGTATAAACATATTTTGCTTCAAATTTTAAAATGTTGCCAAATTTTTGTTACTATATGCTCAGATGGTATAAATTTTGTTAGTTCTTGGAAAAGACGTCTAATTCGAAGTTAATAAATTTGTAATTAAAATGTACCTACAACAAGATTTTAAATTTTGTAGATAAAGATATTTATGTTACATTGTTGTATTATATCATATTTTCAGAACCTTTGTTACATTGTATTATTGAATTTATAATGGAACTATCTGACCATTTATATAAATAAAATCCTTTCTATAAGCAACAATTGGCTACAAACTATCCTTCGTCAAGATCCGAGTGCCATCACCAAATAAGTTTCTCAGGAAAGTAATCCGAGAATCCAGTCGTAATTTCCTGAAAGGCACAACTCTGTCCAAAATACCATCGAATTGGTTTGCATGTTTGCTCTTCATTTGGATCTGCTTACAACAACTAAGAAGTGGTAGCTATTAGCCAGGAAATAAAGTGAAACACGTGCTTTGGTTTCTCTGGTCCCAAGACTTTCAATGTAATAGTCTGGTATAAATCTTTTATAGAACTCTTTTGCTTCGGTGACTACACGTGGAAAAGCTATTAACACCCTAGAAATATACCAAAAAACTTTTTCTAGCATTCTAAAGCCTCCGTAAATGAGACAAATTAGGAAGTTCTTGAACAGAAAATCTTACTGGCTGTCATCGCATCAGATAATAAATCTCAGTAAATTTTATTTTAAGTTAAGTGCTTTTAAACACAATTTCCATGTAATGGAGAAAGTAAGTTGATTGAAAACATTTTTGAATAACTTCCTGTAAAGTTTGTGTTGAAATGTCAGGAAGTGTATAAAATATTGCGTTGTTTTGCCACGTTATTCACTTGAAAACCAAGAATTCAAGAATTTCTTAATTTAGTGGTTTAATCTTATTTTTATAGTCAACTGCAGAGGGGCATTGTTTTCATCAATCATGTCTGTATTTATTTGTATGTTTGTTTAAATGTAGCTCTTAAACCACTGAAGAAATTTTTCTCATTGAAATTTAAATTGATTCTTCGTAAAATTGCAAGTAACGTAATGCAAGTAAGGATGCTTAAAAGTTTTCGAAACTACGCTGTTTTATAAAATAGCAAATAAAAATATAAAAGAGTTTGTAAAATAATGCGCAACAATTGATTATAAAAGTATTGTCTGATAAAAAAAACTCGCAAAAGCGTAACCAAGGAAGACTGTTTAAAATGTCTAATATTTCTTTCATAATGACTTATTAAAGTAGAAATAATGTTAAATCCTCACCATATTTCATCGTGAAAACTAAAATTTTGGGAAACAACAATGTCTGCACCAACACTAAACGCATCATCTTAAATTTATGGTTTGTGGTATTACGATAAATCCACATTGTGATATCCATTCAAAAGTAAGTAAACCACGGAGCCTGTCCTTTATTATTGCCACCAAGGAGTGGATATTATACGAAGATTCTGGAGCGTAAAATGTGGAAGATTTTCCAACCGAGACACCCGTTGAGATACGCCCCATTTAAATTTTATGCACCGGACACTTTAACGAAGGTTTAGCGAGACTTCTTCCCCGAACCATCCCCTGGATGAATGTTGTCTGCACAGAACGGAACAGGAGTACCAACTGCAGCGATATTCAACCCGGAAAATAGACAGGATGGGACGTGCACCTCGACAGGACTTTGACCGCGAGGGCGATGCAATTTAGTCCATTGCGGCAATTTGTTCAGCGGTGAACACGACTCTGAATTTTGAGTTTTCCACAAAGTGGATGATATTCCCAGAGTGTTATGTACCTGAAGTGCACTGTTCCATGAACATTTTTAAACGAAGTTTCTTGGATTTTACGATTAATAAAAACTTCTAATGAAATCAGATATCTATACATGAAAGGGATAAAAAATACAAAATATCTGTTTATCAAAACTTTATTATGCATATTCTTATTCGCATTTTATTATTTACTAGCTGGCCCGCAGCCGGCGGCGTTGCCCGGGCACAACTATCCCTAAAATAAAAGTAAAATTTAATAAAATCACAATGTTGTTGATTTCAAATTGATCAAATGTTAGGGGGCCCATACACTCAGAAGGTTAAGCGCAACATGCCCATGTACTGCATGGCCATCTAGTGGCGAGTTATTGCAAAATGGATAACTCGAAAATATTCACCGTGTTCATATACCTACCAATTTTCATGACGATCGGTTGAACGGTATAGAAGTTGATGTACTGCAGCGCCATCTATTGGCGAGCTATAGCAAGATGAATAACGCGAAAATATCCACCGTCTTCAAATATCTACGTATATTAATTTTTATGACGATCGGATGAACGGTAAAGAAGTTGATGTGCTGCAGCGCTATCTAGTGGCGAGTTATTGCAAAGTGGATGACGTGAAAATATTCACCGTGTTCAAATACCTCCGTATACTAATTTTCATGACGATCGGTTGAACGGCAAGAAGTTAATGTTTTTCAGCTCCATCTAGTGGCTCTCCTACCGGGCGCGATTGTAAATCTAAATAATCCAGGGTGACACTCAAGCACACACCAAAAATTTTAACACAATCGGTTCAGCCGTTTAGAAGGAGTTCAGTGACATACACACGTACAGAAGAGTTATATATTTATAAGATAAACTAATTTAGTAACCTGGTTTCACCCGGTGTATCAAAAATTTTTCTATCACCGTCCATATTAGAAGGGCTCATAATCTATTATGTAGATATACGTTTTCATTTTTAAATGTTAAATAAGTACCCTTTTTTACTTATCATTTTTTTCGCTATTTCATGAATTTATTGAAATACATCAAAGCTGCAAACCTATTCGTTATAAAATTACCGCCTACCTAAGCATTTCGTTACACATGTAAATGTTCAATAAATTATTGGGTATTATCAACCATTATAATTTTTTCATGATATTACTTTGAATCGTGGAAAATTTTGTTGCCATATTGGGTACACTTGTTTTGATTTCTAAATGTTGAAAGCGAATTCGCAATCATCATCTCCAAAAACTCCAAATATGCATCAACATTCATAACAATTTCAATAAACTCTACAATTGCTGGTCGCCATCTTAAGTTCAACATTTTTAAAATCCTAATTTTATGTCCGTGAAAAAAAAATCCATGTTAGATAAGATTTAGTACCTTCAGACAAAAAGTGAATAATTCCAAATCAACAGTTTCGGCGTGATTGAGCAACAAACATGCAAATAAACAAATAAATTTTCGGGATGATATTTGCGGGATTCAAAATTGGTGCGGTGCAACTAATACGAAACTTAACTAAAATTCGTAGAATTTCAAACATTTTTGATCGCAATATTTGATCCGCCATCTTGAGTTTCGAAAGTTTCGAAAGTAAATTCGCAATTAGAATCTCCGAAAAACCCTAAATAGCAATTTCCATGGCAATCCCAAGAAATTTTCACTTTTCTTTTGGGCCGCCATTTTGAAGACAACGAATAAAAACTAGCCTATATACTTATGTTAAGTCAGGATATGTCACGCTTTCACTCAAAAAATGAAACGACTTATTTTTCTCGAATCCTTTTGCTTTTAAATTAAATGTGTCATTAAATATATCATCGAAGAGAGCCTTTGCGTATTCCTGTTAACTACATAAATAAATGCTGTTAAATAAATAAATAACTAGACATCGTATGGAGGCTTCATCTTATATTAGTAAAAAAGTAAAAAATTCATGATGTGAAGAAAAGTGCGTTTCCGCATTGTGTTATTGAATGCAAATGTGTCTACAAAATGTTTACTTTCATTTAATGGCTATGACATCTTCTACGTGAATTTCGAGTTTTGAGTTTTGTTAAGTTATCTCGCTCAATAAGCACTTTAGACTTTTAAATTTTAGTACCATCATGATAATTATTTGTGCTAACATACTTAATCTGTCTGCCAGAATTTGTGATTCATTATTAGGTACAAAGTCTACTTGCGAATTTAATAAAACATATTAAATAAAATTTAAACGACAAACGAAAAAGGTTTAGTTAGTTATGTTTATGTACATTATGTATAACGTATATATTTTATTTTTTTTTTTATAAAATAGTTATTATAGTTTCCAAATAAATAATAGTTATGTTTAATTCACAAAACTATTAAAACCTTCAAAATGTTCAATTTGAAGATTTAAACTATATAGCTTTTGAAATATTCCTTAAAAAACTGTTTTTCAAAATAAGGGATACATAATTTTGGGTTATACTTGATATATCAAAGTGAACTTTTTAATTATTAAATAGTTACCTAATTGTGAATTTTCAGAACTCGCTTTGATACTTTAAAATCTAGCGATTAAGTAAAATAGCACCTTAAGAGCAAAATTGAATGTAGGGTTTTGACCATGTTAAATGATATCACAAAAAGAACTTATATATTTTATCTCAATACACTATTATTAATACAGTCACAAGAATTAAACTTGTGTTTATAAAATTTAGTTGAAAATATAATATATTTTTTCATAAATATACAATTTAAGGGGTTAGGTCTAGTCCGAGTGGTGAAAAAATGACTATTTTAAATAATTTATTTTTGGCGGTGATTAAATTTATTTTACAATCATACCTTAACATCATTTTACAAATACCTATTTGAAAAAAAATAATAATTTTTAAAAAAGTTATCATCATCTTTGTTGGACTCCGTTCCGGTAGTAGTGTTTTGCGATGATAAACACAGCATCTTAGGTACTGGTTCATCTATTTATCGGATTGATTTGAAATTGTCATAGAATATTTTCAAGGTTTCATATGTACTTCAAGAGAATGCAAAAAAAAAGATCGATTTCTTGAAAATTCTATTATAACTAGACCTAACCCATTAAATAAACAGAAAAGTAAAACTAGCATTTACTGAAACTAGAACTTTTCATCTTTTACGTGCCTATAATTCACAATATCCCTTAGCAGCAGTCTACGGTTAAAGTCCAACATCGTGATTGGAATAAAACATTGTAAGAAGTTTAACACTGATCCATTAAACCTATTTTAGCTGCAATTATTAACTAGGAAAGCTTACAACAAATGAGCTACAAACTCTAGGCTTACGATGCACTTTCTAGTGTCATGAAATTATAGAAGTCGACTAATTATAAGCCTAAGCCTAAGGTCCATTAGACGATGAAATCCGTTGGATCACTCGTTTGATTACATATGTATGTCCTCGTCCCCGGTCAACATGTTTAATTGAATTGAATTAATATGTGAACAGAGAGTGTGTAAGTGAGTGTGACTGACTAGCAATCATCGCAAGCAATTAGACCAATAAATTGCCAATGATGAACCAATAAAGTCATGAACTTTACTTTAAAGGGTACAAACAACCCGAAAGGAGGACAATTTGAGTTCGAAAACATGTCTGTGAATTGAGGGACTAATTTTAATTTGTTTAAATCATGTTATAACCCAAAATGCGTATTAGTTCGGAATTTGTTTGACTTTAATTTTCATCGTGAAACTAATTTCATTGCTTAGAAAAAGTGTTTATCATCTCTAAGACGTGGAGGCGTGATATTCATTAAAAATCATCATATAATTTAATTAAGAGAGCAATAAATTTACATAACATGTGACGAGGTCAACGTAGCTTTTGTTATGATTTTGGTTTGCGTTACGATGATGAACCATTTCTGGTTCTGCTGTCCCGAAAGACACCAAAAAGCTTCCGAAGACGTAATAAACGGTTAGCACGTCTTAATTTTCAACTTCCGTATATTTAATACCTTATGAAAGAAATGCCGTTAATTAATTCAATTTTTAGCAAATTCATCACAACTGCTTCTGTTAATGCAGTGAACTTGTAGAAGAAGAATCAAGGTTTGCGAAAGTTGATTTTGATGGAAAACTGTTTTTAAAAATGTCAACATAATTTAATATTTCTTTTTATGGAATTTTGAAAGGTAAACATCTTGAACTTCAGATTAAATAAATGTAAATGATAAAGCATTTTTTTCCTAAAATATGGTTTTGATTAATAGTAAACCCTTCGAATAAAAATTAATAAGGTTAGGATCCATTTGAAATTATGTCTAATAAATTACTGGACAACTCAAAACTTTGCGAATTTTTTTTAATGTTGGAATTTATTTATGATAACCTTTTGTACTTTCGCTAGAAGGCAATGCTAGAATAGAACAAATTAAACATTTCTGAAAAAAAAACGAAAGCAACGTTTTCTCGTTTTATTTTCAAACAACATATGCATTCTTGACGACTAAATCAACAGTAAGTAATCGAAATGTTCTAACTAAAACTATTTGAAAATTAATTGATTGATTCAACATTTCTATTACTTTCCTTAGGTGTGTACTAAATTTGTACACTTAAAGACCTAATAAATATAGAACTAAGTATAAATAAATGCGTCAGCTATCGGTATTGGTGTCGATACTTTCAATAGTATCGATAATATCGATATTATCGATATACTACTATACTATGAAGTAGAATGTTATTAACGTTAGTGGCTAAAGATGCCGGAAATGATTTATATAGTTTAATGAATTCAGTGGGATTAGATGAACAGACTAGTATCATTGCTTGTTTTCTGTACCTATATTTGTTCAATATCTACATATATTAAATAGGCATAATTTTTCTTAGGTCCATTTCAGATGAGCACGGCGAAAAACATTTTGTCATTACTATCCAACAAAAAATGAAAAACATACATATTCATAAAAACATCCCAGCGAATAAAATCATTCAAACAAAGGCACATGGAAAATGTAAATTGTAATGTTAATAATTGATTTGTTTTTTAGAGAAAAGAAAAACAATTTTATTTCATATTAAGCACACTTTTGTGCTATGTCATCACATAACAAAGTGTGAGCGAGAAGTAAACCAAAAATGTTTTTACTTACTTAATTTTAGTGAAGAGAAACAGTATTCTCTTACAATTTTACATTTTTGCTTTTAATACATTAGTTCACTTAATGACAAAGCTTCGTCGGCTCCTTTACTTCCAGTGTTTGTTAATTGAGACGATGAGCTCATTTTAAATGAAATGTCAGCCAATTTAATTTAAAATAATGTTAATTGTAGGTACATACGTTTTATTTATAAAAACTCTTTTAAAAGGAAATATGAAACTATAACTTTCAAAAATTAAGTATTATATATTTTAAAAGTTTTAAAATATAATATGGATCGTCCCAGAAATCTTCTTGAATGATAGAACATTTGAAAATTAGGAAATTATTTCTTTTTCGTTGCGAATCTTCAAGTTTATTATACATATGTTGATAAATAAGTACAATAAATGTAAACTATTCTTTTCATAATAGATACTATATCAAAAGTGAAGTTGGCTTTAGATAATTTGTTTGAGTTTATATGTTTGATTCCATTTCTATATTTATAATTAATATTTTGCTCAGTATTTTATCATAAATAAATACATTTTCTACAAAGAATAATAAAATCCATGACATCGAAAGGACAAAAAAATTATTCACACAAATCAATCAAATTATACCAAACTGACTAGTTTTGATTAATTTTTTTGATATTACTGGAATCAATATGACTTATTAGTTTAATAGCTTTTTAGCATATGTTCAAAACAACCTTTACCAATGTAATTGACTCAATTTCCATTGACCCCACTCTGAATTTTGTATGTGGGAACTCATTTAAGGTTAACCGGATAGAAGTAAGTAAAATTTAAGGCTAGTCAAAACTTAAATAAACTTAATGACATAGATAGATTTAAAATTGACTCCTCTTAGAGTTCTCAACCGAAACGCAATAGTCTAGCATATTTAACCAATTCCGTCTGTGACTGATGGAGCGTTAGCTTTCGTTCCCTGCACGCCAATCAACCTTGTAAATTAATCAACCCATATAATGGGAAATGTCGGTTTACACTCACCAAAAGCAGAATTTCCACTCCAATAAATATCGTGTCATTCTAGTCACTAGTGAAACTAACTTGCGACAACTGGTTCCGACAGAATAGCACTCTTATTTTTAGTTGTGGTTTGTGAAAATATGTTCCAATTAAGAAATTTTATAAGAGAACTTGAGTGTAAAAGATGAGAAGCCTACCGTCCAGTGTCATTGGACGGAGAGCATGATATCTGGTGGTTAGGCTTGAAACCGACCTTTATGTGAAAATGGAAAAGCATAAAAGACCATTTCCACCCACTAGAGATTGTGGCTTTTGGTGGGAAACAGACTGAAAACAATTGCAGGCGGTATTATGTAACATTTAAATAGTGTGGCACAAATTACTTGGACTAAATGCAAATAAATAGAGCTTCCTGTTATGAAATTAGAACTCAACAAAACTGCTTTGTACAGGTCGACACAGCTAACCGAACCACCCTGTTGTATATGGAATGAGTTGTTGTGGTTTATTCCGACAGAACCTTTTTCAATCAATAAACAGATAGTGGCTTTACCTGTGAAATATTCATTCGAACTTTATCGGCTGAATTCGAAATGTAGTGGAAACAGACGATGCCGACATGGGTCAACAGGCATTTTGTTCCTGGAAGACGACAGCTCGGATTCAAATAAAAAAAAAATATATATAAAGTGTCGTCAGTTCACTCCTCCTAAGACCCGGTGATTTATGCAAAGGGGTCTCGATTCCAGCACGTGAAATTTTTTACTCCATTGCGAGTCTGTGCCCCTCCAATAATGCGATTGAACTTTTAACTCGGTCAATTAAACTATCCACGAAGATATCCAGAAGAAAACAAGAGAATCTTGCGCCTTTAAAGACTTTTCTGAGTAGGAATAATTACTGGACTGGGACTTGGTCTTACCCTGGGCAATGTGTTGCCACAAAGTCAGTCTTTCTGTAACTTCTGAGGAGAAAGCCACATGCTGTGGTCGAGTTCTGTGACCCAATTTGTGGTATTTTTAACATTTCATTTTTATACCCCCCATGTGTTGCTAGAAGTTTGATTAAAAACCGAAAAAAAAAATCAGTCGATTTAGACACGCAAACATGTCGTCAGGCTGCAGCAGTCTTGAAGACGTTCGTCTACCACGCCTTTCACCATCAAATTCCTTTCGCAGGATTCCATCGATTGGGTGGGACAGCAATCTCGTTTTGAATATTTATAAAAATCCTTTGAACGACGACATTGTGGACAAATGTTGCTCTTCCCAAGCTGAACCGACGTGGGTTAAGCGTATCAAGTAATAATACGAAAAAAAGCCACTATCGTGGCATTTTCTCGACCAGAAAGATTAATTTTTGGGAATTTTTGCTATTTCAGTTCGGCGAACAATATCTGCAACGGGTCCCTACCCGGGAACCATGTCTTCGTGCGGAAGGTTCACAACAACAGCCCCAACGGCCAGAAAAAGCCAATGGTCACCCTCACACACCTGCCGAAGCGGCCACCAGTTGACATCGAGTTCTCGGACATTTCCTACTCGGTGTCGGAGGGCCGGAAGAGGGGCTTCAAAACGATCCTTAAAGGCGTTAGTGGGAAATTTAAATCTGGCGAGCTGACTGCCATCATGGGACCATCTGGAGCAGGGAAGAGCACTCTCATGAATATTCTAGCTGGCTACAAGTAAGTGCACATGTATTCATCTATTTTTGATAAGATGAAAAAAAAGAAAAACGTTTTCGATATCTCTTTTAAAAATTATAAAGAAACATGTTTTCTGCTTTATTGCATCATAAATTTGAATTTCTGTCGGAACATACAAAAAACTAGAATAGTCAAATTTTTAATATCAAATGATGTTTAAAAATAAAAACCGACCAAGTGCAACTCGGACTCACGCACGAAGGGTTCCGTACCATTATCTATAAAAACGGCAAAAAAATCACGTTTGTTGTATGGGAACCTACCATACATATTTGTTTTATTTTAATTTAATTATTTATTTTTAAAGTGAATATATAACTAAATATTCTGTGAATATTTCAAGCGTCTACCTGTTGCCGTTATCAATATCGAGCAAAAACGAGAAAAAAAATCACGTTTGTTGTATGGGAGCCCCCTTAAATATTTATTTTATTCTTTGTTTTAGTATTTGTTGTTATAGCGGCAACAGAAATACATCATCTGTGAAAATGTCAACTGTCTAACTATCACGGTTCATGAAATACAGCCTGGTGACAGACGGACAGACAGACAGACAGACGGACGGACAGCGGAGTCTTAGTAATAGGGTCCCGTTTTAACTTTATTGTTAGTGAAATATTTTAAAATATGAACTAAATTGCCTGCTGTTGAAATCCAACAATACATCAATTTTTAGCGTATTCCGATAAAAATATTTTGTTACATCGAATTAAAGTATGTCTAAACAAACGTACCAGTTACGTTCGATATTCCAAGGATAGTTTGTGTCGCAAACTTCAATTACCATAGATGAAAAAATGCATATAGCAATGATATTCAAGTCATTATTTCAGCGAAAAACTGCACATTCATTGCTCCATAAAAGCTATTTAATGCAATTAAAAATTGTTTTACGTAATAAAAAAAAACGTTAAAAAAAGCAGCGAAAATAGCACAAAAATACAGAGCCTTATCGCAAGAGCAGCACATACGTTAAAAGATGTGTTAATTACTTAGTTCATTTTATTATTTTTAAAGCATGGATAAGAGCAGTTCAATATCACATAACCATGTAATTAAAGTTTATATGATAATTTCAGAACCTACTATTCGTTTTTTTAGTACGGAATATTAGAATAGTAGGTACTAGCTGTAAGGAGGAAAGCAAATCCTAGGTTGATATAATTGAATTAAATATTTTTCAATTAATGCTCAGTACAATATTTTTCGAGGCTTTTTTTAATTTTACGAAATATGTATGTTTGTGATAAAATAGTTATAGCTACTTTTCAATTTTAGGACATCGCATTTAAGTGGGTCAGTTTTAATAAATGGAAAGGAACGAAATCTAAGAAGATTTCGGAAGCTGTCTTGTTACATCATGCAGGACGACAAACTTATCCAATACTTGACTGTCCGAGAGGCCATGATGGTTTCGGCGAACCTCAAATTAGGCAAAGATATGAGCAAAGAAGCGAAAAAAATTGTCGTGGACGAGATTCTCGACACTCTAGGGCTTATCGAAACGAGCAACACGAAAACCCTGAACCTATCCGGTGGCCAGCGGAAACGACTCTCAATAGCTTTAGAATTGGTCAACAATCCCCCAGTAATGTTCTTCGATGAGCCAACCTCGGGCTTGGACAGCTCAACTTGCTTTCAACTGATATCGTTGCTCAAGTCGCTAGCTCGCGGAGGACGAACGATCGTCTGCACGATCCACCAGCCCTCCGCGAGGCTCTTCGAAAAGTTTGACAATATGTACATGCTGGCGGAGGGCCAGTGCATCTACCAGGGGCGTGTCAAGGGGCTGGTGCCATTTCTTACCTCGCTGGGGTACGAATGTCCCAGCTACCACAATCCTGCTGACTACGTCATGGAGGTAGCGTGCGGCGAATACGGCGAATGTGTTCATAAACTTGTTATGGCTGTTAGTAGTGGTAAGTGCAAGCTGTTCAACCAAAACGATTCCAGTTCGAATGGAATTGACTCGACATCCAATACAACAACCACAATATCGAATGACATACTCAAGGGCAACGGCGAGCCCACCTTAGTCGCCGAAAATAACAAGTCACTTATTAGGGAAAAACTCAAACCACCGAAACTGCAGCACCAGGAGTCCCATAACTCCGCCCATTCGCAGCCTGAGTGCACCGTAATCAACATACCGAACAACGAAGACCCTATCGTTAAGACCCCGCCCCTTCCCAGTGGCGCCACCTGCACAACATCCCTCCTGGACTCGAACGAAAGCGTCGTGACTCTGCCCAGCACGGCGGGATTCCCTACGAGTGGGTGGGTCCAGTTCTGGATCCTCCTCAAGCGAACATTCCTCACGATCATGCGCGATAAAATGCTCACGCAGATGCGCCTCCTGTCGCACGTCATCGTGGGGGCGATCATCGGCATGATTTACTACGACATCGGCTACGAGGCCTCCAAGGTCATGAGCAACGCCGGATGCATCTTCTTCACGACGCTCTTCATCATGTTCACGGCGATGATGCCCACGATTCTCACATGTATGCAATAACAATTATTAATATTTTGAAACATTTCTTTCTTATCTTCCACGCTCTTATCCTTTCAGTTCCAATGGAAATGGCTGTGTTTGTTAGAGAACATCTCAATTACTGGTACTCGCTTAAGGCTTTCTATTTTGCTAAGACACTAGCGGACTTGCCGTTTCAAGTAAGTAAAAAAACATTCATATCTGTTATTATTATTATTTATTTATTAAAGTTATATACAACAAGTAACGAGAATTCATAGATTAGAAGGAGATTAAAAAGCTATGTTCATTACAAACTGAGATGTAATAACAAGAAATGAGAAAAAGATAAATTAAAGCAATAATACATACAATAGGGATGTGTTTCTTTATTCATTCCATGGAAGGAAGGGAACGAATGGAATATTCACGGAATATTCGGAATACTTTAGATGAATAAAGAAACGCTTATTGAGTAAAAACAAAATTTAATAATTCCAAAAAACCTTAACTAAGTCTTAGAACTCTGTATGTTAACCTAGAACTAATTGTTGCACTAAATATTCAGGATGTCATTATATTTACGGAAACAAATTTGCGATTCATTCATTTTTACTACTCGTTGCACTTTGTACAAAGGATTTTAGCATATTGCAAACTTCGACAAACATCGTCTTTAGAGTTAAGTTTTTCCACAATCGACCCATATGCTGCACAAAAGAATAGCCTTAAGATTACTTCAAATATAATAGATAACTTGTTTTCCTCATTCAAATATAAATTTCGGTTTATAAATGGATATAACTTAATAAGATCGGTAACTTTTTGAAGTGTTACTTGAATATGCTTATCGAATATCTGAGGAACTAATTAAAATCCTTTATTAGGGAAAAAATATATTTTTCCTTCCTCCTTTAAAAAATTTTATTTAGCCTTACTAGAATTTGTTTACATATCTGTTTTGTTTTTTTTTTTTCGAAAGAAAATAAAAATTTCGAAAATGCTGGAATATAGCAAAAGTAACTAGTAACCAATTTAAAATTATGTATAACAACTTCAAAAACCATCGTAAACTCTTCGAAAATGTAATATTGTTCACATATTAGATTTTTAAGTAACTTTTACAATTTCAATAAAAACATGAAATTTCTCTTGATACTTTTCTCTACGTTTACAGACTGTTCGAATTGAACTGTTCCTACAATTTTTTCGACCACAATATTTACGAAACCCATTTTTAACGTATTTAAGGGAACACTTCAAGTTTTACAGATAGAAAAATTGTACAAAACAATCAAGGTCAAACGCCCTACGAATTATTCGGAATGTTACGGAGAATTTTTTATGAGAAAAGTAGATTCTGCGTGTGTCAATTGTTTTTCGAATGTCATTTCAACATCATTTTAAGTGAAATAAACTGATGTTAAGATAACTGTGCAATTTCTTAAGTATCATTTCATTTTAATACTAACTGAGTTTTATTCCATTTAATAATAATTTCTATAATAAAAGGCATTGGTTATAGATATATTCAGTCAATGAATTGAAAAATTCTGTCACTGAAATGATTGCTTCCAAATGCATCTTTTCGTACCCAAGGGGTTTTGGAAAATGAAATAATTAAAATGATATCATTTCACTGGAACTGGCACTGGTACATGGCCTTAAGTGCAAATGCACGCCAATTCGAAGACGATCTAAATAAGCCAAAACTATTCAATCAGTACACAACAATCGTAACGAAATTTTGGTAAATGCAGACGTAAATATTTAAATTAATAAAACTTTTAATTAAATTTTGCACTACCTACTCTCTTTTTTTCCCCTATAAAAGAATATAGAATCAAAACCAATATCTAATCACTTTTGACAAATTTATATATTACTTCGTTAGAACCCAATCTTCTAAAACTAAACTGTTTTTGATATTTGCAATGAATTCGTTCTATTAAAATATGTGTGGCAAAGAAATAGTCAATCTTCGAAGTAACATTTTGTCTTTCAAATTTCAAAGGGCTTGTGACAGTTCTGATTAAAATTTAGACTTAAGTAAAATCTAACAAAGCTAGGATGGGAACACAAGTTCCCCTATTTAGCTACATATTCCTAAAATGTACAATCATTAACTTAAAAGGAAATTAATATTCGAAGATCGATAGAACTGCTCAGCACTACTTAGATGAATAGTTAAGTTACTTAAGTTATTTAATATTTCAGCGGCAGTATATGTACAAATTATTTGGACATTAGATTAAGTAAATACTCCCTGCTTTAATAAAAGTTATAGAGCTACTTAATCCAATATATCTTGGGAACTTCTTACATATACAGTAGTGGGCTATTATCCATTTAATAAAATTCGTTTTAAGATTTGTTACTCATTTTCATTTGTTTTAATGACTTTTCTTAAAATTGAACAGTATTTTCTTTAATAATTTCTTAATAATTTTTAAAGATGTGTAGGTATCGTAACTACGTTCGCATTTTTTCTAATGCATATTTTATTTAAAATTGCAGATAGTATTTTCGAGTGTGTATGTAATAGTTGTTTATTATTTAACATCGCAACCAATGGAACCACAAAGGCTAGCGATGTTCGTGTTCATCTGCGTGTTAACATCCCTCGTAGCACAAAGTTTAGGACTTCTCATTGGTGCTGGGCTCAACGTTGAAGCTGGCGTATTCCTGGGGCCGGTCTCTACTATACCAACGATCTTATTCTCAGGATTTTTCGTCCATTTCGACACAATACCGGGGTACTTGCAGTGGGTAACTTATGTCAGTTACGTCCGATATGGATTTGAAGGTAAAATTGAATTTAAAGATATATTTAAATATAAAAAGCTTATTATGTACCACTTTCAGGTGCCATGGTATCGGTGTACGGTCTCAATCGGGAAAAAATGAAGTGTTCCGAGATTTACTGTCACCACCGTAATCCGAAAAAATTTCTAGAAGAAATGTCGATGGAAAAGGCTGAATATTGGGTGGATGCTGTAGCATTAATAGGAATTTTCTTATTTTTGCGAATATTAGCGTATTTTGTACTCCGTTGGAAGTTACATTCCATCCGCTAATTTTAGGTGAAAATTCTGGGCAAGATTTTGTAAAGATCTCTCACATAATGCGAATAAGTGAACTCGAAAATAGTGGAGCAGGATGTCTTGCTCGACACGCAGTGATTGCTTCATTTTATTTTGTAAGGGTAAAGGATATCGGTGAATGAATCGCAGCAAACACACACATATACGCGTAGACAAAATATTAGCTAATTATGCAATTAATTATTTTATAAGATTGACGCAGTCATTTTGTTGGTGCCTTTAATTTTTGTTTTTCGCTGTAAACAACAATTGTAAGTCGGTTAGTACTAAAGCGCAAACGCTTGAGCTATTTCGGTTTTAAGACTCTCTAGTTGTGCGAAAAACGGCAAAATATAAAGAAATAATTAAATATAATTATATAATTCCCTTGGAAAAAAACATAATACATAAGACTGAAGCTGTTTCGGATAGGTTTGAACGAAAAGACGTCGCGGATGTTAGAGTAGCTTGAACACATACCATCAGATATGCTTCTTGCTTTATTATGTATCCTTTACTTAAATTCTGTTTTAATTATGGTCGAGTTTGCATTGCTGTGAAATAAAAATATGCCAGAAATTACTCATCATCACTAGTGAATTAAATTGTTCGTCTCATATTTTGTTTAAAAATGCCAAAAAGACAAAGTATCGCTTTAATGTGAAAGATATATATCGTCAGTATTCCCTAGAGGGACATGTTAAATAGGATATTTATTTTTACCAGCACGCTAAGTTATCTACTCCGAGTACACATACACTGTAGCGGTGATATTATATTTTACTCAATTAGGAAAGTTTTAGTTTTTATATATTGCTTTCGAGTAAATTTTAACTGGGGCAAAACAGGTGGTTTCTTCCACAAGTATTAATAACTTTATTTGGTTTATATAAATTGTGGACTCTTTTTTTTAAAACAAAAGATATTTTATACGGATTTAAATGTTTGTTTTTATTTTATTTTGGTAACATAAGTTTCTATCCCAAAGATTCCCATATTCCCTTTTTAGCCTAGTCCTTCATCTAACTGTAAGATACTAAAAATATAATTTTTAAGTTGCGATTTAACTATGCTTAAAGGTATAGGCTGCTTTTAATTTTGACATGACAACTAAAAAACATTATTTATCAACTTGTCTTTTAGAAAAGCAGCAGAAAAAATCCACTTACTAATGAACGATTTTAGAAAAGTACTTTAAAGCAGAACTACTTCCAAGACTAGTTTCTGAAGCTGGATAAGCATCTAGTCTAGGAAGTGAAGGTATAGCGAAACTGATATAAAGTGAAAATGATTGCATTTAAAATGAAGCGTTTAAAATGAAGTACCACCCATCGGTTAACATTGAGGTGAGGATAATATTTTAATTTAGCACTTTTATTGCTCTTTTTGGTATATCTAGTACCTAGTAAAATTAGATGCCATCCAAATTTTATTTTCTACGACCCAAAATATTTTACATTTAGAGGTCTTGTTTTATTACGAAAGTATTGCTAAAAGACAAAAACGAAAAATAATATTTACTCTATACACATTATTTTAACGATAAATCACTCAAGAAGTTTTTATTCTATTTAAAGCGCGCCTCTGGTTTTTTAAATCAAATTGCATACCTTTGGGGGCTTTAATTATTTTATTAAACTATAAAGTTCATATTATAATTTTAGAACAAATAAAATTATACATAACTATGATTAAAATTCATAATATTCCCTACCTCCGATTTACATATTGTACAATAATTTGAAGAGTGTAAAAATTAAAAACAACCTGTGAACATTTTGTTGCTATTACTATTACCCTCAATGACTCATAACGAAATATGTAATCATTTGTTGTCTAAATTCTCTTCGATTGGCTAAAACTAATATACATCAAATATTGATAACACTTTCATTTTCTATAACTCTCCTTTTACTTTTTACTTCATAAAAAATAAGAAAAGCAGTCAGAGTCAACGCACTATAAATTCCCACTTTGCTAGTCAATATTCAATCGCTTGTGTAAATCATGACTTGAATTTTAAGTGACTTGTTCTTGAAGAGTTTTTGTGTTTGAAAAATTAAAAGTCAATATTAGGTAGTAAACATCCAAATTCTTGGCGTTAACTTTCAATTTCATTCCAAGCATGTACTCACAGTTAGTAAGTCAATAGTATTTAGAAGTTTTTAGCTATTTTTAGTATCAACAAAAGAAAACATGTGAAAAGTGAAATGAAAATAATTATTATTAATGATGCAATTATGCTACGAAAGATTACTCCTTTATGAATTTTATAAATACCTAATGTGGATTTTAAGGAGATTTTGCTAAATCTATTTTAAAACGTAACTTCACCACATAATCTGTTCTGCTGCACTTTATAAAATTTTCATCTTAAGTAAATTTGTTTCACTGAAAGTAAAATCTGATATTTTACAAAATAGAAATGATCAAATTTTAATATTATATTATTGTTTTATTTTTTCGGATATAATACGAAGATGACAAAAAATTACATTTAATGCTGTTCTAATTATGAGGAACATTATCGATGAATGAATTTAGAGAAATTACATACCTTTAGCATCAAATTTCGACCTATTGCAATACATTACATTACATTTTATGTTTTTTTTTATAAATAATTAGCTTGGGCTTATTTGAGCTTTTAAATGTTAAAAAATAGTTCAATTCTTACATAAAATTAAAGCACAAGCTCAATACCTCCGCGACGACTTAAGAATTTCATATAAAGTAAGATAAACATGATAAATTTAAAACCATTATAAATTATTTATCATAAAACACTTTGCCTCTTATTAAATGGCCCCATTATTCTATTTCTACACCGATATCCTTCAAGAAGGCGATAAAATCGAATCATCCATTCGCCTTAATTTATATATACCCGAAGAATTTAATTCATCAACTATCCCTGACTCAGAATAAAGAAAACACCTAACCATTAACCCTGAGAGAGAGACAAGTGCATACTATAAAAATTCTAAAGCTTAGAGTATGTTTCGTTTGGATTTATAACCCCCATAATTCAAAAATAATTTTCATCTTTAGAGCATATCACCACAAGTTACTAAAAATCACTCATTTTTATAGGGGGAAGTTATGGTAAAAATCATATAATAAATAAAGCAATAGCAGTTGTACTGAAACGAATCGCATTTGCATGAAACCGCTTGTAAAATATTAGGACACTTATTTTCAGAATTGGCGTAATCGGCTTTATTAAATTTTAAACGGTTGCCTCAGGCGCCAAAAAAATTGTTATATTCAAATGATAAATTTAAATTTATTGTGAAATTCATATATTTTTGTATAGTTTTTAGGCTCTTATCAAATCTAATCGATTTTATTTAATCTTTGGAGATTACACGGAGTATTTGTAAATAAGTCTGAAAGATATGAGGGTTACAACCGGAGTGATACTGCATTGAATGTTTTTAAACGGACAGCCTCTTAAAGAGATTTTGTACCGAAATTGGAAGGAGATGGAAAGTCCAAAAAAAAAAATAATTTATCATTACCACTTAAATCTCCCCTCCTTCTTAAAATTTGCTTTTGAAATTTAGAAGTAATACAATAACAGATAAAGTCTAAAACTAAGCATATAAGCATCTATTGCATAAGTAACTAATAAACTCAGTCTCATAACCAAAACAAAACCCTTAGCGTAGGATATTTTGTATGAGTAACAATAACAGCATAATTTTAACGTATTTTTTAAATTTACTAAAAAGAAAAATTGTAATGACTTAACGCGCTAAGATAGTGATAATATCGTGTAAAAGACATGTACATTTTTTAATATTAAGCAGATTTTGTGATACGATCAATTTCGCATAAGTTTCCGTCTATATTTTCTCCAATTATTGCAACAACATTAAGAAGAAAAAAAAACAAACACCGAATAAATTCCTATGTTCACCTGCAATTTGTTCAACAGCTCCGCAGATATATTTTTAGGTTTAAGCTTCTCTTTCTACCGGTATCATTTTGAGAAAAGAAAAGAAATAAAAAAAAATAAAAAAAATTGTAGACATTAGTTACCATCTCAGTACTATATCAAGGGCATTTTTTAAATAATAAAATCCATTAATTCAATATAGTCAATGTTTTTCTTTTTTAGTTTATTAAATTTTCTTACAGGTTCCAACACACATGCAATTTTTGCCGAGCTCTATAAATTTTAAAAGACTCCACATTCAAATATGGTGCATCCAAAATATTTTTAAAGAAATGTGTGTTATAGAAATATTTCAAATTCAGGATTGAGAAACATAAGTGGTATGCTAGGTACTCAAAGTACATACATGATAAAAATAGAATCGTCTAAAAATTATTAAAATTTTAATATTTTTTACGTTAACTATTTTATTTTAAGTAATTACTGTGAAAAAAAAGTCGAAAAACGGCACTCAAATTTCAAAGTCGCGCCATTTTGTCAATTTTGATATTTTTTTGAAAATTTTAGTTCATCCTCCAATAAATTTATTCTAGTTATGGCTCCATGATGAATTTTTTGATTTCAGATTGATTTGCGACCTGTGGACACTCGGCAGTGGAGCCAAAATATGCCGTAGGAAAAGCCGAATAAGGGACGCCATTTTGTTTTTTTTTCTCTCCAAAAAATTTTGAATGTATAAATAAAAGTACATTGTATCAAACTGCCAAATATCGTCTTGATATGTTTTATAGTTTTCCTTTAAAAAATTCCCAAAGTTTACCTAATTTTTGGTGTTCTAGATGAGAACCTCCCCTTAAATTTAATTAAAACTTAAAACCTAACAAAAATTTTTTGCGAAAGATTAAGTTTGAGGTTTTCTGACGGATTTTTATGTAACTTTTTAGAAGTATTCAATTGGTATCAAAAACGACGAATGTACAAAAAAGAAAAATTGTCGATCACTTGTACTTCTCGAGATATTTATCTTTGAAAATTCGCAATTATCTTATGAAATTATAAAGTAAAGTAAAATTTGTTTTTAGATAAATCGATAGAAATATTTTTAATTTAAGTTTTTTTCGCAAGTGGGAGAATGAGGAAATTATGAGGAATTGGTATAGAAATATAAATATAAGTAGACAAATTTAATATGCACATTTAAAGCATGTATTTTTAAGGTAAGTAAGGTTTGTTTGTTAAAAAAAAGGGGTTTTTTCAAGAATTTTTTCTATGACAAATTGTTATTATTTATTTATTTTGAAAATTAGCATGTTATAATAAAAATGTTAAATAACGGATTTTCTCAGTTCTCCGCTGGTGGTTTGAAAAAATTTCATTTTGCGGTGACCGCGATTCCTCAGTATTGGATTATTTGGAATCAAAAAAATAAATGGTTTTGATTAGATAATTAATTTCTCTATCAACTGACGTCGAGTTTTTTTTATTTCATCAAGTTTTAAATTTTCTGCAACATTTTAAAGTTGAAATATTGATTTTTTGACAATAAAATCGACCTATTTGTTATTGTAAGATTCATACTAATTGAAAAATTCAAAAAAACTCGACGTCAGTTGATAGAGAAACTAATTAACTAATCAAAACAATTTGTTTTTTTGATTTCGGATAATCCAGTACTGAGAAATCGCGGTCACCGCGATGTTTTCGAGGCGCCAGCGGAGAACTGCAATAAATCCGTTATTTTTTTCTATTTTTGTGTCAAACATTTTTTTTAATTTTCTTCAAATGTTATATTACGACATGCTAATTTTCAAAATAAATCTATAATAACAATATGTTATAAAAAAATTCTTGAAAAACACCCTTTTTCTCTTATCGAACAAACCTTAAATTTATTTCATTTTAATATTTAGTCTAATAGCAGCTTTGGAAATAAATATTAGCAATCCCCTTTTTTTATCTCTGAAGATTATGGGCTAACAATTTTAAAATTAATTTTTTCATTTCCTTAGACCACTTGTGCAAAGAAATAAGTTCACGTTCTGATAGGCTGGCAAATCATCAATACTGCGATAAGGTAAAGTATAAATGATACTTACTATAACTGTCAGCTTTTATGCCCCTTAGCTACTTATAATTAAGCACTTAAGTTTTTTTCTTACATACATACCTGACAAACTGCACTAATAACAACAATTTTTAGAAAAAAAGGCATTAAATTAAAATAAATTAAATATAATTAAAATACCTGTGATTGTGTAAGAATAATTTCAAAGTTATTTTAAGAAAACCTATTAAAACAATATCATGACAATTGATAAGAGTTACATATTGATAAAATATGTTAAATTGTTTATAATGTTTGCTTACTGTATCGATTAAAGGTCAGAATGTTAACTTGATCGATTATTTTAAAATGATTAGATGATTTGAGTCTTAAAGTAATGCATTTCGCGTTTTTTTCCACTAACTAACAATTTAGTTGTTTTTTAAGCCATTTTTAATCGATAATAAAATGAAGTAGACTTAGGAGAATTCATAGAATGGGTAATTATAAATTCTTACATAACGACTCCTATAAAACATGTTTTGTAATTATTTTTACTAGCTAAAATTTATTATTTAAGGCGCATGAGAAGTTTTAAACTTTCCACTAATAAATTCCCTATCATTGATAATACATAATTATCAGGTCGTATCAATTATAAAATAAGAAATTGAAAAGTTCGTTGGTAACAATTCAATTATGATCCAAATAGTCACGTGCAATGTGCCGGAGATAGTAGAACAACAATGAATTTCTTTATAAGGCAGGTTTATCTACTATTTAATTAAGCTAAAATATTTCACCAATCACTGCAGCGATTGAGTTAAACTTTGGCTAGACAATTGGATTTCGTGAACAGACCGACAGTAGTGATTACCATAATTATAGCATGGGAACGTGCGTGAGTAACAAGTTATTAATAGTCGTTGAAATGGTAAAATAAATCATTTTTCGTCAAACTCGTAACGAAACTAGTTGATTTTTTCTTAGTTGGAATTTACTTGCGATTGCGCTGCAGTTAATCGCTAAGACGAGGATTAACGCAAGCGCGAATAAGAATTTTAATATATTTTGAAATAAACTCGCGTTTGCGCAGTTCGCTGTCCGCTTCTGACTTTTTTTTAATCATGTTCCAATTAAAGCAGGCGATTGCTTCGTGTTTACTGCGCCTTATCAGGGGTAATAGGCTTAGCAGCGTCAGAATGAAATCTGAACCGACACGTCAAGTCTCATAATGAACCTATGGACTTTGTCCAGAGTTCTTAACTTTACTTGATGCAAACGTTTCAAGGACACTTTTGTTCGATTATTGTTTTATCATGGAACTCCGCATTTTTATCAGCGAATGAATAACTCGACAAATACTCAATAACAACTGCAACAATATTTTGGTGGTGGGAACGCATTCGTTTCGTTTGTTCAATAAGTACAATGCCCTTCCATTTTGTAGTCATAGGCGCAAGCTTTTCCAATTTTTTTTCCCCAGTGTGGAGTACATTTTGTTCATTTAATCAAGACTATACACATTGAAGATCCTTGTCGACAACAAATAGAGGCTGGAGGCGAACCGAGTTCTTCATAATTTTCATGCGCACCAAATGTGATTCATTATAGAATCTCACACTGCATGCATTGAATTATGATAACACAACGGAAATACAATATATTTTTGCTATGATTAAAACTGGGACAGAAATGCTGACGATTTTAATACTAAAAATACTAAACGAACAATTAAAAACAAAGTTATTCTTATCATTTAAACTGGATTTGTGTGTGTAGGTAGATCCTAATATACAATAAGTAGCAAATGGTAAATGCTTTTTTAAATTGATATTTGTTTCATTTAATATATTTACCATTATAGTTTAATTTTATTTGAATAATTGGCAGAGCGATAGCGTGGATATATAATAGAATAGGCATCTCTTGGCACCAACTCAAATACATTTTAATTTAACATGTTGATCACGTAAAAATCTGTAGGTATCTAAAAAATGTTCGAAATAAACAAGAAATCTATACAAGGTAAGTAAGTAACCTGACTAAAAATATTTAATCCTTTAGTGCGCTCGAAATGCGCCCGATGTACACTCGAACTTTTCATTTTTAAGCCCGCAAGAGGCACAATTGCCTATTGCATATCACGCCTACAACGAGCCCGCCCTTAACAAGTTCGAAACGCGCCCGAAATAGGCCCAGGCGTGGTACACAATGAATCATCATGTGGTACACACTGGGTCAAATAGGTGGAGCACGTATCAAAACTACGATTGTTAAATAAAATACGTTGCAGAAATAATTTACAAAAATTTGGGCCTGTTGCCTCTTTGGGACTTGATATTGAAAATGATTGAATGCACATCGGGCGCATTGTGGCCGTGCTAAAGAATTTGAATTTTTGCCCGGGTAAATAGGCGTGTTATATGTGTCTCTATGTTCTTATTTTTTTGCAAAAATTGTAAGGCCCCCATTCGAGCGTATATCGAGCGCTTACTCAATTCCGGACGTGTTGTGGGCTCGTTTTGGGCATATACATATATTTTTACTCAAGAATGTCTAAAACTAAAAGATATTAATTTTTAAAGCTTCTATCCTTATAATGATAATGTTTCAATAAAATTACGTCTATAAATAAAACATACGATCGGAACACTGTGTGTATTTAGAAGACGTCACACTCGTATGAGCATATAACAAAAATATTAGAACAACTTATTGATAAAAACAAGCATTCTTCAAATTTGTCTTCAGTTTTATTATTTCTAAATAACTGATTATTATATGATATATGTATGTACATATACTTATAAAACAGCTCAATAAATAAAATAAATACTTTCTTTAATTTAAAAACAAAACCGGGCAAGTGCGAGTTGGACTTGCGTTTTGAGAACTTACCTGCTGATTCATAGCTTACGTATTTTACGTCTGAAAACTGTCTTGTGTAACAGAGGGCTGTAGAGAAGTTAATTTTTGTTAATGGTTTTTAGAAAATTAAACGTTTTTGTACGTCGAATGCTTCATTTGTTTATTTTCTATTATTACTTACTTACATTGGCTCAAAACTTGCTTAGAATAGTTTTTATGCCCAAAAAATCTGCGAGCCAATGTAATCCTCCGCAAAGAAAAACTTTGGCTTAAATTTAAAAATAATAAAAAATACATATATTTTTACAAACATTTTGCTATATAAAAGAGTATTACTGATTAGCTAGTATCCTTATCTATCAAGTAAAAACACTATAGGACCTACATTTTAGTCTATCACAATCTATATCTCAGAGCGATTTCTAAACATATAAGAAAAAAGTAGCGTAAAGTAACCCGCATCTACGGTAATTTCAAATTTCAATTCTTAAAGGAAAATTTTAAAAGCGTTCGTTAATTACTTACGAATTGTTTCCTATTATATGATATTACTATTTTTAGTATTTGTTGTTCAACTGCAAGATATTACATATAATATTATTTTGATAAATACAGCTAATTACGTACAGCTCATTTTTGTTATAGATCTGGTAACAAAAAATGTATAAAAACAGCAACTTTAATAGAGCGTCAAAAATCATTTAGATATTAAAAATAAATCCACATTCATAATCTACTCAAAAGGCCCTTTTAAACAAAACCCCACAAGAATAGGTTAATTAAAGGAAAAGTTTTAATTTCATAAGACAAGAACCATCCAAGACAATGTAAAATTCTACCGATGCTCTAACCGAAGTCATAGAAAATGCTCTAAAGATAAGACAACTTTGACAGACTGAAAATTGAACTCATTTACGCATTATGGTAGCTAATTAACAAGTAATAAAATAATTAAAATAATTATAATCATGGCACTCTTTTAAATAAATTAAGACGTCAGAAATGTATTTAATGCTAAATGTAATTGGTAATATTATATGTACCTACGTTACTGAAGTTCAAAAGCTGATAGTGGTCATATTTAGTATTTAGCTCACTAATGACCCATTAATTTACCCCTATACCTATCAACAGAAAGAAAGATTGTTTTCGCAAAATTCTTTTATTTTTATGAAATCAGCATGGTACAAGTACGTCAGCCATCTCGAATTAATGTTAAAAGTGCAGATAAGCAGAAGGCAACTGGTAGTATAATTTCTTGGTGACTAAAGCGAAATTCGTCAGAGTTGGGTCGCATAATCGCTGAAGTCAAGTGTTGGAGTTTGCTCCAACCTTCTTTAAAGCGATACCAACGGTTTGAAATGCGGTTTCCGAAAAGAACGCAATTCATCCAAAGTAGGGGATTTAGTTCCCACCGCCTGTTTTCTACTGCATCTAAATAAAATTTTCGCTGTTGCGCACTCGAAATGCAACAAACTGGTGCCATTCCCCGCGCGAAAAGCCTCCACCTCCTCCTAGAAATTCTATGTATGTCTTATAGTCCGGTCGAACTTATCAAGCTGAAAAATTAGACGCATCTAGCAAGCGGCTAAGCTCGCAAGTATATATTTTTGCGTGCAACAAATTTTACTTTTTACGTTTGCGTTTTACTTGTCCAAGTATATTTCTCAATGGTTTCGCAGAGACTGTCGCGATTTTACGTAGTTCGCGTTCGAACTTGCGATACCTGAAGAAGTTTTATTATTCGGCGTATTCGAACACGCGCACTTCTTCACGTCACTTTCGGTGACTTGTTGATATTTATGTCTTATTTTTGGATCCATTGTTTTTGTTTATATTTTGTTTGTGCTGATAGTAAAACTTGGTTTTCGGCTGTTCTTTTTATTTGAGAGTATTGTGATATGGTGAAGGAAAATTTTGAACTCGCTATTAAGAACACGTGAGTAATTGTGGTTTCCATTAGCATTTGGTGTCAACGAGTTTTTACGGCAACTTTGAGGTAACGCCAATCGATAAAAGGTCGCCGAGCTCAAAGGAAATTCTGAAAATTACACCGATTTATCTATAAAAATTATACTTTTCGTGCAATAGCCGTGCATGCCTAGTCCTGCAGACTATTCTACTAATTGCATATCATGATTCATTAATACCTGCATTATTTAGTCTCAAATTATGTTTTTAATGGCATACATTTTATTAAAGAGACAGTAATTACTTATTAAATTTTAAAATACTCCATACAACAAGTTATGTGAATATGGTGAGATACTTGGAACTTTTCTAATCATATCTAACTCAAGACAAGTTTTGAAAAGGTCAGCTTAAGTAAGTGATGCAAAGTTGAATGAAGTAACGTCGACGGAACAAAGAAAATACTTAAGCTTCGAGGTTAGCCTCTTCAATTAGACGGATTGCCATTTTGTAAGAACCTTGTGCTATCCTAAATATTTTACAATAGAATTGAAAAAAATCCCTGCAATGTTAAATTGTTTATATTTGAACTTTTAGAATTGAAAAGATAGAATATGAGCATATTTTCTATTTAGGAATTTCAGTTCCATTCCGATAGTATCTTAATGAGTTCTATCTACCTTTTAATCTTTTAATAACTATAATGATGATTGTTATAGCGTTGATTGACGCACGCAACATTGATCTGAATATTTTTAACATGGATTAATACAGAAATCTAGCTGGCATTGGAATATATTGGAAAATATATTTAAATAAAATTAAAATTATATATGTATACATACATATGTACATATATTGTATGATGAAAATTTTTAGAATTCATTAATTAAATATAAAATCGCCGTTTGATTGGATTATATTGAATATAATAATTTATACTCAAACTCAAGAAAAATGATTTTTTGGAACAGCCTTGCAAATATGATCAAAGTGACGATTATTCAAATATTTGTTTTTAATGGCTTGCACAAGACATTTCTAAGATATTTAATTTTAAAATTACATAAAAGCTATGAATTAAAAATCGACAGCATATAAAATAGAAAAATTCTTCAAATGCGTGTCTAAACACGTAAAATTAGGGTTTTGTAGATTTACTATAGGCACTGTTTTTGCTACAATGTTTGTTAAAAATTTGATTGAAACGTATACAAACTAAAGCCAACATTCTGTAATTTTTCCAAATATCTTGAAACGATAATTTAGAAATTAGAAGGGTAACAGAGTTTTTTTTGTCTGCATTTTAAGAAATCTATTTTCCACTTTTCACTCTACGGCAGAAAACTCCGAATTCGAATTTTCAATATAAGTAAAAATAAAAATAAGTTTTTAACTCGAATGGACAGCTCGGAAAACATGTTTTTGATTTGCCACAATAATACTCCAGTAAAAATCGCTTAGAAAATTAAATTTAGTGCATGCAAATTACCATAGTGTCACTTTTACCAAATACGGAAGAAAAATTTCATACAAACTAATAAAAACATTACTAAAATACGGATAATATATAATTACAAATATTTACAACAGATTGAAATTTTAAATAAATTGGGGAAATAAGTAAGCTTATCGAAATTAACATCGAAATACCGATGAGCTTCATAGGTACCAACGGTCATTAAAATTTAGATAAGTAAAAGTAGTAAATTATGCTTTTTATAAAGCGATCGCTGTGCACTTTCTTTTTCATCTATTCTATCTCAAGTTGATCTTTTCAATATTTGGGTCTCATTAAATACGTCCCAAAAATAACAATTGCGGCTAACTTCAGATGAAACATCCAAAAACTATATTTTTAATTTCGAATCAGAAAACAATTGGAAACCACGTGAATGACGTACATATTAGCAAATGAAACAATTCGGCCCAATAGTTTTCGAGATTACTTCTTACATTTAAACAACTAGTCTCTTTTTATATTTTAGTATAAATTAATTTAATTTCTAGAACTCATTTTCATTGCAACAAAGCTTATGAAATACAATGTTATAACATTATAAGTTGGGTATAACTAGTTCTAGCTAGTTTATCGATGCAGATAAATGGTATCGTTTCAACCTACCTTACGAATATTAAAATACTAAGGTGGTATTACAAGAAATATGTGTCAATCAGCTCAGTTTTGTTTTGCCCAACAATTTATTAAAAGTTAATGAACACTTTTTATCGAAAATACCTTCAAGAACATCATCCTGTTTGTTTTGTTGCTTTAAAAAAAAAACTAGAGGTGCGTTAATCTTCTACAAATAGCATCAAAACAAGAAATCCCCGAAATTTTGAATGAGCACAAAAAACGAGTTCAATATGCCCGTTGCGAATCAATGGATCCGTGCCGCTTAAGTAAAATAACAAAACCCGAAGGTGTTTTGGGTGTAGGCATTCGGTTTTCGTAACAATTGTCTTAAAACTGTGGCTTAATTAAGGTCAGCACTGTTTTTAGCTAGTTGCTAGTTGCTAAGATCCAAACCTGCGCAATGAATGTTTACAACATTTTGACTCTGTGGATATTGCGAGTTTACTTGAACCGTTTGAGCTTGAGCAAGATTGTAATCGTCTCAAGACGAAAGATGCGAATTACATAAGACGGCAGCTTCACTGGACTGCGATGCCGACTTCATGATAAACCACCTGGACAAGCGCCTCAAAATTGCACTCTTTCCGACTGCGCTAATTGAAATGAACTCAATTCGGAAATTTCGCAAAGTATTTTGCTTCGCTGTAAATGGAGCTTGGTAAATTCGCACGGTGTACGCCGTATCGAAGCCGTCTAATCGCGTTACACTTCCTTCATATGATGTACTGTGAAGATAATGATTACAAAGAGGATAGTGACGCCATAGTAATTCTTCAGTAATCAACAAGTTTTTATGCTCCAATCATTCTTGAACTTGGATTTCTTTTTGATGTAGTAGTATAAATCGAGTTTTATAACACCTCTAGAGTATATTATCTAATGCGATTATGGACTAAACTTGTATATGAAGTGCTATGCAATGTCTAAAGGTTATAAAACATTAATTTTTAAGTTCTTACAGCGCTGCAAATTGTTGATAATAATTTCTTTATCAAGTCGCGTGCGCATTCGTATATATTTTCAGAAAATACAAATTGTTAAGAACACTTAAACATGTTTTTCATGTTTTCTATTAAAACAAATACATGTTATATTACATATCATACCACCTATAAACTTTAATCTAAAAATAAGAAAAATATAAAAATATGCGTGTGTAACAGCATATGTACCTAAGTTAATAAACCAGTTTAAAATGAAAAGTAAACATAAAAACGACATGTTACAGGTTTGTTTTTAGAAAAAGATTTTAACAACGTAGGTAAGAAAAATGATATCATCAGGATTTAATATTGAAAATTTTATTTATTTTTAAAGAATCATTCTACACATATGGTGCTATTTTTTAAAATAATTTTACATGATGCAAAACACTTCTTTTCTTTCCTATATTTGAGTAGCTGAGGAATATGTTAAAACCGGACTTATCGATTTATCATTTTTTTTATAAGAGAGCCAAAAAACTATTAATGGTAGTTACATGTCACTTACATTTTTTTAGGTGAACTATTTGAATTGGTTATGAAAATGTAAGTTAAGGACTGGCGTTTATTAATTAAAATACTGGTTAGTTATTTTTACTTTTATTTTTAAAAAATTAACAGTTCCGGTTTTGAATGAAAACGACGGACAATTCCGGTTTTAATTAAATAGTAATAGGCTTCGCATAAAACATAGACAACATATGGCTTACGTATGCGCAGTCACTTCAACCACAGTCGTAGCGTAGCGTACTTTCACATCTCGTTTACATGTTTTTATTAATACATATTTCAATAAATAATTGTCCGAATTTTTCAAATATTATTGCTTAATAATATTATTGAATAATATAGTTTAATTAGTATTTCTCTGGGTTTTAACGAAAAAAAATTTACAAGTAATTTTATTCCATTTATCAACAATATAAAATATTTTAGAATCCGAAGCAAATGAACGTAGAAAAAGAAATAAAAATCGAATTGGTTGAACAAGTCCAGTTTTGTTCCGCAGGTCCTTATTTATAATTTTTTGAATTAAATAGCAAATTAGCAATATACATATGTAATTATGTAACGTCACGATCGGTTCCATTAAACAATTTTTTTTAGAATATATTTAACTTTGGCATCTCGAAAACTAAAATTAATTTTACATGATCTAATCAAATATTAATAACCCGTCCATCATCAACAATAGTTGACAATTAAATGTACGCGTGCAGCAAACCTATTAAATAAGATTGTTTGAAAACTTGAATGAGCAATTATTTTGAAGATTACAATAAAAATTGTCATGAAACTTGGCCGAATGCATGCAATTATCAGTGATCAAGCTCGGTAAATAAAATTTTTCTAAGAGTTTTGATTGCATAAAATGAAATTATGGCGACAATGAAAGCTGTAATAGCTCAAGAAAAAACATTTAAAGCAGTAAAACTAGCGAGATCAAACATGTGCCTAAAGGTGGAGGACTCTTCTTGGGCATAAACAATTCCAGTAAAAGCGTAAAAATTATGACTGCCGGATGGCCCCATTATCTGCGACTCACATCGACTCCGGGGCAAAAACAACTTGTTGTGAACTTCGATCGGAAATTTTTATGATTGCCGTCCTTCATTGACACATTGGGAATTATAATTATCTTATCGACAATTTTCTTGCTCTTATTGCTAAGTTGTATAATGCCAGTTGAGTTAAAACAAGAGTTTCGGCTGAATTTGCTTCTTCCATGCTGACCACTCATAATATCATCGACATTGTTAGGAATGTTTAATTAAAAAAATTGAACGATTGAAAAGGCATGTGGACACTATACTGATAATTGATTACTTACTTAAAGTACTTGAGATTATGTACTAGAGCCTAAGAACTGATATAAACGTTTCGAACACCACCACTATAAAAAATATAAATAAGTAATTGAGCATAAACTTTAATTATTTTAATTGCAACGAACGATTTATCTGAACTTTATTATTTATGCATTGGCTGTTATGCTTCTCGATCGTGACAGGAGTACGGAAAGTATGCGGTTTTATGACAAAGATTGTTCTTCTCAGAAAACAAATCCAGCTCTTACCATTTCTTGGAAACAAAAGCCACCATTAAACATATGATGAATTTTGTTCAATTTTAAAAACAAATGATGTAAAAATAAATTTATGAGTATCACAGAAGTACAAAGTCTACATGAAGAATGTCAGTTACATAGTCATAAAATATGCTAAAATCCATGCTTTTTTAAACTTATAAAATATTTTCAAAGTTATTTATATTTTAAAAACAACACAAAAGGAAAATGTTAGCTGAGAAGTCTTTCCAACAATTGCTGGATCCTTCTTACATTATCTCAAGTCCAAAGTTTTTGTTATTTAAGGTCAGTGAGCAATTATTCTACTATTTGACGTCAAAGCTCTATAGAATACCTTATCTTATCGTATTAATATTACTAAAGAGAACTTCATCATTTTGCACTAAACTATCTGAATGAATAGATCTATTCGTTCTCGATCAGATCAGAGTAGATTGATGAGTTAAATCACTTTATTGTCAGATCAAATTAAATCATACAAGATCAGATGTCTCAACTAATGCAAATCAATCAGTTAAGATCATTAAGTTTCAGTTGTTAAAAATACCAAGAAGAGGAAGAAATTTAAAATACCTAATTGAAGTAAATTAACTATTTAAAAAATAAAAGTAAGGCCATCTGATTATTTCCACTAGGTGAAACTAATTTAACTTTTTCCATCTAAATTAATGTTCTGCATAAAATAGGTAATTGATTCTTACCTTACTACTACTACTATTTTAAAAAGAACTCTTTAAAAAATAAAAACGTTCAAGAGGATCAATTTGGATCAGCCGTCAAATAATTGTAAGAGTATATTAGATCAAAAAATAACAGAAGTCTCAACAAATGCAAATTCAGTTAAGATTATCAAGTGAAAGTTGAATTATTAGGTAAATTATTTTAAACATAAAATTAAGATTAAATACTTTGGTCATGCCTGGAAAAAATTCCATGGTTCCCTGATTATTTTCACTAGATGAAACTAATTTGACCTTTACCATCTAAAATAAAGGGTAAATTTATTTGTTCTGCATAAAGCAATGAATTTTTATTTCACCTTGCATCTTGAAAAATAATTTTTTAATAAATATCAACTTTCTAAAACAATTATGTAACTGACATCTCTCACAAAGTGACAAATTGCCTTGACAACAATTTGTGGGTAAAAAAGATCGATACAGAATTTCTGAAAAAACAAGAATTTGAATATTAAGCAAATTTATTAAAAAAGGGGAAAAATAAATTAGTGAAGTTATTTTCACTCTTGTGTTATTTAATTTATATTCTGAGACACATTTTGAAAAGTTGAAATCAAGAACACCCAAAAATGAGAAAGCAAAAAACAAGTTGTCATAACCAGGAAAATAAAATACAGCTTTAAAAGTCCAATATCGAAAGTAATTAGTCATTACAACAGCAGTTTTAATAGCAAAAATAAAATAATTGTTTCCGGTTTTCTGAATGTATACTTAAGTTTAAAAGAAATTGATTAAGTGCTTATATAAAACAAAGTTTTAGTTGTTTTAGAGTTCATAAAGCTCAAAATATCAACAAAGATAAGTGTAAGTTGCTGATAATAACTTTAACGATTATAGTTAGAACTAATATATGGTTTGGTGAATTGATTCCTTTAACCTTCAACAATGTTTTCAAGCAAAGATAAGGTTTCACCTCAACCTAGAACTTCTGTTTGTCGAAGCAGTTCTGAGCTCTTGTATGTCCATTAACCTTGGAAACTCGTTTACTGATCACCACTACAGCATATTACCAGTTTTTTCTTTATTTTTTAATTTTTTATTGTATTAAAATTATATCCATTAAATAAGAATTTTTTGTATTATTAAAAAATTCATTCTACTAGCAGTGCTACAAAATTATCTTATTATTTAACTTATCTAAGAAGTTAGAACTAAACTTTGGATGAATTGCTTTTACGTTCTTTGTAATAAAAACATGTTCATCCTGTTCGCAAAATATATATTTTTTGTATATGAATCGGAGTATTTGTATTTTTTACGACCTTCAGTTGTTGTGCGCGAAAATTCAAATAAATGACCGGTTTCCAAGTATGATCATTTTAACGACTGAACAAAGTCGAAGTGAATGGTCAACCTGGAAGAAGAAATTCAGTCTTGGATCAATGAAGATTGGTAGATAGGGTTGTAATTTGATGATAATATTGCTGGAAAGTTGTGATTAGAATTTAATTAGTTACTAATCAACTCCAAACTTCACATAATTCCGGCTTTAAATACCCTTTCGGGCAAAGTTCATGGATTACTAGCTTACGTCAAGAAATTCTAGCGCTTATCATCCATCACCTATATGATCCCTGAAAGTTCGATATTTTATAGGTTTCAAAAGTAATACAAATACATGATTAGAGGTGCGATCAGCGATCAGCGCGGTTCGCCCTAAGCCAAGTTCACACGTATCTGAGCGGTTGCAAAGGTGTGCGTACAGAGCGGATTTTATCTCTTCGTGATGTTAGTGTCGTTGTGAATTTTTTTAATTTCACACACGATAGCAAGAAAGACATTTCGATCAGCGGAGTCGCGATCGTGCCGACATTCAGCTGTTCAGCTTCAGCGCCGTACGACTCAGTCGCGATCGCACAGTAGTTGGGAAAAGGCTGTTTATTTTCGCTAAGACGATCACAGCTTCATCCCAAAATTCCATACTTCGCCCGAAGGCACCCAGTCGGTTTTGATTTCTTTGTTCTCATCTGCACTAAGGCATATGAAAAAGATAGGAAGGGAAAGTGGTGCCAGATCTAGCTCTAAATTTAATAAAAGTGCGACTATCAAAAGTATAGTGAATTTTCGTAGACAAATGTTTCCAATGTGTTGTTGCGAGCGTGAATGTTTTCGTTCTTAAGGTTGTGATTTGATTAAACGATATATATTTGTTTTTTTTTTTACGTTGACGATCGTGATTAGTTCGTGTTCATTTATTTTTTTTTGTTTATAATTTTTGTTTAAATTCACGTACGCTTAATAGTCACAATAACAACATGGTAGAGGAGGACGTTTCACACAATTTACTCAGTGACACAAAAAAGGTGGAAGTTCTGAAGCCGCAAATCGTTCCAACGCAACAACAGAAGACCCTGCAACATTTACCAAAACGACCACCAGTGGATTTGGCCTTTCATGACCTCACATATCGAGTTAAGGAGGGAAGTCGAAAAAGTAAGTACTAAAAAAACATATATTACTTAAAATAGCTGAATCAACTCCAAATGGAAATTTGGATTGGAAATTTTATCGCTGACTGCAACTTTCGGCAAATAATAAGTGACCCGCGTACTGATTCTTAAGCAAGCGAAATTAATTTCCTGACAGTATTGCCGTATTTGCTGAGCTTGTTTTGATTTTTGTTAAATTTTTTTGTTTCTACTTTGTATTTATGAAAGTAAATGAGCTGCATTGTGATTTCACAAATCATTTTATGGAAAATCTTTTTTATTTTGCTTTAGAAAAGAAGAAATAATCATGGAGAAGGGGATTTTCTTCCGATCGTAATGTGTAGTTAGTATCGTGATCGATCGACCGTTTTGTGCTGAGAAAGTTTCAATATTTTCCGTTTTATTTTTCCTGACCATGAGTTATAGCAATTGTTTTGATTTTACGTCAGCACGTCGGGGCTACGTTTTACACGTTTAAATTTTTAAAACCTTGTTCTTATAGATATTTGAAGCGATTCTAAGTCTTCCTGACTTTTGTCCAAATTTCATCAAGTCCGTTCCAGTCCTCATTTTTAGGACCGGTCTTTTCAAAGAATAATAAAAAAAAGCACCGAATGTTCTTAGCAACTATGCAAATGAATAAATCAAAAAGCACGCTTTATATTAGAAAATTGCAGAGTCACTAGCAAGAACGTTTAAAGTTCAAGGTTTTTCAAAAGACCTTGCATAAGATCTTGCCAATTTAAGAATTTCAGATGACATTTTTTTTTCTAATCCTAATCCTTTGCATCTTATTACCAATTTATTAATACATATGTATATGTAATTTTGAATGCAGAAAAGTTCCGATTATAATCTTTAAAACAACTAGTGTTTTTCCGCATGTACTAATTTATTATAAGGGTAATTAGTAAAAACATGTTTGAGGTAGATTTATTCAGGAAATGGTACGCCACAAACAATTCTTTATAGTTTTACTCTAATTCAATGATAAAAGAAACAAGTTTTATAAATTATTTACATTGAGAATCATTAAAAAGGCGTATTTTGTAAAATTTCAAGTTTTTATCTATGCACCTTTTTTACTTTAATTAAAAATAAAGAAAATCTATATTAGAAAAATACAATAGAATTAAAAACTGCGAAAAACTTCATTTAAATTCTTATCTAAATAGGTTCTACTCGAACTTAAGATTTATGTGCTCGACATCGACAAAATAAAGCTTATTGTTCATTTTATTTATCAATTTAGCTGTTATCTGTCTGCTTACCTTAATCTTAGCGACACAATATTCTGGTTAAAGAACTATCGTAAAATTCTAATTAATAGACTTTGAACTTTGTGACCCAAATGTGGTCCTGATAAAAAAATTTATTATTTTCCAATTCAGATTTTAAATACTTCCTTGATTTAAACATTATTCTAAAATATGAAACGTTCGTAGTATAAGTAATAAATTTTTAGTATTTTTTATCCAAGATTAGAAAATTCTAAATAATGCATTATAATTTACAATTTAATATTGTTAAATATTATATTTGTTAACAAAAATGTGTAAAAAATCTCTATTCGCTTTAAATACAAATAGAAAGATAACGAAAATATTCGCGATAGTCTAAAGTCAAATCAGAAAGCTATCTTAAACCTCGGCAATTTCTATTTTTTTATATAACTTAAGAATACTTGTCCAAATGTATAGTAGTTAAGATATTTTACAAATAATAGCGAAAAATTCAGTCGCTAAACCTTTTATAACCCGTTCAAAAGACCTTGATGAAATAACATACAGGTAACATGCTTATTTCTTCCATCTTAATATTCTTTCATAGAATCTTAACGAAGCAAGAAAAAGCCCCATCCACATTTTTCAACAATTATTTTAACAACGAGTATCTGAATCACACTAATTACGAAGCAATTAAGTAATGCTAAAAATTGCAGCTTTTGCAAAATGGTATGCGAATATTGTACATATGTAAGTATTTAATTCTTTTTTTAATTTAATTCCAAGTCATATTTTTTAATTGGATCCTTGTATTCATAATTATAGAATGTCTTGTTACTTATGTAGGTATATATTTTACGAAATAATAATTATTGATTTCTTGCCTTCTTGGAACTTACAATTAAAACGCCGATGAATGATGCAAATAAAGACTGTATTTCACCTGAATTCTGAAAATAAAACAGAAAAGAAGTTAAGTTTTGTTAAACCTTTGCAGACATTGGTACCACAATTGTATTTTTTTCATTAGCAAGACAAATGAGTGACTTTTTTATTTTCTTAATTAAAAGAAAGACCTTAAAACCAATTAAAAGAGAAGGCACTGCCAACTGCTTACATACATACAAATATTATAAAAATATGTTTGTAAAATATCTTGTAAGAGAAACCTTATAGTAGAAAGCATTAAACTGGTTTTTTGTAAAGTTAACTAATAAAACTAACTAAATAAAATTTCCATATTACATTGAGCATATTTTCAAACTAGTTTCTCTAAAGCCCTCTAAAACATAAATCGCATTAAAAATTTATTACACTTGCCTTCGACTAAAATCAACAGAAATTTGCCAAGTGCCAAGTCAACGGTCGTCGCGAGCATTCATTCACCCTAAAGTTCAGTTCACACTAGCGAAAAGGCTGTTAATTTTCAACAGCTTTAGTACACAACTTCAGCGCAGCCGGTTCGAAAACAGAAAAATCTCGCTAATTGTTGAGTCACACTTAACAGTAGCTGGAGAGGCTTCAAATTTCTGCTAAAAGTCGCGCGACAAAACTCCTCAAGGTAAGCGTTTTTTTAAAGACCTAAGCTCGCACCTCAACAGTTCTTCGGCAGAAAGTTAGACCTAGAACTGCTGAGTTCGACGCAACTGTGGCGTTAAAAAAATGCTGGGTGAAGGCCAAGTGGATCGTGTTGTGTTATATTTTCCACAACAATGTGGACAAAAAAATCTTGCCAATGTAGGAAACATATATAATCAAACTTCTTCACACTACAATACTTCAAAGTTAAGCTGTTTGCCGAGGTTATTTTCCGATTTGTGCCGGTTTTATGTTTTGCATTTTCTGTTTTCACAGATTTGCATATCGATTTTTTTTTCTTTTTATTTTTGGTGCAAGCTTTTGCCGACAAGACGGTGAACGAATATCAACATTGAGATATTCAAGTAAAAAACCAGTTTCCACGAAAAAGGTTGTCTTTCTTAAAAAAAAAGAAAAACCTTATTCGTAGACATTGCTATTAGTATTCTTTTTTTTGTTTTAGTAAAAGAATAACAGTAAGTAACATTAATACATTACGCGGAAGTCAAAGTTATGCGGTATTTTTAATATGCGGAAATTTTACTAAAAATTGCCGTTGTGGTTTATCTGCTTTCGAAAGGTCGGGTTAGTGAACTTGCAACCAACTGCAACTGCACTATTCCAATTCAGTAATATGATTTTTACTTTACTCAATAACTAGTTAAAAGTTTATTTTGGCTTTTCTGCTCATTACAAACTACATAGAAATGTAAAGAAAGTATGGAAATCCTATCATAGGTTGTTACTGATAATAGTTGAATAAAATGATCAGGAAGTGGTGATAAGGTCTTCTTTATATTAAACAACTTATTATATTCTACCATTCTTGACGTTAACTTTAATTTTCAAATCTTTTATTCATAATTTACTATGTGTTAAGGACGCCAAGTTTTATGATTATATTCTATTAACTTAATATGCTAAGAAAAATATTTGTAGGAAATTCTCAACAAAGATCGCATATTAGAAACATTAGCTTGACCCCCTTTTGATAAATAAATATCTACATATTTAAATAGGAATATAAATATTACTCTTTACGAGCATGATTGCTTCATTTATTATGATTTACAACGGATTTTAGAATTGAAAAACCTCCCAAAGATCATTACTGATGGTCTAATTTTTTTTGAGGTATCATACGATCTACATACTTTGAAGTAATATTAAAAATTATAAGTAAAAATTAATTTAATGTTAATTTTCTCTACCGTGGGTTGTTACTAGTTAATTAAAAATAGTAAAAGAAAACTCTTGCTATTCATTAATCCCAAATGAGAACATTATTAAAGTATTCTGTTGACCAACACATAAATAAATTCAATTGTACCTATACATACGTATGAAAATAACTCAATTCTACTTTCCAAAAAATCGATAAAAAATGATAATGATATTAAGAAATTAGGTGCATTTTAAGTGCTGAAGAGCATTTTTTTTTTACTTTTTATATACATAAATAAAATAATAATCTGTTAATAAAGATAGTATTGTCTACGTGAACCAATTTGACAGATAATATTTTGGTCAATGCTTTTTACGCGTTCTCGTTATCTCTCAAAATCTGTAACTTTAAAATTTAACAATGATATATGAAAGGCGATACTTAAATTGATAATTACAAAAAACTTATTGGAGTATTTCATCAAAACCGAAATAAATAAGTTCCAAGTTTTGCCTATTACAGTAGGACCTCCGAATTTGCTGGAATTTGACTCTACCGTCTTCCCCGAATACCCGAATCTCCAGATATAGGTGCAAGCCAAATAGTTTTAGATACAAGAATTAAAATGAAAATGGGGGAAAAAAATCAATCAATCAATTATTCGATCCGGTACCCAATGGTTTCGCATACTTTTTTATAATTGAAAGCGCGGATACTGAATCCGAGAGTATGGCAATTGTATTGAATTAAGATAAATTTATAAAATAACAAATAGCCTAAAATTAACCTGAACTAAGTATTACTTCTATCATTCTTCCGCCGGCACAATAAATAAATAAAAATTCAATGTTAGAGGCCACCCACTCTTTAAATCTACTTACATGAATCTTTTCTTTTTAACATTCGTTAATCGCATGCACTTCCAAAATAAAACATATGCAGAGACATGCTAATTTAATTGACGACCTGTTGAGAATTCCTAATTACTTTCCGCGTTCATTCAAAGGTAAACAAAACTTCGTTTCATATCGTTACCGGCGTTATAAGAAAATAACAAAAAATAAATGAAACAGAAACTACATTTGTTTCCGCGTAACATGTGTAAAAAATTTTATCAGAAAAGAAAATATTCAAATTCCAGTCGCATACACCGCATTAATATTTCCAGGTCAAGATTTATATAGTTCTCATTAACTGACCACTGAAAACATTTGTTAATATTGAAATTCAGGTGATGTTCTGCTGCATTATATAACTTTTTATTTAGCTTTTATACGCAAAATGAATGAATATTTCATGATTTAATATATTAAAAGGTGTTTGATCCTTTTATTATCAACATGTCTTCATTATTCTTAGAAAAACAATGTAATTTTTGCTTTTTAATATTAGGAGCAAAGATACTTCGTGATATTTGTTTTATTTATGAAATCATAACCATTAGGAGATACGAAGCTCAAACTCTGAGTGTTAAGATGAAGCTATCTATTAGGTAACGAGTTTATTTACTCCGATAGTTAGCGATAAAGCATTCTAAAAATCATATAAAAGAAAGTTAAAATCGGAAAATGTTCGTAATTTTATTTATGGCGAAACTCAATTTCAATTTTAAAAATTTACTACTTTTTAAACATGTTTGCGAATCATGTGTAGTAATTTGCTCTACATTTATATTTATATTTCTTATTTTTTTCAAGTTTTCGCTCAATAGATGCAAGGTGAATGAGTTCAATAAAAGCAAAAAACAAAGTTATAGTAAGTTACATATGTGTACTACAACATGGTTTGACTAACTAAATATTAAAATATATTATAATTAGAAATTCAAATTTCCACTATAAACTCGTGCTAACTATTATCAGTTCGGTCAAAGAATGGATTAAACAATTTAAAAGATGTTCACGATTATTTATGCTTCTTTTTCTGTTTTATGTTGCACATTTGCATATGGTTGGACCACGCGAAATCCATTCCCACCATTCGTAAATTTGTGATCCGGGTTCAATGTCACTATTTCAAAGAAATTGTTAAAAACCTTGCCATTGAAAGAAGGCATCGAAGCGACTTTGACCAATCGAAATAAGATCCGATTAAAGTGATGCTGAAATATTTGATCGGCACATGTATTTAAAAAAATCAGCTGGGGAACCCGCAGCTTTTCACGGTATCCCACAATTGCGTGAATCACAAAGTTATCATATTTTCTTTGTTATTATTATTATTTTTTTCTTATATCAACGTGTTAAGCATGTGCATTAGAATTCATTTCAGGTGTTAATGAAGTGATAGATGATCGTGTGCATGACCCTGAATTATGGATTTATTGAACATTAAAAGATTTTGTTCCGTCTAGCTTCAATCTTGTTTAGAATGCAATTAGATTTCAAAACTACTTTATATGAGGTAATGCGGGAAATGTGAATAAAAATAGTCATCATTTATTTTCATGTAATCCGACAAATTAAGTTATGCAAGAGATATTTGTGACTCATTTTTCTGTTGACTCCTACAGTTCTAAATTACTTTTGTTTTTTCAAAGCTTAATTGAGTTCGATAATATGTTATATAAATTGTTTTATTTTTTAATATAAAAATTTATTTATTTTGGTCACAGAAATCTTACAGATTAGGTAATACAAATATTACTATAACGTAATAATATTATGAACCCTTATAAAAAATCTGCTTTAATTCTAAGCGACCAGTGTTGATGATATATTTATTAAAACAAGTTACTATATTTGAGAAAGGGTAATTTTGAACAAAATATGTTATATGGTAAGAGTTAACAAATACTTTGGACAATTTTAACGACTATGAAAATATAAATAAAATTGTACTCAAACATAAGTAACATTACGTCGGTGGTAAATCCAAACAACAAGAACTTTTCTATAGAAAGGGTAATCACTTCAAAGATTCAGTTTCTAAGCTATACATGAATTTTAACGTCAAATTTATTTAATTCTTTTTCTAGCGAAAGTCATTGATTTGCACTTACAATTAGATATATGTATTTTCCGCGAAATTGCTTAGGATCTTATAATGTCGTACGATAATTTTTTTTAGTTCATTTTTAAACTTTATTCTATTCTAATAAAAAGACGTGATGTTTCATTTAGTCGGAATGTTACGTACAAAATAAAAACCAATTAAAATTTTATTGCACATAGAGTAAAGTTATGATGATAATTTAATTTGGAAGTTCAGAGTTTAATTGCTAAGTGTTTTAAGTACTCATATAAGTGTTTAATAACAAAATATTTATGTACATATACGCGTAATTGTTGTTAGTATGTAATAGAAAAAGATCAAGAAGTGTCACATTTTGGCAGTTATACATACATATATTAAATTTTTTAATCATAGTCCCTTTTGAATTAAGACTTCTTATTTATTTTATCTAATTTTCATTATTTTGATGAAACAAGCTAACCAAAATTTATATTTTCTTCTAGATGCAAAAACAATACTCAAAAATGTCAGCGGCAAACTCCGTTCCCAGGAGCTTACTGCTATTATGGGGCCATCTGGAGCTGGTAAAAGTACGCTTTTGAACATCTTATCCGGCTACAAGTAAGAATAACTTTAACTTATGAATACTATGTCCTTGTTTTTTATCTTTAATTTACCTAATCATTTCCTAATACTTTTACTATTATCGAGTACCTGCAATAAGCAAGTAAATGGCCTTGATTGAGAAAGAATTTGATCAAGATCTCTTAGTGAGTTATTGCACTTGATTTCTACACGTGTCAGACCACTTAATAAAATATAACAAAAAACACCTTACTAAAACTGGTTTCAACTCAAGCTTGAAAGGAAACTTAGAAATTGCGATCGTGTGAAGAAAATTTCCATCCGAACCAAAGTTAGACTTTGAACATTTACTGCAATTTTACCTCATGTAGCTCAATCAAATGCGAAAAAAATGATTAATTTCTCGTCGAGGGAAGCGTAAATTATGAATTCTTTTTTTTTTCGTAATGATCAATTGCATTGATTTGCGTCGTCGCAATGAATACTCTGAATTGTTTCGAAGTTATGATTAATTGAAAAAATGTCTGTGGATACAAACTATTTAAGAGATTTCTTAATTCATGTATTTTTTCTAGCTCTTGAAAAGATATTTTACAAGTACCTACGCAACTTACCGCGTATATCTCCAGATTCTTCCGCAATTCTGATTTTCTGCGAATAAATAAATTTCACGTTTCCGAGCATCATTTATACTCTTTATTTTATTTGGACACTTTAAAGACCACCGTGTTTTTGTCCTAGTTTAAAAAGATTTAGTACTTTTCCGAGGAAGTCAGATTGTATTTTGCACATTATTTTGATATTAATCTCATCTGAATTTCTTTGATCTCTGATGTCTCTCGTAGGCAGGTGTTCTGCAAAATAATTGGAGTGCTTCTTGTGGTTTTGTGGCCAACCCAGTCTTTTAAAAATGCGGAAGAAAATAAAAGGCTTATTGGATGCTACTTTTATGGATGCGAATGATAAATTATATAATTGACTATTATATGTAGTAGGAAGCGCAATTCTGTGAAGAGCCATATATCTTATCTTATGATTTTAGTGAACAATTTATGTGTTATTGCACCTTAGGGTGCTTCTTGTTATGGACACACTTTAGAAGTATTTACTTAAAACTTTTAGATCGGCTTTACTTTTAAAATCTTATCTCGACTAAGTAATTTTATATCTATTAGCGGCCTTTCAATTGTGTGACGATTTCCGGCTACATAACAATTAAAATAAGAAGCACTTAGTCCCTTAACTATAATATTATATAATTAAATGCCACATAAATATTACAAAGATATACAGTAATAACTAATGGATTTAAATTACTTTAGTAACCGAAGAACAAGATTTCATATCGACCTTTAGGCAGATTAGACGAATTTACACATTGGTTTAAAATTTTTTAATTGTACCCATGATAAATCTTTAAATTTGTTGGGAAGAATCCCCTTTTCATTTATTAATAATTAATTCTTCAAAACTAATTAACATCGTTGCTGGGAATTACCGTTATAATTCAAATGTTGAATAAAATTACACTTAAGTTAATTAAAATGAATTCATCCAATCAATATCTGAAAATTAACTCTGGTATAACGCATAATCTAATAACCCGAATTTTTAAATAACACGTGCTCGATTATTTTCTAGAATGACATTAAATTAATACTTTTAACATTGTGATATTAACCGCACGTTTCAGGAATTAAGATGAAGTCACGAGGTCATAACTTATTTCTTTCTGGTGAACCACTCAGTTAAAAATGTTCTATAAAAAAATAACATACACCTATCCCCATGTTTTGTTCCCTGTTCAAAGACCGGTTAAAACATGAATTGCACCTAATTTTTGAGAATGAACGTGCTAAAAAGTAAAAATAAATTAAATTAAAAAATTTAATAGGAATTGAAAAAGTTACAAATCACTTCATAGCTTTTTGTACATTTGAGCAAAGTTTCTTATTTTATTTGTACGAAAACGTGATTCGGGTAAATTGGGTAAATTTTATATATTATAAATGGGTAACCTTAAACCTTTCGTATAAAACATCCAATTCTTATTCTACGAACCAAAAAGTCTTAAACTTTTCAACAACAAAATTTTGTAGATTTTGTACAAACAAGACAAACACGATTTTGCGAATGATGCAATTTTCGACTTTGATATAAGAGAAAATTTCTTAAAATTATAAACAAATAAAAATTTGTTTACGTAAGAGTTTTTTTAAATAATGTTAGCATAAAACACTTTTTAATTAAAAATTTATATAGTTATCGCGAATTAGTAAATTCACCGTTTTTTCAGTATTTTTTAATTAAATTTCTTCATCAGGAAATGTTTCCTAAATCAAATCGAAATGGATAAAAAGCGTATAATAATTTATTTTATTCAAATTGCAGCAATTTGCATCTAGTAGCTTCTAAAATTCAATTTTACGTTTCACGTTTTTGAATAATTAAAAATTGTTGATATAACCTCTTTCTTAGTGAATTTTGTTGTTTAGATCCTGTTTCTGTTGCGAATTAATTACATCAAATAGGAACATATCTTGGAATTTTCAATTATTTATATACATATACATATGTATGTATGTATATATCTTAATTTCATTATTACTTTTTCTTTTTGTTTTTGCAAAGTGATCTGACTCTAGAAGGTTCCTCTCAGAATTTTAATTTTACTGATAAAGTATGCCCATATATTTTCTTCTGATTTATTTACAATTCTAATCAAAACAGCTTTATCAAGTTACGTATATTTTTTTAAAGATATCAAATAGAAAACAAACCAAAGTTATATTTATATAAATTAAACAAAAAAAGCTTTAATCCCCGATTATTTAAAACTGAAATCACCAATTTACTGGCCTAAAAGAACTTTTTCTTGCCCCCATTTGCTTATCAAAATTGTTAAACTTAACCCCATTGCTCAGTACACATACAGTGCCGACTTATCGCGATTTATAAAAAATTAATCACCAAAAGTCGCATTCGAAACAAACAAATGTTTAAAGTCCACCATTTATCGCTCTAGTGAACAGAAAAAATGTATCTCTGTCATAAATCGAACTCTAGTCTTGAAGTCTTGCACTCAAAGACACGTTTTGCAATTAGCTCTACAGCAATTGAAACTGAGATTGCAGCAATCGCACAAATTCAACACTTTCTGCCTTAGCATGCTCTAGTTCGGATTATGCTAACCAAAAGTCAATGTCACATCACATAAAAGATTGAAAAGACTGTAAGATGGTGCGGTGAGATGGGTATGTTAAGACATGTTTCTCCAGAGCATAGCTGCTTTGGGGCCTTAGATGAGCTAAATTTTACGGTACGCCGCATTCGCAAGGTATCTGCGCTTAGAGGTATCTGGTAACCGCCAGACCATGAAAACAGTCAACCTGGTCTCTTGCAAGATACTCGAATCTGGCGTATTACCTAACACTGACCTCTAAATATTTCCCTCTGAAATCATATTTTATCAGATATACCCAGAAGCAAAAGGTTTACTTATGTTTTAATCGAAAAATTGTTTACTCTTGATTAAAACAAAAACTGATTACCTTTGATAATATTAAAATTTTTAAATAAAATTCCCTTTTATATTTTTCAGAACTACAAATATCGAAGGATCAATTACAACAAACGGCCGCGAAAGGAACCTGAGTGTGTTTAGAAAACTGTCGGCGTATATCATGCAGGATAATCAACTGCACGCTAATTTAACCGTCCAAGAAGCCATGACTGTTGCCACTCATCTTAAACTAAGCAAAAAATTCGGAAAGGAATCAAAACAAGAAATGGTACGTGATATTCTAACTACTCATGGAGTTTACTCAGCCCATCACGTGTGTGGGTATGATAATTAAAGCCTAGTGACATTTTGAACTATGATACATGCAACGTTCTCACGAAGATTGGTTCAAAGTACAATGAATGATTTATGAGATATAACCTGTCTCTAGGTTATGTCTGTCTTTACTCGTAATTAACATTCAATTTGCAAAAATTAATTCAATAAAAATGGTACATTATTATGGAGGAGAATATATCAAAGGCAATTAGTTTGAAAATTCATTTCACTGATTATATTTATTGACATTCCTACATTCGAATTTTTTCCTGATACGTTTCACGTTGAGGTTAGCGTAACTATAGCACATGAACTAACACATGAAACATTTTACTAACAACGGAAGTGTTAAATTAAAAGCGTATCAGCATAAAAAATAAAAGTATGTGGCTGTACAAAAACCTACTGAATCAACCTCTGAGCGTTTTATACTTTTCGTTTTTTCACCACCTCGTCACTGTTTGACTTAAAATTTCCATATTTTATTTTTTTTCCATCGAAATAGTTAGATTTTGATTTATCGCAATTTTCATTTCAATTTTTAATCAGCGGCCCCGAAAACACCCATGTACCCATTGTAATGAGAATTTGTTAATGTATAAAATTTGAACCGCCGCCACATGAATATGCAAGTTAACCCCAAGTACCAAATTTCATCGAAGTTAGAGCCGTTTTCCAGAACGCAATTTTTTAATGTATCTACTTATGAGAGAGAGATGACACCTAGCTTCGCCTCCGAAAATCCCTATATTATAAATTTTATCGAAATCATTAGAGCCGTTTTCGAGAATTCATTATAAAAATATTACTACGTAAAACGATGTAGTCGATTTTTATTTCAAATGTTTATTTTCATAAAACCTATCAAATCGTTGAAAAACCCTGAATGCAGAGTAGCGACTTCCTAATGTAATGCCTCAAATTAAAGATTTTATTAGAATTTTAACAAATGTTTACATAAACTAGTACCTGAGATAGATATACATATTTAGGAAGAATGATTTATTTGAAGTGAGTAAATATCGTTTTCAAGGTTAACGGAAGACCACCAAAGTCTTAAATCTTCGAATATTCAATAAGGAGGACGTTTCTTTATTCGACCATAAAATATTTACGAAAATTTCAATGATCGAAAAGTAAATTTTTAAAAAAGAGTAAACAAATTTTGCAAGTTAAACAGAATTGCCAAAGAATACTTTTATTATTTTTATTTTAAAGTGACACTATATAACTTTATTACTTTCATTTTTAAAAACACCTTTTATGTTTTTCCCCGGCAGTCTTTGTTGATGCGAAAATCTTAAAAAACCTAAAAATAAATTAAATTTAAGGTGGTATCAAAATTCAAATCTGTAGATAATTCTGGTTTTTTACCCGTCTTATTCTTACACTTTTTTATCTGCGTTTTAACTACACACCTTTATTTTTAATTCTGAGGACATTTCGGTCAAAAAGGTTGTCTAGTAAGTGATACAATATATTCATATAAAAAATATAAGTACTATATTTATTAGCGTATGACTCAAAATGTATTTTAATTAATGTTTAAAGTAACTTTATAAAATTATGTTCTTTAATTCATATTATAGCGGGCTAACTTTAATGAATGGGAGTGTTTGTTTATCAGGACTCAAATAGTTTTAGGTAAGGTTTTATAAAATACCCAGTAGCACAGCAGACATGCAAATTATAAAAATGGCTGAAATATTACTCAGAAACAAGCTTTAAATTAAAATAATGTTTAATAAATTGTCCCCACTTTTTTCTCATTCTATGTAATTCCAAAATAATAACTATTACTATATATTGAAAGCTTTCTTTTATATAGTAGTTTTAAGCAAGTTAAAGAATTTGAACTACAGGTAACATGTAATTTTAATTTATTTAAACAACTTTCTTACCTACTCTCAACTAAAATCTTAATACTTTACATTTAACTTAGAATTTTAAAATTCAGAAAATCAGTAAATTTTTTTCACTATTATTTTCATATTTGCTTGTAACAGACACACACAGAAAAGAAGTAATGAGGTATTTCCTAGCTTCTCTTTATGTTCCAAAAATATCGTTGTACCTGATTAGTTTAATTATTTGCTCTTCTTTTATATAGCTTATGGTGTTTCTTAAAAAATGTTCTTAAGAGAAACGCAAAAACTTTTATTAGTTTCGAGGTTTTTATTATAATTTCTGAAAAATGTGAGTATGCTATTAAATACAAAATTTTAATAGTCCATCATTAATGCCGCAATCCTAGCCTTGCATTTCATTTCCAGTCAATAAATAGACAGTATTAAACTTTTTGAATACAATACAATGAGTTGAACTAGTGTCTACTACTGATGGAAAAAAACGAAATCTTTAATAACTACGAACAAATCATAAATTTTAAACTCTTTTCCTTTTTTGATATTACTGCTGATAAAATTATCTAAAATCTACGTTTGCTTCATTGAAATAGCATGTATCACAAATGCATGCATGTCGTTATAAAACATTAAAAAATAATAGTGATAAAATTTTATATTAGCTCATCCTAATTACTTTAAATATCTCTAATTTCAGATCAACGAGATCCTTGATATGTTGAGCTTGAACGAGCACCGACGAACTTTGACACGCAATCTGTCCGGTGGTCAAAAGAAGCGCCTTTCGATCGCCTTAGAGTTAGTTAGCAATCCACCAATAATGTTCTTCGATGAGCCTACCTCAGGATTGGACAGTTCAACATGTTTCCAATGCATCTATCTACTTAAAATGTTGGCGCAGGGAGGACGAACCATAATTTGCACGATCCATCAGCCCTCAGCTCGTCTATTCGAAATGTTTGATCAGTTGTACACTTTGGCGGACGGACAGTGCGTCTACCAAGGAAGTACGAAGCAGCTAGTGCCTTTCTTGTCGACTCTTGGACTCCAGTGTCCGAGCTACCACAATCCGGCCAGTTATATTATAGAAGTGGCCTGTGGTGAGCACGGCGATCACACGAAAAAATTGGTGGATGCTATTGATAATGGTGCAAGAGATGTTCGATCTATAGCCGATTACGAGGGTATTAAGACCCGAAATGATCTAGTGAAGATTCAAAATTTTAAATCGATTCTGGATAAGAATGATATCCAGAATTCTACAGGGGAAAAGTTTGAAGACAACAAAATTTCCAAAGATACAAATCTTTTAAATACAAATTTAGTCAATGACATCGCTAAAAACAGTGAAGTACAAACATCGAAAAATGGAGATTCTATGGTTATTGATGTCGAAAAAGAGGATAATGTAACTAGTGCTCTTCTAACCGAAGAAATTGAATCGCCTCAACGATACCCCACTTCACAATTCCATCAGTTTGGAGTAGTTTTGAAGAGAACGCTCTTGTTCAGTTTTAGGGATTGGGTAAGTCTAAAGTAAACGAACATTTCTAAATACTATACCTCGGCGTTACTGATACAAAAATACATACATATTTAAATATTAAAGAAAGAATTTCAAGAAGCTAAGATGTTATATAATAACTACTTACTTACGTAAAGTAAATTAATATACCTTTTTACTACCTCAAAACTAACGATCTTTATATAATTTGCAATTTTTTAACTTTAAATGCTTTAAAAAGTAGATTTTTTAAAATCTTCTTTCATTTGTCGAAAAAGTCACCATATAACATATATTTTATAAAATTACATATAAATTTTTTTAGATGCTATTATTTTAGGTACAAGACCTACTTATCATGTATAAGAAAATTTTAATTTGTCTCATAACAATCAGAATAAATAGTTTTCACTATCGTTCAAAGTAGAAAATGATTTTTTTTTTTGAGACTACTTTTAAAAATTACATATTTTTCAGTTTCCCAATTGAACGAAAGTATGATAATAACAACATTCCCACATTATTGTTTTGTGACATGTTTCCATTTCCTCAAAACTTGAGATTTAAAAAAAATAAAAGCGTTTCTCACAAAATCTCAGGATTTAAAAATCCTCTACTTGGACACGAAATCCAAGAGATAATCATATGGATTTCGAGAAATCTCATAAAAATCTTAGGATTTTAGGAATGTCAAGATTTTAAAATCGCCTACTTGTATAGGAAATCGAATAGATTTTCATATGAATATCGCGAAATCACAGAAAATCTCGAGATTTTAAAAAGATGGGAACATGTTTTTAGTTTCAATTTTAAATTGAATGAATTGAATTATTTTGAGTAAGTACGGAGAAATTATTTGAAATCAAAGATTATTAAAATTAATTTATAAACATTTTAGCAATTATTAAGTAAGCTTTGTCCAAAAAGGGCTTTTGTAAGTTCTTTTCGATTCAATTCGAACGGGTTCAACAATATTTCATCATCTCGCATTGTATCGGACCTTTGAATCTAAAATTTAATTTGTTTACATTATTTTTTAAATACATGTTTAAAAAAATGATTTGAATTAAAAAAAGCTGAGCATGCGAAACTTAAAAGTACTCTATTTATTTTTATCATTTTTAAACATTTAATTTCATTTTCAGACTCTTATGTACCTTCGATTGTTTGCACATATTCTTGTCGGTTTCCTCATTGGAGCGCTCTATTACGACATCGGAAATGATGGTGCCAAAGTACTTAGCAACTTAGGTTTCCTCTTCTTCAACATGCTTTTCCTCATGTACACATCAATGACTATTACGATTTTGTCATGTAAGTTTATTTATTTTTTGATTTTCATGACTTGATTTTATATTTTTCTATTTATCAAAATAGTCCCACTTGAAATGCCTGTCCTACTGAAAGAAAACTTTAATCGATGGTACTCGTTGAAGTCGTACTATTTAGCAATCAGTTTTGCGGATATTCCATTTCAGGTATATTTTAATATATTTTTTTTTTAAATTTTAGAATTGAAAATAATGTTCTCTTCAATTTAGGCTATATTTTGTGTAATATACGTGACAATTGTGTACTATTTCACGTCACAGCCATGGGAACTGTCCCGGTACGCAATGTTCCTGACTGCTTGTCTGTTGATCTCCTTCGTGGCTCAAAGTGTGGGTCTGGTTGTTGGTGCTGCAATGAACGTCCAGAATGGAGTCTTCTTGGCTCCAGTGATGTCGGTTCCATTCCTACTATTTTCTGGATTCTTCGTATCGTTCGACGCCATCCCAGTTTATCTGAGGTGGATCACGTACCTTTCATACATTAGATATGGGTTCGAGGGTACTGCCATAGCCACCTATGGATACGGTCGTGAGAAACTTAAATGTTTCCAGACTTACTGCCATTTCAAGTCACCTCTCACCACCCTTGAAGAACTCGACATGGTTAATGCTAGCTTCACTCTAGACATTGTTGCACTAGTCTGCATCTTTTTCATCTTGAGGATTTCGGCGTACTTGTTCCTACGGTGGAAACTTAGCACCACTCGGTAAAGGAAATTTTAGTAAAAAAATAATAATAAAAAAAATATACATATATGATATATAATATCAATTAGGAAACGAATTTGTAATTTTATTGTTATTTAGAAGTTAATGTGGTCAATATTTTATTGTATACTATATAAGCTAAGGAGTAAGACATAGACACAGCTTATTACCAAAAGGCTGGACATGATTTAAAATTGATATGGTGTCTAGAAGATTATTGATTTTTATACATTCAGTAGTTAGATATACCACGTGTTGTGGCTGGCACTCCAGCGGGTGCCGTTGTACCATTGTAATTCCATATAGAAAAGAAAAGAAACATATAAAACAAAAACGATATTTTAATGTGGTATACAAGGATACTATATGGCCGTTTTTTAGACCTCTAAGATTTTTTCCTATATACCCGTGGATTGTGACTGTTTTTTCGTCAATTTTCAATACTTGATGTAATTTATTTGTGATAATTGTTAGAACAAAGAAACAAGGAGAAATGTTTTTGAATAAATATTTTTAAAAGAAATAAATCATTCTTTTATTTTTAAACATCTTGACGTCATACTATTGTACTGAGAAAAATAAAATTTTTGGAAGAAAAAAGTAACGCAAATCTTCATCAGAGAACTTTAGTAAGTTCTTAAAAAAATTGTTTATTGTTTAAATCGATATTTATATTTATATATTACACTAGAACTTTTAGACTTCTTTCCGAATCAGAGTTCAATATTTGTCGCTTCTGAAAAATACTTAGTTTCTTCTGAGGTAAAAAAATCTTAAGATACATATATAAACCAACATAGAGATAGACAAAATTGTTTGCTCAATATCGCATGTGAACACATCACCTCAACTCTAACATGTCTCTAAAACAGAAGTTTGTAGTTTAATAATCTTTTGACTACTGATATGTATATCGCCCTTAATTGCAAATAGATGGACTATTCAAGACTATAAACTTTATGAGTATTATCAGCCTCAAATAAGTAGTATTATGCCAAAATATCTCTTTTATAAAATGTTACTTTCACAAAATAAGTTACTTTACTATAATTTAAATATAGTCGCATATTTACCTAACCAAAATAATCAACATAATGCACCTCAAATATCAGCCTAAAAATATGTCTAAAGTATACTTCGACATTTGAAAGGTTTTTTAAAAGGGGTTATGGGTATTAATCAGTCGAACGCAGGTGAAACAGGTATTGGCACCAGCTTGATAAAGATTATTACTAAGCTAATGTTAAAAGCTTTGGAGAGAATTGCCAAACCAAAAGACATGGATATATATAGTATGTATGTCATGAAATGTGATATGAAAATACCACAAAAAATTTTGTTAAAGGAACTAATTAAATAATCGAAAATTTAAATTGTAATTTTATTTCAAAATAATTATAAAAGACACAATATATAACTGCTTCCGAGAAATCCTTTAAACGTTTTCACAGTGGGCTTACATTGACCTGCTTTTTTGATTTACTTTAAATTCAAAATGAACAGCAAAATTAAATCGAGCAAATTGTGTAAACTTTTGCCTTTCTTCCGAAATTTTTTGGGAATTCAAATGTTTAAATATTTAGAACCATCTAAAAATGAAAACTGCATTATATCTTCCCTTTAATTAATAACTTAATTTAATTATTTTTATTTTGTTCATTTATTTTTTCTTTAAAAAACATTATTTGTTTATAATTTGTACTTTGTCATTATACGGTGTGGCATTATACTTTAAATAAAAAAAAAGTTATTAAAACTACTACCAAATAAACACAAATCTAGATTTTTGATATTATGTATATTCATATATTTGCTTTGTAAAAATTGGTATTGTTGACATCATATAAGTCAAATTATTTAAGGTTTTCGTGTTGTAATATAAAGAACTCGTTCATCGGCATCACTTAATTTTCGATCGCGGGGCTTGTATTGTTTCTGAGCCACAGTATTCTTTGTTTAATATTTTTTTATAATATCACCGATCGTTGACTTAGCCCTTTTTACGATATCCGCGATTTCATGTACAATTTTTCCTTCATTTGCGTGATCAATAATTAATTTTTGTACTTCCAATAAAACCGCTTCATTTTTGCACTTTCTGCACAGAACAACCTAATGTTAATGATGATACCACAATTGCTTACTTCAGTCTTAGTAAACAACAATTTATTTATAGAACTTAATATTACAGTAAATACAATTCCATTACAGAGAATTGCATTTTCCGATTTTTCGTGTGAGCTCGTTTTTGTACTGGGTAGAATTTTGTTATTTTGTTTTTAAGTTATAGTCATATTAAGAATTACTCCTAAACGATTTCATTGATTGCATAAATGCTGCCATGTTTTCGCCACTAACGGAATAAAATAGTTTTAAATAAAAATATTAATAAATCACCAGTTCACTCTTGGCCTGTTGCGGCAGTATTTTTTAACAATTTGAGCCAGTTGCAGACGTTGTTTATGGAAAAATTGAAAATGTTTATATTAAATGTACATCGGACGCGCTACGAACGTGCATAAAGAACTTAGATATTTTTTCTCGGATAGCATAAATATTATTATCAAGTCGACCAAAGAGTTACCGCGAAGGCCAATTTGATAACAGAGCAGAGTATCAGCGGAAACTGAAACAGTATTAAGAAGTCTCAATTTTCCCATATATGTATATTTAACAATCATCTTGTTACACGGTTTTCGAAAATATCTTTTTATTTAAATTTGTAAATTTAAACCGTTGCATATATTTTTTTAAACGTAGTATGTGGAATGAAAAACTCATTCATTAGAAGCAATTATCATAAATGAAACAAAAAGGCAATATTCACAATGTTTTCTTGTTTACGAGCTTCAATAAATGAGTAACAAAAAGCCAGTTTTTTAGGAATATATATTGAAAAATAAAATAATAATTCGATTTTAACCGTTTAAACGTTTAAGAATTTTGAACTTGTCAAAAAAGCAACATAAACACACATCTTAAAAAAAAACTTGCATAAAAATCACACCTGAAATCTTTAATGCATTCTTTAATTTACAATTTTAACAGCTCTTCCAGATCCGGTCCTAAATATAAAAAACATATGCAAATCGAGAATTGTTTGTCGTTAGCTAGATATTAAATTTGCATAATTAGACAAAATATTTAGAGAATGATGATTTTAAGATAAAAATAAAGGGATGCAAGTCAGAGTATTAAAAGTGTACATCCTTCACATTCACCAAAATAAATATAAAACTGGAACACTAAATCAAGAATTCGTCTTTTTAGCATAGATATATGCCTCGGGGTTATATTCAAAATTGTTTCTATTTTTATATAAAAATAAAACTGAAAGCTGCAGCTAAAAATAAACATTTTGCGAAAAATGAAAAAAAATGTCAAGTAAAAGATAAATTTGAGATAATTTGGGTTGAAAAACAAAGAAGCCACCATAGATAGCGAAGTCAACAAAGAGTGGTTTCAGAATTTTCATATGATTCAGTGCATGCAAATGAGAGGGAGGCAACCAGCGGAACCGAGCTGATATCTCAAATATTTATTAAAGAGCTTGTTTGCAAATAAACTCGTTATCTGGACCATAACATAAAAAAAAAGCGCATAATTCAAATGCCAAGGTAATTAATATCGCCAGGTGGCAATGACAAAGAGTTCTGAAATGACAAAAAATCAGGAACGCAACGACCAGGTTAATGCCACCGCAGAGGTGTAACAATTTCTAGGTATGTGAAGTTGTAACGAACTTGCATTTTGTAAAAGTGACCATGGATTGCCGTTCCCAAGGGCCAGTTCGACGGGACGGTTACAGGTCGTATGAATTCTTGTTTGGCTTCCTTCAGAAGTGGTTCGGCGCACTCTCGTGATGAAATTTAACCGGTCGTCGCGACAAAGAACGGCTCGCGTGTTTACCAACAATTGCTTGGTGCCCGCGAGCATACAGTTACGCGGCGGCCATGCGGTGCGTAGTATTCCGCGGTAGAGCACATCGACAGTACGTAGCGAAATCAGCCAGTCTATGGCAACCCTCGTTCCGAAGATCTTGTGGAGCTCCAACTGAAACACTTCGAGCTCGACTATTCAGTTGAATTCTTATTGTCGAGGGTTCTACGACGAATGGATTAACTCGCGGGGGAATGATACAGATGATGCTGAGGACCCGATAAAGTGTTGCTGCAGATGCAAATTTGATTCAATTTTGTCCGCTCTTTCCCAATGGCCGAGCGGAAGTGCGTTAACTCGCGAAGATCAGTAATCAGTTAAACGTTTTTTTTTTTTCAAAAAGTGTCTTAGAAACAGTTCTTGTGATCTTAGTGCATATATAGAAAAAATTTTTGAACAAAAGTTTCATTGTTCCACAAGTTGCAAGAGGTATATTCTAAAAATAGTTTCTTTATTCACACCCAAAATTGCTCATGGAAGGAGATTGTCAGGAATTAAAGTGATCGTACAGGGCGTAAAGGTTTGACCTTAGATCTTATGACCTTGCAATGAATATTCAGATTTCGAAAAGTTGTCCGATTCCTTTCGAGTTTTTCTTTTAAGTGAAAATAAAAAGAAAAGTGATCACTAATGATATCAATGCAATATCAGTTCACGTACAAAAATTTCCACTGTATTTAATTAACTTTTGGACTTATGCTACAATCGTCTCGAAATTGTAGCAATAGAATTCTTTTTGTCCTATGCCATAGTATTGTAATTTGTCGGGATTTTATGCGTAAGACATCATTGCTGATTAATTTCTAGCAGCCGCAATGCTCGTAATCACCAAGGGGAAAAAACGATTTATCGCTGAATTTCTCAATCACTAAATTTTGGATGTGCGCTCAGATAATGATTACACAATGAAGCACTTAATTTTTGCAAGATACCTCAACGAGAAAAAAAAAGTGTTTGAGTTCAATTACATTTGAATAGGAAAATTATTGGCGGATGTGTTGCTGTGCTGTAATATGCTAACTTGTTGTGAATATGCTAACTTTTAGAAATAGGCAAAAAATTGATTAGAAATTAGTTGGCCTCGCTTGTGGTTTGATAATAGTTTTCGACCCAATTTATACATTTTTTTTTTTAATTCTAAAGTCTACATAGATGAGTTTACATTATTTTTAATTTATGTCGGAAGACAAAAAGGATTTTTGCTTAGCTATAATCTGCCCATTTTTTATATTTAAATGACTAGAAAAATGAAGATTCATCAAATAGTCCCATTAAAAACTTTTTAAATAGGTATCAATTTAAATTGAAAGAAAATGTTGATTTGAATTTATTGCTGATTTTCTAAGTATTTTTCTGTAAATAGGCAACTTTATTAATCATAAAAACGGTTTTTAAGAGCTTATACAATTAAATACAACACGCGTTATTATTGGATTAACGCCCATCATAGAAAGAAACAAATGTGTAAACAAATTGTGAGGAAACATGTACCTACATCAAAGTCATTTCATATAAATAATATTTCTTATCGACGGGAATAATGCAATAATGCGTGAAATATTTTTGGAAAATACTACGTAAATGCTAAAAAAGCCTAATTTAGATTACGAGCCTTTGTGTGCGCAATGGCGATAATTGGCACTCACTCGCTTTTATTCAGTTGGTGCAATTTTGAAATCAGACAATTGGAAGGCGAAATTTAGCTGAAAGTAATAATATTTCTTTAAAATCTTCATTTACACTAAAAAAAAAATATTTATATCCGAGGAAATTCAACACATGTGGGATATTAAGAGATCAGTTTTATTTTTAAAATTCTTTAAGATTAAAGTTATAAAAAACTATTTACTATTACAGACAAAAGTTATAAAAACTACTGTTTTGGTTTCAATATCATTTCTATTATAATAACAGGTTTTTCCAAAAAAAAAAAAATATATATTCTGCAAAGTTTCGGTCTTGTTATAATTTTATTATATGTAAGTATAGATAATAAAAATGAATATAAACGCTTGAATGTTTTCCACTTTTTCTTAAACAGATTGTGAGTCATAGCAATAGGATATAAAGCACAATTCGTGACAAGAACAATTAACAATAAATGACTATTTTAGCTGGAAATGGTTAAACTTACTTCATTGCTGTTTTAATTGTTCGTTGGAACCGGTAAATGGATTTAATTTAAATAACATTATGCCTTATGTCATTCTTCAAATCGATGAACATTTTCATTTATTAATCCAAAAATAAAAGATGTTTATTTACATGCAATGTCATATAAAAATCCTTGAAAAACTTCTTAGATTTTCAATAACGTGCCAAATCAGTAGGAGTTTAACTCCATTCAAGGTAATTTTATTACAGCTCTTAAGATCTTTATTGTCGTATTTAAGATTAATGAATGAAAAAAGCTCTTTCAACATTACTTTTTCTGTTTACCTAAGCATCAGAAGCCGTTTGGGTTATATTTGCACAGTTTGTGAACTTGTCATGTGGCAGTTGTAAACGACTATTTGAAGTGACACACAGATTCACGTAATGATGTCAAAACCACTCCTTTAAAAACATTCTCTTGTGCAATCCTTAAAAAGTTATGGCTACGAGTATATCGGTTGCAATTAAAGAAACAGATTAAAACCATCAAAGAATCTGTCTATGTCTATAGATGAGACAGTCTTGTTAGATAGAAAGAAAGTTAATCATTCGAGTAACTTTCACAATCTTATCTTAAGAACGCAATTTGTTCACATATGTTATTTCTAACAAGTGGATTTATGATTAATTTCACAAAATCTTTTTTACGATACATTTATATTGCGAGTACCAGCACGTGCTTATTTAATTGGATGTCTAATTAGCAACTGGTTCTAAAAATTTTTTTGAATCTCATCTTAATTGGTAAATGATAAACATGTTTAAACTCAACATATATTTTTCTAAGATACACAAAACACGCATGTGAATTCATTCCAAACTTGATTACAAAAAGAAAGAAATTTATAGATACTTTTAACTTCTCCAATATTCTCTAATATTTATGAACTGCGCAACAATCGATCGAATCTATGTGACAAGATTTATATTATTCGTTTTTAATAAAATATGTATTTTATATTTTCTGCATAAAATGCTAATGACACGCCATGACTGTATTCTATTGATTAAGGAAGCATTTTAACTACATATATTACCTGCAGTTCGAAAATAAGTGTTTCTTGATTTTAAATTACAAAATTTTGCCTTGGGACTTCTTTTCCTATTTTTAAAGTTGATTTAAACTCATTCTTGAGCTAGTTTTGTTTGCCCCTAGCTTTCGAAGCTCGAAATTATTCGTTGTTTTCAATTGATACGTTTTTATTTTATTTGCAAAGTTTTAAAATTCAAATTTTTTTCTATTTTTCTGTTTTGCTTTCGAAAACATTATAATAAAAAATGTTTATTCTAACTCATTAAGAAACGTTTTCTGTAATATACTGTATTAGACAAATTTTAAATAAATAAATAATTGTATAAGTTTTATAAGAAATTAAATTCTTTTATAGGTATGCCTTGCTCTCTAATTTAGCCGCAAAACTAGCCTTGAACGGCCACTTATTTATTTATTTTTTTACACTTCTGAATCGAAATAGAATACAAAACAATTAACCACATTCATTTTTTTATAATAGAATCACATAATTTCTAGCAAATACCGCAGCAAAGCCTCTAATGAAAAATACAACAAATTTATTTCATTCCCATTAAAACAAAGCCACAAAAGAATAAAGTTTAATCTGATAAATACCATAATATGAGAAATATAGTATGTGATGATGAATCCGATGACACGTGTGTAATTTGAAGAATCATTCTGATTCTGAAAGAAAAGGTCAAAGTCTACTTTCTTTAATTAATGTTATTTGCCAACTTCGATTTAAAGACTGTATTAGATATACATATCAATACAAACAAAAACATATCTATTGTAAGTAAAATGTTACACTTAATTACGAATAAATCTTCCTAGGAAGAAAGATATAAATTGAATTAAAAACCTTAACTTGCGAAATAGTAAACCTATAAATATTGAAGACGACGCGACGAATTTATATCGTTTCACAGTCACGGAAATTGCGCTTTTTTATTTTTACGCGCATTTCCAACCCACGACACGATAAAATGAATCATCTACGAAGGCGTCTACCGCAGTCTGCTCGAGCACGATAAGTCCTAAGTTCACAAATAATAAATGCATCACAGCCGGAGTGAAATAGGAGCATAAAAGTTGGTTCCAAAGTTGAAGACGATAAACATCAATTTTATATGCTATCACCACAACATAGCCGGGGGTAAAAATGAAATTTTGTGAAATAACGCTTTCCGTTGCATAGATAGACTTATGTTGTTGGGTATAGTTAAAAAACCTCTATCGAGTAGTTTCAAGTACACGCCGATTAACTTCCGAACCGGTTTTAATGATACATTGCTAAACATCTTTGCGAAAGGTAAGTTCTTCTAGACAAAAAACAAAAATTCGTACGCAGCAGAAAAATGTGAAATTTTGTAAGAAAACTTTTTGACCAACGAGGTCAACTGGAAGAGTTTTTCCTTTAAGCTTAAGTTTTCTGGCAAATCAATAAGATGTGAATTTTCTTAAGAAAGAAATGTAGAATCAAATTCAAACAAATCACTTTCAGAAGGGTCAGGTTTCAGGTTTTCTAACCAGCCATGCTTTCGAATTTGATTTCAAATTTGAAAGGTTTGCACCGTGTGCCCTAGATATTGGTATCGTGTAAGTGTTTCTTTTACCGGAGAAAAAAGCCCACTGGAAATTGGGAATGAAAGGCACTGCGGATTGGCGCAAGATATATCGTAATCCACGAGAAATGCCCGTAAGTAAAGTCAATGTACTTTTGAAATTCGGCGTTGATGGTTATTTTTAGCAAGAGGTAGGGAGAAATTCATTTTATTTGATTAGTTGTTACACTGCAATGTGATTAATAAAAACGACTGATTCATCTTATTTATATTTACTATGTAATCTTCAATAAGCAACTTAAATTTAAAAATATAAAAACGACAAATGTTTTCTTTTCAATTTAATTAATTTTAATTAATTTAAGCTGTGTTCTTTTCGTCTATCCAGAACAACAGGATATTTTAATTTGATTTGAACTTTATCATATGAATTTCCTAAAGCAAAGATTTAAAATCCTAAAAAATGCATCAAGTTGCACTGATTTATTTCCACTTTGAAGTAAAAAAATACTCTGTAAAATGTGCAGTTGAAATTTTGAATTTTTGCATTATTAAAATCATGGCAATTTGATGCAATACTGATGCAAATTCCAAATCCTTATTCAGAGAAACCGTTAGTAAGTTTCCGTTCAATATAAAATCGCCTTTTGTTCTGGATAGACGAAAAGAACGCGGCTTTAATTTACCTGTATAAATATGTTACTTAATTGTTACTGTTTCAATGAGAAAAATATTAATTAGCCATAATTAAAATTACATTGCCTAAAGACTTGGACCAGGAACAATTTTTATGCCTGGGCGGTTCGCTTTCTGGAGCAAACCTCACAATTTCCGGCTTTCATTGAATTTTGTTATCTTAAATGATTTATTCATTTCGTTTTTGATTTTCTGCCAAAATTTGAAAACCCTATCCATAATACATCTTTTTATATAAACAATTTAATTGTTAATTTAATGTTTTTAAATCGAGGGTGTAAATTCTTTATTTATGATTATACATATACATATCGTTGTGTAATTTTGGAACGAAAAATATCAAGAAACTGAAGAAGTATTTTTTCACGGAATAATATGCATCTCCTAAAATAAGGCACGTAAGCACAATTAAAAAATTGTACGTTCATCAAAATATATTATATCTAATTATTATGATTATTATTATTAAATATTTTACATTTTTCAATATGGGCTGGGGATTATGCTCAAGAAAAATATAGTAAAATTTTCTGTAGCCGTAACATGCATATCTGTGCAATGATATTTACGTAACAAACTAGAATTTTTTTAATTATAGAGACCTTTCTAAAGAATCTAAAGTACATAATAAAATACTCTTAAAGATTTCAATTCTGATTTCAAGACGGGATAATATAACTTAAACATAGTTAACTATTTTTCCAACATTCTGTTTAAAAATCGTTTTATTACTTCGCAAACCATTTTGTAATCGTGACCAATTTTATCATATTTCTACTCAACTATCTAAAAGACTAGAAAACAAGTTTTTATTCTGATTAAATATCATTCTATGACTTTGTAAAATCATGGAATCATTTGTTTTTTGCCGTGAGTTCATTAGTTTTTAGAAAGACATATAACCTTAATAAAAATGTTATCCCTCCGTATCTAAAATGATTGTTACATTAATAAAATTGAAAATCACTACTTTAATTAATAAGTTTTATTTTTCTATAACTATTAAAAATCAATTCGGCAATTTATAGATATATATGTACATACATATATGATGACTAAAAATCATAGAAAGGATTTTGGTTTCATAACTTTACATAAACTGCTGTTAAACGCTTTAATTGTGTAGCAGTAAATGTTTCATGACTGTGAATGAGTAAGTTAATTCGTCGATTGATTCTAATTATTAATAATAGCAGCATATGTTTGTGTCGTGTAATAATTGTGAATCATGCAATTGCGATTTCTGCAAATGTTGCAAGTTTGATTTACGCAATCGCAATGCACTATTATATAGAAGTACTAATTACTTTTAATGGACAATAGTTACAATATTCCGCACCGATCTATAAATAAAACTATGATTTTGAATAACTTTTTCATTCTATTTGAGAAATTACAATATATGAGAACGTTCTGAAAACGTTTCTATTTTTGTCCTGATTTTACCATTATTAGGTAACATCTAAAAATATAAAAACCTAATTTTTGGGAATTTTTTGATAGGGTATATCGTAAAAATTGTACTTCAATATCTTAAGTTATAAGGATGCTCTACTTGGGGTAGGTATAGGTATCTTAGATAGGGACTTACTTTTTGAAAGTTAGTAATGAGTAAGAAGAATATTATTGACTACATGATCATTTTTATATATAAATTTCTATCTTTTAATAAATGTTTATTGGAAAATCAATAGTCCAAAGAAATGTGAATGAATCACTATGCAGAAAAATCAATATTCTACAAATTGATCATAAGATTGTTCCTGATTCATAACTCATAATTTGCAAGTTTGCAATATCGCTAAATTATTCAATGAACTCCCAACTTTTCCCATGCACTGATTGATAAGTAAATCAATTGATCCGTCTCTGTTTGCTTAATCGGTTGCGTGAAAACTTTCTCGCGAATGCAACAGTAGACGGCCAAAGCTAACAGCCGTCATTGAATTTTAGCAATTCGATACGAAACAATAAATTACATTTTGAGTAAATGCTCTGTTGAGCACAAATTTTATGTTGCTTTACAGATTTGTTAAGGTGACAAAAGAAAGCGGCATAAGATACGCCAAAAATGTTACGGTGTTGCACATATAATTTCTCAAGGTCGTTTTTTGTTTACATCTTTTTTTTCTTATTAATTTCATTAGCATAATGTTGCGATCTTACCGGTTTTACGTGAAGGAACAATTCTTTAATCGGATTCGAAGCGTGCGACACACTGCGTGATAAAAGCTATAAAACATTTTATTTTTAATAGTTGACCACGATCCTTTCAGATGATTCCGACCTTGAATATAAAATTTTATGCTTTACATCATACAATGTATTTAAATATTTCCTTTTCGAAGTGCAGTGATTTTCCATAGAATGTCACATGTCGCTTTAACAGTGCTATTTATAATAAAAATCTTCGTTTTATAAATAAAACATTTAAAAATCAATTATGTGTTTTTTTCTTATCATCATTCCTTACTGCTGTTAAAATTATCCATGGTTAGTTTGTTCGTATTAAAATAAGTGGCGCATATAAACCAGTTGTGTTTAAACACTAAAAATACAAATAGTCAAATTTACATTTTTTTAATTTCTTCTTAGATTTAAAAAAAAAAACTCAAATCAAAGAGATAGTCAAATTTGATAACTGGCTGAACTATACAATTTGTAGTGTTAAATATCGATTTCATAATAAATTCACGTATACTATTTATAATAATTAAAGATTAAAAAAAAAATTACGCTTTTTTATTTTCAACCATGGTTTTGACTTGGAATTTAGAATTGGAACCCATAACGATAACCCCAGAATAGCAAGCAAACTATTTTGAAGTATTCCAACAAAATTGTTTTATAACTTTACGGTAAATTTTACTAAAATAATTATTTTTGATATTATTTTAGTTTTTACGAGCAAAAACTCTAGAAAGTTCTAGAAAATTCACCTTTTTCTTAGTGTAAAAGCAAAATAAGTGCCTATTAATGGTTTTCTTCATATGCATTTAAATCCAAATAGTAAATAAGTTGGCATGTAAAAATAGATAACCACAAAGGAGGTAAAGCACGTTCAACTCTCTGAACAAATAAAATTTAAAAAAAATACAAGATAACGAGAATAAGAAAAATATTTATTCTGAGAACATTTTTATTCGTTTCAGATGCGATGCAGTCTCCAACATCCCAGCATTTCATTCAATCATAAGTGAAATCTATTTCAGTCAATCTCAGCTTGTAGAAGATTCAGCACATAACTCTATCGCCGGTTAGCTGAAAACTTAAATCTCATAAACATGCCGACCGATAGTATGGAAATCAGTAGCGAGTGCTCGTCTAGCAGTTCATCTAATCAAAACTACATAAGTCGAAGTAGCTTCAATTCAAGTGACCTGAATGAAATTAGTGTTGATGTAGAACCGATCCAAAATGGTCTCAAATATTTGCCCAAGTGGCCTCCAGCAAATATTGAGTTTCAAGATTTGGTGTACTCAGTACCGGACCTAACTGGTGAGTAATATGTAAAGACTGATAAGTGTTCAATTATAAATTTAAAAATTGTGAGTGATAATAAGTTATGTGGTATAAGAATCAAAGAAAGAGGTTTTAAGGTCATTTACGAGATTGTAATATAATACAGTCTTAATAATATTCATGGTCAAGTATTGGCACAATTATTATTATTAAAAATGAGTGATAAAGTTATTAGTGCAGGCAAAACAATAGAACAATTAGGTGCATAAAGTTTAAAACGTTTTTCTAGTTTAAATTCGTTTATGGCTTTCCAGCAAACGGTCTAATAATCGAATTACTACTTTAATTGCGACTCAATTGCATGACCGACGTAGCATAAAATGGTTTTATCGTCGCAGGACCTAACGATAAAACCTTTGCACTCTGAAAATTCTTGACTTCTGAATATTGAGATTTTTCTTAGCTTTTTAACAAATTAACACATGCACGTTAAAATGAAAAATATGTTACGTTTACAGACCAATTTGTAAGATTATAAGAATTTGATTTCTTATCTTCCTTGCGTAATTTGGAACTCTGTAGCGTATACAGTTTTGTTAATTTAAATTTGATACTTGATATATATTTTAGCCCCTTGTTTGTATATTCGACTCAAAAAAATTATCCGAAAAGCCGAAGAAGCTTGAATTATTTAATCAATTTAAAGCAACAACGTCATCGAAGCACAGTATCGGTCTTGAATTTGACTCATTTTTGTTGATAAACAAGTTCAAGATAGTTATGACCCACGGAAGATTTTTTCACTGCTTTGAACTTTGATTTCACAACGATGCGATGTAAAAATTTATACAATAAAATTATATACCTAGTTTATTTATTAAAATCTTAAATTGTATTTATTATTATTTTATCACAATAAGAACAAACTTACAATGGCATTTTAATTATTATAATTGTAATTAATATTCAAGCAACAAGAGATTGGAGTTTTATTAGAGTACGTTAAAATTTAAATAACATGTGCCACATTGTTTCAATTTATTTTTAAATATGTATGTGCCAATTAATAAGATTATTGAGAAGACATTATCGCTACCTGCAATTACTTTTTATTGCGAAAACCAATATCTAATAGCGTAAAAGGAGGTGACTGCATTGTGATTTTATCGTCTACTGTATATTGATAAGCCAAGAAAATTCAAAAATTCAGCTTGCGTTGGATTGAATTTCGCTCTGGATGCGTTACATATCTTATGCTCTAATTAGGTCAATTAAAAACTCCAGACAAGAGATAATTCACTCAACTTTTCGTTTAATCAATAAATGCGTGTCACGCAAACCTTTGACATTGAATTATTGACCATGAAATATCACAAATTTCTGCAATTACGCACTCACAGTAAGTAAGATGTACCACACTAATTACATACTATAAGGTGTAATTACTCGCTGTAGTTTTACTGAATACTAAATATTAACTTTTGAAATTAAATTTATAGTAACAATATTTAAACCGAACGCTCTAAGGTTATCTGTGTTTTTGTACTCGACGGCATTTTTTAAATACCGAATAAACAGTGCATTTTAAGGACTTTAATCATTTTTTAATTTAATGTTTGTGATCAACCTTGAATCAAGGAAATTATCTTAATAAGAAAAAATAACAAATAGTTATTGAAACATTAATTTTGATCTTAAAAATTCCAATTGTGATCAGGATTAAATAATCAGTTTCGGTATAATTAACTTTAAAACAACAGAGTTATACTGATTTTATCACAATCACCACCTGCCTACATACTAATTAGCAACGAAATAATTACTAGTGATAGAATTATTTTCACGCTTAATGCCTTCAACTTCCTTGATAGTATTTAATGATTCGAAAATGATATCATACATACATATTACGAGTTTATCCAACGAAATTATAAAAATTTTATAACACAGGGCGGCAGCAATTAGAAATACGTAAATCACCGAAGTCTGCTTTTCTTATAAATCTACTGATTACTAATGATTATTATTCTCCTAATTAATGTGTTTATTGCACATACATTGTATAGTAATAACGTTCGTTTTATGAAAAAAGAAGGAATATTAATTCTAATTATAGTTTTAGTTGATTTCATTAAAAATGCATATATTCATTAGATAATGTACATTTAACGTCATTTTCTTCAGTTGGTTAAGATCAAAATGTTTTTTTGTGCATAATTGAAACGAAGGTGAATACTAATTAGAATATACAGTACGATTAGGTTTTATTTTATATCATTTTAAAAAGAGTTTTTTTTAAGATTTCGAATACCCAAACCGTATTTTTGAAAAACTTAAAAAAAACTAACTGAAAAGTTGAAATTTTTACCATAATACAAGAAGCTTAAATTTTTTTTAAATATGTCGTGGCAGTGAAATAAAAAGTTCTACAACTGGTCCATGTTCACGGAAAAGTATTACCTAAAATATAAGTAAATTATTTTGTAATTAATGATTGATTCATTCAATTTTAGGCTCTAATAACAATTGCGGAAAACTTCCTTCATATTTTAATATTTTATTTTATATCAAACTATTAATACTTTAACTTTTCCTGGAACTAAAATTTAATAAATCATAATGTAAATAACTTTAAATACATCTCCACGAGGTGATGACCTATGAAAATGCAAACAAAACATGCCATCGAATCGAAGTGCAAACAGCATTCTCGTGATATAACCACTCCTGAAGCCATTAAACTTTTTAATGTAATGGGAGTTGACTAACCTCAGCATCAAAAGTCGCGCGACGCGACGACGACTATCTTCGTTTGAATAATAATAATAAACTCGGTCGAAGGTTAGATATGTTACTCACAGCATAAAAACCTTAAACTTGAGATAAAACCCAATGTCAGCGAGAACCTCTACTGAACATACTTATTTGCATTTTAATCCGAAGCTTCTTAGCCAAACGCAGCTTTTCCGTTATTTGCAAGACTAACAACTAGCATCATGCTAAGGTAAAGGTAAACATTTGCAGAGTAGCCAGTCGAGTCTCACGTGTTTCTTGAATATTTACATTGGGACCCCGTAAAAGGGTCGTTGATTAATTAGACATTAAGTCACGAGCATAACTTCTGAATTTACATATTCTGCTACTAGCGATCAAATTTCTGCATATTCGTGGTTAGATTTATATGCTTCAATACTCGACACACCTACGTAAATTCCTTTTATTTGCTCAATGCCGCAAATAGCAACTTAAAGATAAGTAAAACTTGAGATAATTAAGTATAGAAAATTGCATAGAATTTAGAAAGTAGATACTAATACTAGTTAGAACCTTATAAATACAACTTAATAGTTCAATGGCACTGCAATTAACTTTTACCGTCTTAACGGTGTAGAATTATTAGAAATTATTAGAAATTCTCTCCGTACCATGATACCGGAAATGTAGCATTTATAAATAAAATCTGCATACTAAAATCAAATCTAGATCAAATATGATAAAAAATTTTGAGTCCACAAACATAACGAACAGCAGAATTAAAAATCAAATATCAGGGTATGCATGTAACGCCTAAATTTTTTACAGGATTTAAAAGTCTTTTATCTATTTCATATAAAGTAAATTACACTGTTCAACATTTAATATATATATATCATAAAAAACTCATACATAGTAATTTCAATGTTTTGTTCCATATGTTGCCAATCAGGCATCTTGTGGATTTTCTCTTGTGAAAAAGATGTTTTCCTTGCACTTTTTAATATACATATTTTATATTTATCAACTTTCAAAACATTTTAAGCTTCAGCTTAAAACAATTTCAAAAATGTACTAACTATGCATTTTTTCACTTTCTGGATTCGCAATCACTGAAAAAGTATGTAAATAGTTTTGATGAATAAACAAAATAAGTGTGCATTTTATACATAAATTCATAAATTCATAATTCCATTAATTCTATTAATTTTACACTATTTTGAGATATTCAATTTTACAAACAATCTGAGAAAGAATTTTAATTTTTTATATAAAACTATTAAATTCAGTTAATTAGTGTCTCCAGGTGATGATAACGACAATTATACTGCTATTAAATAAACAATTAATTAAGCAGAAATGAGATGTTGATTTTTTTTTTATTTAACATTCAGTATTTATAATATAATAAAAAATGGCATACGAGTTTAACACGTTTCCTGCGAAATGACTCTTGACCTAGTCAGCTAAAAATATGTTTTTCTTTTTGATAGTCTCTCTTGTACTAACTCATCCAAAAATATTATCAAGGTTGGGACAAATTATGAGAATACTGTTAATAATATTGTATTCGTGTATTTAAACAAATTTTAAGTTTTGACTAATTTTTTTTAATTTTTTGCAGGTAGAAAGGTTCTTCTTCGCAGCATAAATGGATCTTTTCGAAATAATGAACTTACTGCAATTATGGGTCCTTCAGGATCCGGAAAAACAACATTGCTGAATATTCTGGCAGGCTACAAGTAAGTTTAGGAATTAATTATCAGACCAAATATTACATATTTTGCGAATGATAATAACTTTATCTCATGATCACTGATCGCAATGATATGTGTATAACTTCTCAAATTTCAGTTGCCGTGAAGACACTGGTCAAGTTCTCCTCAATGGAAAACCAAGAAAATTAAGAATTTTTCGAAAGATGTCTCGATACATTATGCAAAATGAAGTTTTAGATCTCAGCTTTACAGTTTATGAAGCAATGATGCTCGCTACAAATCTCAAACTAGGCTATGAATTAACAATGCAACAAAAGAAAGAAATAGTAAGTAATATAATATCACAAAAAAAATGGTATTTTGAATAATTAAACTTTTATAAATTGTAGATAGATGAAATCCTTTCAACACTCCGCTTGAAAAATTGCCAAAATACAAGAGGACTACGTTTATCCGGAGGTGAAAAGAAGAGATTATCAATAGCTTTGGAATTGGTAAATAATCCACCAATTATATTTCTCGATGAGCCAACAACGTAAGTGAAATCATTATTTTTATTATTATATTTAATAAAACCATTATTTCGTCTATTTCACAGAGGCTTGGATGATTTGTCGAGCTCACTATGTATTGATTTATTGCGTAGAATAGCCCATTCGGGGCGAACCATAATTTGCTCAATTCACACGCCTTCGGCTAAGTTATTTGAAATGTTCAACCACGTCTATGTTTTAGCACAAGGACAATGTGTTTACCAAGGATGTGGATCGCATATTGTTCCATTTATGCAATCAGTTGGACTAACTTGCCCACGCACATACAATCCCGCCGATTTTAGTAAGTATTTTATAATTCAAAAAATTTTTGAATTTAAAAAAAAAAATTAAATGTTAAAGTCAGAAAAAATTAAGTTTGATATTAAATTTTATCGTATTATTTCCAGTAATTGAAGTTTCCGCCGGTGAATATGGTCACGAATATCAAGATAAAATGGTATCGGCTGTTGACAACGGAAATTGTCGAACATGGACGCCATATGATGTTAAAGACACCGATAGTATAGAGTCCTCCAAAGAAAAACTTATTGAGCAATTTGAAGAAGAAATCAATCCAAAGCAATTCAAAACGAAAACAACGTGGTGGCAACAATTTACGCTTCTATACAAGCGAATGCTAATTCAAATGTGGAGAGATAAAGTAAGATTTCAATTTTATTCCTTATTTTTATAATTCAATTATTTCTTAAAATAGTCATACATTCGCCTTAAATTCTTCATGAACATCATCCTGGGCTTCATAGTCGGTGGTATCTACCAAGGAGTTGGTAACGACGCATCAAAAGCTATATTTAATTTCGGATTCGCCTACACCATCCCTATGGCATACCTCTATCTTTCCATGATGCCTGTTTTGCTTCAATGTAAGGAAATAAAAGCTATTTAAAAATTTTTTTCATTCAATAAATATTTTTATAGTTCCAACAGAGGTAAGACTGCTAAAAAGGGAGTATTTCAACAAATGGTATCGGTTTAGTTCATATTTCTTCGCCATGATTCTCTCAAAATTGCCTTATATGACATTTTTGGCTGTAATTTACTTGAGTATGATTTATCTAATGTCGAATCAGCCTCTAGAAATCGAAAGATTCGCTATGTTGTACACAACAGCCATCTTAATTGCAATGACCTCCGACGCTTTGGGTATGCTCGTTGCTTCTAGATTGAGTATTGTGGTACGATATTTTTAATTCTTAAATTTTCCTTGTTAAATAAAATAAAATTTAATTTTCAGAACGCCATGTTTGTAGGTCCTGTGATTTCAGTGCCCCTAGTCCTGTTTGCCTGCTATGGATTTGGTTTTGGGAAGGAAATACAAATTCCAACTTATATGAAAGCACTTATATACATGAGTTACCTACGTCACGGACTGGAAGGACTGTTGGCGGTTCTGTACAATAACAGAGACGAAATATCGTGCCCACCTAACGAATATTTCTGCCCCTTCAAAAAACCAAAATACTTCCTTGAGTTTATTGGATTTAATGACAACGATTTCGTGTTCTCCATATGTGCCCTAATCGGATACTACTTCCTATTCACGACCGCCGCTTATATTCTGATAAAACGCAGATTGTCGTTCAGGACTACGAAATATGCCGCGGTGCAGTACATCGGTCAGTTTGTGAAAACGCATCTGAATTTTGCATCATACAAGTACTGAAGGGACAGTAAAAATAAAATACTATTTTTTATATTACAAACGAACTAACCTACGTAGTGGCTTCAAAGCTAATATTAATTCTCGATAGAGAGATATTATATGTAGTTTCTGCCACTTCAAGGTGGAAAAAAGGTGATATAGTAATAAGATTTGTTATGACGTTATTTCTAATAAAATAGACACGCTGTTCTGAGTTCTGAGTAATGGAAATATTTGTTTAACCTTTTTTAAAATTTATTCAATTTTTCTCTACAAAGTCTACTCCTGTCTTATCCTATCCTATCGAACAAGTTCTTCTCACCCTGAAATTTGTAAATTTTGAAAATAATAAATTTTGAATAAAATTACAAATCTCACATTTATTGCTATTACGTTATTAAGTTGATAATTTCTTAATACTCTATTCGTTCCTAATTAAAAAGTGGAGTAACCCCGGATTTATGAGTTTAAACAAACACAAAACTTGAAGTGAACTCTCTAGTTAACCAAGAAAATTGTTAAACATCGAGGAAAAGCTGATTATTTACGATAGACTAAATAGTAATAAAATTAGGTTTTCAATTTATAACACGCAGTTCTTTTTTTTTTTCGTCATATGAAGTTTTTATTAAATCCCACGTCATTCATTAATGCTGATTAATTCGTTTTCGACGATCTTTCCCTGCCATGTGTACCGAAAACGGTACACAAATGAAAGCTTTTCTAAGCAAATGCATTTTTATGTGTAAGTCTCTCACAAAAGCTTTCTTGAAAAGGCTGGCACGGAACATGTTAATGCAGTAAAATTATGGAACTGGTTTTGTTTGTATCTGAAAGTGAAAAATTTATGTTTAGCTGAATTTCATTTATTTAAAACAAGCGATCTAAACACATTCTTAATGCTATTTCCATATAAATTAACCCGTAAAAGCTTTATCCTCTCTCCTTGGATATGCCCCTGCTGGGCCTTCTTTTAGAACGTTTGTCTTCCCGTTCCCGGTCTTTGTGATCTCGCGATCCATTTCGTCGATCTTTTTGACGGGAATCTTTCGAATTTTCCTCATAGTCCCGCCTGCCGTTTCTGTCCGGTTTCGGACTGCTTCGCTGCCTGTTGCGCTCCCTCCTTTCCCTGCTCCTGCTTCTTTCCCGGACTCTTCTGTCATCACTCCGATCGTAGTCTCTTCTCGGGCGCATCTGATCACTCCTGAATCTTCCAGAGGCTTCCTGAAGATCATCGCGTTTCCTGGGTTCATTTACATGATCTTTTCCCTTCTTACTCTTTTCGACCTTTTTGTTAGCCTCTTCAGCCGCTTTACCCTTTTGAGACTTTTTGCTACGCCTATTTTTTTTCTTTGAAGACTCGTCTTCATCGTCGCTGTCTTCATCGCTACTACTGGAGCTGCTACTCTCATGCTTCTTTTTCTTTTTCTTATCAGATCGCTTCTTCGTTTTCTTCTTAGTACGATCCTTAGCCTTCTTCTTCTTACCTTTTTCATCCGAATCACTGCTTGACGAACTGGATGAGTCCGAGTCGGAAGATGACGACGAACTAGAGTCTGAAGATGAAGATGAAGAAGACGATGACGAAGATGAAGCAGACGAAGAGCTGCTTGAAGCCGAATCAGAATTGTGGACACCAAGAATTTCTTGATTAATCGCTGGTACCGACTTAGGAGCATTTTTGAGGAACTCTCTCAATTCATCCGTCAGCCCGCCCAGCCCAATTGAGGTGAAAAAGTTTATGGCAAATCTTGTGTTCCTTGGATTATCTCTAGGGAAGAGCCCAGAAAAGGATTCCGAAAGAGTAACATCCTTAAGACGTTCATTAAGCTTCGCCAGCCCCATGTATTCGGCCAACTCCTGGAATAAGATTTTGATAAATATTCTGCTTGAGCTGGTGGTATCATCTTCGTTCAATTTGATGCAATCGAGGACATCCCAACCAATAGCATCCGTGAACAGCAAGTGAGCGAAAAACTTGCTAACATTTCTAAGTCTGTTCGTGTCCAGTCTGTGAGTAGTGTGATAGGTGTCCTTAAAGATTTCTTCAAAAGGCGGGATGTAAATTTTATTGATCATGCAGAACCGCTGGGCGAGGAGGCCATAAAACTTTTCGTAAGTCCGCTGTTCAGCACAACAGTCGAGGAACATGTGGCAGAGTTCCATTTCCTGGCCAGGTTTCAGCTCCATTTTCATAAGTTTGTGCGCGCACTCCTCGTAGTCCAAACTGGAATGAATCGTGAGGTATATAGTTCGCCTGAGAGCTACTAAATTTGTTTCAGTATTGTCGATAATAACGTCTCCCTTTTCCTTCTGCTCGTCGTCGTCCTCCTCATCTGAGTCTTCGCTGCCACTGCCGTTTGAACCGCTTTCCGAGTCGCTCGCGTCGCTGCCCAGGAGCTCCTTACTCAAACCCTTGTACTTGTCCTCGTTGGTTTCATACATATCATCAAATTTGAAGACGTCTGAAGAAAACAGACAGAATTAAAAATGAACTTTAATTTTAAACTTACACTATTTTAACTAGAATGTTTAATATGAACGATGAACTACGAGCTACGGTTCTTGAAGCGATCAGCGGTAATGAACAACTAAACCAAATCCCACTCAGCTTTCTCTAGCCCTAGTTATATTTCAAATTTCAAATTTGCATATAAGGTAGCTTTTTCAAAATAAAATTTTTCAAACAGCCCATAAAAGTCGAGAAAGTTCAAGGAATAATAAAAATCTATTTATAATTGAGTATTGGAAAACTTCCAATGTTGTAAGATATCCGTATTCATTTTAAATTTCTAATATAATGTGTATAAATTGAGAGCATCTTGGGCTTTTACTATTTTGTTTTCAGCCTCTGTATTGTATTCTATAATAAGCCTTCAACCAATTAAAATGGATCTTAATAGTTTCAGTTTTTTCTATTTAACTTATAAATTTCTGTGGAAAATTTTGAAATTCTTGTCCAATTTCAAAATTTCTTAAAAAATTAAAGCGTCATTAGTCCAGGAAATTCAGTCTTTGTATTTAAACAAATTTCGAGTGCAGTAAAATTATAATATAAACTTAAAAAAATAATTATGCACATCACCGTGGGTTAGAGTAATTAATACGATTTTTATTTATTCGGTCTCTTCTTCCTCTCAACTATTTCTTAGAACTTTCTCATGTTCCTCAACAACTCTACCAACATTCATCTTTTGATTTTGAACTAAGGAAGCCATTGGACATGACCCCTTCAAGCATACTGAAGAACAGCGAAGACCAATTTTTGTGCATTCACATTCACAGTAGTAGACTATAGTGCAATTGCAAATTATATTAGTTTGTAAACTGGTTAGGAGCAGGAAACAAAAAATTTGGAATAGGTTCTAATCAGTAGTTGTCAATAGTCAAGTAACCGAATATTCTTCTCGAAAATTAGAGCTAATTGAACATTTTTATTTACGAATTCAGAGACCTTAAAGTCTTGTAATTTTTAAAATATAGATAAACTGCTAAACTTTTCAGATTCTCCATTTAAATATAACCTAATGAGTGGCCTCAAGCTCCAAGATAATGAAAAATTCTGTTTATGTTAATGGGTCATGAACAAATAAAAACTTACTCAGAGCATCGTGGCCATCAGTTGCCTCGTCCAGCATTATGAGATGTGTATACTGGTCGTCCTCCTCCACCAGCTCGAGGGCTTCAATGACCGACTGATGGTCCTTAAATCCGTCCTTCCTCACCTGGAACACCACCTCAATCATGTATTGCACTCGCTTGTCCAGCTTGCCCTCATGAAGAATATTCTTGAGCATTTCAAAGATCGCGTTCACCCCCTTCGCTGAGACCTCAGTCAACTTCATTCCGCACTCCTTAAGGAAAGCAATAGCCACCTCGACCGAATCATCGGTTGGAGTCTCCACCAGCAGAGTGAGAATTTCGAGTGCTAAGATTTCATGGGCTACCCTCTGATTGACCAAATGAGCGATGAACCGCGAGGAAGATATGCAAACGGGCTTGTCGTTTCTGCGGAATCCCCTCTTGAACTGGATGACAAGCCGTTTCAGCAGGAGCTCCCCAATATTGGGGAACTTTGAATTGATGATAGCTACCAAGGCGGCATAAACGTGGGTAAACGTCGGAGACGCTGCCTGGGCCTGGATGATCGACCTGCAAAGAAGACCGCGACCGCGAATAATGTTTTCTTTAAGCAGCTCCCTTGTAATAATGCCGATGTTGTCCACGTTAACTTTGTTTATGTAGCCGTGGATGGATTTTTTGAGCGCCTCCCAGGCAATTCGCTGATAAGCAGCCGATGCTTTATCGGTAATTTCGGCCTGCAGCATACGTAGCTTGGCTGGAGGAATGTAAGCCCCGCCTGTTCTAGAGGTAAGCAGGTCCACAGTGCGCCGCTGCCGCTCTGTGATTTTATCTGGTGGCCGATCCGTTTTATTTTCCCCCTCGACAAGTTCGCCTTCTTCCCTTTCAGGAGACCGTTTTCTGTCCCGTGGGCGGTTGGATTTTGGGGATCTGCTCCTCCGTCTTCGGTCTCTAGATCTTGAGCGAGATCTGGAACGTGATCGTGAACGGCGTCTGACTCTAACATCTCTTCCAGACTCCTTTCGTGCTGGTGATCTACTTCTGCTCCGGCGGTCCCTACGCCTGTCTCTTCCTGGTGTTTTCGATTCATCTACCGGGCGGGGTGCAGGCCCTCTTTCAACAGTAATCTTTCTATCGCTTTCTTTAGGCTCCTTCGGTTTATCCTCGGGTTTTTTGGGTTTATCTTTAACTACCGGGAGGCTTACCTTCTCTGGTTTATCCTCTAATTTTTTTGATTTTTCTTTAATTATTGAAGGACTTACCTTCTCTGGTTCATCGTCATTAGCCTTTTCATCTTTATCTCCCTTACGATTGTTTTGGTGCTCCGCATTCAGCTCCACACGGTTTACAGGGTCCTCAATTTTGGGCGGCGACTCCACCTTTTGTTTCTTAACTTCAGGTTCATCGTCAGATTTTTTATTAGCCCTTTCGGACACCTTCTCTTCCTTGTTTCGCAAAGAATCTCCGGAATCTACAGAATTTGCAGAAATTTTCGTTTTATCATCATCGGGTGTTGCCTCGCGTTGTGCGCGTCTTTTTCGAGTTACTTTCTGACTATTTTCCGACTTTTCGCTGGATACACTCGAACTGGAACTACTCGAACCGGTCTCCGAATCACTGGATGAAGACGATTCACTCGATTCGGCGCTACTCATTCTCGTAATTTCGCGTAAAAATGAAATTTACCAAAATTATTGACACATCCACAAGGTCCGAGTCGTTTGACAAATTGAAATGGCTGTCAGAGAGAAAATTGACATTTGCCTCTATAAAAAAGGGTGCGTTCATTCATCACTGTATTGAAGTCAGACACTGTTTTAATACAGCGGCTACACAATTATTTGGTTCTTTTTAACGACGGGGGCGCGAAGTTTTAATTGTTAACTGCATTTTTTTAAATAATTCCGTGAGTTTATTTAAATAATATTTCGATTTAGTAAATTATATTTCATGAATGTAAATTCTTTTTTTTAAAAGCATAATTTTGTTATTTAAAGATTATCTTTTGGAAGATGAATGTGATAAACAATCACAAATTTGTCGTATAAAACAGTTAAAATTCGAGATATTTTTAAAATTCAAGTATCAAAAAATAGTTTCTGAAAAATATCTTATTCCTAAAATAAAACGTTTTCAAAAATTATCGCAAATTTCCTCCGAATCGCATTGGTAAACCTCATCTTAACTATTCAATTTTCATTTTAAATTTTTTAAAGAAATATCGGATGATTTCAGTGCAAATGCAAAATACCTTGTTTAGCTCAAAATCGTAGTAGCTATTCTAAATAGCTTCAATAAATTGTTGCTTTCCTTTCATATTGTATATTTCTAATTTCTAATATAAAATTGTTTAGTACAAACGATATATAAGACAACGAAAATGGGTAACGATGGAAGATTTATTGATAGGCTTCCGATTATTTGTCCAGTAATACTTATCTACATATAAGTACACAATTTTCAAAAAAAACTAATGAAACAAATTTTTGTTACTAGGCTGGGATAAAATCAAGTAAAGATGACGACGTCTCATCTCGTCTAAAGCATTATAATGCAGAAAATGTAGCTGAAATTTTTGTGAAGAGCAAAGAAGCTAAGAAATATACAAAACCACAATTAGTAAAAAGTGTCATGTTCGAAGATAAAGTCCCACAAACGCTTTACCCTTCTGTTGATAGCTTCTCGTTATTTGAAAAGGAAACAATGGAGGCGCGCTTTTACAAGCTAATCCCATTGGCTAAATCCCGAAAATTTCAAACAGTTCCTCCTCATGTTTACAACAATGAAATAACTTTTGGCGATAAGCCGGAGCACGAGAGTTTGTATAATATCATAATGCCCCCGAAGAAGTTTTCAGATGTTTTAAAAGAATCGCAAACTGGACATGATCTTTATGTGACCACTCATGGAGACTATAATCCTTCAGAGCAAGTGCGAAGAGGGTAATGAATTAGGGAATTTCGATTTTATTTAAGTAATCAGTATCGAAAAAATCTATATTTTTGTAGATGTTTCGGTTCTTCATTTTATAAATCTTTAAAGGGTTGGGGTAGTTCGACATTTAAAAATATGGGAATTTTTCGTCTTTAAAACTTGTACCAAGAATTTACACTTTACTTATTCAAAAATCTCTATTTACATTTTCCAAAATTTTCGGTATGTAATTTGTTAGAATCTTTCCACTTTAGATTTCTAACTATTTCGGAAAAAAATTACACTTAAAATGTATGGCTAATAAATCCGTACCAAAACGAAACACTTTTAGAAATAATTTAATTCACTTTGTTTCGCTTCAAATTTATTCCCTTTAAATTTTATCACTATAGCTTGTAACTTTTAAGAATTTTTAAACTAGTCATTTACAGTCAGTTTAAATCAGAATTGGTTTGTAAAACAACAAGTGGCTATATCCTTTAGAGCATCAAAGCTGTCTATTTACAAATTATGGATTTTCAAATTAAATAAAAAGACAATCTCCGTAAGTTCACTTATGAGCGCGTATCGTATATGCCGCAATAGTAAGAGGATCAGCTTAAAATGTTTGAATAAATTGGATCAACTTAAAGTTTTAATATAATACTTTTAAAATATGATATGTACCTACTTTAAGAAATTGCAAAACAAAAAATTTTACTATCCCTTATCCCTTGATGCTGCAATTTTACGACAAATATTTTTGTTTAATGATCTTTTTCATAATTTCAGTAAATAGAATATTTACAAAAAACAGAAATTTTAAAAATATCTCTACTTTCATATTTCATTAACATAGAATACCCTTTAGCATACGTGAAAGATATCAGTTTTAAAATTTTATTTATATCATACCGTAAATCATAAGATTTTAAACTACATAACAATTAAGGTATGATTGGTATTATTCAATATTGCGCAAGAATACTCCATATTTTTTAGGATTACTTACTTAAATATATTAATGAATATTTAACAAAAAACGCCTGAATTATTTTCTTATAATGATACTAACAGGTAACGAAAATAATGATTATTTTTCAATTTTTATTTAAAAAAATCATGCAACAAGATATGCATAAATCCACTCGGTATTAAGCTGGGGATGTAACTTTACGCGTCTGATATTACTATCCGGAAGAATAGAAAAAAGTGATTTATATAATTTAAATCATAAATTAATTATTTATTTATTTTTTAATTTACTACTAACTATTAGAACTGAGTTTTATGTTTTTCGATCAAAAATCAAAATCAAACATGAGTTATATATTTTTCGATAAAAATAAAAAATAATTAAACTGTATTTTTATCGTTTTCACTCATGATTTAGTATCAAGTTTTTTTTTCATGTGTATATGTATGTACGCATACATATGTGTATATATTTATGTATAAACAGATATATCCAAAAATTTATGTCGTACAACGTTTCACGTATGACATCTTTTCGCATGTCACAGGAAAAACCAATTTAAAAAAAATTATTTATTTTTGAATGAAAATGATAAAAATACAGTTTAATCATTATTTTTGATCGAAAAATATATAACTCATGTTTGATTTTTATTTTTAATCGAAAAACAAAAATATCACATTAAAATGAATATTCTGTATCAGAAAAAATAAAACTGAAGTTTGATTTTTATTTTTGATTGAAAAACATAAAACTCAGCTCTAATGTTTAGTAGTTATTTAAGAAAAATAAAATCATTTTGAATAATTATCGTTAGATTTTTGTAATAAAGATTAAAACATAATGGTTAATAGTATATTGTGCAACAAGGGCGTAAAGTAGCCGTTTGCGCACGCTGGCAGCAGTACACGCACGAGCGAAGCGAGTTTGTTTAGCTGCCAGCGTAAGCAATCGGCTACGCACCGCCCGAGTTGCACAATAAAGCACTAGTGGATAATAAGCCACTTTACAACCGGAAAGGCGTGCGTTTTAGTGGCACTTTTCCCTCACGCGTGTGGAAAAATTAATTTTTCTGACTTTAATCATAATGATTATGGTCCCTGGATACTAAATAGTGCCGATGGTATGTTGAGTAATTCTTGGTAAGTAATGCTTATCGGACTGTAGGTATATCAATACTAAATAGTTTTTTAGTACTATTAATTGTACTGGCAGATAATTAATTGTATTTTAATTACAATTATTTGAACAATACCAATTTTTTAGGTATGGACCACCTTTCAATAGGAAGAAATGTTTTGGTATTTCCACTGACGTAGATTGCAGCGGAATCCAAGTGCGCAAAGCTCTGGAAACCTGCGATGTAAGTTATGTTTTCAAGAACAGTATTCAAGACGAAGTTGAACGACGAAAAAAATGTGAAATAGGCAAAATGCCCGATAGGTAAATCTCAAAATAAATTCTCATTACAAATTTTATTTGAAAGCAAATTTTAGAGCAGGAAGCTATTGCAATCTCAATATTGATAACACGTTTACGAGTCAAGGCGTATTAGGTAAATGGGAGTTTTCTAAGGCTCGCCTTTTGATTTACAATAAGCGTCCGTGCCCACTTAGGAACAAACTATATAATGCAATAGCATACATAAATACCATTCGGAGAAAAATTAAAACGATGGGCAATGTTACATTTATAAATAATATTCGATTCAAGATCGATAAAGATTGGTACACGTGGGAAGAGGTGTACGAAATTCTCGACAGTTTCTCGATTCCCTTAAATTTCGAGAAGGCTAAATTGCTGGTGGACTACTTTAAACTGGTCAATGATGAGAATAAAATTAACATACACAAGCTTGTTGACTTGTTGGATATTTTAGTACCTCTGCCAGAATTTGGCCAAATTGAAAAAGTTGAAAATAGAGAACCATCGAAGCTCACGACCTACCGTGAGATGATCACCGATTCTTTCCGTGACGATTGCAAAGTGGAAGACGTTTATCCGGCCGACGCTTATTTGTTGTCGAAACCAAAAATACCTAGCCAATTTTGCAAGGCCATGATCGAAAACCTTCCAGAGGAGACGACTGTAAGAAGTTTGATCTCCCCGTCGATCCCGATGACTTACGGATTGTCCCACCGCGACTATCTGCTTCCTCGCAGCAAGGAGGATATTCGGGTCTTGTTCACAAAAGCCGATTTTGAGTTCACCGAGGAAGAGTTTGAGGAGTGTTGGGAAGCAGCTAAGAAGGAATGGACATCTTCTGGAGACAAGGTTTCCGTCGAAGCTTTTATGTTCTGTTTGCACAAGCATAAGGCAGCTAAGAAGAGTTAAATATTGTTTTTGTATGTATAATTTTGTAGTAAAAAAATATACATAAATAGAAAAATCAGATTGATTCCTTCAAATGTTTCTACTTTGAATAGTTCAAAATTCCACTAGGTACATGCAGGAAAGGAATTTTTGTTAGTTATTTAACGCCAAAAAAATTGGTTGAATTATTTTATAATACATTATTTATGTAAGTATTCATTATACACATCCAAAATAACCGTATATTTACACTAGATTACAACTATGAAATAGTATTTCAAAATTCAAACATTTCAATGGATTGATCAAACAAAGATGTCTAACATACTATAAATTTTATTCTATTCTAGATTTAAAAGTTTAGCTACATAAAGAAAAGTTGTCGAATTCATTGAAATGTTAAATTGAATAACGCATTTAATAACAACTTTCTTAGGACCGTAGATTGTATGTTCTTAAATTTTGTTTTTTTTTCCCCTATTAGCGCAAAAAAAAAAGTTATTTTTTTAACTTTGATTTTTAGTAGCTAGTTTACAACAAAATTGTAAGGAAATCGCAAACAAAGACCGAATTTTTAAGGTTTTTGACATTTGTCTGTTTATTTAAATTGAAGCATATTATTTAATGCCAAAAAACTAAAACCAGAATCGATATTTACAAACATTTTTTTAACTTCGATTTTAGTAGCTAACCTATGTACAACAATATTGCAAGACACTGGCTGTGTTTTTTTTATGATCTGATCTAAAAAAAAACTAATAGCTATTGTAAGGAAAATTGGAATTTGGTGGATTTTTGGAATTTGTCTATTTACTTAAATTAAAATATTTAAGTATATTTAATGCCCAAAAGAAACGGTATTTACGAATTTTATTTATTTATTTTTTAATCATAACATTTTAATAGCAGCTTTACACTAAAATTGTGCAAAATCGTACAAAAATGCAATTTTTGTCAGTGCTTTTGCATTTGTCTATTTACCTTAATTAAAACACCGCTAAAGATATAGGCCTAGAAGGGATATTTAAAGCTGTATGCGAAATCAAGTGAAATGACATCATTTCGATCATTTCGGTCATTTCATGTTCGAAAACAAGATGGCTCCAAAATGATGCACCTCAAAGCGAACATTTCAGTGACAGTTCTGATAATTTCAGATCAGATGTTCAAAAATCTCCGTGTTTAGGGAAAGAAATGACAGAAAAAAGGAAATATTCCAGAAGATGTAAATGGATATCATGTTTTATATATGTACATATATGTAATTGACAATAATTTTTATTATAAATTGCAGTATCTGAAGAAGAAACAATGCGGGTTATAAAGAGCCGGAGAAAGTTACACGATAAATTCTCCAGAAAGAACTTTAACCGTAAGGAGGCCTGGAGATGTGTAGCTGCGGACGCGAATGTTGAAATAGAGCCTGAGCAACTGGCGAAAAAGTGGAGTAATCTAACGTTTATGTACAAGGTATGATGATTAAAAGAAACCAATGTTGTTAAATATAACTTAAAATTATTTATAGAAATTAATTGATCCGCCAACCGGCAGCGGCACTGATGGCAATGAAACTACGGCAGCAAATTGGCCATATTTTGCAGCAATTCACGAATACTACAGCGAACTGCATTCCATTGATACGTCTAAATTAATTTCCAGTGAGCCCTTAGATGCTGCTTCTCCGGACTCCCCCAATAATTTAGAGACTAGACTATCTTTATTTAAGGAGTCATCCACGGATGGAATGTCCATGGATGAAGCGTCCATATCAACGCCAACAAGTGCGACAAACAGTACACCTGGACCATCAAGTATAAAGAAGAGGAAAAAACTTTCTGATACCGCAGACCTAATTGAAACACATCGAAAAACTGCAAAGAAAATTGACAAAATACTAAAAGGAATGGCTGTTATAATGAAGGATCGTTTTGGAGTTGTTATATCTAGCGATAGTGACAGCGATTAAGGTATTAAGAGTGTCGTTTATTTTTTAATCAAATGTATTTATGTTTCTAAAGTCGGAGAGTATTTATATTTTTTAAATCGGAGAGTAATTATGTTTTTTACATCGGAGAGTATGTATGTTTTTAGGGTTCCGTAGCCAAATGGCAAAAAACGAAACCCTTATGGATTCGTCATGTCTGTCTGTCTATCTGTCTGTCCGTCCGTATGTCGCAGCCACTTTTTTCCGAAACTATAAGAACTATACTGTTGAAACTTGGTAAGTAGATGTATTCTGTGAACCGCATTAAGATTTTCACACAAAAATAGAAAAAAAAATTTGGGGGTTTGTTTCATCAAACCCATACGTGTGGGGTATCTATGGATAGGTCTTCAAAAATGATATTGAGGTTTCTAATATCATTTTTTTCTAAACTGAATAGTTTGCCCGAGAGACACTTCCAAAGTTGTAAAATGTGTGTCCCCCCCTGTAACTTCTAAAATAAGAGAATGATAAAACTAAAAAAAATATATGATGTACATTACCATGCAAACTTCCACCGAAAATTGGTTTGAACGAGATCTAGTAAGTAGTTTTTTTTTTAATACGTCATTAATCGCTGCTACGGAACCCTTCATGGGCGAGTCCGACTCGCACTTGGCCGCTTTTTTTTAAATGAGCTAATACAAAATGTTTTATCAAAATCTGTATAATTTATTTTCACCTATTTTCACAATAAATTAATGAGGCTATATCTTAGTGTTGTCCCATTTTCTTCATCACTTGTGTTGTCATCATGGTCAGCATTGTCGCTCCCAATTTCGGTGTCATCAATAACATCGTCTATTAGGCATATATTGTGTATAACACAACAAGCAGCAATAATTTTTATGCAATTTCTTATTTTCAATTCCAGATCTTTGTAGAAAATAGATCTCCAGCGAGCTTTCATTACCCCAAAACTGCACTCAACAATGTTCCGAGCTTTACTGTGCAGCATGTTGAATTTTTTTTCACTTTCAGTCAGTACTCTATTTGCTTTAACTGGCGTTATTACTGCTATTGGAGATGACGAGCATTTATATCCACTATGTCCTAATAAATAATACGGCGGAGGAGGAAATTTTCTATTCCTATATAAAGGACTATTGCTTAAAACACGCTGATCATGTACGGATCCTGGATATCCTACAAATACATTAGTAAATTTTCCAGTATGGTCACACACTGCTTGTAATTGAATTGAGTAGCGAAGTTTACTGTTTAAATACTGTTCGGGCGATGATAATGGACACTTAATTGTGACATGACACCCATCTATTGCTCCAAGGGCGCGTCTAAAAATGTGTGTTTTTGCACGTCGGCAGAAGCCATTCCCAATTTCATCAAATGAGCTGGGTTCTGGGTGTTTTATAACTTTTGGGACCAATGTTTCAAATTCATCTAATAGTGCGTGCACTATCGATTTCACAACGTAGCTTGATATGTTAAATGCTCTACCAGTAACTCTGTATGATGCTCCGGAAGCAAGCCAGTATAGAAATATCATTAGTTCCGATTGCCTAGACCATCCTTTCACTTTAGGTTGTAAAAGACTTTGCAGTTGAACAAACTGTGCTGCAGATATTCGCAAATGCTTTCGGATTGTGCGATTATCCAAATTGCAGATTTCTGTTGCCAATCTCGTCTGAGACTCTACACAGCAGTATGACGAACCCTGAAAAAATTGGGATGAATATATTTAATAGAAATTACATGATATCCTTTTAAATAAATAATACCCTTCTAGGTCGTGCTATCGACTTTGCATTGTGTATAGTTGCAATTAACTCCTCTTCGTATTTAAGAAACACTTGTAAAGCCTTTAATAGCAGAAATGCTAAGTAAATAAAATTTCGCTCCTCTTCAATTATTTCCATATCCTTTCCATTATAACTTCGTTTTACTATAAAATAAGCTATATTATTTCAACACAATATTTTTACAACAAAATGCGGCACCTTGACAGTTCAAATGATACTTCAAACATTTCGCACACTTTTCTTGACATTTCTCAACTATTTTCATTTCAAATGATTGAAATGATGTTCGAAAGAGATTTCGCACACAGCCTTAGAAGGAAAAAATAATAATTGTCAGAAAATTTATTGAGCTTAATATTGTATATACACGGTGGGCTATTTCAATCTATACAGCTGAATACCTCGCCAGGAATGCTCCGAATAAAAAAAAAAAACGCAAATAAAAGTTGTCGAGTTTGGATGGAGGCATTTAACAGTGACCTTTAGTTTGACCTTGAAGGTTATTTTAAAGTCAATGTGTTTTTTTAAAATTAGAACACTTATTTTTGACCCTTGATTCGGAAAGAGCAGAGAATTTTACATTCATACATTCAGAACCGTAATTGTATTTTTGTTTTTATCTTTAGAGGTAATTTTAAGGTCAAAATACCTACATCATAATCGACAAATTTTAGGTAGATTTCATATGAAATACATACTATCTATTTCAGCGTAGCTGATGAAAATATTTTAGAAAATATGGAAAATGAAGATATGCCAAAAAACGTTTTAGAGGTCGTAGACTTCAAAAATAAAATTTATTTTGAAAATTATCAACTAAAGTCATAGTTTTTCATAATTTATTTTTTAAACAAGAACTAATTATAAAATTTTAATTGTGTATTCGTATTCAGTGATCTCAAAATAATAACAAATTATAGCATTTTAAAAGGTAAAAGACAGATTTTGTAGACTAGTGAATTAATATAGCAGTATTTAAATGCTTTGTAAAGTAAATAAATATAAATACGAAATTCATCGGGAAATATTTGAAAATTCTCATCGAAAAAGGAAGTTGCGAACAGGAAATGAAAATGACTTGAAATACAGGCAACTTGCAACGAACGATGCCCACGGTGGCTACGTTTCGGCGACAGGCAGAGAAGAAAATCATTGACACTCCGTGACTCTAGCCAATTTTGCCTGTGTAGGTGCGTGCCCATTGTCCCACACACACGCAGCCCGACGTGTAATCATCGCATAATCAAATATGTCCGCCGCCGTCACGTCCTATGTGTCCGAAAGTCAATGAAGAGCAAGGAAAAGGTGTTTTCGGTGAGAAATTAGCCAATTTCGAAATTCCTGGAAGTGTAAAGTGCAGCAGCGTCGATCGCTCGCAGGTTCAATTCGCCGCAGATCGATTAAGTTCGGTGGAAACTCTGTGCCCAAAGTGGAAATTCTTGCGTTAGGAAATCGGACAATTTTCCTTCAATCAGAGAAAAGGCGAGAACAAGCGGAGCACCCGATCGTGGAAGAGAGACAACAGCAGCGGTCCGTTCGCTTGCGAGTGAGGGAGGAGGCGATACCCCCCAAGTTCCTGCTCGCCCCTTTTTTGTGTGTTTTGTAATTTTTTCGTTTTTTCCCATAATTGTTTCCTTGGAGTGTTGCGTCGCAATTGACTGAGGAGCAGGGCCCGGAAAGGGACTGGCCGAGATTTCGCACTGGGACTCAGCTGTAGGTAGGTAACGCGGGGGGGCTAAAAATTATTTTAGAAAGTCGCCAAAAAATTCGCCAGGGAAAAAAGGGAAATTTCCCAGCCGAGACCTCTTTGGCTGTCAAAGGCGGACGCGAGTGTGTGGGGACTGTCAGTACGGGGCGCATTTTTGATTGTGTTGTGTTGGTATGCGTCACCGGTGACGTATCAGCTGTTTTGAGAGCTATTTTTCCAGTCACCACCTTCGCCTGCTGACACTTTGTTCGTTTTCAGCCGCTTATTTAATTAGGAGTGCATAATTCACGGTCACTCTTTTGTCTCCTGGAAGGTGCAGGGGACAGTGGCCTGCTTTGAATAGAAACCGCCCTCCGCCACCCCCGGTCCGACCGGAGTCAGGCTGCGGAATCCGCGATGAATGGGACAAAGCAGCAGTCCAACACCGTCATCACTCGGTTATTTATTCTTGCCCCGAACAGGTTAATCACACAAGAGTTAACCTGCCAGAGCCTCCGATAGAAATTCCTATTGTTTACGGTGCGGTGCTGCTGTGACCTTCGGTCGCTTGTGCAGCGATTCGGGGCCGTATCATCACATGATTCGCGCGGAGAAATTTTGCACAATGTCTCGGTAAAGCGCTGAAAAACGCCCACCGCACGAGCATTAGAATTTCGCCCATTATAAGAGATCGTGTGCTCGCCATGCACTTTGGCACCCAGGCTCTTCTTATCTTTAAAAGCGGCTGGTCAGGCCGGACGCGGCCCCGCAGCTCTAGCGGTCCGGAGCTCTTAGAAGATGTAATGTGTCGCCAGAGCCATTCACGGCTAGAAAGACGCTTTAAAATTTTAATTGACACTGACCTCAGCTCTAGTTTGATTAAATCAGACGACTTTGCCGGCCTTTAAACTGGCTCTCGCGAATAAACTGGCCTCAAACGGAGCGATAAACTCGGTGGGCCACGCTTGCAAATTTCTTTAGTTCTGGAGGATTATTTGAATAAAAAAGGAATCTTTTTGCAGCACAATGGGGCACCGAACGTTTTGAGATTATAACGCCTCTGATTGATATTCAGCTTCCGGCGCAGACATCTCATTTGCCGGAAATTGTCTTAGGATTCACGCGCTGTAATGAGGATATTCTCACTCGAACCGTTCGCAGCGACACAATTGCACTCCTCATTGCGGCGCACTTGCGTGATTTCATCTTTGGAATTTCAATTAAAGCCATGTTAATACAATTCGCCCGAAAACGTGTCGTGCCAGCCACTGGTAGCTGCTTAGCTGGGCTTTCGTACAGCTGTAGAACGCCCAAGGCCCTTGCGAGCTGTGGGCCCACGTTATATGAAAGAAATAATGTCAATATTTGTCGCCTGTTTTTGGATTGCTCAGGGCGGTGTCATTGCTCTACAAATGCCTCGTCAGCGAAACATCCGCGATCCGCATGTGTTCTGCTTTGATGCTTTCCGGACACTTCTACGGAGATGAATTAAAGCGATTGCGCAAGAGATATAATCAAAATTTAAGAGGGATTTCCTAACAATTAAATTAATTCCAAAATAGTCGTGGCAAAATAGCAGGTCAATGCTTTCAATATTTCATTTAACCTTGATGCAACGGCTTCTTTTTGCAAAGCTCTATAAAATGTACATTTTTCTTTCCAAATCTTTTTCAAATTTTTTTCTAGACTAAATTGAATTTATGTAGTATATAAAAAAAATCTAAGGAGTTAAAGATATGCATATTTAATTTATTAGTTTTATTTATTAAAAGTCTGAGATTTCTCTAGTTTCAGGAAATGCTGGAATATTGGGTTCTAGAGAAATTAGGTCTAAGATTTTAAGTTGTCTTTGACTTCTAATTTTTGCAACAGCTCCTCGTGGGTCTGTTAATAACTTTGAAATAATTTCGGTGTTTATTTGTCTGTTTGTCGGAGAACATTTTCTCAGGGTTTGTGTTGTAAGAACCTAATCCAACACATAACAATCAATTTCTTTGAAGTGCTTATTTCACCGAAGCACCAAAATGAAAGGGATTTTGGTCAACCGGTCAAAAACCGCAAATGAACATGGAAGTACAAAGAAAAGAATTACAGCGATACAACTTTTCCAAAGATATTGAATATTTTGCGAAATTTTTAATCAAGAAAAATTCCTAGATAAATTCGAATGTTTTCTCTTCTTAAAGTATAAATAAATAAAAATTGATTGAAGTTTTTAATCGAAGATTTGAAAAACTCTACGCATTTACTAAAAACACTATTAATTAAAGTTGTATCAAGTAACTTGCATAATTAAATTTAACTGAAATTAACTTGTCCAGATCCAATTGAGTACTTTATATTCTATGGATTTTCAAACTTTCGCCACGTTGGACTACATTTTAGAATTTTAAAATTTCCTACCTTTCGTACGGAACTGATTTCCGTCGGATTAACCAATATGAGAGTAAATAAATTAGTCCTCTTGTTTTCGGTAGAAATTGGATTAGAAGTCCACTAAAATTAGGAACGCGGATGTTTACAGCTAGACTTCGCACAAATTTGAATACCATCGGAATTGAAAATATGGTCTTGATTCACAGGATGTGTGCCAGTTTAATTTTACTAAGGGGAAAAAGTACAAAAAATAAGAAAATTAAAATTTTTAACATAGCAATCATATCACTGTTAGAATTTATTTAAAAAGATCAAGAAAATCAATGTGTTCACAGCGAATTTCGTTTTATTACTTTCCATCTAGCCTCTGGGCACTTGTTATTGCATAAAGTAGCTGACGGATTTACTATTCGAAAGCAATTTTAAAATAATTTTCTTTTCACGTGACGATTTAACTTTCCCTTCAGTTAGTGACTTTTTTTTTACACTGTTTTAATAAAATAGTCGGCTGCTTCCGGCAGCAGGCTTAAGTTTAGAAAATTCATAGTTAAGAGTTATATTTCCCCACGTGACCGCACACTAACGATATTAAACTCTTTTTTATGAATGTAAAGCCAGTAAATGGTGATCACAGCGTTAATGAAATTATCTGTCTACTTGTTGATATCACGAAGGGTTACCATAAAAAAGCATCAAATTGCCAATTGTCGACAGTTCATTTAATTAACTACTCGATCAATACAAAATACCTGGAAGTAAACAATAATTTCCTCTGAATCGAACAGCTAATTAGCCCATTTTTTATTCCTCTGCAATTCTCGCTATAAAGCCAATCACACTTTTTCGCATTTTTATGGTTAATGCATTTATGTTTAATAGATATAAAATTTATATAGTAAAAAAATTGAGATTAAATCGTTTTCTTTTACTTGAACAGTAATAAAACATTAAATGATATTTCGTGGACTCATTATTTATTTATAGGGATATTATCCGAAGACTTATTTTTATTGTAGTACATCGATGAATTAATATTTCTAAAAGAAGCAAGTAATTCTACATTTAATTTAAATTAGTACAAGTAATAGTGGTAATATTAGTTAATCGGATATTTTAGAATACTAGGGAATATTCAAAAAATAATTTATTTTAATTACTACTTTCAAAAATATACAGTTCAAATTTTATTAAAAAGTTCCAAATTTCGATTTTGTTGAAAAAAAGGTTTTCAATACTGCTTGAAAACACAATTAGAAACCAATAACCTCTCTTCTAAAATGAGAACCCTAACTATTTTAGTAAAACTTCTCATGTAAAAAGAGTAACCAGAGAAGGAGACACTTTGGTTACACAATGTCAATAAACTGAATATGTGCAAATGATAATAGAAGTTTTGATAATTTGATAGAAAATCCTATTTTTCCGTCTTATCTCATCCACTTCATAATAAATATACACAAAGAATGAACCTGCAAAAATGTAAAATTTTCAAGATAAGATAAATCACAGATAAGAATTCCAGAGTATTATTTATTTGAAATGAGTGAAGATGGATTTACTTAAAATCTTCTTCAAAATTTTTATAAAAAGTTTACCTAATCGTTACATAAGATTAAAAATCCACAAACACTGAAAAATAATAATGTTCAGTCTTTCTTTACATACTTACTACAATTATTTTGTGTGTTTAAGAATTCATTTTTTCCCCGAAATTCAATAAATAAGCCCCAAACAGACAGATGATCAGACGAAGTACTTAAAATACTTCATGAGCACACTCGCTGCAAGGTCACGATCGCTCGGATCACATACAAGTAATTATCAGTTGAATGCTTCAAGAACTCATAAAAAGAAGACCAAACGCCTCTGGAACAGAGCAACAAATTAAAAAAATCGTCTGAGTTTGGTGTACCTTTATCACTGCTCCGAGGCGTTTAAGTAAACAGCACATGGTTTAATCAGAAACCAAAATAACCAGAATTACGTACGTAGAGATGCTAAAATTGAGTGATTTTCATCGATGCGGAGTAACATTTCAGTTTGGGATTCGCAGCGTCTTCCGATAAAAAAGACGGTTTGGTAAAATCATATCGAAATTTGGCTCATTGGCCTGCACTTGCAGACTGACTATTTAGTATGAAATATGGTTGCAGTAATTACAGAGTTTGTAGTTGTATAGTCTCTACAAAGCAACGATTAATATGCAATTGATTGGAATTTTCAAATTGATTAAATATCGCAAGTGCTGCAAACGCCCCTTTAATTTGTATGTTTCGTTAAAGCATTAATGTGAGGAATCAATTTTTTAGAAGATAAGAACTTAAAGAGAAAATGTAATTAAAAAGACCATATTTATTTGTCACTTCTCACATACATATCTTTAAATGGGAACTTATATAAACAAAAGGGTCTTTTGTTTATATCTGAGACAGATATCTTTAATCGATAAATGAAATTGATCACCAAAAGTTTTTGAAATGACTCATTCAACTGAAGTCTGCTTATCAACATAGCTGATTTGTTAAGGTTGTTGGCATAGTGTACTATGAATACTATTGTTTTTTATTTCCGCTAAGAAAAACAAAATACTAAATTGCCTTCTTCTAAGAAAAACTGCGTAAATAATAACTGCTGGATATTCTTGGTAGTACACTTTAAAATTATATTAGTTTTTATGAAAGCAATACATCTGTTTTCAAAAAAAGGAAAAAATAAATTTCGTGTGTCGGACCACAGTAATAAATTGATGATTTTTATTATTTTGAGCTTTTGATAAAAGAGAAAAGTAAAATAGTAAAATATTTAATACTTTTGTTTTAAATATTTAATTGAAAAGAGTTGTAGTCTGGTTTCAAGCTATTTATATTCTTTTCTAAAATAGGTATTCAAAGAATTTTGCAGCTTGTAGGTGTCTAAGCGAAAAAAAAAACGTTAGATCTTAAAATCCGCCTCAAAACAAGTTTTCAGTCTTTGGCGCTACGCCAAAAAGGATAGCAAGGCTGTAAAACAATGACTCAAATAAAATATTTTGTAATTTGTTAATGTTTTGCTGAATCAACTCGACAAATAAACATTAACTAGATGTAGTTTTTTAAGACATTTTATCTCGTTTGAACATATTTTACAAAAGCAAAAAAGGGTGTAAATTTTAAAGTCTTAACATAATTTAGCATCATTAGTTCATTTTATTTACTTGTTCACTAAATTAAACTGAATTTTGTTGGAACTTCTCAATGGATTGATGCGCACGTGCATTATAAAATCGCGAAAGTTGTCTAGCAAATTCTACATGAAACTTTGTTAACTTTTGATTGTCAAATTATGTTTGAAACATTTTTAGATCATCGCAAAATACTATTAAGTCTTTTCAGCCTATAAATGAATTCAAAGAGCGTTTTATGACGAAAAAGAAAAAGGGTCAATATTTCTATTAATTATCCGCTAAAGCTGTGAAGTCCTCTAAATTATGCTACCGCCTTACCTTTCAAATGAAATGTTGCATAACATTTTATTTGTGCAGAGTTAAATAACCCAAACACTAAATATTTTATTTTTTTCTATTTTTTCCCCTCATGCTCATTGATTTTTTTTCCAACAATTCTCTAACAAGATATTGAGCTGTTGGCAACTGCCGTTTTTGTTCTCGAATTGCTCTGGACTTGAGTTTACGTGCTTTTACGTTTAGCATGTCTAAATAAATATTACGACTTCTTTCAGACGAGTTGTGTTATTTTAATTAAAAATATGTAAATAGAAATATGCGTAATTGCCTGTAGAGTTCGTAAGTAATATAAAATTCTTGTGTGCATCATCTGAATCGAGAGATTTTGTTTATTTTCGCACGTTGAGAACGTGATTTTTAATAGTGCATGCATCTTAAAGTGTATTTTCAAAACATATTCGTTTGTTATAAACATTAATTTTAGAAGATTAATGTGTTTAATTATGTATCTTATGTTTTCCTTGTAAATTTCGAGGAAAAATAAAAATATTTTTTCAAAATTTGTAATTGAATACAAATCTACATACTGAAGATTTGAATTTTAATAGTTCGATGTTTATTAAAATAAAATTTATTTCATATAATAAATAACATAATAAAACTGATTTTAGTTAATTCGTTTTTTAATAATTACTACGTAAGTTATGCCACATATGAGGGATGTTTCAATTTCGAATTTCAGAAGCCTTAAAATTGTTTAGGTTTTATGTTTGTTTGATTGTTCTATGACGAGACTTAATAGTTGCCTTTTTCCCACTTAGTTTAGAAATCTATAAATTTTACATTATCAACAAAGGTCCTAAAATTGAACCTTGAGGAACGTTTGCAATTCAAATAATATAAAAGAGGACAAAGTGTTTGGAGAAAGCTAAGCTTGGATCTTTGTCTTATTTATCAAGATACTTTCTATTGATTTGTATTACAATTAATAATTTCAAAACATTCAATGATTATATAATTTTTTGTTTTAGGTTTATCTACAACGGCTAAAAGCCTAAGAAAAGGCGTTCTACTTGCAATTTAGTTTAAAAAAGAAAGCGAAAAATCGAATCTTATACAATGGCAACAACACCGCGGGGAGGAGGCACAGCCCAACGACCAAATGGAACATTACAAGGAAAAATATGTCAATTTAAATTGGTCCTCCTCGGTGAATCAGCAGTGGGTAAATCTTCCCTTGTTTTACGTTTCGTTAAGGGCCAATTCCATGAGTACCAGGAGAGTACGATAGGAGCAGCATTTCTAACACAAACACTCTGTATAGACGATACGATAGTGAAATTTGAAATATGGGACACAGCCGGACAAGAGAGGTTTGGAATGCTAAAAAAAATTAAATTAGAAATTTATTAGGTTAATCTTCTGTTTTTATTTACAGGTATCACAGCCTCGCTCCAATGTACTATCGAGGGGCTCAGGCAGCAATTGTGGTGTATGACATCCAAAATCAAGACAGTTTTCAGCGGGCGAAAACCTGGGTTAAAGAGTTACAGAGACAAGTATGGTTTTTTTGTCACAATTTTGAGCTGAAAAATAGTTAATGCATGTGGGGCTTTTTTTTACAGGCTTCCCCAAATATCGTAATAGCCCTGGCAGGTAATAAAGCAGATTTATCAAACTGTCGAGTCGTGGAATTTGAGGAGGCGAAACAATATGCTGATGAGAATGGTCTACTGTTCATGGAAACATCGGCAAAAACTGCAATGAATGTTAACGATATTTTCTTGGCTATTGGTAAGTGCTACCTTTAAAGTTTAATATGCCACATATACATAATTGTCTATTTTCCTTGCAGCCAAGAAATTACCTAAAAATGATGGAGCTGGCAACCAGGGCGCCGCCCAAGGAAGAAGGCTTAATGAGAACGAACAAAGTCGACAGACAAATAACTGCTGCAAGTGATGTCCTTTTGTAGGTAAGATCCAGTAGGGAATAAGAACTGCTTTTTTGGGAATAGATGAATGAATTTACTCTAATGGAAATCCGATATTATCCTTCTGTATGAATAAAAACGATACATTTATTGTACATACATTGCAAAACATAAATATTTTGTTACTTTGTATTAGTCAAATTTTCTGTTGTTTTATTTATTTCATCGCAGTTAAATCACTTCACACATTAACTCTTTCTATGTAGTATGTGTGTGCGTGCACTGTTTGGAAAATTTTTTGAGAGGTTTTACCAGTTTTATCTTTGATTTTATGATTAGCACATTTCGCCTAACTTAAAAAGCAAGAAATGTTAACATCATTGCAGAATTCAACTTCAGACTCTTATAAAATTTCGGTGTTGATACAATTCGCAAGGGACATTTTAAAGGAATTTTATTATTGCAGAATTTGGCCGGATTGTAAAATGACTACTAGCTTTAATTAACCTTTACCGGAACAGTAAGCTTACCAGCGAGGTTTTTCGTAGTTTCATTTTGAACGAAAATGTATTTTTATTGAAGGTTGATGGATTTCATCTTGTGCACTCCTTTTTATAGTGGCTTCTACGAGGAAAATGCACATTAAGGTGCTTTTTAATAATGTAGTAGTGTTCTAGAGATACACGTTTATTTGAAGATTATTGAAAAATATACCAGTCTTTTAATTTTTCTATTTTAAAGTAATTTCTTCAAAGGGATTTGTATAATATGCAAAGCATTTTTTGTACTATATATAAACTGTTTCGGATCATATATAGAGTCCAATAATTTAATTTCTTATATAATTCTGCACAACTTTCAAGCTCAACAATCGTTACAAGTTTCTGAGTACAAAAGTAATTGAATTAAGCTGAGGTGCACCGAGGTAATCAATCTCCTATAATTGGAATAAAATCTACAATTTTCCCGTTAATGAGGTGGAACATATATTCGAAACTGAATTATAAAGTCTTAAGAAAATTGAGTCTACAATTTAGTAATTTTTCGGTAATTGTACCAAATTATCAGTTGGTAAAATACAATATAATGACATTGAAAGATTTGTTTGCATAATTTCGAAGAACAGTGCGGAAAATATTAAAGACAATTTTAGTGTTTCTGTAAAAAATATTTTATTAACTCTTGTACAAATAAAATCGAAGTGGTCAATCTGAAATGATATGCGATGTTAATTTGATTTTCTAAAATTAAACGCTAAAGGCTCCAAATAGGATAATTATATTAGTTCAAAATTCACAAGAAAGAAACGATGATTTCCGAAAATAAGTCTTTCTCAAAGTTGTTTTATTAAATGAAAGAGTAAACAATTGCGCACTATGGTGACTAATATATTGTCTTCATCGGAATCACTTTGATCTTATTAAAACTCGTCACACAGTAGCTTCATATCACGGGTCAACATAATTTTATTTTATAGTGTACATATTCAATTACAATGCAAGAGTTACAGATTATATTTGTGATTATTCTTGTTTTGTCTGGTTGCTGTTAATACATTAGAATTATCTCAATGCCTTTTTTCCAGAATTGCAACACTAATATTTAGTGTACTACTTTTAGGTTTACAGATTCTGAATATTGATTTATTTCGTATTAATAACATAAAAAATAAATATTTTTTACGTTACCTTACGAAATGTAATAATTGAATACAAACAAGATTACAAATTTAATAGACAAGGTAAAAAAAATATACTTTTTATAATAATTTAATTACAAATCGATCGCTCCTACAATTCAGCTCTTATCCGTAATCCCCTCAAAATTCTCAAAATGTTGTTTTGACCCAAATGGTGTGGTATTAAAGATATAAGTAATTTTTATAGTATAATTATGATTGATTCTCACATATGATTCTATTAAAAATTCAACTTAAAGAAAGTCGATGTGATAGCAATCACTAAAATATAATGAAAACAAATAAATATTACACTAACTCCAAAACAATATTACATATTTTGCATGATACGAGTACATTAACAAATTATTTTTCAGCAACTAATAAATGGGAAGGAATTCTGGGGTTTTTACTATCCGTTAAGAGGAAGCACCAGCGGCTGATGCAGCAGATCACTTTCTCTGAGAAAAGATTAAAAGTAAAAAATTATTATTATTTTTTTGTTAGTATTTTTATAATGAAGTCTATATATATAATATAAAGGAGAAATTCTGAGAAGTGAAGGTAATAAACAAGAGTATATATAACAAATATATAAATGTGTAAAAAATTAAACGAAACCAATATAGAGCTAAAAAAATAATAAACTGTTTATGATAATAAAATTGAGGAACTTTACATAATTACATACGAGTATATATTAAAACAGTAAAAAAAAAACGTGAACAGAAAAAAATAAGAAAATCTATTCTGTAAAGGCGTTTTCATAAAAGAGGAACTATTTGCAAGCATTTAGAAGTTTGGGGAACGATTAAAAGTAAAATAATTTAAAATGGCAATTTGGCAGGAGACAGTTTTGATGAAATAGTAAAAATACAATGAGAAAACTCAACACGATTGCAAATTGATAAAAGATTTAACTCGTAAGAAGTAAATTTAAGAGAACATTTTATTATTTGCCTCCGTAATGTCTGTTCACTATTTTAGGGCAAGAAGGACACATGTTTTTATTTTGTTTTTAAATGTAAACCTCAGTAATAATGCCGCCGTTGTTCCCTGTTTTATGTTATAAATGCCTCATCACGTATACTTTGTTTCATGTTAATCCTGTGAATTTTTGGTCGATCTGGTCTTGTTGGCTTACGTCAAGGAATTATTGCTGCAGTGGTTTGTTTTTAATTTGATCTAGACTCCTTAGGAGAATCTATCTACCCGTCTTAATCTACTTAATTCCTACCCATTAAATGGGAAATTAAAAAATTAAAATCTTTTGCCACTGGATCATATTGTTGAACTCATGCTGTACATTCTTCTCGATTCGTTATAGTTGAATTGCAAAATTTATTCAATTATAAAGAGTCTAGTTGATGAGAAAAATATAGTTTTCAAGATAGGTTATTATTTGTATAAAATATTTAAAAAATGGGATAGCATGATAATTCTGTTGGTAGAACTGATAATATGGATCAATATAAAAACAACACATAAACAACGAATAGTTATAGACGGGGCTACATTTATTCATTATACAAATTAGTGCAAGTACTAGTGTTAAAGCTTGTATTTTCACAATATCAATAAAAACCTTACAATATTTTAATTACTTTGTCTATTACATCCCCAAAATAAAATTTAAAAATATATCGCAATAAATTTTTTTAAAATCGTAGTTATTTGTCTTGTTAAACTTTAATTAAAATTCTATAGGTAAGTAACGTCTTTGTCCATCCCTTTCAATATTAATCCAGTAAACAACTTGTTAAATATTCACAGATGCTAAGTGTTTGCTTTAAACTTTTTAATTACCTTCTTTAATTACTTTTATTACTTTTTGTATTGTCCTTTTTTCAGCTAAAATTCTTTGTTAGATGTTCTAAAGACGCGTTTCCGATTTATTAATGCATTGATTGTTACCCTTGCTTCAATAATGTGGTAACTTATGGTTAAATTGCCTGCTTTGATTTAAAGAAGAAATTATTTGGTAATTCAGCTATAAGTTTTTACTTTACAAAATGTAGTTGTGTTTTTTATTCAAATTAAATTATTGATATTTATTGCGAAGAAATATTTTTTGAAAAACTTAATTAATCTTCGTCTTATAATCATATAAGTACAAAAATATAAAAAACAGTATGAAGCATTTTAAAATTATGTTCCGCAATAAGATGGCATATGCGAAATTCACTAAAAGTGATAAACTCTGCGATATCGCCCTTTTAATGCTCCGCCTAAATCATAAATTGATAATTAAACTAAAACATTGTGATTTCTACATGTTTTAAATTCATTTATCGAGGCCAATGTTATTACTATCCAAAAATTTCAATTAATTCCTGAATCCACAAAACCCATTGTGATATTAGTTTTCAAAATAAGTCATAAACACTGTCCACTGCAACGTATATTTCCTAATTGCGTAAGTCAACAAAATGCTTAACATTCCAAAATAATAATAATAAAAGAAAAAATTATAAAATATTAAATAAGTCAAAAAGAATCTTTCTCCGGGATTTATAAGAAATGAAAATTTAAAGTAAAATGTAAGAGTAAAAAAAATGAAAGCTAAATACAAGTATATAAAAACAACAATTTCTAGTATTTTTTCTAGAAGTTCTAATTGGTCTGAATGTTGCTTTAAGTTCCAAGTAAGAGAGATACAACATTTTCTACCAGAGCGACTAGTTAGAGATAAGTTAATATTCGAAAAATTGTTCTTTTTTGGATAAACTTAAGGAAAAATTGTAAGAAAAGGATAAAAAAATAAATAAAACAAAATGTAGCTGATTTCCACGCTATAATAACTTTTATTAACCGTAATAAAGAATGGTTTATGCAACAAGTGAAACATTGTACATTATCCGATTATATAGAGATTTGTAATTCAAAACTTAACTAGAACATCATTTTGAGGAATAAAAACCGAAAGAAAGAAGAATGTCGTAAGAATGCACGTTGATCAGAAAAAAAAGGTTCTCTTTTGTAAATTTTGAATTATTGTTAATTTTAGAATTTTATTCAGAGGAAAAATATTATTAATGATAAGCTGCTTTAGTTGTTTATTTCATTTCAAATTTGCAATGAGACTATTATTCTTATTAATTATTACTACATTTGTGAGACCCGTATATAAAGAAACAAAAGAAATCTGCATTTTTTCTTCTAAGATCAAAATAAATTCTTAACAGTACCAAGTTATCACATAATTATGTGGTTTGTTTTATTTCACTTCCTATCCCAAGTATTTTTTGTACAACATTTTTACTCCAGACTTATTTTTTGGGATGGAGTCTTTGTTATCGGATTTCTGGTCGACATTGAGGTACTTTATTTAGACAAGGATAGTACAAGTAATTTTTGAAAACTTTATTAAAAATCTCAAAATATTTTCGATAGTGTTGTGAATGATACGACTTTAGTACAATCGCTTTTCATTAACAGACAATTGACATAATTAATAGGTAAGTGCGATGGATCTATTTCTTTCAAAAGTTTCTAATACTATGGAAATGGGACGTCCAAAAAAAATCAATTGATTTAAAATGGTGAAAATAACCGAAGGTCTAGCTTAAAATAAAAAAATAATGGTTTCATAATGAATTACATGTATACAGAAAGTAACGGTACAATAAAAAATTGTTTTTATACAAAATGGTAGATGTTAAAATTGTTGCCATCGGTAAAACAGTAGCAACAAATTCAATTTATGTATATTAAAAGCTAAAGCTTTCGAAAGGAAGCATGGGCGTAGCCACGGTGGGGCAGGGTGGGGCGCTTGCCCCACCCTGGCTCTGACCTGTAAGTTACCTAACCAAACCTAAAAAATTAAATTTTCTAGGTACTAACTACAATACTTAATATCCGTAAGAAAGCGATCAAAACAAAACGAGGCTGAACTGTGGTACCAGTTGTTGAAAGAAAAAATATTCTGGCAACTATTCCTGTATTTTCTGGCGGATTTTAGGATAGTGCATTATTTTGGTAATATTTCCTGTACTTTTTAAGGAGATCTGCTGCTTTTTCAATATATGTTGTGGATTTTATGGCAACGTTCGTAAATTTGTTGGGAACTATTTTGCCATCCCAATTTTTTTTTCCGTGAATGATTCAAAAATGTTTTATCCGAGCATAAAAACTGCGCTTGCTATTTTACTGGCCCAACCGTGTACGACCTGTACTATAGAGAGGTCTTTCAGTACGTTACGGCGAGTCAAGACGTGGCTTCGCTCCACCATGAGTGAAAATCGTCTGAGCAGTCTGTATTCTGAGTGTTCACAGGATGAGGATCGCCGAAGCGAAAAATAAATTGGAAGCCGAAGTGCTAAGGAGGTTCTGCCAGAACCCACGCCGGCTTCTCTTAAATATTATGAAGTTAGTTAATACCTAAATAAATAAACAACCTATGTTTAATTCCTATGTGTAATTGTTTACTTACTGTACCTGAAAGTACTATCTATAGATAGATATAAACCTCTAAATTGACTGATTAACAAATTGGCATACGCCCAGAGCCCAAACGGCTGAAGTTAGAGACACATTTTTGGATGGAAGATTTCGTGGTGTAGGTAGGTGAGCAATAAGAAAGTGTTTTGGATAATTCGAATTATACGTATACAAATACAGGGTGCTATAGGTTGTAACCTTTTTGTATGAAAAAATTAACCGGTAAGACCGCGGGTATAGTTTGCTAGTTATATATTATTTTAGACTGCTGCCCCACCCTAAGCCCATGGCTGGCTACGCCCATGAAAGGAAGTTAATGCTTCTTATTTCTAGGACCTTATTCTAGAACTCGACTTAATTTGAGTTAGTTTGTCAACTCGATTTCATTTTCATATTCGACTGAGAGTGCGCAAAGGTACCAAATTTGCTTTAAATATTAAAAAAATAGTCACCGGGGTTTTTGGAATTGTTAAGAAGTTAATGGTGCTGCTTTAGATTTTGGAAGCTATAGTGATAGTGATTCAGTTTTTGAGGAAAAGCAAAAGGAATTTCGGAAATAAAAGACAAAAGTGATTACCAAATGATATGTAAGTAACGTCTCTGTTTGGCGCCAAGAACTGACCTAAATTATTATATCCAACATATTTAAGAAATAACTCTGTGTTTGCAAGGAATTAGAATTTCAATTTTAGACTTAGAAATTGTATACTAAATATTTGGTTCTGGAATAGGTCTTCTGATTAACAAATACAAGGGTCAACTTCTCGGCCTACGATTTAATTTTCAATAGTGCGTAGCACAAACATACACATAATTTTTGTTTCAATCGATACCACGAACCTGACTCGTGATTACCATTTTTGGCTCAATCGACCGATCACGAGCGTGGCTTGTATCCATAGAAATAAGACATAAGGAAGTGCGATTAGACTTGTCAAGCGTACCAGAGTCCTTTATGTGTGAGTATTAGAAACATCAGTACAGGCGTAAAAAGAAAGTAAATTTTAAGTGGGCCACACCGCAATTTGTATGTATTTCAAAATTACGTCGTTATTCTTACACTGTTCTAATCAGACTTCTCTTAATTAACTCGGGATTGAAATAGTAATTTATTTAATATGTATTAGAATAACATTAAAATGTTTGTTGCATGTACCCCACTAAAATTTATTTTTAACGCTGTCTTTTAGCAAGAGTACCCCGAAATGAATCAATGTAATCCAAAAATGCATAATTCGACAGTATTCAGGAATATTTCTTTAGCTTTTCCTCATTCTGCCTCGCTTGCTAAGTTCTGTCTCGCTCAACTGAGCACCCTTTGAGCACAAAAAAAAAAAAATGGTACACACACGTACACTATGCATGAACGTTTCAGCACTTTCTTATGTCTTATTTCTATGCTTGTATCAAGTTCCAAAATTAATTCCTTACTTTAATTTTCTAATGAACAAAATTTTGTGGTCACTTTTCTGTTTAAAAATTGAGTGGATTAAATAGTATTACCTGTTTAGATGATGTTTAAATTCTAAACATACAATGAAATTGCTACAAATAACTGAAGGAAAGGAATTAAAGGAAAGGGCTGCTCAGATGTATGTACAAAAAAGAAAACACATGAATTTGTAAATTTTATTATATTTCTCTTTGGACTGCTAAAAATAACTTAAAAGCTAAACATAAAAGGGGCAGTTTACGTTATTTTCGAAGAATATTTTTTTTTGGTTTTATTTTTTTATTTTTGTTTTTTCTGTTAATCAACGAACCATTGCACTGTTAAAATATAAACAGCATGTCAATAACCTTTCAATGTTTGCTCCAAAAAGGTAAATATTTTCAGTTTTTTTTCCCATTTTCCCTTAATCTCATAATATTTCACTAGAAAATTTACAAAATTTTGTTTTTATTTAACTTCCTTATCCTTATTCCCTTAATTTTACAGTGATTCTTCGTCTTTTTATTTTGCCTTATTTCGAGAAAGTCATCGATTAATCTGCTCATTTTTCCGCCATTTGTTGTTCCTCTTCAAAGATTTGTTTGACCTTCTGCAACTATTCGAAAATTCCCTTAAATTCTCCTATACAATTGGGTCGTCCCCATGCAAATCACAGGATCCGATGTTTTCTCCCTGATAAGGCGAAAAATCCGTGATGATAGCGTTCGGTTCCAGGCCGAAACTCACATCCTGCAAGCAACCTTTGAACGCTTGTTGGAAACGATTGTCCGTTCGACCTGGAACTGATTCTCCGATCGGGAGACCACCTGCAGAAGAAGTATAGTTCACTTTATATTGATTGCAAATATAAATATGTTTAAAAATATTAATTAGATCTTTCCTTCTATCCTCTTAAATTCAATGGATCCAATATCAACTTTGATTTTGTACATTTATGTTTTAACGCACAGAGGATTTCACAAATAACCAGTAATTTGTTAATATTTTACAAGCTCAGCTTATTTATTTTAATATGATTTTATGTTTATATTAGAGTCGATATTTCGGGCTCCGTACCTCAAAAATAAAAAAAATAAAACCTCTTTTATTTCTACGTGGTTACCTGTCCTTTTTCATAGTCTTCTAACATTTAAAAGGCTAGGCTTAGTTCTCTTAAAAATTCGTTACACCTAACCTGTTGAAACGCATATTGAATATGTAAAAATTGTTTTCCAAAACAAAAATTTCTCTCCAACATCTGATGAATATACATAGTTATTCTAAATAATACATACATACTTGACAATTTTTAATTAATTAAGTTGTATTTACTCTCTTTTGCAAAACAAAACCGCATGTATAATAATTCGGATAGTTTTTATGATTTCAAAGATTTTACGGGCAACTATTTTAATTGCAATTCACTTTTTATATTATTAAGCGTGATGTTTTTTACTTGTTATTTATTGACAATGGTTCTTGTAACTTTTTTCTTAATCTTTTTAGGTAAAGTATTCTAAAAGCAGAATTTTCATTTAAGATTTCTTTTTAAGAGATTCTAAACAAAGGAGTTCATGGCTATAGCCAGCTTTTTCATTGCAGCTTTTCTAATCTTGTAGAATGATTGTTTAAAATATTCTGGTAAATATTTACAAACAGCTTTATTTTTCAGGTTTAATTTAAAAAATGCTCCTTCTTACCTTTCGGTTGATTTTTAATACAAAAATCTTTAGTTGAGTTGCTTTTTAATTTTCGCGCTTGTTTATGACCTGTTGAATTCGGATTGAAATTTGGTTCGAAAACTTGAATCAAGCCCATTTCGAAAATGTTTATGCACTTTTCAACTGCTCTATTCTTAAGCTTGTACTAACAGTTTCAAAACTTAAAATCAGTAGCTAATTTTTTCTTAAAAACTTAAAAATCCAATTAAATTACATATTTAAGCGGAAAATATAATTAAAGCCAAAGGTTACTGAAATGAATTTATGAACATTTTGGCAACTTTATTAAGACATTTTTGTCCAAAAAGGGAGGTGCGTATGTTATAAATACTTTTATATTGATCGAACAATTTTAAGCTGGATCGAAATGAAGACTTATCGATCTAGTTTGAAAATCTCGATCCGGTTTGAAAATTGTTTCTACAAGTAGTTCAAGCCGATCTACATCAACTGAAACCGGTTTGAAAGAGGTCGTAAACGAGGTAAGAGTCCCTAATTGAACATTCTTTAAAATTAGTGAAAGTAGGTAAAGTACATATTTATTGTATATGTTATGTATGTATTTCGGTAGACGGTTCTTAAAAGGTATGTTTCCTTTTAACATTGCACCATGATGATTTAAGGACGTAGTCTGGTGTTCGGATTTCGGAAAATCAATTTTTTTTTTTTTACATATTTCGAAAGTATATTATGTTGAGAAAGTGCTGTAAAAATTTCAGACCGAAATATGAAATATTTACAAAGCTATAGCACATAGTCGAAGAGCACTCCGTGACCATGGCATGCGCAGCTGCAACGGTCTCACGGTAAGACTAACCGCTCTATTGTTGTATATATACATATATATACATATATATATACGCCCATATATATGTATATATATGTATATATATATACATATATACATACATATATATATATATACGCCCATATAGCTGATTAATGTAAGTATAATTTCTTTTTAAAAATTTGAAATCAAAACTTTAAACGCGTTTTCCTCAAAACAACATTTTTGTAAGCGGCGGTCATGATTCAGAAAATTCTATACAGCCGATTCCTTTGATTTTTGCACAGGGTATTCTACACAACAGTGGCTATGGCCGGTACCAGAATTACTTAATTATACAAATTATTTCTATTTTTTTTCACCGATTTTCAACAAAAAAATGACGATTTTTTAAGGTTTTTTTTTTAAATGCCCGCCATTTTGTTATTTTTTAAGCAAAATGTTTAATTCTGGTACGGGCCATAGCCACAAGCCTACGGAACAATAATCAATTTAAATTTTTTGTTTCGGATGACTCCAAGTGTCGTAATCACAACCGCCACCCACCCACCTCCATTTAAAGTTGTCTACTTTAGGTTAAAAAAACAATTATAAAATGGCGTCAAATTAAGAAAAAAAAAATTTTCCCTTTAGTTAACGATGTCAATAACAAAGTGTAAAAAAATTGAAATGATTGCATTTCATCTTGTTAGGGAAAAAAATTCCTGAAATAAGGGTCCGAAACGAGCGTGAACACCAGACTACGTCCTTAAGAGAATACTACTCTGATTGTTTAAAAATATTGACGATGTTTTGTAAATATGAAATTCTAAGGCTACTTATCGTAGAATTTTGTATGATATTCCATTCACAAAGCTATCATCTGAAATTCTTCGCTCAATCACCTGAGAAAGTTTACCTAAGACGCTCTTAAAGCGACTCCCAAGACTCAGTCCATTTCGAACTCAGAGTCTCAAAGTGAAACGAAAGAAAAAAAGTTTCACACCTGGCTGGTTCGAATAACACCTGTTGATGATTGTGACAGTTCTTCGCGAGCTGCGCTTCCATTCTCAGGTGAAATTCTTAAGTGGCCAGTTTGTGAAAAAGTTGGACAGTCTGAATAGTGGAAATCGGGACGAGATAGCCCCAAAATACGAGACAAAAGTAAGTTTACCTAGGTAGAAGAGGTCCTCGTAGGTGACGGAGACGTCCTTCCCCCGTCGCAGCGACGTCGGGGTCACGTTTGTTTTCTCCGAAAAGATCAGCTGACCGTCGACGGTCAGCTCGATCCGACCTCTGTCAGTGGTGATCTGGACGCTGTGCCAGCCCCCGTCCGACACGAAGCCGCCAGCCGGAATTTCTACGGTGGAATTTGCCGATTCGAGCAAATTGCTCGCGATCTTCATGTGTCCATTTTCGATGCCCAGCCCGAGGAATTTCGTCTTGTCGCGCTCGCTCCAGAGCAGAAGACCCTCGGTCTCGATCGTCGAGAAATTGAGGGAGACCTGCACGGCCTCCCTGGGCCTCACGTACATCGAGGGGCCTTTTCGCTTGTCTTTGATCGGTATCCGGGGCGGGGGGAGCACCAAGTAGCTGTTGCCCCTGAAACTGGGTGTTGTAGGCTTGCTCATTGCTGAAAATTAATTTAAAATTCAATTATTTATAATGCAAAATACACTTCTTTTCCATTCAAAATTAAAGCACCCCTTTTCAAACAGTTCCTCTGCAAAATGAACCACTATGAAACTAGCGCACTGATAGTGCAGATGAAACTGAACTATTACTAGACTAGTAATGAAAATGAAATAACTATCTGATACTTCATAGAATTGTACTTATATTGTAAAATAATATCAAACTACATATATTTGTTTCCCAGGCTACCTATTATTTGATTTTAATATGTATAATAGTTCTCAAGTATACTAGCTAATAATGTAAATGTATAGAAAGAATTTATTCACACTATTACTGAACAACCCACTTTCACTAGTGCATACTTTTGAATTTCGTGCATATGTTTGTGCTTAGGTACTATTGGTGGTAGCAGCATATAAATTCATATGATTTCGTCATAAATATGTATATTTTAGGTATGCTTTTGGGGATATTATCTTTTCAAAAAACTATAAAACATGAAACCATTTTTCTTACATATTAATGAAATTTTAAAATTTAATTGCTAATTGTAATGCTTCTTTCATGAAAAATAAGTCAGAACAATATTTTTTTTAAAGTTATGATTTAATTAATTGTAGGTACTATAATATACAGATCTTTAAGTCTTAAATTCTCTCCATGTCTGATTGAGTCTAGTCTACCTCTGAAATTCTTCTTTAAAAAAATAAGGGAGTATGTCAATTTCAAAGGTACACACTACTAAAATAAAAATCGTAAATTTATTCAGAGATGCAGAGGATTTTGGGTTTGTTGACAAAAGTAAACATTAAATATTAAGTAGTCATTTTACATGCGTCACATTTAATATTTTTACCTTTAATAAAAACATTATTCTGTCCGTCATTTCTCACTATTTTTACATATTCTGGCGAACCCATAAAAGTAATCTTGATGAAACAAAAAATCTATAGCTCGATAATTGTCAATTAAAATGTATTTAAGTTTAAAAAATTTAACTTCAGGTTTGGTCAATCGATTTTATAACAAATTCTTTACATTTTTTTAATTTAAAAGGTGGTTTTTAAAGATATCTCTTCTTCTATCTAGCTATATCTAGTTTCATTACAAAATTACAAGCCTTTTTTGAGAATTTCAAAATTAAAATATCAGTACTTTTATCTAATCAAAAAAACGAAAGCAGTTTGGCCACGTTCTAGATCCCTTCGCCTTTTCTGCATGGGAAAATACTACAAAAAAAAAAGGTGTTTGGTCGAATTGCGACCACAGGCGGTACTAGTTTAATATAATGTTTTAACATCAGTTTCTTTAGTTTCTTTAATCATAAATTATTTAAAAACAAAACTGTAGTATTTTTCCTTCACTAAGAAAAGCTTAGCTTTGAGCAATGGAAAAGGGTTGATTGGTTTGAAACAGAAATAATTAGGGACAGTTTTAAAATCAATAGTATCTAATTTTTTTACCTTAAAGAAATTTCAATAAATTGAGCTAAGTTAAACTATGTTGACTTCTATTTAAGTTGGTCCCATTTTTTCATCAAAATTAGAAATTTAAAAACGTGGTGCTTTAACTTTGAAAGGTAGTGTAGTTAAAATGACTAATAGTACCAATTTCGCAATAAAATCCTCCCCATCCATTCGGGCAACTACATCGTCCGCTCCTCAGACACCGTCCATTATTTTTGCACGGTATGAGCTTGCAAGTTTCTGAATATTCGCACCTTTCGCCCTTTGCATACTCAGGGCATATGCAATGAGGTTGAAGTTTTTCGTCCAGCCAGCAATGACCCCCAGCTTCGCAAGAGTCGCCTCCACAAGCAGTACCATCGCAGTCTCTGATGTTGCGAGATTCTAAAGAAGAGATATATCTTATGGGCCTTAAGACACTAAATCTTGAGATTACCCAGAATATTAGTTTCGTTTAAGACAATCCTCGTTCCACTAACGACCAGTCCTCGCACACACCCCCTGAAAGGTATGGGGAAGCCAGAAATGGCGTTGTGTGGAAGCTTAGATAAATCTTTAAGACCGCCGATGTACAGGAGCGAGTCAGGCTCGACTAGCACTTCAGCAGTTGGCGCCAAAGCAGACGATGCACTTCCCTCGACCCACAGAGTCAGCCATCGTCCCCTTTGAGCCATTTTTATCTTGTGCCACTCTCCGATCGCCAGCATCCTTACACTCCTTACCACCGTGACGTGATTACTTGGTCCTGAGATCCTAAACTCAACCACTCCACCCTGCAGAGATAGACTGACGAATCCGATCTTTCTGTCCAAGTTGTTGTTTAGGGTCCCAAAATATAGTAGAAGTCCACGTTCCGACAGTGGTCTCACCTGGAACTCGACGAAGAAGAACTGCACTCGATGGTGATCCTCGAGACTTTTGGAAGACATAAGCGGAACACTGGCGAACTTTCTTTGCTTCTCAACTTCATTAAGAAGTTTCATTACAAAATGTTGGCCAGGTGTTGACGCGTATGACATGGGTTTTGGCACAACTTTTTTGGTGAAATTTCGGTACTGTACAATCTGCGATCGCTTCGATCCCAGCTTATCGCGATCGGAGTTGAAATAGGGCCAACGCACAGCTAGATATGATCTACGGCCTGTTAGCGATACATCGCTTAGTGAGCGTATTTCTGAAATATATTCAAATAAATTAATAAAAAATATATCTAGCGATCAGTGTATTTTTTAGTCAGGAAGTCACATTACTAGGATTCTACCTACCTAAAACTTATGTTTAGCAAATTGGCCTTGAGAAAACTAAAACTCAAGTAAGAAGAAACTAGGCGAAATTTTAATTAAAAAATAACGCGTCGATTACTAAAAGATTGATATTTTGCTAAAAAGTATTTTTTATTATTTTTTTTTAACGCCGCTTAAAACTGATTTGCTTCAGACAAATTCAGGCTTTTTATTTAATTTATTCAAGACTGAGATAAGAAGTCATTAATTTGTATTGAACCATTGAGAATATGTAAATGTTTTTGCGTCATAAAGCTTTAAAATTACCTCCAGAGTAGAAGCAAGGAAAGTGGGTTGTTTTTGTTTTGGATTGAACAACGTCTTTGAAGATAATTGTGTAAACTTTTCGTTACTATTACGATTACTTATTTTTTAATTTATTTTACCTTATATGATGATTTTAGTATTGAAAATTCTGAATATGTCGCGATATGAAACATCATTTTTAAGACATCGTTTTTGCCCTTTTTAAATAAATTTAAAGTGAAGAAGTTGTTGCCTTTATCTTCGTTTAGTAAATTAATGTGGGTAACGTCTAAAAACACCAAAATGTATAATTTCCAAACAATATTTAAATTAATTCAGTTTAAATAAAATATTTCGATTTTTTTTTTTTTTACTAATTGGCATAAGTTATACACGACTTCCAAAATAATAGTGTGACTCTTACCTTCATCACAATTCTTTCCAGTTCGCCCAACGGGGCAGTCGCACTCATACCCGTTGACTAAAGGTACACATGTTGAACTTTCAGCACATTTATTGTTGAAAGAGTCACATGGGTTGGAAGACTGGGCGCACAGGGGCCCAAACCAGCCTTCTTGGCATATACACCTAAAATAAAATTTCTTAAAAAGTTGCATAAACATACATCTTAAATTACAAAATTTTGATAATATTGGAAATACCCCTTAGAAATTATGGATGATCAAAATATCAATAAATCTTTATTCCTATATTTTAGTAAAAAAGTAGTAGCGCACAGTGGTCTAATAAAAAGACATTCCGTAGACTATAATTTAATGAGTTTGAATTAAGCAAAAGTCTGTTCATTAAGTCAATGTTTGTGAAATCTCTCGAAATTTTCTGAGTATTTGAGATTCTTATTATACGATTCAGCTTCTTCCTCAGAATGCAGAAGTTCTATTTTGTAATTCTTTATTTCAAAAATTAGTAAATAAGTCCCACTTACGTAAAAGTGGCTCCATGTTGCAAACAAGCGCCATCATGTTGACAAGCATGCCTGTGACACTCCCTAGTGCCACATTGTCCAACACCGCGACCTCTGACACCCCTGGTTTCTTGTAAGGGAACTGATACTTGTCCAGCCTTCAAATGTACGTCATAGATGCATCCTTGGAATCCAGAATGCAGTGGAAGATCATGTGGCAGAGTGTTGAAATTGGCAATTTCGTGTCCACCCAAGTATAAAATGGGCATTACATCCATTCGCGTAACCGTCCCAGGTGACCGGCCAGTAATATTGAATTTTCCATCGACAGACAGCCACGCCTGGCGTCCTATGCGTCCCACTTTAATTTCGTAGGGTACCCTGGGGGCATCAAGTCTAAAGTCTATTGGCTTTTGGGTGAAGATTCGTCTTGGTCCAGCGCCCAAGTTCCATGTGAGCATAATGTAACCCTGAATGAAGCTTATTGCCAAGTGATCACTCTTTTCATCATGGTAGCCTGCTTGGCCAATAAACGCTAACAGTGAGATTTGGGACATTGTCTGGGGGAGAATTTTAAAACTTAGTTCTAATGAATATTCTAGAGGTATTGGAACTGTGTAGGCAACGAAAGATGATAGACCATTTACACTTCCAGAAAATGATGGTAAGGCGACTTCCAGATCTGTGGATTTACAGAAAATAATTTTAAAATTATTTTTATAGGGTATAGAAGGTATTTTATTAATATTTTTTTGTGCCCACTAAGAAAAAGAAAAAAACAACATTCCAAAAAATAATAGTTTTTACTAAATGTTATATGTCTACAGAAAGAATAAGATTCTAATATTACTAACAGAAATCAAAAATTAATAGATGCGAATATTTAAAAGATTGGTCTGAGTGTGAGATAAACCGGTAATTTTGTTGTGTGCCGCGCTTTTGATACTTTCTAATTTGATTCATTTTACAAGTTTTTTTAAAACACTATTAAAATATACTTAATTTCCTTTACTATAAAATTTAGTTGCTCGAACTTGAACTAAAAGATTAAAATTGGATATAAAATAGGGTACAATTGTAAAAAAAGGGGAATTTTTACATAAAATCTTCTGGCAAAAGTAATTATGTTTGTAGGACTCTTTAATATTTTCCTATTGCAAACCAAAAGACTTGAAGTAGATCATCTAATAATCGTGGAAATGCGTCGTATTGTCCATTCTCTTCTTCAGTTCTCTGTATTTCATGTAACGAGAAATGTAATTTCAGATTCAATTTATTATGCCGGTCATGACGCACCGTATCCAAAAATACCATCATATTCAGACGTAGAGAAGGTATCCGATATTTATATCAACCACAACGGTCGCTATAATTGCATCAGACTTTTACCTGTCCAAAGGCCTGGATGACGGACAGGTAATGAAACAAAAATATCCCACATCGAAAGTTGCCTTTGCGTAAATCCAGGAATAGAATGAATGTAATGGAAAAAAATTTAAATCCAAGCATTTTCTATATAAAATTAAGAGAGAATATCGCAATTCGTGACTAATTAAATAAGAGAAAATTTATGTGTTTTTAATTTTTAATTTATAATTTTATGTTCTATTCTCTTTGGCAACGGCGGCGTTGATATAATTTGCTTGGTTTCGATGGCAAATTAATTTATTGCTGTGTTCCACTTTTGCTGTAGGAATTATTGAACTTAATCAGGGAAGAATATCTAAAAAACCGGAAAAAAATCCTTGCGTGATATCTAACTATTTAGTTGAAAACGTGTTTTTCTTTGTTATTGTCTTGAATAGAATTAAAATATGTATGTTAAAACAAGAAATAAAGTGTTTCGTGATATTAGCAAAAACACGAGGGTTTCATTGTAATTCATTAAGTGAATTAAGAAATTAGTGAAATGTTTTTTGGTAGGAGTTTAAAGAAGATGTTCATATACCGACTTGATACTGCCGATATGAAATTGATAATAGGAAGACTAATATTTGACTTGTGCTTTCAAGAATTAGCCGAACAGTTTGAAAATTTGAAATTCGACAAGTTAAACGCTGGTCAACGTATTGTTTTTCCAAAGATGCTTAAATAAATAAATAAATAAACGTAAACTCATGAAAAGCTTATTCGCTAAAATATGTAAAAAGGGCTGTAGAGATAAGTTGTGTTTGATATTGAAAAACATTTGTTTAGCTTAATTTGAACTCGCGTGGTGGTTTCTATTAGTGTTATTTGGAAACATAAATTAAAAAATGCAACGACGAGCGCTGAGACATATTAAAAATATTTCAATGAAGAAATAGTTGAATAACTTTTTTCTTGTATATTTTTTTCGATGCCTTCCTTTTTTCTTTTTGAGCATAACAATACAATTAGTAATGTTTATAGTGCACATAATGAAGAGGTCAAATTAATTTTTCAGTGTTATTATATGAAAGTTTAAGCAGGTAATTTTTAAAAAAATTTCAAGGTTTCCACGGCGTACACTCTACATATTTTTGTGAAGTTACCTAGTGCAAAGATGCCATTTTATATCGTAAATTGAAATAAAAAATATTTTTGTATACCTTAATACCTATGTGTGTAATAAAGTCTCACAATTTCATTTTACTCGTAATCCATTGAGTAGTAATCGAGAAAAAATTCCTAAATTAAGGTGCGATTTTCAATGTGCCTGGGCAGTATAATCCCTTAAACAATTACATATTATCACTCCTATTTTTGTATCAGGAGTTAAAAATAGTGACAAAAATACATAAAAGATGACGTAATAAGTGATATAATTACTTTAGTAATTGAGGATGTAAAAGTTCACTAAGGAAAATGGCAAATAAAGCTGAGATGCCAGACATCGACCAAAACCAGATGTAGTCCTGACCATCGGCCAACGCACGTTGTAAATCATCCCCCGGTACAAATGTAAAAACCGGTCAGAGGGCCCATGCCCAAATTAATTCTTGAATGGGTTCTGGTCTGGTACACCGGCGGCAGAGGGCAAGGCAACTTAAGGGCGGGCAATAAGTTCTTGCATGCATTTAATAATTACCATATTCAGTTGGAAAAGCCAATTTACAAACAAAAGGGCACAAACAATGTTCGGCCGGGCAGCAAACTTACTGTGCTCGCAGTAGTGTCCATGTTTGCCGAGTGGACAGAGACAAAGGTAGCCGCTTCCCGGAAATTGTACACAGGTCCCCCCGTACTGGCAGGGATTGTCTTCGCAGACGGAAATCTCGCAGGTGGGTCCCATGTACCCAGTGGGACACTTGCACTTCCATTTCTCCTGTTTCTGACCATTTTCACCAATCTCATCCGAATCAATTTTGATGCATGCCGCTCCATTTCGACAAGGACTGCTCAGACAGGCTAGAGATCCGCACTCGGTTATACCGAATCCGTCCAACGCGTCCCTGAAATAATAAAAAAAATTATTAAGAAAGTCAGTAAATCTTAAAATAAATCTATCCTTCCAGCTCACTCCCGTAAATTTAATTCCTTCGTATTAATCCCGAACGTAAACAAGGCAGAAATGATCAAGTCCCAGAAGGGTTCATTAAAATTTTTTTTTTCTACCCATTTTCCCTGCTTAAGTTCTGTAAGCCGCCGAAAAAAGATGAAAAGTCAACAAAAGATTACAAAAGAACTTCCAGCGGCAAACATTAAGGAACCGAGGCAAAGTTTGTTTGCGGGCAGTGGGGCCCGGGATTTGGGGCTCCTCTGGACCGGCAATGTTAGTCCTTTTTTATTAACTGAAAGGCATACAATGGGAGCAGTTTAGCAAGGTGCGAGAGAAATCTAAAAAAAAATAAATAAAATAAAATACATTTCTTTTACCCCATCTTATTACCCTAGCCCAGACCCCAAAAGGGAAAAGGGTTTAATTTCGGATTTGTCTAAAGATTGAAAGTGCTTTGTTTGTTTGAGCAGCGGGGGATCCCTTTTATAGCAAGGATATTGTCCATATTTAATATAAGATTCAAAAAGATTTTTGCGGGGTAATCTTGAGAAATTTTCTGTGGGTATTTTCAAGGAAAACTCAATAATTCCGGGATTTTGGGATTTCTCAAATAAAATATGGGGCTATGTGGTTTTATTTTGAGGTGAAATCTGATTTTGACATATTAAGCTTTTTCGAGTTATTTTTTTGACCTTTCAGAACAGTGAAAAGGCAGTTTTTGAACCTTTTTAGACATCCATAAATTTGGGCTGTTTACTCCGTTGATGGAAAATAAGACAAGAAATAGAATAATAAGTTATAAGTAAAAACATTTTATAGAACGCAAACAAGATTTAAGCGAGTGGATTCCTTTGAAATGAATAATTAAGGAGGTTCACGGATTTGTTTCCATAGCACACAGAAATTTTTACCTTTCCCGCGAAAGCAAAGGACTATTTTGGATTTATAACTAGGTACATATAAGATAAAAAGGGCTTATAAAAACAAACGTATTTCAGTATAAAAGAAAAGATGAATAAGTAAATATTTATTTAAATCTGAATTCCACTGTGATTGTTGAGGCTATCGCAGCAAAAAATCCCTCTTTTAAAAGAAATTGGTGTAAATTCAAAACTTAATAACCCCGAAAACAAGCATTGTCCTTTACAAATTATTTCGAAGGTACAAACCACTCCTGTCACTCTTTTGATAGTCCATCAACGCTTCATAATTATTTCATATTTTAGTAAGCCTACTGCACAATAGTTGCATTACTTATTTAAACAGCTTTTATTTGTTCAACCTACGTCGCAATTTGATTTCAGTTAAAATTTAATATTTATCCTCTGACGCATTGTGTTTTATAAATATCTTTATTACGTCATTTTGGGCATTCAGCCCTGAAGGTATCAGATATTTATATCGACCACCGCAAAGGGCACTTTACTTACATTAAACTTTTACCATTCCAAAATTACGACAGTTTTGGGTGGAGAACACGAGGGATATAAAACAAAAATATCTCAATTAGGACGCTGTCGTTGACCTTGAGAACGAAAATAAATCCAGAATCAACATTGTTTTGGTCCCAATGTTATATATTATTAATGTACATACTTAGTACGTTGTATTTTTTTATTTAGCATGTTTGTCAAAATATATATTTTGAGTTATTAAAAGACCAATTTTAATGATTCCAATAGTTAACAGAATTTCAAAGAACTTTATAGAAGAAACTAAAATTCTTCTTTTTCTTAAAAATAATGTAAAAGACAAAGTAAAATCCTTGTTCTGCCCTTGGACTCTTACCTGTGTTATTAAATATTAGAATAGCGCAAATGATACTATACCTTTGTCTATTTGGCAATAGCAGTGAAAATTAATGAATTTCTCCTATTATCCGGTGTGACAAGTACAAAGGCATTTATTTTCTGTTTAAGTGCAATTTGTCAGACAATAAGTGGGAATTGAAATAAATGAATAACTTTGCGTTGGCAGACAGATGAAGGAAAAAAAAACTGGGGCTAAACAATAGAATCCTTCGGTCTTGCAGATGCGAGCGCAAGAAATCTTTTGAAAACAATGAAGAAGTAGTGCACGAGAAAACTTAATGACCTGAGAAGTAGCTGCGGGTCAGCAGACAAATAAATGATGAGATATTTATTTCTCAGCATAATGAACCGAAAGGAAATATGCCATCGCAGCAATGTTTGGAGTCTATTGAAGGGTAATGGGGTACTTATCGCCGTAATTATCCTGGTTTGTGATCGGGTCGATTCAAGAAAATTTCTTGGTTGTCTTTAATTGAGTTTGGGGACCAACACTAATTGATCTTAACTTTTCGTTGTTGTGCTCAAAATTATAGCGACATTCATTCTCGATGTCTAATGAAATGAACGATTTCTTGCTGTATTGTAGTTGGGTTGTGGCATTCGCACAATTATAAAAATTAATGGTGGAAACAACTTCTGTACAAAAGCCATGATGAAAATTTGCTCATTAGCATAACATAAAAGCAAAGTTATTCAGTAATTGTAGGAAAATTATATATTTATTTTACGTCTAACGGCAGTATACCTAAAAATTATCTTTATTTTTCCACTTATTTTAAATAAGGAACCAAAATTATTATAGCAAATCAAACAAATTATTAGCTCTGTTTTTTTGATGATCTGATTTGGAACTCAAATTTCGCATTAAATTGAATTTTTTAAACTGTTACCTTATAGCAAAGTTTTTAAAATTGGAAAACAATCCATCAAATTGCAACGATTGATCCAAACTTCAAGTCGTGAACTGAAAAAATTATTGGATCTATAGTTTTTGATGCCAAGTGCAAAGTGGGCTAGAAACTAGAAAGTTTTGCTAAAAGTTGCTAGCTGCGTTATTTTCGTATCTCCAGAAAAATAGGAAATCTCTTTGCTCTGGATAGACGAAAAAAATGCAGGTGCTAATTACAAACTTCAATTCAATAAACAGTTCGTTGCGAAATCTGATCCGAATGAAAAGAGCTCATAAGTATTTGAAAGTTCATTTTTTGACGTGAAGTCTTTTTATCTTAATACATAAAAAGGAAATAAAAAATTGAATTTCGATTTTTTTTATATGTTTCGTGTTAGAAGAGCTCTAAAATTTGCCAAAAACAATATTTTCATATTATTTTGATAGATTAGGTGATGATAGCTATATTTGTGCTACTGTAAAATTTGAACTCAATTGGCCAAAGCAATTTGTTAATTCATGTCTATCAATTCGAAATTTAAATGTTTTCTTTTTTTTTTGCTTTGAGATAATAATACCTATTAATACATTTTTTATTCTATTTGAAGCATTGATTTTGTAAACCTTTATAACTTTCTTTAAATGTAAAAAGCGTGGCAAAGATTTGCAACCTTGAAAAGGTCAAACATTTTTTCAATTCAAGACAAAGTGTTACATAAAAAATAAATTGTAAATTGAAGTTTCCTTTAAAATAATTACTTAAGAAATAGACACTCCTTCAACAGAAAGTTTTGTGTTCCTTCTCAATTTTCTATGTATTTACTTAACTTACAAAGATCTCTAATTGAAGTGAAGCGTGCTCATTGGATACGAAGCTCCTTTTAATTAGCCGAGTAATTTTCAATGGAATGGTCCATTAAAGCGACGCGAGTTTCAATTTCAATTCTAAACCAATTAAATCTCGTAAGCTTTTGACGCCGAAGTTAATCCGCATCCTATAGTGAGATTCCGTAGAATCCTCTTCTATGTTGGGAACGACAATTGTTGGGACGGCGCGCGGGGGGCTTGAAAGGAAAATCAAATGACAATCGAATGAACTCTGGAATTTTGGGGATTTGGTCCCATCCGGTTTCATTTGCGCTAGAAAGGCTCAGAATCTCCGCGAGGCCCCATTTTGTTTTTTTTTTTCGCTTTCATTTGTATTACTATCATCCAAAAAACGTCCCTCTCGTTTTTCTGGATGTTTTCAACATTTTTTTTCGGGGATTTTACTTACCCAAATATTTCTCTCTCCTCGCCATTGATTCGCAACGAATGCAGGCATCCCGTGAATCCGGTGCCACTTTGTGCAGGAGGCAGTTCTATGATGAGACCGATTGGGGCCTGCGGAGCACCCCCCAGGTGCAGCCAAGTGTTTTGGATTATATCCGGAGTATGGAGCCGGGGCTGCAGCAGTTTTAACCACGTCGGCTGATCACCGGACATCGCCAGGGTATCGTTCACCAGGAGGGAGGCGTTACAGTGGGTGAAATTTCGACTGAAATCCAATCTGTAAAATGAAGAAGAGTAACATTCATTCGATATTTCGTGTAAAATTTTAAATTGGACTATTCTATGAGTGTCGAGGCCTATCTATTTTCGCGGGGAAAACCCACCCTACAGAAATTGGTTCAAATTCGATGGAAACTCATCGGGCAATCCGCAACCTTTCAGTCGGATGTAGGCGCGGCTGAGTTGCGTTTGCGTTACGTAAAAAAGGAATGTGCAAATGATGAACTATGGTAAAATGGTGATCCGGGGGATTCCGGGAGATTCGGGGGAAGGACCTTAATAGCTCTAATAAACTTCCAAAGGGAAATTGGGATCATGAACGGGGGCGGAACAGAGCTGCTTTATGGCTAATGAATGCGGTGGAAATGTGCTGTTTAAGTGTTTTTCATCCTTGGTCTGCCCACCCTTCATTATATTTATTGCCCCGACTGTAATTAAATGTAGTGTTGTTCTTAACAGCTGAAAACGAACTTTTCTTCTGCCCGTCCGTCGCCGAGTCGCTTGCCCGGTTTGCCCGGTTGCTCGGCGACCCGACGACCCGACGACCCGGCCAGCCACGGGGTATCCACGAGGGGGCCCCATGGAGGCGCCGACGTTAACTTACTCAGCTCTTATAACGATTTCATTGCCTGTGTTCACCGGGGTTTCAAGTTCACTCAGGAGCATCGTTTGCAGACCGCACGAGAACTGGAACTGGAGGAGGCCCTTTTGCAGGAAAAGGGCCATGTAGTGGCCGCCCTTCGTGCCCTGGGCTGCTGCGAGCATTATGAGTCCATTTGTTGCACGTGTCCGGACCTTCAGTTGAACGTGCATTGGCAGCACTGACTCCAAATTTTCGTGGTATGGAATATCCTTGTGGATGCGATGGCTTACGTATGAATCACCGGAAAATGCTGCATTTTTAATGATTATCGGATGCTCACACAGTGGACCTTGGCGATCAAAGCGGCACACGCACTGAAAAAAACATGTAATTAATTGATATTTGAACTGGTTCTAAAGAGAAGGTTACTTGGTTTTAGTAATGGGAATCGCCGTCTATTACATTAACAATTTGATTGCGGTCTTTTTATCCCAGAAAAAGGAGGGTTCTATGACTATAATAAAACTTCGGGGTATCCCGCAGTCTTGCTAGACGAGAATTAATAGACGGTCCTCGAATAACAGCGCCATCATGGGAGCAGAACATAAACTACCTACCGGAAGTAATAACATTAAAATAACAGCGTTTGAAAGAAAATTAATTTGTTTACTAAATTTTTTCCGATAGACTTTAATTGCCAGAGCAATCTATTGCTTCCCATAGTACTTATACCTACTTATGTATAATATATAAAATCATTCACTAATTTATCTTTTCTCTAATATGGAGCTATGAACACTCTATAAGGATGTATTTAGAAATCGGTTACCTAAAACTTAAGTGTTTTCACTCATTTAAAAATTATATTGTTTCATATTTTGATCGGATTTGGAACGAAAATATTATATTTATTATTATTATATATTATTCAATTCACGAAAAGGTGAAAAAGTTCGAACTCGAATTTGGAAAATAATTTTTAAAAAGGAAGATGTCGTAAGATAGATATGTACATAGAACATTACTTATTGAGGGCACAAAATTGTGTTTTTTTGTTACCGTCTGTACTCAGGACGAAGTACTTTTATAATAAATATCATTTATTTAAAATTTTCAAATATGTATTTATTATATACCTACAAACTAATAAATGGGACAAGGACCTAATTTTTATCTGTTTTACTTATAAATGTTGATAGACAAATTCTAAAAATATCTTTATAGGACCGTTCGATGTAATATACATATGTACTTATCCTTAATTAAAACTATGAGTCGCTACGCGTGTTTAGTTAATATACATATGTATGTAAAAGAAGGGCGGATAATTTTATGTTGTACTTCATATGTTTTTAATTTGTATGCCAAGAGTATAACACAGGGAAACAAAAATTTTAATTAATTTTACCGGCAAAACAAGTAGGCACACGCAAGTCTGTTTTTAAACGAGTTTAATTTGACATGAATTATTTTTCCCTTTTTACACAATGTTGATTGAATACGAAAATAAGAAACAATACAATTTTATTTTTACATGATTTAATTTGATTTAATACGATCATCCAAATACCAAGAAGAAATTTTTTGGAAAATTAAATTTCCGGAATTATGTCATCATGCGGTATAAGATGCTGATTGCTGATTTATTAGATTTTGAACCAAATGTCTATTTTTCCAAGATTTTTCATTAATTGCCGTACTCTTGTGATATGATTGTGACTTATGACCAGTCACTGAGAATTAATAGAAGAGGGCTCTATGAATCTTTAAACGAAAGATCTAAATTTATCGTTTCCATTCCCATTCAAGAAAGATTTAAAAAGAATTAGAAAATATGAAGTAGGTACCGTATTTTAGCGATTTTTTAAATGAAGGCTTATCATAGAAGCCTGTTGTAACAAGTAACATCAATTAAAAGCGAACATTCTAATTTGGAAATACGTAGGTACTATAGGTATATGTAAGCCTTTGTAAACAATTTGCATAAGAAGTCTTTTAAAAGCAAGCCAATATCACCGAATATTTCAAAACGTTTTAAAGTCTTTTGGATTTTTATGTGTATTATAGCTTAAGTTTACCTATACAGTTTGGCTTAGTTGCCATTTGTTCGGTTAACTTATTAAAATTTCTAGTATAAGGCTTAAAGTTCTACTTAGCATTAGCATCTATCCGGTGTATCTTTCATTTTCCATAATCCTAACTCCTAACGATACACGTGAAGGCCGTATTTTCACCCTAATCATCTGAGTTTCCAGGAAAATAAATAGAGTGACTGGGGTGTGGGCCGGGGTTGGATCATTTAAATATTTATGAGTGCCGAGATTGTCCTATCAGATATTCAGCTAATATGGCCGCAAATATCAAGAGGGCATAATCCTATTAACAGGCGCCGTCAAATCCTTGCCATGGCGCGAATTGATTTCTCTCTCGAGCGCAATTTGCCATAACCCGAGTCAGTCTAAGCCCCTGGATCCGCAATTAATTCCACGGAATTTACATCCAATTAGCAGGTAATAGCACTTGTAATCGATTCCCATGCTCTTACCTCGCTGCTTAAGCGTAAAACTTTTGGCTTCGAAAGAACTTGGCAGGCGGGCGTCGCGGCGGCCCCCGGGGCGGAGCGCCAGAGACCAGAGGAGCCCCCCAAGACCGCATGATGTGGGTCGATTATCGCGGCGAGGAGGAACTTATTAGCAGCGACAAAATCGATTTTCCATTGGGCCTCGCGCCAGCTGCAAGTTTTTCCTGTTTTACCCTGCTCCGACAAGCCGCCTACCCCCGCCGCTGGGGCGGCGCTAATATTTTCCATTTTGCTCGTTAAACTTCGAGGAGGTAGCTCATTAAGTACCACGTGCAGTCAGCCTTCAATTAATAAGAAAAACACACAGAACTGAATAAATTTAATATAAAAAAATGTTCGAACGCGTGGGAGTAGGTTACGCGTTGGACGAAGGGCGGGTGGGACCCGCGAACCCTAATTTTCATGTGAATTGCCCGGAGAGGGGCGGGGGTGGCACAAGCCGAAGCCGCGCCGTCGAGATAGTTGGGGCTCCCGGGAGGACTGGATAAGATCATGATGTCGATAGGACACAACTTTCGCAGCATCCCCGGGCGAATACAAATCTTTGATAGTAATCTCGTCTTATGAAGGCTGGCTGCCATCATTCGGTTGCCCTTCCGATGCCCGCGCCACCCGCACATTAGGGACCAGAAGGCCACAGCCAGGGCGACGCCGACGCCCCCGAGGACGCCGACGACGACGTTCCGCTGCATCACAAAGTTTAATAAGTTTGGCGAGATTGAACTTCATAGTCGTAAGTCGTCCGTCGTAGATGTCATTACATCCTCTGCCCCTTGTTCGGGTCTTGTTCTCTCCGGAAAAGTTGTTGATTGGAAAATTCGTTGGGATCCATGAAAATAAGTATATAGGGGTTTCAGAATAAAGTGGCTTAAAGTGCATTTTCATATTCCTTTGAAAAAATGTACCAAGAACACCTTTACGACTTTTTTTGAACACAGTTTTGTTTGTAAGATATTCACTAAGTTCTATTCTATTCTTATTTGCCACAAAACAAATCAATTTAGTTTTAGTTCTTATAATACTAGAGAAGTTTTTTATGAATATACATAAAAAACTTATTGAGTAATTATAAATTTTAATGGGAACATTATACATATGTACCAGCGACACACCAACCGAAAATTAGAATTTCGAGCGTGTTAAAATTCACAATATCTTTGTATTGCTTTTACATTTAAGTAAAAGTTACAGGGAATGTAGGGGAGAATCCTACATACATACCTATACCAAAAGATATATGCCACTAAGGCCAATTATACCCTCCAAAAACAAGGCAACTATCGTTTTTGAACATGATAGGTCTACTTGATTAAAAGACTAATTAAGCTACAATTTTCGTCTAAAATCCTCTTTTTTTTAACATGCACTGTACATTTAAATTTGATACACAAAATCAAAAACTTAATTACTTATGTATTCTATTGCTTTATTATATTAATTCTTATTAAAATTATTGAACATTTTCATTATGTAACAAATTTATAAATTGTCTGGCCTCACAAAGGGGTTAACTAATGCATTCTGGAAATATTAAACGCTTCTTTCTTCAGGCTTTTATATTTCTGTACGGTAGCTTGAAGAGTCTTCAATAGTTTTTTTCTACGTCTTCAGAATTAAGTAAGTAGGTACTTTATATTATATCGAGCCATTGCTATATTTTAATTTTAGGAGTTTTAGTGTTGGTCCTTGGATTTAAATTTCGTGTTTGTTATGACAGTTTATAACGTGAGAAAACAGGCTGGACTAGTGCAGCAATTAAGGCGAAGACAATTGGAGTTTGTTTTTAATTTTAATCTTTTGTTAACAAAATCTTGGTTTATATTTTATTTTTAACAATATATAACCGAAAAGAAGACGTTCATAAAACTATAAAACATGTGTTTCGCGCTCTGAAATTTTTGATAAATTGTTATCATCAACAAAGTCAAGTTACAAAACATTTTTGTCCTTGTTACTTCTCTTTGTATAATGCTATTATATTTGAAAATATGTCAGGGGTACCAATATCTAGATTTAAAAGTGTAACAAAAAAAATTAAAGAAATTTATGGAACGAGAAATCATATTGTTAGTTACTTTCAAAAAACTACCCAATAGATTAATTTCAAATGATATGTTACAACAATGCAATAAAAAGATTGAATGAAATGAAATAAAATTGAAATAAAATTAGTTATTCAACATTGTTTCGAATAGAATAAGAGCTCCTGTGCCAATTTTGCGTTCAATATGAGACCTTTATTCCTTTTTAGAAATAGAATTTTTCACCTTTAAAATTGATTAGTTAACATGATCTATTTTACTTTTTTATAGGTACGGCAAATAGTTTGTATAAAGTTGTAACTTTGTAGCTTTTGAGTTCGACATGATCTTGAAAGTGAAGTAGCGAATAAAATTGAATTTTAGAAAAACGTCATGTGACACTTTAGACAGTTCTTTGATCAGGAAATACGAAAATGTAATTTAAGGCACTTTTCTCTAAAACACCCCGCGTATAAAAGGAGCTAGCTCCCTACAGCGCGGCAGCCCCAACTTTATTCGCCGCAAAAGCGCGCGATAAAGGCAAATAATTTCGAGCTGAGATAAGGGTGCCCTACATCCTGAGGAGTGGGTGTGTGCATGTTTATTGATATCTTTTAAATTTGCATATTTCCCCTTAAAAAAGCGGAACACTGCAGGGGCAAATTTGAAACCTTTTCATACCAACCTGACGGGATAATGCCTTTTGTAGTACCCACATTCCGCTAGTGTGCGCTCCATAAATTCTAAATAATCCACGAGCCTTTCACCATTTCCGCGTGCTTTCATGTGATCCATAAAAAGGTCTCTATGCGGCCGCTGAATAATAATTTAATAATGCCACTTACATTCACATACTCCACCCCCTCCCCCGGATGCTCTGCCTGGACCAACTTCACCGCCGGTGCATTACTCGTAGAATTTTCATTTAAAAAAGAAAAATTTATTTCTGCACACTATGCGACTTCGAGGAGGAAAAAACGCCTACATTTTTTCCCGAAAATGAACATGCCGAAGTCAATGGATTTTTCAATTTACTTTATGCTTTTCCGCGAAATGGGGCTGCCCTCAGTGCATTCTATATCCGTAAAATTTTGATGAGAGCGAATATATTTCCATTTTCCAGATTTTTCACGAATTTCCGTAGTTCAAGGTTGGATTTTAGTAAACTTTCTAAAAATTGGATTTTTTTTTGGTGGTCAAAGAGGCTACTAGAACCGAGGGTCAAAACAACTTTGAAATCGGTTTACATTTCTAAGCTTTATTGAGTTTCGAAAATAGTTCGAGATAAGTTTATGAAATTGAAATAAACTACAACTTCATGCCCCAATTATTAACTCAATTTATGGTGATGAAAGTTTGATATGTTTCTATGAGGGGCTTATTTCCTTTAACCAAGCGAAAAAAAGTAGAAAAGTTTTAAAATGTTTACATACACTTTTAAAAAAAATTTATATTATTTTAGAAATTGATTTTTCAAATTTGAAGAGTTATAATTTTATAAAATTAATTACGAAAAACTAGATTAGCTATAATTGAGAGAGGCTGCCGACTGCCGAGCTAGATTGTGCGTCTCTTTGTGCGATCTTCAATATTATTTTAATTTTGGTCAATTTTCTTTGAATTAATTTCAAAATGACTGGTGATAAACAAAGTAGTGCCTGTGGTAAATGCGGTGAAAGTCTATTTGATAAAAAGAATGCTTTTTGTTTTATATGTGAGCGATTTTTCCATAAACGCTGCTCACGCCTCGACGATGAAATCTTAAAACTTATCGACTCTAGTGACTGTGTCCTATGGAAGTGTAGTAATTGTTGTACTCTGCCTGTTAGTGGCCTAATTGCTAAGATGGACCTCTTACATACTGAATTTTTGTCGCTTAAGAGTGAATTACTTAAACTTATTGTGCATAATGACAGTAAAAACATTCCCACTGATAGATTACTGGGCGGTCGCCGTTCTCACTCTAGCTCTTCCGCCAAGCTGCACACAAGATCACCGTTGCCTCGCGTTGACGCGTCGAAGGTGCAATCGGCTGGTTCAAATAAATTGCCTAATATTTCTAGCAGCAAGGTGCAGAAAACCATCCCGCAACCCAAAAATAAGGCCACTCGGTGCATTGCTAATGCTATTCCTAACACTACTACTACTACTGCTGCAAATGTGCATAGTGAGACTTCTCCTATAACTGCTAAAGACATCATCGTTTCCAACGAAGCTGTCGCTGATGCTAGTGACGCTACTGCTCCTGTTATTGCTGCTAGTAAACCTACGGATGGCTCTCTTGAAGTAGCTAACTCAGCTAGAGCTGGCGATTATCTGATCTGTGATACTGATACCGCTGCTCCTGATGACGTCAGTGACATCGGCTGGGTAAAAGTTCAACGGCCTAGAAGAAATCGGAGTAAAATTATTGGCACCGGTGCTTGCACTGAGGATTTTTCTGGTGTTGCCAGTCTGAGGTGGCTTCATTTATCACGCGTAAATCCTAACACAAGTGATGCGGGTATCTTAAAGTTCGTTGCTGCATCTTGTAAAGTTGATCTATCCATGCTAAAATGTAAACGTTTATGCAAGGCTGACGCCGACCTGTCACTGCTGAAATTTACAACATTTAAATTGGGGGTTCCAGAGAGCTTAGTACCAAATTTGCTTAAATCGGACTTTTGGCCTCCCGGTGTTGTTGTACGTAAATTTGAAAAATTTTCAAAAAACGAAGTAACTGTCCCCACAATTCAACTGACGTCATAGCTCCTGGCTTTTCAAACGTCATAGCTCCTGCCTTTTCTAAGCATGCGAATGGTAACAACAACTTATTATCGGTATATTACCAAAATATTCGTGGAATGTCTACTAAAGTTGAGGAAATCTACTGCAATATTACTGCTAGCGAATATGACATCATTGTGCTTGTTGAAACATGGCTGACGGTGAATCACCTCTCATCGGAAATTTTTGATGGAAAGCTGTATACTGTCTTTAGGAAGGACCGTTGTCGTCAGGCAACTGGATTGTCGCGCGGTGGTGGTGTACTTATTGCAATTAATAATAAGCATCATTGTAAACTCCTTACTCTTAATGATGACGGTGCATTAATTGAACAACTAGCTGTCCAAGTCTTGAATCCTGTAGCAGGTAATCTAATAATATGCGCCAGTTATATACCGCCTAACAGCCCAGTTGAAGTTTATGAGTCACACGCAAACAACATGAATTCATTATTTACTGATACACCCTCCACTGTACACCTCTGCGCTTTGGGTGACTTTAATCTGCCAAATATTGATTGGTCACTTGATGTTGACAATATAGCCATTCCAGCCAATTTATCATCTCGACCAGAATGCCTGATCATCGATACTGCTTTTAGTTTTAGCTTAAATCAAGTTAATTATTTTAAAAATTGTTTAGGTAGGATTTTGGATTTAGCCTTTCTGAGTTCAGAATTAATTTGTGATATTAATGAAGTAACTATTCCATTATCAAGAGCTGATATATTTCATGTACCATTTGTTCTCAACATTAGCTACTACAAATTTGCAAATCGCTTTGAAAACTCTACACCTAGATATAATTTTCGTAAAGCTGACTTCAATGGTTTAAACAGGTATTTCCAAACCATTGATTGGGACGCGCAACTTGACTGTGGCTCGATCAACCTTAAGGCCTGTTATAATAAGTTTTTGGAGTTGGTCCATATTGGGATTAAGCAGTTTGTTCCCCTAGTTCACTATCCCTCTTCTAATCATCCCCCTTGGTTTGACAATATCCTACTTCGACTTAAAAATGCGAAGAACAAAGCTCATAGGCTGTTGAGATCCAATCCTAATGAGTATAATAAGTCCAAATTCCAATTTTTCCAGAAGGAGTATCATTTTCTGCATGCGTTCTTATTTAAGCAGTATATATCGTCTATAGAGGCTAACATTAAAAATGATGCTAAAACATTCTGGGTTTTCGTAAACTCAAAACGTACCTCATCCTCAATACCCCTTTGTATGCAATATAACGACAAGATGTCCAGTAACTTGCGTGAAAGCTGTGAGCTTTTTGCTGATCACTTTGAGGCTGTTTATGAAACTGGAATTAATCGAAATTGTCCTGATCTATCCCATATTTCTCCATCTGTTGATGTTGGTATTGTCCAGTTAAGCGTGGATGATGTTAGTGAGTGCTTAGGCAGATTGAGTGATGATACATTCTACGGTTCTGACCTAATTTGCAATCTTCTACTCAAAAATTGTAATGCTTCCTTAAGCCATGCATTAGTATTAGTTTTTAATTACTCTCTTCGCCTTGGTGTGTTCCTAGACTGCTGGAAATTTTCGTATATTAAGCCTTTGTTTAAGTCCGGTAAACGTGATAACATCCAAAACTATCGAGGTATCGCAAAATTGCCCCCAATACCTAAATGCCTTGATAACCTTGTAAATGCGAAATTGAAAACTATTATTGATAACTGTATTTGCGAGGAACAACATGGATTTAGATCAGGAAGAAGTACGACAACAAACCTTACAATATTTAAAAATTATGTTGTTAATGCTATGGAGCGCGGTGACCAGGTTGATGTTATTTATACTGATTTTGTTAAAGCTTTTGACCGTGTTGATATTAATATTTTGGGAAAAAAACTGCATGCTTATGGCATTCACTCAGTTCTCTTAGATTGGCTGAGTTCTTATCTTAATGGACGTAGGCAACGTGTAATAATGGAAGATGTCACTTCAAGGCTTATTTTTGCTAAGTCTGGAGTGCCTCAAGGAAGTCATTTAGGACCACTTTTGTTTGTAATTTTTATTAATGACGTGTCTAAGTTATTTTCATTTGCATCATTTTTATTATTTGCTGACGACTTAAAAATGTTCGCGATTACTACGAGTCTAAATGATTGCATTCTGCTTCAAAGTGAAATCGACCTTTTTGTGCAATGGTGTTCAAACAACAACCTCGATCTCAACCCTGGGAAATGTAAGAGGTTCACCTTCTACCGTTGTCTTGTACCATTAAATTTCGCATATAATATTGACAGTACATTAATTGATTCGCCGGATACGATTGTTGACCTTGGGGTGAGCTTCGATCATAGAATGAACCCTACCTCTCATATTGATTTAGTTTGCGCCAAGGCTTATAGAATGTTAGGGTTCATCAAAAGGAACACTACGGACTTCCGAGACCCCCATACCTTAAAAACATTGTATGTGTCGCTGGTACGTTCTCATTTAGAGTATGCGGCAGTAACATGGAATCCATCCAGTTCGATCCAAATATTGCGTATTGAGCAAGTTCAGAAATCGTTCACCAGATTTGCTGTTCGTAAGCTAAACTGGAATGTGGATGTTCCGGCCTACAATTCTAGATGTTTGCTTCTCGGCCTCCAAACATTACAAGCTAGGAGAACTATTGCTAGCATCATGTTTGTTAGGGACACCTTGTGCTATCAAATAAGATCCTGCTCACTTCTCGCCTTGTTCAACATCTATGTTCCTGGTTACTCATTGAGAACCAGACCACTCCTTCGTGTCCCCGATCATCGAACGTCCTATGGACAACATGAACCAATTGCCCACTGTTCTAAACTGTTCAACGAATTCTGTCATTTGCTAGACTTGGCAGATGATCGAGCCACATTCAAGTCCTCGCTTAAAAGTATTGTCTACTAGGATAGGTGTTTGTGCTTTGCAAAATTTGTCAGCTTAACTTATTTTCTTTTATTGCTTGTTCTCTGTTCTCTTTATATTTTACTACCAATCTAACCTATTTTTATAATTCTACTTATTTATTATTAATTTTTAATTTGTTGTAATTTTATTTTATTTAATTCAAGTGTATTTATTTAATTTTGCTTATGTTAAAATATTTACATAATTTAGTCTAAGTGTTAGCATGTAGTCTGTTGGAGCTTTATCTCTGTAGACGGTATTAAATAAATAAATAAATAAATAAATAAATAAATAAATAAATAAATAATGAGAGGATGCCTAATTAAAAAGTGATAAGATGATTTATGCATCATGAAAGCAGGCTATAAATTTTAAAGTAAACCCGAGTTATTTATTTCTAATGCAAATTGTTTTAACGAGACTTGGAAAGTTTATTTATAAGTCGGAAATGGAATTTCATTTTATGAAAATTTCAAAATATGGCTTTAATTTGCATACATACTTATATGAAAATTTAAAACTTAGACAAATATAAATAAATTTGATGAAGCTTAAATTCTTTTGTCGGATTAAAAAAGTGAAATATTTAGATATATTATATGAAATATGGCAAACCACGAAAATTCAAAATCTTTAAATAAAGTTCTTTTTAAATTATATGTACATACATTATACATAAAAATAAGTCCATCAGCCAGGTGTAATTCAAATAAAGAATTTTATATTTGGAGGATAGCAAATTTCGTCGTTTGACGTTACCAAAGTTTGTGGAATAAAGTTTTAGAGATCTCTAGGTTTAATTAACACTGTAAAATTTTGGTCTTACGGGTCCTCAACCTCTTTCACCACATAGAATAATGTCGCAGCTCACTTAATTCCCATTTCATCCCTTAATTTATCATAACCATCCTGCAGGGTTATGGAGTATGTGCCCGCAAACCCGCTTGCATCTCTCGATTAAACAACGGTGGAATAGGTTAGCCCCGGAAAGCAACCTATTCTCATCTCCGCTTGGTGCACTCAGGTATTCCATTAAATTTATTACCATCCTTTTGTCGAGCTCTGCAAAAACTCCTATTCCCGGAAGGATGACGGAATGGACGATTATAAAGAAAAAATTGATCCAACCCTTCATAACTCACATTTTCGCTCGTCAAAGCTAGGAGGCTATAGTTGCTATAATTTTGGTATGAGAATTGAATTTCCTCTTAAAACCTGTTTAAATGGCTTAAGAATATAGCTTTAAATAATATTTGATATACAGGTATAATGAAATAAATAATTAAATATCATAAAAAATGTGTTATGTATATGTGAATACTGAAACTAATTTATTTAGAATATTAACCATATTATCAGAAAAGATTAAATGTTTTTAAATAATTGATCTTTTTGTTTTGAAAGACGCCATATCAAATTCTTTCAATATACATAGATATTATTATAATTATTAAAACATCCAATCAGAAATTATAACGAAAAAATTGTGCACAAAGAGATAATAAATATATAGCATTTCAATTTTTAATATTACCAAATCTTGGTGTTTCAGCACTTTTTCAAACTAACAGGAGATCCATATTCCATGTGAATTTCACTGCTCTTTTCTGGTATAAAATATTCCGAATAAGATCAGAAAATTCCAGAAAAGAGCTGTGATAGTTCTCACCGAACATCTCTTGATCTTTTCTGATTTACATCGATCTAGATCAGTCAACGAACAGACCTTATATATAAAACATATTTTTTTTAAAAACATTTGTCAGTTACGAGGCAATCATATGAACTTTAAAGTAACGAAAAACCGTCAACGCTTTTACTGATTGTATTAAAAAATTCATATGTGGTCCGGTTTGAATCTGATATACATCGACATCGTTTAAACGAGGTAATAAATTTTAATTCATTGCAAAATTTCCAGCTAAACCTAGAACCGGAATCGATTTCAAAAAAATACAGCTATTACATATAATAGTTTAATTTGTGAAAGAAGGGTGTTAATTTGTAAAAGAAAGGTGTTTGTGTTTTACTTGTCTAAAGCTTATTCTAGAAGGTTCAGATAATTCAGAGCTTCTACTTAACTATTTTATGTAGTTATAATTGCTATTTGCTAAAAAAATTGATAACAGTAATATCAATTTACATTTCAGTTCCGTTCCGTTTTCTGAAGAAGAAATTTGAGTTGTTAAATTATAACACATTTTATTCTAATGTATGTAGATATATAAAAATAAAATATTAGCCAAATAAGCTAGTCAGCCATTTCTTGAATATTTTGTGAATAGTAGGATGTCATCTTTAAAATGTAAATTAAAATATTTATTTAAATAGGCTGTTGTAGTTTATCAGTTTCGTAAACTTTACTGCCAGAAATAGTCAACTCGACTCGACAACCATTTAAGTTTTCATTAAAAACAATAGTGAATTTTACTATTCGAAATTGTTGATTTCACACTGAAGAATTTAAAATTTAACTAATAGTTGTAGTGGATTTAATATTCAAATCGTTTTTTTATGTAATGTAAATTATTAAACAAAAATCATTGCTATAAATAGTTAATTTTGAATTCGTTTATAGTCACATAAACTATAGTTTTCTTTCGGGATGTATAAATTAAAACGTTTTCGTTTCAAGGATTCAAAAATAAGTATACCGTGCAGATAAAGTTAGTACGAAAGGTCACACTAGATGGAAGCACCAAGAGAGTGACGAATATGCTTAATATCCGCATATCCGGGGAGAAGTGTGTGCGATTGATATATGAGCAATACACCGCCTTCCCGGCCATAATTCAATCAGAATGACCTCGATTAGTGGGTCCTGTGTTAATTACCATTTTATCTGATGCCCTAACTGCGCCTTGCACGGGGTCACTATCCCCCGGATAATCGGGTGCCCGAAAAGCGGTCAGTACTTACCCTTGAGCCCTCGGAAGTCGTGACACAGGTGCCTCCGTTGTAGCAGCCCATTTTGATGCAATCCGGAGCCCCGGTGAAATTGTCAGCGCCACCTGCAGGCGGAAGATGAGTGGGGGCTTCTGTTGTCGTCGGGGGCCCATATGTAACCAAGTCGTCCGTGAATAGCGACTTTGTGGTCTGCTCGGGGAGCAGGGAGAACGTCGGCGGGGTCGGGCGGAAGGATGCCTTCGAGGGCCAGAAGGAGGAAATCGGTGGTACGGTGGTTGTTTGTCGCGGGGGGCCCGTCGTTTCACCTGTCTCGTAGTCGAAGGGCGCTGTTGGGGGCGGTTTGTAAGTGCTAAACCGGGTCCCCGCAGTCGCATAGTCCCGGGTGAAATCCGTGAATTTCGTCGATATGTAGATCTCCGGGTATTCGGTGAAGAAAGGCGAAAGGGTCGTGGTGATCCCAATAACGCCTCCCCGGTGCGGGGTCGAAGTGGTAGTTTCGGTTTCATAATCGGGATATTCGCCCGACGAGATCGTTCCTGGGGGTCGTCTTCCTGGCGGGAGGGTTGTCGTCGTACCCGGCCAGCGCGCCCTGTGGGTCGTGTACGGCGGCAGGATTGTCGTCTTGCGGTGGACGACGGTAGGGCGCGCTGTTATCGTTATCGGCATATCGACGGAGGTCGTCGTCTCCACGTCGAACCTTTGGTCAGTCGTGTACTCCTCCGAAGATTCGGTTTCCAAAGATATCTCCTCGGTTTCTATACTCTCCTCGTAGCTTTCCGTCGTTACCTAAGGCAACATAATTCAATTTGTTTAAAATAACTCCATATACTTTAAAATAAATTCATATTTGTACAAAGCACAATTTCTTAAAAAGTATAATATTTAATTTATTTATTAACACCTACAAAAAGATGACACCTATCAGTAAAAGTAGCGCAACTTATTTAATATTACCGAAATTAATACTGTAGAAATTTACAATATAGTCTCATAGGGAATTGTTATTGTTATAGTTTTATATATTTTTAGTTTCCAGCAAACAAAGCTTTCAAATTTCTTTAATATTTACATTAAGTTGGGTTCCTTCAAAATTCATGCGATTTTGGATAACAATGTAAAAAAAACTTTGTGTCATAGATATATCACTTTGAAGTTTCGCTGTATGTATTCTCGAAAAATCAGTATTAATGGCAAATAATTTATTTGACGATCGACAGTAACAAGCACGCATTTGTAGTGTGCAATGACAAAGCAAAGAAATTAAAATTGTTCTTCAATTTCTTTATTTTTAGGAATCTTTCAGTGTTTTTCGCTTAAAAAGAATTGATACCGAATAAAACTTGTGCATCGTAGGCATCCACTAAAGAAGGGATTTCAAAATTCATGCCCTAATGATTTGTAAATGGTCCATATATTTAATAGTTTTGAATAAATCAAATATATTCATCAAAGTCAAATCCAACTGGGTGTTAATGAAATCTAAAAATCTTATTAAAAAATTTAAATTTCGTATTTTCTCTATATTGTATTTAAATAAAGTTTTTTTTTATTATCTTCCGACAAACTTACGACTTGTCTGAATTTTCTGTTTTAAAAGCAATCGAATTTCTAATAACTTTTAGAGCGATACAGTAGCAAATACAATAAAACCTCGTTATAACGAACTTGAAGGGACTGAGAATATGGATAATCGTTATAACTAAGGAGAATAACTTCTGACTTTTTACTATAAAGAAGTATTAACCAAAGCTCTATACATATCTCATAAAAAAATTATGTGTGACAAATTTGTTGCGCAATAACAATGATTTATTTGTCATGATAATTTTTGCCCTATACAAAATTGTCGTTATACGCGTAAATCATTGTCATAATTCTTGGTTTATTGGAACTTAAATTTGTCGCTACAAGATATTTCACTTGCCGACATTTCTTAATTTTTTGACACGAACTATCTCCATTGTCAATTTCTACAAAAAATTGTACAGATATTACAAGTTTCCGTTTCCATTTTTTATGAATATAAAATTTAATAGGAAAATGACGACAATTGTAGGGAAAATCGTGGGTCATGAATTTTTTCTTATGCAACAGAAGTGTGACAAACCGTCAACTTTTTCTTTAAAATTTTGAAATTATACTTGGCGGGCAGAGATTTTATGAAACATAAGTTCGTTATATGTTCAATGATAAGTTACAAAATTGTCGACTGAATATTGTAGGGGTTGTAAGTTTTATGAAATAGCGTATACAAATGTTCGTACTACATAGAGTATAAATGGTTTGTTTTATGGTTACCTCACTTGTTGTAGTCTCCGGCGGCGGTGTGGTCAGTGGGGCTGTGTAGTTGCAGTCCAAATTGTCATCACCGAGGATGAGGCACTCGCAAAGCATCCCGGTGAGCCGCGGAGGGCACGAGCAAGTGAAAGTGTCGACGCCGTCGATGCAGACGCCTCCGTTTGTGCAGCGCGGCCCCAGCTGACACTCGTCATACTGAAACTCGCACCGTTCGCCGTGGAAGTCGGGGACGCAGTAGCACGTCGGGACGCCCTCCTCCATTAGGCAAAGGGCATTGTTTTTGCACGGATTGTCCGAGCAGATCAAAATTTCCTCCTCGCAATTTATCCCGGTGTATCCCATGGGGCACGCACAAACGTACGCGGCCAACTTGTCGACACAGACGCCTCCGTTCTGGCACGGGGAGGACTCGCACTCGTTGATCTCCTCCTGGCAAACGCGTCCTTTCCACCCGGGGGCGCAGTCACACGTGAATTCGAGTCCTGGTCCCTCGATGCATTCGCCTCCATTCAGACATCTTGCGCCTGTTCCTGTGGGAATAAAAGCGGCTGAAAATGGAACTAAATTCTCCCTGTTTTCATAACTCTTACCCATTTCACAGACGGCAACGTCAACCTCGCAGTGTGTCCCCAAATAGCCCGGCAGACACGAGCAAGTGTAGCCGTTGTCCCGATCTCTGCAATATCCGCCGTTTTGGCAAGGATTTGATAGACATTCGTCAACGTTCTCTTCGCAGTTCGATCCTGTCGAGGAAAATTCATGTTTTTGCTTTCATCATTCACCGGCGAATTTAAATGGCTTTTAGAAGCGGAAGACGTAAATAATTGAATATGTGTCAAGGATTTTTGAGAGGGAGACATTTAAAATGAAACCAGCTATCGAAAAAAAATGGGTAAATGTTAGCAGCTAGTAGTTAGGATGCTTTTAATAAAAGTAAAATAAAACTTTGTTTTTTTAGAACATTCAAACGTTGACCAGACTAAAATTTTAATGCATTTCAGGTAAATGTGTCAGTACTTATTAAAGGAATATTTAAAAGCTTTTATATAATTAAAACATAAAAAAGGAGATGCATACATATATGCATATCTAACCACTCTTTAATTAGCACAGGAAAATAATTTTATAAAATAAATTACGATTTCCCAGAGACAAAAAATTAACTGATTTTCATATTAATCTGAAAAGAAATATGACATTAAAAGGAGCAGCGTATGCATTCAGTATCAATTGTATGAAATAATATAAAAGCAAAATATTTTAAATTCATAGAGAATTTCGCAGTCGTAAAGACTATAGAATTTTTATATAGAAATAGCTAATTTTATTTGAGGCACATTTTTTGTACCTTATTCGGAAATTATTTTTCTTGATAACGTTAACTATGGTGTATAATTTGTTCGGTGTAAAAATTGCTGTTGACCACGTACCTAACTAAAATAAAAATTAATTAAATTGACTTCGAAAGTATAAAATAATTATCAGTGTGGTATACCTACTTCGTTCCTTCTTACAATAGAAAATAATATTTCAAAATTCCAAATGATCTGCTTCTACAAATATCTAGAAAATCATCTGAATTGTTGCGTTTTAAAAATTCAACACCTTATTTGAAATCAGTGACCTTAAAAACCTTTATTTTTTAATTGAATAAACTACATTTCGATGGTGGTCCCATTTAAATTTGAAGAAAATATTCAACATCTATTTTTCGCTATTGCTCCGTTTCTGATGTATTCGTGGCCGCGGCTAAAAAATAATTTTTACAAAAAAATAAAAACCGACTTCAAAACTTTCCCTATATTTATAAACTGAAACTAAATGGTTAAAAATAATATTTTTGCTCTTTTGTTTAGGTACCTATAATTTATAATTGAGATTCAGATTAGTCAGCCATCAAAAATTTAGTTACCTAGTTAATTGAGATTCAGATTTGTCAGCTATCAAAAATTTAGTTACCTCGTCAGACAGACGTCGTCGACACTAAATGCGAAAAATTTAGTTTTATGTAGTTCATATTCGCACATAGCATAAGTACCTATGAGAAATAAGGTCGTCATTTTGAATCATGAATTGATAATTTCACTTTTGAAATCTGTGAAAAGAAAAATGTTAACTAAATAAACTTGACTAAACTTTCTGCACCACAGCACCTGAAGGAATCAGAAATTTTAATCGAAATTCCCAATTAAGGGCATAGAGCAAACATTGCAAGCATGAGCGGAAATGACTTGAAACTTCATTTTCTGTTGTTGGTAAAACTGTTTTCCGCCTCGGAATGAGAAAACCTTTCCCAGAATCCAGCGTCAGTGTATAAAATTCCCTAGGCGTGCATATTTTTTTTACCTTCGACGAACTATTCCCAACAGAGCTGACCATTTGCGCTGTATGGCCATTCTCAATTTACATGTGACACACAATTTCTCAGGTCAGTTCGACCGTTCCGGTGCGACTCCCTAGACCCAGTCCCTGTCGAAATTTATTACCAGAGGGATCGACAGCCGGCACAACACCCACACCTGAGTGGGCGAGAAAACAATCAGATCTAGTCATGGCTGAAGGATTAAGACAAACAAGGTGTGCTTCGCCCCAATTGCCTTAGGCAAGTTCACTGCCTCCATCCTTCGCGTTAGCTAGGAAATATCTGTGAATCCGAACTACGGCGACATTCGGCACAAAATTAGAATTTCTAGTTACCTTTCACATGGGGCTCTGCACGGGTGCTCCCATGTTCTAGAATCTAGGGGGTGGGAAGGGCTGGCACAGGTGAAATTGGAATTTTTGAAATTTTCCTTTTTGCCTAACGCCATATACCTTTAGGACACAGCTGTTAGCTGAGCACATGGGATTTTGCCAGGCGCCTTTCGAAAATTTGCATACATAACGCTGCGAAGATGGAACGCCTCCGGTGTTTAACATTTACGGATGACGGAAACTAATAGACAAACATAACTTCGTCTCTTAGAAACGATTCCGCTCCTTGGATATACATTTATACGAATTTATTTCATCAGGACAATGACCCGAACCGGTGCCACTTGAGTACCGCAGCTAAAGTCACAATGTTTATTTTATGTGCACGGCTGTCTGAATGAGTGCTTCTGGTCCAGATTGTTTTTCACGTAAAACGACGTAAAGCGGCGTAATGGGAATGCAAACAAAAGGGCGGCACAAGGAGTAAAAAGACGATTTCAAATCCTTTTTGCCGAGGTCGCGGGGTCCATTAGGCTCCTCTAAAGCAGAAATTCGCTCTAAATTGAAACAACCCCTGAGAGTTGGTTCCCGATCGAATGGAGGCTGTTCCCGGACTCTACTATATACCGGGGATAACTCTGCACAATTTACCCCCATAAAAATCCTAAAAAACAACATAAATGGCGCTTTCTTGCCGCGTCCTTAGCGCGTTCGAAGGTTACTTACCTGTAACCGCTGAAAGCCGATATATTGATCCGGACCTCACCCGTCGCCGTCCCGGCGGAACCTTATGTAGTTGTTTAGGTTCCCTATTAAAATTTATGAACCCAACGGAGCGGCCGAGGGAGGCCAATACACCGGCAGACATGACAAGAACCCTCTTACCCTTCCGTAAAAGTGAAGGGCGGGCCGGCCGGGCCCGTTGCCGGGTTGTAAGTTAAAAAATGGAAAATCGATCCGGCAACCTTCCACCTCCACGCGGCCATTTCGGGCCAGCCAACCCCCCCTCCATCATGCATTCTGGGGGTCGTACGCACGTTTTGTAGTCGCCTAATTCAATTTTTGAATAATTCAATTTCCAAAACGCTAAATTAAACGATTTTAGGGGATTTTTACGTTTTCATTCATGGCCGGCTGAACTGGGTGAGGGAAATTTCAAATCTAAAGCTGAAACCCATCGTTGGGCACGCTTCACTGTTTTATTTTTTTCCCAATTTTGCCAAGTTTTCCAACATTTCGATTGAAAATGAGCCCATTCAATTGTATAATTGACGATAAACAGATGTTTGTGAGCCCATTTCGATTTTGCGCGACCGTCGATTATCGGAATTTCTGCTTTTAAAAGACATTTGCACGCCTCCCGGAAAAGGGTTAAATGGAAGGGAAATAAACTCAATCATTGTCCAAGTGTCACTTAATCGCCTAAACAAATGATCCCCGTAAAATGTTGCCGTTTTCGATTATGCTCCTGCTTTTGTTCAATTTGGAGAGAACTGAAATACAATAATATTGAGCTTTTGTTCGGGGCCCGGGAACCATATTAATTGTAGTTTTATGGACAATTTAATGGGTAAATCGAAACTGGATTTTCGGTTCGGTCAAAACCCTTTACTTTGTATGGTTGGGCCTGTTCCGTAGAATTGTAATAATTTAAAACGATATAATTTAACCAGGTACTTTGTAGAAAATCTAAACATTTAGCTTTTACTGAAGCATTTACAAATAATCGATAGTTTGACCTACATGAATATTTCAGGAAATTATTCTTGTGGTTTTAGGACTAGAAGATTTTACGTATATGATATAAGAAATTATTTAGGAATGGCAAATCAAATGATAAATATCAAAAAATCTAATAACGGCCTTAAAGGATATATTTTTTGAATCTTCTCGACAATTCTCCAAATTTCAAATATCTTTATATTTTGTTTGAGAATATTTATCTTTTATTTATGTGTTATTACCAATTCAATCTGATCTAGTTAATTTATGTGTATATTCTTAATTTTAAAACACTCAAAGTTTTATATGCAGCTTGACTGACAGGTTGGTCCTATACTTTTAAAATGTGAAGTCAACGATTGTTCTCAATTTAAAAATTGGTGTATTATATTTAAACATGGTTATAAATAAATTGCATGTATATAATAGTAAATAATAAACTTTAACACATAAGGCTTTATAATTTATAAGTACAAGAAGAGAAAAATTTTGCCTTGCATTTAAGCTAAATATGATGATGAAAAATCTGCACTTGCTTTAAATTTGTGCTATGTGCTATATAAATACAATATTATCATTTTGCGTAAAATTGAATTTTTCATTTTGAATTTTTATAGTAGATAAAGAAACATAATGGACAAGACTAAATTTTTTTTCTTACTTCAAAGAGTTTATAATAAAAGCTTTAAAACATACAAAATTTTCAAAAAATCGCTAGAATACATATGTAGACCACAACAAGTTCCCCCTTAATGTAGGAATTTTATTTCAGACTTTATTAAATAGTATTATTAAATTAATACTTCATAAGTAAATATATCAATGAATGTTCTAACAAATTTTAGAATGTGTTTTATTGTATAGTTCGCTATCGATTAGCAGAAAGTGGAGACAATTAACAGACAAATTCAGGTCATGCAATATGATAAAGAACGGAAATGATTCGAGAGTCGTTTCGTTGTCTGTAATATTCGGTGAAAATATTTCCATCTATATTTCATTGATGATGATATCGTATCACGAAGTTATGAAACCAATTAAATTTTACGAGTAGTAATAATGTAAGTGATAAGAGGACATGAAAAAAATATTTTATAACTCTCTTTGCCCATGGGACGAATAGTTGAATTCACGTAGATACATAAAAAAAAATTATATCGTTTCATCTTGGGGGAAAGGTTCATGTAATAAATAACATCATTTGCGGGTTTAATGCGGTTATTTCTCAAATGGGATTCACAAACATTTAAATGACACGTTTCGGTTCATTTCCTAGAGATTGGAAATGATTTCTGATATTGATTTTAGGTAAATTCAGGGATGGGAGTGTTTTTGAGACTATATAGACTTCCCCTTGCATGCAAAAACGAAGAAACGTTCTTCTCAACCCAACCATTTTCCCTCCAGTCGCCGTCTTAACGGCCTACCAAAGAACCTTTTATGGTTTCCTTATGTAAATATTTTAATGCTTTTTGGTAAAACAGCCTAGTGGAAAATGGCGCAAAACCCCATTTTCTCTAATTCCACCATCAACTAGTTTCCTGATGGAAGAGCAAACCTGGCGCAAAACGATATAGTCTACGACACGACAAATCACTTGGGAAGCCCTACGAATCACCTTTCTCCCGAAGAAAGTATTAAATCATTACCTCGTAACCTACTTAGAATTGGTGGCGCGTTATTGATTTCTGTCGATTTGTTAAGCTTTTATTTTGCAGAGGTGGGGTTCTACCAGGGTTCTGAAGGTTGGACGAGCTTTATGGGTATAGACGCGGGGGGTTAAGGTAGCTAGGGTGAATTTGGGGTTTCAAAAAAAAAAATTGTAAAATGGTGGACATTGGAAAGGGGTTGTATTTACCGGTAAATCCATCCGGACACGAACAGTTGTAGTAGGCCACGCCGTCTATACACGTCCCTCCGTTCTGACAGGGCGCCGACCAACACTCGTCCCAATTCGTTTGGCACTGAACTCCTGTGTAGCCGTCTATGCAGTAACATGAGTACGAGCTTTAGGTCCATCGTCGTCCGAGGACGATACGAAAAAAATTAAAAAAAAGGAAAATGTTTCATTAGCCTTCGAGTAGATTTATTGGCGAATCAAATAGATTAATTGGAAGGGAAATCGGAGAAAAAGAAGTCCTTCTCGGGGACTCGATTGCACTTCGAACATGTCCTCCTTACCTATTTAATCCGTCGATGCAGACGCCGAAAACACAAGGGTTGCTGAGGCAGGCGAAACCCGCCTGACCGCTCTGTGTTACGGCTAGTACCCACAAGAGGGCCAGCCACACCGGGAGGCTGGTGCCGAGGCTCCACTCCCATCTTCTCGTTATTTTCGAATTGTGTGGGTGGCTGGCGATACTACCACCACCCCCTTTGGCAGTCATCTTGATTGTACTTTTTCTGGTTGTATCAGCAAATAAATGGATTCTGCTTAAATGCAATGTTGCAACTATTTGTGTTCGGTGGCATTGATTGATGTTATTGTGACGCTTTGTCAGATCTGTTGCACTCCCGACTCGGCTCCCTCTCTGGTCCGCCCCACAACTCCCTGAAACGAAAATTACAAAAGTTTTTACTTCACTTTTATTGTTTTGATCGTCTTGGGGCTTGTACGGTTAAAAAATCTCAGGGAATAATTTTAATCTTATTGTTAGTCTTAGATGTTTTATGCTGCTTTAGTCTGAACGAGGTAAATCGAGTATAATTTTTTAAATAAAAACTTTGTTAGCAACAACAAGATAAAAACGGTTACGTCAGGAAAAGCCAAGACAAGATATAAGGAAGAATACTCTTTTCGGGGTTGCTGATTTACAATTTGCCATATTAATATTTCGCAATTCAAGATGGTGGATCCAGTATGCGCGACTAAAATGTCCGAACTTTAAAGTAGTAGAGGGACTTTTTCTATTTTCTGGTCAAATATTTAATTTGTTTTTACTAAATCTGGTAATTTAACTTTTAAAGAATATGTTATATAATATATATGATATATGTATGTACATATATAAAAAGAATTTAGGTTTTTAAGAGCGCTACATAAAATTTTCCTATAGTATCGAATAGTTTTGAGCTCAAAGTCTAAGTATAAGTAATTGAGAATTCATATAACCGATTTTGTCTTATAATCAGGGTTCGGAGAACTGAAAAAATTAAATTCGCTCGTTAGCGAATAATAACCAAAGAATTTTATTTTGAATTCGCTCGCGAATTTTATAAAATGAGTTTTATTTTTAAAATTCTCCGTTCGCGAGCGAAATTTATTTTCAGAGAATTGAAAAATACTTTTCGCTCACGAGTGATTTGTAAAAGAATCGTTCGTGAATCAAATTCAATACCACACAAAAATAAAAATTAGTGAACAATTTTTATACTTTTTTATTATAAATTAAATGTCAATACATATTTTATTTAAAACATTGTCGTTGAGTTTTACAATTAAAATATTATTAATTGTTTCTTTCGACCATTTTGACCTCATTTTGGTTAAAATAGTAGAAAAGGCGCTAAATGCCCGTTCAACAGAAACTTGGGTTGCTGGCTACTTCGGCTAAGCGACCGAGATCAGGATCGTCTTAATTATTTAAATTTAGTTTATGTACTGTAGCATAAGGTCTTTTTATATTCCCCGTACATTGTCCTTTTAATATTTTTCTACACTCCAAACACGTTGATGAATTAGATATCTCATCATAAAGCACGTATTTAGACAATTCAAAAACTTTCCGACGACCCATAATTGCAATTTTTACCTGATTCTGATTTAAACGCACGACGCATGCACCACGAACTTTACTCAAAGAATGAAAAAGAATCATTCGTTTCGGTTCTTTTTCACTCTCTAGAGAAAAATTGAATTCTCTTCATTTTAAACTCGCTCTCACGAACGAATTGTATTAGCATTAGGTAAGGCGATTGCATTCGTTCTCCGTGAACGAATGGAATTTATAAAATTCTCCTCAAAAATAAAGTTCGCGAGTTGAAAAATAAAATTCAGTTCGCGAGCGAAAAAAATAAGGGAATTTTATATTTTTTTCATTCGTGAGCGATATTTTACGTACCTTGCTTATAATAGAATGTAGGTTTTATAACTGATGAATAATTCAATTTCGAATTTATTATGTAGTTCCAAAAATTGTATACTTTTATTTTTGCCATTTATCCTTTAACAAATTATAGTAAAAATTAGTATCAAAGATATTTTGAATTTGAAGGTACTGGTTTTCAATATTATATCAAAATTTGAAAATTCAATATATAGAAAAGGAGTTTCAGATATTCAAAGGATGGGCTCCCATAACACAACTACTACTATATAAAAGAAAACACACAAAAAAAAAAAGAAGTGGCAAAAAAGCCTTTAAATATATGTAGATGGTGGCAGCGAAATGAGTTTTGGAGTATGGTTTTTATGTCACATTCATATGTAGGTTTTATCATAGTATCACTTCTCAACTTGGTGAAATATTAAACTTGGACATTTCAAAAATCTTTAATTAAATAGTTCTTATGAAATCGAATTACTCAGATTGTCATACTACATACTATATTAGTATCACTAATTTATCGTTTTATTTATGGAAAGTATCAAGAGTTAATACCTCAGACTTTTAAGGAAAAATCTTATAATCGGCACTTAAAACGTTTTAAGTTAAATATGATTCTACTATGTTTCCAAATTAAATGATTTTACTTCAATTTAAATTTATGTGTTTTCAGCTTCACATTCAATATTATTTCGAATTCCAAAAAAACCGTTTTCATCTATAAATCGAAACGAAACTGTTTCAAGTTTAAATAAAAACTTTTCATCAAAGTGAAATACATCGCACTAAAGTTTTAAATTCAGCTTTTCGTTCAAACAAAAATTTAGGAAGTACAACAAAACCATTGCAGTGTCAGTTTTATTCAGAACAAAATTTTCTTATTCTAAATCGATCTTTTTTAAGAGAAAGATTTTAAAAGAAAGGGGTTAGTATGTAAAGATAACTTTATGTTTTGCCCGAATATAAATACTACTTAAATGTTGGGTTTAGATTTAAAAGTGATATATTCTTGATACAGCTCTTACAATACCGACCATTGTCCTTGCAAGATTTCTAATTTAAATATACAAAGTAGCAAAAGATTTTCTAATAATTTGTCGACTTTTCATTCTAATCCATAAAAAGTTAGAAATACTTTGTAGAAATTGCCATTCTTGGAACAAAACCTAGTCCAATGTTTTTTATCGTGCGGTCTTGGCTAAAGAACAAACGAAGATTTCTGATTGCAAATCTTCCGGAGATGGTTTTCTTTGGCTGTGCCAAGCGGATGCCCGAAAGATTCCTCTCCGGGCAGTGGTTAAGTTAAAGTATAGCATAAAAGGAAAAACGTACGTCGCTCGTTGCTCGAACTGAGGAGCTCCTCCAGGATATTGCCCGAAAGTGGGCACTCAGCATTCATGGGTGGGAAGATTTATCAGGGCCTGGACCATCTTGGGGCCGGCCCGATGCGGTTGCCCGGCAGCGGGCTCCCCGGGTATTTATCGGAGGCACTCATGTGAGTAATTTCTGGCGAACCCGAATCTGTCGGCATAAACAGCACTCAGTTACGGATGCTCGGGCTTTGAGTTATTACCCAGATGAGTGGAGCCTAAGGAGGTGGCATTAGGGCGCCAGCGTTATGAACTATTAGGCAGCACTCATTGCTTACTGATCCCCAGCGAAGCCCTTTTCAATGAGCCCCAGTTCCCGGGATTCAATGGAGCTGCCTCCGCAATAATCCACGTCAGAATGTGGATCAATCTCTTTATGAAAAATTTTTGCGAATTTTATATCCCTCCAACCGATGAATACTATCGCTTCTTAGTAGCACCAAAATCCTGTGGGGCGAATTTATTTCCGGGCGTGGAGCAACGATATTGATTTTGTTTATTTAGCCCGACATGCAGTCAGTCATTGACGACTATGGCAATTTGGGTCAGCACGATATCAAGTCTTGGAAGACTATCGGGGGAGTCGAGAGGGCGCCCTCTGCCCGCCCATCCGGGCGATATTTATGTGCATGCACACCACGAGAATCCGGGAAATCTCGGCGAGCAGTGTTCGACTATCCCGGGCATACACGGGGCTAAAAGTGTTTTCGAATGCTCAAGTGTCTCGGAAGTGCTGCGACAGATTATTTTTAAAATATTCATAGAATGGCAAACATTCATTAACTTAAACAGTTTTTGCTATTCCATTGCTTCGTAAGATAACTTTGGGGCGCTCCTTCTTCCTGCTAATGGAAATTCGAAGTAGTTTTTATTGATTCTCTTCCTTTTTTTAAACGACTGAAATGGTGCGAAATTATTTAAACCCTTTAAAACATTTTGGTTGTTCTTTTGCATAATTTGGTATAAAGGACTAAACATCAATAAACAATGAATATTTCCTTTAAAATTCCCGAATAGCTTTGATAAAAGTAATTGGAAATATGTAATTTTAAAATATATTTTTATCAATAATCGAAAAGAGTGAATTTAAAAAATACGGGAACTTTGGTAAATAATATGTATTACGGAATTAAACTATACCCGTCTAAAAGAATTTGTTTGAACCTAATGAAGACCCAAGTCGTGAATGCCCGATGAGAATAATGTAAGGCATTTGACCAGTATTGCCTGATTTGAAACTAATCAGGGGGCCTATTTTCGTGCACTTCTTTTCAAATGTTTTTTTTGTTCTTGCAGTATTCCAAATTCGTTTGGTAAAACATATATTCGTTAAATCTCACAATTTTAAATTTTAAATTCTGTAATGATTTATAGATTTTTTCATATTACATTTTTATATAAAATCTTCTTTCTATTTTAGTTTCGTTTATTTTTATTTTTACAAATATTTGGGTGACTTACTTTTAGTGGGATGGGACATTTCGTCTTTATCCAACCAATAATAATCTACATATTTTGCTAGTAAGAATAAGCTGAATAATATTAAATATCTTTAATATAATGTAATTTATTATATGGATAGAGATATACAAACTTTAAATATCAAATAAATTTACGCTTATTTTAACAACTTAACTTTAGAGATTCAAAATTCGTTTAACCCTTATTGATTGACAATTAATTTTAGGGCAATGGGAAATTTTGGGAATCATGAAAATGTCATTAAATGAAAGATATTTGTAGGTATGATAAATCGTTGTGACATTTTAGTTGACCACCACCTGCAATCAGAATGAACTGATAAAAAATTAAATCGTCAATTGATGCTAAAATTTTATAGCAGAGTAGGTAATAACATGAAAACGAGAATGTCATTCACATCTATATGAAAAATTTGGAGCATTCTGTGTAAAAAAAAACACACAAATACATATGTGATTGCAATCGAAGCATGTATCATAACATGTGAAATCCTCATAAAACTTTCCCAAAGCAATTAACATTTCCCACTCAGTTTGGTTATCTAAAACCACTACTATAGTTATTTAATCACTATAGAATTGATTTCATTTAATTCAATATTGCTGTTACCATTCTTATCTACAGAAATTTTTGAAAGCGTTGTGGCATCCCTCATAATAACAGCACTGGGCCGGATTAAAATGACAGTATAAAAAATAAACATATGTATATAATTTCGACTCTGCTTTTAAAACTGATGCTTCGTAGCCTAATTATGATAACCTTTAATGAATACATACATTAGCAAGGCAATTGGGTCATATACATGGAATTTATAATTGAAACGTGGCAACTAAAACAAATGGAAAAAAATACGAAAACAACATTTAACCCTTTAGCCGAAATATAAACGCCTATGGATGACGAATATCCGCTGCGGCATTGATAATAATTAATCAGAGTGGATTTAATCGGTTGCGAAACCTTTTGGTAATGTGTCTGTCCTCTTCTCCGCTCGGATAAAAGAGGCGATTATTTTTATTTATTTAATCAATTTTTGAATGCCATAAATTTAAATGATCATAGGATCGGTTTCAGTATAGGTATTGATTTTATGCGGACCTTCGATTCTTTGGGGTCGGGTTTGGTTCGGGGGTTAAGAGAAATGTTTTTCGAAGTGAAAGCAAATAATAATCAGCTAAAAGCCGCGGGGGTAAAGGACACATAGGTGTAAAATGGCGGGAAAAGACTTAATTGCCACTTGGAATGTGGAAACGTTGTCATCTGCATTCGATTATCATTCCTTGGGGCTCTGTCCTCATTGATCGAAAAGTGGGGCTCCGCTGGGATGGCTCCCACAACCAGGGCTTGGATTCGCAGAGGGCATAGATAATGCACTGGAAATGCCTGGAAAAGAAAACTGAGTGATTGACACCATTATTTTTTTCTTTCGAGCCCGGCTAAATCTAGCTAGCCAATCTTCCAGAGATAGTCGAGATATCAATCAAAAATCCCGGGGACACGACACGCCCGTGCCGTCCCCGACTTGGGAGACCTAGTTTTAAGGGCTGGCGCGGGAATGGCACGCACCCCGGATATCGAATCGAAACCATCCCTGGGCTAAGCCCTCTTTAGCGGCGTTAGTTGGAAGTTTGATCAATGTTTATCCGCACCCCACACACGTCCAGACCCCAACCTGCCCCCGACGTCGCTGACATACACAGCGAGTGTAATGAGTTGAAGGAATTTGTGTGAACATTCCCTCGGGAACCTGATAAATGAGGAGAGATTGTGAAAGGGAGTCCTGCTTTCAGTAGATTGCCTGCTCGACGGAGTTTTATTGCATGCTATTGGGACAGGGTGTCGGGACCGGAAATCGGTTCGAACCGCCATCTGATTGAGGAAATTATACGCTCAATGGCTGCTTAATGAAAAGTAATTAAAGCTCCCAACGAGAACAAGTTGAACGACCTGAAATATTAAAAAAAAAATTAAAAATTGAAACAAAAATTCTCCATCCAACCACAGCCTTTATGGGCTTAATAACTTCTGAGATTAAAAACAAAATTCATTTATTTCACAATTATTTCACCAAGGGCTTCATCAAGAATTCATATGATTTTATGCAGGACATTGTCGCTGCTGCGTTGAGGTTTAATCAGTCCTTGGCACGTTATGGCGAAATTCATAAAAAATTTCCATTAATCTTCAGGTAAATTATAGATCGACCATCACTGTAAAGTGCTGGGACAAGAATATATATTTATTATAAAGCAGACTAAAAATACAGTCTAATACAGTATTAATTTTAATATTTTATTTTCAATTGCATTCAGAAAATTAAAAATAATAGAAAACACTCTACATAAATAAAGATCCTTATAAAAAGAATAGAAACGAAGTATTTTTAGTTTCAAAGCAGTCTTCAATTAAACGTGATTTTTCATGCTGTTAACAAGATTTAAAAGGATATCGTCGCTAATGTGTTTTAAATTTAGTTAATGATTTTTTTTAATTATTTTGGTTTAGACGATTTATGGTATGCAATTATGGTATTTAATTTTAGTAGAATGTACACTGAGACAAATTTTTATAGATTTGAGAGCAATGGTCATGATATCAATAATTTCTGCAATATAGTACAAGACTCAATAGTTATAGTTCTGGTATCCCTAAGATAGATAAGAGTATATAGTTTTATAGTCCTGGTCCTGGCATCTATAAGATAAGGGATTAAACTATATTTATGGTTCTCCCAGAATATAGTTAAAAATTTCTTTCAGTGTATAAAGATACACCTTTGTTCTTTAAGTTCAAAAATTGTTCTTTACTTTTTAACCATAATTTTGCATTTTCTTTCCCAAAAATTTTGAAGGCAATACGATAATCTTGCCCAGGGTATTTGAGTCTGGCGAAGAAGAAAGCCAATCCTTCGAAGATCGAATCTTCGAGCACTTTTTAGTTAAAAAACTTTTCTTCACCATTAAGTTACGTACCTTATAATGCAAATGAAAGAAAAGCTAATTTATTATCAATAAATTTATAGTAATTTTAGTATTACAGTACCTACAGTATTCCATTGTTAATCCATGTCGAGTCGACACGGGTAAAATCCACTCTTATTATCTTGTGATGAGGTTTTACGAAGGGAAATGGTTTTTATGAAACATTTAACTCACATTTTCTTCGGATTTCTGCAGTGAGTTCTGCAATTTGATACAGTCAATTATTTTGAGAAATACTAGCAAAATAGTAATGTTGACTTTTTTAAATCCTTATAATTGCTTACTGAAGTATTAAAATTGTGGAGGCCCTACATTTATGGGAAGCACTGTAGCAAAAAATAAAATAAATAAGTAGCAAAGTAGGTACCAACCACTTTTCGGCTGAAATTACTCGAACCTCGCTCCTACCTGGTGACGTGCATCAACGGTGCAGCAACCACCCACAATTTTTGTGCAACGTTCAACCTGCAGAAAAGACCGCGAGTTTTGTGGTATTTTCTTCTTTAATTTTTTTGTTTCCAACCAACTTAAAACGAGGTGCACAAATTCCTGGAGTTTCGAGTTCTTTCTGCCAAGTTTACTTCAAGGAGTGGTACCTTTTGAGGCATGAAAGGATACGCTTTTTATTTTTATTTTTTGTTGCAATGCAGTTGCAATTGCTCAAAGTGAGGGTGGAAAACGAAACTAAAGAACTTTCTTATGGAAAGATGCTTTTTTTCCTTTTTATTTATATATACATATATGTATATGTTTTTTTGTTGCCAATTGGTAAGAGGTATGACAACCTTTTAATGTTTTTGTGACATTTTCCTGGAGTTTTAGCTTCGTTCCAAGATGAAATACAAAAAATAATTATGACATTCAAAGATGCTTGCTTGCTTTCAAGAATTCTGGAGAAAAATATGAAAGGATTAATAATTCGAAAAAAAGTCCTCTCTTTTCATAAATATTTACATGTTGTTATGTTCTCAATGATTTGAAAGTAAAATTTTATTCTGTCGTTATTTCCTCGTTCAAGTGTAAAGGACATTCCTTTTGCATAAAATTTCTGTTGAAGACATTTCGGTTGTTAGCAGTTGTGTTTGTGGGTTTTGAAAATATTTCATTTTTACTGCATATAATTTAAAAATATTTCTGAACTATTTTGATTTTAATCACGAGTATTGTTTTAAAGATACGATTTTCTCTCAGAGTCCAATAATTATATCCATATAAACTTACAATTAATTGGTTACCGACTGCAGATGTCAATATTCGAGATATCTATTTGTTACTTTTATTTCAGTGTAAACTTAGATTTTTACTGGGGGGTATAAATTTGATACCCCAAACAGTTCTGCTGATGCGATTATGAAAATTTGTTGAATAAAATAAATAGAATAAATAAATTATTACATATGGTCAACTCAGGTGTTCCATAAGGCAGTAGTTCAGATCCATTTCTTTTCCCTGCTTTTTATTAAAAAGATGGTAGATTGTTTTCGTAATTCTATTAATCTGACATTCTGAAAGCAATTTATCTGAGTGGTACCACCATCAATATCAATATTAAAAACTAAAGAATTTTGTATACAACATCGTAAACCAAGACAAAAATTTCGTTCGCCAATTACTTTACATCAATTCATTTTTGTAATTGTATTACTTTTGCGGGCAATCCGAAACTCGGTATTTATTTTTATAAGTAAAATCTGGTAAAACTTATAATAAATTCAAATTTGCATTTAGCAACTTAAAGGTTGAGAAAAAATGAAAAATTCAACTTTGAGAGTAACACAATTTTTCGAAGAGAATCGTTGAAGTTAAGTTTGAATTGTAAACTATCGACTTCAAACTAAAATACTATTTTTAATTAGAACTTTGACTATTGAATAAATGCAGTTTCCAAAGCAGAAAAATGGAGCGTAGTGCACTCAATGGTCATTTCATTATTTTATATTTTTGAAACTTTCTTCCCAATCATTGTTAACAAATTTCAACTCATTTCTATCCTTCGTGTCGTTCGTTTGATTTATTCTTTAACTGAAAAGATGAAATTACCTCACTTGGGACAATTTCTTCTCGACAAAAGTTTGGTCATTAAGAAAATTTTCAAGTGACCCGAAACAATCTTAAGGAGTGAAATAGCTATGTCTGGCAGAAATGATGAACGAGGAAAAGTTTTTGAGTTTAAGTTCATTAATTTACGCTTAATAGCAAAGTATAGGCTGAGAGGGAGGAAGCTATGAGCTGAAAGGTAACTCGCCTTTCAGTTCATGAATTTCACTTGTTCAAAACGTAAATAGATTTTGAAGTATAACGTTGTTATTTTGGGGTGAATTCATTAAAGGGGATACTTGATGAGATGTTTATTTCGTAATTGAATCAAATTAAGTCTATAAAATATGGAACAAGCTTTACTTTAAAAAAGTATTTTTGGTAAACTCATTTCGTTGAGTGTATAGGTTTGACTTTGGGATGTTAAATTTCGAAAAATTCAATTTAAGAAAATGTACACAGTTTAAAGGGCTCAAATTTCTATATCATAAAGATTACTTGTGAGACCAGCCAAGCCGCTCTTATCTGAAAATTTATGATATTTTTGTTATATCCAAAAGCCATTGATCTTACGTAAGCTATAATACAGGTCTGCAAAATTTCTCTGAGCAAAACACTTTTTAATTTTAACAATTGTTTTATGTAATTTTTGGGGTACTTAATACAAATCCAAAATCAAAGTCTTTAAAACTCCTACGACAATTCGTTGAAGTTAATTTTTTTTCTTAAACGATTTAAGTAGAATAGGTTGGGATTTCGATTTTTCGTGCTTCACATTGACATTTGACAAAATGAAATATTATACTATGATCTGTTGTCAAATGTTTCTCGCAAACAATTTTTCTATCCTCCTAGCACTCTTCTTTTATTTTTGTGAATTTTTCTCCGACTCATTTATTGTAAATATATGTGTAGTGTTGGTTCATTAAATATTTTTCATCATAATCCGAAGAGATTTTGTGATTTACTTAAATGTTTGTTTAGTGTTATTGCGCGTAAAATAGCGTCTTTGAGTAAATGTTAACTAATCTACTAACGCTATTCTATCGTGTTTTTATTGGAGAATATGCGCATATTAAGTATTTTTATGAGTTATTTAGGCTGATTTTTAGCCATCATACCACGAAAATACAAAACAAAAGGTCTTATTGGACAAGTCAACTGTGAGAGAATTCTCGCAGCAATTAGATTGGTGAAAGGTTATCCACCAAATTTGTGCTACTGTTACTAGCTTTGATTTAACATAAAAGTCGATTTATGTTTATGTTTATACCTTTTATAGCCGAATTTTAGTGGGGTTCACATTACCCAGAAATATTTTAAAAAAATCGAAAATAAAATCATATTTTCTTGTGCCAGTTAACTAAATTTTAAATTTTTTTATGAAATCAAAGTATTGAAAATCCCCGGTATAATATTATTTATTACCTTTCTCTAGAACAAAGAGCCAGAGATGTTCAAAAATTTAATTTTTTGACACTTTTATGAAGTAAAACAAAAACGTGCCTCATATCCCAACTTACTCAAACATACTGCAAATTGTGTATTAATAATAGTGTAGGAGTAATTTCTTTAAATAATAATAACAATAAAGTTATATTTCATAATTATAGCTAAAGATAATAAGAGATAAATTATAAACAATTTCAAAGTATTCTAGATTTAGGGGTAAGAATAAGAGATTCAAAATTTCCCGCCAATTTAAAACTTCGATTGCAAGCAACGAATGTTATTTAAAAAATTTTTTCTTAAAAAGCTTAATCTACATTTTAAAATATTTTTGTAAAGCGGTTAAAAAATTTATAACTTGTGTTGTTTAATTATAAAGAATACACGCATGCACACATTTCTTATAATATGAGTTTTCATGTTTAAAATTATAATTCAACTTTTTCTGTGTTCAAACGGAGACAATGGAGCCACACTTTGCATAACTTCCTGACTAACATCTTAAAGTTCCGGAGTGCAAAGTTAGAAATTGTTTGGAATTAATTAACAAAAAGAAAAGAAAAATGAAAAGCACGTAGGTAAGTCGTAAGTGTATCCACGTGCGGATAGGACTTAATTTGTATAGTACCTACATAAATCCTGCGTCGTATATGCGCCCATTTTAAATATATTTCAGAATTCCAAGTTGAAACGAAAGAAGAAATGTACCTTTTTAGTTTCAACAAATCTTCGCGTACTTAAGTTGAGTTTAGTTTTTTAGTTTTCCTTTAAAGAAAAATTCTAGAAGGAAGTAAGTAGGTGGCGCGATGTAACACAACTTTTTAAGTTAATGTTGAAAATTATGCTAAAACGACTAGCCTACTTGGAAATTTTTCACGTTCGTGCACTTCCGTTTTTTGTTTGAAAAAAAAAGAGCCTTTTGAAGCTTCCCAACTCATTCTTTATTATTTTTTCCATGATGTTCGAGTAGAAATGGCATAGTTTTCCCATGAGCCGAAGAAATAACTCATCTTCAGCGCTGCGAAGAAACGTGCTTAAATAGGAAATCTCATTTCCCACTTCACACTTGGAGCCCATGCCCATCTTCACCACTCGAGGAAGTTCGTAACGAGAGTTCATAAGCCCAGACAGTTTCCACTTTGATGCGTTTGAGGATCTGGCAACAGTGCCTCTATAACCAGAGCGCTTTTACCCGGTTTGTTTTTGTGGTTTCATTTTTTTTTTGTATCTTTTAGCTGTTTTCCTATGGTGCCATATATGCGGAAGGTAAACTCATGATGGGGTGGGTTAAACCCCACCATTCTAGCGAAAAATTCACAAAGCTCCAAAAAGGGTCGTTTTAACCATAAAACGACACCAAACAAAGCCCTTGCGATGGTATACACTATTGTGAAATTGAGGTAAGGGGGGTTTTTACCTGCCAACATGCGAACCAAAGGGGGTATACCTGGTGTGGTTGCATGTCGGTTGAATATTTTTAGTATAGTAGACTCCTGGAGAAGGGCTCCCCCCAGTGAATGGGTATGATTTATAGTGGTTTTTGGGGGTAGCCTCAGGGGGTAGTTAGGTCTAGATCTATAGGCAGGCAATGTGCTTCCTCATCTACACGCGGTGACGTCTGTCGAATGCACGTGATAGGGCCGGTTATAGCCAACCGACATGATATGCTCTATTTTTGGTAAGATATGCCTTTGACTTCGAGCAAACTTTGACGACATTTTCGAGGTAAAGTTGTCATAGAGGCGGTGCGGTTCGAATGTCAATAACACACCCCTAGTCGAGATGGTTGTTTATCTTACGTAGCTTGATATTTGGGGGGTATTCTAACCCCCCATTTATAAGGTATAAGGTATCTCCCTTAAGGCGGAAGAAGAAGTCTGCGTAATTCATGAGATGTAAATGAGAGAAATTACACGTCCCAAAAACCCATTACGAGCAAAAGTCATTGCTAGAAGACGAAAGGGCTTTTTTTTATAGTATATATAGTACCAAAAGATACCCTATGTATCTCTTGGCGTCTTAGCTTTTCCGCATTTGCAATTATCAGCTACATTAACCCCCCTGCAGTTCTCCATGCAAAAAACCCTGCAACCTGGAACCTTTTATACCTTTCTATTCCGTGCGGTTGAGTCCTCTCTTTAAGGTTCTCGGGCTCAGGTTCAGTTCGGAAGGGAAAAGTTTTTCATCCCCCGGCGGTTGCCGCTTGGTTCCTTTGTCTTCCTGCCGGGACGTCGTAATATCTGGGTAAGGTTCCCTTTTTAGAGGTGGAAAGGTTTCACTTTATACCTTCCAGGATCAAAAGTTCGCCTTAGTGTTTCTTCTTGCGCTGATCTCCTGCTAGGATATGACCGGTGCCTTTCGTATGCAGTTCTAATTGCTTAAAACCACCCTCGCGTGGTGCTCTGAATGTTTGTTTATATTTCTATTTTTGTTTTATACTTGAAGCTTTCCAGTTCGTTATTCGGGGAATCACACTTCGACAAACAAAAGTCGGGGAAAAAATACACAGAATTTTAATCGCTGAATCGGAAGAAATAAATAAGAACACTTTGCACTTACTAAAAAAGGGAAAACACTGAAACTTAATTTTTTTTTTATATAATATATATTTCAATTTCTAGAAAATCACTGAAAAATCACTTTAAACACTTTATAGAACTATACTTTTAATCGTAGCGAAACAATTTTTTTTTTTGTATTAGATAAATCGACTTAAGAAAAGTCGGCAGTTTATTTTCACAATAATTTTGAGCTTTCCACGGCAGTAGAATCGGTTTTATTTTTGGTTTATATGTGTCCTAGCACTTTAGTGCTCGAGACTACATTGTCCCTAATAAATTTTCATATTGCCGAAAACAAGAAAAAAACAAAATCTTAAAATATTCCTTTTGGGGTCCAGTCCCAAAATGTTATGAGCCTGAAAATCCCAGAAGAGCTGGCGGGTATTTTATAGGTATTCCCCGGTTATACCATATAAAAATATTTTTCCGACCGTAATCATCCGCGGCTCGTGCTCTACTAGAGGGTTGCTGACAAGAGTCCAAACAAAATAACCACTTGCTCGACGGCATGGAAATTAAGGGGACTTATGGATAAAAATTGTTAAATGCGCAAGTGGTGAAAGTAAACATAGTCCACAAATAGCCGCAGTGGTGAGTTTGCGCCCTTACATTTTGTGGAACCTAAACCCTATTATTTTGTATCTGTATTAAACGCGTGAATTTTCCACTTCCGAGTTGGTGCTCACAGTTCGACGGTATGTTTGGGGAGCATGTGGATTTTGGGGCTATGCGTGACTGAGGTGTCGTAGTTTTATACTATATATATATTTTTTTCTTTTCCTTTTCAACGTCGAGTAAAATCAGCTGTTCGCCGGGTACCGGCAATACTTGCCGAGAGAGAGGTGCAGGGTGCCTCTTTTCGGGCTCCATTGTGGGTCACCAACTCCCCTGGGATATGATATATTTGACTCGAATCAGAAACGTAATACAGTTTGTTTCAGAGGGTGTTTAGGGATTACTGACAAGCGGTAATGAGGATTATTTGTCTCATCATTTGATAATCTTCTGAGATTCTTAGGCTTAGGTGGAATTCAAAATTTCCCTTTCTACTAATTCTAATAATCTTTTTTAAGCTTTCATCAGTCTTCATTACATTCAGAATTTCTTTTTTTGGGGTCGAAAGGAGGATATGTTTAAAAGTTTTTACGTGAAACATACATTCAAGTGCAAATACTCCATATATTGGCTGCAAAGATATTAGTTGTTTTAATTAAGTTGATTTGCCGTTTTACGGTTTCAGTACGTCCATCGTAATTTGGATTTAAAATGGAAAGCAATTAAATTTTTAATTTAAAACCAAAAATTAGTCAATTTTATTCCTCTTTTAAAGTAATGTATTATAATTTAGCTTTTATATTCTAATAAAAGTGATAAACATATTAACTCTTATCAAATTATGTTTTAATTAAGGTTTTTTTTAACAATAGTCTTTTGTTAACCGCCTGCCTACATATGGCTTGTAATTTATGGAACTATATTTAAAAAGGGGAACTAATTTTGTAGGCTGTTTTTTAAATATCCGAGATATTACAGTGAGACATTTTTTTGGCAGTATACATAATTAAATTAATTGTGATGAGTAGAATGTAAAAAATATAAAATGTAAAAGAATTCGAGCTGTTAATTAAATATTTGAGCGGTAAAATGAATGAATGGGCAGTTCTCGGCGTTCGATAAATGCCATTTGTGTTAAAAAAAATGACCGAGTAAAAACTCATTTGTCATTTATTTAAAAAAATATGATAAACTCCACAAATGCGTGCAAAAAGTGCCCAGTGTAGTGTTCTTTATGGGACTTGAATAGATGTAAGTAGAATTTTCATCATCATTAATTTTACTACTTAAATATTTAATCTACCGCTCAATTGTTTTTTATTTTATGAGATACATTTCACTGCGCGTTTTAATCAGTTTAACACTTTCGCAAAAGTAGGTATGCCTACGATATTCTCTTTTTTCATATAATAAAAAATATATGTTTGGAGTTTGGTTAGGCATATAATTAATACCTCATTTTTATTGTGAAATTCGATGCGTGAGGTTGGTTTAGGAGATTTCGAGTGAATTCGGGATTCGTTTTTCTACACTTGGTCCATGGTGCTATTCTAGATTTGAGTAAGATTGTTTCTTCTGAAAAAGGTCACAAGACAGGGAAGCTTTAAAAAAAAAAAAAAAGAAGAATCTTCCCATACAAAAAACCGGTAGAACGAAGGACTAAATTCAATTCAAATTATGGGTATCAAAATTGCAATTTTTGAAGTTTGTTGTCGCTTGTTTGTGGACGAATTGGGTCGTTGGAAAGTTTGAAGGCTCAGCTTTTTAACACACTATCAACTAAAATCCTATGATGTATAAACACTTATATGAATTATTAACCAAGACTCTTTCGAATTATTATTATTAAATAGAGGTAGAGATTAGGCACGCACGTATAAATTCAAATTAAATCGTGGTTCATTAATAAAGGCTTTAGGTTTCTTAGATAATCGATACTCTCCTTTTACTTCGTTAAAGATTCCATACATATTCGAGAAACTCGTAAATGAAACTAAACTCTTGTGGTTGTTGCATAAATGTAGCTTTTGAATATTTAAATAATTAGAAATCCATTCCAAATCAAACCAGACAGACAATTATAGCTTAATTTAATTAATTTAATTAATTAAACAATATTGCTTCAGTTATTATAAATCTTATATGTCTGTGATGGGCATAAGATAAAATCTAAAGCACTATTCGGTTTTCGATTTAAATGAACTGGAATAAATAATGAAAAGGAAACTTAGATACTATTATTATAGAACATTTATTTGTTTACTTTATATTCCTTCAAGATTAATAAATTAAAAGTGAAACCGACTATAAGGGCTAATTTATTGTCTCTCGAGTTCATTTCAAAAATTTTCAAAAGGAAGGGAAACGAAGGTTTGTGAAGTCTATGGTTTATGGTTTGGTGCATTTCAGATTTTAAACCGAAAATAATTTTCGAAATAAAAATTGAATCGTTATTTTGCTGTAAAACAAAGTTTTATTTTATATAGATATTTATTGTCTCATCAAGTTTTAAGTTTTCCCCATTGATGTAACCATTTATCTCATCGGTTTATCAAAGATGATGAAACTTTAACCTTTATCCTTCTTTTGCACTAAGCACTCTGCAAACGGGGGATTTTACGAAATTGGCCTTTAATTAATTTTACCTCTCTTCACGAGAAAACTTTTCAGCTTGCTGCACTCAGCTTTTATTAGCTGGAAGAGTTCTTGTGAAGATAGCAAGACTTTTTTTTAAAAAAAATGTTGAGGATAGATAAATTATGCAAACCCTTGAGAAGTCCCAAGACGGACAACTTCTGTCCACAAGGAATTAAGGGCGATTTAATATACGTGAGCCCTTCCGATTCCCAGTCGAATCGATCGTAGCCCGGCTTAAAGAGTTCAATTGATCCCCACTAACTTCCGCTGCCGGGTTGGACAATTCCCGACGACATGGTGCTTGAATTAAATTCGGTCGTAGTTCTTATGAAATATTCATTGGCGTCACGAAATGTTTTCGTAATTTTTTAGTTTCTTGTGTCGATGGTCGATTTGGAGTGGGCTCTCCGCCCCCGCGGCCCTTAAACGAATCCTTCAGGTTGCTAGATAGAAGACAGAATTCTGAAAACCGGAAAATGTTCCCATCTACTTGCAGGACATGCTGTCGTCTGGCTCAGGTGACCCGGGCATCATTTGTTTTCAGCACTGCATCTCAAAAGTTTTCTGCTTGGCTCTGCCGGATGTGTGCCCAACATGTCGCCAGCACCTGAACGAGAAAGATCTGAAGCTGCTGCCCTTCAGGCTCCCTTATCCGTTCGTCCGGGCCTCGCAGCATCCCTGCTCCATTGTGCTGCGGCCCACCACCGGCGATTTCCTCAAGTAGGTGGACACATTCGCCCTAATTCTGGTGATATTTTTCATGGCGTCCCGACGCTTTTCAGCGATTACAACAACACAACAGACCTCCACATCGCTCTGACGACGTCCCGGGGGACAATCGTGGAGTTCGATAAAAACGGCCTGCAGAGACACTCAACCAAAGGCGGTGCAAGTTCCTGGAATCAGTCGCTCCTGGTCGAGTCCGTCCCGGAGCCCTGGCACGAGCTCTGGGACAACGTCCTGATGCAGGTAATTCCGGAGATAAGAACTCCATCTGAAAATAATTTAATTCATATAACTATAAATAGAGAATATTTACACAAAACTTCTTGATAGTTATAAGTAGAGTAAGATCAGGGAATATCTCAGAAACAGTTCAGATTATTTAAATTATTTTATCTTAATTAATTCTCTATTAAATTATAAAAATCCCAATAACATCTTTACACTGCACTAGAGGGATATACGGTTTTATAAGAATTCTAGGGTCGCTGATTTTAAATCCGGTGCGAAATTCTGAAAATTAAAAATTGTGAATCCAAAACGACGTCCTTTTAATACTATTTTTAATTGAGATATCATACATGCAAATAAGCATTTATACAATGGCGCTTAAAACATTTGCAACTAAAATTAAAATTCTCTACTGGTCTACAAGGAAGGATTTGAGGGTAATAAAATGTTCATGATATCAATAATTTTTCCAATGTAGTAAAATACTCTATAGTTATAGTTCTGGCATTCATAAGATATAATCCATCGAACTACATTTATGTTCTCCCAGAATATATTTAATTTTTTTCATTGCTTCTTTAATGTCCATGGCCGATTTTTAAATTCTCAGGATAGATAAATTCATTAATAGCGGATTTTGTCCTAAAATTACAATTATTTTAACTTTACAAATAAGTTTTAACAAAAATTAACAAGTTAAACTGCGGCAAATAGTGGAACATTTTGTAAGCTAACAATACTTATTTATAGAGATATAATGTACTTAAAAAAAAAAATAAGTGTAAAATTACAATATAAACAAACGGGTGTAAAATCCTTGTAAAATTACACCACGAGTTGTATTTTAGGACTTTAATGTTTATTTAAAATTTTGGGTGTCATTTTACACATACATCATTTGTTTTGATTTTACATAAAAATTCGGTGAAAATAGAAAATAATTTAAAAATGTGGTCACTTTACAGCATTTACATAATTTAGGTACTCTAGTCATTTGTTTTGTGCTGATCGCTACGACGTAAACTCAACATGAGTGAATTAAATGATTTTAAAAATGAACACATTTTCAATAATAGTAAAAATGAACTAAAATAAATAAATAAATTATTTCATATGCATACCTATTTATAAACTTTACTATTGCGAATTGTAATGTCATGTTTAATTAATATGTATTTTCTAAATGGATACTTGCTTGATGACAAAGTAGCTTTATTAAGAAAGGGAATTCGCAATTGTTATTGTTTATATGGACTCAAAATAGGTAGGTTTTACCGTGGGCATGAAGTAAGGCACATCAATTACAATATAAATTATGTCACATACCATAAACTTGCAGTTATTTACGGAATACTTAAAAAAAAAAAGATCACCTTTATGTTTATAGTAGTATATTTTGTTTGTCTTAACTTTGGAATGGGAAGACTAAAATTGCACAATTGTTAGTGCAGTTTTCCCCCTGTTTTGCTATTACTGCACAACTTTAAAGAAAAACCTCTTCATTATTAGCTGTGCTTTTTGATGATCTGATCTGGATCTGAAATTTCGCATTGAATTGGATTTTTTTAAACTATAACATATAGCAGGTTTTTAAAATTGCAAAAAGTCCGTCAAATTGCAATGATTTTTGTCCATCCAAAATTTAAATCCTGAACTGAAAAATTTATTGGATCTAGTTTGTGACGCAAATTGGGTATAGTCAGTGCTATTTGATACTGTTTTCGCGAAATGAAAAAGTTTTATTAGAAGTGACTATTGTAAAATTACGACAGTTTAGAAGTGTTTGATGTGGAATTTTAAGAATACTATACATCACGATTTAGTTGCCTCATATCATAGTGGTAAAATGCAATAATATTTTTTAGAGTGTACTTACTATCAAGCAGGTAGCAGAAGTGAGATATTTCATCGAGCAATTTTAGTAGAGTGTTCTTAGATATTTTGTTTTCCAAATATATGAAACTATGTAACACTACATAATGATGTGCAATTAACAAAATAGCATAGAATCATTGTTTTTCTAATTCGTGTTAAGTAGTCATTAGGGGCAAGTTAAGCAAAATATAATATATAAATATATAAATATAAAACTTATTTATAGATTTGCAAGCAGTCCCACTGGACGGTGGAGCACTACAACGAGGAGTCGTACAACTGCTACACTTTCGTCCTGTCGTTCCTGCAGGCGCTGCGCTACGACCAGCTGAGCCGGGCGGCCCAGAGCAAGACGTCCTTCTGCGAAAAATACATCGTGCCGCGGACGACGACCGCCGGGAAGTTCATCTCCCTGTTCCGGAAGATCCGCGACCACAAGGTCTACACCCACGCCGCGAAGGAGGGCCCCCCCGCGCCCCGAGGGAATCCTATTAGCAAACTAAGTACAATCGAGGAGTGATGTTACGCGACAGCGCGCTCCTCCCTCGCATTCATGGCTGTTTTTAATCGATTAGAACATTTAACATACAAGACAAATAGAAGAAATACTTGAATCGAGCCGCCTTTTGTCTGGATCGGAGCCCGAGGGCCCGATTGGGGCCATTTGAGCGGGGCCGCGGCCCGAAACTAGGTAATACTCGCCTCGGGCTAATTGGATGATTTTCTTAAACCGCTGCCACTGCTTTTGTGGCTGGTTTGCGCCCGATTGCAACTGCAAAGAGTGGAAAAATGGCACAGAACTTTTTGCCTTGTTATTTCGCGGTTCGGTGGGTTAATCATAATGCACCCGAGAATTCGCGCAAAGCATCGTGCAAGGGCTTCATGAATATATTTTTATTTTTTAATATATTTTTTTTCTGAGACATCGCCTTTGGGGCGCTAGGCTTTGAAGCGCCACAAAGACGCTATCGGGGTTATGCAAGAAACCGATTTCTGGAGGTCTTCGGGCGATTTTCACAAAATCGTCCGGCGCCTGGAAATATTTTCTTAAAGGAGCTCCTTGGCGGGGGGATTCAAAGCATTCTGTCAGGCGACTTCCTTGAAATATTCATGAGCCAGTTATGAAGGATTATTGGGCGACCGGAAGAGTGTAAAATGTTTCTATTATTGAAATTTAAATGAAACTCTTCCGAGAAGCCGAAACCACCGGAACGGAATTGTTGATTTTATTGATTGCAAATTGGGCAAGTAAAAGCCGACTTTTGTTGGAGAGAGAAATAATTGATTAAAGAGTGACTCTAAAATAAGCGAATTTTAAATCAAAATTTGCGCTAAATGAAAGTTTATGATGTAATACTACTCTCAGAAAAGTTTCAAGATGAGCATCCGTTTTACTTTTGAGAAATAAATGTTCAAAATTGACTAAATCGACTTGAATAAGATTTTTGACTTTCAAAATCTAATATCTCAAGAATGGAAAGAGAGAAAAAGGTTTATCAGAAATAAATGCATCCCGGAGATAAATTATAAAGTATCCGAAAATGATTATGTCCATGAATTTTAGATTAAGCTGATCATTAAATAGTAACTAACCTATCAACCATTTTTAGTTCATTTTCGTAGACATTAGCCCCTCGAAATAAACCCCAACAACTCGATTTATTGAAACAGATGCTCATCTTGAAACTTCTTTGAGACTATAGTATTTCATCATAACTTTTATTTTGCTCACATTTTGATTTAAAATTTAAGGTCCACCAATCAGGCTAACTTTGGCCTATTTTTAGCGTCAGTCTTTTCATTAAATTTGATTAATACGCACGAACTTTCTCGTTATTGATATTTTTGAAATTTGCAATATAATATATTATAATAAAATTCATATAGATAAACTGTGTTTTTTGCGAAAAACGCCATGATATTTGCCCATTCAAACTTCAAACCTTGAACCAGGTAAACTTTTGGGTTACATTTTTGACACAAAATAGGCATAAATCCAGGCAATCCGATTTTATGTTCACGGAGTATAATAAAGTTCGATATGGTTAACTCTATTCATAAATTTCAATTCAATGCAAAATTTCCTATTAAACTCAGAGCCAGATCCGTTGTGAAAAAAATTGAACTACATATATATATATGTTTAAGTAAGTACTACATATGGAAAGCGGAAGATAACACGGGCTTACACGGCTCATTACTCGTGAAAATTGAAAATCTTGTTTTCATAGGAGCAATATGTCGTGAAAAGTAGCATCTTTTGACGATTTTAATGTTTAAAAAACAAATAAATTGAGTCAGTGCAAATTGCAAAATAATAATAATTAATAATTAATTTTTTTTTATAGTTAGAATTTCATATAAATGTACATATACCTGCATATATATAGATTTTGATATAAAAACATAAATGAAGGGTAAGTAGTTTATTTGAGAATTTCGAAGCTATTTATAAGAAATTATATACATACATACATATGTACATATATGTATAAGATATTATATATATATATACATATGTATGTAATGTGACGCGTCGAGTATGTATCGAGAATTTGGGTTTCAATATTCGATATTCTATATCGACCTTAATTTGATGCATTATCACTAGAACTACCAGCAACAGTAAGATTGACTGGTATTTCAATCTCTTAATTAATTATATTTTTTAAAGCAACATCTTAAGATTTAAGCCAACATTAATTAAAGTTTAAAATTACGATGAATTTAAAAACCTTTTTGAAATGTGAAATTTGAAAGAATATTCGGTTCAGACAATTATTTAACCACAAGTTACTGCAAGTAGTGTCAAATATCATTTCAATTTGATATTTATTGCTCTAATATTAACGGATTTTGATAAGTTAGCTCTGGGTTTGAATTACATATATTCAAATACAGTTTTTGAGCATTTCTGCGTCAAATTTTTTAAGTTTTGGGCAGACATTTTGTTATTAAATCATAAGAATTGGTATTTTAGCATTCCATATTGCGTTCTTCTTATTTTCTTCCTAACTTACCGATGTACATACAAAAGTGACTCAAAAACCGTTCGTATGATGAGATGAAGCCTAATTAGTGTTAAACTTTATCCTTGATACTCCAATTTAACTTTCTTGTAGTAGTTGGATAATAGTAAACGTGAGAGTTTACTACAACTTTGTAGACAAAGGTAAGTTTTATAAAGTTTATTATCATTATTATATTAATAGAGCAAGAGTAAATAGTACACTTAGTTGATGCAAAGTACAAGATAAAATGAAAATAAATTTACAACAACTGAAAACTTTTTAAACTTTAAAATTTTGTGAATAATTAGTGAAGTTAGTTTGAGAAAGTTTTAAAAATAATAACGTTTACATTTCTATAATTACATGGAGGAGTTTTTTAGCACACTAAAAAAATGTTAATATCAAGGAAATGTACATTCACCCCGCTTTGACTTACATCCCTCGCATAATTCACCGCCCAAGGCATACAAAATTACGAATTAATCTGGCATGCAATTATTCTCTGTTTATTAACCAAATATTTGCAAAAATGTTCCACAAAGCGCGGAGGGTTGCTAGAGCGTCTTACAACGTTATCGTCCTTGGACTTGAATAAACACAATTAACGAGGACATGCCCTGAAATAAATTTCCACCTGTAAGGACCTCTCTTATCTAGGGCTAATTAAAAGAATAGGTGCAGCCATTTTCTGTCGCCCGTAACATTCCACCTTTAATTATATTGCCCGTCGTTATTCACATGCTTTTATTTTATATATTTTTTTTCTCGCCATCTCTTGCAATTACAGTCACTTAGTCGGGGATGTTTATTCTAGGAGACCAAAGAAAAGTTGTAGCGAAGTGTGTAGTTGAAGCAATTAGAGCTCTTCTGTCCTCCCGACTGCATCCACTTTATCTAGATCCAACTGGAACATTCGTGGGGACAAGCAGACCCTCTTTTGAGGTGCCTTTAACCTTTTCTTTCTAAGCGCAATGCGGAGCCCACCGGAGGTGAACGAGGGTCCTGGAATATCTTTTGTCCGGGGCGCCATTGAACCACGAGATTTAGAAGGGATACCTGATACTTATGCAAATTGCCGCACTGATTTTATTTAATTTAAGCATTTTGGCGCCGCGTAATTTGGTCATCTCGGGGTTAGCTTAAAGGCAAGACATTCAAGATAAATTTAATTGGTTAGATCCCATCAGGTTTATTACTCGACGGGCTTCGAGGTATATTATACTTTTTATTTTAGAGCTTCCTGCGACTTTATTGTCCATTTTAGTATAAACGTAACGAAAAACGGCGTTGTACAGGAAAGTACTTTTCTGCCATTAACTTTCCTAAATTACTACAAAGACATTAAATTCATTTCAATTAAAATTATTGCCCGTTTACTTATACTATCATAGTATAAATTTGGATACTGTAACAAACAGGAAAAAACAATGTATTTTCACATACTTTTTTTAATTAACAACGGTTTAACAACAACAATAATGAAATTTTGCATTAAGCGACCTAAGTCGGGTATAATTAAAAATTAGTTCTCTAATAAAATTGAAAAAAGTCTTTAAGTTGATGAAATTTATACCGATTTTGTAAAAGTTTTTGATCGTGTTATTTTAGAATTTCTTATTATAAAACCTAACGCATTTAGTATTCATTCTGCTATGCTACTTGGTTGTCTTTTTAGGTAAAAAGGGAGTACAAATTATTCCATTTTATTCTCGTGCGTTTAAAAGTGGTATCAAGTGACCTCCAGGATAGTCACTTGAGCCTGTTTCTTTTCATTATTTTTATTAATGATGTGGTTAGTAATTTTTACTTTGTCACTTTTTAATATATGCAGTTTACTTAAAACTTTTCTCTTCTTTGTTGTTTCCTTGTTGCAATTGAAATTCGAACGATTTAATCAATAGTGTAAGTTGAGTGGTATTGTTTTAAATCCCTTTAAATGTACTTCAGAAATTCAGTTCTCCCCGTTTATCCTCTTCTTGCATTATTTAATTCTAAATTTCCTTCAAAATGCTAGGTTTTATAAAACATAACTCAACTGATTTCCCTTGCCATGAAAACATTTATGTTTTCGAAGCCTTAATGTGTTTTAAAGATACTCTTTTCTTATACAGTCTATTCGCCAGTCTTATTATCTTTGTTTAATATTTATAATAGGTACGTACCTACCTCGAAAAATTTCACGCACAATGAATGTTACTGTAATTACAAGAGATATTATCTAACAACATTTAAATAGTTCGATTTAGCAAAGAATATTGTTAAAATTTGAAAGAGTTACCCATTTTATGCATTACGGAATAACAATTTAAAAGATCAAAAAATACATCAACTTTATGAGAACAAATTAAATTTATAAGTCCTAAATCATAAAAATTATAAAACTATATTCTTTTAAGTAAGCGCAGTCAACACAGCCGTTTAATTTGTCGAAACGATTTTTCGCTATAATTGTCTGATATTTAATTTAAAAAACAAATATGTTCGTAGTTTTAGTAGAAAGCTATAACCTATTTATCATATTTACCTTTCGGATAAACAATTCTAATGTTAGAGTAATCTAATATACATAATAGATAAAAAGAAACGATAATTTTTCATCATAAAAGTTGTAGATCCGTTCAAGTCATGTTCAAGTTGTTTCTACTAAAATAATTTTTACCTTACATTTATTGCCCTTATCCGTTACTAAAGTTGTTAAATTCAGAAACTCTTAATTGTTAAATATACCCCTTCAATTTCACCACAAACATTGTTAAAATAACGTTGTTGGAGCATTTTCATCTATTTGTAGTTAAACTTGTCACTGTTTCTTTTCTCAGGCATGTTTCTTAGATCGAGGTTTTTTTCAATTCAAATCTGTAAGAATTATTGTATTCTTTAGAGTAAATTGCATAAATTATTAAATTACGTTATTATTTATTATCTTCTGAAATAGTATTCGATTCTACTTTTTAAAATGTTTTTATTATATTTGTAAAACGTACAACTGCAAATTCATAAGTTTATGATTTCTACCTCTCGGAACCACCAGAACTTTTCTTTTTGAGTGTACTTTCATTTGCTTGCCTCAGATCCAGATGCCTGAGCTGTGCAATGCCTCCACTCAATTAAGAAGAAGATCTTCATTCTTTAAATTTGAAAAGTGGAGAGTAGTTCGGAAGCCGGAAGGTGTTTTCTGTGTTTTCTTTTTAAATCAAGAGAATTTTACAATAAACCATGGCCAATACTAATTCGGAATTTGTAACTGCATGGAATGAAATATTCTCCTTTAAGATAGCTGAAAGCGATCTTCGAAAACCGACCGAGCAATTTGTGTTTAACGCACTTGTCAGCTACTTGGAGCAGTTTGACTTCAATCTCAGGCCTGTAATCGAGGTAAAAACTTGAATTCAAAGTGCAGAAACGTACTGAAACTACTTCTACGCAGGCGAAGCCTGGAGAAATCACGTTCAAGATAAAAATCTGCCAAGCTATCCATCACTACTACAAATTGTCAGATAATTCGAATTCGTTTCTGTACATCGATCTCATAAGCCCCTGTAAGGCTCCTGGGTGAGGCTCGGTGTGATGATTTTGCTTTAAAACATTATTTTTCCAGCCCCAAAGAAGACTGCGCACGTGCTGAAGTACCTGCTTAACTACTGGCTTTACTTTAATATGATGAAAAAGGAAATAATCGACGTAGGCAACGAAATGGTCCAGCAGTACACGGAGCTGCTGGAGATGGAAAAGAATTTCGAGGCAGAGAATGAGAAGCTAGCAATTAAAGAAAAAGCGGTTTGTATTTATAATTAAGGAATTTTGAATACTCTAATGCGGTGTTTTCAGATTGAAAAATCGGTTAAGGAATTCAAGGAAATTATGCCCAAATTGGAAACAAAAATCCAAAAATTGCAGGCCGAGGAGAGTGCGCAAGTAGAAAAATTAAGGGAACTAAAAGATATCTGTAGGAATTGCGAAAACGTGCTTACGCGTCTCAGAACCACTGCAGAAGATCTTAAGAGGAGCGTTGTTTCGCAGGATGAGGTCCACAGTTTGAGGGAGTAAGCAGATTTTAAAATGTTTCATTATACAAGATATTGAAATATTTATTTCCAGAAGTGAGGCATCACTACAAAAAGCTGTAGCCGAGCAGGAAGAGATCGAAAATGCCACTCTGCAAAGCAATCAGATAAGATCGGACACAATCAATAAGCTTACTCCGTTAATAAAACAAATTGAGTCCACCATGGAGATGTATCCATTGGAAAACTTTGTATCAGCAAAGTAAGTTTACTTTTAAAGGGCTACTGGTTCCAGTCATATTTTTAAACTTATTTCTTCGGGTATTGTAATAATTATAATTATTAATAATTTTGAAAAAATTGATTTCTACCGGAAACTTTTCAATTTTTAGGGAAACTAAACAAAAGCTCGCTGAAATGAAAACAAAATATTCCCAACAGATTTCGATGAATGAAAAGAGGACTGCAGATATTGAAATTTATTCTAAAAAACTTGAAGGGCTCAAACAGATGATTAGGGCCAAGATGAATGAACTCCAGGAAATTTTAATTTCTAATGAAGATAAAAAGCAAGAGTACAACACGTATGCTCTGTCTATAATGAATTTTCAGATATTCCTCTATATACTTTAAATTTTCAGAAAAATCGAATTAGAGAAAAAGATGAGGGATATCCTAATTGATGAAGAAAAAAGAGTAAAGGAAGAGCATCAATCGGCGGTGGACGTAGGCAGGCATATAATAGAGCTTGCAAATAATTTTGTCTGCCAGGTCAAGTTAGCGCAGATGAAAACTAAGGCAATGTTTAAGATGAACTAGAGCATCAATGCAATACATTGGGCGTTTTTAGAAATTCATGGTTGCTTACATGCATTTCGTCAAACTTGCAGTCGGTTTACTTCCACGCAAGTCAACTGCGCAACTGCATATTTGAACAAAATCCGCCATTTTAATTGCATTCATACATGTCCTCTCTCTCGCACCTCTAGCTCTACTTGAGAAAACCGTTAGAACATTTGACAGCTCTCAATCTTCTTCTTTTTAGTCAGCGAAGTCAGGTTCTTATTTTGGTTGCAAAGATGTCTAAAACTTGCGTGGTCAGATTGCATTTGTGAACATGAAGGTTGAATTATCGAACACTACAAAAGCAAGTTTTACGCAACTCTGCATTTCTAAAAACGCCCATTATTTTTCACCATCTTCATAATCATCTTAATCGTCATTCTTTAGCAGTGCTCTTTAATTTCAACATTTTTATTTTTTTCGATTCTGTATGTACATACATACATACATATTTAAATAGGTTCAGAAATTTTCTAACACGAATAGTAATTATTTTGAATTTATTATGCATAGATGTGGATCATTTTAAATTGATTCGCTATTTAAATTGATTTAATCGCAATGAAATTGAGTTTTTTCAAGCGGATAGGTTTTTTTTTTTGAATTTTTATAGTTGGCGAAATTAAGAAAATTAATTAGTTTTAAGAAATCCTTGCCTTTAAGAAAATAGTAAATTTTACTAACAAAATAATGAGTCGGATAATTTTGAAATAGATCCTTTTTTGTGCGTAATCCAAAATAAAAATATGAGGCCTCAAAGATTTTAGACGTCGTTTATCACGAAGGAAAACCCTTAAGGCTAAAGAATTTCCAGAAATAGAAATCTTCTGGACTTTTAAATAACAAAGCAATTCACTACCCGAACAATGGCCGATGTCTGAATGGAGTTTACTGTCTGAAAAATTAAGAAAAGTAAAGAATTTGAGAATGGAAAAAAAAATATTTGATGAAGGTCTTTGTTGATTTCAAATGCGATTCCTTTTCGCTGACTTTAACTTGAAGAATTTAAAATAAATATGCAGGTTGGATCTTTTTAGTACTTCTGCGCCAGTTTGCTTATTATTATTTCTTTTAAAAGCCGGATCACCCTACCTCTTTTCTGCCGCGCGGATAAATCCTTTCCCCTTTTTTCGCGCAGGACGAAATACTTTCGCCGAGCAAATTGGAACTGAAAGTTTTCCTTAACTTTTGCCGCTTTTACAGCGGAAAAACGATTCGTGCTTCAAGAAATTCTGTTTATTTAAACACCGCTGTGGGTGGTTTGAAGGAAGCGAATTTAAAGCAGGAAATCTCAAAGAATGTAGAAAAGTTTTTTTTTATATTTCTCTATTTTCACTAGTACGCAGGCTTCAACAGATTTTTTTTAAGTTGAAATTAAGCAAATGAAATTGGAAAAAAAATGTCGAGGCGAACGAAAAAAGGGGCTCGGAGTGAAAAGTGAGAAGCAAAATGTTCCGTCAATATACTCCAGTGAATAGGAGATTTATTGCCCTCATTACTGGAGAACTATAAATTAAAACGCTTCCTCGGTGAAAAAAGAGCACAGTCAGCTGGGGAATGGATCCCGGAATTGGGTCCCTGCTTCTGTAATTCTTCGTCAACGAACTTTCCGGGGGAGTTAAAATAAAAAGGGAATCACGAAAAGAGCCTTTGCCTTGCCGCTTCAAACGGGCGAAGGGTTCGGATGGTGGTTTCAAAAGTGCTGAACTTTCAAGAGGACCACTTTAAAACTGGCCCGGCTTTTCATTAACTTTTAAAATCCTTCTGATCCATGTCTTTGAGCCCCAGTTCGAAGTTCGACTTTTCTCCTGAAAAACTCCGAATCATCATAGCGATATTTATCACTCCGCGAAAAATATTCATGTGGACTATAATTGAGATAATTTCCAGATTACATCATTTCCGTTTGTATCTTGTCGCACGTCGACAGTGGCAACGATTTTTTTCTACGCGATATCTTTCTATTCATAATCATATTTCGCCACTGACTGTGATGTATTCGTCCCCTGTGCTGGAAGTAGACAAACTTTTCTGGTCCTTTTCATGTTGCTGAATGCCATGAATGTCTTCGTCTACGGTCTTGGCGAGATGAAAAATCAGATGCTAGATAAAAGTCATTTTTGACAATTTATTATACCCCATATATCTCCGGTAACAAATTTACATTTCTCATCCCTGCGCCCTCGTTGCCACGGTCGCAGCTTTGGCGGCAACGACTATTCTCCCTATATTTAATGATTTCTTACAAAATCGAGCTAAGAGAAACTCGAGATTTAGTATCACCCAAATTGATTTTTCTTTAATAAATAAAAGAACCGACAGCTTAATGAGTGTTCGATATCAATATAATGTGCACTTTGTCAATCGATAAATATTTATTGAATCTGGATAGGGGGGCTTTTGTGGTATAATGGTGGTCATAGGAAAACGACATTGTTTGGGCTGTTAACTTTCACTACCTAGCAACCGAATCAACCACACTATATATCCTATCTACAAAATATTTGGATCAAATTGATATTGCGACTGATACCAAAGTACAAATTGAATTTTAATATAATTAAGAAGAATCTAACTAATTAAAACATTTTAATGACATTCATAATGAACCTAACATTTTTAAATGTTGAAATTAACCTTAAAGAAACGTAATATTATTTTTGAAAATATTTAGATACCTTTTTTCCTTTTTAGATTATTAGTTCATCTTTGTGTGGTTATATATAGTATTTGAAATTGTCTTTCGATTTTCTTAAAAGATTGCGTTTGATTAACATCATTTGTTTACCAGTATTTTTGTTTTAAATTTAAAAATTGCCATTTTGTTACCCAAAGTGTTAGTATCAGCCATTAAGTTAAGAATTTGTTTGCAATCGACTTTGTAAGATCAAGGAGAGATTATAGAAAAATGTTATATTGTATAAGTTCACTTGAAAAATAAAATTAATATATTCTATGTTCCTCCCATAATTTTCCTAAATTACCTACAATTTCTCCCCATAATGAAAAATTCTTGCCTTCGTCTGCTCTGTGTTGAAATAAAGATTCATTAAGGACAATCCCAAATTCAACTTTGCTTGTATTTTTGAAATAAATCTAATTAAAAACTTTTGATAGTGCAATCACACCCAAGTGAAGCTCTCTGTGTCATCCATAGGTACAATCAACTGAAAATTGGTTTTAAGTGCAGCAATTCGCTCGACTCGACTCGTTCGGGTGAACAAACTTTTGAACTTTGGAAGGAGTTTCCTTTTAAGTCAACTCCTTTCGGTTGTCCTTTTCAGCCCACCGCCCCTTGGTTGGGACGCAAGATGAAATGAATTTAAAATCTATTTATCTTACTAATTGTTGGTAAGTGTTAAGATGTGCTCTGGGTCGGAGAAATAGCGAACTAGCGGCGGACGCCATCAGACACCCGGTGGCCTCTTTACGACTTGCGACGGAGTTAGGGAAATTGAATGCTTCCTTAGTGTTAAGAATCGTTTTATTTGGAAAATTGCAATCTACAGAAGATTTAGTATGGGACCTTGGCGAAAATAAGTTTTAGGGGACTTGTGGTAATTGATTTATGAGCATGAGTCCTTTTGGTAGACGTTTTGAGTTTCGCTTCAGTCAGGTGTCTGTTTTCGGTTTAATTAGTCTATCTTAAAGTGGAAGCTCACTTTGTCTCATAGGTTTGAGTCTTTGTGTAGAAATTGTTGCTATTTTGCAATTTAGTTGTTTGAATATTTGAACAAAACCAATGTTATAAAAATACCAGCACAAATCCATTAAATATTCAACAAATGCTTCAAACGTTTCCTGGAAAACAAACAAACAACTCATGATTGGTGAAAACGTGCTTCTAGGTTTTTGGGTAAATCAGGCTAAATTAAAAATAAATAATATGTGTTCTAAATTTAATTCTACATTTAAATATTTCATCTATTTCATCGTATAACTATATGTTATATACTTATTTGGCATGTTCAATAAGTGAAAACTTATATTATGTTATTTTTTGTTTGATTAAAAAATCGATTTGATTTTGAGACTTCCACTACAGACTGTCAAAATTATAATTCTCAATACCTATAGTTTTGCTGTATAGGTTTATACTGCTTATTTATTCAAAAAATTTGTTAACAGGTTAGTAAAGAAAAAACAAATTATTTTTATTTGTTATATACAATGTGTAAAGCGTTTCGCTCTTTTGAGACTTCTTCAGGCTAACGACTTTCGTATTTAATATTGGATTAATTGTTCATAAAATCTAACTGGTCATTAACTACATATTTCGCTTTTTTTCCAAATACCTTTGCTAGTTAAAATGCCTCTTCCGTTTGTTATTTTATTATTTAATGCTATTTGAATTTACATTATGTTTATTTTCTGTTAAGTGTTTTCGTCTCGAATTATATTTAATTTGGTAAACTCCTAGTAGGTTAGTTTTTGGTTTAATTTTATGATTAAAAATATAATTCTGTTACTTTTAATGAAAAAATAAGTGCCATCTAGAAACTCTAACAATATGTATATACTTTAATATCCTTAAACTACTTATTTATTTATTTTTTTATACTTATACTTATTCCTTATAAGGCTATATATGTAACAAAGAATAATTTATATTAAAAGAAAGTCCATTGCTCTTTGTAATTTTTAAAGAATGTGTTTTATTGAAGGTATAGAAATAAATTTGTTTGAACTTTCCCCTGTCATTAACCCAAAATTCAGTGAGATGGTAACTCAAAACAGTGTGCCATTGTCACACCGAGCACCATTTGTACGTTTCTGGAGCGTAGATTTTGCACGAGGACGATAAAGAAGCCAAAATACGAAGCATTTCGACGATCCCAAAGTGTCGTATAACGCTGTCATATATTACAGCTATTCCCGGGCATAGAGCTTGGTTTTATGTCAACCCCTGGCACAGGTAAACCTCCCATAAATTTTGGATCTAGTTAAAACAAGAAAAGCGCGAGATAAAGTCTTCCGCAGGAGTCCCTTTCTATGTTGCAATTTGTTGCTGTATCGTCGCGCTCATATCTTCCAAAATACATTCAGCCACCCCGCGAATATTTCTGCTTTACACCCGCGCTCGGCGCTTTTCTTAGCGGGCTCATGTGAGGCGTATGTAAAATATTTCACGGGTGATACCTGAAAGGGTTAGGCAAATTAAGGCACACACCGCGTCGAATGATAAGCCAGCGCCCGAATGCGGGGGTGCTCTCATGCAGAAGTGCTCCGCGCTAATTTAATCACTTTAAGGAAACGGAACCCACCCTTAGTCCTTCGACTAATTCCTGCCGTAATGATCAAATTATTTAGCAACAAGTAATTCGGGCTGATGGTGCCGAGCACTTTCCTTGTTTATAGCACCAGCGATAAGCGCTGAATTATGCATAGAGGCGGGGGTGGAGCTGCGGATGATGGGGGTGAAATCATTAACAAATTACTCTGTGCGATTTTGTCGTTGAGGACTAACCAAATCAAAAATGTTTTGTCACTCACCAGATCTGCGCGAGAAGAACTTGTGCATTACCTCCTCGGTGGGACTGATTAAATTCAAATGACCTCTTGTCCTTCGTCGAGTAGCCATTACTTCCACTGTTTGTGCTCGAGAAGAAGAGTTTTCGGTTGGATAAGGGCGATTCCGTCATTAGCATTAATGCCCTATATCCGTCTCTCACAAACACTCCTGTAAAACTTGAGCTTCTTTTTTGGAGGAAACCTCAAGCTGAAGGACTCCTTGAATAAGTTCTGGATTCTCCTCGCCCTTCCAGGGAATATGGAGTGCTTGAGACGACCCATTAGTGGTAAATAAGGGAACTGAAATACAATTCACGTTGGATGGAATATTTGATCTCATGGACCAATTGATTCGGGAAATTGGTGAAGAAAGGATCGAACCCTTAGTCCTTACTATTTCGAAGTCGCATAACAACCCCTGTCTGCACCAAAAATGTAAAATAAATTATCTGAAGTAAGGCAACTTACATAATTAGAATAGACTACGTCATACCCTCTCCAAAACCCCCCATAATTGTTTGCACTCTTAGTGTTTTGAATACTTTCAAATACATACTAGAAAGGTTCTAAAAGTCTGGAAAATCTGGTTTGTAAACTTAATTTATCATCTTTTTTCCATTTTTAAAAGCCTTTTCAAATTTAGCCCCTGTGTGCGCTGTGTGGTTATTTATTTTTAGTTAATTTAATAATTAATAATTTTTTATAATATGGCTATTTAACGAATAAAGCTAAGATTTCAATTCCTTAAAACGTTCAATGCCACATGTACCGAAAACGGTGCACAAATGAAAGCTCTCTCTCCGCAAATGCATTTCTACGTGTAAGTCTCTCACAAAAGCTTTCTTAAAAATTCTGGCAGGGAACGTGTTAAATGAAATTAGTTATCTATTAATACGCTTTGTAATTTTATTTTTTTAGTTGATATATAAAATTGTCTTAAAATGAGGAAAAGAAAACTAAAGAAAATTAGTAAACCTACCTTTCATGCTTTTTTTAAGTTTTCTTAAAAACGAATAGTTTTCGATGTTCATATGAAAAAAGAAATCAAACAACATATTTATTAGTCAAGTTTCTTTTAGTTTCAATAAAATATTATTACTATATATTTATGTTACTTGCTTACATTTATCGATTTGCGTAAATTTAAGGAGTTTTAGTCTGACCATTTTACTTCAAAATTTGTAAGTTAGACGTGTATGTTCGCAATTCAATTTTGTTTATAGCTTGATGTTAGAAAACAGAAAAATTTCATATATACGTAATATTTTCGGCCTTGTATTAATACTTACTAACACCAAAAATACGGTTTTGTCCATGTAACTAAAATTATTACAATTACCTTGAAGTAATATCTCATTTACAATTATTTCTTGAATTTTTTAATCAGTTTATCAAATAAAGATTGATATTTTCCTAGAATATCGAATATTTTATTGGGTTTCAGCAATACAATGCACAAAGTACAATGAAAATGTATGCTCTGTTTTTCTTTTCGGAGATTTCTGTACTATATGTAAATATTATCGATTCATCAAAAATAAGTCTATATATATTTTTTAAAACTCTAAGACTACAGAGCAGTTGAGAAATATTTCATTTATTGGAAATATTATTTTTATGATCATTTATTTTGTTGGTCTCAGTTGGTATGTTCCACCCATTGGATGATATACAAATAAAAGAAATATTTTTATTGAGGCATCAAAAAAAGTTTTTAAAATAGAAAAAGTGTACAGGATGTTGAAACGATGGGCATATCAATTAAAATTGCTTGGCATTTATGTGGATTTTGTTTATGAGATTTCATATTTGAGTGATATCGATTATGTAGGTACATAAATCATTAAATTGGCCAATTCACATTCATACATGGAAACAGTAACGACGCAAAACAAATTTTAACTTACACGTAGTATATATCTACTAATTGATAAAATAAGAATAGAATAAAGTTATTAATAAGGGAAAGTAACGCTATGGTATTAAAATCTTAAAAAATTAATAGAATAGAATAACATGATCGCATAGTTTTATTTTTATCTTTACAGTTGTAAAAACACCATTTTGATAAAAACGAATTAAAAGTTTAAGCAAGCACCTTAAAGGCTTAAACTAATGGACGTGTAATTAACCCATTAACGCCGAGGTGATCAGAATTTTTATTATTTTTTCAACGTGTTTATTTATTATGTTATCGGACCAAAAAAATAATGTAATATCTCTATTCCTACGTGAAATTTGATGCTCTTTCAGAATCTGAGCTCAAAATTTCGATTAGACACCGAGAAAAAAAATATGGCCGATTAAAACGTGAAAAACGTGAAAATTTTCGAAACAAAATTTTTTTCGCATTTTTTTTAACTATGATACCGCAAAGGTATCAACTTTTTACTATGATCAGAGGTGATCATGGCACTCAAACATTAAGAGGAATTTTTTTCAGAAAATTTCATCGACGCGTTTATTCAAAATGGCGGCGAGAATTAAAAATCTTAATCTATCGTTTTCTTAAAAACTATAAACTTTAGAAAAAAATTTTTAAGAAGAAAAATGTCTTTAAATTGGTCAAGGAACACTCTCAAATTTTTTCAGAATTTTTGGAGGCAATTTTTGATTTTCGAAAATTTCAAAAAATCCAATTTTTCAAAAATTGTCCCCAAAAATTCTGAAAAAATTTTAAAGTGTTCCTTGACTAATTTAAAGACATTTTTCATCTTAAAATTTTTTTTCTAAAGTTTATAGTTTCTAAGAAAACAATAGATTAAGATTTTTAATTCTCGCTGCCATTTTGAGAAAACGCGTCGTTGAAATTTTTTGAAAAAAATTCCTCTTAATGTTCGAGTGCCATGATCACCTCTGATCATAGTAAAAAGTTGATACCTTTGCGGTATCATTGTGAAAAAAAATGCGAAAAAAATTTTGTTTCGAAAATTTTCAAGTTTTTCACGTTTTAATCGGCCATATTTTTTTTTTCTCGGTGTCTAATCGAAATTTTGAGCTCAGATTCAGAAAGAGCATCAAATTTCACGTAGGAATAGAGATATTACATTATTTTTTTGGTCCGATAACATAATAAATAAACACGTTGAAAAGTTAATAAAAATTCTGATCACCTCGGCGTTAATGGGTTAATTAAGTTCTTTCGTTACATTATAAACTTATAAAAGCCATAAATACGAACAGTCGGCTATAAATAAAACTATGGATGTGTTAAAAGTTTGAATGAAATAGAATAAAAAATAAAATTAATACCTTCGGCGACTCACAGGTTAATGGAGAAAGTTGCAAATCATAAACAAAGTTATATTACGCTAGAGTAATCTGAGTTATTCCAAAAGTAATGTACGAGCTCTATGGTTACATAAAGTTGCATTGCTAAAGTTTCTTTCTATTCGTTCACCTAGTTTGAAGTTAAGTCGGTAAAATACAAACTATTTCGCAGCTTACGTTTACTTCTGTATCGAAAGTTGCTCGTTTCTTTTCAAAACACTTTGCAACCACTGGAAAGGAGTTTACGTTTAGTTTAAAAGGTATCAATTCTTTGCAAGAAAATGCAGAAAACTATTGCTTTTTGCAAACACATGCGACTATATTTATGATGCTGTTGCATTTGAAATGGCAATCAAAGATAAGCTGGAATACTTTTCAGGACACTTTTTGTGGAGTGACGAGTTCTTATTATAAGTTTATAAAATAAGACGTATAAAAAACACCTATATACTTATAATTTAAATAATCTCAAATATTTTAAATACATTTTTCTTATATCGGAAAATTGTGACTTTCTTGTTTTTAGTATCGAAAATAATGATATTTTAAACAAAAAATTATATTTAAATCAATTTTTTTCTTTGTAGTATTAATTATATCCTTAATACCTTATATAAAAGGTTTAATTTTGTTCGACTAAATAACAATTATAAATGGAATAACAATGAATATAATGTAATTTTTACTTTTCAATCGTTCGATAAAGCTTTATGAAATAAAACTAAACTCATTTTATTATTTTTCTTCCTTTAAGGAGAATTCGGCATGATTCAAAATAATAGCCTCCTCTTTTTTTAAGTCGATTAAAAATTGTCTTTTCAACAATCGATCGAAAAATAAAAATAACTTTTTTTTTTGATAATAATCACTCTGTTCCTGGAAAAAATCGTTTTGAGATAAACGAAATTAAGCTTTTAAGATTTATTTTATGAATTTGGAGTAACTTATAATTTATATAAAACCTGATTGAGAATAAAGTCTTCAATCGCCTTTCTTTAAAACAATTACTAATTAACTACATATAAATATTTAATTATGCGTGATGTACCTATCATACATACCTAACCTGTGTTTTTGATGATATGATCTGAAAATTTTCACATTGAATTTAAATTCCAGACTTCAAGTTGTGAACTGAAAAAATTATTGGATCTAAATTTTGATGTAAGGTAGGTAGGCATAAGTCAATGCAATTTGATGCCTTTTTCAAAACTAGAATGTTTTACTAGAAGTCGCTAGATTCTAGAAAAATAGGAAAGTTTATATTGAACTGAAATTTATTAATACTTCCTGAGAATAAGGATTATCAATTTGCATCAGCAATGCATCAATTTACCATGATTTTTATTTATGTAAAACTTCAAATCTTGAACTGAACAATCAACAATTTTCAGATTAAGTTTTGAGTTAAATGTGACGAAAACATATGTGTCACCTCGTCCTTCGATTTTTTGTGGTGATGACTGGTATGTGTGTCAATATTTTAAAAGATGTTTCAATTTGATGTTTTTGTGTTAGAAAATTTTAAAGTTTTTCCTATATTTAATTCATGATAAATTTCAAATCTAAACAAAATCTTCTTTTGTTCTGCATAGACGAAAAAAACCTAGGTACTATTTACAAACTTAATTCAATATAAAATTTGCCGTGAAATCTGATTCGAACCAGTTCATCAAAAAACACAGCTACATACATATATTTAACTAATATTTTATTTAAATAATTTAATAAATTATTTCTTCTTTAAAACTGGTTATTTCTTGACTTTTTATATTTTTATCATGACTGATTTGTTTGACTCTATTAAAATGAAAACATGTTTGTAAGTAAGTTGATACTAAAGAAAACTCCAATCACACTTCGACTTCCGAAAGCAATCCTCGTTAGCACATTTCTTATAGTGGCTATGAATTATGGCAGTTTGAAAATTTGTTCTAAGCTATTTTCTGAGGGATGAGAAAGCGGACGGCCAATAAATCACTTCCTTCTGTGAAAAGGATTTCCAGATGGCTTCGACGCAATAAATGGTTATCATTGATGTTCCTGTGGAAACGAAAATATTTGCACTTATCCTTCATCTAAAACCCTTTTACTGACATTTTCTAAGATTTGAAAACTCTTTGGGAAGCAGAAGTGCACAATCGTATAAATCATTTGAGAAAACATTTGAAATATAAGAATATGGTCTAAGGGTTTGGTGCCAACTTGAAAACCTTCAACGGATAGGACGTCGCCATGGGCATCGAAGAGCTGGTATTTTCCTGATGTTCGGAGAACGATAAAATTCCGAAAGTAAAAGATGTCACCTCTAAGGATATCCCTTTTATTGCTTCCCGTCCCTTTATTAGGACCATGATCTATTCAATGCTTTGTGCCATTCCACTTACATATATCGCAAATATAACCTGAGTAAGCTTTGTATTCTATCTGGGCGAGATCTACAGCAGTTTTCAATGCCGACTATAGCACGAATCTGCAAAGAACGTGGCTGAATTTGTAATCTTGAATTATGTTACGTGCACGAAAACTCCTCCTCACATAAAGAAATCAATGGGATAAGTGGGGAGCCCGGGCTAAATTTATGTCGGATATTCCTCTACATTAGGGCGAAAGTGGCTGTGATAGCGCCTGGCCAATAATCCTTTATTGCCTTTAAATCGGAGACCTTGACAAAGCCTACAAAGAAAGAATCGCGACTTTGGCCTATTGCCGTCGTGATTTACGGGAAGAGATTTTTCTTATTTTTTTTTTTTTTTTCTGCAATTATTTACGTATTTATTCAACACACCTCCTCCGCAATCGCACTTAAGCCACTGGTTTTGGAGTATTTTCCTCCTGAATTTTATTCGGGGGGGGAAGTCTAAGCAAAAGCCGCCTGAATTACAAGAGAACAGCATGTCTTCCTTTTGCCACTCCATTTATTTTACAGGAAATTAACTTTACAAAAGCATTTCCCTCTCAGCGAAATCCCTCAATGGCGGCACTTTGAAAACAGAAACATCCCTCAACAGGATTTCTTTTTCCAGAAGACCGTAAAACACTTACTGTGCGTGTAAGACCGTGATGTGAATAAAAAAGTTGAATGACATTGAAGAAGCTGAAGATATTTTACAAGTCGAAGAACCTCCGACAGGAGCCCGCCGCGAAGGTTTCTGGGTCTAGTGGGGGGCCGGAGATAGGACAGATAGGGGTTCTTTCTGGCTGGCAAAGGTCTCCGCATTTTAAATATGCAGGCTCACGTTGCCAGCTGGATGGGTTCTCTGGAAAGGGTGGGGCTCCCGGCCTCCAGGAGGCTCCAGCACCTCCTTGCGCCTCTTAATTTGAGCAGCAATTGGCATGCACAGTGCTTAATTAGGATTAGCACGAGAATAATTATTTTGTGGAAACATGAGACGCTCTTTCGCTAGATGGCACAGACTCGGATCCCCAGGAAACATTTATGCAGAAGAGGACGTGCCTGCACTTCGAGCCGACTTAATTATATATTACAATCGGACGAGGAAAATGAGCTACTGCTAGACAGATCTTTAGCATGAGCGATAGTGGCCACTAGCATCGTAGGTGTGAATATACTTTCAACAGGCAATTAACCGGCATTCACTAGGAAGATAGTTTAAAAAAAATTCAGAAAGAGGAATTATAAATCTTTGTATCTGTATAATTACACTTATGGACCAACAAATAAATACAGTGTTATGCAAAAAAATAGCAACCATTCCAGTACAAAAGTTTAAAGTAGATTTATCCTAATTTTATTTCTAGGAGAATAAGAAGCTATAGGTACCCTATTTTTCTCCTTTCATATAATATTTCAAATACAGTCGAACGCCGATTATCCGAATTAATTGGGACCGGGGTCGATTCGGATAATCGAAAATTCGGATAATCGGACATAGACTGGTAATAAAGAAAAACGAACTGTCACACATAGAATAAATTTTATTAAGTTTAACAAACACAGTTCTACAATAACGTTCACTTGAACATCTCGATCAGAGTAAGTTGCAACCCCATCAGGTCTTAACAAAAATACAAAGTATAAAAATTCACAACAATAATAGAGGTACATAGTAGCATGTAGTGTCTTGCCTCTAGCTTTCAACCATAACAGTTGAAATATACCTGGACTCCAGCGAGTTCCAACTTGTTACAACAAAACAAAACAAAAATTACTTGGTTTTAATTTTTTATATTACGCTTAGGACCGATTCGGATAATTGGCGATTCGGTTAATCGGCGTTCGGATAATCGGCGTTCTACTGTAGTTGAGTTCGCAGCAAATACACAACTCAATTTAATTAAAATAAGTTATAAAAGAACGAACTTCGGTACATGTTATGTATTTGTAAAACTAAAGTAACGTTTTAGCTGTCTTTATTTTGAATAACCTTAGCACATCTTTGATAAATAAACAAAATGGCGGCTCTGTGAAAGTAGTAATGTCAGAATCACGTTTTTTTCCACCTTCTTTTTTTTGCAAAATTTTTATTTATCAATTTTTTTGAAATTTTCTGGTGGATTACGGTATACAGGAAGTGAAAACGAACAAAACGCGACCAGAATTAAAAGGATCCGTCCAGTAGTTGCAGAGAATAACTCAGCGCCATGAGCAGCTTCGTTTTTCGAGGAGTCGACTTTAGCGCCCTCTATAAAAAAAATGAATGAAAACAAAATAATAAAATTTTTTTTGGCAATCTCAAAGAGTGTATCTTTTCAACCGAATAGTTTGTTTATAGGTTTACCAATATATTCATCGCGAAAAAAATATTGAAATATGTGCGATTTTTGGCCTCGGAAACCGGTACTAGTCCCTTAACGCAAGGATGTTTTATATTTGGATAACGTCAGTGCGTTCGCCCGTTCAATAGTTTACCTACAAAACATTGACAGTTTTTACTGGATTAAATAATTCTATGGTTTTTCTGGAATAGTCCGCCGCAAACTGTTTGTGAAAACTCAAATTCTAGCACCCGCATTGAGCCTGAGCGATTTTTACAATAAGGTCCATACTTTCAAAACTAGCCAAATCAGCCAATTTTTCACAATATACACTACTCCAAACAATTAAGGGGAAAAAAAAATTGTGGTGATTTTTGACGGGCTGTATCTAAGCGAGAAATTATCGTATCGAGGATCTAAAAGAAGCGTCTTAAAGCTCCAAAACCAAACAATTTTCAAGGCCACGGTTCTCACGCAATCGAAAGAAATAGCCCAAAACAAAAAAAAATGTTGTTTTCAATCCGATTCGAACGACTACAAGAATAGGGCCCATAGTTTTGAAGTGAAAAATATTCCATAACTAGAAATTGTATAAAGAAATTTCAATAAATCCTGTAACCAAATACGAGCATTTGGCAAACAAAAAATGTACTTATTTTAAGTTATAAGCGCTCACTGTTTTGGTGGCAGAACATTGTGTGCATTTCATGGTATATTTTAAATTATATATTATGAAACAAAATTATGTATTATGCAATTACAGAAACTTTTTACATTATCTTAAAGAACAACTTAGAACACAAAATTAGTAAGTAATGAGAACAATTTGTGGTTTATCGCAAAATGTTTGTTTTGTTTGTTTGTATATTGAAATATACGAATTAGTGATTTTTTTTCAAAATTGTCGGTCGTGGTATTTTTGTTTTCCATTTCAAAGTCATAGTGTAAAAGAAGTCAGACAATTCTTAAATTACTTACTTATATGTAAGTGTCTTTTAGAGATAGTATTATAATAAAAAATTACTAACTAACTAATCGGATTCAGCTTTTGAGTTTGTTGATTTAGCATGATGTGTTCATGTAGATGTGTATTTTAACTTATAATTTAACATGCCTTTTTTTATTACTTCTGTTATGGCTACATATCAAACTTTGGACTCATAAAATTTCGGAGTCGTATAAGTCGTATGATTGGTATTATCTGTTGTGCGGTTCTAAATACATTTTATTTTCTTTCTTATCCATTGACTTTTTAGTCTGTATTAAGTTACATTTGCTACATTTCATCCCTTTTAATAACTTGAAAATAAATTTCACAGGAAATTAAATCGTAAAACTGCTGACCCAATTCCTAAAATTGATGTTCATCAAATTCAATCGACACGGAATGTTAGATTTGTTCAAGGATCGATTTTTGATGCCGTCGGTTGGTGGTATTCAAATATCATTGCGTAATTTCCCGTGCTTTTCCACAATTCCACATATCACTCGTATATTTTTTGGTGCCGGCACGGCGGCGGCAGACTGTTGATACTCTGCTGAGGCACTTGCCACAAGTTGGGTGACATTTTTAGCACCTTTAGTTAATCTAGGGCAAATTTTTGCACTTATTAGGTACGCTACAAAAATTTCGGGTTAAGCTCCTGGTGGCGGCTGAGGAGCCGGGGCAGAGGAAATTGTGTCAATGTTTTTGCTTTTATTGCCATACCACAGGTGCTATATCGAGCCACTCAAATGTGATTACATACGCCTCAGCGATTTTCATTCTCGTAGCCCTTTGACCTTAATTCAAAGAAAAGTGAAAGCCACCTGAAGAAATATGTGCTGGAGAGGCATTTTTGTCGGTATTTAATTTTTAACAAGTTTACTACGGGGGCGCCAGCCGGCTTTGCTTTGTGGTAAAACGTAAAAGGATTTAATTGAGATTTATAATTGTACATTTAGTGGGCGGTTCTTGTAATTTAATGAATGACTTCTTTTATAAGTCTTTTGATTAGACGGAACCTAAACCTAACTGCCTTTAGCAAGTTCCATCTCAGGTGCTATTTTTGGAATCATTCGCCCATACGACGGACCTTCCTCTACTCGCTTATTTCGCCACGTCATTAGGTGGGATGAATTTACTCAAGATTTACAACCCTTAAAATGAAATTGTAAATTGTTTTAGGAAGCATGTAGCTAAGGACCATATCTTCCTTTGTTCCTGCTTCTTTGAGATTTTGTAAGAATTTGTCACAAAAAATCTCTTCTAGGCAGAAAACCGTCTAAATGTTCTAGAAAGTTCTTAGTCACCAAAGAAATCAGTCCAGGGTTCAGGTCGACAAGGCTTAGGCAAAATCCTCTTTTATTTTGGGCACGCCTTTGAGGTTTTGATAAATTTTTTCCAATTAAACTTGTTAAATTTGCTGACATGAGCAGATTAATCAAACTGTGATAAACCGCACGAGTCATGTGTAATTTTGACTTGAAAAAATAAGGTATAAATCAATAGGATATAATTAGAAATATTTATACATTAAGGATCTTATGAAATTTTGTGGTTTATTGAATTTAACGATATCTAATTAAAAACATGCAGTAACATAATTACAAAAATATCTTTCAAAAGGTTTTAACGTATAAGTTCAAGAGTTCTGAATTTTCTAAAAACAATATTATATAAAAGACAACATACATCAATTTAATATTTTAATTAGGACTCGACTCGGCTAGCGAAGTCGCTAATTTTTTTAAAAGTTATAGTTTTTATGAATAGTAACACAGAAATATCTTCATTTACTTAAGTTTTATAAGCGGGTATTTTTGACCAACTGCTCGATTAAGTGTTAAAATACTAAAGTTTAAATTGTAAATCGATTTTTTAATGTTTGTAAGTTTTTTAAATTTTACGCTGAGGAATAATCAATGAGTACATTTATACGACAACCAAAGTCGGGACTTTTTTCTAAAGTAGGCGTAAAGTAGACCAAAGTCCGAATTTATTTTGCCGTATAAACGTGCAAGTCAGAAATTTGGCGTAGCTCCAATTGAATTGGGAATAAGCTTAATTTATTTGAATGTGTGTGTATGTTATAAGGTAAGAACGGCGTTTGCTATAGTACGGAACGTTTTTTGGACTCTCGAGAAAGTGCAACAAATTTTACTAATTTTGCAATGTGTAGTAAGATAATTGTATAGTGCAAATGTCCTATGTCTCAGTATGTACCGTTTATACGGATAGCCGAGATTTTGGCCTACAACCGGTTCTAGTCCTAATTTAAGACTATCGCATAAACGTAGTCAATTTTACTATTCTAAATGTTTTTTTTTAATATTATACTGCAGTAAAATTGTATTATAAAATTAGTTTATTGGCAACGGAGTAAAAATCTATAAGCCCAAAACTAGCCCGCAACACGCTCAGAATCGAAGAAGCGCCTGCCTGATATACGCCTTAACCGGGCCCGTATCATTTTTTGAAGAAAGTAGTAGAAAGCAGAGAGACCTATGTAACAGCCCACCCTTCTCGTGCATGCAACAGGCCCGGAATACGCTTGTAGAAGGCCCGAAATGCGCCCGCAACATAATCAAAACGCGTCTGCAACACGCAAGAACAGCGCCCGCAAAAAGCCCCAAACGCGCCTGCAACAGCCCCGAAACACGCCTGCAACAGGCCCAAGTTTTTATAAATTAGGCCTTCAACGTATTTTATGTACCTACACCGATTACAAACCTCGAAAGGATGAATCCGAATCAGGCCCATAACATTTTGAAAGAGAGATAAGATTATAAAAATAAGATCATTAACGGGCTTCAAAATGGAAAAATGTTTGGGTGTACATAGATATTTTTACTAGGGCAAAAAGAAACTACAATTTAAAATTTAAATATTATAAATATAGATATTTAGTTAATGTTCTCAGTAAATTTAAAAATGTTAGAATCTTCTTCGCATCCATTTATTAGTACTTGATTTTGAAGTAATCCTGCAAAAATCCCTTCTGGTAATGTTGATGACCTACCTCTCAACAGAGAAAACTTTTGCTTGAGGTGCAAACAAACAATTCTGCTAGCTAGAAGATATTAAATAGCGGCCCTAAGCCATAGCACAAATAATGCTATTAAAGTAATTTTGTTTACTGTATCGATTGCCGGGACTCTTCCTCGCTGATCGGGATATCTTATCCCTGGAATCCGGAACCGTCCCTAAGATTCGACGGGAGATGAATCTAGGCAAACAACATCCCTCGGTTCGATTTACCATCAGAGCGTATAAGCCGAAGTTGAGGCAAAACTAAAGTTCGTCGACTGTGTTTGAGGAAGCAGCAAAATTAGCTGGCGTGCGTAGAATGTGAAGGTGGAAAATATTCACTATGAAACCCAAGAATATTCTCCAGGAACGTCGCGATATTAGATTCAAGTTTCCTTTAGTAATTTTCTGTTTAATCACCGTGGAAATTTATCCTTAGTATTGAAAACTCGTGCAGCCAAGAGTTAATAGAACGTCGAAAACTTAATACATAGTGATTTAGGAAACATTTTCAATTTATAAATAGCCACCCTGAAATGTTTATAGAAAGCTTGGGTGGTTTACATTGGTATTACCAAATACTCTTTAAAAAAATGTAGATCAATAAAATATGTGGAATATTGCAGACGACAGTGTACATTTTTTAAACCTATAGGTATCCCCTTAATCTTTATTGGTAAAAACCCATAAATGTAATCCGTGTTGTAAAAAGATTAGTAAAAGCTTGTAAGTCAAAACTGATAATTCTCTGACAACAGAAAATAAATCAATTATTTAATGTGATTTGCAAAACGTATGTAGGGCCCATTACGCTCTGCAAGCTTAAATACACTGAAAATGATTAAACATTTTTTTCCCCACTTTTGAAGCTGAATTCAACTCTGTAAATAATTTAATGAAATCCTGCATATGTTTTATAGCACTAAATAAATTAATTTATCGTATGATTTTAAAAAGTAGAGATTGCAATCGTTTTAGTTTTTGCAAATAAATTTAATGTTTCATGGAAGAGTGACAGGCAGATTATTTATCAATCAGCTTAATTCACATTGCATTGTAGGCAATTAAACTGGAATATGTTTTTCATATTTTAAAAATTGATAAAGTTATGTAGTAAAGCTTTAGTAATTTTCATTTAATTGCGTCGTTTTCCTAAGAAAATTGTTAATATTAAAGGCTACCGTTTTTATATGATTTATGATGATATATAAAGTGGTGACCAAAAAATTAAGAGTGAAACGTTTTTTTTTAGAAATATTTTAATATTACAGGTATATTTTTATAATTAATCTACAGAAACTTTATTATTTCTTTAAACAAATAATATATTCCTTTTATATAACATAGATAATTTCCATAAAGTTAATTGAGAAACACAAAAATTCATATTTTTAATTAAGTAATCAGTTATTTTCTTTCCTGGTTAAGAAGAGCGCAGTATAAAGGTGTTCTAGAAGAAGAATAAAAGTCAGGTAAATGTATGTAAAATAAGGTGACAGGAATCACCTAACAGCTCTTTTATTTGGTTGCATGTCCTTTATTTCTTAGAAAATCGCAATATTTTGTAGTTAGAACCATCTGATTACAACATTCGCGGTGTGCTTGTGGTCATTATCCTGCTGGAAGGTTCATAATAAAGGCATATTGTCTTCTGAATAAAGCAGCCTTTAATGTTGTAAGGTACAATTCTATGGTCATGTTGTCCTATTTCCAAAATATAAGACCAACTCCAGGATATGAGATACAATTTCATATTTTTATACAATATTATCGCCACCGTGCCAACAAAATATTGCGGTTTTGCCTTGGCCTTCTCAATCGCCTGATTTAAAAGGCTTTTTTTAGCACTTTCGAAATTACACTATTATTTTATTTCATAATTCGAACTCGTACGATTTCTTTACGAAATATGTTTGGAAGAAAGTTAAAAATGTTGACTTACTTATTTGTTGAGGATAATTCTTTTTTAAAAATAATAATTTATAATAATAGGTGTTTTTTATTATTCTTAATTTCAATATTCAGTGATTAATTTAGTGTCAACCTTAATTTAAAGTCTTGCGTTTAATTTAAGGAAAATGACGTACAAATTTATAGGTACTATCATATTTGGATTATTTTGAAAAGCTAAAAAATCAAATAAAACAATCTGGTCATAAAAATAAATTTTTCTTTTAGAAATTCCAAATTTTTCAACAAGATGGTACTTCAAGGAATTTTCGTAAAAAATGAGATTTTGTTACGAAAAATGCAAAAAATGTTTTACATTAAGTTCATGGCTCTAATACTCTACTTCAACTTTTTTCTATATTTCAAATCCCATTTATATAAAATTGATAACTATGTAGCAAGAAAGTAGAAAAAAAAGTGGTGATTCTCCATCTCACTTAGAAAAACGTACTCAACTCGTAGCTACAATTCGAGCTGCATATAAAAGTTTTCCTGGAAAATTTCACAAAAAAAAAAAAAAAAAAATTAAAACTTTACCCAACTATGCGGTGTAAAGTACTTTCCTGAGCATCATTCACTTGCAGTCTGCAACTTTGTCATCATTACCGAATTTTGCACAATTTTCCAGGATTTCAAGTATCAACTTGAAAATTCAGATGAATGACGATCCTTTGCTCGGTTTAAAATTTATTTTAACCAATGCTTCCTGAGAAAACCGACTACGTTCGGCTGCGGTTGTCTCTGCATGTGTCCATCCGGGACCGGAAATCGCGGCGGTACATTCATTTTAAATGTTTTTCTAACATTTTAATCATAGCCCTGAAATGAGCATTTCGAGGATGGTTCCTGATATTTGGCTGAACCGTCGGGAACTCATAACTTCTTTCATTTGCATCCCAGCGAAGGCCTCTTGAATAATTCAGACGAGCTCAGCGCTCATACCATCGGAGTTTGAGTTTTAGGGCATGGCCTGCATCTATGTGGCATCCCTAACTATATATGGAGGGCTGGTTCAGAAGAATGCCATATAAATGTGATGTAAATTGCGCCTACCGCCCTCGTAAACCCTGGAAAGTGGTCCGTTTTAGATTCATTGAATTCAATGCCAGTAAGTGGCTCTGGGATTTTCAGGATGACGAAAATCTATTGCCCTACCAGGGAGCACTTTTATCTAGAAGGGCAAAAAAAAAAAATAAAAAGCTGAAGAGTATGCAAGTGAGAGCGGTTCCGCAACTCGATATCTTACTTCCTGGGGAATATATGTGAATTATTCATAGAGCCGGAAAATAGATCAAGAAAAGCGCCATTTATGCAAACAAAGGTAGAACAAGGTGGAACACGTCAGGGATTCGCCTCTGAAGACGACGATACCAAGCGACAAAACAGAAGGTTTGTTTTTGTAAATATTTAACGCATTCTCAGGGAGTTCGTCGAGCTGGAGGATGCCTTTTGATTTTCCTGTAAAGCCAACCAACTCCACCCGGGCAGAGGAGGATTTGATTTTACGTTCTGCGTAACGTAAATGCCCTGAAAGGAATCCCCCACAATCCGGTCTGCGAAAATAAAACTCCTCAAAGCAGAAAATCCCAGCAAGAAGTTCTTTAATTAATTCAGTAGCTGAAAGGACCCCCGGATCTACCTAATTTCACGTAAGATTAGTCCGTTTCGATTTATTGGCTAGAATAGTTTGTTTGTTTGCAGCACGATAGCACCCTTTCATATGGAAATGGCATTCGCTCTGGATCAATAACTTTCCGAATTCAATTCAAACGTCTATTCCCGGGCTAACGAGCAAACTTCCCATACACAAAGTTCCTAATTGACTTGGAAAACTTCTGTACGTTTAAGATCAATTAGAAAGTTAAATTGAATTTACATTCATTCGGGTCCCGGCTGCCGACGCATCCGCCATATATCAAAGCCACTTCTGCTGAGCTCGAGCCCTTTCCGGTCGCCCTGCAGCAATTCCTGTTTATTTGTCCCAACAGCTTAAGACTTGTTTAAAAGATTTGCCTTTGCCCTTTTGAAACGCTTGCAACACCGAAAGTGGATTTCTTACCTTTTGCAACTAATTGCCGAATTGGAAACTGGTCGCATTGTACCTGTACTTGTAAAATAAAAATACTGAGACTAGCAATTCTCAGAGTTCAAAAATATCGTTTAAGATTCGGAATAGCAATTGTCATGGAAATTCGGCTAAACATGGAAAGTAAAATGTATTATTTATAATTTTTTCAAATATTTGACTACATATGTATATTATTTCTATGACACAGAAAAAGTATTTCCTCTTTTTGGTTTTAAAATCTTTACAAAAATTACTATGTTGATGAACAGTTCTATTTTATTTGAGTAAAAACCAAGGTCCTTTTCGTTAACAGTTTATAATTTATTTTTTGTTATATTCAACTACATATTTTTTAAAATCCCTTTGTTGAAAGACTGAATAATTGAATATTTGAAAAAAAAATGCTTATTTTCTTTTCATTTTATACATATGAGCCAATTGGTTTGGGTTATAGTTTCAAAACCTTGATTATTACATACCTCGTTTTTGCATCTGGATTGAATTTTAACAAAATAATTTTTTGATCGGATTATTTTAACCACTTTAAAAGAAAAAAGTGAATTGAAGTCAAAAGTAACTGAAATTAATTTATGAACCAGGCAGGCAGGCAGGTTAAAAAAGGTCGTAAACTCCTTCGAAATAAGCTTAACCTAGAACAGTTTTAAATTTGGATCAATTTTCAAGCCGTATGTAAAAGGTCATAAAATAGTCATTGTTTTATAAAGAAGTTTTTCACGTTTTTATACCTAAAGTCGGTTAAAAAATAATCTTATTTAAATAATTTAATAACCAGGAGCTACGTCTATTAAAATTTACCAGTCAACAAATTTGATTACTTTCTCTTTCAAAACATTTAGCAGATTACTTCGATAGTATATTGTATAGTATTGTGTCTGCTTAGTATTAGAAATTATTAAGAGATCTATATAGAGCTAAGATGGGCAAAGCCAGTATTTTGATCATTTGAAAATACATATGTATTTGAAAACGATTTATGTAATAGTTTATTGGTCAGTAGTTTTAATAGTTTGAATGATTTTACACATGTTATCAACAACACTATCTTCGATTTAACGTAAATAAATCAAGTTTTTAAGTTCCATTTTTGCATAAGGAAACAAGGTTTTTGCTTCAAATTGTTCTACATAATTTACCCAGGAATTTTGTTTTAATGTTTTAATTTTCCGTGTTGCGCTACATCATATACTTACAATATATCACTTAATGGAAACAAATATTGGATCTTTTATTCCAGAGAAATGTTGGCAATATTACTAAATAAATCACTGTGCGTGTCACGGAAAATATAATTTACTCATTTTTTGATATTTTTTAATTTACTTACTAGTTACTATAGATCGTCTGTTTTTTCATATAAATTTTTTAGGCTAAAAGGGGGAGGAATTTCTCATTGTTCACTGCAATTTGTAAACATTGTATAAAAAATAAATTCCGTAGAAAAGATCTACTAATTTCGGAGAACAGTTGGTATTGACCAATGTTGTAAATAAGTATCTGTAGTATTGCTCGGATTTTTACTACTTAAAAACGTAAAGCTAAATAGAAAAAATTATAGATAGATATTGAAAGGTCCATTCATATTCTACAAGGCTTAAATACAGAAACAATTTCTTTTGTGAATAAAATAACAATAAAACAGAAATACCTTTGAATTTTCACGGTTTTATCCTTTTACAGGAAAGTTATGAGTCAGTAGCTCCAAATCTAAAGTCGATCGATTTCATAGGACTGTCCGAGCTTCTTTGAAGGGTATTCATATTTTATCGTCTCAATTATTCCCACCAGTTCTGGCGTACTCTTTGTGCCCCCGTAAAAATAATGATTTTCACAGTGGAAAATTCCTCAAGCAAATGATTCTTCCGAGCCAGTGATTCCATTAGAGCGTGGCAAACTAGACTCAATGGGCATGAAATAAATCGCCAGTGGGACTAACAAGCACTCGGCTCTATGTCCTTCTACTGAATGTAGGAATTTTCAAGCTGTGAGGATCGGATACAAAACTCTGGATACTCCGTGTGTTCCATTGTTGCCCTTAATTGAAGGAGGAGCCCTCTTTCGGGCTGGAAGAATGACACTGTCACGCTATAGAGCGGCGAACTGTAATAATTTGAGTGTCACAATTTAAATTTAATACGCTTCAAGTTTCGTGGACACTTTACCCTTTCCCACTCGGCGGTGAGAAGCATCCATCTACAAAAGATGTTTTATTTTTTCGAGGCAGAAAAATGTAAAGGTAATGAATCTCCTTTCTAAAATTTGAAATTTTCCTTTCCGGAATTGGAATTGTTTTAGATAACGAGAAGATTGTTCTCTAGAATAAAATGTTTATGCGGACTGTCGTACTTCAGGTGGAAGTTCTAAACAGGAGTCGACTTGGTGGGGCCTTTATAAGGCCTTTATAATGGATATACAGGGTGTCCCACGCAATCTGTACTAGCGAAGGTCTGTGGTTTGGCGACACCAATACCTATCGATTGGACCCCATTTATGTTCCGCGATTTTTTTGTATTTTTCGAGTTATGATTTTTTTTTGTTTTATTTTCAGTTTTTTTAAATTTTGGATAGTTTTAGCTATAACTTTTTCTGTGTAGTGATTCTTTCAGATTTTGTTTGTTAGTATTATGGCTAGCATGTGTGTTTGTCTGTAAAAACATTAACACCAAAATTCTAACTACTACTAGCTCAGATTTTGATCACAAAATTAATATTTCGGTTTGAGAGGAATTTTTACTTGATTTCAACTTGAAAAAAAAAATACTTAACCCTGATTGAATATTTTCCTGATAATTTTAAAAACTTTATGGATTTCTTACCTCTCAAAATAACACAAAAAAATTGGTACTTTATAGGGCATTTTTATGAGAAAACAGAGTTTAAAGTTGGTACAGTCGAAAATAGTGTCATTTATTTCATGCATTTTAAATGACTTTTCTCACATTTTTCCGATTAATATGGTGAATAATTATGAATGTTAGCTAAGAAGATGTAAAATAACGTTTAGATAAATTTTACTCGCATATACAACTTTTTTTTTTTTTTAAAGCCTGAGACCCATCTCATTTTTTACCAAAATTGTGCTTGAAAAAAAAGTTGTATTTGCGAGTAAAATTTTATGTAAATACGTTATTTTTCATTTTTTTAGCTGGGAAGATTAAAATTGATAAAAGATATTCTTAGATTTTTTAGTGGGGCATCTTCTGCATTAAATATAGATATATGGTATGTACGTCTATATTTCTAAGCAATTTTCCAGGAAACTTTGAGCAATAAAGCGAAACCGTTGAATAAACCTCGGCATCCTGTTTTACCGAGGAATGGGCTAGAACGGCCGCTAGATGCAGGGTTCGTTGCCTAAAACTTTCATTAAAACTAGGACTGATGTGCTGCTCGGAGAAAGTCTGCAGCTTCGGGCAATTACCGGATCCGGCTGTTAAACATGAACCAATTATTTTCCCCTATCTCTCCGCAGCTTGAGCAATTGTTGGGAACGTATCCCGAAGCAAACCAAAAGGTTAACTTTAATTATTCAGAGTGCCGGCTGTGCGCTGCTGCCATGGAAGGTATCATAATTATTTAATACAAATTGGATCGGTCCGGCTTGAGCCTTTCCCGAACGCCAGACTGCATGCAACGATGGTTTTGATCCCTGCCCACATAATATCCGTTCATAAGTGGATCCGAATCTAGATTCAGTCCAGAGTGCGGCCGGAAGTATTGTTGCAAACCACGACAACGGACATGAGTTCCAAAATGGTAGAACAAATAGCTCATGACTTATTTAGTTCTAATTAGCTCGAAAAGTGCGCAGAGTGGCCTTGTTCTATGTTACACGGTTTTGGTCTAGTCAGCCCTTCGATCGTCCTGTTGCTGCTCCATCGCTTCTAGCCGCCGGAAAATCGAGCTCTTAAATTATTTGCTAGAGCTCCTCCGGCCCTAGTTGGATCCCCCGATGGCTACTGGCCGCATTAGACACAACTGCCACGTGTAATGCGCGATATGCGCGATATAAACCCATCGCGGGACTCGCCTGGAAATTGACTCTAATTATTTCCCGGCTATGTCGATAATCTGGAAAGTCATTAGAGTAACTACATTATCGCAGTTTAATTTTTTCTTTTCGTATAATCCTCTTTTCCTAAAACAGATCCGATTATTACCTAAAGTTAATTTCATTATCTAAAAACAATGTAACTATTACATGCTCTCATTCTACAAATATAAATTAATCTAAAAAATAATGGGCAGAATAGGTATTTCGAGTATGTAATTTGGGCATGCCATCGATTTGATAGATTATAAAGGTACTTATATTTAATCAATTTGAGTTATATTTTGATAGATACTCATAGGTGTATGCACAATGTACATATGTATATATGTATGTAACACATGACAACTTAATGATGAGAAATCATTCAAAAAAGGGTACATCGAAAAATGCTTGCTCAATATAATTTCCTTGTTTATTTAATACTATTACCGCCTGTTGTCGAAATTTGACCAACCAACCAACAGTGAAAGAAACAACGTTAAGAATTTGTTTACATAATTTTTTTACATTGTAATATATTTTCCCGCAAGAAAGGCAAAGAAACTAAGCTCATACAGTCGTGAATGTGATCAAAATGCTTTTATTTAATTGGTTGTTTAAAAAACTAATATTTTAATATTGATATTTTCAAAAAGCCTATAATTTTGTAAAAATAAATAAATGATGCTAAAATTCGTTTAAAAAGAACATAAACAATTGTTCTTATCTTCTTAACTGTGTGGCAGGGAGAATTATCTTGTTGAAAAAAATAAAATCCCATTTGTTTCCGAGGAAATTAAAAAAAAAAAGTGGCCAATTCATTTTTCAAAATGTTAATGCAGACATCTGCTTTTATTTTGGAGCTTAGGAGACAATTCTTTATTCAAAGTATAAGAAATATTTCTCCTGTGGGTCCTTAAATGGTTATGTTTTAAGTCCGTCGTCGTCATGAAGCGTTTCCATACACTTTGAATTCTTAAAAACGATTTTCACTTTTCGTTGCTTTCCTGGGTCGACCCGACCGTTTTTCTCTGGTCAAGTTAAAGATATTGATAATTTAGTTAAAAAAATCTAAAGTTATTTTTATGTCTTCACTATACATAGGTACATATGTACATATATGCATGTATCAAATCCAATTCTTTCTAATGTTTTATATATGTATTTGCGGGTATACATTATATACATATATATGTTCGCTTATATCGGGAGAACTAAAATTGGCTTACTTAAAGAAATAATTTCATTGAAATGGATAAATTTATTTTTAAAAACTCGTATGGTTGCAGTTCTTTAGTTTAAAATTCAAAAATTATAAATACAGTGTCAAATTATTCAACTCATTATAAGCTTTCAATAAATCAGTGTGAATGTGAATGCGTCAGCTTTAATCCTATTTACAATTAATGACGACATGAGCCTGAAGTGAATTTGAATAATAATCCTAACAATTGTTTTGATTATTGACAACCTCAAGAGCACGGTGCATAATATTAATGACTACTCACTTCGATGTTAAATTATTCGAAGGCTTTTCTTATGTCATTAGTGCCGCCAAGCGACATAAATCAAACCCCTCTCCGTTTAATTAAGCTTATGTACTAATTATCAATTGAACGACAGAATCACATATTCATCGTTTGACACATTTGAAACACTTACGTGTGACTCTCTATTGTTAAAGGACCACTGCCCATTGGGGACGGTTCAGAAATTCTATTAATAGCACTTAATGCGATTCATGAGCCCTTAAGGGCTGTACCGAGAATTTTACCTTTTTCCTTTAACTAGTTCGTACCTATATTGATAAGATCGAGTGGTCGCCCATGGGAATCGATACCAATTTAATTAATCCCTTTAAAAGTAACTCTTTTGAGCGAAAATGGAAAGTTAATTCTGTTTCAACAGTCTTTTTTTAAGTTTCATAGAATTTTTTAATTAATATCTTTTAAAAATCCACACTAAAAGTATATTTTTGGGTAATTTTTTCCCCTATCCTCTTAAAATTCACAATCTATGAAAAGAGGGAGCCTTTTTGAGCTGATCAAATCGAAAGCTTACATGGAACTAAAACGAATATTAATCGAATTTTATATTTTCGTATTTATTCAGGTAAATCAATTATGAATATACATCGGTACAAGAAGTCATACATCATTTTGCGTATATTTGGGAAAAAATAAATCGATTCCTGTATAGTTCGTTCGATCCTTTTCAAGCGAATTGCATATGTGAATATCTGATTCTGAGTTGTGACATAACTTGAAATGTGTCAAATGCAATCTGAAATAAAATATGTAATTAAAAATTACTCATTCACTACTTAATTGTCAGTTAATTAAAATATTTTATGAATCCCTCTCACCATCTTTTACATATGTTACCTACTATATCGCTTACCAAAAACTATTTGATTTAAATTCTCCGTCTCGCCACAATAAATCAAAATTTGATAATTTTCATAAAATCAAAAAACTCATAAAAATGCATTTACTTTACACAAGTTAAAAATAAACACAATTTTATAAACTAAATTTAAGTTAAAGTAGGTAATGATCGATCGTTCCAATAAATAAATTAACAGAAATGCTAAGTAGGTCATATTTTGTAAATACTTTTTCAGTCTAAAATCTTATATAAACACGTAATAAAAACAACAATGCTAATGTTATTCCCTTTTTTCTTAGATGTTCGATTTTTTTAATTCTATTAAATAATTATGTTTAAAACGGAAATTTTGTTTTGTATAATTGCTACACAATTAATTACAATTTTATAAATAATATTTTAAAAATCATTAAAATACTTTTATGTTTTGTTTTAACACATTATTGATATAAGTAATCGAAAATTTACCAAAATCAATACATTTTTGTTAATACTTTTTAAGTTTTGAGTTTTGACTGATTTTACTTAGTTTCATTATTGATAAAGATAGTAGATTTACGAGTAGATAGGAAATGTTGTGAACATTATTTAATGTACATATTATAATTGTCAAATAGAAGATCCAGAGCATTAGATTTATAATGTGTAAGAAAACTGGAAATATTTCACATTAGGCAAACCTACTTACATACATATTTGTTTTCTTAAGATAATGAATTGTAATAAACTTAGAGAGTTTTTATATTATTGTGAAGTCTTTGCTCTAATCATCTACCTTAAATCGACTGACATGCAATATTAGGCTTCGCGACAAAGTTTAAAATAAATATACCATCGAAGACGCATTGTTTTTCGACTTTTTGGGAATTAACTTAACAACTGAATGAGCCTTATTTGGGTATCTTACATTTTGTCTACTTTATAACCGATGAAAGGTTATTTTCCTGCATTCGGTAAAAACGGAAGAAAAGCTTCATGTGATTAAAATATATAATTAAATTTTCACCGCAGAAATATTGTACGTGAAAGAAATTCTCAATACAACAGAGAGAATACGTTGTTTTTGGGTCTTAACGACTTCTTCTGTAATTTTAGTGATATGCAGGTTATATGTACCTATGTTATTGACACTCGGTATGGAGGATGTTCTATTTTCTTCTTGTTCTTGGTACAATGTGTGAATTACACAATTAAAAGGAGTTTTGTCCAAGTAATAGTGATACATCCCTAAAACCTCGCACTTATCACAAAGTAGCTAGTAGAGCAAAAGTCCCTAAGGAAATAATTAGTTTGAATTGCCGCCCAATTGTTTTGCCACAAAAGCTAATTGTCACAATTCTAAAATATTTTCCGCTTTGTTCCATACATTTGACGAACTGCTGGATACAGGGTGAGTGTAAAAACGGGGAAAACTCCACCGGATGGTGGGAAAGTCGACGGAAAACTTTGTGTCCATTTTGTATTGTGTACGAGCGATGAGCGTCTTTCAACGCGCGTGCAAAACTTTGCCAATTTGTCGTCCGTTAAACATGAAGAGAGCTAGGCTTTATCGCTTCCAAAGTTTTATGAAGTTATTTCGTTTAGCTTCGACATTTTACATGAATTTTATGCAGGGTGCTCGCTTCATTGTTATGATCGTTATGGCAGAGATAACGCGCGAACAGAAGCGCAATTGAATGAACCATCCGCATTTTTACTACTGCCTTGCCTGTCTTGATAATATTTGTTTCCAAAACTTTTCCGCTCTAATTCTGGCAACTTAAGTGGGCTCTTTTGTGCCACGAGGAAGCACAAAGCCATTGTTGTACTCCTGGTTTTCACTTCATCGTTGGAACTTGAACGGTGTGGAGTTTGGGGATGTCCACCCAAACAATACTATGTTTTTTTTTTATCCAGGCTGTGATAGTACCTTATTAGTATCGGTCTTTTCGGGTGATTCGTATAAGCAAAATATGCGATAAATCAAATACCCTCACAAAGGCCCTTATTTAACTTATGTGTATCTTCCGCACAATTAATCAGGGTGAAGAGCTCCCAGACAAGGGCCATTTTCATTTCCGGGGGTAATATATCATGAGAGTTCTATGTGTGTTTATTATCTTCACCCAGGCTCCCGGATAACTTCCCAGTTCATTTTGGGTGTCCAGGGGGAGGTCTTATCTTGATTGGTTTAATTTACAGTCTGTTGCACTACAGGGAATTTCATTAACTCAATTCATTTCGAATTGCCGCCATCAAAGTTTCCAGCAATTTCAACTGGCTAAATATTTTTAATTCGAAAATAAAACGTTCGCCAACGATGACGGCAGTTAAACGTGCTGAGTACTCGGAAAAGTTTATTAAATTTCCCTCAACTTCATTATTTTAATATTCAGGCGACGTCCGTTTATTTCAGCGATTATTTTTCGGGTGGCTCCTTCTGTCCTGCATTAATTATACGAAATTCGTAAATAAGTTTTTTATGAAATCGTAAAATTCTCGTTTTCTACCAGATCAAGCTACTGGGATTCATTTGAGTTTTATTGGAAACAAAAGTCGTTTCACCTCTGCAGTACATAGTCTAATCCGGTCGTCGAATTTTACTGTCTAAAAGTGTTTTGCATACTCTTTTAATTCGCCTAGAATTTAATGATACCCCGGCGGGGATTATAAAAACATATTCTTCAAAACAACGATATTATGAGTTAGCAAGACGAAGATTGTTTATAAAGTATTTCATTATATTTGCTTATATAAACAATTCAAAACAGTACAAATATTCAACTGAAGTCCTTAAAATTTCGAAAACTCCTTTTTAATGGTATAATAAAATATGAAACAACTTCACAACAACTTAATGATTGTAGTCTACAATTACATTTCTTATTTAGTAAGTAGATTATACTTCTAAAAGTATTTCTAAATAGGTATAATTACCTTTCTACTGTTTTCAGAGTGTGCGCTTGAACTTCAGTTCATTTAAATTTTCGATTTAATGCTAAAACTGAGCTCAGGTTCTCCTTTTATTATAAGCTGTTCATTTAATTTATTAATATGCAAAACTTATCGTGGTTTTTTTGCTATAAAATAAAGGGTTATCCAAAATAAACTAAGTTTAGTTAGGCCACTGTAGAAAAATATATAAAATTTGTTGAAATGTTTTTAAATAAACATTTATATAATACGTTTGATATTTTAATTATACAATAAATTAATTTGTAACGAAAATCTAAATTTCGTTCATAGGTTGTTCGAAGTATTACCTACATATTAATTTTTTATTTGACTCTGTGCATTTTTTCGACATTGCGCATTTGAAATTTTACTTGCTAGCTTTAAAGAATTCTTCAGTATTATAAAGCATTTGTTCAAAATGCTTAATAAAGGACAATGCTCAAAACAAGCCCAAGCTTGGCGCTAACGAAAAGTATCTCATAATTTTAGTTAAAAATAATGTTGAACTATTGTATGCTTACAATTATTAAAATAAAAGGCTAAATCTTAGATCTTGCTTTCCATAAAATTGTCCAATATTGCTGCCGAATGGTTTCAGTTTCCCTTTAAAGTAAAGAAAATCAAGTTTTATTTAAAATTCCAACAAATATTGCAGTTCATATTTATGGCTAGCAATAGTATGCAATAAATCCATAATAATCTAAATTATTTTTTAACCACGGGTTCGATCAATCTAACTGCTCGCAATATACAATTGATATGTGAGTGAAATTGGTCTAACTTAGAGCTCTCAATAAAATCCTACTACATATATGGCTTTGAAACTTAACTTTGAGCTTTTTAGATTAGATTATATTTAGTTTGATACCAAATAATATTGAAACATACAATTTTTTATTATTTCTTACGATTTTTTTAAATATAGCATCCGAATGACATCAATTTGTGATCATATTTATAAAAATAGAATTTTGTTTCATGAGAACCTTTATCTTGAAATTGTACTATATCGACGAAAGAGAAAGGTCTTTCTAGGAATCCTGATGATATGTATAATGTGGTATTTGTTGAAATACTTAAGGTACTTACTCATTTTTAATTACTTTGAAGGTATCGAAAGCATTCGTATAGTCTCGGTGGCTGTTAGTATCAAAACCAGTACTAGTATTTATAAAATTTTTGCATTACCAGCTTCAGGGATAAAATAAATTAAATGATTGTTTTTATAAGTTTTAGGTATGTACTGGTTTAATGCTTATCGCCATAAACATAAATCAAATAAAATGAAATTAAAAAAAAATCATAAAGTCTTTAGGAAATTTGTAATACATACACAAAAGGAAAAATTATTTTGTAAAATTACATATATGTGTCATCATAATTTAAGGAACTCTCATTTGTCAGAAAAATTCAAATTTCATAGAAAATGGAGTAGCTGAGACTGTGTTGACTTATCTTTTGAGAACAAATTAAATACCATTTTTAATGTAATAATAATGTAATATCGTAGTAATGTAATATTTTTGTTTACTGCTGTTTGTAAAAATACTAATATAGTTTTAAATTTATAGGTGGGAAGAAAATGCTTCTTAAACCTACACTTGTTCTTAATTGAGAACCTCTCGAAAAGCAATCAATTTATGAAATTTGCCTCTGATAAATCTCCAAACAAGATTATCTTGAATAAACTACTCGAATCATGGCATCGATGAGAAATTTAATAAAACATGCAGGATCCGCAAAGCGTAAACGTAATCAGTTTTAATTGAAGCTTAAAGACTGTGATGTGAAATCGATTTTCTTTCCACTTACTCTGGATTTCAAGTAATTTCTCTGCAACCCATCTAAGCAGCCCTTATGGTACGAAAATTTTATGCAAAATATGGAGAAATGGGTAGTCAACTACAATGCTATTAACTATTAATTGGATGGTGTGTAGTCTATCAGAAAATTAATTTGTGCCTCTTGTGGGCTTAAAAACAACACACTCATACGACTGGAAGTAATTTGTGTTTTGGAATTTTTTTTGCTTCATGTCATTTTTAAGTTTTATGGAAGCTTCTCAATTTCCTCAATGTTTGCCTAAAATTTCTATAGTACATACGTGACCTCTTGAACCCGCCTCCAAACGTCTAAAATTCTAAAATTCTTTGCTTTTAAAACTCGGAGGTACGTGCCGTTTAAGAGCAGCTTCCAATCATCCATAATTCCCTGGATTTAAATTTAAAGCGGCTCTCAAAGGAATCCTCCGGGGAGTATAAACTTAGCCAAGTGCCTTAAGCAGGGTGGTTAAAACTCAATCATTAATTGAGGTTAGTCCACAAAACGAAAGCTATAAAATTTTGTTGCCCATACTCCCTGAAAGATAGGAGTAAATTTTACGTCCATTGCTCCTTGCTGCTTCTTTGCATTGCATCCAGGTCACGTAGCACGTGCTGACAGAGACAATTTCAGTTTAACGTTCAAATTTCATTTTGCAATTTAAAGGGTGTGAAGTCGGACCAGTGCTCAGAATAAGCCACCGATAATAAAAGCAGATATTATCCATTAAATAACCTCTGTCATCAGCCGGATTTCGAGGAGTAAAGATGTAGGATAAATTTTCTGCTTAGTCTGAAACTTTCTCGTTTAATTGTTCAAGAATATTGCTCTTATCACTTTGAAAGCTGGTTTTATTGAACGCAATTTGAAGAACAATTTCATTCGAAGTTTAAAGGATAAGAAAATGTCAGGTTTGGCATAGTTTTCATTTTCTTCACATCTTTATATGGTTAGCTTTAAAACCTAAAATAACTCGTTTTTTTCTTCTTTTTTTTTTGTATGAAGCAAAAACTTTGCGTACATTAAATTTTAACCGACTTTTATAATAGGTACTAACTGCTTGAAATTTTATTTTCGGGGTCTTGAGATCGCTGATTTTGAATGTAGGTAATATAAGATATTATAAATTCAATTCGGATCCAAAATGGTTGACGAGAATTTTTAAATTATTCATATCCTTACGTAAATTTAAAGTCATCAAAATGTTTTGTGCGTCACTAATTACGAATCAAATGTTAGATTTATAAAATTTAAAAGAGTGGATTAAACATGTTGGATACAAATAAAAGGCATTGAATTGATTACTGACATATTGGAATCACAATTTTATCTTTTTCAAATGTAAGGGTAAATATAATATTTGAAATTAATTAAATTAATTAATCATGAAAGCAGTCTGATTATGGAAGATTTGTTCACAAATTGCTTAATTTAATTCAGTAATTAAATATTATTATAATTAATGAATAACAATTGTATGGAGAAATGTCCAGTATTTATTTTCTTAGCAAAGAAATGTGGTATCCATTTATTTATTTACCTTCAGTAAAATGGAAGTAAAGTAAATACATCAAGTAATCCCCTTCAGCATTTTAATTACTCACCTAAGGTATAATATGTTGTAATTAGAGCTCTATCCCATTAGCAATGCATATAATAATTTGTGAGATGTTAATTCAAAGTAGCTCTTAGCAGTAATTAAATTCTCCTTTCGATGTATGCAACTTGCGATTCAATTTTACGTTCTCTACATTTCTGGAATTGCAAGACATAAAATGGGGCTTTGATGTTATTACGACGCGACGGGAGGATAAAATGGGAGTGGATGCACGTTATTGCACTAACAATTTTGCATAATGCAAACGACATTTTTGTTCTTTCTCTCAGTTGTAAAAATAGTTTTTAATTAAATTAATATTAAATTTATGGAAGCAGGCTAATGTAATTTTGAGCAAGTTTCTACTTGATGAAGAGGACTAAGTTTTTTAGACATCCTGGGAAAATGAAGGCATTAAGTTCACTTTATAGTGTCTTCCCTTAAAATTTAAGTGCTTTGGTTAGTTCATAGAATAACATGTTGTCAGACACAAGGAAGCCAACATTCTTCAGATAGTTCTAGACATGCTTCTGGACAAGCAATTTTAAATCAAAGGACAAGGTGATCGAAGACCTCCTTTAACTGCTTCGGATATTGTGGACTAAAATTGAATCTCATTGCCTTAGACTTGTCTGCATATGTTTCGCCTAAAGATTCCATTTATTTTGCCCTGGATGCTGCCATAGGACTCCGAAATATGTCTGGCAGCACCAGAACGTGATGGTGTAATGCTGTTGTTAGCCAGCTCTGAAATCTCTTTATTCTGTGCAGAGCACCCGCACGGCTTCGGGATTTATTGCAGTCGGCTATTGAGCTGCAGGCTGCAGCAGCCCTTTGAGCACAGACGGCGCAGCGAATCCATCTCGGTTCCATAGTTAAAATATTCTCGTATGCAACACGCTCGTAAAAGGAATTGAATGCTATTTTACGTGGCAGCGCGTACGTTAATCAATAATAGATTTATCTTGCCCTGCGGCTGCCACTTGATGTCAGCAGCTCCAGGAAGACATCCGATTTGCATCTGAGAAAGTTACTTTATTTGAGTAAAAGATCGCTTAATTGAATCTTATGTAAGGACTTTAAATTTTTGTACATTGGTAAGAAATATAATCTTATAAACATTCTGACTGTTAGTTGAAAATTTGGATATTTATGTAAATCCGATAATAATTCAATATTACCTACATATATATGTAGGGCCCATTCCACTCAAAAGAGGAAATAGTCATACATTTTTAATTTACTCTTATTAAATTTATTTTCATAATAACCTATAGTTAAAGGTTCATACTTTACTGATCCATAAGAAAAGATTCATAAAAATAAGACGAATGAATTTTCATCGATGGAAATTACAAATTTATAAAAATCACTACGGTGGAGACAATTTTGCTTGAGTTGACAACACCTTTATCGGTCATTTAGACGACTTAAGAATACTGCCAGTTGTCTTTTAGCGAAGAAAGATTTAAAACTATTTCATCTGTGATTATTTAAATGTACTTTTAACTAGGTATTTACATTTAATATTGCATTTTTAACTCTTTTCTAAAATTTGTCTCACCAGTCACAGTGGTAAAAGTGGGCTATGGTTTTTGTTGTTGTTGTGTTGTTTTATAATACTATTATCGACTATTTTTACCCATAAAAAAATAGATTTTACTGTACTTTCTAGACTAATTCTGTAACTGGAAGATTTAATGTTAAAATAATTTTAATTTTAGTTTTCATATCATAATTGCTATGCAATTTAAAATAATATTAGTCCATATTACGTTCTAAACATTATTAATTTATTAGTAATTAATTATTCAACGTTGATTTTAACTGATTTCACACTCGTCTCAACAGACACAAACTGAAAATGTTATATTTCCTTTAACTCTTTGGAAAAGCTTAGATATATGTTTATTTACATAAATACAATATGAAAAAAAATTAAAAAAATTATAGTAATTTCAGCTATTTAACTATTTTCAGGAACTATTTCATTCAAAAGGGGGTAAAAGTACCTTTCCAATGATATCTTACTTGTACGTTGATTTTGATTGACCGGTTTCAGAACGTCACTATAAAAATATTTGATTATTTTTATAAAAGCTAATTCAATATCAACTTAATTCGTAAATTATTTTTTTTCAGCAGCGAAAAAAACATGAAGATATCAAAACTGATGGATGCAAGTACATATGTTAAAGTTTGATTCAAATTAACTGTAATGTAAAAATTGGAAGGTTCTGAATTGATTTCAAAATAAATTTACATCGATTTTACGGAATATTAACTGAAATCAGTTTTTCAATTAATTTGATAAATTTTCGCCTTCAAATTATAAATTGATAATTATCCGGATCATTTTCTGCATTAGCCTCATTAAATTTTTTCATGTTATGTATGTTGTCCTTAAAATATTTTAACATTTATCGCTGCACTGCTTCATCGCGTATGACCAGAGCCTGAAGTCGAATACCACATATCGCTTAATTGTGCCCTTTTCAGCTCCCATCGAATTGATTGGAATAAATTTCACTGTTTAATCACCTCTACCTGATTTTATTTTTCAACTGCGAAAAAACGTAAAAATTTATGTTTTCCTGTCAGTATTTATGGGTAGGCTGTAGGCAGATGGTTTTTAATGCAGTTTTTCGCTTAATGAGAGTTGTTCCGAGGACCACTTGAAAATTGTTTTTCGTTTTCGCTAAAAGTTGTTTGGTTCACTATTGAATTTGAACGAGTTCACTTGTTTGCCGACAATAGTTCCCAGTTGCTACACAAATTACAAATTACTCTGTTTTTATCCCCCAATTGCAAAGCTTGGTTACACAGAAATCGTAATTATTTTTCTTTTTTTAATTGACAAAAAAAAAACCTTTAGTTTTAAAATACTCAGTTGCTTGAAGTAGTTGGCGGAAAAGTTTCAAGTGGAAATGATTTTCATTAATTGCGTGATTTCAAAATGTTATTTACTTTTCATGACTTCTTTTACCAGATATTAAACCAGAATTTTTGTAGTTGGTTGTTTTTGTATGAAGTGTTTTGTTTCTGTATCATGGTTACGATTGTTTGTACAATTAAATGAGAATAATATACAAAAATAAATGGGGCTTTCATTACAGAAAATAAATTTTACCACAATTAAATTAAAACACACGTATTCTTCCAATAAGTTTACCAAACGTTTAGTACATTTTTCAGCAAAATAAATTACTTTTCTGTAGTCCAACATGCCAGTCTCACCCAGGGACCGTCAATAACAGATATTTTTTATATTTTTGAATTTAAAAGTCAAATACAAAAATTGGTTTGCTCAGCTTGAATGTATTATATGATATGCAACTTATTGTGACAAGCGATCACGAAGTTATTTTTAGTTTTAACTTTTATAATATTATAAAAGTCATCAGTACGAAGTAAATTTTAAATTTTACACGTTTAACATAAAAGTAAAAACTAAAAGTTTTCAATTTTTAAGTAGGTAACAGATAAGTTTGCCTAAAAAGTTTTAGGTTTTTAAGGATACTTAAATGCTTTGTGCTTTATTTTGCACGTTTTTTTAAACTGATATAAAAAGACTTTTATTTTTTAAATTAGAAATAACTATTATTATAAAAGTAATGTTATTTTTGTCTGTCTTGACAAATGACGACTTTTCTTTCTTCAGTCTTTGAAGGTTTTTATTTTAAAAATATAATTTAAAATACAAAAATAAAATTATTTTTCAGAAAACAAGTAGAATAGTCATTGCGATTAGAAAAACACAACAAACTAAGTATGTACTTAACTTGTATATAATAGGCATAGATAACAGTTTAAAAAAATTTAACTTAAAACATTGTTGTTGAAATTGAACTGGTACTATTTGTCTTAAATTGTGTTTAAAATAATAAATAATTTCTCTTTTTTGCGATATAAGTTGCGATATCTATCCTCATAAAAAGAGCCTAATGAACTAGTTACTAGTGAAATGGTTTGAAGATGTACAAATATCATGAAATAAATTGTCTAACCTGTTAACCGGAGAATTAACTTTTGTTCAACTCGTTTCAAAATGGAGTCTTTCTCTTCGCACTCTAAGAAATCGTTTTTCAAGTCTTGATTATATTTATTTCGACAACGAAGTTTAAGGATATGTATATGTACATATGTATGTCCACGTTGAGTAAAAACGACTTAAAACGTAATGTGTTAGCTCTTTTTACAAATCGGTTGCAGTTCTAGGTTTAACAGGAAGTTTTGCTCAAGATTGAAAATTATGACTTGACATTTCTCAAATTTGAAAATTTTCATAAACCTAAATAACGACTTTTAGAATCCAATTCAATGCAATTTTTATAAAACCGACTATTTTGTTTAAAAACCTGGATGCCCATTGAAGTAGCCTTCCGGATATGGCGAAATATTTCGTCATATCCAGTTAACAGGTTAACAGGCAAAGTAGTTATAATTTGCCGATATATTATACATATACATAAGTATATTTATGGTGTTAGCCAGCTAACTCTTTTTGACGAGTATACTCGTCATGAAAGAAGTGCAAAATTTTGTGTTATGACGAATATATACTACTGGTTACTGGTTAATTTTACAAAATAGGAGATTGTGTTTTGAAGTTTCTATAGAATATTTGTGTAGATATTTTAGGAGCTTCATTAAGTCTCCCAGAATGAAAATATCCTTCAAAAATTGTATATCCGTCTGTCTCCAGAACATTCGTTCCCTTAGTTGAATGAACCCAGTTCCTCCATTTTTACCCACAATTTTTTCTGCTTTTTTGTATGAAATTAATAAAACAGCAAACATCTGCAGGAAAGGTAAACAGTGGTTCCGGGAGAGGAAACCAAGTGCGCGCACTGTTTATATTTACGTTTCGCTTAAAATAAAAAATGTAAACGGGCGCGTCTCTTAACACTGCGAAAACAATTTGAAATTGCTTTTGCCGTGTTGTCTTCGCTATCCAGAAGCAAAGACGCTGCCTCCCCCACTCTTAAGTTGTTGCGCGGAGCCTATTTCTTCAAATAAGTCATTTTTATTGTTTTTCATTTTCTTCAACACAAGCCTCTGGGGTGATACATTGCAAATTAATTCTTAATTTTTTTTTATTTTCTTTTATTTTCTCCTTTTCTGAAGGAAGATGATTTTCCAAGATATGTACTTTTGCTATCTTTGCTTATCATGGAGGGGTTCTTTTTATATGGAAAGATGAAATTCATGAACGAAAAATTATTCTTCTTTTCACAATCTTTTTTATCCGTAAGGCTTTGCGCTCAGAAAAAATTGTATTTTATGTCAATCCGTACCAAGTACTAAATCGTTAATATAGTATATAATATTACAACATTGGTTTTTATAGTAGTACTACATAGCCTAAATTGATTCTTAAAATATCGTAATAATATGGGCACAAACAATTGATATAATAGTTGCCAAACAAGTATGACAATTTTAAATTTTTTACTTAATGCAATAATGCAATAAAAATCCTTCAAAATAAAAACCAGCTAAAAAAGACCAGCTTACCAGTTAAAAAGGAGAATTATACTTTTTAGTTAATAAAATTACTTAGTTGAACGACGTTTAAATATGTTATTAAATAACGTTTGTGTAATTTATTTAGTAGGTCTGTTCGTTGACTGATTAAGATCGATGTATATGTAGATCAGAAAAGATCAAGAGATCTGCGTCCTATGAGAACTATCATTGCTCTTTTCTGATCTAAACTGATCTGCTTCGCGTTCATTGAATCTGATCGAGGTTGGTAATTATCGATGTTTTCTGATCCACAAATTTTTATAGATCTGGTTAGATCAGTGCTTTTGAAAATTTGTCAGTTTGATGCAATTCTCGACATTTTTTTACAACTGACGTTTGATGATAGATTTGCGTTCGTTAAGACTTCACATCTTTTATCATCTTGTCTGATCTGACAATTACTTGACAGTTCAAGATGACAAGTTGACCTAATTGGGTAGTATCTGGTTGAGATCAGAACTCAACGAACAGACCTAGTGTTTGCCATTTAATAATAGAAACATAGGTACTTCAACAAGTTTGCAAATAATAGTTTTATCAAAGTTCTTGTTGGGTCACAGTTAACTTTACGTAAGTTAAGATCATTACCTCCTGTTTTCCTTAGGCTTAAAATTAATGGTATGGGTTTTGAGACTATGTGGTTTCAACAAGACGATGCCATATGCTACACAGCTTGTGACACAATATGTACATATGTATATACGGCTCCAGCCTTATTAAATTTTCTTAAAAATCGTCATACAAAAAACAAATTTTGCATCGCCTGGCATGCATCGACAAAATTACCTGGAATTATTAGTTCTGCATTTCAAAAGAATGTAAAATTAAATATTTCAAAATTTCAACATTTTTTGAATACTAAGGCAAGTTGGGTGTCACAACAGAGTAAAATCCGCCCGACCATTTATTTCTGTATTAGATACTGTTACCAGATTTACCTTAAATAATTATATTACAAATTTTTAGATTTGTTAAAGAACCTTAGTCGAAATGACTGCCAACGTTTAGATTATTAGTCGTTAAATAAATATCGTAAAAATAACTAGTATTTATAAGGAAAGTTTATTATTGTAATTTATTATATTTTATTTTATTTATCTTTAAAAAAAGATGGTGTAGGTAAATTCTAAGTAATTTCATCCTATTTTTCCAGAGCGGAACGAATTACTTACGACTTCTATGGTGGAAAGACACAGAAACCGTCTTACAGAATAAATTGCTGTTGTCTGTTTTAAAAAAGAAAAGCCGAATCCCCATTTTGTCGTAGCCAATATCTTTCTTCTATTCAATTCTGTTTATAGCTTTAATGCACCTTATTATATCTGTTCTGTGGAGGACATATCTAAAGAAGCCATTTAAGAGATTCGGACGGGTCTCTTTTAAAATTCACTTTAAGACGCTGCTGTCACAGTTACTTGGAATTTTCACTGCTCTTCGTTGGTAAGCAAGATTTTGTTTCCTCAAAGCTAAGTAAAATACCTCACTGTCAATGCCATTTTTCATTTGTCCATTGATCCCTCCGCTTTTGTAATCTGCACATAATCGATTGCGAACAAACTTTCGAATTATTTATTTTGCTTGAAATGCTATACGGCGAACATTGAAAACATTGCGAAGGCGGACGAACATCTAGAGTCTAGAGAAGAAAATGCATCTCTGCACAGTGCATCCAGCCAGCAAGGAGTTCGATAATCTACCACAAACATATAAAATTTTAGCAGTTCGATCATTTATCAAAAATTTATGGAAAATTGAATTCGCCCGATTTATGTCCCTTCGGAAACTTTTCCAAATAGAAAATTTAAAGAAAAAGAGAATTTTTTATGACCCTGTTCCACAAGACTGACTCCGCTAAGAGGGCCGTGACCAAGGAATTTTTCATTGTCGTTGCAAGAAGTTAAAGTTGGAATTTATACGGACGAGAAACGATCGGATGCGGGTGGTTGTGGAGACAAATTTTCTTCGAAATTAGGTAACCGACGAGTAAATCAAGAGTTGTCTGCTTGCCAAATTCCCCTTTTGATCGTCGTTATATTTTGACGATGGCGCTTATGAAAGATAGAAAGTTATTGTTTTAGGATACAGAGAATGTTTGTCTACGTGCTGTTGAGTAATTTAATAAATTTTTTAAGATTGGATTGAAAAAAGTATATGAGTTATAGCATAAATAATGATTATCTTGAAAATTTTGATGTTTTTTGAGTTTACTTTTAATTGGACTCAAATAATATGCCCTCAATTCAATTATACAAAATTGTAGCTATTAAAATGCACTGTTTTTCTCTTTTTACTTACATATGTTTAGTATAGCTAACCTCAGTATCTTGTTGAGCCGTTCTCATTATTTTAAATTAAAATAAGCCAGTTTCGACTACCAGTCAAAAGTATTATATCTATCTATAATAAAAATTGAACGGTCATGTAATATGTATATTTAATTTTTTTGTGACATGATTTTTGACATACCTACAGCGATACGTTATTTTCCTGGCTATATTTACATATATGGTTAAATGCCGTAACGAAAATTGAGCTCATATAGTGCGATTTATTTTTCAACCCTTAAATGCAGCAGCATAAAATCTAAACACTTAATCAAAATTTCTCATGATTCTTTCGGCAAGTAGAAAAGCCGCAAATAGTTAATGCTATTAATTCGTAACATACCAAAATTTGTAAGCTTATACGATTTCCACTACACTACTTGAGTGTTTTCGGAGTCGCTGATTTCAAACCGACTGCCAGAATTTATGAACTTCAGTAGCGGAGTATCAAATTTAAAAGTTTTTGCGTAATTTACCAATTTTTCAAGAAATATGATGACAACTAATCTGCATAATTGAAAAAATTTAAATGAGAGTTATTATTAAGAGTATAGAAATAATTTCCAATTTTATGAAATTAAAATACATTGAAAATATGCAGAAATATGGTTGATAATATATAGGGTTATTGATTTGATACTAAATAACTTAATATTGATTATTTAGATGGCAAAATATTTATGTAGGCGATTTATATCACGAGTAAATAAATAAATTAGCTAAGTTTTTAGTTTTTCCTCCCATAAGGCAATATTATACAATATGTAAATGAAAAGAAAATACGTGTAATGTATCTGTTTTAAAATTATTAAATATAAGAAAAAAATATGAAATAAATAATAGGTATAGATATGTCGGTACTATGAAAATAGTTCTATGTTTTCGATTGGATATTTGAGATATTTGTTCGTAAATTCGTGCACTTTATAGCAATCATATTATACACGTATTTAAATTTTTGTATATGGTAAATTTAAGACTTAATGGTTGTATGTATTTTTAAAAGTACCTAAATTATGGAAAATTAGAAGGTGTTTCACAATTTATTCATATATTCAATTTGACTTAAATAAGTTAAGGCAGTAATCTAGGCGTACAATCTCAACGAAGCACCTGTAATAAAATGAATCTCAAACTTATGATTGTCTTAAAAGAGGACTCATTGTTAGACAGAAAACTAATTGCTATTTTCGTGCTTTCATAAGACCTGGTCCAGCACTTACTTTTCTCGCATTCCGTCCGCATATCATCCTGAGGGCAAAACTAACAATGGAAACACAAGTCGTAAACTTGCAGGAATAAAACGATCTCATAACTCATAATTACACATGTAGCGATGAAATTACATTGTAATTCAGCTGGGTTTCCGGGCGCAGCTTAAATGGCCACTGAAAAATATTAGGAAACGTAAGCATTTCCTGGTAACATGCTGTTCACAGCGAGGTCTAGAGAAGAAATTTAAGGATAAGTTTCTTCCGCAAATTTTATTTATGATCTCTGTAGTTTATATGAAAGTTCCGTTTACCCTAGATTAGGCCGGGGTAGTTATACTATATCTGGAAAGTTTTACGAAACTATGAATTTTCTTCCTTTTTATATTCAAAGAAAATTTATTGAGAGCTGGGATGCTGAAACCAAATCAAAAATACACCCCGAAAAGGAGCATATAAATTGTGTTGCAACGGCTTAAAGATTACTTAAAGATTTGCGTAAATCTACTCGGTTATCTGACTGATGGAAGCATTTTACTCTCATGATCTATTGGGTTCAATCAAGCGAAAGGGTTGCCTCAAAAGCGAATGGGGAAGTGCATTGTACTGCACCTGAATGGGAATTGTGCAACGACATCCCCTGCATTCATTCAGATACTACGAGGAAATGCATGCAGAAAAGGTTCTCAGTACCTATGAGCTTCATTCAGTCGATTCTAATAAGGTTCGCTCTTTTTCCTATCGTAACGATAAAATATCTTTCTTCAAAAGATACCCACTTTTAGAATTTTCTCTGAAAAGTACATGCATATATATTCATTACGAGCTCCTCAATAACACCTTTGGTCTTCGTTAGGAAGACAAAAAGAACGTTGAATCGAATTCAAGTTGAAAAGGTTCATATACATAAGTATAAATTCATGAATTTTTTCACGTGAATTTAAAGGTTGATTAATGTAAAACAATAGATTTTGCACTTTGCAGGTCTTTCATTTAAGCCCTCTTTTATGAAAATCCTTTGTGGAAAAAGGAAAATTTACGCATGACTTTTTAAAAATAACTTATAAATGTTATACTGAAAGATGTTGCATATTAGCTTTAAGAATAATATTCATTCGAACTAGATGATTGAAACATTTTGGTTTATGGACTTACTTCAGGCCTCATTCTATAGCAAATGAATCCTGAATAAAAGGAAAAAACCACTTAATTTTTAGAATTAAAATATTTTTTCTGTGGAGGTCAAAACATAGGGGAGACCGGGTACAAAAGTAACATTTTTTACTTTTGCCTTGATTTCTGGTTAGGTGTTATTATTTTGATGAAATTAATATAGCCATATAAAAATTCCGTTCATTTTCTTTACATTAGTATCTTGATTTACCTGATTATTGTGTATTTTGTATGAATCACAGAGACTTTAAAAAAATTCGTCCGTTGTTACTTTCGACCACGTTGGCAGGTCGAAAGTAACAGGTCAAAATGTTTGTAATAATTATGATATTACATATTAAATCAACAAATTATTTATTAGAAATCTTTTTTATTAATAACACAAATAAGCACTTTCATTTTAAATGCTAAAAAAATATATATTTTACGAAAAAAAAATCAATATTATTAACTCTTCCTTAGAAACTGTGTTTAGTAATTAATGACATTAATTATTGTATGATAATAATTTTTTCTAATCACACTATTCAGTATCAGTCTTCTATTCAGACTCGCAATCAGTAAATCAATCCGAAGACAAAAGTAACAAGTTACTTGTCTATCCATAGGGCTATGTTACTTTTGTACCCTACCACATTTTTGTCAACACATGGACGATAACCTGAAAACGGAACGTGCTAGACAAAAATGAATTAAAACACTGTGTAATAAATCTAATCTAGAATTTATATGCAAATTTTCAGATTAATATCGTCCTTAGTAGTATTAGTAAACATAAAATAAGTGAACGTCAAAAAACTTAGTTTTGACTTGTGAAATCACTTATTGTCCTCTCAGAAAACCTAGCAGCGCGTGGCGCGCGCGGCTACTGAATGCAAGAGAGGGGGGCGCCACCGGCCATCACCTGATGGCAGCGAAGCGGTATTTTGACTATTTGATAGACTTACAGAGCCTTTGTTACTTTCGACCCGCCGTTACTTTTGTACCGGGTTCCCCTACATATATGTTTGAATAAATAAAATTATTATTTTTTGTCTTTCTCAGTTGAACTTTTATATTTATTTTTTACCCACCTCTTTATAGAAAACAATTAGCGATATTTTTCGAATACCCGTCACTCACGTGAATCTATGAGTTTATGAAAGCATGTTCTAATATATTTTTTACATTAAAATCTCTAAAAAATTTGCCATGTGTCACCATGGAATGGCCTTCAATAAAATTAAACAAGATAAGTAAGAAAAGTTTGTTAAAAAATAAGCTTTTATTTACTTTGAAGATATAAAAATATGAACTCCTCCTCCCGATTTTGTCTTTAGTCCATTGTCGTCAAATTTAAATTTCGATTTACACTGTCAATTTTCGCTGGTTTAAGATAAAGGATATTAAGATTTTAATGTTCCATAAATAGTTTACTTTGCTGGCTTTAATTTTATTAGTTTTTTAGCTTAATTTTACTTGAACCTCTTCAAACTGGAAAGAATGGAATTGATTTGCAGTCAAATTAAATTATTTACTAAATTCATATGATATATATGCTTGTTCGTCCTTTTCAAAAATAATCAACTGCTCCGGACAAAGGTGATTAATTCTGGAGCAGAAGTTATGAAAAAAAAGCATAATTTTTCATGAATACTTGTTCAGACTGGACACAAAATTACATTAAACAAGTGCTCGGCCATAAATACTGGCCGAAACGTGAATTTCTGGATTTATCGCTGGCGAAAATATAAAGGGAGAGATAAAAGTGATTAAAAACTAAATGGAATTCATTTTTAGTGCGGATGGAAATTCGGGCGACAAGTGTGAAAAATAATCCCGAATAGCGGCGAGTTCGTGCTCCTCGTGAACTGCATTTCCGCGGAATCGCGGCTTCAACCGGTACAACATAATAAGGACCGGCCCTAGAATTCATCGCGCCACACCGCGCTCGCGTTGGGATGCTGCAGAAACTGATGCTCAGTGGACCGACGATTTTATTCACATGCAGCTCGCAGGGTTTGCACAGAGTCGAAGCGGTACGCTTTTAAATCATCAATTTATTAAAAAGTTTTAATTAATATTGCGCCGGCAGACAGCGCTAATTGAAATCTCAAATTCAATGGTCGTACAAGTGTTGGACGATGTTATCGCTCAAATTGCGAGACCCCGAGCCCATGACGCGTTCAATGCAAATGCCCTGAATAAAAATCATTAATTCAAAGGATTTATCTCGGTCACCGCCATATGCTACAACTAAACAATTAGGCAACTTTTCGGCGGCTATGCTCGACCGCATATTGAGTTAAATATGCTCGCCACTGGCCAAATTTAAAATTATTCACAGGGCGAAAGAACTTAATGAAAGTATTTATTCGGTGAGCTAGGCAAATAGCTGCCAGGAAAATGTTTTCACAATTTCACCACTATCGATTTTTTCCCTAAATAAAAGCATTTAATTTTCCATTGGAAAGCAAATAGTACCTAGCATTACTCTTACAGGGTAAATATTGATTATTTTTCGGTTTTGAATTTTAACACGATAATTAAATGGAGCTATTGAAAGCCGCCACATGTGAATGATTTTCAGGATGCAATAAAAATAATAGATATATTTGGTATTGTGTAGGTCTATAAAGCGGAATTAGCAATTACTTTTTATTGACAAATATGCGAAATCTGGATACAAATAATAATAATAATTCTGATGATAAAATATTATTGGTGTACCACAAGTTGCATTAAAACTAATCTAATGTATGTGCTAATGCATTTGTTTTTCTCATAAATAATTGGACCCATTATAACAACATGCCCATATTATCGGAACTTAAATTGTTTATTTCGAAAAAATGAATGAAATTCTACATATTCGATATTTAACATCTCCTTGTATTTATTGTTGCTGATGAACTTTGGAAAATATTTCCCAAATTCATACTAAAGCTAGATAGCCTAAAAACTTGTTTAAATTTAAAAAAAGTTTGCTATATGCATAGTTTCAGTTGTACCTACTATCTATAGCATTTGACTCACATGTTTTGGTTTTCACCTAATAAAGTTGTTGTGTCATGAATAAAGCTCTTGTAACAGAAAGATATTATGTAATTTTCAGATTAATAAGATTATATCATAATTTTGTGGTAGTGATAGTACCTTGAAAGATATTGGCTCTTATGCATAAAAACCGAGCAAATACTCAATCTCAATTTTTATATAGAGAACCCGAGTATTATCTCACCCAAATTGAGATTGAGCTCCAGTTTTCTATATAAAAATTAAGATTGAGCATTTGCTCAGTTTTTATGCATAAGAGCCATACCTACTGTTTTATTTTTAACCCTTTATACGCCTATGTGAAAGTTCTGTTACAAACCATTTAAGTGCTCAAAACAATCACCTGAACCATAAATCCAATATTAGTTACAGCACACCTACGAACCATTCTCTGTGTAAAAATTGCGAAAATGCAATAAATTAAAAGTCAATATTTCTTCACGTTATCTACTATTTGTGTAAACCTACATTTTGAATAAAATCTTTTTATTTTGCAAATATCATGTTTTAGTACTTTTTGCATAGAGATTAAATAATATAGCTAAAATACTATGTACATTGTTTGTACTGTTTTGTTTTCATTGTATTACTAAAATTTTGAAAATCTAAGAAATACGTATTTATTTTGTTGGAAACTTGTCAAAACAGCTAACATTTATTCATATTTAAGATACGGAGCCTTAAAAAATGAAAACAAAAAAGGTATCTTAATTTTTAAGCTTTTTGAATAACAATTTATAATGTACCTAAGTTTAATGTGTCTACGATCAGTATCAGTAGCACATTGTTTTGTTAAAATCTTATTTGTACCTATACTTAGTTCCAAAAAACATATTCGAAAAAAATATGCTTTTTTGAAATTTTGATGAAGATAACATAATTAATTTAGTTTTATCAGAGATACTTTAACAATAAAAATACAATGGGGATCCAAGAAATGACACTTTCCTCTTTTATTTATAAAATATACCTACACCGAAAGAAAAAATAGCAATACTAACTAATCTTTTGTTGATTATCAGCCAATTAATGGAATTAGTTGTTATAACAATTTAAAGTAGTGAAATCAACTAAAATAGTTGAGAAACTAACTAATTTTGTAAATGTTTTTCTTACTGTTTTAGATCTATCAACTAATTTAATTAATTGGCTGAAAAAATAGTTAATTTTGCTGCTCTTTTTCTTTCAGTGTATGTATGTATAGGTTCAATATACCTATGCACATAAATACTACATATACCTACTATATACATTTGTAACATGATTTGGCTATGCAGTTTTAGCGCTGTAAAATTTTCCATCAGCCCATCTATTCTCGTTTTAATACTCTTAAAAAAGAAAGGTGCTAAACAAGTCAGTCACTTCCTATTACCATACACCTGAAAGTTTAACGAAATTTCTCATAATTCCCTTGACAGCGTTCACAGGCCATCCCATAAATAATTTCACGTTCCGGACCCCGGTGCAGCTGTAGCCGTTCTCAAATATTTTAATAAACGTTCATCTATGTCACTTCGGAAATCCCACGTAACCATCCCGAAAACTTCTCACGAAACAAGATTTCAACAGCTCTCGATGTGTGCTACCGAGTTGAGTGCCATGAATGTAAATGTTGTCGCCAGCGGAGCCCTGCCACTGTGGAGCAAATCCTCCCACATTTGACCCCAAAAACTCAAGAATAATTTATTGAAGGTGGGAATGGCATAGCACTGAATGAGCCCGAAACAGATCCACTTAATCTTCATAGGTACCTGGGGTAAACAGCCTGCCCCGAATGGATCTACATTGAAAAATTACCCCGGCCCCATGAGAGGCCCCGGAGCCCCGGAGCCCTACGTAGATGAAATGCAAAGTGCATTCATTTGGGCCGGGCCCCTGTTGTGAAGTTTATGCAAATACCTGGGGAATTTGAATTTCTCATGTTTACCCACAACTAAAAGGATAGAGTTAAAATGCGGACCCGAGGTAGGTCCATCGGGCATTTTATTGATAATATCGTTTCACCCAATGCACCTCCGGGTCTGGCACTGCTGCACCCGACATCGGCCGAGATTCGGATGAATAATAATAGAACAATACGAGCCGTCATCAATAACCTTCTAATTAGCTTACCCTCATTGTGACCAAATAATTTAACAAACAACAGACCCTCGTCGCAACACTATAAATTTTAGGTCAGACTTTGGTTTATACAACTTTCCAATTAGTTTCCTGCAACCAGAGTTAGGCAAAAATTAATTGCAACCAACAATTGCAACTAAATTATTTAGTTGTGCTATCTGAATTCAGAACAAAATTTTTTCAACTAAATTAGTTATAGTTGGCATGGACAACTACAACATATAGTTGAACAAAAATTAGTTGCACATCAACGAAGAACTTATTATTTAGTTGTAATCGTCAACTAACAACTAGAACTAAATTATTTCGCAATTTTGGAAAAAAAAAATAAATCAACTTAGCTTAGTGGTAGTATATGTCTCATACCATTATCAATCAGCAATTTTTGTTTCATTGATCATACTTCTTAAAATAATGGCAGAAATCTATAGTTTAATTGATGGCGATAAGAGTTATAATAGGAAAAAAAACCCTTAACCATAACTAATTTTCATGACATTAACTTTCTAAGGTGACAGAACTCTCATACAAATTTTAATCCCCTATTTTAACCTCTTAGGGCATCATTTTCCAAAGACGATCAAACACGTCATTCGTAATTTCTAACCAAAAGGCTAAATATTAATTTTTGTGGTTAACTATAAAAATAACGAAATTCCCATACAAACCTTCATCACTCGTTTTACCCGAAAGACTCATTGTCATGGATTTATCTTAAAAAATGGAGAATTTTCTATACAAACTTACATCCCTTATTTTATCTCCTCTGAACAAGAATATCGCAAAATCCTTTCTTAGTGGGCTGCTTACGTTACAAAAATAACGTACAGTCCAAATTTCATGTAATTAGCTTCAGCGGTTTGGTTTAATAATTAGTAACAAAATAAATTTTTAGTTGATAGTTATTATTCGATAAACTACAACGAAACTAATAGTTGTGTTGTTAGTTGTGGGTGTAACTAAATTTTTTTCAACTAACATTGTTAGTTGGCTTTCTCAACTACAACTACTTTAGTTGAGAAAATTTAGTTGGAAATTTAACTAATTACTAACTTAATTTAGTTGTGTCCAAATAATAACTAATAGTTTGATAGTTGTAATCGTCATTCAACAAACAATTTAGTTAACTACGCCAAACTCTGCCTGCACTGCAACTAATAAATTATTGCTGTTCTGCTGGTAAAAATGCTTTTATCCGACTAGTTGAAATTCTTTTATCTAATGCAGGTCGCAGAAACTTTGTATATAGAATTTTTCTTTAATTAGTTTTCTTAAAAATTCATTTTTTTCAAGTTCTGCCGCATTTTTCTCTTATATTATGTGAATACTAAGGGTTAGTACTCACCCCCTAACTATTTCATGAAGTTTTAATAACATTCTGCAGATATCCACCCAGTTCGAAACTGTTATTAAAAGTTGAAAAGGCTTAAAAAACTTTCAACAATTAAAAACAAGTTTCATAGGCAACAAACTCGGACAGGTGGCCTCTCCTCTGCATCCACTTTTATTGTATCGGGGGGCTAGTGGGGCCCCTCTTAAGACTCCGCACCGACAGGTAAATGTAGTCATCCTCTCGAACAGAAAGGGCAATGCAGTACCTTTCGAAAGTTTCCGAGAAGAGAAGGCAATTTCTTTTTTAAGTTTTAATTAGTTTAATGCTCTTGTCTGGTTCCTTTAATCAGACTACCATCTGTTTACGTTTATTCGCTTTCAGTTAACTTCAACTGTAGAGGGAGATGTTCCCATTTCGGGCCACTTTGTGCTTCTGAATAATTGAATCTTGCCTTACATCAGTCAGATTAAAATTGTACTGAAATCTTCGCTTGAGAATTCTGTCTTATTTCATCTTTCCTGTAGAAGGTTTAATTCCTCTTTATAAATGGCCACTTCCCGAAAGTTATCAGTTCAAGATTCATCTAATTTATCGTTATTTACATGAATTTAGTTAATCCCTATTTTTTTTTTTTTTTTGTCACCTCATGGACTTAATTTTATTTTACCATGTAGCACTACAATATTTAAAAGTACCCAGTTAAGTGTGACTTTGAAGAGAGAAAGTAGCATATGCATGTAATTCCTTCAATTTTTTTTAATTTATAAACATATCACAAAAAAGAATAATTAATTAAATTCCATTTTGGCTAGCTATTAACGATTTTCATAGCTACACAATTCAAAAAATGATTAATTAATTAATTAATTTAGAATCTGTTCATGTTAGGAAGTATAGCACTCGGGTTTTTAAGTAATTATCATTATTTTGCTTTTAAAGTAGCTATATGAAATATATGAATAGGTTATTGCGTTTAAAGTTCAGTACGAAATGGTTTGGCGAAAGGTTGACTATAATTGGCCAGTTTTCAAGCTTTTTGCAAATTTCTTTTGGCAAATTATTTAGAAAGGTACATATAACGATTTTTTTTATTGTTGTTTCTGATATTGTAAGATCTTCGGCCAAATATAAAATATTTGAATTTGAATTTTCAATGGTGGAGTATTTTATATTTCTTTGTTGTAGTGGAAGAAATGAAAATTCGCTGAAATGTCTAGTTTGTAAAAGCAGAGATATTTTAGAAGACTCTGTATTGTGTAAAGGCCTTATGGCGAGAGTTTACTTTTAATTGAATTTATAGGTCGAGTCAATGTATGTAAGTCGATAAGTTGTGGAACTATGAAAATCAATCTCCAATGTCATTTTTCTATATATTTTGTAGGCTATTGAATGAATAGTATAGGCGATGGTATAATTTTGTAAAACAAGGACTGGACTGGAATTATTTTTATTTTAATTAATAGCCTACTTCAAATAAATGAGTAAAAATAATATCATTTTCTAAAATAATCCTAAAATATTTGGGTCAACCTCAAAACTTTCTTCAGTATATAAACAATTGAAAAATTGTAGTTCTTAAAATTTAATTAAAATTAAAAACGATACAAATAATTGTCGCTTGTTTTATGTCTTGCTGTTGTTTCTTTATGTTTTTTAATTGTAAATTGAAAAAGTTATATGAATAATTTTGCATTTTCGAACTTTTAATTATTAAAAATAAAAAGTAAAATAGGTGCTCTTTACAATATTTGCATGAAACTAGGATATTTTCTCCAATTAAAACATATCGAACACTCTAAACCCCTTAGTGAAAGCCTTCGAAGTTGATTTCAGTTAAATTATCTCATGACCTGGAAATCGCCCCAGATCGGATTATTTTAGGGTTATTTTAAATCGGAATTAGACCGCATCGAATGCTTGTACTCTCCGATTTATTAGACTATTAAGGCAGTGAACTTAATATTCACAGAAAGCCACTTCGCTTTGCCAAGTCCTCTTATATCGGTCTAGTGCACAATTTTTCTCGGAAAAATGTTGATGTTTTCTATAAGTCCAAAATAAAAAAGTGCAAGGCGAGAAAGGAATTTCCCTTGCTATGGAGTTTTTGAGGAATGTATTGATGATGGAGCAAAAACTTTGCATGCAAGTTTTGTTTTTAGGTTCCACTTGAAGGAAAAAACTTAATTCTTTTAAAAGAACTTTTATTAACTTTTTAGAAATAGATCTTAACATCACCGAATCTTCACAAAGACTGAAAAGACTGACTTTTTGTCTTAAAAACTAAATATTCTGTTTCTTTTCTGAAAAGGCGCAAAAGTCACGTTCCCTGATATTCATTTCAGAAGAGTACTATTTCATGTGGATCAACTATCTGTCGTTTGTCTGAGAATTTTGCAGATTCTGTGGGAAACTCATTTAAAGTGATTTCACTTGGATATCTGCTATTTCTAAATTTCTTGGAATGAATATTTGGATTATCAGGGAACGTAACTCTTCCTTCGTTAAAATAAGGATTCTCCTGAATCCGGTTTACAACTTTTACTTTTAGTTTTCTTTGTTTACAATAATAATAAAAAAGGACAGTTATTACTATTATAACAATTATAGAAGTAAAAGTAACTCCGGAATAGCTGATTATTTTATAATATTTTAATTCTTCAATTTCCTTAATGTTTTCTTCTGTTTTTAATACAATTTCCTTGAATTTAAAAGTACTATCATCTTCAGGTTTGTATTCCAAATTTGGTATGACATATTTATTTTTTATCTCTTTTATGCTATTGTAATAAGTTTTGTTATCTAAATTAATAATACAATTATAAAATTTGATAAAGTAATTTCCTTTTAGATTAAATTTCCTTTCATCACAATTTGAAGTCAACATTACATTATTAGCCAATTGAATTAACATAGAGGAATCATCAATATTATAAATATCAGTATTACAGTCTATAGTATTTTTACAATTTTTATTGACAAAACAGTGTTTTAGCTTATTTAACTGATGGAGTGCTTTATTTTCATCATATTCGTAGTATTTGTTTTGGTGTTCAATTGCTATTGTTAGTTTGGAATCTATTTGGTTACAAGTGTCTTCATTTGATAAGGGTATAATCAATTTTTTATTAACTAGAATCATTTGAAAAGGTATTTTTATTAGGAATATCATTTTTCTTGCCGTTGTTCTGGAGAATCCAACTTTTAAATTTTTTATTTTATATGAATCGATTTGGTATTCACGAATTTCTTCGTGAGTTAGTAAGGATGGATGGATAATATTAAGGTTAGAAAGAATAATGTTGTCTTGTAGTTCGCTTATAATTTTGTCTGTTTCCTGTATGGTTAGTCTAATGTCAAATGTCGCAATCTTTAGTTTGTTTTTGTCGGTTTCGTTTTTTAAGAAGTTCTGTACTAGTTCTCTGTCAGTCAAAATAGCGTTATACAGTTTGTTGATTGATTCATTAAAGTTGTTATTGATCTGTACCTGTTTGTTGAGAGTGTTTATTAGGTTATGATTATTGGCATCGATGATTTCTAAGTGTTGGTTTATCATTTGTCTGTCTTCGTCGTCCATTGTTCCTGTAATCCATTTGTTGATCGTACCTACGAAATTAAACAATCCTCGTTTCTGTATGGTATGGTGTCCGTTTTGTAGCGTTGTTAACTTGTCTTGTAATTTGTCTATGTCCGTCATTAAGGAACTACTGACGTCTTGAGGGAATACTAATGTGCTCTTTCTTAGTTCTTCTATTATATTTTCAATATTCTGTAAGTCGATAATGTGCAGGGAGTAGTTGTATGTTTTAGGTATAAAAATTTCTTTTTCATGTATTATAGTATAGCCTGAATTTGATTCGATTTTATCCACTTGTAACTGAGCTGTTGCTATCGATTGGAACATCACTAGTATGAGGAATGTTATTGCCATTTTCTGAAAATTTAAGGGGACGTTTAATATTACAAGGATGAACATTAGACAAAGAGTACTTTCTAAATTTAGGTTCATCTTTGTGTCTAACAGATTTGTAATTTTTTATATAACCTTCCTTTCTTGTTTCTTCATATGCCTCGCGATTTTTGTTATATTTCTCTAATCTTTTTGTTTGAGATTTTATTAGGTTACTGTATATTTGTTCTACCGGAATTAGTCCTTCTTCAGCTTTTTGTGGAGAGGTTTTAATCGAACTATGATATTGATTGTTATAAGCATTTATGGCAATCAACATTTGGGTTCTTATGGGGTTTGGTTCTTCTAGATTGAGGATACGAAGTTTTTCTGTAAGGGTGCTGTTTAGTCTTTCTATGTCTGAATTGCCGGTGTGACTATTAGGTTTTACTAAATGTAACTCTACGTTTTCTTGGTTAAGGAACTCTTTTATGTTGACATATTTAAATTCGTTATCAGATACGATTTTTTGGGGTTTTTTGTGATTAAAGTACATTCTTAGTTTTTCTATAATTTCCGTATGGTTTCTGTGTTCCATTGGGTATGCTGTTGCGAATTTTGTGAATTTATCGATAAAGACCATAAACGTTTGTTTTTTATTGGTATAAGTGTCTATGTGTATTATCTGGTTTTTATTCGTTGGGATTTCCGTTCTTTTGAATTTTGGTTTTATCGGTTTTCTGTCATATTTTGAACGTTGGCATATGTCGCAATTATTAGTGACCTTATTGATAATTATTTTCAGATCTTTATGATATATTTTTGTTTTTAAATCTTCGTAGAGTGCAATAATACCGGGGTGCTTTTGTTCTTTGTGTTGAATCGATATGACTTTAATTAACTCCTCTTCAGTTTTGATATCTTGGGCGAAATAGGAACATTTTAGAAATTTAGTGTTGGGGAATTCTCTGATTAATATCTGTTGGATAATATTAAACTCGTGATCTGTTATCTGTGAATAAATGGCTACTTTGTTACCAGTCATGAAGGTTTTCAGTTTATGGGTTAGTTCTTCTGGTGTTAAGATAGGGGTTATATTTATTCTTCGGTTACCTAGAATATTTTCGTATTCTTGGGTAAAATTTGAGGTAATTATAATTTGTGTTTTGAACCTATTAACTACGGTATCTAATATAGGAATGTGGTCATTTTGTTCTTCTTGCGTTGAGTGGATTGTGTCAAAACTTTCTAGATCATCCACATTATTTTGCATAGAAATATCGGATAGTTCTTCGGAATTATCCGTTTCTTCTTCTGATTCACCTGCAACATCTTTATTCTCAGGAATTTCTATAGGTGGGTTTAAATTGTAATTGTTAATATTTGACGGGCCAGGGTTGTTGTCTCGATGTCTCGAGGAATTTGAAGGGTCTGAAGATTCTGGAGAATCTCTTCCTTCGTTAGGACTGATCGTCTCGATCAGTGCATTAATTTCGTGTTCGTCGGTATTAATTCGACTGAGAAAATCTGCTATTTTGTTTTCCTTACCTTTTAGGTATTCAATTTTAATATTATGTTCGCCTAAAGATAGAATCCATCTTTGTAGCCTTGGATTCAGATCTTTCCCTAAATACTTGGTGTGTAACCATTTTAAAGCTTGATGGTCCGTTCTAAGCTCGAATTCTTTGCCATAAAGGTACGGCCGGAAGTATTTTACGGCCCATACAATGGCGAGTAATTCTTTCTCGGTTGTATTGTATCTGATTTCGTGATTGTTCAGAGTCCTACTTGCATAGGCAATTGGGTGGTTATCTTGAAGTAGTACAGCGCCAATAGCAAACTGGCTGGCGTCTGTATTTAGCTTGAATGGTCTGCTGAAGTCGGGGTATTTGAGAATGGGATGAGAAGTTATTAGAGCTTTTAACTGTTCAAAGGCGTTAATGTAGGATGGGTCAAACTTATTTATCTGGGTATCCTTTTTTAAATATTTCGTCAATGGTTGGGCTATTCGGGCATAATCTTTTATAAACTTTCTATAGTACCCTGTAATTCCTAAAAAAGACTTAATCTGTTTTTGTGTTGTTGGAAGTTTAAGCTCGATTATATCTTTTATTTTCTTCGGATTAGGTTTGATACCGTTAATTGTTAGTATATGTCCTAAATATTCTGTTTCTTTGCAGAAAAAATTGCACTTATCAATCTGTATTTTTAAGTTAGCTTGCCGGAGTTTATTGAATATTTTGTTTATATTTTCTGCGTGTTCTTGAATGGACGTGCTAAAAATCAATATGTCATCGAGGTACACGACACAGATTTTATTGATGTATTCCCTGAGCACCGAGTTTATTAACCTTTGAAAAGTTGCCGGGGCGTTTTTTAAGCCGAAGGGCATTCGAATATATTCGTAATGCCCAAACGGGGTGGAAAATGCGGTCTTTTTTTGATCCTCTTCTTTTACTAGTATTTGGTGAAAGCCCTTCGCCAAGTCTATTGTAGTGAAGTATTGTGCTTTACCAAGTTTATCTAGGATATTATCAATGTTGGGTATAGGAAATTTATCGTCAATAGTGATCTCGTTTAATTTCCTATAATCGATCACTATTCGCCATTTTTTTATATTGGAATTGTCCATTTTCTTGGGAACAATCCAAAGTGGCGAATTGTATGGGGAATTTGATTCTCTAATAATGCCCTGTTTTAGCATATCTCTAATTTGGGTTTCAATTTCTTTTTCGTGAACTTGTGGGTAACGATAAAGTTTACAATAAATTGGGTTGTCATGTTTTAGTCGGATTTCATGCTTAATTTCATGGGTGGAGGTCAAATTATCACCTTCACGAAAAAATAAGTCTTTATTTTTCGTTAATAAATCTTTTAGATAAGATTTTTCTTCGTTATTTAAATGTTCCTGATTTATTCTATTTGATATTTCTTCTTTCTCATCGTTTATAGGTTCTAGGTGATTTGCTTGAGCAATTTCACTGGGATAGTCAATATTTTCAAAAGGGATCTTGTACTTGGAAAAAATTTGCAGATATTGATTATTAAGATCGATTTTTGCCTGGAATGGGACTAGGAAGTTATTGCCAATTATGGCCTCATATTTTCTACTCTTAAGAGGGAAAATTTTCCATTCCAATGTTCCCTTCCTAATCAGTTCTTTGGGAATGGGTGTTATTATTTTATGTGTTACGAAATTAGGACCTCCTAAAGAATTATATTTAAGAGGTTTTTCCAACTTTGTAATATTATGGGGTAATATATTGGGCTTTATTAGACTAGTGTCTGATCCGGTATCGAGTAGGCAATTTATTGCAATGTTATCAAAAGTTAATTTTATAATGGGAAGTTTGTTTTCCGAGGCTAGTCTGTAAAATTTACTTCTTCGTTGATTTCGGTTTCCCTATTAAAACTATCTACCTCCATTGGTTCCGATCGATTATTCTCGTTTCTATATTGTCCTGATCTATTTATAGCAGTTTCAGGTCTTCCGTTTTGTACGGAGTTTCTATTGTTGTAAAAATTTCTGTTACCGTTATTGTTAAAATGTCTGTTACCGTAGTTGCTGTTATTGTTTGTGTTCCTGTTATTGTTGTTATTGTAGTATCTGTAACTGTTACTGTTTGAATTGTTATTATTTCTGGGATTTCTATTAGGGTTGTTATGGGAATTGGGTGAGTTATGTTGGTTGTTATTTGACAAATAGTTATAATCGTTATTATAATTTCTCTTACTATTCTGTGCGGTTTTATCTGATTTATTATTTTTGTGAATTCTAAATATTGGTTTGATTACATTTTCACTGTAATATATTTCTGTTTGACAGAGGAAGTTGTCTAATTCGAATAAAGTTTTATTTTGGTCTATTTGTACCTGAAGGATAGGATCTAGTTTTGATTTTAAAATCTGAACTAATTCTTTATCAATTAATTCATATGTGAAAATATCTTCGTCATCAAAATCGCATATTTCACTTGCTTCAGCCTTAATGCTAGTTAATTTGTTGAAAAGATCTTTTAAATTGTGTACCTTTAAGTCTTTAGCTTGGAACAGCAATTGATGGATTGTCCGTTTCGGTCGGAATCTCAGCTTGAGGGTGCTTTCTACAGTTGTCCAATTTCGTCTGTCCTCGGGGATTTCTAAAATAACATTTCTGGCCTTTCCTATGATTTTGCAATTGATGACCTTCTTTAGACAATACTGCTTTAGTTGAGCGTTGTTTGCACCACATAAAGACTCCACATCTTCCACTGTTTTTAAGAATGACTTTAACTTGTATGAATCCTCGCCGGAAAATGGTGTTATTTCATTAAAGTTTCGTATAATTTGATCAGCGGATAGCTGAAATCTGGTTAAATTGGCTTGATTAACTTTAGCTTCTTGTTCAGCAAGTTTTTTCGTTAAAAATGTTACTTGGGTTGTTAACTGTTCTATTGTTGCCATTATTACACTTTAGATGTAGTAAACAAAGAGCTGTACAAATTTAATCACTTTATTTCAACTTTAGTTGGAAATATCACACTTTAACTTTAGTTAAAAAATGCTGTACACAAATGATCGCTTAATTTCAACTTTAGTCGAAAATATCACTGTGTTTATTTTATTGGCCACTTTAGTTCTTGAACTTGAGTTCACTTGAGCCAATTTTCAGTTCACTTTAGCCGAAAACTTTCACTGATCACTTTATTGATCACTCTTTTAATTTTTGGTTCGTAAGATTCTTACTCTTTTGAGCAGAATCCCGTCCGACTGCGCCAGTTTTGTTTTTAGGTTCCACTTGAAGGAAAAAACTTAATTCTTTTAAAAGAACTTTTATTAACTTTTTAGAAATAGATCTTAACATCACCGAATCTTCACAAAGACTGAAAAGACTGACTTTTTGTCTTAAAAACTAAATATTCTGTTTCTTTTCTGAAAAGGCGCAAAAGTCACGTTCCCTGATATTCATTTCAGAAGAGTACTATTTCATTTGGATCAACTATCTGTCGTTTGTCTGAGAATTTTGCAGATTCTGTGGGAAACTCATTTAAAGTGATTTCACTTGGATATCTGCTATTTCTAAATTTCTTGGAATGAATATTTGGATTATCAGGGAACGTAACTTGCACGACTTCAGCCAGATGACGACAATGCAGAAGAGTTCGCATTCGCTGCCAAATCCGTGCTCTCCCGTAGGAGGAACGAGTTAACTTTTCTTAGGTCATAAGTTCATAACATCGGAAGGGAACTTTTGCAGAAGGTTTTCTTGTTCAATGGATTGAACATAACTCAAGGCTTACTGCTGCTAGGACTTACTTTTTAGAAGTTACCTGCATACACTTCGTCGTAAATCGAAATCCTTTTTTCTTGCTTTAATAAACTTGCATAAAGTTGGTAAAAGTAGTAGGTAAAGTGTTATATTCCATGCGTGGAGTATGGATGTCATACGTGGATATTGAGTTTTTTATGAGTTTTCTGCTATTTGCTCGAAGTATTGAAAGTTTTCAAATATACCTCTACAAAAAGTAACATTAGTGCTGGCCATTTTACGCTGCAATACCATCAGAACCACTGAATTAAAAATAATTTTGGGGACGTGTAATAACCAAGTCATATAAGCCATAAGCTTAAATTTATTTTTGACAAAAATTGGGTTTAACTTTTATACCGCAGTCATAAATTCGATAACCAAATTATCTCTCTTTTCGTTGGTGAAAGCAAGATTACATTTTCAAAAAGTTATACTTACAAAACTAATAAACATAGTTGGATTAGATTTTATTATTTTATTAATACATATTTAACGAACAAAACTAAAAATTTAGATTAATTTCAGAATATTGCTTTCATCGATCATTTTGATTACCTACAAGACAACGTCAATTGGATAATTTTGTGTCAGTTCAGAAAATGTAGTTTCCTTTCAAAGTTTTTCCAGCAAAATATTTTGTACAGATTATTCTTTCAGGAAATGTAAAAAAAGTAAATTTTTTTTGACTCGATAAGAAGGAAACCACCTAAACAAATTTCTTTGCATTTTTAAGAATTTTATGTTTTAAATGAACTTAAGAATAAGAACAATTTTTATTTTATTTATATTTATCGTTTCATATAAGACAAATGAGTAGGTACTCGTCACTATCAATAAGTCGGAAAATATATCTACCTTTCAAAGATTTGTTTAGAATAAAACGGTGTTAATGTCCTTAATTTAAGCTATATTCATATAATTTGAGACAATATTTTGTTGTTGTTCAAAATTTAAAAGTTAAATATCTCGGGAAGTACAAGTGACCGAACATTTTGTTGTGCATATTCGTTACTTAACTCTAAATGAGCCCTCCTACAATGTTTTATGAAAATCCGTAAAGAAACCTCAAACTCAATATTCTCCAACTTGTCTATAAAAATTCAGTTTCTTAAATATATCTTATTCAATTGGAATTCGATTAAAATTATTTAAATAATCTACAAACTAAATAACATTTCTGACATTAATGGTTGCATTAATAGCGGTAATTGCACTAATCATTAAGCATTATGCTCTGTGACTCCATCCCATGTATCATCTCCGCATTAGCCCCAACTCACCTGATCCTCTGCCAGAATCCGGCGAGACCCCTTTAACTTGATTAATGGAAGTCGCAAGTGATTAATGGCAATAAGCAGGTGTTGAAAATGCGGGTGCGGGTAAATTCTCTCAAAATTGTCTCTTTATAATTAATAAAGCTATATCTTGTCCGCGTTTTCCAGCTTCGGAGGACGAGCAGACGAGCGTTGGATGTCACGCGGAAAATTAATCTCAAAATCATTTCCTTAATACACAACCCGTGCAAGGCAATTGGTGCGTCCCGAATCGGCTGCATAAACGCTAAATTTGAAATCGAATTTCCCTTTAAATTCATAAATCTTGCAAGAGCCAAATTGAAATAGGAATTTATAGCGTTCTTGTCTATCCGGCAATAGTATCCGCTCAACGTGGGACGGCTGCAGTCGAATGGCACCACACTCCCAATTGCACTAAATTCAAATTTCGACACTTGTGTCATTATGCTAGCCAAATGTGCGCATATAGTATACACCCACCCACACATTTGGGAATATCCCGAAAATTCAGCAAAGTTGCTTCATGCATCATGAAAATGGGCCTTGAGTACAATTTCGGGTTCTATTCAAATCGTTTTATGATGCTCCACCTCCGGTGCGGGGAAATTGTTTGTCTTTGAACGTTGACGGACACCGAGACTGTCGATTTGCAATGTGATGATGCTCCATCTTGTCGGCATGTCATTAATATTAAAATTTTGCTATAGTTCCAGTACAAAAACAAACAGCAAACTCATCAGCATTTCAAGGACATATTGCCGGCTACTTGTCTAACAGGAGGCGAAACCTTCTTCTGCAGAGATGCTCCTTGAATTTTTTCGATGGTCGCGGAAAAAAAAACCGAAGTTTTTTGCATATCCAAGATCAAAGGATCAATTTTCTCTCGCTTTTCTGGAATCTTTTAGTTCGCTGTATCCTCAGAATTCACAGGCTGTTCTTCTTTGTGGGGCAATAAGAAGTTAAATTAGCTTCTTTGCATTTCTTTGAAGCGTCAAAGGGTTGGTGGAGCCTCATTGTTCTTAGACAGTCGAGATCTCATCATGGCACCCAGACCCAGACTTTTTAGGGTTCGATTTGAACTTTTATTGTATTTTTACTTTCACCGTAAAAGACATTTGCTTTTGCAATTGAAATAGGAAGTGATTCTTTTATACAAATAAATTTCCATCATAATAATCCCTTTGGTATTTGATCAAAATGGGGATTAATATTTTAACAATATAAAAGAAATTCTGTATCAAATGTCAGTTAAATTGAACCTTTAGTTTTGAATATATAATTAAGAGAAAGAAAATAAAAAGGTACGCAATTCTAAGTGAAAAATTAGGAACTATATTGATTCTAATAAAAAAATATATGCATTAAACTCTAGTGTGAAAAAATGAATAAACTACTCATATTATGTACATCCAAAATACCACGAGGTGTGGTTTTAATAATTTGCATTTGATAATTAGACGCCAACGGCCAAATGCGGCAAATCGCTTCTCGGGATATATGTTCCTCTATTTTATATTTTATTGTTGCACTGACTGTAAAATGAATCATAATTGCAAATTTATGCTCCGTCGAACTTGCACGCATTACACCAGGATCTGCACAAATATTGCTATATTAAAGTGTTTTATTGAAGAGGGAGATTTAGCACTATGTAATTAAATTATTTGCTAAAATTCATCATATTGCCACAATACGATAGCCATACGTTTTTCTAATTGTTATAATTAGAAATTTGTTGGACCGAAAAATCTAAGCCTAATAGAAGGTTACAGGATTCTGATTTCAGATATTACTTGAGTGGATTATTTTATTTATACTTCGATCCATCCTTCATCATCGCATGGCCTGTCTAATCTAATCAATTTCATTTTTGGAGGTAGATGTTTTTGCTTTAATTAATCATATGTGATATAGTTTACGAGTTCTAATCTTTCAACATTACATAGTTTCAACAACAAAATTTAAACAGCTTTTTGTTTAAATTTAAATTTTTAATTCTTTTTTTATCAGTTGTAGTTGTTTGAAAAATTCAGATTCAGAAATACGGAAAATACTATACGTACAGAGTTTTAAACATAATCTTTTGTGTTTGCCATCCAAATGTCAACAAAGTTCAAAATATACCCAAGAAAGGCTATTAAAAATGTTATATACCCAAATTTAGTAAGGTTTTCCTGGAAAAATAATTTCCATTCTTAATAGATACGTTTGCAAAAGTAACATATAAACATTATAAGACTATTGTTGATAATGTTTTCCAGTTAAAAATAATTTTAATTAAATACAGTTGGAAACCGAAAATGACTGAAATTTTAATCTAGGTAAATATTTTGCCATAAAAATAGCAAGAACGTATAATAGTTTTATTATACGTTCTTGTAATTTTCTTTTCATCCCTGAGCATAACAAAAAATGATAACTACATATTGCAATTTTCAAATATTTGGGTTTGAATCCATGATTAAAAATACACAAAAGTTTAATGAATATTCATATTTCTCAAAGCAAAGTATTGTTTTCTAATGTTAACTACATATATGATTATTTTGGACTTAAAATTTTATATAAATATATGCTGGGCAAAAGTTAGTTAATTTTGGAAATTTTCGTTCTACAAAGTTTCAATTTAATTACATAAAGTTCTATCGTTTAAAATAAAACCGATTTTTTGATTGTTGCAAATGTATATACCTCCTAAAATGTTAACTTTAATGAGTTTGACTGTGTGCTATCAATTTTGTTAGAACACTCTTTTAAGTTTGTTCTTTTCACATCGTAAAAATTTCAAAGACGGCTATCTAGTAATTAGAAGTGCAATTATCTTGAAAAAAATTACATTTTCACTTTACAATTCTGTTTTTCTGTTCAAAAGCAATTCTCTAGATTCACTTTAATGCAAAATTCCTACATTTCGCAGCAGTGAGGTGGAGCTGTTAAGTCACACTTAGTTTTTAATGACTTTTTGATGGCACTCATAAATTCACAAAATGTGGGACATTGGCAAGCTGCAGATAGCCAGAAACCAGAAATTTCCCACAAACCATCGAAGGGTGAATAACAAAGTTCCATGCGGGGGTGGAAAAGATAACAAATGAAAAATAAAAAAAAAGATACTTTTGAATAATCAAAAATGCCTGACCCAATCTCATCCCCGGCCGCAGGCAAATTGCAACTCGTCGGGATCGCCGCAATAAATCTTCATGCGCCCCCGATGTGAAATATTAAGGCATTGGCCGCATTACGGGGGGGCTCCGGTCGTGCAGCAGCGCAAGCCAAAAGTGAAATGGGGCGCACTCCAAGGAGTGAAACATAAAAACCGACGAAAAAGTGATGAGCTCCTGGACCACATCAAGTGTCCTCATATGGACCACATACGTGAGCTGATGCTGCAAGTGTTGTTTTATGATGCTCCCGATCCCGGGGAGCAACACAAATAAACAGG